>OX365947.1:16745307-18116974 GCA_947247005.1 Spisula solida | reverse complement strand
CTTGATATTTGTGCATTTGTTATTAGATTTATTGATGTCATAATTCTGTTATTTCAATGTTTTTACTGTTGAGGGCCTTACGGCCGATTGACAATTATGTTAAATATGTTCCCTCTATAAATAAAGTCTTTAATATAATCTATACGAGTATATGATTGACTTAGAAAAAATCTATATCCAAGATTTTAGTAGACAAACCGAGCTTGGTTTAGCATAAATTACCTATACACATAGAAAAGTCTTAAAAAAATAATGATGCATCTTTAATCATTGTGATGCAGGTTTCAATTATATCAAATAACATACAAAAAATTGACATAGATGAACCACCTCTACCACCCGCTGTAGTAACTGATTTAGATGGCTGATAGATGTGATTTCAAGTAGGAGTCATATGTTGGTCTTTCTGAAAACTGCATGTAAGCAGATCTTATCATAATTAATTAATAAGGTCATTCACAAAACAAAGGACATGCTAATTAAGGTGCTAACCAATAACCGAAATACCATGGGCAGGCATTTGATTAACACAACGTTCTTAAATATAACGTTTTAAGAAAGTCTAGCTGGTAGTCAACTCGTTTGAATATGTCAGCATGTAATTTAAATCATTAACATACAAGTATATCATTCACGAAATTGTTAACATATGTATTAAATATTGTTAGTGACAAGTATTATTTATTGTAAGTATTTATCTTCCAGGAAATATTGATCTACATGTTTAAGAACTATCAGTTGGTGTCGATCCATGATTGTGCTTGTTTTGTCTCAATGAAGTTGTTTAAAGTATCCATATTCTTTTCCTACTGTTCTATTTACATCCTGTTTACTGATCAGTGATGTTAATTTGTCTTTTTGCCGGTTTGTACAAAGTTTTACACTAATATTGTCCCAAAAACAATACAAGCATCCAATGCATATATGAATTTAGTACTGGGGGCTTATCAGCACCAGATGCTTTCTGCCCCCACTGAATTATTCATGAGCTTATCAGTCAAGTAGAGAGTTGGTGAAATCGGTCTATATGACACATATTTTCTAGTGTACATACGGTAGCACAGTACCGCATCCCACAGTACTATGGATATTCAGTAGATAAGGGCCTCTAGTTAATAACATTGACCAGTTTTGGTGTTTTATGACCCTAGATAAACACTGATAGTGATCTCCTGCTGACACCATGCGGTTCCTTCTATAAAGTTCTGGTCCAGAAATAAAGAAGGACAAATTTAGGTCTTTAAAGAATGCAGGTTTGCCGAATTGGAACGTTACTGCTATACGATGTATATAGTCTATAAAGGAAAATAGTGGGTCAATTAAACAGAAAAAGGAAGCAAGAATATGTACAGTAATAACGAATAAAATTAAACTGTTGGATAGATAAAGAATTAAACTATATACGGTAATATCAACACTATAGTCACGGTATACGGCAAAAATAGTTTAAATATACATTATATGCATTTATTAATTTGTTCCTACCGTATATATTTCTATGTAAAAATCAGCATCGGTCAGGTCTTGATTTCTTAACTGTCGGTCTAGCATATACGGTCAGATGGTGGTACTGATAACACAGCCGAATGATGAAAATAGTTTAACATGGGGCCGCTCTGGAAAGATAGTACTGTACTTCAAAACGTGTATTGTCCTAGTAGGCCTATGTTTTAAAGGAAATACGTATCATAAACATTATGCATGAACATTCGCAATATGTGATAAGGTGCAGGTATAAATTATTGTTATAGGGAAATAGTTTAAATACGAAAATAAATATTTATTCAACTGATATATATATATATATATATATATATATATATATATATATATATATATATATATATATATATATATATATAATATATATAATTATGCTATAAAGTCAGTCGGTGCATATGGTCACGTGTAATATGCCTTAGGGACATAAATGTAATATATTATAGCTCTGCTGATCACATATCATGTCAACACCAGCGACTCTTATTATCCTGGCAAAACATTACTCGCAAAAATCATGAATATGGATTCGTGCTCACGCTGGCTAGAAAAATACAATAGGCCTACATGATCACTTGATCCGTCACGTGCGCACTGCCCTCGGCGAGTTATATATCCGATGGTTACCGTTCCCGCTCCTTTACAATATTTGGCCCGCATACAGGAAGTTGGGAACGGAAAACAGTTTAAAATACGCGCGAAAATCACAAATATTTCATTGTTGTTTCTTCCTAGGTCGAAGCCAGTCGTCTGATTTTAAAGTTTATCACGAAACAATAGTGAATTTGTGCGTATTCTGCTAGTGTTTGGTATGCGTAGTGGATCTACAGTTGTGGATTTTTGACGTAAGTATAAATTTATGTACAATATTGCCGTAATTTACTGACGTCTGTTAGATATCTAATTTGTTGTTTAATCACGAGTTTTCAGTACTAGGCGGGAAAGTGTTTTACCTTTGAAGTCCACTTTGAGTCAAACATTGATATGTTTCAAATTACCCCCCTTTGAATTTTGATAAACCAAACACCTAAAAATACAGTGTGTTTAGATCTTTGCATAAACTGTTAATTTCTTGAATGTGTCGTCTGTACAGTAGTCCAATGCATACTACATCACTAATATCATCATTACACAACTTAATTTAATTAGATAAAGCCATGTAATTAGTTGTTCTGTAATATTTAGGTCTTAGAATAAAATGATCAAAATGTATAGTGCGGAGATATTAACCTGATCCTCTAGACCGATAAGCTGTCTGCAAGTGGCTGCTTTAAAAATGAAGAACGACCCATCCTCAGCCTTTCTCCTCTAATAACTCGTAATTATTTCGTGAAACTTAAGTACAATGGTATATTTCGTGTTGTTAACCAACATCTTTGTGGTATTTTGTGTTTTGCAATTGTTAACCAACATCTTTGTGGTATTTTGTGTTTTGCAATTGTGACAACAACTTTAACTTGCATAAATAAGTAAGTCGTATATTGGAAGTAAGCTTTTTGGTAAAGCTCTATTGTGTTAATTTTTATACAACTTTCTTAAATTCTGCGACAAAAATGCGAAATAATAAAAAGAGTTTTTCTATGTTTACCATACTGGCTGGCGAGTAGTTTCCGACGATCATTTTGTTTGGTGTTGCTTGCAGATAAATCATTTTTCTATCGAATAGCAAGAGGATTTTCTCAATATCTTTGTTTATGTGTGTTTATTACGTTGAAATCAAAGACAACTACAATGTAGCGTTATTTCCCTTTATTCGTATATGAGATATAAGGCGGTCGCACACGCATAAAATAATATGCGTCAATACCCTGTGATATAAACAAGGAAAGCTTATTTTAATATTTGTCTTCCATTTCAATAACAACATGATAGACTGGAGAACTACTTGATGGTTGACATTGAGTGAGTCTCTCTAGTTCTATAGACTAGTATATACTGTATTCTTGTGTATTGCAAGTTATTGAGTTATGATTAATATAGTTTAAATATGTAGTCACAATGTTGTTTAATACTCTGTTCACAAACGAGATTCTTACAATATTCAGTTCTCTGTACACATAATTATACCCCCAGATACATAGTATATGGGGGCTATATTGGAGTCATGCTTGTGGTTGGTTGGTCTGTTGGTTGGTCCGTATAATTTTGTCCGCGCTATTTCTCCGCAACCATTGGTCGTATTTCATTGAAACTTTGCATGACTGATTAGTACCAAGTCTAGTTGTGCATATCGTCGGCTGACATTGGTCGGATTAATTTTAAGGGAGTTATGGCCCTTTATTTTGTTATACTTATAAATTTTGTCCGCGCTATTTCTCTGCAATTGTTAGTCGTATTTCATTGAAACTTTGCATGACTGATCAGTATCAAGTCTAGTTGTGCATATCGTCGTCAGATTAATTTTAAGGGAGTTATGGCCCTTTATCTTTTTTATACTTATAAATTTTGTCTGCGCTATTTCTCTGCAACTGTTTGGTCGGCGGACGTCGGTCGGATTAATTTTAAGGGAGTTATTGCCCTTTATTTTTATGTACTTATAAATTTTGTCCGGGCTATTTCTCTGCAACCATTGGTCATATTTCATTGAAACTTTGCATGACTGACCAGTACCAAGTCTAGTTGTGCATATTGTTGGCAGACGACCATAGAATTAATTTTAAGGGAGAAATGGCCCTTTATTTGTTTACACTTATAAATCCTGTCCGGGCTATTTCTCTGTAACCATTGGTTGTATTTCATCAAAACTATGCATAGCTCATCAATCCAATTTCTAGTTGTGCATATCATCAGCACACGTTGGTCGGATCAATTTTAAGGTAGTTATGGCCCTTTGTTTTTTACACTTATAAACTTTGTCTGTGCTATTTCTCTGTAACCATTCAATGGTTACAGAGTAATAGCACAGACAAAGTTTATAAGTGTAAAAAACAAAGGGCCATAACTACCTTAAAATTGATCCGACCAACGTGTGCCGATGATGCATTGGTCGGATTTTAATGAAACTTTGTATGGATGATCAGTACCAAGTCTAGTTGTGCATATCTGACTGTGTCAAGCAGTTGCTGGGGGTATTCATCACATTCAGTGATATTTCCTGTTGTATCTATTTTGATATGTGTCTTTTTGTATTTTTATCGTTGTTTCTGAACTTCTGACTAATTTTTTTGTCCCAGTATATATTAAAGCTTGCACAGACATAGTTATCTATCTTAGTTTCTATAGGTTTATTTTGTACTTTAAATATTCACATTCACTGTCTTATTGTTAAGACAGTTTCGTAGTCTGGTAGAATAATTGTTGGAAGAGTTATCTGCCCTTGATTAGATTATAAAATCCATATTTGACCTCAGATCTTCTATTTATTGTTGATTATGTTCTCTTCTATGCAGGTTTCTAGCAGATTACTAGAGTTTGTACAGTTTTCAATCTGGATTCCTAGCAGATTATGAGAGCTGACAGTGTTTTCAGCAGGGGCCAGAAGAGGAACAGGTGCATATACTTCCAACACCAGTGTTCCCAGTGATGTGTATCAAGTATTAAACACCCTGTATGTTTCTCTCATATTTCTTTTTTTATATGAATGTATTTATAATCACTGAACTGCATTTTCTAGTATAATTGCAAGTGTTTTACCACCTCACCTGAGGATAGTATGATTTAATTCAGAAATATAATACAGTTTATTGTCTCCATATCAACACATGGAAGATGTTTATTCAAGTATACCATTATTGAAGTTCTATTATTTGGTTACAAACTTTTCTGGCTAACAATATTTCATAGAAATTGTATAAAGTATGGATCGTATCCAGCCAACGACAAATGTTTTCAAACCTTGCAGTTATTAAGCTTACTTGAACATTCATTGTTTAACAATTATATCTGTGCTTCAATCATGCAGCTTCCTGATGCCACGAAAGAACAATTCATATCGGAAACAAATTTTTCTAAAGTCTGATACGTACAGGGTGTTAAAAAAGTTTGTTCCCAAATTTAAATTCATACTAACTTTCATCTGAGCGTTGTACGCAGTGTGCAATTTTAATTTCAAATATTAATAATTTTATTTAATTCTCGAAATATAACACCTATGGTAGACCCTCTGGAATTAACCTGAATAGTTTACATTCTCCTGACGTCAGAAAATATAAACTACTGAAATTTAAACATTGAGAACAAACTTTTTTAACACCCTGTAGAGTAGCCATATTTTCATGGGATCAGTGTGCAATGAAATTGATGGTTGAAACAGAAACTGTTCATGTTAGTATTTATATAAATGAATATCTGTAGACTCAACCTGTATAATGACATCTAATGCATTTTGTTGGTGTTCACTTTAATACATGCACAAATACTATCCTTGTTTGCAGGAAGTAAGCTGTCAAAGTATGTTTGGGTGTTTTAAGAATGTTGAAAAGCTTGAGATGCACGCTTAGGAGGAATTGCAAAGTAAGTGACAAGTTTTATCATACCCAGGAAAGAAAGTATTATGTTATACACCCTATTGGCTGTCCATCTGTTAGTGCCCAAATCAGATGAGAGTCTGCAACTTAAGATGGCGTCCTTGCGTTTACTATTTTCACTTTTGGGGTATGCGTCCCTTAGTGACAAATTCTACTATGTAAATTGAGTTTATTTGTTAATTTACGATCACCCCAAAAAACAGTTGATAACTGTTTGTAAATAAAGCTCAGCATAACACAATTCACAAGTTTTCAAGATGACTAAATACCATCTAAATTGACTAGTTGATTGCTATTAATATATCAAACTCCAAAACTGTTGTGTTTCATATGATACTGTTGTCGATTCTATCAGTTGTTCTTTCAACTTTATATGGCATTGTAGATATTCCAACAGTTAATGATTGTGTGTTACTGTGCTATATTACAGGTCCACCTAGTCTGGATAGTTTACTGGGTTGGTATCAAACTGGCTCCCGTTACCTGGTGATGCTGAGTGTCCCTGGTAGAGCTATAGATGTAACTAGTTACTGGTAACTGTGGCGCATCTGAAGAAGATGGATTTGATGGACGACTCTTCATTCTGTCCTGATTGTCTACCTGTTTTTTTTTGTGGACAGACTGATGAAGAAGCTTTGCCAGGTAAATTTAAAATTTAATTATATTATATATATTGCTTTGCACATGTCTGTCGGTCTGTCGTATAAAATGGTTTCTGTTCAATAACTCAAAAACGCTTTGACCTAGGATCTTCAGACTTTACATGGAGGTTGGTCATCAATAATAGATGACCCCTATAGATTTTGGGGTCAGTAGGTCAAAGGTCAAGGTCCTTGTGACCTTTACCATTTTTGACTATTTAATTGGTTTCCGTTCAATAACTTAAGAATGCTTTGACCTAGGATCTACAAACTTTACATAGAGGTTGTTCATCAACACTAGATGACCCCTATTGATTTTAAGTAGGTCAAGGTGACAGTGACATTTCCCATTTCTGACTATTGGGCTGCAATGGGGGCATATGTGTTTTACAAACATCTCTATGTTCCCACGTTGCAGCTGCTTTAAGCATCAGTTTTTAGAAAGTTGTTTGAATTTGACTGATTTGTGTATTTCACAAAAATATTATAGAAACAAGACTATTTATTCTTGCTGGAGCAGGCTTATTGGTTACATAATCAATGAGGACATTGACTCAATTTAGCAGAAGATTAAAATGATATGTAAGCTTATCAAGTTGATTTGAAATGTTTTCAGGTGACAAATCTGATCCAGCTCCCTGGCTTGAATTTGGAGTTGAAATGGTCAACCAAAGAACCTTGTCCCCATGTTCCTGTTGTACAAGATGAAGATTGAAGACATGGTGAAGATTTGGGATCCATTTAAAGGGAAGTTATTGTTCTTTGTTGTATTTATATTTATGCCCCCGTATCGATAGATCGGGAGGCATATAGTGATTCGCCTGTCCGTCCGTCCATCTGTTTGTTCTTCCGTCAGTACCAAGCATTTTAGTTATGCATATTGCAGTGCAGGACTCAGTAGTGGATCAAGTTGTGTGTCTGAGGCAAAAGTCAGGGAAAAGTTTGGCAAACTCAGTTTTTTACATATTAACGTCCTAAAACGGACAGGTATCGGGTACTATTTAATGACTCTATTGCACTGCAGGGTTGTATAATAGAGGCATAGGTACTCATGATACAATTTTTAGTCTGTTTTCACTGCATATTAAGATTTCAGTCTGTTGAATCTAGTACCTGTACTTTCGATTAGGGAAAATTGTTGAAACTTCATAGGAATAAACGCAGGGAGTTTTACTTCCTGTTGTCAATGGTTATATTGAAGATGTTAGTGACAAAGATGTTTGATCCACTGCCACGAGGATATGAGAAGCCAGTTTTCCTTTTATACTGAGGGTCTAGCGAGAGATTTTCTGGTACAATTTTTATTTCGTCTTTGGTATGACGAGGCCCGGGATAGAACTAGTAACATCCAAAAACAGACAGTTATCATTCAGGTTCCAAATAATGTCTCTATATATTGCATTCACAGCTAGCACTAGGCCATGGCCAGATTTCAATGAAACTTATCATCCTTCAGTCAATGGCTAGGGCAGTTTCTTCAAATGTTAATGAAGTTTACTGAAAGAGATTTGCGCCTCTTGCCTCCTGAGCAAATAAGGACTGCATTTTAGGGCTGGTATTAACGTCCAAAAACTGGCATTTATCATTCAGGTTCTAATTCATGTCGCTATTGCATTTGCAGCTTTTGATTGGACTTGATGGAGAGGACAGCTAAGATGGCGATTGAAGGCATGGTGAAGATTTGGGATCCATTTAAAGGGAAGTTATTGTTCTTTGTTGTATTTATATTTATGCCCCCGTATCGATAGATCGGGAGGCATATAGTGATTCGCCTGTCCGTCCGTCCATCTGTTCGTTCGTCCGTCAGTACCAAGCATTTTAGTTATGCATATTGCAGTGCAGGACTCAGTAGTGGATCATGTTGTGTGTCTGAGGCAAAAGTCAGGGAAAAGTTTGGCAAACTCAGTTTTTTACATATTAACGTCCTAAAACGGACAGGTATCGGGTACTATTTAATGACTCTATTGCATCGTCAGGGTTGTATAATAGAGGCATAGGTACTCATGATACAATTTTTAGTCTGTTTTCACTGCATATTAAGATTTCAGTCTGTTGAATCTAGTACCTGTACTTTCGATTAGGGAAAATTGTTGAAACTTCATAGGAATAAACGCAGGGAGTTTTACTTCCTGTTGTCAATGGTTATATTGAAGATGTTAGTGACAAAGATGTTTGATCCACTGCCACGAGGATATGAGAAGCCAGTTTTCCTTTTATACTGAGGGTCTAGCGGGAGATTTTCTGGTACAATTTTTATTTCGTCTTTGGTATGACGAGGCCCGGGATAGAACTAGTAACATCCAAAAACAGACAGTTATCATTCAGGTTCCAAATAATGTCTCTATATATTGCATTCACAGCTAGCACTAGGCCATGGCCAGATTTCAATGAAACTTATCATCCTTCAGTCAATGGCTAGGGCAGTTTCTTCAAATGTTAATGAAGTTTACTGAAAGAGATTTGCGCCTCTTGCCTCCTGAGCAAATAAGGACTGCATTTTAGGGCTGGTATTAACGTCCAAAAACTGGCATTTATCATTCAGGTTCTAATTCATGTCGCTATTGCATTTGCAGCTTTTGATTGGACTTGATGGAGAGGACAGCTAAGATGGCGATTGAAGGCATGGTGAAGATTTGGGATCCATTTAAAGGGAAGTTATTGTTCTTTGTTGTATTTATACTTATGCCCCCGTATCGATAGATCGGGAGGCATATAGTGATTCGCCTGTCCGTCCATCCATCTGTTTGTTCGTCCGTCAGTACCAAGCATTTTAGTTATGCATATTGCAGTGCAGGACTCAGTAGTGGATCAAGTTGTGTGTCTGAGGCAAAAGTCAGGGAAAAGTTTGGCAAACTCAGTTTTTTACATATTAACGTCCTAAAACGGACAGGTATCGGGTACTATTTAATGACTCTATTGCATCGTCAGGGTGGTATAATAGAGGCATAGGTACTCATGATACAATTTTTAGTCTGTTTTCACTGCATATTAAGATTTCAGTCTGTTGAATCTAGTACCTGTACTTTCGATTAGGGAAAATTGTTGAAACTTCATAGGAATAAACGCAGGGAGTTTTACTTCCTGTTGTCAATGGTTATATTGAAGATGTTAGTGACAAAGATGTTTGATCCACTGCCACGAGGATATGAGAAGCCAGTTTTCCTTTTATACTGAGGGTCTAGCGAGAGATTTTCTGGTATAATTTTTATTTCGTCTTTGGTATGACGAGGCCCGGGATAGAACTAGTAACATCCAAAAACAGACAGTTATCATTCAGGTTCCAAATAATGTCTCTATATATTGCATTCACAGCTAGCACTAGGCCATGGCCAGATTTCAATGAAACTTATCATCCTTCAGTCAATGGCTAGGGCAGTTTCTTCAAATGTTAATGAAGTTTACTGAAAGAGATTTGCGCCTCTTGCCTCCTGAGCAAATAAGGACTGCATTTTAGGGCTGGTATTAACGTCCAAAAACTGGCATTCATCATTCAGGTTCTAATTCATGTCGCTATTGCATTTGCAGCTTTTGATTGGACTTGATGGAGAGGACAGCTAAGATGGCGATTGAAGGCATGGTGAAGATTTGGGATCCATTTAAAGGGAAGTTATTGTTCTTTGTTGTATTTATATTTATGCCCCCGTATCGATAGATCGGGAGGCATATAGTGATTCGCCTGTCCGTCCGTCACTCTGTTTGTTCGTCCGTCAGTACCAAGCATTTTAGTTATGCATATTGCAGTGCAGGACTCAGTAGTGGATCATGTGTGTCTGAGGCAAAAGTCAGGGAAAAGTTTGGCAAACTCAGTTTTTTACATATTAACGTCCTAAAACGGACAGGTATCGGGTACTATTTAATGACTCTATTGCATCGTCAGGGTTGTATAATAGAGGCATAGGTACTCATGATACAATTTTTAGTCTGTTTTCACTGCATATTAAGATTTCAGTCTGTTGAATCTAGTACCTGTACTTTCGATTAGGGAAAATTGTTGAAACTTCATAGGAATAAACGCAGGGAGTTTTACTTCCTGTTGTCAATGGTTATATTGAAGATGTTAGTGACAAAGATGTTTGATCCACTGCCACGAGGATATGAGAAGCCAGTTTTCCTTTTATACTGAGGGTCTAGCGAGAGATTTTCTGGTACAATTTTTATTTCGTCTTTGGTATGACGAGGCCCGGAATAGAACTAGTAACATCCAAAAACAGACAGTTATCATTCAGGTTCCAAATAATGTCTCTATATATTGCATTCACAGCTAGCACTAGGCCATGGCCAGATTTCAATGAAACTTATCATCCTTCAGTCAATGGCTAGGGCAGTTTCTTCAAATGTTAATGAAGTTTACTGAAAGAGATTTGCGCCTCTTGCCTCCTGAGCAAATAAGGACTGCATTTTAGGGCTGGTATTAACGTCAATAAACTGGCATTCATCATTCAGGTTCTAATTCATGTCGCTATTGCATTTGCAGCTTTTGATTGGACTTGATGGAGAGGACAGCTAAGATGGCGATTGAAGGCATGGTGAAGATTTGGGATCCATTTAAAGGGAAGTTATTGTTCTTTGTTGTATTTATATTTATGCCCCCGTATCGATAGATCGGGAGGCATATAGTGATTCGCCTGTCCGTCCGTCCATCTGTTCGTTCGTCCGTCAGTACCAAGCATTTTAGTTATGCATATTGCAGTGCAGGACTCAGTAGTGGATCATGTTGTGTGTCTGAGGCAAAAGTCAGGGAAAAGTTTGGCAAACTCAGTTTTTTACATATTAACGTCCTAAAACGGACAGGTATCGGGTACTATTTAATGACTCTATTGCATCGTCAGGGTTGTATAATAGAGGCATAGGTACTCATGATACAATTTTTAGTCTGTTTTCACTGCATATTAAGATTTCAGTCTGTTGAATCTAGTACCTGTACTTACGATTAGGGAAAATTGTTGAAACTTCATAGGAATAAACGCAGGGAGTTTTACTTCCTGTTGTCAATGGTTATATTGAAGATGTTAGTGACAAAGATGTTTGATCCACTGCCACGAGGATATGAGAAGCCAGTTTTCCTTTTATACTGAGGGTCTAGCGAGAGATTTTCTGGTACAATTTTTATTTCGTCTTTGGTATGACGAGGCCCGGAATAGAACTAGTAACATCCAAAAACAGACAGTTATCATTCAGGTTCCAAATAATGTCTCTATATATTGCATTCACAGCTAGCACTAGGCCATGGCCAGATTTCAATGAAACTTATCATCCTTCAGTCAATGGCTAGGGCAGTTTCTTCAAATGTTAATGAAGTTTACTGAAAGAGATTTGCGCCTCTTGCCTCCTGAGCAAATAAGGACTGCATTTTAGGGCTGGTATTAACGTCAATAAACTGGCATTCATCATTCAGGTTCTAATTCATGTCGCTATTGCATTTGCAGCTTTTGATTGGACTTGATGGAGAGGACAGCTAAGATGGCGATTGAAGGCATGGTGAAGATTTGGGATCCATTTAAAGGGAAGTTATTGTTCTTTGTTGTATTTATATTTATGCCCCCGTATCGATAGATCGGGAGGCATATAGTGATTCGCCTGTCCGTCCGTCCATCTGTTCGTTCGTCCGTCAGTACCAAGCATTTTAGTTATGCATATTGCAGTGCAGGACTCAGTAGTGGATCATGTTGTGTGTCTGAGGCAAAAGTCAGGGAAAAGTTTGGCAAACTCAGTTTTTTACATATTAACGTCCTAAAACGGACAGGTATCGGGTACTATTTAATGACTCTATTGCATCGTCAGGGTTGTATAATAGAGGCATAGGTACTCATGATACAATTTTTAGTCTGTTTTCACTGCATATTAAGATTTCAGTCTGTTGAATCTAGTACCTGTACTTACGATTAGGGAAAATTGTTGAAACTTCATAGGAATAAACGCAGGGAGTTTTACTTCCTGTTGTCAATGGTTATATTGAAGATGTTAGTGACAAAGATGTTTGATCCACTGCCACGAGGATATGAGAAGCCAGTTTTCCTTTTATACTGAGGGTCTAGCGGGAGATTTTCTGGTACAATTTTTATTTCGTCTTTGGTATGACGAGGCCCGGGATAGAACTAGTAACATCCAAAAACAGACAGTTATCATTCAGGTTCCAAATAATGTCTCTATATATTGCATTCACAGCTAGCACTAGGCCATGGCCAGATTTCAATGAAACTTATCATCCTTCAGTCAATGGCTAGGGCAGTTTCTTCAAATGTTAATGAAGTTTACTGAAAGAGATTTGCGCCTCTTGCCTCCTGAGCAAATAAGGACTGCATTTTAGGGCTGGTATTAACGTCCAAAAACTGGCATTTATCATTCAGGTTCTAATTCATGTCGCTATTGCATTTGCAGCTTTTGATTGGACTTGATGGAGAGGACAGCTAAGATGGCGATTGAAGGCATGGTGAAGATTTGGGATCCATTTAAAGGGAAGTTATTGTTCTTTGTTGTATTTATATTTATGCCCCCGTATCGATAGATCGGGAGGCATATAGTGATTCGCCTGTCCGTCCATCCATCTGTTTGTTCGTCCGTCAGTACCAAGCATTTTAGTTATGCATATTGCAGTGCAGGACTCAGTAGTGGATCAAGTTGTGTGTCTGAGGCAAAAGTCAGGGAAAAGTTTGGCAAACTCAGTTTTTTACATATTAACGTCCTAAAACGGACAGGTATCGGGTACTATTTAATGACTATTGCATCGTCAGGGTGGTATAATAGAGGCATAGGTACTCATGATACAATTTTTAGTCTGTTTTCACTGCATATTAAGATTTCAGTCTGTTGAATCTAGTACCTGTACTTTCGATTAGGGAAAATTGTTGAAACTTCATAGGAATAAACGCAGGGAGTTTTACTTCCTGTTGTCAATGGTTATATTGAAGATGTTAGTGACAAAGATGTTTGATCCACTGCCACGAGGATATGAGAAGCCAGTTTTCCTTTTATACTGAGGGTCTAGCGAGAGATTTTCTGGTATAATTTTTATTTCGTCTTTGGTATGACGAGGCCCGGGATAGAACTAGTAACATCCAAAAACAGACAGTTATCATTCAGGTTCCAAATAATGTCTCTATATATTGCATTCACAGCTAGCACTAGGCCATGGCCAGATTTCAATGAAACTTATCATCCTTCAGTCAATGGCTAGGGCAGTTTCTTCAAATGTTAATGAAGTTTACTGAAAGAGATTTGCGCCTCTTGCCTCCTGAGCAAATAAGGACTGCATTTTAGGGCTGGTATTAACGTCCAAAAACTGGCATTCATCATTCAGGTTCTAATTCATGTCGCTATTGCATTTGCAGCTTTTGATTGGACTTGATGGAGAGGACAGCTAAGATGGCGATTGAAGGCATGGTGAAGATTTGGGATCCATTTAAAGGGAAGTTATTGTTCTTTGTTGTATTTATATTTATGCCCCCGTATCGATAGATCGGGAGGCATATAGTGATTCGCCTGTCCGTCCGTCACTCTGTTTGTTCGTCCGTCAGTACCAAGCATTTTAGTTATGCATATTGCAGTGCAGGACTCAGTAGTGGATCATGTGTGTCTGAGGCAAAAGTCAGGGAAAAGTTTGGCAAACTCAGTTTTTTACATATTAACGTCCTAAAACGGACAGGTATCGGGTACTATTTAATGACTCTATTGCATCGTCAGGGTTGTATAATAGAGGCATAGGTACTCATGATACAATTTTTAGTCTGTTTTCACTGCATATTAAGATTTCAGTCTGTTGAATCTAGTACCTGTACTTTCGATTAGGGAAAATTGTTGAAACTTCATAGGAATAAACGCAGGGAGTTTTACTTCCTGTTGTCAATGGTTATATTGAAGATGTTAGTGACAAAGATGTTTGATCCACTGCCACGAGGATATGAGAAGCCAGTTTTCCTTTTATACTGAGGGTCTAGCGAGAGATTTTCTGGTACAATTTTTATTTCGTCTTTGGTATGACGAGGCCCGGGATAGAACTAGTAACATCCAAAAACAGACAGTTATCATTCAGGTTCCAAATAATGTCTCTATATATTGCATTCATAGCTAGCACTAGGCCATGGCCAGATTTCAATGAAACTTATCATCCTTCAGTCAATGGCTAGGGCAGTTTCTTCAAATGTTAATGAAGTTTACTGAAAGAGATTTGCGCCTCTTGCCTCCTGAGCAAATAAGGACTGCATTTTAGGGCTGGTATTAACGTCAATAAACTGGCATTCATCATTCAGGTTCTAATTCATGTCGCTATTGCATTTGCAGCTTTTGATTGGACTTGATGGAGAGGACAGCTAAGATGGCGATTGAAGGCATGGTGAAGATTTGGGATCCATTTAAAGGGAAGTTATTGTTCTTTGTTGTATTTATATTTATGCCCCCGTATCGATAGATCGGGAGGCATATAGTGATTCGCCTGTCCGTCCGTCCATCTGTTTGTTCGTCCGTCAGTACCAAGCATTTTAGTTATGCATATTGCAGTGCAGGACTCAGTAGTGGATCATGTTGTGTGTCTGAGGCAAAAGTCAGGGAAAAGTTTGGCAAACTCAGTTTTTTACATATTAACGTCCTAAAACGGACAGGTATCGGGTACTATTTAATGACTCTATTGCATCGTCAGGGTTGTATAATAGAGGCATAGGTACTCATGATACAATTTTTAGTCTGTTTTCACTGCATATTAAGATTTCAGTCTGTTGAATCTAGTACCTGTACTTTCGATTAGGGAAAATTGTTGAAACTTCATAGGAATAAACGCAGGGAGTTTTACTTCCTGTTGTCAATGGTTATATTGAAGATGTTAGTGACAAAGATGTTTGATCCACTGCCACGAGGATATGAGAAGCCAGTTTTCCTTTTATACTGAGGGTCTAGCGAGAGATTTTCTGGTACAATTTTTATTTCGTCTTTGGTATGACGAGGCCCGGGATAGAACTAGTAACATCCAAAAACAGACAGTTATCATTCAGGTTCCAAATAATGTCTCTATATATTGCATTCACAGCTAGCACTAGGCCATGGCCAGATTTCAATGAAACTTATCATCCTTCAGTCAATGGCTAGGGCAGTTTCTTCAAATGTTAATGAAGTTTACTGAAAGAGATTTGCGCCTCTTGCCTCCTGAGCAAATAAGGACTGCATTTTAGGGCTGGTATTAACGTCCAAAAACTGGCATTTATCATTCAGGTTCTAATTCATGTCGCTATTGCATTTGCAGCTTTTGATTGGACTTGATGGAGAGGACAGCTAAGATGGCGATTGAAGGCATGGTGAAGATTTGGGATCCATTTAAAGGGAAGTTATTGTTCTTTGTTGTATTTATATTTATGCCCCCGTATCGATAGATCGGGAGGCATATAGTGATTCGCCTGTCCGTCCGTCCATCTGTTCGTTCGTCCGTCAGTACCAAGCATTTTAGTTATGCATATTGCAGTGCAGGACTCAGTAGTGGATCATGTTGTGTGTCTGAGGCAAAAGTCAGGGAAAAGTTTGGCAAACTCAGTTTTTTACATATTAACGTCCTAAAACGGACAGGTATCGGGTACTATTTAATGACTCTATTGCATCGTCAGGGTTGTATAATAGAGGCATAGGTACTCATGATACAATTTTTAGTCTGTTTTCACTGCATATTAAGATTTCAGTCTGTTGAATCTAGTACCTGTACTTTCGATTAGGGAAAATTGTTGAAACTTCATAGGAATAAACGCAGGGAGTTTTACTTCCTGTTGTCAATGGTTATATTGAAGATGTTAGTGACAAAGATGTTTGATCCACTGCCACGAGGATATGAGAAGCCAGTTTTCCTTTTATACTGAGGGTCTAGCGGGAGATTTTCTGGTACAATTTTTATTTCGTCTTTGGTATGACGAGGCCCGGGATAGAACTAGTAACATCCAAAAACAGACAGTTATCATTCAGGTTCCAAATAATGTCTCTATATATTGCATTCACAGCTAGCACTAGGCCATGGCCAGATTTCAATGAAACTTATCATCCTTCAGTCAATGGCTAGGGCAGTTTCTTCAAATGTTAATGAAGTTTACTGAAAGAGATTTGCGCCTCTTGCCTCCTGAGCAAATAAGGACTGCATTTTAGGGCTGGTATTAACGTCCAAAAACTGGCATTTATCATTCAGGTTCTAATTCATGTCGCTATTGCATTTGCAGCTTTTGATTGGACTTGATGGAGAGGACAGCTAAGATGGCGATTGAAGGCATGGTGAAGATTTGGGATCCATTTAAAGGGAAGTTATTGTTCTTTGTTGTATTTATACTTATGCCCCCGTATCGATAGATCGGGAGGCATATAGTGATTCGCCTGTCCGTCCATCCATCTGTTTGTTCGTCCGTCAGTACCAAGCATTTTAGTTATGCATATTGCAGTGCAGGACTCAGTAGTGGATCAAGTTGTGTGTCTGAGGCAAAAGTCAGGGAAAAGTTTGGCAAACTCAGTTTTTTACATATTAACGTCCTAAAACGGACAGGTATCGGGTACTATTTAATGACTCTATTGCATCGTCAGGGTGGTATAATAGAGGCATAGGTACTCATGATACAATTTTTAGTCTGTTTTCACTGCATATTAAGATTTCAGTCTGTTGAATCTAGTACCTGTACTTTCGATTAGGGAAAATTGTTGAAACTTCATAGGAATAAACGCAGGGAGTTTTACTTCCTGTTGTCAATGGTTATATTGAAGATGTTAGTGACAAAGATGTTTGATCCACTGCCACGAGGATATGAGAAGCCAGTTTTCCTTTTATACTGAGGGTCTAGCGAGAGATTTTCTGGTATAATTTTTATTTCGTCTTTGGTATGACGAGGCCCGGGATAGAACTAGTAACATCCAAAAACAGACAGTTATCATTCAGGTTCCAAATAATGTCTCTATATATTGCATTCACAGCTAGCACTAGGCCATGGCCAGATTTCAATGAAACTTATCATCCTTCAGTCAATGGCTAGGGCAGTTTCTTCAAATGTTAATGAAGTTTACTGAAAGAGATTTGCGCCTCTTGCCTCCTGAGCAAATAAGGACTGCATTTTAGGGCTGGTATTAACGTCCAAAAACTGGCATTCATCATTCAGGTTCTAATTCATGTCGCTATTGCATTTGCAGCTTTTGATTGGACTTGATGGAGAGGACAGCTAAGATGGCGATTGAAGGCATGGTGAAGATTTGGGATCCATTTAAAGGGAAGTTATTGTTCTTTGTTGTATTTATATTTATGCCCCCGTATCGATAGATCGGGAGGCATATAGTGATTCGCCTGTCCGTCCGTCACTCTGTTTGTTCGTCCGTCAGTACCAAGCATTTTAGTTATGCATATTGCAGTGCAGGACTCAGTAGTGGATCATGTGTGTCTGAGGCAAAAGTCAGGGAAAAGTTTGGCAAACTCAGTTTTTTACATATTAACGTCCTAAAACGGACAGGTATCGGGTACTATTTAATGACTCTATTGCATCGTCAGGGTTGTATAATAGAGGCATAGGTACTCATGATACAATTTTTAGTCTGTTTTCACTGCATATTAAGATTTCAGTCTGTTGAATCTAGTACCTGTACTTTCGATTAGGGAAAATTGTTGAAACTTCATAGGAATAAACGCAGGGAGTTTTACTTCCTGTTGTCAATGGTTATATTGAAGATGTTAGTGACAAAGATGTTTGATCCACTGCCACGAGGATATGAGAAGCCAGTTTTCCTTTTATACTGAGGGTCTAGCGAGAGATTTTCTGGTACAATTTTTATTTCGTCTTTGGTATGACGAGGCCCGGAATAGAACTAGTAACATCCAAAAACAGACAGTTATCATTCAGGTTCCAAATAATGTCTCTATATATTGCATTCACAGCTAGCACTAGGCCATGGCCAGATTTCAATGAAACTTATCATCCTTCAGTCAATGGCTAGGGCAGTTTCTTCAAATGTTAATGAAGTTTACTGAAAGAGATTTGCGCCTCTTGCCTCCTGAGCAAATAAGGACTGCATTTTAGGGCTGGTATTAACGTCAATAAACTGGCATTCATCATTCAGGTTCTAATTCATGTCGCTATTGCATTTGCAGCTTTTGATTGGACTTGATGGAGAGGACAGCTAAGATGGCGATTGAAGGCATGGTGAAGATTTGGGATCCATTTAAAGGGAAGTTATTGTTCTTTGTTGTATTTATATTTATGCCCCCGTATCGATAGATCGGGAGGCATATAGTGATTCGCCTGTCCGTCCGTCCATCTGTTCGTTCGTCCGTCAGTACCAAGCATTTTAGTTATGCATATTGCAGTGCAGGACTCAGTAGTGGATCATGTTGTGTGTCTGAGGCAAAAGTCAGGGAAAAGTTTGGCAAACTCAGTTTTTTACATATTAACGTCCTAAAACGGACAGGTATCGGGTACTATTTAATGACTCTATTGCATCGTCAGGGTTGTATAATAGAGGCATAGGTACTCATGATACAATTTTTAGTCTGTTTTCACTGCATATTAAGATTTCAGTCTGTTGAATCTAGTACCTGTACTTACGATTAGGGAAAATTGTTGAAACTTCATAGGAATAAACGCAGGGAGTTTTACTTCCTGTTGTCAATGGTTATATTGAAGATGTTAGTGACAAAGATGTTTGATCCACTGCCACGAGGATATGAGAAGCCAGTTTTCCTTTTATACTGAGGGTCTAGCGAGAGATTTTCTGGTACAATTTTTATTTCGTCTTTGGTATGACGAGGCCCGGAATAGAACTAGTAACATCCAAAAACAGACAGTTATCATTCAGGTTCCAAATAATGTCTCTATATATTGCATTCACAGCTAGCACTAGGCCATGGCCAGATTTCAATGAAACTTATCATCCTTCAGTCAATGGCTAGGGCAGTTTCTTCAAATGTTAATGAAGTTTACTGAAAGAGATTTGCGCCTCTTGCCTCCTGAGCAAATAAGGACTGCATTTTAGGGCTGGTATTAACGTCAATAAACTGGCATTCATCATTCAGGTTCTAATTCATGTCGCTATTGCATTTGCAGCTTTTGATTGGACTTGATGGAGAGGACAGCTAAGATGGCGATTGAAGGCATGGTGAAGATTTGGGATCCATTTAAAGGGAAGTTATTGTTCTTTGTTGTATTTATATTTATGCCCCCGTATCGATAGATCGGGAGGCATATAGTGATTCGCCTGTCCGTCCGTCCATCTGTTCGTTCGTCCGTCAGTACCAAGCATTTTAGTTATGCATATTGCAGTGCAGGACTCAGTAGTGGATCATGTTGTGTGTCTGAGGCAAAAGTCAGGGAAAAGTTTGGCAAACTCAGTTTTTTACATATTAACGTCCTAAAACGGACAGGTATCGGGTACTATTTAATGACTCTATTGCATCGTCAGGGTTGTATAATAGAGGCATAGGTACTCATGATACAATTTTTAGTCTGTTTTCACTGCATATTAAGATTTCAGTCTGTTGAATCTAGTACCTGTACTTACGATTAGGGAAAATTGTTGAAACTTCATAGGAATAAACGCAGGGAGTTTTACTTCCTGTTGTCAATGGTTATATTGAAGATGTTAGTGACAAAGATGTTTGATCCACTGCCACGAGGATATGAGAAGCCAGTTTTCCTTTTATACTGAGGGTCTAGCGGGAGATTTTCTGGTACAATTTTTATTTCGTCTTTGGTATGACGAGGCCCGGGATAGAACTAGTAACATCCAAAAACAGACAGTTATCATTCAGGTTCCAAATAATGTCTCTATATATTGCATTCACAGCTAGCACTAGGCCATGGCCAGATTTCAATGAAACTTATCATCCTTCAGTCAATGGCTAGGGCAGTTTCTTCAAATGTTAATGAAGTTTACTGAAAGAGATTTGCGCCTCTTGCCTCCTGAGCAAATAAGGACTGCATTTTAGGGCTGGTATTAACGTCCAAAAACTGGCATTTATCATTCAGGTTCTAATTCATGTCGCTATTGCATTTGCAGCTTTTGATTGGACTTGATGGAGAGGACAGCTAAGATGGCGATTGAAGGCATGGTGAAGATTTGGGATCCATTTAAAGGGAAGTTATTGTTCTTTGTTGTATTTATATTTATGCCCCCGTATCGATAGATCGGGAGGCATATAGTGATTCGCCTGTCCGTCCGTCACTCTGTTTGTTCGTCCGTCAGTACCAAGCATTTTAGTTATGCATATTGCAGTGCAGGACTCAGTAGTGGATCATGTGTGTCTGAGGCAAAAGTCAGGGAAAAGTTTGGCAAACTCAGTTTTTTACATATTAACGTCCTAAAACGGACAGGTATCGGGTACTATTTAATGACTCTATTGCATCGTCAGGGTTGTATAATAGAGGCATAGGTACTCATGATACAATTTTTAGTCTGTTTTCACTGCATATTAAGATTTCAGTCTGTTGAATCTAGTACCTGTACTTTCGATTAGGGAAAATTGTTGAAACTTCATAGGAATAAACGCAGGGAGTTTTACTTCCTGTTGTCAATGGTTATATTGAAGATGTTAGTGACAAAGATGTTTGATCCACTGCCACGAGGATATGAGAAGCCAGTTTTCCTTTTATACTGAGGGTCTAGCGAGAGATTTTCTGGTACAATTTTTATTTCGTCTTTGGTATGACGAGGCCCGGGATAGAACTAGTAACATCCAAAAACAGACAGTTATCATTCAGGTTCCAAATAATGTCTCTATATATTGCATTCATAGCTAGCACTAGGCCATGGCCAGATTTCAATGAAACTTATCATCCTTCAGTCAATGGCTAGGGCAGTTTCTTCAAATGTTAATGAAGTTTACTGAAAGAGATTTGCGCCTCTTGCCTCCTGAGCAAATAAGGACTGCATTTTAGGGCTGGTATTAACGTCAATAAACTGGCATTCATCATTCAGGTTCTAATTCATGTTGCTATTGCATTTGCAGCTTTTGATTGGACTTGATGGAGAGGACAGCTAAGATGGCGATTGAAGGCATGGTGAAGATTTGGGATCCATTTAAAGGGAAGTTATTGTTCTTTGTTGTATTTATATTTATGCCCCCGTATCGATAGATCGGGAGGTATATAGTGATTCGCCTGTCCGTCCGTCCATCTGTTCGTTCGTCCGGCAGTACCAAGCATTTTATTTATACATATTGCAGTGCAGGACTCAGTAGTGGATCATGTTGTGTGTCTGAGGCAAAAGTCAGGGAAAAGTTTGGCAAACTCAGTTTTTTACATATTAACGTCCTAAAACGGACAGGTATCGGGTACTATTTAATGACTCTATTGCATCGTCAGGGTTGTATAATAGAGGCATAGGTACTCATGATACAATTTTTAGTCTGTTTTCACTGCATATTAAGATTTCAGTCTGTTGAATCTAGTACCTGTACTTTCGATTAGGGAAAATTGTTGAAACTTCATAGGAATAAACGCAGGGAGTTTTACTTCCTGTTGTCAATGGTTATATTGAAGATGTTAGTGACAAAGATGTTTGATCCACTGCCACGAGGATATGAGAAGCCAGTTTTCCTTTTATACTGAGGGTCTAGCGAGAGATTTTCTGGTACAATTTTTATTTCGTCTTTGGTATGACGAGGCCCGGGATAGAACTAGTAACATCCAAAAACAGACAGTTATCATTCAGGTTCCAAATAATGTCTCTATATATTGCATTCACAGCTAGCACTAGGCCATGGCCAGATTTCAATGAAACTTATCATCCTTCAGTCAATGGCTAGGGCAGTTTCTTCAAATGTTAATGAAGTTTACTGAAAGAGATTTGCGCCTCTTGCCTCCTGAGCAAATAAGGACTGCATTTTAGGGCTGGTATTAACGTCCAAAAACTGGCATTTATCATTCAGGTTCTAATTCATGTCGCTATTGCATTTGCAGCTTTTGATTGGACTTGATGGAGAGGACAGCTAAGATGGCGATTGAAGGCATGGTGAAGATTTGGGATCCATTTAAAGGGAAGTTATTGTTCTTTGTTGTATTTATATTTATGCCCCCGTATCGATAGATCGGGAGGCATATAGTGATTCGCCTGTCCGTCCGTCCATCTGTTCGTTCGTCCGTCAGTACCAAGCATTTTAGTTATGCATATTGCAGTGCAGGACTCAGTAGTGGATCATGTTGCGTGTCTGAGGCAAAAGTCAGGGAAAAGTTTGGCAAACTCAGTTTTTTACATATTAACGTCCTAAAACGGACAGGTATCGGGTACTATTTAATGACTCTATTGCACTGCAGGGTTGTATAATAGAGGCATAGGTACTCATGATACAATTTTTAGTCTGTTTTCACTGCATATTAAGATTTCAGTCTGTTGAATCTAGTACCTGTACTTTCGATTAGGGAAAATTGTTGAAACTTCATAGGAATAAACGCAGGGAGTTTTACTTCCTGTTGTCAATGGTTATATTGAAGATGTTAGTGACAAAGATGTTTGATCCACTGCCACGAGGATATGAGAAGCCAGTTTTCCTTTTATACTGAGGGTCTAGCGAGAGATTTTCTGGTACAATTTTTATTTCGTCTTTGGTATGACGAGGCCCGGGATAGAACTAGTAACATCCAAAAACAGACAGTTATCATTCAGGTTCCAAATAATGTCTCTATATATTGCATTCACAGCTAGCACTAGGCCATGGCCAGATTTCAATGAAACTTATCATCCTTCAGTCAATGGCTAGGGCAGTTTCTTCAAAGGTTAATGAAGTTTACTGAAAGAGATTTGCGCCTCTTGCCTCCTGAGCAAATAAGGACTGCATTTTAGGGCTGGTATTAACGTCCAAAAACTGGCATTTATCATTCAGGTTCTAATTCATGTCGCTATTGCATTTGCAGCTTTTGATTGGACTTGATGGAGAGGACAGCTAAGATGGCGATTGAAGGCATGGTGAAGATTTGGGATCCATTTAAAGGGAAGTTATTGTTCTTTGTTGTATTTATATTTATGCCCCCGTATCGATAGATCGGGAGGCATATAGTGATTCGCCTGTCCGTCCGTCCATCTGTTCGTTCGTCCGTCAGTACCAAGCATTTTAGTTATGCATATTGCAGTGCAGGACTCGGTAGTGGATCATGTTGCGTGTCTGAGGCAAAAGTCAGGGAAAAGTTTGGCAAACTCAGTTTTTTACATATTAACGTCCTAAAACGGACAGGTATCGGGTACTATTTAATGACTCTATTGCACTGCAGGGTTGTATAATAGAGGCATAGGTACTCATGATACAATTTTTAGTCTGTTTTCACTGCATATTAAGATTTCAGTCTGTTGAATCTAGTACCTGTACTTTCGATTAGGGAAAATTGTTGAAACTTCATAGGAATAAACGCAGGGAGTTTTACTTCCTGTTGTCAATGGTTATATTGAAGATGTTAGTGACAAAGATGTTTGATCCACTGCCACGAGGATATGAGAAGCCAGTTTTCCTTTTATACTGAGGGTCTAGCGAGAGATTTTCTGGTACAATTTTTATTTCGTCTTTGGTATGACGAGGCCGGGATAGAACTAGTAACATCCAAAAACAGACAGTTATCATTCAGGTTCCAAATAATGTCTCTATATATTGCATTTACAGGTAGCACTAGGCCATGGCCAGATTTCAATGAAACTTATCATCCTTCAGTCAATGGCTAGGGCAGTTTCTTCAAATGTTAATGAAGTTTACTGAAAGAGATTTGCGCCTCTTGCCTCCTGAGCAAATAAGGACTGCATTTTAGGGCTGGTATTACCGTCCAAAAACTGGCATTTATCATTCAGGTTCTAATTCATGTCGCTATTGCATTTGCAGCTTTTGATTGGACTTGATGGAGAGGACAGCTAAGATGGCGATTGAAGGCATGGTGAAGATTTGGGATCCATTTAAAGGGAAGTTATTGTTCTTTGTTGTATTTATATTTATGCCCCCGTATCGATAGATCGGGAGGCATATAGTGATTCGCCTGTCCGTCCGTCCATCTGTTCGTTCGTCCGTCAGTACCAAGCATTTTAGTTATGCATATTGCAGTGCAGGACTCGGTAGTGGATCATGTTGTGTGTCTGAGGCAAAAGTCAGGGAAAAGTTTGGCAAACTCAGTTTTTTACATATTAACGTCCTAAAACGGACAGGTATCGGGTACTATTTAATGACTCTATTGCATCGTCAGGGTTGTATAATAGAGGCATAGGTACTCATGATACAATTTTTAGTCTGTTTTCACTGCATATTAAGATTTCAGTCTGTTGAATCTAGTACCTGTACTTTCGATTAGGGAAAATTGTTGAAACTTCATAGGAATAAACGCAGGGAGTTTTACTTCCTGTTGTCAATGGTTATATTGAAGATGTTAGTGACAAAGATGTTTGATCCACTGCCACGAGGATATGAGAAGCCAGTTTTCCTTTTATACTGAGGGTCTAGCGAGAGATTTTCTGGTACAATTTTTATTTCGTCTTTGGTATGACGAGGCCAGGATAGAACTAGTAACATCCAAAAACAGACAGTTATCATTCAGGTTCCAAATAATGTCTCTATATATTGCATTCACAGCTAGCACTAGGCCATGGCCAGATTTCAATGAAACTTATCATCCTTCAGTCAATGGCTAGGGCAGTTTCTTCAAATGTTAATGAAGTTTACTGAAAGAGATTTGCGCCTCTTGCCTCCTGAGCAAATAAGGACTGCATTTTAGGGCTGGTATTAACGTCCAAAAACTGGCATTTATCATTCAGGTTCTAATTCATGTCGCTATTGCATTTGCAGCTTTTGATTGGACTTGATGGAGAGGACAGCTAAGATGGCGATTGAAGGCATGGTGAAGATTTGGGATCCATTTAAAGGGAAGTTATTGTTCTTTGTTGTATTTATATTTATGCCCCCGTATCGATAGATTGGGAGGCATATAGTGATTCACCTGTCCGTCCGTCCATCTGTTTGTTCGTCCGTCAGTACCAAGCATTTTAGTTATGCATATTGCAGTGCAGGACTCAGTAGTGAATCATGTTGTGTGTCTGAGGCAAAAGTCAGGGAAAAGTTTGGCAAACTCAGTTTTTTACATATTAACGTCCTAAAACGGACAGGTATCGGGTACTATTTAATGACTCTATTGCACTGCAGGGTTGTATAATAGAGGCATAGGTACTCATGATACAATTTTTAGTCTGTTTTCACTGCATATTAAGATTTCAGTCTGTTGAATCTAGTACCTGTACTTTCGATTAGGGAAAATTGTTGAAACTTCATAGGAATAAACGCAGGGAGTTTTACTTCCTGTTGTCAATGGTTATATTGAAGATGTTAGTGACAAAGATGTTTGATCCACTGCCACGAGGATATGAGAAGCCAGTTTTCCTTTTATACTGAGGGTCTAGCGAGAGATTTTCTGGTACAATTTTTATTTCGTCTTTGGTATGACGAGGCCCGGGATAGAACTAGTAACATCCAAAAACAGACAGTTATCATTCAGGTTCCAAATAATGTCTCTATATATTGCATTCACAGCTAGCACTAGGCCATGGCCAGATTTCAATGAAACTTATCATCCTTCAGTCAATGGCTAGGGCAGTTTCTTCAAATGTTAATGAAGTTTACTGAAAGAGATTTGCGCCTCTTGCCTCCTGAGCAAATAAGGACTGCATTTTAGGGCTGGTATTAACGTCCAAAAACTGGCATTTATCATTCAGGTTCTAATTCATGTTGCTATTGCATTTGCAGCTTTTGATTGGACTTGATGGAGAGGACAGCTAAGATGGCGATTGAAGGCATGGTGAAGATTTGGGATCCATTTAAAGGGAAGTTATTGTTCTTTGTTGTATTTATATTTATGCCCCCGTATCGATAGATCGGGAGGTATATAGTGATTCGCCTGTCCGTCCGTCCATCTGTTCGTTCGTCCGGCAGTACCAAGCATTTTATTTATACATATTGCAGTGCAGGACTCAGTAGTGGATCATGTTGTGTGTCTGAGGCAAAAGTCAGGGAAAAGTTTGGCAAACTCAGTTTTTTACATATTAACGTCCTAAAACGGACAGGTATCGGGTACTATTTAATGACTCTATTGCATCGTCAGGGTTGTATAATAGAGGCATAGGTACTCATGATACAATTTTTAGTCTGTTTTCACTGCATATTAAGATTTCAGTCTGTTGAATCTAGTACCTGTACTTTCGATTAGGGAAAATTGTTGAAACTTCATAGGAATAAACGCAGGGAGTTTTACTTCCTGTTGTCAATGGTTATATTGAAGATGTTAGTGACAAAGATGTTTGATCCACTGCCACGAGGATATGAGAAGCCAGTTTTCCTTTTATACTGAGGGTCTAGCGAGAGATTTTCTGGTACAATTTTTATTTCGTCTTTGGTATGACGAGGCCCGGGATAGAACTAGTAACATCCAAAAACAGACAGTTATCATTCAGGTTCCAAATAATGTCTCTATATATTGCATTCACAGCTAGCACTAGGCCATGGCCAGATTTCAATGAAACTTATCATCCTTCAGTCAATGGCTAGGGCAGTTTCTTCAAATGTTAATGAAGTTTACTGAAAGAGATTTGCGCCTCTTGCCTCCTGAGCAAATAAGGACTGCATTTTAGGGCTGGTATTAACGTCCAAAAACTGGCATTTGTCATTCAGGTTCTAATTCATGTCGCTATTGCATTTGCAGCTTTTGATTGGACTTGATGGAGAGGACAGCTAAGATGGCGATTGAAGGCATGGTGAAGATTTGGGATCCATTTAAAGGGAAGTTATTGTTCTTTGTTGTATTTATATTTATGCCCCCGTATCGATAGATCGGGAGGCATATAGTGATTCGCCTGTCCGTCCGTCCATCTGTTCGTTCGTCCGTCAGTACCAAGCATTTTAGTTATGCATATTGCAGTGCAGGACTCAGTAGTGGATCATGTTGCGTGTCTGAGGCAAAAGTCAGGGAAAAGTTTGGCAAACTCAGTTTTTTACATATTAACGTCCTAAAACGGACAGGTATCGGGTACTATTTAATGACTCTATTGCACTGCAGGGTTGTATAATAGAGGCATAGGTACTCATGATACAATTTTTAGTCTGTTTTCACTGCATATTAAGATTTCAGTCTGTTGAATCTAGTACCTGTACTTTCGATTAGGGAAAATTGTTGAAACTTCATAGGAATAAACGCAGGGAGTTTTACTTCCTGTTGTCAATGGTTATATTGAAGATGTTAGTGACAAAGATGTTTGATCCACTGCCACGAGGATATGAGAAGCCAGTTTTCCTTTTATACTGAGGGTCTAGCGAGAGATTTTCTGGTACAATTTTTATTTCGTCTTTGGTATGACGAGGCCCGGGATAGAACTAGTAACATCCAAAAACAGACAGTTATCATTCAGGTTCCAAATAATGTCTCTATATATTGCATTCACAGCTAGCACTAGGCCATGGCCAGATTTCAATGAAACTTATCATCCTTCAGTCAATGGCTAGGGCAGTTTCTTCAAAGGTTAATGAAGTTTACTGAAAGAGATTTGCGCCTCTTGCCTCCTGAGCAAATAAGGACTGCATTTTAGGGCTGGTATTAACGTCCAAAAACTGGCATTTATCATTCAGGTTCTAATTCATGTCGCTATTGCATTTGCAGCTTTTGATTGGACTTGATGGAGAGGACAGCTAAGATGGCGATTGAAGGCATGGTGAAGATTTGGGATCCATTTAAAGGGAAGTTATTGTTCTTTGTTGTATTTATATTTATGCCCCCGTATCGATAGATCGGGAGGCATATAGTGATTCGCCTGTCCGTCCGTCCATCTGTTCGTTCGTCCGTCAGTACCAAGCATTTTAGTTATGCATATTGCAGTGCAGGACTCGGTAGTGGATCATGTTGCGTGTCTGAGGCAAAAGTCAGGGAAAAGTTTGGCAAACTCAGTTTTTTACATATTAACGTCCTAAAACGGACAGGTATCGGGTACTATTTAATGACTCTATTGCACTGCAGGGTTGTATAATAGAGGCATAGGTACTCATGATACAATTTTTAGTCTGTTTTCACTGCATATTAAGATTTCAGTCTGTTGAATCTAGTACCTGTACTTTCGATTAGGGAAAATTGTTGAAACTTCATAGGAATAAACGCAGGGAGTTTTACTTCCTGTTGTCAATGGTTATATTGAAGATGTTAGTGACAAAGATGTTTGATCCACTGCCACGAGGATATGAGAAGCCAGTTTTCCTTTTATACTGAGGGTCTAGCGAGAGATTTTCTGGTACAATTTTTATTTCGTCTTTGGTATGACGAGGCCGGGATAGAACTAGTAACATCCAAAAACAGACAGTTATCATTCAGGTTCCAAATAATGTCTCTATATATTGCATTTACAGGTAGCACTAGGCCATGGCCAGATTTCAATGAAACTTATCATCCTTCAGTCAATGGCTAGGGCAGTTTCTTCAAATGTTAATGAAGTTTACTGAAAGAGATTTGCGCCTCTTGCCTCCTGAGCAAATAAGGACTGCATTTTAGGGCTGGTATTACCGTCCAAAAACTGGCATTTATCATTCAGGTTCTAATTCATGTCGCTATTGCATTTGCAGCTTTTGATTGGACTTGATGGAGAGGACAGCTAAGATGGCGATTGAAGGCATGGTGAAGATTTGGGATCCATTTAAAGGGAAGTTATTGTTCTTTGTTGTATTTATATTTATGCCCCCGTATCGATAGATCGGGAGGCATATAGTGATTCGCCTGTCCGTCCGTCCATCTGTTCGTTCGTCCGTCAGTACCAAGCATTTTAGTTATGCATATTGCAGTGCAGGACTCGGTAGTGGATCATGTTGTGTGTCTGAGGCAAAAGTCAGGGAAAAGTTTGGCAAACTCAGTTTTTTACATATTAACGTCCTAAAACGGACAGGTATCGGGTACTATTTAATGACTCTATTGCATCGTCAGGGTTGTATAATAGAGGCATAGGTACTCATGATACAATTTTTAGTCTGTTTTCACTGCATATTAAGATTTCAGTCTGTTGAATCTAGTACCTGTACTTTCGATTAGGGAAAATTGTTGAAACTTCATAGGAATAAACGCAGGGAGTTTTACTTCCTGTTGTCAATGGTTATATTGAAGATGTTAGTGACAAAGATGTTTGATCCACTGCCACGAGGATATGAGAAGCCAGTTTTCCTTTTATACTGAGGGTCTAGCGAGAGATTTTCTGGTACAATTTTTATTTCGTCTTTGGTATGACGAGGCCAGGATAGAACTAGTAACATCCAAAAACAGACAGTTATCATTCAGGTTCCAAATAATGTCTCTATATATTGCATTCACAGCTAGCACTAGGCCATGGCCAGATTTCAATGAAACTTATCATCCTTCAGTCAATGGCTAGGGCAGTTTCTTCAAATGTTAATGAAGTTTACTGAAAGAGATTTGCGCCTCTTGCCTCCTGAGCAAATAAGGACTGCATTTTAGGGCTGGTATTAACGTCCAAAAACTGGCATTTATCATTCAGGTTCTAATTCATGTCGCTATTGCATTTGCAGCTTTTGATTGGACTTGATGGAGAGGACAGCTAAGATGGCGATTGAAGGCATGGTGAAGATTTGGGATCCATTTAAAGGGAAGTTATTGTTCTTTGTTGTATTTATATTTATGCCCCCGTATCGATAGATTGGGAGGCATATAGTGATTCACCTGTCCGTCCGTCCATCTGTTTGTTCGTCCGTCAGTACCAAGCATTTTAGTTATGCATATTGCAGTGCAGGACTCAGTAGTGAATCATGTTGTGTGTCTGAGGCAAAAGTCAGGGAAAAGTTTGGCAAACTCAGTTTTTTACATATTAACGTCCTAAAACGGACAGGTATCGGGTACTATTTAATGACTCTATTGCACTGCAGGGTTGTATAATAGAGGCATAGGTACTCATGATACAATTTTTAGTCTGTTTTCACTGCATATTAAGATTTCAGTCTGTTGAATCTAGTACCTGTACTTTCGATTAGGGAAAATTGTTGAAACTTCATAGGAATAAACGCAGGGAGTTTTACTTCCTGTTGTCAATGGTTATATTGAAGATGTTAGTGACAAAGATGTTTGATCCACTGCCACGAGGATATGAGAAGCCAGTTTTCCTTTTATACTGAGGGTCTAGCGAGAGATTTTCTGGTACAATTTTTATTTCGTCTTTGGTATGACGAGGCCCGGGATAGAACTAGTAACATCCAAAAACAGACAGTTATCATTCAGGTTCCAAATAATGTCTCTATATATTGCATTCACAGCTAGCACTAGGCCATGGCCAGATTTCAATGAAACTTATCATCCTTCAGTCAATGGCTAGGGCAGTTTCTTCAAATGTTAATGAAGTTTACTGAAAGAGATTTGTGCCTCTTGCCTCCTGAGCAAATAAGGACTGCATTTTAGGGCTGGTATTAACATCCAAAAACTGACATTTATCATTCAGGTTCTAATTCATGTCTCTATTGCATTTAAAGCTGTTGATTGGACTCCATTGCGAAGATTAAGTTGAACATTGACGAAGTGGTAGTTGTGAACTATGATGAAGTGGAGATGGAGGAGTCTGTTGAAGTGGTAGTTGTGGACCATGATGAAGTGGTAGTTAGGACCCTGATGAAGTGGTAGTTGTGGACCATGATGAAGTGGAGATGGAGGAGTCTGTTGAAGTGGTAGTTGTGGACCATGATGAAGTGGTAGTTGTGGACCATGATGAAGTGGAGATGGAGGAGTCTGTTGAAGTGACAGGATTGTTGAAATCATGGAAGCTATATACTGTAAACTATAATCCATGTTAGGATCTGATGACAGTGACATAGCCGTTTATGTGTACACAGAAGATTACAACCATTGTCTGAACAGGTAGTGCAAATATAGTTTGTTAGTTTCAAGTTTGGCATTGAAGGTAGTTAGATAAAATTACGGGATCATTGTGTTCTTGCATTGGAATTGATTATTGAAATATACGAAAAGTAACACTAACTGGTTAATAATAACTTGTTAATATAGATGTTGTGACTAAACTGACTATGAATACAGTTTCATAATTCCATCTGCTGAAGTCACTGTGAAATTTTAAGAAATTTATATTCCTTCACAATCGGAGAAGATGCTGGTTTCTAGTGGAAGGGTTCTTCATAGGATTGTGACCAAGAAACGTTTGGTGGATCAGCAGCAGTATATTGAAGAACTAATACAATTAGCTCTTTTCAGTATTACAGTCGACACTCGTTATGTCGACAGTTTTGGGACCGTCAAAATTATGTCGACATATCCTAATGTCGACACAACAGGAGCCAACAGTTCTAGCAAATTTCCCTACCCGTCGAAATTCATGTAAACAAAGTCCCCAAGCCTTTCTGTCGGTGCCGTTGTTACAGTTTGAGCATGAACGAATACATATATGCGACTAAATGCATATGGTGAAAGATCAAGTCTATCACACTTACAGTTATCACCAAATATTTGACCAAATGTTTACGTGAGGGTCAAGTTTATAGCGTCGTTTTGAAACAACCGCTAGTATGGCTTTTAGTCCTTACAGGTTTCGCTTACGCATACAAAAGTTTCAATCAACATGCCAGACATCTGACAGCAACGATGACACTTCATATCTATGTTTACAATATAAAGTATATTCATTTAACTGTCGTTAAAACAACTTGCATGTTGAAATAATTGTTGAAGGCATACAAAAAGGTATTTTTTCATCTTCCCAGAGCCATGCTAGTTCAGCAGATTTTTAAATTTCATACGCTAGCTGATATAGGTAACAATTTGTTTACAAACTTAGATTTAACATCATTCAATTACATTTGCAAACTGTGAACATATTAATTTTTAACAAACAATGGTTCGAAACAGAAGTAGTTTCTCGGTCAATTAACAACTTTTCAATTTCGATAGCGTTGACTCGATGTCGACACAATGACAATAAGGTGCAAAAATATCATTTAGGCCAAAAAAGTGTCGACAGGCATGTCGACTAAACCATCATATTTAAGATAGAATATAGAGCAACCCAAATCGGGGATTTGAAAGTATGTCGACATAATCGAAGTGTCGATACAACCGAAGTCGACACAACGAGTTTCAACTGTATATAATTATGTTAATAATATAAGTGGATTTAGCTATGCACTGGACTGTCAATCCAGAGGTCGTGGGTTCAATACCCAGCATAGGAACATTTCTGAAATATTTGTAATATTTTCCGCTTTATCTGACCTTGAGTTATGCAAAGTATCTGGAAGTGCCAGGAAGCTGGGTATCGGTGCTATACACCGGGCACATTAAAAAACCAGTCTGTCTATTCAAAATAAGAGCTAGTCGCTTCTCTGCAGTGCCGGACATGCCTGTATCTAATGTCTCTCTCTCCCTTCAGGGGCTTTCCTCTGTCTGTCCCTCTGGTCAGATCTGCACTGGTAGAGGATGCACCTGCACCCTTGTGGCTGCAACACTATAATGTAAAGTGCTTTGAACGTGTGTTCGCATGAAAAAGGCGCTATATAAGTCTGGTATGTTTAGGGTTTTTTTATTTAACATGTCACCTGCCTTAGCAGCCATTTGATAAATACCTTGACTGGATGATAAAGTCTGGTTAGACTGTATATAGTATACATGTATATCTTATTTTACAGGTTAACCTTAAAGACATGGTTGAACCATAAACCTCCATGAATGTTCACTGTTTGTGGAAGTTACAGTCCTGACATCAAGAAGAGTATGTTGCTGAAACTATGGTAAGCTATATCCTGTGATTCACCATATCATTTTTTGTGATTGAAGCTGGCTAGTCAAATTTTATTGGGATCAGTGTGTACTAGTATTGAAATTTATTGTTGAAATATATGAAAGATATATTAATAGTAGCTGCTTAGGATATATATACAGTAAAATAAACCCGGATGCAAAGTTGATCCAGTCAGGTTTGTTTATTCTTTTGACAGTACCTTATATCGTATGCGCCGATTCACATAACCAAGTTTCCTAGACTGTATCCTAACAAGTGGGAACCTACCATTCAAAAAGTCATTTTTCATGACCTGTCTCAACTGGGAATTTAACCTGAATTACCTAGTTACTAATCCAGCACACTAACCACTGGTTCAGAGCTGTGTCATACAATAATTTATAATTAGAACCAGCTCTCTGTTACTATACTACTGCATACTATTATGTAAGTTCTAGTAAACCAAAAGTATGTCGTCCTAGTATCAGAGCTACAGATAAGCTGCGTATTTGCGTAATTACAAAATTAATTTTCAAAAAATCGTAATGATTTTTAAATGAGCACGTACAATCACGCAAATAAAATACGAATAACGTAAAAACTTTTAAAACACATAAACCAAAAGTATGAGGTATTAGTATAATTATTACAATTATAAAACAAAGTGTAAAATAGATCTTTTTATGCAGGCATTGGACTTGAAGATGATGTTGAAAAAAAAGTTCCAGAACCAATACCATGAGTGTTTAAACCAGTGCCAGTTCACAATTCATCATCTTTGATTTAGAAACAACAGATCTAAGTAAGTAGAAAAATACTTTTATTCTTATATATATTCTGCTTCACTAGTCATATCAAATTCATCACAGCAAAGCATTAATTTCCTTTTGTGATTAAAATGTTTCCTTCAGATATTATACATGAAAACCAGTGTGTTACCACCTTCCATGGGTATAGAGCTGGTATTGACCGGTGGTCTTTCGACAGGTTATGTATGTTGGTGATTTTTATGACAGCTGTTGTAAAAGTGATTTTTATTCACAGGTGGTCTTGTACTCATCTTTGGCTGTAATCAAAGTTTAATGAACATATTTTCAGTTCGTTTGAGACAGATGCCCCATATTACCCAACTAGTTCCGGAGGATATGGCTTCATCACAAACGTACAGCTGCTACATACAGCCGAAAATACCAATATCAGATAATGCTCAGCATGTGACTGGTATAACCATGGTCAACAACAACGACATGATGATAAATGGGAAATATGTGACTTCAAGTTTATGGAAGACAGTCGCCATAGAATTTTTAAATTGGCTGAAACAGTTTGACAATCCGCGTCTTGTTGCACACAATGGTCGACGTTTGGACTTTCCCGTTCTTTTTTCTTCATACAGTTGTTCAACAGTGTGCCTCTATGTTGGAAACAGCACATGGAATGATTGACTCACTGAATGTTTTGAAAAGTGCATTCCCAAGGAGATCTTCAGATAAGCAAGAAGACCTTGTTCGTGACATACTGCGTACTGAATACAATGCACATAATGCTATTGATGACGTAAAGAGTTTAGGTAGCCTTGTTTCAAAGGTTGTTGGTGATCATGGAGATAAAACCATGCTTGACAAAAGCGTTAATAGCTGTGTTTAATGTTTCAATTTTAAAATGAATTTTCTGCATGTAATTTTTATTGAATATTTTTCAAGTTTAGAAAAACCCTGATACGTCCATCTTTTTTCAGTCTCGTAAATATGTTAGATATAAATTCATTCTTATCTGTCCCATTTATCTCTTCTATGATGTCTATAAACCTATTCAAGTTTTTGTCAATATGTTAATTGTATTGTCCTTTTCTCTCATGATATTATATGTATGATGCTACATTTAATTGTTAAAACCATACAGTCTCCTATTATAGCCTATCTACACTCCTATAAAAACGACCTACTTCTCAGTTAAATGATTCCAATTTTTCCATTTGTTTAATTTGTATGTATGTGGGGGAGATCCAAAAATGTCACTGGTGCTGTAAAATCATGCATACTGTAAATAGAACAACGCAATTTTACACGTAACTACATTAATCTATTTCCAATGCCGTTAACGACGTCATTAACAAATTTAGACGTTATTTACATCATTCCTTTTCAAAGTATTGTCATTGATGTTCTATACGACGCTCATGTCTGTTCATCCATTTTTTTAAAAAACATTTACATACTAGAGACTTTATGTAGTGAGGAAAGCACATTGTTACCGACCTGTCTTGATTCAGGGTCATAGAAATACACCCATGTCTCATCAACTGTAATTATACGCTAAAAAAAAAGTGTTATTTTCGTGTATTGCGACATGACGTCAGTGGTATATTTAGAATGCCTATATAATACTATTTTGATATTCAAACTATATCACACAAATGATATTAATCAGAATTGAATTACTTTACATTTTGATATAAATTTTATTTACGTGCGCCAACAAATAAACTCACCAGCGGAACAGTGACATTACTTTTGGATCTGCCCACGTACATAATTTGTGTTCTATGTTCATAAATTTTATGTTATGTGATATATTGAATACATTTTAGAGTGACTTTAGCTACTGGTGTAATCTTTTAATTTTTTATGATCTTTTGAAAAAATGGTGTATATTTTCAAATGGTGAAAAATTGCTATTTTCCGAATATTGATACCATAAGATTAAGTGAAAATTTGTCTTTTCCGCACAATAATATTTACTGTATATGAATAAACAAATTTTTGTTATCTTATCATTTATAGTGTGAAAATTGTATGAAATCAGTACTCATTGTTTTGGGTTGTCCTTAAATGTAAGGGGGTAGGGGTAATACATCACAAATAACTTTTTAAATAAATCGTAGAGTCTTTAAAAAATCAGGATTCAAGTCCACAAATGGACATTGATTAAAACTGCATGGTTCCTTCTTATTCTCTGCTCAATGTGTATCTATTTTAAAATATTTTTAATGTATAAACAGTTATATATATTTTGCTACCTTAAATGTCTTAACCTCTGCTTATATGTATTTATAATTATGTTTGTTAATTTTATACTTTGTTAAAAATGTCGGACAATAGCTATACATAGCTAATGTTTCCTTGTTGTACATGTATCTGACTTAAAATAAATATTGTATTGTGTCTTGTAAAATGTAGAGTTACCTTCCCTTTTGTACAATATCTTCTAACAAGATGGTAAACTTCCAAAATTTTTGTTTAAAGTGTTGAATACATACATATATGTAATATAATTAATTCAAGTAGATTTGACTTTTATTGCAAATATAAATATGAGTTTAAAATGAAAGAATATCTGAATTGTATAAATATAAACAAATATAGAATAAGTCTCACAAAATTTCGACTATCGTCTCATACTCTCGCGATAGAATTTGGTATACATAGTAAATGAATGAATCTGTCAACAATGTACAATGAATGTTATAGAAAGTGAATATTCTTTTCTCTTTGTCTTTTCGAAATATCATATACTTAGAACTTCACTTTTACCAAGATACTACTGTCATTGGCGAACTTTAAGGAAGTTTGAATTATTAATGTCAACATCAACAACGCAATTAGTAATCAGTTCATCAGTTTATTGTTTATTTACGCATTTGACCTAAGAAATCAGACTTAAGATTTTCCTATGAATACAAAATATTAATTTTATGTATTGTCTGACCAGATTAAACTGAGGCTCTGATCAAAGTCCGTATACCCCCGGCTGTACTCGGCTGTTTTCGATTCGTATGTTTATTTACTACATGTGCAGTAATCTCTGTATTTGTAACAAAATCGAAAGAAAAATCAAGCATGAATTGTAGCGCTGTGGAAACGTTTGCGCCTTTAACGCAAGAGGTTGCAGGTTCGAAACTTACTGCAAAACTTTTGTCATTGATATTTTTATTTCAACTATCTATCCTTGAATCAAGGGGTTTATGTTTAAAACTATTCCCTGTACGTTCTTATATTATTTTGTCTTTGTTTTCGGTTTTGTAATATTTTCAATTGCATATTGTTTTATTCCAAGTACATGAAAAAGACTTCAACAACTTGGCCATTATAAATTTAATGTATGACTGAATTGTGTAATGGATATGTGGACATAGGGAGGATTTTAATTCACAACTAGCATACTTGCATAAAAAGATAAAAATGTTAAATAAGTTAATTTAGTTAACCTCGAACCCGATACCTTGTGGTCTTCACACAACACACTTAACCACTGAGCCATCACAGATTGTTATCTAGTAGCAACTCAATAAAGCCACATATAGTGATAAATTATAATTATGTAATTATATGTTTTTATAACTTCAGAATTTTCCGGACTTGACCGAATTATGCAAGGAGTCTCAGTTTAATCTGGTCAGACAATAACAATAATGTACAAATATAATATTCACGAAATACATAATGAATATTATACCCATACTAAGAAAACAAAATCCATATGTTAATTGTATTGTTCTTTTTCTCTCATTATATTATATGTATGATGCTACATTGTATTGTCTTGCTTCTTCAAAGGAGTAGTTTATTTTTTCGGATATAATACCTTTATCAAACCATTCTTTTAAAAACTTTGGTATATTTTCAATCTTAATATTTGAATTATTCCGTATGATATGACTAAGTGTTGCATTTTCAAAGCTGCTCGGTGTATGATTTCTCCTGTGATATTCTTGTCTTTCTATTATAAACAGTGTATTTATATGTAATTTATTGTTGTCTCTCTATGTCATGTAATTTATTGTTGTCTCTCTATGTCATGTAATTTATTGTTGTCTCTCTATGTCATATAATTTATTGTTGTCTCTCTATGTCATGCCATCAACTCAAGGACCACAATGAAAATAAAAGTATACAACATGGTTGTTGATATAGTCCAGACAATATGACACGACTCCCGAACTTCTATTAGCATAATTTCACAGCTGATTTATTGTCTTTATGTAAAACCCTGGTTGTATGTTTTCATAAGCGGGGTGTATCACATAGAAATTCGAGGTGTAATACCAACACAAATCTAAAGGACCGATATTGCACAATTTGCTTGCGAAAATTGATATATTCAACGCAAGAACCTTGTAATATATTCATGCATAAAGGTCAGGATCATGTTAAATTCTCTGTGCTATACTCATGGTATAATTATTTTTATTTCTGATCATGTTGTTTTAATAATCATGTATATGTACAACCTTCACACACAGTGAATTTTGTAATTCTGTTATATCACTGTTCATGAATTTTGTAATTCTGTTATATCGCTGTTGATGAATTTTGTTATATCGCTGTTCATGGATTTTGTAATTCTGTTATATCGCTGTTATGGATTTTGTAATTCTGTTATATCGCTGTTCATGAATTTTGTAATTAATTCTGTTATATCGCTGTTCATGAGTTTTGTAATTCTGTTATATCGCTGTTCATGGATTTTGTAATTCTGTTATATCGCTGTTCATGAATTTTGTAATTAATTCTGTTATATCGCTGTTCATGAATTTTGTAATTCTGTTATATTGCTGTTCATGAATTTTGTAATTAACCTAGGTCACAATGTCAAATCATAGAAAAACCTTGTGTAGTCACTAGAGGTCACAATTTTGGCCTACTCTTTAGTCTGTGCAAGTTTTACATTTTCCTTGAATATTTGGCATTAATGTTTATGTTACTCAGTTGCTGAGTTCCTTTTGGAAGAATAAATTAGTACTGGTTATGATACTGTCCAGGAAAAACTGGTTAGGTGATTTCTTCAGTGGTATATCACACAAAACTACTATTTCCTAGTCATGTTGTTTTTAAGATACTGTGTCTGTTACTCTTGTTTATTATAGTGATGATGATGATCCTATATTGTTTTGTCATTGATTGTTGTTAAAGATTGTATATTATTGATGTTAAAATGATATATCATTGTTAGATTGATGTTTGTTCATTAAGTAATTTTAAATTCTGTATGTTACGACAGTATAGCACAGAACGTACGAGGGGTGTTCGATATGTATTGTCACTTGGGTCACAAATAAGAAACTTCGTCGATATCTTTAAATCTTTTTACATTTCTGGAACCCTCAAGATTTACGCAATATTTCGTGAAAAAAATCAATAAAATTTAATTACTGGAATGTTGTTTCTGTTGCCTTCTCAAAGGGCTAGTAATAGACACTTCGACTTTTTGCTAATAACTGTCGATTAGAACTTCCTTTCGGGAAATAATCTTATTCCACAACTATCATACCGTAAACAATCTAAATTCGTTCGATAAAAACATGATTTTCTGTACTTGATTGCAATTTTGAACAAAATAAGAGCATTTCAAAGTCGCGAAAATAGGTGTCAAAATTAGTCAAAAAAGCATGCTATTTTTCATTGACAATTTTCGATTAGTTTTATTGATTGGAATTTGACAAATTATACATGTATGTAAGCCATAGACCATCAACATTGATTTCTGAGAAGAATTTGCGATCAAAATACAATAAAAATGAAGTTATTGGTGCGTGAAACAACAAGCATCATTTCGTATAAATAAGAGTGATCTCCCTTGTTTTGACCGTCTTACTCGTAGACAACAAATACTTTCATTTTGATTTAAAGTTCTAATGGAAATATAAGGATCTAGTTATCGTATCGTATGTTGCAGTTTAAGGAATACTGACATTTACTTTTCTAAACAACTACCGCAAAGATGACACAAATTTAGCTTAAAATGAACATTAGGCCAGTGTACTCGAGCATACCCTCTTCTAAGTTCAATAAATTATTTAATTGTTAACGAAAGGCTATGTAATTTCCCAGATATAGACAATAAGCATACAACTTTTAGACAGTAATCATAAAATCCTTCTAAATAGTGTCATAGAAAAATGCAACCGACAGTGACAATACATATCGAATACCCCTCGTATGTCTTTACGAATCGATACGATATAATGCATAGAATTGGTCACATGACTGGCTAGTCATTGGTTGGTCAGTGGTGTGGTTAAGCACGGGAATTTAGACAGGGTGGTCAGTTCTTAGTTTGACATTATCGCGTTCAGAGCATTTGACTATTTGAAATAGAGTTCATTACACTTCCATATATAGTGGGTGAGGTTTATCTCCGTTTTTTTACCCTGGCCTGGTCCGCCACTATAGTTCATGTTTCATGATGTATCATAATGGCAATGATGTTATTTACATGTGCAGGTATCTTTATTATGCCTTTGTTTATAAATTGCATGTCCAGCCCATCGCAAGATATGTTTGTTGTTATATAGAATTAAGTGAAGACATTAAGATGATACGGGTGGAGGGTCATTAAATTAGTACTGGTAAGGATGCAGTCCAGGAAAACAGCCCTTAATAACCGGAGCGGTTACTTCTGGCGAGATATTCATTCGTGTAGCATCTCAAATTTTCAAATTTAATTTTCATATATAATGTTGCACATGTATACAAATATATTTTACGACAGCGCATGTTAACTGCTGTATACCATTCATGGTTGAAAGTTGGTCTCAATGTAAAGTTGACCATAGAAACGAATGTTGTTCAAATTAAACAATAAAACATGACCCAAAGTAGCGTGGTCTTATGTTTGAGCTGACCTTATTATTGAGGTTGTTTTTATTGATAGTTTAATGGAATATTGTGATATGTTAGGTTTAAGTTTTTTACATTTGTACTGACACATTGTAATGTAATGTTGAAGGAATATTATGATGTTAAATCATTATCCTTTCGGCTGCGATAGAGTGGAAACAGTTTCCAGAGTTTTATCTTATAAAAGTTTATCTCTGGTTTTCACCTGGTCCATTCTATCGCATGGTCATGCCGTATTGAATGTTATACATGTACGTACTATTTGGTGATATTAAACTTTTGAGTACTTATGTTAATTCATAGAAACTATGAATGTACTCTGTTGTAATAACATATAGTCACATATTCGTACTATACATTATCACCACCATGTTGCATGAATAAATGTTTTAGTTAACCTTGTTTTGTTGTTAGTGATATCCTATTTATATTGCTTTTGTAAACTAATAATTAGTAAAAAATAAAGTCATGTACATTATTATGAGTTGTTATTTTGAAAAGATTTTCTGGATTTCAAGGGAAGTATAGTGCACCCAAGAAAGTGTGATGGTTACAAGTATATTACAAATTACTAAAGTAAGCAGATATGATCAGTGTTGTATTAAAAACATCCCTGATAAATCATGCACATCAAAATTTCCTGTCTTTCTCATTATCGTGGGCGCACTATAACTGAGTTCTTTCCAGTAGAACCTGTATGATTTGGCACACACTTTGATCTATACATTATAGCTCTACAGATGCAATTTTAATGACATCATTCTGGACGCAGGATTTATAGTAGACAATCTATGACATACAGGAGCATGTTGCCTAGCCAAATCACTTCCAAATCATGCTATGAGCGAGCAGTGCTTGCCAAAAGTCTACCATTTCTCAACACTGCTAGGCCAGCACAATCGAGCACTTTCCTGTGCAACGGACCACTCGGTATCGCATTGCTACACAACGGTCGGTTATCGGCAAACTCTTGCTCGTAGCATATAAAATTTTTTTACTTAGACCTACATTTTGCAGCAAGCGACTTTCCTAGCATAACACTATTGATATTTCAAACAAGGGCAGTAACTCTGCTAATATTTGATTCCAACGAAAAGCAAAAGACTGATCATCTCACTTGAAACATTTGAGGTATAAATGGATTATTCGGGTCGGTCACTTGTTAACATAACATTGTGTATATAAACATTGCAATTTCTTTTATTAATGTATTATTTCAATAGCCATTATGTGTTTTAGTATGTAGCTTAGTAAATAATGTATTGGTTTTCACTGCCTTTTCTCCAATTTAAATGTTTAAAACAATAAAAATACAATGTAACGATATTGCAATGTTTGTATACAAGCGACAGATCTAGTTTAAAACAGACTATATCTGTCATTTACTGTCATGCTGAATTCATGAAAAATGGACAGTGAAATCATGAACACTTCATCAAATGAAACAATGCTTACATGATTCGACTTATTATAACTAGTTTTGGTCCTATTTCCTTATGCACAGAGAATATTTGAAGTAACCTAAGGAAGAACTAGACAAAGTTCAATGCTAGGAACACTTGTGCAGTTTCAAATGTGCTCGGATACGGGTAAAAATCTGAGAATGATCCCAATAATGAACAAGCCAGTGGTTATCATATCGAAGTTCCACGAATGTTTGTTTGTGATTCCTGTATTTCATGTATTTGTTTATTCAGTTTTGACAGAAATTCATCTCTGCAGAAGTAATGAATGTGCGACTTACCTTGTGTGAATAAAGTCTGTATATGTTTTGATGTTTCTACATCCACTCCAAGGTACTGTTTTATCAACGCACTTATGGAAATCTACAGCTACAAATGGTGTAAAGGGTTGTTCAATACTAATTATAATTCGATTGACAAACTCCTACAAACCGTGTCTGACACCAATATATCAACCGCTTAAAATAATTCTAATGAAGAATTTGGCCGTAGGTTTAAGATTTCCAGAAACTCTTTGATAAAACTATACTAGTTCAATATTGTACAAATATCTGTTACATTGTTGTGTAAGATGTTTCAACATGTCGTTGTTTTCACCGTTTTGAGTGGTATTATCCGGTAAATACATAGTAATGTAAAGCTATTGTTATTTATTATATATGACTGAATAGCTATAAATACAGAAATATCGACAAAAATGCCCAGCTCTGTAAATAAATCAATCAAACAAATATACACTACACGGAAGTTCTAATTGGCCACCTAGAGGTTATATTTAGGAAACATTTTCAAAGAATAATAAAACAACCAAATATTAGTTTAACACATTGTATTCTTCATATGTGAGACAAAAATTATTGAAATTCGATCATGGGAACGATACTTAACAGAGAGGGTTAACACGGGCACCCAAAAAACAAAAACTGCAAAACTAATCACATCGAAATTGATTCCGGTTAAATATTTTGTATGTCCACCTGCTGCTGCAATTACCGCGCGACACGTTGTCCTCATTGATACACCGATCTCTGAAGATACTGCTGTTGAATGGCAGCCCATGTCTGGTTGATGACACGCATGTGCTCACATAAATTAGGCTGCACCTGCTGGGCTCGCACCTTGCCCTTCAATAGGTCCCACACGTGTTCAATCGGATTTAAATCCGGCCATTGTAGTACTCGCACGTTGTTTGCTGCATTTGTGTGGCCCTAGCAGTACTCGTACGTTGTATGCTGCATTTGTGTGGCCCTAGCTGCATAGCATGGTGCATTATCCTGGGCTAACATCATGCCTTGATTTGCTCGAATATGTGGAAACACCAGCCCACAACATGATTGATCCACCTCCGAAATTGTCAGATTCTGTAGTGTGCATGGAAACACCAGCCCACAACATGATCGATCCACCTCCGAAATTGTCAGATTCTGTAGTGTGCATGGAAACACCAGCCCACAACATGATTGATCCACCTCCGAAATTGTCAGATTCTGTAGTGTGCATGGAAACACCAGCCCACAACATGATTGATACACCTCCGAAATTGTCAGATTCTGTAGTGTGCATGGAAACACCAGCCAACAACATGATTGATCCACCTCCGAAATTGTCAGATTCTACCTGACAGTTCTCATTGTTCCGTTCACCCCGACGGCAATATATCCGAGCTTGTATGTCATTCCCACGCAGTGTGATGCGTGTCTGCCATTCCCACACAGCATGATGCGTGTCTCGTCAACGAATAACACATTGGCCCAGTCCCCCCTTGTATATCGCAAATGTCTCCTAGCCTTGTCTGTCTGTGCCTTGTGGTAAGAATAGGCACCTGTAGGGGACGACGGCATGGCAATCTGACTGCCCTCAGGCGATTGCGTACGGTCTGTGGATGGATTGCATGGTTGCGTCTACCTATTGTGTTACGAGCCGTTGTGGCTGCCGTGGTGAAATGATCCTGTAAGTGGTCATTGACAATTTGTGTCTTGTAGAGGTTTCGTCACTCTTCTTCTGGATGTCTGCAACACAACCAGTTTGCATGAATTTCACCCAAAGTGTCTGAATTGTAAAATGCAGCCTGTTGAAAAGCCGAACAACCTGAAATAAACGAGGGTATCACTGATGGTGACAAATTGCCTGGTGAATTTCACCGACCAAAGGCATACTTCAAATATAGCCCAAAATACTTCCACATGATGATAAAATACACTTATATTGATAGAAAATGTGTTTCTTTCAGTACGTTGCCCTAAAATACAAGTAATTAAAGACTTATGCATTTTTAAAACGACGAATAACATACCTGTTGGATTGGGGAGCCGGAAGATTGCATTCATACAAACATATTCATGATTATTTATTTAATACGTTTTCAAATTGACCAGTTTAAGATTTTTTTGACTATGTCTAAACTATGACAAGGGAGATCTGAGAAGTGTTCCGTGTTTGCAGCGCGCTATCCAATATAGCCTGCATAAGACCAAAGCCGACTGGAGCCAAGTTTGGCCCAAGAAAAAATAGGCCTGAGCAAGCCCTGCAGTGCTTAGGGAGGAATAGCCCAGACAAGAAAACTGAAACTAAATATAATATAGCATTTATCATGAGTTGTCTTTATAGATCAAGATTTCTTAAATTAAACTAAAAACACAAGCTAGAGCCTTTGGCATATTTAAGCCTATTACTTTACATTTCACGCCAAAAAGTTGATGACGTCACACATTTGTAATCACACACGTTGTAGAACATTGACTTTGTTCTGTGGTTTGTTCCCATGTGGAAGATCACATTAATTATTTATGTGATAAATGAATAAGAAGATGTCACTCCACTCTTATAAATTAAAAAATTCTTTTTTTAAACAAGAGGGCTCAAAGGGCCATAGATCGCTCACCTGTTGTTATAGTTCATGAAGGCCCACATGTCAACGTAAGAAGTCAGTAACAATTTCAAAGAATCAAGTAAATGCAGCCTCAGTTGCATGTTAAAGGTTATCATATATTTCTAACCAGCGACCTTGTTATTTACAGATAACTCATATTGATAGATTAGACCAAAATTGTAACCTGTTTCAAAGTGACCTATTTTTAACCCCAGTTGACCCAATATAGCACTTGACCTAGATTTTATAGAGACAAACATTCTGACCAAGTTTCATGAAGGTTGGGCCATAACTATTGCCTCTAATGTGTTCACAAGCTTTTTCTAAGATTTGACCTAGTGACCTTGTTTTTGACCCCATATGACCCAATTTCAAACTTGACCTAGATTTCATAGAGACAAAATTCTGACGAAGTTTCATGAAGATTGGACAATAATTGTGTCCTCTAGTGTGTTCACAAGATTTTTCTAAGATATGACCTTGTGACCTAGTTTTTGACCCCACATGACCAAGTTTCGAACTTGACCTAGATTTCATAGAGACAAACATTCTGACCAAATTCCATGAAAATTGGGGCATAACTGTGACCTCTAGTATGTTCACAAGCAATTGTGGACGGACAGACAAACAGACGGATGAGGGACGAAGAGTGATCACAAAAGCTCACCCTGTCATGACAAGTGAGCTAAAATACACACAAGCAAAACATAATTTACCTGCATTTGAACCGTCCATTAGACAAAACATTTTGATGAATAAGTTCTGTGACTATGTTGATTCTGTCTTCTATAAATATCAATACTATTACAAATTACCTGAACAAGAAGCCAATTTCAAGCTATAAGAACAGCTTAACAAGGTATACGAGGTCCAAGGGTTTCAATGGGGAAAGCATGTATGGTATACAAGGGCCAAGGGTTTCAATGGGGAAAGCATGTATGGTAAACGAGGTCCAAGGGTTTCAATGGGGAAAACATATATGGTATACAAGGTCCAAGGGTTTCAATGGGGAAAGCATGTATGGTAAACGAGGTCCAAGGGTTTCAATGGGGAAAGCATGTATGGTATACAAGGTCCAAGGGTTTCAATGGGGAAAGCATGTATGGTATACAAGGTCCAAGGGTTTCAATGGGGAAAACATGTATGGTATACAAGGTCCAAGGGTTTCAATGGGGAAAGCATGTATGGTAAACAAGGTCACATGGTTTCAATGGGGAAAGCATGTATGGTATACGAGGTCCAAGGGTTTCAATGGGGAAAACATGTATGGTAAACAAGGTCACATGGTTTCAATGGGGAAAGCATGTATGGTATACGAGGTCCAAGGGTTTCAATGGGGAAAACATGTATGGTATACAAGGTCCAAGGGTTTCAATGGGGAAAGCATGTATGGTAAACGAGGTCCAAGGGTTTCAATGGGGAAAACATATATGGTATACAAGGTCCAAGGGTTTCAATGGGGAAAGCATGTATGGTATACAAGGTCCAAGGGTTTCAATGGGGCAAACATGTAAGGTATACAAGGTCCAAGGGTTTCAATGGGGAAAGCATGTATGGTAAACGAGGTCCAAGGGTTTCAATGAGATAAACATGTTTGGTATACAAGGTCCAAGGGTTTCAATGGGGGAAAGCATGTATGGTATACAAGGTCCAAGGGTTTCAATGAGGAAAACATGTTTGGTATAGTTTACTGTTACTACACGTAACTTCAAAATAATAAGAAGCAGGGATAATGTTGATACAATACCGGTATTTTGGATGGTACCGCGGTATCGTACTGCGGTAAAATGATACCATAAAAACGTTAGTATATTTTGAATTTCAAAGACTCTGTGTAATTAAAATATGAGCATTTTCTTATTTCTTAGTAGAGTTCTTTGTAGGCAAAATGTTATAGGAAATGTTACTGAATTTTGTATACCAGAGAGACAGCAGACTGTATGGGCACATGGCAACAGAGTGACAGCAGATTGTATGGGCACATGGCAACAGAGAGACAGCAGGCGGTATGGGCGCATGGCAACAGAGAGACAGCAGACTGTTTGGGCACATGGCAACAGAGAGACAGCAGACTGTATGGGCACATGGCAACAGAGAGACAGCAGGCGGTATGGGCGCATGGCAACAGAGAGACAGCAGACTGTTTGGGCACATGGCAACAGAGAGACAGCAGACTGTATGGGCACATGGCAACAGAAAGACAGCAGACGGTATGGGCACATGGCAACAGAGGGACAGCAGACGGTATGGGCACATGGCAACAGAGAGACAGCAGACGGTATGGGCACATGGCAACAGAGAGACAGCAAACTGTATGGGCACATGGCAACAGAGAGACAGCAGACGGTATGGGCACATGGCAACAGAGAGACAGCAGACGGTATGGGCACTTGGCAACAGAGAGACAGCAGACTGTATGGGCACATGGCAACAGAGAGACAGCAGACTGTATGGGCACATGGCAACAGAGAGACAGCAGACTGTATGGGCACATGGCAACAGAAAGACAGCAGACTGTATGGGCACATGGCAACAGAGAGACAGCAGACGGTATGGGCACATGGCAACAGAGAGACAGCAGGCGGTATGGGCGCATGGCAACAGAGAGACAGCAGACGGTATGGGCACATGGCAATCACAATCCATGACTATCAAAGGAGCATGAATATCTAAACAGGTTGTATGCTCAAAACTAGTTGCCAGAGTGATTCCTCTTACTTTTTTAACCAAAATGCTTTTAACAAATATTTTGCAAATATAGTGGGATTTGAACCTAAACTATACAGCGCCGTCTCCTAGCTATATGAAGAGTGAAATCATTAAACTACAAGGTTATCCCAACGTTAAAGCTTACCACAATCAGAGAAGTCCTCGCTCCACGTACAGTTACTGTTGCACGTAATATTCTGTGCACCGTTCACTATGTATCCTGGTGGACAATTATAATAAGCTGTTGTTGTTGTTGTCCCATTCGTTTGTATCTCAACATAGATAACTTGAAGAGCCAAATGCACCCATTGTCTACAAAATAATTTTAAAATAGAAATCAGCACTTTTAGGGTAATAATTAACCTATTTATTTTTATTTTGTGAATTCCATTTTGAAAAGAATGCTACCGGTAATATTTTATTTAGGTTTTGACAATCTTTATTTGTACACAGGTATTTCTACGAGGGTTGTTCAAATTGGAATGCAACTAAGCCCATAAAAAATTATCCTTGATAGATTCTAATGAAACAAGCCTTTGATCCAATTGCAGTATCAATCTCCGATATATATGCGAAGTTTCATTCGGTTATTCCTTTTTTAAAATGCGATTGGGTTTTCATTCCTAGGTACACTGTGCATATACTGGACATGAGCCAAACCGAGATCTAAATGTACCTGATATTTTTTCCGACAATGCAATTTAAGAGTCGTTTGAAACAAATAAAGATCGCAAGAGACACTGATTGACAAATAAGGTTGGTCGGAAAGCTCAAGAACCTTCACGATTCTCAGAAAGTCGCGTTAATGGCTGCTGCAGCTGGAGGCCCATTTCTCTGCAATAGCATGTCATCCTTCGAATATTTAGCCTGGCAGCGATTATCGGAGTATTACTTCAATTTCTGAAGAAAATTACCTTTGTTAAGCTTGGCATTTACTCATTGTCCATTTTATGCATCACATTTAATGGTAGAAACCTGGTTAATACAGGGGTTCTACTGAGGCATCATGCCCAATCCTGAAAATTTGATGCAAGTATGTATCAAGTGCCATAGCACACATATCTCCACTAAAACTCTGTTTCAAACATTGTTCCATTGTTAATATTCAGGTCATGAAATTTCAAATGACCATAACTCAATACTTGGTATTTTTTCATCAAATAACTTTTATTTTCAGCAGAAAAGTTCCTTCTTTTTAGTACAGCCAATTATTCCGGAATTGCGGGCCCATATTTTTTATGGATCTGCCGCATGGATGACAAAATGAACACGTGTCTCATTTGTGGTAATCACATTTACAAACGGTTGACTTTTTTTATCTAGAAACTGGTTTTAACTATTTTATGGACAATTTGCAAGGGCATACATGTATGTGCTTGCGTCTCAAAGCAGAAAGGGGTACCCAAATTATACTTATCATCCTAAGTTTTGTAATATGCTTGATAATTGTATGAACAGCTCCTAATGATGTACTAACACATTGAGCTACTTGCCTATAGTCAATACTCCACCAGTTTCCAAAAAAAATTTTTTTTCCAACCTTTTTCCAGAATGTTGCGCTATTTGGAGGGCGTGCATCGGGGTTCATTTCCAAATAAAATAACACCACTTATAAATTTCAACAAGTAGTTGATGAATAAGACATTACATGACACCATTTCATCATACAAGTTATTTCAAATATTGTAGTTGCTTTTCACAAATTCATGAATTTGAGAGAGAAATCATAAACAGAAAATTTGCTGAAAAACATTGAAAAAAAGGAGTTTACCTGTGAAGTGTCAGTGAAGTAACAATGCCAAATTTACCACAAGTTGGTTCAGATATATTCCAAGTGCCGTCTGCTTGACATTCAGCTACTGGAACATCAGATATACTAGTTCTGCTGTCACATGTGTATACTGCAGTACTGCATGACGGAACCATCGGTAACCACAGTAACATTCCCGTCATCTGGAGCAATGACATCATCAAATTTTGCTATAAATAGAATTCAGAATGAATTGTAAAATCTTCAGTGGGTATAAAGTACCAATACAGCCATTGGTGTAAATTGACTCAGCAGGGATTGCCATCAAAATGCACTATTAGGTTAAGTATTTATATGTCTCGTGAAGTTTGGTTGAAATCAGACTATGTTTCAAGAATAATAGTGTAGACATTTTCTTTTAACCGATAGACAAACTAACTGAAAGCATGAATCAAATTATATGTTAATTTCATACAATAAATGTTAAAGATAAATGCCCTTTACGTTTTAGAAAGCACCTTCGTTTGAATATTTACCTGAAAACTGCTATACTGACCAACATTTTACATTGTCTGCCAATGAAAAGGTGTTTTACAAAATGACTGACCAGTAGAATTTGTGCACACAGTTCATGGTATTCTGAATCAATAATTTTAATTAACAGTTGCTATGGAAACAAACCGTATGATATTATTATAATAAAAGTCAGTTTGTACATACAACACAAGTAAATGACCAGTTCCAGCCGGTTCCGTCTGCTGCACATGAGATCTGCTGGTACCCTGCTAGTGTGTACCCCTCATCACAACTGAATGTAACACTATACCTATTGTCTGCTGTCGTGAAGTTACCACCAGTAATTGTAGAAGGCATCTCACATACTGTTAACATTTAGAGATAATAAGTTCAAATTGAAATTGAAGAAAAATGTGTCAGTAAATATGATACAATAATAAACTGTAATAAAATATTTTGTCAACTGAAAAATTTGTCCTATAAGTTGCATAATTTGATAGATGGAAGTAGAAATTTAGAACTAACTTAAAAGTTTATGGGTCCTTACTGTGGTTGAGTGGGTAACGCTCTTGACTACGAATCAAGATTGTCAGTCGAACACAAAACAAATAAAAGAGAACTTAATTTTTGGAATGTTTGAATCGGTGTTCCAAAAACTAAAACACAATAATGTCAAACAACTTCACCTAGTCCTTAAACCTTCTATTAGTACTTTAGTAATTAAACAGCTGATTTCTTGTCTATAATTAAATTTTGACCCTAAAGTTTGTTTTCATAAGTGGTGAGTACCGGTAGTACAAATATTTACGAATGTATATGTACCTCTTATCTTGAAAAATCTGTCTATGTAACACATAAAAAATGCATAATTATGGAAATAAATATTGTTTAAACCAATATTTACGAAGTGTAACATACACACTATAATCTAAATTATCGGCAAAGCGCAACTTTAATATATTCAAATTGAAATAAATGTAGCACAGGTAACTGTATCATTAATAAAGAGTAAGCATAAAATTTATAATAATCTTAGAAAGGTTTATAACACGGGAAATTGACCACACAGTCACTGAGGTGCAGTTTGTTTTTATTAAACATTTCATTAATACTGGTGTTATTTTCAATATTATTACATAATCAGAAACAACAGAGCTCGTCTTTAATTTGATATCAATATTTTAAAAATCGGTTCTCTTTTCTTGTTTAGAATAGCATTGTCGTTCCTATTGAATGTACCTCAGTGATTGACTGGACACCGTGGTATACATTTGATGGTATAACTTTTTAACTAGTTGATCAATTTTGATGGGATTTTGCATGGAGGTACTTCTAACAATGTTGTCTAAGAATGTAATTCTTGTATGAAGATATTGAAAGCCAATTCTTGTTTTTGACACCATAAAAATATGACCACTTTAGTACAAATGCACCTTTCTAAGATAACAAAATTTTTATAAAAGAATTGTTTTACTCTTTATCAATGTTACAGTTACCTGTGGCTTGTAGTATATCCATGCATCATAAAGGTTGAGGACCAAGTCAATTTGTTTGGGCTATACCACAATAGGATGGTGATGTATCCCAGGTTCCATTTCCTCTACATGTTAGTATCTGTGATCCTTGTACTTCATATCCAGTTGGGCAGGAATATAATGCTATAGTATGAGTTCCATTCGTTGCCAAGGTAACAGATTCATTGACAACGCTTAGTTCTGGTAATTCTTCATATGGTTCTAAAATAAGAATTAATGCTGGGAAAACTCAAGCATGATTAACTTAAAAATTATACTATGATCACATTTTGATAAAATTATAAAATCCTATATTATGTCATCACACTAGCTGCAGTTTGCTCATAAATTTAATAACAAGTTTTTTTCCATTTTTCCACTGATAAAATTGTGGTCTTTTGAGACAGATTTTGCAAAAGTGGTCTTTCTTTGCAGGTGGTATTTGCAGATATATCTAGTAAAAGCATACATGACAGATCTCTTGCATTATGCGTAAGTTTCACGCATTTGAGACTCTACTCACGCATGATCGGAGACCAATTAATCAAATCTCACATATTTCTTGGACATCATGTAACCTGACATTTTTGTTAACAGATATTAGTTTAAATCAGTATTTGTTATGATATGACCTTAATATTTTATTTAGATTTTACAGCGACACACTTTGTGGCCAGGTTTAATAGTGATGAGGTAAAAATGTGACCTCTAGAGTATAAACAAGGTTTTTCTTTGATGTGATCCGGTGACCTAGTTTTTGACCCCAGACGACCCAGTTACGAACTTGACTTAGATTTCATAGAGACATACATTATGACAAAGTTTCATAAAGATTAGGCAAATAATGTGACCTGTAGAATGATCAGATTTTTCTTTGATGTGACCTAGTGACCTAGTTTTTGACACCAGATGACCCAATATCAAACTTTACCTAGATTTTGTTGAGATGATCATTGTGATATTGCAAGTTTCATAAAGATTAGTTCAAAAGTATGACCTCTACTGACTACACAAGGTTTTTATATGATTTGACCTAGTGACCTAATTTTTGACCCTGGATGACCTAATATCAAACTTGACCTAGATTTTGTTGAGAAAATCATTGTGATCAAGTTTCATAAAGATTAGGTCAAAACTATGACCTCTACTGACTACACAAGGTTTTTATATGATTTGACCAAGTGACTAAGTTTTTGACCCTGGATGACCCAATATCAAACTTGATCTAGATTTCGTTGAGATGATCATTTTGACCAAGGTTCATAAAGATTAGGCCAAAACTGTGACCTACAGTGTCTATACAAGCAAATTGTTGACGGACGGACGACGAGTGTTCACAAAAGCTAAAAGAAAATAAAATTATGTATAATTATCACCTGCTTCATCAACATCCGCATAGATGTTGTCCTCGAAATCCTATGTAGTACCGCTACATCCACTGTATGACAGATAACAGGCCATAACTCCTTTCTTCCTCAATGCTTGAACCTATTGATATGTATTATTAGTGATATAATGGAAGCAAACATTGTAACTATGTTTTTATATAACAAGAAATATCACTGAATGTGATGAATACCCCCAGAAACTGCTTGATACAGTCAGATATGCACAACTAGACTTGGTACTGATCAGTCATGCAAAGTTTTGTTGAAATCCAACCATTGGTTGCTGAGAAATAGCGCAGACAAAATTTATAAGCGTAAAAAAACAAAGGGCCATAACTACCTTAAAATTGATCCGACCAATGTGTGTCGACCATATGCAAAAAAAGACTTAGTACCAATCATTCATGCAAAGGTTCATTGAAATTCGACTATTAGTTACAGAGAAATAGCGTGGTCAAAATTTGCACAGACCAACCGACCTATCAACCATCCTCAAGCATGACTCCAATATAGCCCCCATGTACTATGTATCAAGGGTATAATAATGCCAAAACTGTGATTCATACAGCATATAAAGTTGGCACTTTGATTTGCCATGTCGACAAAACTTTTTTATCCCAGATTACACAGTTTAAAAACTGGAAGAATATAATATGGTCCGTCACAAATTGTCTTGAGAGATAATCTGAAATGAGTCGAAAAAAACCAAATTGTTAAGCTTAAAAAGTTCGCAATTATTTCAAGACAAAACTATAAAATTTGATCTCATAGACATTGAATCAGTGTCAGATTCTTTCTATCATTTTGATAATGAAAATGAAGTAATCACGATTACCAGGTCAAAAGAACGTCGGAGAAATTTCAGCCATTCACATTACCTTTTTGCATGAAGAACGCAATAACAACACACATGTTGAAGAACATTGTTCTATGGTTTGTTTTCATCTGGAATATACATGTAGCTGTATTAGTCATAAAAATATCTAAAAAAATGTCCACGCTTTCTGGTCCCCCTCCATGTATTAGAGTTGTCTGTTCAAGGACAATCTACTCATACATGGAGAATTAACTGCATCATGCAGGGGTATCATTGGATTCCATCCAACTCTTTGTTGCCAGATTTTGAACAATATTGATATATGTATACACTTTAGATAATAATAATGTAATACATGACAAGTCTGCAAGCAACATGACTAAGTAATACATCAATTATAATAGCTAAGTGCATCTATTAATTATCAATAACAAAACGAACTAGTCATTAAGAATTGCAAGCAATACAGAAGTCCCCTACCGGTTTGAAGCCATTTTCAATTTTTCTGTTGCCATAGCAACCACAATTTTCCCTTATAGCCCCATATCCACATACCAAGTTTCATAAAGCTAGCTTGGAAACTGTTTCAGTTATGTCAGGATCCAGATTTTTGACGGACTGACTGATGGACGGAGGGCAAACCTATAGTCCCCTCCGATCAAAAACTGGTAGGGGACTAATAAAGGCATGTCTCAAGGGGTGTGGGAATTCATATGACCGGCTTGTCCAAACAGGGTCTTGTAAAATTTTGTACTATCATTTCTATGCAAAATAACTCAATTTCATGTCTCTCCCTTCAGAGTCACCACGATTTTCCCGAATGATTTCCTGTGGCCATTCATAGAATACATACACTGTTCTCCAAAATGAGGTTGATAGTGATGTTTTCCTGCTATTTCAAGTCTCCCAGGTAGACTATGCTATTTTCCAACCAGTCAGGGTGTTACTAAGTATTCCTGAAAAAGATCAATTAAAGACTGTTAGCTGTTGACAGAAAGTCAATATTTGAAATACGAGGGTTGATCGGGAAGTTCGTGTAATTTTGTTGTGAATCGAGTTGTTTTGCTCATAAGGAATACTAGATAATACCATTACAATCTTCTATGCATTATCAAACTCTCTTATGAAAATTAGAAATATATATCAAACAGTTACATAGTAACGACGATTCTTACACAATCACTTTGCATAGACGCCACACCCCAGAAAACTAAACGACGTCACATAACATTAAACGCAATGTAGGTCCACTGTATGGAGCACTTCCCCACGAAGTCACAACACAAGGCTACGAATGTCTGATTTTCGGCATACCTAGCTCTTTCGTACATAACCCATACATAGTTAAAGGAGATTTCTTGAGCTCGCTGACTATCAGTCTAATGGATTTTCGTCTATCTTTTTGGATGATTCCTTGCACTTTTCACGTACACACGGAAACACTGTCGACGGCAACATTTCTCTATTGTTGACTTCAGTCGATCTTCTGTACACTTTGAATCTTCTGTGTTGTTTGTTGGTAACTGCCGGACTGTACGTTTTAAATTATCGCACATTTTCATCTTTTCATTTGTTTCAGTCAGAGTTTTTTTCATATTTCCACGCAACATTCTGTAACGCGCCACAATTCAGTGTCACCCGTTGACGTCATAACGTTGTTTCCGTTTCATTATCTGTTCAGATAAACACAGTGCTAATTTGATAGCGGATGTAGTAAACAACATTATATTTTATGGAAATGACCCCATGACGTCGATGTATGATGTGTTATATTTTTGTGAATTTTAGTCACACATTATGTGACATAAGACTTTAAAAACGGCATTGTTTCAGGAGAACGAAAGATGAAAAATGTAGCAATTTTGGTGTGCGGCAACCACGTGTAGTAACGTTGCCAAGGGTACCGTTAATTGTCGCATAACTTGGCGGATTTTTCTTCCATTCTATATTTCAACTTCAATCATGTTGATCATCCAGATAGTGAAGTTTTATCAATATTTAACTAAAAATAAATGATTTATAAGCAAATTACACGAACTTCGCGATCACCCCTCGTATATACAGGAATTTTGGTCAACAATCCACAGTTTCAACAGTCAAACAGTACTTGAACAGAATTAAAGTTTTGATAAGAACTATTATAGCATGCTACAATACCTGGTAGTACTTTCATGAGTTTGAGCTGGTTCCTGTGTGTTCAGCAGACAACATAATGTCTTACAACAAATTTCCACTCTTTTAAATCTTACTCAGTATGACCTGTTTCTAGAAAAATCATTTCTGTTAATAGAACCGGTCAGCAGTATAAAGGCCTGATAGGATGTCTTTCAGAGCCATTCTACATGCCACAGCTAAATATTTAATATTACTTGGTAGGTATAGTTCCCCGGAGATAACATTAGCCTTTGTTTATGCTGGGTTCAAACTATGAACGTTGGTCAGCCTTTCAAAAGTCGAAAAAATGAGCCAAAACGTCGGTGAAATTACGCTCGCGAGGAGGAATATTTTGGTTCACACTACCAGCTTTGTGTATCTGGCGCACGCAAACTTTTGCGAATGTTTCCTTGCGCTTGACTGCGTTGGGCAGCGGTTACTTGTGCTTGACAACGTTTACCAGCGTTATAGTTAATTTCTATTAGCGCATGTGAATGTTTGCCAACGCAGGTTAGTCCAACTTAGACAAACGAGGTGCCAAACACCGGGATCCGTTGTACAAAGTTCACCTAAGTTACTGAAACGTTATTGAACGTTCATTGCATTGCTATCGCATTCATTGCGTCTGATACCCGTTGGCCTACGTTGGACCAATGTTCACTTGCGCTGGGAAAAGTTGGCTTACGCCAGCCTTTGCGTTACTACCACGTTCATTGCGCCGGATACCCGTTGGCCTCCGCTAGATAAACGTTCGACTAAATTCATTATCACCACCAGCATTTCAGCAGACGTTTGCCAACAGAGTTTAACTTAAGCAAACTTTGATCAACTTAATCTAGCGTTCAGGAACGTTTACAAACGGAGCACAACTTACATGAGCGTTTATTTCCAAACGTCGGCAAAGTTTTTGCAATTTAAAATTTTCAACGAATTCAACATTCTTCAACGTTTACCAGCGATCGTCAACTTTTCAAAACGTTTAGTAACTTTTACTAGTGGAGCTGAACGTTTGCCCAAACGTCGGTCCAAACGCCAGAGTGTGAACCTAGCTTTACAAATGAAAATTAACATTAAATACATTTTCGATATTCAATTTTGTTCAATCTTGTGCATATAGTCTTTTAGTGATATACGCTTTAAATCTACACTGATAACTGGTGGCCAGTCGACCATGCAGTGTTTATAATTTGCTTTGTTTGTTTATTGATAAGGCTAGAGTTATCACCGGCGAACTATACCCAATTGATTTTGTTGAAATAAACTTTACAACACTTCCTAATGTTTCAATATATAAAGACAATCACAGCAGACATCAGAAACTAGTATTAAGGGGAGATAACTCTAGATATTAATGACACCCTTCAGCCTATCATTTACTCTCTTTATGTCTACCTTATAAAGCAAAATGTAATTTTTATTAACAATAATTCTTTAAAAGACTTCCTGGAACACCTCTAACCACCATGTGATCACAACAAATACCTGCCAGTGTACTGTAAACAGATTAAGCTAGCAGACTGACTATGCAAACAGACTAAGCAAGCAGAATGGCTAATCTCCCTTGGAAGATCCTGCTTAAAATTGCCACTGTTGAGAGGCTTATCAAGAACAGTATGGTTGATATACACTATGGATGCCAGCATTCTAGCATTGAACAAATGTCAGTGGTTCAGTTCACTTGTCTCCGTACTAAAACTAACCAATCAAACACAATGCCAAAAGGCGACAGAAAGTGCAAGGCGGCAAACTGCTTCTTCAAACCTGTTAACACCTATGGACAAGGAAAGAAGAAATGTGTACCTTCGAATCAACAAGCACATGGGAGTGAGTGTGAGACAGGACTGCAACTTATACATGGCGAGCCTTCTACGTCCACTGGGATCCGCGAGGAAGGATATGACTTGCGGCTCCGACCTGAAAAAGGTGAAGGAAATGACTACCTAGGCAAGCGTATAATCAGCATGCGGAAGCTATTGGATTTACTTGACACTCTTTCAGCTGAACACTGTAAAACAAAGTGCACAAGAGTGAATTGGGACGTAGATAAAGAAACCAAATATGGTTTAGTAAGTAAGTTGCAATTCGAATGCACCGGCTGTGGATTTATCTCGCCAGAAATGAAAACTTACACATTTATCGCTGGCACAACAAGAGCTGCGATCAACACTAACCTGGCTGTGGTTCTTCTCGATACACCAATAGGAATTTCTTCGGCAGAGTGTCTGTTCACACAGCTAGACTACCCTTTTCTTTCTTCAAGCCATCTGCAGAACCTTACAAAGGAAGTCAGTGATCACCATCAACAGCCGCAATAAGCAAGATATGGCTGAAAAGTGGAAATTGGTTGAAAAACACAACAAACAGTACAGTGCGAAGACCCTTCACAGCTAGATCTGTCTACAGATGCTAGGTACCATCGACCCCACATGACTTTGTCATACAAACCTGGCCTGAGCTTCTCTCAAGCATATCGAGGGTTGCCTGCAAGTCTGTCATACAAACCTGAGCTTTTCTCAAGCATATCGAGGGTTGCCCACAAGTCTGTCATACAAACATGGCCTGAACTCCACTCAAGCATATCGAGGGTTGCCTGCAAGTCTGTCATACAAACCTGAGCTCCTCTCAAGCATATAGAGGGTTGCCCGCAAGTCTGTCATACAAACCTGGCCTGAGCTCCTCTCAAGCATATCAAGGGTTGCCCGCAAGTATGTCATACAAACCTGGCCTGAGCTCTTCTCAAGCATATCGAGGATTGCCCGCAAGTCTGTCATACAAACCTGAGCTCCTCTCAAGCATATAGAGGGTTGCCCGCAAGTCTGTCATACAAACCTGGCCTGAGCTCCTCTCAAGCATATCAAGGGTTGCCCGCAAGTATGTCATACAAACCTGGCCTGAGCTCCTCTCAAGCATATCGAGGGTTGCCTGCAAGTCTGTCATACAAACCTGGCCTGAGCTCCTCTAAAGCATATCCAGGGTTGCCTGCAAGTCTGTCATACAAACCTGGCCTGAGCTCCTCTCAAGCATATCGAGGGTTGCCCGCAAGTCTGTCATACAAACCTTGCCTGAGCTCCTCTCAAGTATATCGAGGGTTGCCCGCAAGTCCGTCATACAAACCTTGCCTAAGCTCCTCTCAAGCATATCGAGGGTTGCCTGCAAGTCCGTCATACAAACCTGAGCTCCACTCATGGATATGCAGTGGCCATGGAAAATCACACCACCAACAAATACATCATTGCCACAGCTATTGAGAATAAGCTGTGCAAGAAAGGGGCGGACATGAGGAACCAGGGCCTATATGTCAACTGTCCTGGAGATCATGATGGCTGTATTGCCGATATGCCGTACCTCATGCCGCACTCGGATGGCCTACAAAATAGCAAAGGATTTATCCTCTGACGGATATGTCGTCCGCACATTAACGAATGACGGTGACGGCAAGGGCTTTCCTTGGAATGCAGGACTATTACGCAGCCCACAACATAGACTACAACGTGACGCGACAAGCAGACCCAAACCACCTTGCGACTAGACAGGAGAAAAACTGTAAAAGTACCCAGTTCTCCAGCACCATGAATCCACTCACCACAAACAAGCGCATGGGTGAAAGTTTGAAATTTTGAAAAACCTGAAATCCTCGAAAATAGACAATTTATATAGGGAAAATAAAGACAATAAGGCTTTTTGGCACTCTCAAAAACCTGAAGTTCAGGCATGTGCCTCAAAACTTTCACCCATGCAAGCAGCACAAGCTGTCCTGATCAGAGACGTGAAACTGCGTTGCAACGCTGTGATTGGTAAACTTGCTTGAATGGGCAAAGGTGACATCACTAAAATGATGAAAAAGTAACCGGCTATTCGGGCAGCTACCATTGAATGCTTTGCGGGAAACTGCAGTTTATGTCCTAGAGATTCACTTGTCTGTTCCGGTGTGGGAATTGGGTGCTAGTGGTACAAATCTGATGTCCTGAGTCTGGTCAAGTTCAAATATCTGCGAATGAATGAACAAGATAAGAAGTTAATGGATGGTGTATTACAGATGCGACTGAGCGAAGCAGAAGTTTACAGTGTCATCTCCAGAACAGAGGCTGTTGTAGAGAGGTTGTTGTACAGAGGCTGTTGTACAGAGGCTGTTGTACAGAGGTTGTAGTACATAGGCTGTTATACATAGGCTGTTGTACACAGGGTGTTGTAGAGAGGTTGTTGTACAGAGGTTGTTGTAGAGAGGTTCTTGTAAAGAGGTTGTTGTAAAGAGGTTGTTGTAGAGAGGTTGTTGAACAGTGGGTGTTGTAAAGAGGTTGTTGAACAGAGGTTGTTGTAGAGAGGTTGGTGAACAGAGGTTGTTGTAGAGAGGTTGTTGTAAAGAGGTTGTTGTAGAGAGGTTGTTGTAGAGAGGTTGTTGTACAGCGGTTGTTGTACAGAGGTTGTTGAACAGAGGTTGTTGTAAAGAGGTTATTGTAAAGAGGAAGTTGTAGAGAGGTTGTTGTAAAGAGGTTATTGTAAAGAGCTTGTTGTAGAGAGGTTGTTGTAGAGAGGTTGTTGTAAAGAGGTTGTTGTACAGAAGTTGTTGAACAGAGGTTGTTGTAAAGAGGTTGTTGTAGAGAGGTTGTTGTAAAGAGGTTGTGGTAGAGAGGTTGTTGTAGAGAGGTTGTTGTAGAGAGGCTATTGTACAGAGTTTGTTGTAAAGAGGTTGTTGTAGAGAGGTTGTTAAACAGAGGTTGTTGTAGAGACATTGTACAGAGGTTGTTGTAGAGAGACTATTGTACAGAGGTTGTTGTACAGAGGTTGTTGAACAGAGGTTGTTGTTGGGAGGCTATTGTAGAGAGGTTGTTGTAGAGAGGTTGTTGTAGAGCGGTTGTTGTTGTGAGGCTATTGTAGAGAGGTTGTTGTAGAGAGGTTGTTGTAGAGAGGCTATTGTACAGATGTTGTTGTAGAGAGGTTGTTGTAGAGAGGTTGTTGTAATCTTCTTTGATTCATAAACAAGATAAATTCCTCTGCCTTGCCAGATAAACAAACTACTCCTGAAACCAATGAGCAGATTTCAACTAAACTTTACACTCATGTTATTTGGATGACCCTCTTCAATTATTTTTTTTTGAAAACTGTGAATTACATTTGAACTCAAGCACATTATTTCTCAAATTGTACCCTGTTTTCATTGACTACAATTTTTCTGAAATAAAATCAGTCACACAAGTCTTCTTTGTAACTGATCAATTCAATTAGTAGATATACAGAGGTTCTTTCATGCAATGTCTTTCTTTATCAGAAAGCCTCTATAGAGCAAAAAACAACATCACAATGGATCCTGTAGTTTAAAACAAGAAATATCACTGAATGTGATGAATACCCCCAAATACTGCTGACACAGTGATGTAGTATGAGACGTCTAAATTATGATTATATGCATATATGTCTAGTAAATTTATACTACCATCGTCCGCTGACGATATGCACAACTAGACTTGGTACTGACGAGTCATGCCAAGTTTCATTGAAATCCGACCAACGGTTGCAGAGAAATAGCGCAGACAAAATTTGTACGGACCAACCGACGGACAGACCAACCTAAAGCATGACTCCAATATAGCCCAATATACTATGTATCTGGGAGTATAATTATAAGAATATTGTAGCCTTGATTTACCTGATGCATCCTGCTGTGTTGATGTTGACAGTACAATCGGCTCAGGTATTTTTACTGTATCTGAAATACATATTATAGACGCAAAACGCAACATGAGGCGTACACCTGTACACCAAGGGAGACATAAGATCTATACTTTGTAACATGAGACACAGTATATCTGAACGCAACACGCAAAAACCTGCAAGTACACGCAACATGAGGTGACATCAATACACAAAGGGCAACAACCTCGACCTGTACAAATTAAATATAACTCCACTTGCAGGAACAAGCAACATGAGGTTTTACCAAGACACATAGGGCAATAACCTCTACTTATGAAATATGCAACTTTGTGAATTGAGTAGAGCTATCCTAAATTAGAATTCAGTGAACATGTCAGTGACCACCAATTCACTGCAGGGATTTGGGTTAGCTACATAAATTAGCAGCTAGGCCCCATCGACAGCTGCAAGTTGAATAACTATATTAGCCCTTTGCTCGAATTCGGCCCTTTGCTATCATACAGGCGTTAAAAAAGCCCTTTACTCGATTAAATGGCACGGACATACGGACGGACAAAAAACAATCATAAAAGCTCACCTGGCCACTTTGTGGCAGGTGAGCTAAAAATACACCTGTCCCATACACACATTTATAAGAGTAGATGCTTTCACCACAAAAACATCTTTAATTAATCTTTGAACTCCTATTCACATATTGGTTCCATCCTGGCGCTGGTCATTATTGACTGCTTAACATCATATACCCAAAATTAACTCTGATTGTACTCGGCAACATTCTGAGTAAAACTTCCATTTAAAGACTTTTTTGACACTCGTATCACAATTCTGAATTAATAGGTAAAATAAACAGACCACATGGTTCATTAAACTGTTACTTCTACCTGATAATGATAAATCTCCTGACTGACTCAAGATATCCACACTTCATGTACAAACACACCCTCAAACTATCCACACTGCTTCCTGTCGGCTTATACATGAATTATGATGCAGCACACAAGTAGTATAGTTCAATTTTGAACTCTGAGCCATGACCTATCGGACTAGTCCATTTCGGCGGGTAGACCATAGTTTGTTACGTTCGAATGTCATTATTTAATGATGTGATTCTTACATATATCTGTTTGTTATCAAATTACAGTTTAGTGCAGTCGGCAACGTACAGGATTTCTAACCCGAAGTTTGGTTGTTCAAATTCCCAATTCGCTCATATTTTTAATTCATTATTTTATTTCATTTAAAAAGTATAGATTCTTTTTTTAATTAATCCATGAAAATGTGTTGATTCAATTTATTTTTCATTTTCACTTATAGCAATCGTTTCCATATTCCGAGTTTACTGACAACCTGTATTACGTTGATTAGCCGTCATAACATTCAACAATACACATGCAAGATCTAAAAATATTTTGAAGCTTGTAACAAATATGGCTTGTCACATACTGTTATAACACGGATATTGCAAGTTATGTGCATTCATAAATTAAAAAATGTGTAAATGTAAATTAAAAAAAGAAAAATACATTTTTTTGGTGAGATTCGAACTTGCCCTGGTCAGACAAAAGTTATTTTACAATGTATCAAGCGCTATACCGTCACGACCATTCAGACACATCGGATAGCTGGCCTTAATTCTATTACTTATACTTTCCATTAAACCTATACCAACCTATATCGATTAATGGTTAAAACGTTAAAAGTGCAGTCACGGCTCAATGCTCGAAATCGAACTATACTTTAACCCATTTCCTAAGGATTGTGATTACACACATTCGTGACATTCCTAGAAAAAACATTGGTGTCGGATAATCACAGCATTCAACTTATAACTTATATTTTATAACATATGGCATGGAATTACAATTTATACCATTGGCACATTCTTATTAACAACATTTGCAAGCGTAACAGGAACTAAATGGTTAGAAACAGACACAGAATACAATAAAATTTATAACAAACATGATGGCATTAGATTTTTGAATTACGATCACGAACATCACAGTATACAATTTAACAAACTCAGATGCAGGAAAATAGGTTTGTTAATTATCCCTGCTGTCTAATGCATGGTCGATAAATTGTCGCAAACAGCCATTCAATGATGTATGTGCGTATATTTATCAAATTTATTATTCTTAAATACAAGTGTAAATGAGTTAATGTGCACAGGCCAAGGCTCTATTTCAGCCAACAATTCAGGATACACAAAATATACAACGGACTCCAGTCATAAAAAGAACTAAAGTTATATGCTCTATCCTTCAATTTCATAGATTCTATCCTCCATGATGTCATATCTCCACATTCCGTGTTTCCATCATAATCCACAATAATGACTCCCTTCAGTATGCACCATATCCTAAAGTGACTTGGCCAAATTGTGACAGAAGAAAAATATAAAGAGAGATGTATTATAAAAGTATAAATAGCTAACAATAATGAAAACATATTCAAAGTTATTTCTCTTCATGCTTAATAAAAACGAAACACACATTAGATTGATTAGAAGGCTGTGAAACTAATGCTTTGAGTTTAAAGTCTAAAATAGACCTGTCAAAACATTGCCAACTTTTTCGCCTGTAGCAATGCTCGGTGTAAAGGCACTGGTTAACATGGACTATACCTGGCTGCTCGCTGGCACTACTGTAAAAGCATTTATTTTCGCGAGGCTAAATTTTTGCAAATTCCTCATTTGGAAGTAGTTCGCAAGTGATGGTTAATGTTTGCGAATTTCAAATTTCAGAAAGAAAAATAAAATCCTACTGTCTCGGCAATATATCCCTGGCACATCATTTAATAATCACTCCAGATCATTACTACTGTTTGTATATTATAACAGTATATACGCATATACGCGGCGTACTGGACTGGGCTAATATAATAGGCGACGCTCGTCTGGGGTGCACAGAACTCGGTAAATACGATGCATAATATGCAGCCCACAGGTAAAATTATAGAAATTTCACATTTTTTTCGAGCAAAATATATAGTAGAAAAATGTTATTTTCTTTATCAGCTCAAAACCTACCCGCCCGCGGACGGTAAACATAATTCCAATTTAGAGTGGCCTTACCTCGCTATATACTTACATTGCTATATACTTACATTGCTATATACTTACCTTGCTATATACCTCGCAACTACACATGGACTTTCTGCGAGACCTCCGCTCACACCACATACGCTTACCGAAAACCAACAATCTAGCGACAACAGCAACATGCCGCTTCTAAATCAATGTAGTTCTGTTGCACATGCTACTCTCATGACATCACGTCAATCTCAGAATACAGTTGATGGTGTTTCTTTCGGACACAGTGTGCCAAAGGTTATTAACATTCTATGCGACAGTCCAACTCCATCAAAGTATGATACTGAAAACATCTCAGAAAGTAATGCATACCATCAATCTCGCTCTACAAACAGATTTAGACGTGTGCTGAGAAAAAAATCTGCTTCATACTTCATCACCGGATTGTGATGAAGATGGTCTATATGAATTCCTTTAAGAAATTGGAGTTACCTGCATAACAGCCAAATTCCTTTACATGTCCACTGAATCTAAAACAATTTATGTAATTCAGGTTTATTTACCGTGTACAAGCGAGAAATTGGACGCTTTCAAATATGAAGTTGATACGCTATATGACATCATCTCTACTACTCGCTGCGTTAAAGAATTTTACCAGAAATTAAAAGCTGTGCGCTCTGACTGGATGTTTCATGGTAAACCTCAAAACAAAAACATATTTGAACGATAGAAAAACAAGTGTTTATGTGTAACCTAAGGAAAGCAGCACACAAATTTGAAAAACAAGAACTCAATAGAATAAGAAAACTCTCTGAAATAGGCCAAATTGGGTTCTGGAAATTAATTAATTTGAGGAAGGGCAAAACTAGAAATCAACAAGGTGTCGGGATATATTTCAACAATATTCTAGAAAAGGATCCGGACAGTACATTAAATGGATGGAAAAATTACTTCGAAAAGCTTTACGCATTTTCAACAGAATTTTCAATATGATGATTTATTTTGGACTGAAGTTGAAAACGCTGTAACCAACATGTTAACACGCATTAGAATATAACCTACATTATGAGCCAATGAAAACGCCGAATTTTGGCGGTTAAATGAAAATTTAATTATTAAAATTTTCTCTTCACAGACTTGACGTCATGCGTTGGCGCTACTTTCTATCGACCAATCAGAATGCAAAATGTTATATTCTAAGTTAGTTAGAACATATTAAGTAAATTTTAATGACTAAAAAGGACTCGCTTCGCTTCGCTCGCTCCGCCCTTTTTAATCATTAAAATTTACTTAATATGTTCTAACTTTAACATAGTGCTGGCAATAGTGTATTAAATCTATTAGTAAAACCGATTTCTGAACATGAACTTGGTAACATTGTTAGTAAAATGCCGTGTGGTAAGGCTGCTTCTCTGGACCACATCTCCTATGAACATATTAAATACGGTGGTACAAAACTGATTGAAAGCATCGCGCGACTGTTTAACGAAATTATTACACAGGAACATATACCATATACTTCGAAAAAATGCTACTTACTAGAATTGAAAGTTGTTGCATTGGCACCCAAATGAATCCCCTACAGCATGGATTTCGAAAGGGAAAATTGTGTAAAATGGTTTTTCTTATGTACCAAGAAGCTGTGAACTTTTGTACTGAATGCGGCGATTCGTGCTATACCTGATTTCTGGATGCTACCAAGGCATTCTATTAAACGTGGATAGACGGCATACTATACAAACTTTATCATCTCGATATTCGCGGTAAACCATTACGCATCTTTAGCAAATGCTCAGAGGATGTTCCAGCAGAGTGTTAGGTTTCGGACATCTATCTAACCCATTCAATATTTCCCAAGGAGCCAGACAAGGCAGTACTGGCAGTATTTGCTCACCATTCTTGTATACTATCTTCATAGGCGAAATGTTGAATGAACTTGCTCAATCACAACATGGACTTAAGATTAACTGTATTTCAATAAGTGCCCCTACGCAAGGAGACAATATAGTGCTGATGTCACTTACAAAGAACGGTCTCGAAAATCTTCTGAAAATCTGCTCCCTTTACGCGAGAAAATGGCGTTATGGCTGTAATGCTAGCAAATGTGCAGTGATGAGCATATTAATAAGAAACACACTCTTCCAGTTCTTATGAAATATAACGATACAATAATTCATGAGGTTACCGAGTACACTTAGGTATAGTAGTGAAAATCAAAGAAAACACCAGCCAACGTAGACAGTGTCCGTCAGTCTGCAAGGAGTTTGTTATTCAGCCTAAACAAATGTGGTATCCATAATAACGGTATGAACCCCAGCAAAACGCTACACATCTATAGTTCGACCTCATGCTTTCTTTGGCTGTGACATGCGTCATCTAGAGACTACCCATCATTTCTGCTTAAAACGCATACAATCTCTACCTACCAGAACCCGCTCAGACATGGTAAAAGGATTACTTGGCTTTACTTCAATCGAAGCCTATATTGATAATCAGAAGCTTCTGTTTCTTGACTCGACATGCAGACTACAATCTAGTGATGTTGTCCTACAAATGTTCTTACATAGATTGTTTCAATACAACAACAGTTGTTCACTTAATAATTTTGGTTTTGTGAAAGACATTGTCAAGATTTAGAGAAAATATGACTTAACCTCATTCTTGGATAACTATGAAAAAACAATGACATTTCCTAGCAAAATTGATTGGAAACACATATGTGAGAAAGCCGTGTTAAGGCACAAACAATCCTGTTGGTTGTCGAGGATTCACTCAGACGATGACTTTGTTAGATACCGTGTCGTACATAATTACATGAAAACAGCTAACATTTGGCGCATTACCCAAGACAAGCCACAATTGACGGAACAAATGAAATTTATAGCAAAACTTTGCCATCCAGTAAACTAAAAACTTGTACCAGCTGCAACCTGAATTACACTGACAGTATGTTCGGGTGCACTCGCTTAATATTGGTTAAATAATTTGTCGAATTTGAATTAATTGAATCAAAACTAAATCATAGTAAATGTATCTACAAAAAACGTTTTTTGGTCTCATTTACGGATGCAACAGACCTTCAAAGTATCTTCTTTCATAATTTGATGAATTAAAAGAAACCACCAATCCAAAAATACCTTTTAAGGGCCGTTTTCTACCATTGGTAACTCTTGCAAAAATATTTATATTGACAAAATTTTGGACCACAATTAATCCAGTCAAAGCAGAGTTACTTCCCTTGTGGTTCATGGTAGAGACGGTGTGTGTGGCTACTTTGTAATTAAATAGGACATGTGTTTATTAAAGGGCATTGAATATGTCCCAGATGCGTTGCAGTTTACGAGAAATGAACAATATGCGAACATCGGAACTACCAGGTGCTAATCAGACGGTACGAAGAATTTGGGTACGAATAAGGGCGAACTTTGATCACAAAATGCACGGTGATTGGACAATTTAGTTGGGATGTAACGGTGGGAACAAAGCAATGAGATATAATATCAACGATAGAACCCGGAGTTATCAATCAACTCTCACGTTTCTGGTCTAAAGAAGCTTCCGAAGATACATATTTCAGCGCTGCAAGAAAGTGAAACCGAGCGAGGTGACGACTAAAATCCAGTCTCCGGTACCATCCCGTACCGATAGTAACGACGTTGTTACCTCCCTTTGCTAGAAAGTACGTGCGATGTGGACCCCCCCAACCCCAAGATAAACGTTATGGAGCAGAGCACCGGAATTGTCTGAGATTACTCCTTCCAGAATAATCTAAGAACTAATGATAAATATTCACAGATTTCACTCCAGTGGACACTTTTACAGCGACTACTAAAAGACGGTACCGGTGCCTATTGTATATTGTATGGGGTACTCTAATGTAATCATGACGGACACCTTTTTGAATGGCTAGTTATAATCCAATTAAAGGATTAGTGAAGAAGTGTGACTGGTTATGATAAGTGTACAGTTTGAACATAGACAGAATTAAAATTTATTTTCTTGTTTTAAGAAGTTATCATACCAGACTTTTATAAAAATGTTTTTTTGTTTGTTTAATTATGTCTATATGCTTTGAAACATGGATTGAATAAGCCATGGCTTTGAGTTTTTTAACCCATGAAAAATCATTTGATGAAAACTTAATAATATCAATAAATATAGTGACCAATTAAGTTCACAAGTATCGCAATTGATGTAAATGATTTTACTAAAGTGCTATTTTTCATGAGTTAAACACTTACTGCGATGTTCATATAATAAGGACCAACGCAAACAGGTACTTTTTAAATAATTTTAATCATAGCATTATCAACACAGTAAACAGATGTTTCAATCATTTAACATTTTATTGTCAAATCCTGTCTTTCCAAATAAATATTCATGGAAAAACATGGTATCATAAACAATTCACAACATTCAATTAAATAAATGGATAGTCAGAGTAAAGAGCGACTCTGAATTCAACATATTGTTATACGTACATAATACAGTGAAACCATTACAAGATTCAAGATTTATTCAATGTAATGAGAGGTTCAACTATCAATGTCAATCATCTTGCTATAATACATGTTCAATATGTGTTTATCACATAACCTGCGGTCCAGGAGTGCCGTAAAGCCGTGCCGTAAATATCGTTTGGCACTCCCAGACTGTGCAATAAATATTTAAATTAGCTTGACGTGACGTTAGCCAATCCATGCATTGATCCGTCAATGACGTCAGGATAATATCAACGTCGCCATGACGTCGCGCTCATTGTACCGCTGAATTGTGGCTGAAACATATGCAGCGTACATCATCCTTTTGGACAATAATGAGCGTGTTCTAAGGTTATGCGATAAATAGAATCTAATATTCGTGCTCATTACATACAAGTTTTATTAAACTCGTCGACAAAAACAATATGACACTCGGCAAAGCCTCGTGCCATACCATTTTGTCCACTCGTTTAATAAAACTCGTATGTAATGAGCACTCATGCAAGATCCTCTATATAATATTAATGACAAATGTGGAGACAAACATGACAACATAACTATTATTTAAATCAATACTGCAAGCAAATTGTTTTTTTACTAAACACAAATCTCTATTCCAAGATCATTATTTATATAAATATGCATGTTCATAATTACACAATGTATTAATTAACTCAATTACGAATACTGTATAAACATTTATACAAAACACACATCTAATATTTCAAGGTATACAAAATTAGTATAATAAATATGTCAAGTGGTTAATACTTATTATATGTTTATGTACATGTAGTATAAGTATATTGTATTAATTTAATTCAAACGTCTGGAAATTAATACAATGTATATTACATTACGAGTGAATCAATATATATCAAACTTACACTATTTCTAGCAAACTATAGTATTTGTAATACTATCAACACATTGTCTTTTCAGTTCATAAGCATCCACTAGGTATCTAGCAACCGACATTATACTGTTCATGTTAGTATCAGACATGATGTGAATGAATAATTGAATGTCTATTACACCGTTATACCACCTACTAGGAAAGTAAGTTTGTCTCAACAACTTGTACAACGGACACACTAATAGGAAGTGCATTTCATCCTCTACTATGGACAACCCTTGTTTTACACAATATGGACAGTATCTCAAGTTTTTTGGTATTTTTAAGTGACGCCCCCTTTCAATCATTACATCATGTCCAGAACACCTGAAGTTAGACAAGAGTCTCTTATACTTGTATGGTATATGTATTGTCAAGTAGGTTTCTGGGACTAGCACGTTTTTATACAGTTTATAGAGTAGTGCTTTCGGTGAGTCGTTTATTTCACTGTGAAGAGTCTTTGAGTCTGATTTCGAACGTTGTCATAAACATATTGATATCACCGATTTCGTCTGTCAACCGTGCATATCCAAATCCATATTGGAAAAGTAACAGTTTCACATGTGTTGCCCAGTTTGTTCTACCTGCGGAATCATGTTGCCTTAGCATTATATAACACTGGCGTGGATATCGGTTTCTGTTCATTTATGTCAATTTCGCCCAATATTTGATGCACTTCCCTATGTAAGTAACCGAGAGGGGAAATCTTCCACATTCGGATAAGGCGAACACGTTGGACACGTTTTGATGCATGCCTGCAATCCGCTTGCAGAAACGAGTGTGGATGGTTTATATCTCATTGTATACTTTATAGCCCCAAATGTCGGCCGAGTATGTCAATATGGGTAAAACAAGCGCGTCAAACAGTTTAAATAAGTCCTTGTATGTGAAGTATCCAAAGTACTTCTGGTATCTAAAAATCACGTTCACAGCTTTCGATGCTTGTAGAGATAGTGAATTAACTGTTCTATACCATGATAATTTAGGCGTAAAGAACGCACCTAAGTATTTGTACATGGAGACAACTTCAATCAGTTCGCCTTTATAATACCACTTCTCATATGACCTTAACGGACCACCATTCCGAAACACCATGATAGCTACTTTTTTAATATGCAACTCTGAAACAGATAATATATATAGAAAGGTTTGCTAAGGATAGATCAGAACTTATATAGACACTATAAGCATCAGACAAGCTCTTCAATGGCAGACTTCCTACGACACCCGAATGTTTTAACTTAAGTTGCAAATTCAATCACAAAGTATGAGACACATTGTAAATAATCTTTGTATGGACAGGCATCACTGTACATAATGTAATCATACCTTACATTTCATCTTAACATTTTCAAATTCCAGTTAAGGCAAATGAAATAAGGTAACACGTTGCACATAAAAAGGTGCAATATATGTACATTAAAAAAATAGAAATTGTAATGTGTGTATGATATTTATATGCAATTGTAAATCACTGAAAAGTCGAAATAAAGAGCTAACTAACAATTCAAATGTTTATAAATAGTATATTCATACAAAAATACGATACACACATAAGATATGCTGTCAATTAAGCACGAAGATACGTTGATCAAGTATAATAACGACCTGTATAAAAAAAAGAAACATGATAGCCGTTATAGGCAAATATCTAGGTTATGCATGTTTATGTTATTTTATCAGTAGAGTTTGTATAGTAAATCCTCCCATTTGACCTACCAAGGTTAAATATTTACCTATAGATAAATATATTATAATATTACGCATTATACACGAAATACATGAAAATAATTAACAAGAGGGCCCAAAGGGCCCTAGGTCGCTCACCTGTTATAGCAGTACATGCAAGACCTGTGATGTGACCTAGTGACCTAGTTCTTGGCCCCATATGACGCAATATCGCACTTGACCTAGATATTGTTGAGATGATCACTCTGACCAAGTTTCATAAGGATTAGGCTAAAATTGTGACCTCTAGTGACTATACAAGGTTTTTCTATGATTTGACCTTGTGACCTAGTTTTTGACCCCGGATGACCCAATATCGATCTTGACCTAGATTTTGTTGAGATGATCATTGTGACCAATATTCATAAAGATTAAGTAAAAATTGTGACCTCTAGTGACTACACAAGGTTTTTCTATGATTTGACCTTGTGACCTAGTTTTTGACCCCGGATGACCCAATATCAAACTTGACCTAGATTTTGTTGAGATGATCATTGTGACCAAGTTTCATAAGGATTAGGCTAAAATTGTGACCTCTAGCAGAAAAGAACTTAACTAATATGTAACAATACTAAGGATGGCAACGGATACCAAAATTGGATATCTGAATATCCGTATCAAAAATGAACCAAGCATTGAGCACAGGATGAAATGTAACCTAATTTCGCGACCAACACGTCTTTGTGTACCAATATCAGACAGACTCACATTTTTATGTCTCAAAAAGAGTAGTCAGCTATTATTTCTGGTTTTATCGAATATGTTATGTTATGAATCCTATTAACTTGATTATAATTAACTACCGATGTGAAGAGAATGTTTGTAACATACGGCGCAAAGCTAAGCTATTGAGATACGATTTTTTACGAATGATATACAGTCTAACTTGTACTAGCGACCACGCGTATTAAGCGACCTTTGTCTTAAGCGACCGGTTTAAACTCCTCCCGATCGTTTTTCTTCTATTTTCCTATTGTATTAAGCGACTTTTGTCTCATGCGACCAACGACCACTATTTAAGCACTGTAATTGACTGGTCAAATTTCATTAAGCGACCGAAAAAAAGTAAATCACTTGTTGTCTGCAGTGACAGGTTGTTAGTTACACTATACCTTGCCATAAAGCTTTGTTTGTACACAAGGTATTTCTATGATTTGACCTTTTGACCTAGTTTTTGACCCCAGATGAGCCAATATTGAACTTGACCTAGACTTTGTTGTGATGATCATTGTGACACAGTTTCATAAAGATTAGGCCAAAATTGTGACCTCTAGTGTCTACACAAGCAAATTGTTGACGGACGACAGACTGACGGACGGACGACTGATGAAGAGTGATCACAAAAACTCACTCTGTCACTTTGTGACAGGTGAGCTAAAACATGTACCTAAACTTTAACATTTGCATTCCTAAGTCCAAAAGGGAGCATAATTTCAACAAAATGTTTGATATAGTTACCTACCCCTGTGTATTGGTTGGGGTCTGCAAGTATGCAAAGTATCAAAGCAATATGTCAATGCACTTTGAAGATATTAGAGGATAAAAAACCTGTAACTAAACTTAAAATTTGCATTTCACGTCAAAAAGGGGGCACAATTTCAACAAAAAGCTTGATAGAGTTATCTACCACTGTGTAGGGGTTGGGGCTATGATGTTGAACAAGAATGCAAAGCAATATGTGAATGCGCTTCGAAAATATTAGAGGTGAAAAAACCTGTACCTAAACTTTAACATTTGCACTAAGTTGAAAAAGGGGGCATAATTTCACCAAAATGCTTGATAAAGTTTCCTAACTCTGTATATGGATTGGGGTCATCATGGTAAACAAGTATGCTAAGTATCAAAGCAATATGTCAATGCACTTTGAAGATATTAGAGGTTAAAATACCTTTATCATTTGCACTATTTGCACTAAGTAGAAAAAGGGGGCATAATTTCAACAAAATGCCTGACAGAGTTACCTACTCCTGCATATGGGTTGGGGTCATGATGGTGAACAAGTATGCAAAGTATGAAAGCAATGTCTCAAAGGACTTTGAAAATATAAGAAGTTAAAAAACTTGTATATTGAATATGTATTGCAGTTGCTTGAAAAACAGTGATTTTAAAGTAAACTGAGTTGCCTCCCTTTAATCAATAAAATTTCATACATGCAGTTCGGATCTTGGACACCTCATTTTCTAGTTGTGCTCCGAATGGAATTTCAGTACCAAATTTATGTTGAGTAGCATTGTCAACAAAGATGAAATGTGAATGATTAGGATCCAGAAAGCTCTCCTTTGGTTTCATTTCCTTGTTGATTCTGTAGTTTGCTGGCCATCGTGAGGTATCCTACATTGTGCAGAAAAGATAAAATAATAAAAAGTATAAAGTATTTGTTTATTATAGTGTCACCCCAATTGAAAGGGCCAGCCAATTTGACTTATGAGACACCTACATTTTGTGCGTACAGTACCTCCTGAATCCCTTCTCGTATTGCCAGGCGCCTGGCAGAGATGGGCCTACGGTTACCATTTTTTAACTAGCTGGCGGCTCACCAACCGACCGCATCAGTTCTAACCCAGCTTCCGCCGGGATCTCCCGCTTCCAAGGCTGACGCCCTAACCACTCGGCCACGGTAATATATTAGACACAATACTTGACCATTTTAAGATGCCTGCAAAAGGATCCTTAATTGTTATTCTGGAATAATATATTTCAACATTTTTTTAGCCCATTTTTTCTGGCTAAACTGCCATGTAATTTTTAAGATTTTCTCAGCATAGAGAAACTAAATTATAAATAGTCATTCTAACACCAAGCATGTGTTTGTAAAAGCGCATAAATTTAGAACCAAGCTCTAACTAGAAATACAGCCATGCCCCCCCCACCCACGTGCCAGCTTATATTGTAGTAATTTTAAGAACAATACAAATGAACCTAGCCACACCACTACACATATTCACTAATATTCCTATGAAGTTTGACGACTGTAGCACAAGTACTATCTATGAGTGACACAAATGTTTTGGAATGGACAGACTGACCCTCACACTTACTGATGGAATTTAAAACTGTAATCTTCATTTTGAGATGATCTTTTATTGTATGTCAGCATTTGATACAAACTAAAGAACGTACCGACTCATTCACTAAAGAGTCCTTATTCTGTATACAGCTCCATGGTGCTATTCCAATGGCTTTGACCGAAATTTTAGAATTGAGGTATTTCATCACAATCCAAGCGCCTGTAACATGATATATATATAAACAGGTAATCTGCTATAAAATAACAATGATAATAAAAAACATTAAGGGCCCTATGTCGCTCACCTGTTGTAGTAGTTAATGCAGGCCCATTAAGTGTTACCTCATTTAAAACCATTTACAATTTCTAAGAATCACGTAATGGTTTTATTTCTGACCATGTTTCATGAAGATTTGGTCATAATTGTGTCCTCTAATGTGTTCACAAGCTTTTTCTAAGATTTGACATAGTGACCTAGTTTTTGATTCCACATGACCCAGTTTTGAACTTGGCCTAGATTTTATACAGACATACATTCTGACCATGTTTCATGAAGTTTGGGCCATAATTGTTTCTTCTAATGTGTTTACCAGCGTTTTCTAAGATTTGACCTAGTGACCTAGTTTTTGACCCCACATGACCAAGTTTCGAACTTGACCTAGATGACAAACATTCTGACCAAGTTTCATGAAGGTTGGATCAAAACTGTGGCTTCTAGTGAATTCACAAGCAATTGTGGACGGACAGACGAGTGATCACAAAAGCTCACCCTTTCACTATGTGACAGGTGAGGCCCAAAGGGCCCTAGGTCGCTCACCTGTCGTAGTAGCTCCTGCAGGCCCCTTACATTGTAACTGTAATCAAGTAAATGCAGCCTCTAATACATGTACAAAATTTTCATATTATCTTACCAATCAAGCTGGTAATTTACATCACATGAAACCATATTGAAGTTTAAGCCAAGTTTTGTCTATGATTTGACCTTTTGACCTAGTTTTTACTTTGGATGACCCAATATCAAACTTGACCTGGATTCTGTTGAGATGATCATTGTGACTGAGTTTCATAAAGATTAGGTAAAAAATATTACCTCTAGTGACTATGCAAGGTTTTTCTATGAATTGACCTTGTGACCTAGTTTTTCACCTCAGATGACCGTTTATCAAACATGATCTAGATTTTGTTGAGATGATCATTGCTACAAAGTTTTATAAAGATTAAGTCAAAATTGAGACCTCTAGATGAAGAATGATCACACAAGCTCACTCTGTCACTTTGTTTTTTAAAAACTAGGAAATATTTGCATCTGTGTGGTTTTTGCGTCTCTGAATAAGGAATCCTTGAAACAATATCTTCCATAATACAATCTCTAATTACCCCTTTTCATTAACACATTTTGTAGCAACTTCTTTATTTCCAAGGAGATGTCTTTCCCTGCATTTTATTTTAATTTCCAGTGCAGATTATCATATGCCATGGGTGACAATCACAGGTTATTTTGGAAGATTTCATAAACTGTAAATCACTTTGTATTTGTGAGATTTTTATTTAGCAAATTCCAGAATCATTCATGTTTGGGGATTTATGAATTTGTGGTCTAAGGTTCCAGATAGGTATTCATGTTATGAAAGTATATTTTACCTGTAGTTAATGCAGTATTTATCAAGCCACGTCTAAAATTATCATTAAGTAGTTTGTTTATCTGGAAGTTTTTGGCGCCTCCAGTCACAGAGATGAGAAGATTTGGTTTGTCCAGTCCCAAAACATTCATCATGTGATTGAGCATGTCTGACATCTTTGTATCAATATCTACCTGTATAAAGTAATGAAAAATAAAATATAATTTTATAACCTCAGCCCAGCTGGTGTCTCAATCTATACAGCACAGCTAGTCTAAATGAAATCCCTGCAAGTTTAAAGCACCATTGATGTTTTACAGTATTAAGATACAATACACAATATAATATATTGAGTGGTTCTCCAGGAAAACCGGGCTTAGTGACATTATTAAAGGCCACAAACCACTAAATAAAAGTGTTCTTTAGCTCAATGTAAAGTGACAATAGTCAGCCCCAGATTGTATCATGTTAAAGTCTATGGCCAGTTGACGCATATATATAACATTGAACAGACTAACACGGGTTGTTTTTAAATGTTTAATACAACTGGGAGACACTGGCCCAGTTACTGGGAGCGATGTCAAGAACTGGCTTAATCCGGAGATCACAAGGACAATACCAGGACCTTCTGGGAAGGACCATATCTCCATTCTATGTCTACCATGATGAACCGTAGCATACCGGGTATGATACAGACTGCAGAGAGTCAGGTGAGCCCTGGTATTGAACAGTATAGCCCCGATGCAACCCGTTGTTACCGGTGCACAGCCATGGAGATACATGCTTTCACCTTAATACCACCGGGACCTAACTGTGCTTTAACGGGGCCCTTAGTCTTATACCGCTCTGCACCATAATGACACGGTACTAAATCGGGAATTACCCTAGCTACTCGGGTGTCAAACTAATAGAACATTCTTTCAGACAGGGGGTACATCGGTGTAACAAAGGGAATGTGAGAATGCAATTGATTTTTTTTACAGTTATTATCACAGTATACTATACTATACCGGCTTTCCTCCACCTGGGGGTACCAGGACCTGAAACGGGACAGTGAGAAAGGGGCTTAATGACCTAGTTTTTTTACCCAAAATGACCCAATATTAGCAAGTACAGGTCACTTTTTTTATTCAATTAAACTATAATATGTTATATGTCATTAGAAAGATCTTTTAAAATGCACACCATTGCAGTTAAAATGAGGTATTTATCTCCAAGGGTTAAAAAGTTATTCCATGTTGAAGTTTCTATATTGGCAATATTGAACTTGACCTAGATTTTGTTGAGATGATCATTGAGACCGAGTTTCCTAAAGATTAGGTCAAAATTGTGACGTCTAGTGACTATGCAAGGTTTTTCTATGAGTTGACCTAGTGATCTAGTTTTTGAGACCGGATAACCTAATATATCATCTTTGACCTAGATTTTGTAGAGATGATCATGGTGCCAAAGTGTCATAAAAAATACCAAGGTCAAAATTGTGAACTCTAGTGACTATGAAAGGTTTTCTATGATTTGACCTTGTGACCTATTTTTTGACCCCGATGACCCAATATCGACCCTGTCCTAGATTTTGTTGAGATGATCATTGCGATGAAGTTTCATAAAGATTAGGTCAAAATTGTGAACTCTAGTGACTACGCAAGGTTTTTCTTTGATTTGACCTAGTAACATAGTTTTTGCCCCCGAATGACCCATGTCGAAAAGGGGGCATAATTTCAACAAAAAGCTTGATAGAGTTACCTACCCCTGTGTAGGGCTTGGGGTCATGATGGTGAACAAGTATGCAAAGCGATATGTGAATGCACTTTGAAAATATAAGGGGTGAAAAAACCTATACCTAAACTTTAACATTTGCACTAAGTTAAAAAAGGGGCATAATTTCACCAAAATGCTTGATAGAGTTACCTACCTCTGTGTATGGGTTGGGGTCATGATGGTGAACAAGTATGCAAAGTATCAAAGCAATATGTCAATGCACTTTGAAGATATTAGAGGTTAAAATACCTGTACCTAAACTTTAACATTTGCACTATTTGCACTAAGTAGAAAAAGGGGGCATAATTTCAACAAAATGTCTGATAGAGTTACCAACTCTTGCATATTGGTTGGGGTCATGATGGCGAACAAGTATGCAAAGTATGAAAGCAATATCTCAAAGGACTTTGAAATTATAAGAAGTTAAAAAACTTGTACATTGAATATGTATATTATGATAACAATTTCACCCTATTTTGTATGGCTTTTAAAAATGTTGATTTGTCTATTCAAACTCAGATTACCAATTTATTAATATACATTCATTCCATTTCTAAACTGATTATTATCCTATTTTAGTAATTTAGCCTCAGTGTGTCTTCATATGTCTTCATGCATTTTCATAGGACTTCTTTCTAAGTACATGTATATTATCTTGCATTGTTCTTTGTGAATCAGGTGATTAAGTCAATCCAGTTTGTGATTGTTTGTTATTATTTCTTAAATGGTTATCATACTTTTATTTCAAGTTTTAATTGAATTATCATAGGTGTGAAATACTTTACATATTTAGTCTGATATGTTTGGTTTAAGTAACTTGAGTGGCTTCTCAGATGGAGTGAATTACTCTGTCTGCTAGAGTTAAGGGGTACCTTATAAAAATGGACTTAGCTTTAGACATAAGACAGAACTTAATATAATTTGAAAAGACAGTATCTTTGTGAAGTATAGACTTTGTGCATTTGATTTAATTTGATAACTTGTGACTCTGTGAAATAATTAATATCTTTGTGATATATCTGAACTCTGTGAATATAAACTTTGTGATTGTTATTGTTACGACTCATTAAAATTAGTAAACTACAGCTGGCTTTGTGATCTTGGGACATTTATTGTACTTGCAACTGCGGACGTACAGTTAAACGTCCAGCAATACACACGATTGATTAGAAAACACAAGAACAGCAACGTACACCGCTGCACTGTTCACTTGAATTTGTGAAAGTAGTGGACAACTCAATAGCGGTCCAACTAGCTTCATAAAATGTATTGCAGCTGATTGAAAAACAGTGATTTAGAAGTAAATTAAGTTGCCTCCCTTTAATCAACAAAATTTCATACATGCATCATTGAATCAAATTTCCTTGTCGATTCTGTAGTTTACAGGCAATTGTCTGGTATCCTACATTGTGCAGAAAAGATAAAATAATATTAGACACAATACTTGACCATTTTAAGATGCCTGCATAAGGATCCTTATTTTTTCAGCCCATTTTTTCTGGCTAAACTGCCATATATCTTAATATTTTCTCAGCATAGAGAAACCAAAATTATGAATTGTCATCCTTACACCAAGCATGTGTTTGTAAAAGAGCTCAAATGTAGAACCTAGTTCTAACTAGAAATACAGCCATAACCCCCAAAGTGCCAGCTTATATTGTAGGAATTGAATAACAATACATACGGGCGGCATCATGCAGAAAGAGGTCTTAATAACATTCTTATCAATATTTAGATTTTTAAGTAGAATGAAAGCAAAATTATTTTCCTTTCTTTTGACACCAATATTTTGTAAATCCACCAACTACTTATTTCACTGCACTTATTTGAGTAACGTCACTGAACTCCCGACCAACACTGATTTGACCTCACTTTTGACTTCACTTTTGACGTCACTTGAACACGTTTTTTTTTACATGTAATGGTGTGATGAAATCACTTTATAATACACAATATATATGTGTGTAGTCATTATAATGCTGTTATATAGTTTATATAATTTGAACGAAGTTTGACATCAACATGTGTAATGTTTAGTTTCCTGGCAACGGTGGAAGGCCTTAATTTAATGCATGCCTGTATAATTATAGTCTATGCATAAAATGTGCGACTCCAAAATTGTGTATTATATTCTCATAGATGATCTAACACATAATAAATGAAGACAAATATCAATCTTCAGTTGTTTAATTGGCATTTCATAAATAATAATATAATACTACACCCGCCACTATCAAAGTTCTACTGTTACCGTGGACACAGTTCATCCTGAAATGCAGGTCTGACAAACGTTCTATCTGATCGGTGTAAATATTACCTTCTGCTATCACTCATTCCACCTGAAGGAAGTTCATCAGGTCAAAGGATATTTGTAAATTTGAAGGTGGGATCCTTCAGGATACAAATCCTTTCTTCATTCAAATCTCCAGCCGTAGGACGAACAACAACAATGCCTGGCACAGCAGCACAGAATCCAAAGTACTGGTATGACCTAAAATAATAAGGATTTCATAAACATTCTTAACATAATTACAACATTATAAGTTATACACACCTATTTGAAAGCAAATGCACAATAAGCAATCATTAGTATGATATGAGTCAATTTAGTATCTACATGTATAGTTTGTACTGAACTTAATTATATTTTGATTGAAAAAACATGGCCAAATCATACTATATGCAGCCCGTGTGCAAGGTGACTTAGTGACACATATGACTTAGCCTATTTATTGGAGATCATCAGATGATCATTATGACAAAATTTCATAAGTTGATGCCAATAAAATAGCAAAGTGTGATCTTATGAATATAAACCATTTACTCTATTCTATTTGACTACATTGATCTGACATTGTGTTCACCATCTTTAAACAAGTTATTGGAAATAATCGGTGATTGACACTTTAATACTGACTGTGCTATTTGCATTGAAATGTGATAGATGCATCAGACACTATGTATCTGCATAAACCATGGTACATGTAGATGTAGATGCATCAAAATGCTGATCCATGGAGTAAAGGGTTAATACTTTCATATCTTACAAATGTAGCTGCTTAATGAAACTGCTTCAAATACCTTATTCCTTTCATTGCTTTGAAAGTATTGTCCAAGAAGACTTTCCAATTCCACCAAGACCAAAGTGGATATCTTACAGCCAAGTTTGATTTGGATGACTTGTTGACGAGGTCTTCTAGTTGATCCATGGTCTCAGTATCAGTACAACGATACAACCTTTTTATGTGAGCAAACCCTGCATCAACTAAACAACGAGTATGACCTGACAATAATACAAAACATGTTTTGGTTGTTTTATCTATAATCTTGTCATACCTTTTGTAAACCAGGAGCTAAAATGATAAGATAATGTATAAGCTTTATTACAATATTTTGTCTCAAGAGTTCAATGACTGTACATGTAAAATAAACAACACTATCCGTAAGCTATGAAAAAAAACATTAGTTGTTCAATGAATTGGTGTACTGTTCAGTTTAAATTGTCCTTGGTGACAGAGTGGTTCAAGCCTCTGCCTCGAGAATTGAAGGTTGCGGGCTCGATCCCAGGCCTCAACATACAAGTAGTTAAAATGGTACTCAATTTGCTTAAGGCTCAGCACATGATTGTTGTTCCTGGCCAGGTGTAAGATTAATGTAACTGGGTAGATTTTGTATGTCTTAAATACTGATTGAACAAACTAACCTGAAATCTGCATCAGGAATTCTATGTTTTCACTGTGTCCAGTCATTGCTCTCCACATAAAATACCCAAGCATATATTTGTTCTTGTTCTGCCCTGTAAAACAACAATGTCAGATAATGACTATTAATTTCAGCGACACAGATGATAATGTTCAACTAAAAATAACGCAACAAACAAGAGAGCCATGGGCCCTAAAGCGCTCACCTGATGACAAGCAGTTAAGATATGTTATGATATGACCTTAATATTTAATATAGATTTTACACATACACACTTTATGGCCAGGTTTTATGAAGATGAGGTAAAAAATGTGACCTCTAGATTATAAATAAGGTTTTTCTTTGATGTGATCTGGTGACCTAGTTTTTGACCCCAGATCACCCAAGGAACCTGAGGTAGATTTCATAGAGACAAACATTGTGACCAAGTTTCATAAAGATTAGGTAACAAATGTGACCTCTAGAGCGTTTACAAATGTTTTCTTCAATGTGACCTGGTGACCTAGTTTTTGACCCCAGTTACGAACTTGACTTAAAGAGTTCATAGAGATACACATTGTGACCAAGTTTGATAAAGATTATATCACAAATGTGACCTCTAGAGTGTTAACATGGTTATTCTTTGATGTGACCTAGTGACCTAGTTTTTGACCCCAGATGAACCAGTTACAAACTTGACCTATAGTTCATAGAGACAAACATTGTGACCAAGTTTCATAAAGATTAAGTGAAAACTGTGACTTCTAGAGTGTTAACAGTCCAATTGTTGACGCCGGACATAGGGTGATCATAATAGCTCACCTTGAGCACTTTGTGCTCAGGTGAGCTAAAAATAGATGAATGTACATGTCAATTGTGTTGTCAGTGTGAATCCTGAAATTAAAACTAGAGCTGTCGCTATTCGGCAGACTAATATACCCCCCGCAGACAAAGGGCCGTAATTTTGCCAAAATTCATCGTAGCTCAAATTCCTTTCTTCATGCACATCTATATGTTGAGGTTGTTCATCTGTGAAAGTTTGAGCGAAATCCTACCAAAACTGTAGGAGTAGCATCCACAAGAATTGCGTCTACGGACAGACAGACGGACAAGCTGAATCCAGTATACCCCCCTTACAACTCGTTGTGTGGGGGTATAATAAGTATGAATTTACACAATATCTTAATAACTGATTCAATATATCATGTACCTGGGCAATTGTCGGAATGAATAGAAAAATTCACTGCTCCACTACCATGTTCCTCCAGTGACCAGTCAACCATGGAAATGACGAAGTTAGGGTCAGGTCAACTGGTTCAATCCTGTCCTATCGTTTCATTTTCATCCACCAAACAGTCGAGCTGAAAGTTGAATGCTATCAATGCGGAAACCAAAGATCTGAACCTTGCGTAATGAAAGAAAATATAGTGAACCCATCTGTCTTAAATGATGTGGGAGACTTACATTTTGACTGAAGTCAAATGTAAAATGGAGGTAGCTGTCCTCATTGACACTGCGCTTCACACAATCTGACATTGTACATTTCATGTTCCTGAAATAAATCAGTATCTAATAGATACATGTACACCTAGATTTACAAACATAGTGATACAATAATCAGTATAGGGTATCTCAGTATTAAGTACCGTGGGTGTTGGGTTCGAATCCCACCTACTAGGTGTGGGTTCTTATTCAAAATTTCTATAGTTAATAACACATTTAAATAAGCAAAGCGCTGAAAGCCCTGGAGTTGTTCAAATGAATACCATTATGATCACCTCTGCCTGTATGCATTGAAATATTTACCGGAGACAAATGGAAATGGCCGAGCTTTCACGATTGGAATGAATGCATGCAGGAAGTACAAGTCAAATAGTTTTCTGCAGCCAGATAATTTCTTGTGTTTTTCTGCCGTTTGGATGCTGATCAAATTTATTCCAGTGTATATTTAAATGTATTAGTCCAAATGATCCAGATAAGTGTAACATCGGATACTACCATCCAAGGCAAACGATAACATCTAACTTTCATCCTACATCAGCTTATTGACTGCGCCTGCGTTTAACAGGACTGTGAAATATTTGCACATCGGTGTTACTTAAGGATCCACACGATTAGCCTATATCAATTTGAGCTGTTTTGTACGTTTATTTGCAACTATAAAATTCTCAAACATGAATCTTACATGTTTTAAATGTTTCTTTAACCTTATCTACGTTGCTAACATAACTTTATTAACATTTACGATGCATTTTTCAATCCCCCAAACGAACCTCACTGATCTGGCTGGCGAAACCCCGATATAATACTTTCCAATTCCTGCAATTAAAATTCACTGGTATGGATGCACATGTAGATCTACACTGATACCTGAAATATACATGATTTATATCAGCCTTGCGTTCATGGAAACATTATGTGACGTACGTTTCGCACCTGGTACGCACCTGTTATTCATTGAACGGTATGTTTAAAAAAACATGTTTGTCACGTACGCCAAGTTTGGCTAACCATATTCGGAGGTGGTGTGCGGGTATTTATGTAATAAACAAAATGGCAGACAGAGGCAAACAAAAGAATGTGAATAGTAAAATCCGTGCATCTGTACATATTTTGAACTGAGAACAGAAAAAACGGGAATTAGTACTTTCAAATTGTATGCCGCAAACGAAGCGTACAACAAAGGATTATATTATAATGAAGCGGTTTGTGGTGTGTTGTTGACGACTATGTGGTGGCGCGTAATGTAAGCCACGCTCACCGGATGCTGCTGCTGTAGTTGATATTCAAGTTTCCAAACGTTGATGTAGATAAATATAAGTGTCCAACCATTGATGTAAAACTAACTTCGTAGATGTTTAGATGTTTAATTTAGTTGCTCAACAAATGTATAATTCACAAAGTTTATAATAATGCATAATGTCACAAAGTCTAGTTCTCACAAAGTTATTAATCAATTGGTAATCCAATAATCATATTTTAACTTGAACTCAAGTTACTATTAATATGGTACTCCATATTAGTCCTACTTATGTGCTAGTTAGGAACTCCTAACTAACACAACCTAACGCCTAAAAATTACTAGTTACTCTTAATAAGATTTCCTTGACTTATATACAAAATCTGTAGACATTGAAACCTAGAGCAATTGATCTCAAAGGAAGTGGCTTTTAACACTTAATAATAAAACAGTCAAATATAATTATTTTAAGACTTCAATCTATGACAATTAAACAATAGGTGTAAAATTAATAAAAGAAAGTTTGCAACATGGTTTGAAAGATATGGCTTGATAGGAAATTGATAACATCTCAGGAAACAAGGTATTATAATTAAGAACTCAAATTTGACATGTGTTCAGAGATTGAGCAATATTATTTGAAAGTTGAATTTTAAACAATAGAAACCATGATTGGTTATGTAACAATGATTATGAAAAATAAATGGCAAATTTTACATCATAAAAGTTCTCCCCAACTTAATTAACTTTCGACCTCGAAAGTAAAAGAATAGAACAATTATAAGGACATTTAAATCACTTGACAATTATGTTAAATTTTGCAAGTAATTTCATAAGTTCAATAATATTGCAACATTCAAATTATCCCTAGTTAACCTATCAAAAGGAATGCAATAGCACATAGTCATATTAGGAAGCATAATCTCCTGTATGAAATAAGTTTGATATTTTTCAAAGTTAATAATTAAGTACAGCACACACATAGTGCACAAAACAGTAACAAATCCGGTGCATAGTCAAATGTTGTCACTTCACCACAGTCCACACTTCACTATTTATGTCCTCGGAACTTCATGATCGACTGCAAACTTGAAACTCGTTGGTTGTTGCCTATTATGGTTGTCTGACGGACTCCATCTTGACGCCATTGGCATTCTCCAATTCGGTTCACTGCACGTCTTCACAAGTACGGGGAATACTCGCTTGCTGTTCCCGAGGATCCAAGGTACCGAGAAAGCTACGACAGCTAAAAAGTGTCGTATCCCGGATGTCTCACACCAACTATAATGAAGCGGTTTGTGGTGTGTTGTTGACGACTATGTGGTGGCGCGTAATGTAAGCCACGCTCACCGGATGCTGCTGCTGTAGTTGATATTCAAGTTTCCAAACGTTGATGTAGATAAATATAAGTGTCCAACCATTGATGTAAAACTAACTTCGTAGATGTTTAGATGTTTAATTTAGTTGCTCAACAAATGTATAATTCACAAAGTTTATAATAATGCATAATGTCACAAAGTCTAGTTCTCACAAAGTTATTAATCAATTGGTAATCCAATAATCATATTTTAACTTGAACTCAAGTTACTATTAATATGGTACTCCATATTAGTCCTACTTATGTGCTAGTTAGGAACTCCTAACTAACACAACCTAACGCCTAAAAATTACTAGTTACTCTTAATAAGATTTCCTTGACTTATATACAAAATCTGTAGACATTGAAACCTAGAGCAATTGATCTCAAAGGAAGTGGCTTTTAACACTTAATAATAAAACAGTCAAATATAATTATTTTAAGACTTCAATCTATGACAATTAAACAATAGGTGTAAAATTAATAAAAGAAAGTTTGCAACATGGTTTGAAAGATATGGCTTGATAGGAAATTGATAACATCTCAGGAAACAAGGTATTATAATTAAGAACTCAAATTTGACATGTGTTCAGAGATTGAGCAATATTATTTGAAAGTTGAATTTTAAACAATAGAAACCATGATTGGTTATGTAACAATGATTATGAAAAATAAATGGCAAATTTTACATCATAAAAATATCGACAAAAACCCGTGATTGGTAAACATGTTTGCAGGTTACTTTCCTTGAACATAGGGCAGTTCTAGTTGTTTTACTGCTATAGAACATTGAATAACTGTAAAGTGTATTGAAAAATAAGTTTATCGTATGTACGCGTATGGTAGATCTATTACAGATCTAAATTAACAAGAGCAATTTATTCACACAAATACATTTACTCATCGAAAAAAACTTTCAAAAAGTTCAAACAATACAAACAAATAATTCAATTGTTATGAACGAATTTTCTTTAATTTGGTCGAAAATGACGATATTGCTTGAGATTTGCTCGCACATGTTTCTCGCTCAGATGAATTGGTTGTGGAGAAATCAAATGGTTAAAATCATGGTGATTTCAGAGTTGGTATGTAGTACGAATACTGGGCGGAACAATACTGGGGGTTCCCCCCAGTTATAAAATCCTCATATGATATAATATCCATTTATGGAGTGAAACACACAAAAAACTATCAAAATGTCAATTTGGTTTCCATAAACAGAAAAGCACAGTCAGCTGCATATTTTTTTTACAATAATTACAAAAACCTTACATCCGGTAAAAAATATGCAGCATTATCATTGATTACGAAAAATGTTTCGATATGATAAACTGAAACTTATCATGACAAAAATTCATTAAAGAAAATATCAGTATGAAAATGGTAAATGCGTTAAAAAGTATGTACTAAGTTGTAAGAACATTGATAAAACATAACAGGCAAATTTATCCAGATCATATTAATTCTACTCAAGGGGTAAAACAAGGCGATCCTTGTTAACCACTTCAATTTATGACGTTTATAAAGGATATTGTTGATAATATTAACACTGACTTAAATATAGGGCTGTGGATTGTCGGGTAAGTGTCGATCCGATCTTATCAACAAGTCAGGGTGAGCGATTCACAGATCCAACCACATATTAGCACTTACCGATTTCACAAAGACAAAGACTGGCGTACTCAGAGACTTTTTACTTTCATAGCATACATACTTTGTGAAACACTAATGTACATACAAAGACAAGGGTGCATGAAGATACTTAAAACAAATAATATGTTATTAAATAGCGACAGAAACAAGTTAAATAACACCAAACAATGTCTTCTCACTCCAATGACTAGTGAATGATTTATTTAGACAGCTTTCGCAGAATACCGAAGTATTTCCACGTCTTCGATACGAACTTGGTTGGCAGATCTCGGTACGTTGGTTCAGCCATTGCAGACGGTTTCTGACCTTTATGCATGAATGAATATATTACGAGGTACTTGTGTTGAAATTATAAATTTCTGTGAGCAAATCGTACAATATCAGTTCTTTAGATTTGTGTTGGTATTTACATCTCGAGTGTCTTCGTGATATTCCCCGCTTATGAACACATACAGCCTGGGTTATAAATATAGACAATATATCAGCTGTTAAATTATGCTAATTGAAGGTCGAGAGTCGTGTCAAATTCTCTGGACTATAACAATTATTCACTACTCATTGTATTTATTTACATTATTTAAAAATGAATTGCAAACACATTTATATAAATTCATGCTTTATATCAGATTCTTTCTTGTCTTAGCTTCTCATCAGAATATTTCTTTAAAATTCTCATGTCTAATTCACTACATCTGTTTATTAGAGTTTTTCAGCTGACGCTGACTTCGGACTCCGAGAAGCGAACATCAGATTAAACGTAGGGGTCGACTCAAAGATAATTTGATGTGAATTTTACAAGCTGCATAGGCGGATCATGAAACACCATAGATCTGGTTATTTTTAATTAGTTTTAATATTTGCTATTATTAGTGATAAAGTTTTAGCATAATTATGCAATTTAGTCACTTTGATGGCCGGCGAAGTCGATATAAAATGTATCTATATTTGCAAACGTCTAGGGATTCTTAATGTATATTTGCATACATGCATATATACATAAAATTATACATGTATACATTTTTGTGCCTCGTGTTAAATTTTATAATAATACTACGAAAATGCACTTTGTCTGGTCTACAAACGAAGTTACATATAAAATAAACTATTATGTAAACGTGTTTACATATTCAAGGCCCTCAACCCCCTTTTCTGCCTTAATAATCTTTCTTTAAACAAAAACTTTTTGGCGCTAAAGGGGTAAAGCCACGAAGGGTAAAAAATGGCCCCATTTCCAAATCCTGTGAAAATGATAAATTTATACCATCAGTTGAAGTATTTTACAAAAACGGTATTTTTTAAGATTTTTTTTAAACGGTTACCATGGTAACGGGTATAATATTTTGCCAAAAAATGGAAAAAAGCCTCTATTTCTAAAATAGTGAATCGAAATGTAAGTGCGCATCCATAGAGTGATATTAAGAATTGAAACTTATCTTCTTACGAATTTGGTTGCCATGGTAACAGTTTTCAAAAAATGCCCAAAATGCACATTTATGACTTCAAATTAAATAAAATGATGTTTTTGTTAAAGTGGGTTGGGTTCAGTGGAGTATATCAAAACAGCAAGGTGTATTTTTTGTAAGTTTTTTATGTATCATTGAAGTATAATGTCTAATGATTGTATACAGCATATAAATCATTGTACAATAAGTACTAAATGTATTGAGAATATGGCTAAATGCGGGGTGAATGTCATGCCTTCGTGGCTCTATGATGAGAGGAAATAACGTTGAAGCGGTACCTAAAATCTTAAAATTTAATATGGGCACAGCTCTCGACCATCATGAATTGTGCTGTAAACAATGTATTATAAAGTACAATTTCACATTTTAGTCATCTGATTTTGGTCGAGGACTGTGCCCATATTAAAAAAATCTCTTATACTGGAAAAATATGGACAAAGTATGCCATTTTTGTGAAAAATTGCCAAACATGGATACCAATAAGTGGACAGGTGACAGGTAAAAATCAAATTTGATGAAAAATGCTTCCCTATGCAAACGGATAAAGCTATACACATTACAAAAATATACAAATGACACATAATAACATACTTTGATAATTTAATAATTTTTAGGCCAATTCAGACCTTTCGTGGATCTACTCCTTTAAACAATATTCCTCAGGAACTTGCAATGATATTGGTGGTATATAACCAATACTTTCAGTTGTGGCAATCCTACATTTACAATGGGGACCGGGTCCGAATATACTGTTAATTACATATCCGAATTAAGGCATTTATAAGGTAAAAGCCTGAATCATTGCGTCCATATATACGTTTAGTACGCTACAGTCGTCAATTATAAAACACAGGCTACCACCCTCATACAGGGTTCCAGAAGGGGACTGGGGATCTAGATCCCCTATTGGCTTGAAAGAAATGTGATTATCATTAATACATGTACATTGAGACTCAGGTTTGTCAATTCTATGAATCATTAATACATGTACATTGAGACTGGTTTGTCAATTCTATGAATCATTAATACATGTATATTGAGACTCAGGTTTGTCAATTCTATGAATCATTAATACATGTACATTGAGACTCAGGTTTGTCAATTCTATGAATCATTGATACATGTACATTGAGACTGGTTTGTCAATTCTATGAATCATTAATACATGTACATTGAGACTGGTTTGTCAATTCTATGAATAATTAATACATGTACATTGAGACTCAGGTTTGTCAATTCTATGAATCATTAATACATGTACATTGAGACTCAGGTTTGTCAATTCTATGAATCATTAATACATGTATATTGAGACTCAGGTTTGTCAATTCTATGAATCCGTCAGGACAACCATGTGAGGAAAATGCTGGTTGACCCCCCCCCCCCCCCCCCGGTAAAAACTGCTGGTCCGCGCTTAACAGTTTGATGGTATTGCTAGTCATGACAGGTGTATATTGACGCATGGAATTCTCGTGTTGATGTGATTTTGTTAAAGGCACAGCATTACGCAGCATAACACTATATTCTTTACCAAAATTCAAGACAAACACGAAGTAAACTCTTAACCACAGCTCAGGGCTATCAAAATATATTACACTGTACTAATGTAATAGTACCGATGCTTTATTTCGTTGTTAAGTGACAAAATGAACAGGCATTAATAGGAAATTGGTTTGTCTCAATAGGTCAGTTTCATTAGTTGTCATAGTTCCCCTTTAACTTTTTAAGTTTAAATTAGTTTGATAAAACCCCTACATAAGCTCGTCTCTCGCTCCCCGAAGTCAGCGTCAGCGTCGGCTAAAAATCTCTATTATGTATATATGTAGGCTAGAAGCATGTATAATTGCTTAATGCTGAATAAAAGTTGTTGTTGTTGTTGTAAAAAAATGTCTGTGAACTGAGACAGAAGCATCTCTGTCTCCGCCTTAAGGTGCGTCTACACGGTAAGTCTTGGTGTATACACCTTGACCTTTAAGTCAAAATGTATGGTGTAGTGATGAGTAGTACACTTCAACCATACATTTTCGGGAGATGTACGACACATTCATTGGATAGTCGTCAATGCATTAAAGCGGTAAATTTTGCTTTAAAGGTCAAGATGTATACACCAAGACTCACTGTGTTGACACACCTTTATATACCCTTCCAAGGGTAGAAAGCATGAGAACTACATGAAACACAAGTTTTCTTTTAATAGTCACCAGCAAATCAATCATGGTACACACTCTATATACTGTAAAACCAGTAATTACTGTGTATAGTTAAATTTGGTATTAAACCAACTAGTTTATATGGAAATAAAACCATACCTGCCACAATATTATTGTAAATGATTGTTTCCTCAAAGATTCAGTCGGTAATTTTACATTTTACTCCATTAGAGGTATGAGTGCAACAGACTATTTATTAACAACCGTAAGTAATATCAATAAAATAAGAACATTTTATGTAACAGAATGGAGCAACTTCTCTGATTACAATGCTATAGTATTTTCTCTCTTAAAAGCACAAACTTACAATGAACCTATAATTGCAAATATCAATGTAAATGACAATACAAAAATATTTTTCAATGAAGAAAACTTAAGGTACCAGAATTCCAAAGAATGTTACAAAACAACATAGAAAGTATTCAAATAACCAACAAAAACACAAACACTCTAGTAGACAAATTAACTTCATTTCTTACTATTGGGCTGCAATGGGGGCATACGTGTTTTACAAACATCTCTTGTTGTGAATCCACCTTTTATTCCACCTTTGTGGATTGTACCAATTTTTTCTGCCGTTCCCATTATCATGGAGGCTAAATAGTCAACTGATTCTGTACATAACTTGTACATTATAACAAAAATGTTTGTGGATTTGGATTAAAGCAATTGAAAAGTCTACTGGCGACTTATGAAAGGGTTTTGACAAAAACCTCGATTTTTTAGTCAAAAGTCACCCTGCGACTTATGGCTGCGTGCGACTTATGGCCGATTATTTACGGTACATTATGAGCCAATGCAAACGCCGAATTTTTGCGGTTATTTTAAAATGAAAATTGAATCATTAAAATTTTCTCTTAACAGACTTGACGCCATGCTTTGGCGCAAATTTCTATCGGCCAATCAGAATGCAGAATGTTTGCTTCGCTCGCTCCGCCCTCTTTAATTATTAATATTTACTTAATATGTTCTAACTATAACTTGTGTAACTTTAGTAATGCCAAAACATTATTCTCAAAAAATATAAATGTTCAATCCTGTTGAAATCAAACAGGGCTAAATACAAATAAGAAACTGAAATGTTTTAATTAAAACTGTCATACGGCTCAAAATGTGTTCAAAGAAGCAAGAAATGCTTTTTTAAGAACAAAAAGTAGAACGAATAGAATCATTTTCGTAAAATCATGCACTAAATATAATAGTATTCGTAAAAAATATAAAGATCAATATAAAGTATCTGAAGTTAAAAGATCAGAAAAATCAAAGTACTGAAACTTGGGGAAATCGCAATTCTGGGTATTAATTTATAGGGTTTTATATTTAATGGTAATGAATTTCAAAACAAATGTTAATATTATGACAAGGTTTCTGAGACGCAATAGCAGCTGAATCATTCAAGTCACACCTCAACGGACCCATCACAATACTAGAACCAGTCTTCGAAATTAGGACTCGCCCGATCGCCATGGTGGGTAAATTTCGATTCGGGCGTGTAACATTCTCCATTAACGTCTCCCGACTTAGCGAGTAAAAAAATCCCAATGCAATTTGTCTAAAACGTTTAAAAATACATATTTACACTCGCGAAAAATCATTATCTTTGTCGGAAATCCGAAATCTGTTTACGAGGCTAAAAATAGCCTAAACAACATCACCAACTATATGACGTATCTTCTAGAAATAGTTTCCACCAGAGGGCGCCCTCCACCAGACGCTTGTTTTCATAACCACATTTCCATTGATTCGACCGACTTTCCGTTTTAAAAATAATTTCTATTCGTAAATATTTATTTTATTTTCATTTCCGGTAAAAAGTAAACAAATACTAAAGTTCTGTAGTACCCCAGGTTTGACTGAACACATGTTGTTATATAACTATTCATGATTCATAAACGATGATTATTGACATTGTGTTTGGCAAGTTTGGGTACGAAACGGTTTGGGTGCACGTTCATGCTGAGTTCTCAGCATCGGGAGGTGATGACATCGTATATCCAGATTTATTATGTGTGTAAAAGATGGTTTTCCTTGTAGAACAAGTACTTTCATCGGGTAATCAGTTATTACCTGACTTTTAGCTATTTTTCTCCTTTTTGCTAGTTTATTGATGTATGAGCCCATCGTTACATTTTGTAGAAAAATTGTCGGGCGGGTACTTTTAAATTTGGGCAGGTGTTTTTCTGCAAGTAACCCGCCCGACTGGCTTAGTACAATTGAAAAGCTAATTTCGAAGACTGCTAGAACTCATAAAGGCAATATACCTGCTGTAGAAAAAAAATATAGAAACTAAAAACTGTGTACACAGAGTCCTTATTCCATAATTATACCTCCGTACGAACTGGATATGGTGCGAATAGCGCGAACGAATAAGATGGGGACGAAACACAAATAACTCATATGGTCTCGACTTTTGGCGGGAAAATTTATGTAACAGCACTTGGAAAAGGGTTGTTCTAATGGTAGATCCAAACTATTTAGCTGAAGATCTCTGGTAAGTTAAAGCACGAAACGTGGATCAATACTATCAACAAATGCAAAATATCGTAAATAGTAAAAGACAAGCACATGTTAGATTAGAAGTTTCTAGCTTAACTGTAATATGAATGTTAAAACCATAGACGGCATCTCAGTATTAGACGGCATCTCAGTATTAGACAGCATCTCAGTATTAGACGACATCTCAGTATTAGACAGCATTTCAGTATTAGACATCTCAGTATTAGACAGCGTCTCAGTATTAAACGGCATCTCAGTATTAGATGGCATCTCTGTATTAAACATCTCAGTATTAGACATCTCAGTATTAGATGGCATCTCAGTATTAGGCGGCATCTCAGTATTAGACGGCATCTCAGTATTAGATGGCATCTCAGTATTAGACGGCATCTTAGTATTAGACAGCGTCTCAGTATTACAGTATTCTAAGACGGCATCTCAGTATAAGACGCCATATTTATGAAAGCTTGTCTCATATAGTTACAACGAATACCCATAACTATGGGGAGAGCATATGGCTACGATGCGTCTGCAGGAAGGTCAATTGCTGTGGCTGTATAGTTGATATGTTGCCAAATCATTTTTTTTAAAAACAGGATAGCCTATTTGTGTATTTTGCGGAGATGATCATTGTGACAAAGTTTCATAAAGATTAGGCCAAAATCATAACCTTAATAACATTGCTTGCCTAATAGCCACCGTTATTGGGGAGCGCGGGTACCTGCTTTGTTTGCAAACCGTCGCGTGAGGGCAACTTTAATGACGTCATGTTTGTGACGTAGCTTATTTGATCACGTAATTGCATTCCAACTTTCCAAGCAGCAGATTTGGCAATCAATCTGGTAAATACTAATGATCCAATTGAGTGAGATGGTGGCCCAACGAAGGGGAAAGAAAAGAAATGTAGACGAGTTGTAACAGACCAGTGTTAGTGAAAACAGATACCCACGGTTGATAATACTCCATCTGCTACGGTTAGGGAAGATACTTCAGCACAGCAACAGCCAGGTATAACAGTGCCTATATTAAACACTGTTGTTACTGAGGTTAGAAGTCCCGAGCCCGTTTCATGTAAAAATGTATTAAGCATTCATGACCAATTGACCTTTCTGCCTATTTTGATTGACAGGTGGCGTTAGCCAATCAAATTGCAGCATTTTGCTTACGGTCTATCGCCGCCATTTTGTAGGACAACCTGGACATTAGACAAACTAAAATCAATGGAAATATTGCAATATTCAATTAAGCATTATTTCATTAATAATGAATACATTTTCAATATATTGGTATGTTTAGAAACTAGAGAATTTCAACTTTGATTTGATTGCAATGTCATGAAAGTAAATAAATTGATTAAACCCTAAGAGCCTCGGAAGTAAGAGCTACATTATGTATATTTAAGAAATAAAAATCTGTTCGCGTTTATTGTCGGTGAATAAAACACGGGCAGGAGTTCGGATGCGGAAAAATTAAATCACGAGTGCGTAGCACGAGTGATTTAATTTTCCGCATCCGAACGACTGCCCGTGTTTTATTCACCGACAATATACAAGAACAGAGTTTTTATTTCGATTCTAAATACGATAATATCCCGCACTATTTAACTGCGCGCATTCCATTTTCACCCATTTGACATTGAACATGATTCCACGCTGAAATTGAGTGGCTTATTAGCTGGTACAATTACCGCCCTCGTTAATGAAAATGACCTTCGTAATTTTCTGAAGGAAACAAAACACATTTTAAACATTGAAACAATTTTAATAACACGAGTATAGTGTATCTTTGTCATGAAATGAAAAATATAAATGAATTGATTATCAGAAATTTTTATGAATCTTAATTTGGAGAGTATATTGGAGTTTCTAAAAATAGATGCGTCATAGCTGTAACACTGGATTCTCGTGAAACTCGCGGTGCGTTAATTTTTTTTACTATAATGTTTACGTTCATTCATTCATAAATAGGTCATGTGATACGGGGCGTAAATTGTAACAGCCAATTTGTTACCATGTTTTATGGGGGTAATAATAAATAGTTAGGTCCGCTCTTTGTTTAATGGATTAATCCGCGGATCGTGTTAGAATTTGATATATTATTAGTATGAGTTAGAAGCAATATTAATTTATATCATTGATATTTACAATAAAACAATTCTTATAATTGCATGTTGAGAAACTAGAAAACTTCGTCTATAATTTAATACGGCTGTTTTAAAAAATGTCTTTTAAAGAACTAGGCACGTATTAATTGTTTGTCATAGAATAAGGACGCATACATTCCAAATAACGAGAATGTGTGAATTTTTCCCGACAAAGCTGGTTGTGAAGTGTTTTATAATGTTGGACATATGTTGTTTTTGGTCAAGTATGTAATAGTTATTTAAAAGCGCTTTTTAGTAGATAAACTTGTGGTTCTAAATGCATTCCATTTCCAAATTTTATAAAAAAATATAGCCTAAAACGTTAGATTTTTAAAGCCTTATATAAAAGTATGTATGGTCCAGCTATTGTAAATCATGCTATATACGTACATGTAGATATAAGTTCATTTCAAAGTATCTATAGACCAGAGGTCTGTCAACACATACCACTACAAATCTATAGCATATAGCAATTTATAAGCATCACTATCTCGACCCCATACTGTTCCCTGTTTTGTACTCTTTTGTATTCTACTAGATGTAATAAAATATGTTACGACATTGAAATGTTAACTTCCTGTTATTAATAAGCTCACATATTATATAGCGAAGCTTATAATATACACATGTATGTTTGCAGTGGGTGAACGATGCATGGATAGATCTATTTTTGTGTGGAATATCGTAATAATGATACATACGAGGGGTGATCAATATATTCGAGGACTTTCCTTCTAACTTTTTAAATATTGATTCTAGAACAATGAAATTACCAGGCAATATATATCTATCAATTATCTCACAATGTTCTTGATGACGTCACTTATTGTGACCAAGGTGCAGTGCGCGCCGTCGAGCGTGACAGACAATAAATAATCACAGAGCAACGGCATTTCATTAAAATTAACGCCTAACTTGGAAAATCCTTGCGATAGCTAGAAGATGACTTGATCAACATGTATGGGGATTATTTGCACTCCAAATCAGTGATCTACACATGACATGACAAAATAAGAATAAACGGAAGAATTAAGACATAGTTAGGTATACTCCTCCTTAATTTCTGAGAAAAAGAGTCATATTTCTGAACGATATGTTCCTGGCGAACTCTACGATCAGTATAGATTACAAAACAATAAATCTTTCATTCCATTTGAAAGGAGTTCTTTAGAAATTGCGCTCTAAACGTGTTAGGTCGTGATTCCTTCTTCATCGGGATGATGCTACCATGTAAAGCCAACCGCTTTTTTTCAGAGTTTTAAGTCCAGTTACGCAACGAGACAATTTCTATTCCGCCTTAAATTCCAGAGTTGGCTATTTATGACTTATTTCCGTATTAAAAGTAAACAAGAGCCGTCAGTGACGGGTGATGCTCCCCGTGGTATGTTTGTCACAGAAAAAATACTCCAAAAATATGCAAAAGAGAGTTATGGTTCTTTGTCACTGCACTATAACTTAATGAGATATATTCAACTATGAAGTTTCAAATTGATATCTCTAATACTGTACGAGTTATGACCTGGACAAGAATTAAGTATGAAAAATTACAAAAGGCCATAACTTCAAAAATATGCTATGAAGAGTAATGGTTCTTAGGCACTGCACTTCCCCACAATGAGATATATTAACCTATGAAGTTTCAAATTGATATCTCTAATACTGTTTGAGTTATGGCATAGAAAGGAATTAAGTATGAAAAATTACAAAGGGGAATAACTCCAAAAATAGGTTATGTAGAGTTGTGGTTCTTGAGCACTGCACTTCTACTCATTGAGATCTATCCACCTATGAAGTTTCATGATATCTTAAATACTGTTTGAGTTATGGCCCAGACATGAATTAAGTATGAAATATTACAAAGGGGAATAACTCCAAAAATATGCAATGAAGAGTCATGGTTCTTGTGAACTGCACTGCCCTTCAATGAGATATATTCACCTATGAAGTTTCAAATTGATATCTCAAATACTGTTTGAGTTATGGCCCGGACAAGAATCAAGTATGAAAAATAACAAAGGGCAATTACTCCAAAAATAGGTTATGTAGAGTTGTGGTTCTTGAGCACTGCACTTCTACTCATTGAGATCTATCCACCTATGAAGTTTCATGATGATACCTCACATACTTTATGAGTTAGGCTCCGGACAAAAAGCTAAGTATGAAAAATAACAAAGGGCAATAACTCCAAAAATAGGTTATGTAGAGTTGTGGTTCTTAAGCACTGCACTTCTACTCATTGAGATCTACCCACCTATGAAGTTTCATGATGATACCTCACATACTTTTTGAGCTAGGCTCCAGACAAAAATATCAGACGGAACTACGGAACGACAGACGGACAAAGCGGCAACTATATGCTCCCCCGAATTTTCGGGGAGCATAATAAATCGTATACATTGGTTGAATATGAGTCCTGAAAGGAGCTTGGTGCTGCTCAAACGGTGACGCTTGGAATGACGTCATGTGACAGCATGTGTCATGCACCCATTACATGAATAAAACTATATTATAGGTGCATTCAGTTGGAGATATCCTACACTGAATAATGTCAATTTGCTTTTGAGTCTTGCTGACAAAACAAAATTGCTAGATGAAAAGTTCACGAATATATTGATCACCCCTCGTACGTAGATTTACATATGCATTCATCCATAACATGAATACTATTTTACAATCATGGATAACTTTACACTTTTAAAATTTCCAGATGTAGTGAGTTCTGCTATACCAGCGACAAAATACGCTACTGTTTGTAGCTAGTTACGTGAAATTATAGAATAAACAAGACTGCGTTCACTAAACGCTTATGCCCCCTGTGGAAGCCTTGTCCATAAATAAGTCTAAGTCCAAAATTAGGTCTAGGTGAAGGTCAAAATGGGGTTAGGTGGAACAGGCGTGTGGAGATTGTTCATACACAACATCCATGCAAGTATGAAAGCTTTGTAGCAAGCCATATTAATGCTAGAAGAAACGGTCAATTTGGGTTAACCAGGACGGACGGACGGACGAACGAACGGACGAACGGACGGACAGGTGAATCACTATATGCCTCCCCATCTATCGATAGGGGGGCATAAAAACCCGTAGATCTATTTACTTTATGAGGCACATAATTATGTTTTACCATATATCTTTTTAAATCGTGATTATAGCGAAATATTTGGTGGAATCGTGCCAACATCAGCGTGCTAAATGTCTATGTTCAACGCCATTTTGAAGATAGCTTGTCTTGCGTAGTTACAAGGAATCCCCGTAACTATGGGGGCGTGGCTACGATGCATCTGCAGAAAGGTCAATTGGGGGAAAATGTATCCCAATCACTGAGGTCAAAAATTATTGCTGGAGAAAATGTTGAACTCTCATTGTTGTTAGACTCCAAGCTTGAGGATAACCCTAAGGCTATGATTGTAACAGCAGCTGGCGAGATTGTATTTAAATCGCAAAATGCTTGCAAAATTTATAGCATTGAGGCTTGGACTGATGCTTTTGTCATTTATACTGGTATTTACACATCAGTGCATGCTGATACATGTAAATTTCACCAAATGCTAAAATACATGTCAGCAGCAAAGCGGTGTAAGGGTTTCGGAAGGAAAAATTATGACCAACAATTTCGCCATAGAATGTCAGTTGATCCTACAAAGGCATGGTTAGTTGTTGATTATGAATTGTGGTTGTTATACATATCTTCACCTGATAATCAAGAAATGGGAAATGTCCGAATGCCTGAAAGGAAATGCTATGATTATAATTTAGGCACATGTTCTTATTCGGTTTGTGTTTTCAAACATGTATGTATGTCATGTAATGGTGACCATCCTTCCAGGTTGTGTAATACAGGTAAGCAAGGTTTCACCGCCCGCCCAGCGTCTTCCGTGCTACCGGTTTTAAAGGCAAGTACAAGCAGCCGTACTTTAAGCCATGAAATGCAGCCCCTAGATATATGGGCCCTAGGCCATTCACCAATTATAATCACTAATTTAAAAAGATATCTGGTATACTATCCTAATCGCATTGATGCTGAATTGCTTATTCATGGGTTCTCCAAAGGTTTCAAATTACAATATATGGGTCCGAGGCTTGCATCTTTTGCAACCAATCTTAAATCTGCTTTTGAACATTTTCAAGTCATTAATGCAAAACTGGCGAGTAAAGTACACCTCGGTCGTATAGCCGGTCCGTTCAAGAGTCCGCCGCTGTCAAACATGAAAATATCCTATAGGGGTAGTGCCCAAGTCGGATGGTGGTTGGCGTCTCATTACTCACCTATCATAAATTATCCAAAACATACAAGTGTTAATGAAGGAATTGACCCAGTTTTATGTTCAGTTCAGTGCACTTCATTTGACAAAGTGGCGGATATGGTGTTCAGTCTAGGCCATTCGGCATTAATGGCAAAGGGTGATATTAAATCGGCATTTAGACTATTACTGGTTCATCCTAGTGATTTTCATCTGTTAGGTATGCAGTTGGGGGGACTGTATTACTATGATCGCATGCTCCCCATGGTATGCTCTATTTCCTGTTTTTGAAAAGTTTTCGTCATTTTTACACTGGTTAATTGGTTTGGTTTCTTTAGATCATTTTTTAGATGACTTCATTCTTGCGGGAGCAAGCGGCACTTCACAATGTGAATGTTTGATTTCATGTTTTGACCAAATATGTAGAGATTTAGGTGTTCCTGTAGCTAATGAAAAATCGGTTGGCCCAATGACAGTTTTAATATTTTAAGGCCTGTAGTTGAACACGATAAGCATGTCAATACGCGTTCCTCAGATAAAAATATCAGAATTGAGCGAAATTATCATAGATGTATTAAAAAAAGATAAAATCACATTGAGGCAGATGCAGTCACTTGTTGGGAAATTGAATTTTTTTGGAAAAGTCATTCACTCAAGTAGGGCATTTCTTAGGAGATTTTATGACGCCATGTCAATAGTAAAACAACCCCCCATCACATTAGAATTACAAAAGACATTAAACTAGATCTAGAAATGTGGCTCACGTTCCTTTGCGATTTTGAATGGGGTGGTATACATTCCGAAAATGGAATGGTTAAAAAGTGAATCTCTAGAATGGTTTACTGATAGCTCTGGTTCCGCAGACTTACCGTAGGTGCGGCTTGTTACATGAAAGGTGAATGAGCATTTTTTCAATGGCCTGGTGAATGGCTAGGAAGCAGCATTTTAGTTGACATTTTTAGAAATGGTACCTGTTCTTCTAGCGTTGATGCTTTGGTGTAATAAAATATCTAACAAAAAAGTAATTTTGTGGATCGACAATCAGGCACTGGTTTCAATTTTGAAGAAACAATCAACAAGATCCAAAAAAGTAATGGTTCTAGTGCGTGAATTTGTTCTGTTATCTTAATAATGTCGCACGGAATAGTTTTTAAAGCTATACATCTTTCATCTAAGTCTAACTCAATTGCTGACGCAATTTCTCGCAAACAGTGGGACAGGTTTCGCTTGTTAGCTCCAGATGTAAAAACCCGTCACCGGAAGCTATCCCGGCCAGGTTCAAGTCAATAATCTGTACAGCGAAGCAACAAGGCTTTTGACAAACTCTTTGGCAGTAAACACTAGGCGCTCGTACAGCGGAGGTTTAAGTCGATTTTCAAGTGTTCGTAAGGAATTAAATCTTGGGGAATGTTGGCCACCGGAAGTGGATCATGTAATTCAGTTTGTAGCATATTTGTCATTGCGTAAAACAGCTCATGCCACGGTGCGTTTATATTTGGCTGCAACTAGTTTTCAATGCAAGATCGTTGGTTCGGTTTTCGGTTGACCCGACTAAAAATTTTATTGTACATAAATTGCTTGAGGGGTTACCTCGGTCTAATCCAAGTCGTGATGCTAGACTACCAATCACCCCTGAATTGTTAGAAAATATTTTAACAACATTACCATCGGTCTGCTCTTCTGTATACGAGAGCTGTTTTCGGCAGCATTTACACTCGCTTTTCATGGGTTTTTAAGAGTAGGAGAAATAACAAGCGTTAAATATAATTTAGCAAAAGTGTTGTCAATAAAAGACCTTGAGTTAGATATAAAAAATCGCATATCAATAGTGCATTTACGTTATTCAAAAACGGATCAAACTGGCCTTGGTGTAAAAGTGCAAATTTCTAGTACTAATAATGCATCCTGTCCTGTGCTTATCAGTATGTGCAAGTAAGACCTAAGTTGTGTGGACCGTTATTCATGCATTTTAGTGGACAACCCATGACTCAGTTTTCAGCGGTACTTAAAAAAACCCTGGCTTTATTAGGAGAAGGCTTTGCTAATAACAAGTCGCATTCATCTAGAATTGGTGCTGCTACGGCAGCTGCTGAAAAACGTGTACCAATCGAGCAAATAAAAATGGCTGGTCGATGGAAATCAGACGCTGTCAATTATTACATAAGAATTTAGTTAATATTTACACTTTTATACTTGACGAAGTCATGTGATTACCGCCCGTGTTTTAGGGAGAGATGACACAGTCATATGGTTAGTGGGCTCGTCATTAGTGAAGCACGCCTTTTCACATGCAAGGTCAGGTCAAGGCAAGGGGGACTTCTCGGAATGTTGAAAACAGATGTTTGGTGGCAGGGGTATGGGGGCCTTGGTCTGGAGAAATGTAAGAGAAAAATGCTTACTTTAAATAAGGTTTCGGGTGGTAAATTCCCTGACTTTATTCTTTTGCATTGTGGTGCAAATGATATTGGCGCAATACCAGTAGTAAAAGTTCTACAACACATTGATTCTCTGTTCAAGCAAATTAAATTTATTTACCCGGAGACTCGTATAATTTGGTCACAATTGTTAATTACCTCGGTCGGTTTGGAGGTATTCTAAGAACACGGTTGCTATGGAAAAATCGAGACAACGGGTCAATAGGTATGGGGCCATGGCGGCTCTTAAAAGTGGTGGTTGTTACATTTTACACCCAGAACTGACTGTATGTCCGCCTGTTGTTAACCTTTTTGAAAGTGACAGTGTTCACTTGAGTAGTCTGGGCAATGACATTTTTGTTAATCAGCTGAGGGCGGTTTTGGAAAAATTTGTATCAGCCTTTGTTTGCTTTGTTTACTATAATCTGACCATTTATATTTACTTAATACGTCGGTGCGGGTTTTTTAGAAGCATTTGATTGGCTTTTAAAGTAGGTCAACATCCAAGCTTATAGACAGCTAATGCTGAAAAATAAATATGATTAGATACTGGATATACATAAACTACCTAATGATTCAACTGTTAAACTAATTTATCAAGTGCTATAAAACAATGCAGAGAACTATATAAATGTACAATGGATTAAACTAGGTCATTGCTCAATAACCTAGGAATGTCCTACATTTGGCAAAATCATCAATATCTACAATTTGAAGGTATTAAACAAGCCTTCCAAGGGTAGAAAGCATTAGAATTTCATGAAACATGAAGTTTTCATTGAACAAAGTAAGGGTGACTATCACCAGAAAATCAATCATGCATGGGTACATGGTACACTATGAATACTGTAAAACCTAGTAATTACTGTGTATGTTATAGTGTGTATACAACAATGCCATGTGTTATTACATGTACATTTGAAATAATAAAGATATTAAAAGTCTGTGTACAAATGGTTTTACGCTTGCTCCGACTGTCTTTCTTCCAAAAAAAATTGTTTTCAACATTTCAATATTTACCATACTCATAACAAGTCATTGTCATAATTTAAGTTAAGCAGTTGAGATAATGTTCACTGTCTACATCCTAATGGCGTCCCATGCGATGAAAAAACCTTGCAAATTTCCTTATCCATAAGGATATCATACGATACTTGCACGAGTATTTCGTAGTTCGTGAGAGATAATACAGACTTAAAAAATATCTACGAGCTCGTAGACAACTCAGGAGCTTGGTGAAATCGTCGAGTCCTCTACGTGTCACGAAAATCCGTACGATGCTCGAGCTTCGATATCCGTACGGGCTCCGTACGGACGTCATGCGAGTTTGCCAAAATCAACTCGTACGGAGCTGGTAAGGAGCTCGTAGGGCAAATATGACCGTAGCATAAGTGCCAAAACATGGCTGAACCACTACAATACATTATTATACTTGTAGGCTAGAAGACAAATTATAGCTTAGAAGCTGAATAAATGTTGTTGTATTACATTTTGTACATATGTAAATATATGAATTAACCCATAAAATAAATTATTTGTACCGGTAACAATAAAGGATGCTTTTTTCAAGACATGTAATAAAATTTCCTGATTTGCACAAAAAGTATACATAAACAGTGATTTAAATAAATCAAAGCACTGAAAGTACTGGTGTGTGGCGTACTGATGCCATTAAATCCAATATCGAATCCAGGTTGTATCATAATTTTATGTCACAGTTCTGAGAAGCCCACCCTTACTCAAACATTTGTGCTGCTAAAGACACCAAGAGAACCAGCAGTTACCTGGAACTTACTTAAGTAACTGCTGAGCATCAATGAAGGGATATTTACAAATACCATTTTTAACGACTTGGAGAATTCGACCAGTGTCAAGATAACTGACTGTTTCTCCGTATGACCACGCATGTTAATTAAATGACACTGTATATTAACGCATGTAAAAGGGGTAAACATGGCGTCGCTCCCACATATCGATCGGCCGATTAATGCTTTAAAAACAAGTTTTACATTTTATAAAACCTTTAAGTATTAGCTTTTAAAACAAGCTTTAACGAACAAAATCGATCGAATATTAAATTAATAATTGATGATTTTCGACCGTTTATTTGGTATAAAGCGGGATATTTTAAACTTACTTTTACGCGGAACGGATTCTTACTCGTCGCCATGGGTTAACTAATTAGGGTATCGTGTTGAATGTTGTCTAAAAGAGAGACATATATCTCTGCTTCATAACAAGCTTTAAATATTCAAAATCGGATAATAGATACGAACATTATGAGGTCTTATATAAAGCACGGTAGAAATAGACTAGTGCGTTTAACGCTTACCGCGATAACATCGTTAATCGGCCGATTGATATGTACGTAGAACTATTTCAGTTCCCCCCACCAGCTATATACACTTGACGAATGTTCTAAGTACACACTTTTAGAACTAGAATAAATCAGGAACATAATCATCTAAACTCAATAAAACTGTTAAGATACCATATGTTGGTGATTGTCTTTAATACAGAAGAAGAAAAATTAGATCTACGTGACAATCATTGATGCGTGACGAAAATGACAAAATCACATTTTGCTCGTGCTCACACCTCAAATATGTGTAAATGTGTTTAAATCATTTCATACACGATTAACATTCGACCCACAAACATAAAGCCGTAAAAATAGTTCGTATCATTTGACGCAAATGACGCTTGAGGAGTGCGCAAGTGCGATATGAATGCTTGAAATTGGCATGCCAATAAGATTGGTAAGATTTAATTCATTAATTGGATGTTTTGGGGTTCTTAACACATGCACACACTTTTTATTATGGTTGTTGCATTGAATTCTCGAAAAAGCTGCATGTTTCTATTGACTCGATTTAAAATTGAGACGTCACATGGCGTCATTTACATTAAGTCCTTAAATTCGTCAAAACACGTTTATGACAACATCTGACTAATGGTTGTATCACTTAAAGATTGTGACATAATGTGGAATCGTTGAATTCAACAGAATAAGTCCATTTATTTCTATGGAGCAATTTGAAGTTGAGCATGGAAGTAACTTTCAATAGGCATTTGTCATCCGAATTACTACTACAATTTAACAAAAACTCACTATTTTCGATCAATCATGTATTTTGTAAGATATGAGCACATTCTCATCACATGGAATTTGATGTTGATGCAATTTCCTATTTAGGTTGCACGATTGAATGCCCGCCTTGTAGCCCGGACCAAAATCCGATATAATACGTCTGGGATAAGTTGGGGCGACACATCCGAGCACGACGGCAACACCAGAACGTACAGGAACTCACAACGAACCCTTTACTAGAACGGAATGCACTCCAGCAGCAATTGGTACATATCATTATCAATTTAATGCCTCAGAGGATGTCAGGCTATCATCAGGGCCGACGGTGGTCATACATAATATTGATGTGCGACTTTGTTGTTTTAAGCAGTGAACTAAATGGTCATTTTCTAGTATGTTGTTATTATATTTCAGAATGGCGATTAACTCAATTTGATAGACAATAGTTTCCTGATTCCAATGGTATATTCGATTCACTGATAGGTCTAATACTTTTCCTGTTTAATGAAAATTACAAAGTGTGTACTTAGAACATTCGACTATAGTTCGATTTCGAGCATTGAACCATGACTGCACTTTTAAAGTTTTAACCATTAATCAATATAGGTTGGTACAGGTTTAATGGAAAATATAAGTAATATAATTAAGGCCGACTATTCCGTGCGTCTGAATGGTCGTGACGGTATAGCGTTTGATACATTGTAAAATAACTTTTGTCTGACCAGGGAAAGTTCGAATCTCACCAAATAAATATATTTTTCTTTTTTTAATTTATATTTACACATTTTTTAATTTATAAATGCACATAACTTGCAATGTCCGTGTTATAACAGTATGTGACAAGTCATATTTGTTACATGCTTCAAAATATTTTTAGATCTGGCATGTGTATTGTAGCATGTTATGACGGCTAATCAACGTAATACAGGTTGTCAGTAAACTCGGAATATGGAAACGATCGCTATAAGTGAAAATGAAAAATAGAATGAATCAACATATTTTCATGGTTTAATTAAAAAAAAGGTACTTTAGTTTATATACTCTTTAAATAAAATAAAATAATGAATTAAAAATATCAGCGAATTGGGAATTTGAACCACCGAACTTTGGGTTAGAAATCCTGAACGTTGCCGACTGCACTAAACTGTAATTCGATAAGAAACAAATAGATGTAAGAATCACATTAAATAATGACATGCGAACGTAATAAACTATGGTCTACCCGCCAAAATGGACTAGTCCGATAGGTCATGGCTCAGAGTTCAAAATTGAACTATAGTGTATAGCATCAATGTTTGTATACAACATAATTAGGTCATCGTCTGCAATGTGCAGCGGCGGAGTGATTTACATACGTTACAGTATACGATTGAAAACCGTGGGAACTATTAGATTCCCGCCACCAGTGAGAACATTCGTTGGTAGTAAAAATATAGTCCGTTGTGGAATGATTTGCTATAAAAATCCTCTAAAAATAAAAGTCTGATAAAATTGTTGGTCTTAATATAAGTAAATGGTGGTAATGTAAACAAATCAGGTCCAATGATACGTGTAACCTGTGTTGCATGCTTGTAATAGTGTTCAAATCATAGAACTATTTATTTGCCGAGGCCTAATGCGTTAAATTGGTCGTAAGCTGAAAAGTGGTAATATCATTGTGTGGCGTTTACGCCACACAAAAAAACATTCTGTTTGATCAACAAATTATGTGTGTGAGGGTGTAAGTCGAAAACTGTTTTGACCTGATTTAGTAACTGCTCACGTAAAAAGCTTCAATTAAAGATTAGCAAGTTTTCAGTAGGCCCATTATAATGTTTTACATTATTTTCAAAACATGGACTTTAAAAGCGAAATTATTTAACGTAATTGAATTAAGATCATCACACGGCATCTCAGTAGACAGCATCTCAGTATTAGACGGCATCTCAGTATTAGACAACATCTCAGTATTAGATGGAATCTCAGTATTAGACGGCTTCTCAGTATTAGACAACATCTCAGTATTAGACGGCATCTCAGTATTAGACAACATCTCAGTATTAGACGGCATCTCAGTATTAGACAACATCTCAGTATTAGACAGCATCTCCGTATTAGACATTAGACAGCATCTCAGTATAAGACGGAATCTCAGTATAAGACATCTCAGTATTAAGACAGCATCTCAGTATTAGACAACATCTCAGTATTAGACAGAATATCAGTATTAGACGGAATCTCAGTATTAGACAGCATCTCCGTATTAGACATTAGACAGCATCTCAGTATTAGATGGCATCTCAGTATTAGACGGCATCTCAGTATTAGTCAACATCTCAGTATTAGACAACATCTCAGTATTAGACAACATCTCAGTATTCAGTATTTGACAGCATCTTCGTATTAGACATTAGACAGCATCTCAGTATTAGACAGCATCTCAGTATTCAGTATTAGACAGCATCTCCGTATTAGACATTAGACAGCATCTCAGTATTAGACGGCATCTCAGTATTAGACATCTCAGTATCAGACATCTCAGTATTAGACATTAGACAGCATCTCAGTATTAGACGGCATCTCAGTATTAGACAACATCTCAGTATTAGACGGCATCTCAGTATTAGACGGCATCTCAGTATTAGACGGAATATCAGTATTAGACGGAATCTCAGTATTAGACAGCATCTCAGTATTAGACAGCATCTCTGTATTAGACATTAGACAGCATCTCAGTGTTAGATGGCATCTCAGTATTAGACGGCATCTCAGTATTAGACAACATCTCAGTATTCAGTATTAGACAGCATCTCCGTATTAGACATTAGACAGCATCTCAGTATTAGACGGCATCTCAGTATTAGACATCTCAGTATCAGACATCTCAGTATTAGACATTAGACAGCATCTCAGTATTAGACGGCATCTCAGTATTAGACAACATCTCAGTATTAGACAACATCTCAGTATAAGACATCTCAGTATTAGACGGCATCTCAGTATAAGACACCATCTCAGTATTAGACGGCATCTCAGTATAAGACACCATCTCAGTATTAGACGCCATTTTTATGAAAGCTTGTCTCACATAGTTACAATGAATGCCGTAACTATGGGGGGGGGATGTGGCTATGATGCGTCTGCAAGAAGGTCAATTGCTGTCTGTGGCTGTATAGTTGATACGTTGCCAAATTATGTTTTTAAAGCAGGATATATAGCCAGGCCAGTATTTGTCTATTTTACTGTTTCTTTTTACTTCAATATCTGATAATTTTGAATTAATACTGAAAGCATGTACCGTTTATGATCCTTTTTATCTTCATTTTTATTTAATTCTAAGTAATTTTTCCCCTTCTGTGTTAGGTATCCCCCCCCCCCAATTAGAAAAATTATCCATTTTCCAAATTTCAGAGGAAAATAATTCCCAATCTGGTTCATCCGGATATTAGACCTTGGCCACACAAGTCATGCCATAAATTATAATTTGTGCATTTTATATGAGGAAATGCATGACATATCATGCAAAAGCTATTTTATGTTAATTTCTATCATAAATATGATAGATCTTTAAGAATTCACAACTTATTAAAAAATTCCCGATTTGAGTAAAAATGCCGCAAGTTTTCCCAATTTGTCCGGTACCGGTACCTTTCCCAAACAAGCAAAAACATTGCTGATTATTTCTACAAAGTTCTATTTTATGTCCCACAGTGTACAATAAACTTGTTATTTAGCACAAGTTATTTACTAAAAACGAGTATCTATTACACTATCTAATTTGTATGAATGATGGTATATTTGTAAGTGAAACGGCAACTGTTTAAAAGTGGACACTATAATGCAAGTTTCATAATGCGATAATGAACATGTTAAATAATTGTATTCATTATTATTTTGAACATTCTGGGAAAAAATTCAAAGGGCCCTAGGTTGCTCTCCTGGCATAATAGTTCATGAAGGCCCTCATGATCACATAAGAAATCGTTGACAACTTCAAAGAATCCAGTAAATGCTGGCCTCAGTTGCAAGTACAAGGTTATCATATTGTCCTTACCAGGGACCTTGTTGTTCATATCATATAACACATATCGACAGATTATACCAAAATTGTGACCACTAGTGCCTACACAAAGTTATTCTTTAATTTGACTTTATCACCTAGTTTTTTACCCTGAAAACCCAACTATGACTTCATTTAGATTTTGTTGAGATGATCATTGTGACAAATATCCATAAAGATTAGGCCAAAGTTGTGACCTTTGGTGATTACACAAGGTCATCTATAATTTGACCTAGTGACCTTGTTTTTGACCCGCTTGACCAATATCAAACTTGACCTCAATTTAACTGAGATTATCATTATGACCAAGTTTCATTATTTTTTCAAAGGTTTGACCTAGTTACCTAGTTTTTGACCCCAAATGACCCAGTTTCCAACTTGACTAAGATTTCATATAGACAAACATTCTGACCAAGTTTCATGAAGATTAGGTCGTAACTGTGGTCTCTAATGTGTTCACAAGAAATTGTGGACAGACGCATGATGGATGAAGAGTTATCACAAAAGCTCACCCTGTCACTATGATTGTGTAAAACAACTGTTGACCGTAACCTTCCTGCTTATTTTTATTATGAAATATTGGGGATGAAAATGTATTTTTTTGTTTACCAGCTTGTTTCTTTCTACTAAACTTGGTACCTATCTTAAATTCAAGACTTGGTATTACCTTGAAGTTATTACTAAATTTCATTATTTGTATGTCTTGACCAATAACTATCATTCTGAAACATTCCCAAAAATGTTTTTAACTTACCTACCTACCGATTCTAGAAACAAAGAATATTTTAAGTTTGGCCTTATCCACCAAATTATAATCCACTTTTGATTGTGTGTCTGTACATGTGTTAACAAGTAAAAACAAGAAATATCACTGAACATGATGAATACCCCCAGATACTGCTTTACACAGTGACTTACTACACAGGAAATTGAAATTCTATCCATACAATATCATAGCAGTCGATCTAATCAAAATTGCTCTATGTATATAATACTGAAGGAGTGCAACGCATTCCCCCACCAAAATGGAATTCCGTAGCCAGTGCTAACAAAATAAAAGATCCTTGCGATCAAGTTTAGCTCATTCGATGAAGAATACTTATATGTACCCAATCCAATTAACAACCAATATATTATTCTGATTTTCTGCAAAATATTTTTGATATATTTCACAAAGTTCAATATCTAGTCCATCATTGGTGCCATTCGTTGTCGTAACAAACCGACGCTTACCTGTTGAAGCAGTGCATGCAAGCCTTGTGATTTACCTAGTGACCTAGTTCTTGGCCCTATATGACGCAATGGCAACAAGCACAAGCCGCTTTTCAACCAATCCTTCCATCTCTTTGGAAAAATGAATGCGACATTCAGACAAAAGGACTCGACCAAGGCAGATAAAATGTTGTATGTATCCTAAATACATCATGGGAGTTGTGTATTTTTATGTTTTGTTCAAGTTTGGTTCCATACACCGTCGCTATGACAATAACAACATTGCACAAAGGGCTCACCTGTTGTAGCAGTGCATGCAAGCCCTGTGATTTGACCTAGTGACCTAGTACGCAATATCGTACTTGACCTAGATTTTGTTGAGATGATCACTCTGACCCAAGTTTCATAATGATTAGGCAAAAATTGTAACCTCTAGTGACTATGACTATAATTTGACCTTGTGACCTAGTTTTTGACCCCAGATAACCCAATATCAAACTTGACCTAGATTTTGTTGAGATGATCATTGTGATCATGTTTCAAAAGATGAGGACAACATTGTGACCTCTAGTAGTGACTACACAAGGGTTTTCTCTGATTTGACCTAGTTTTTTTCAAGGATGATCCAATATCGAATTTGACCTAGATTTTGTTGAGATGATCAATGAGACCAAGTTTCATAAAGATTAGGTCATAATTGCGACCTCTAGTGACTAAACAACGTTTTTCTATGATTTGACCTTGTAACCTAGTTTTTGACCCCGGATAACCCAATATCAAACTTGACCTATATTTTGTTGAGATGATCGTTGAGATCAAATTTCATAAAGATTAGGTCAAAATTGCGACCTCTAGTGACTAGACAAGGTTTTTCTATGATTTGACCTTGTGACCTAGTTTTTGACACAGGACGACCAAATATCGAAATTGACCTAGATTTTGTTGAGATGATAATTGTGATCAAGTTTTATAAAGATTAGGTCAAAATTATTACCTCTAGTAACTTAACATGGTGTTTCTCTGATTTGACCTTGTGACCTAGATTTTGACCCCGGATGACCCAATATCGTAACTTTACAAGTACATTTGCATGTGATACACTACACTTACTGATGACTACATATCATCATATTTTAATGCAAACAACACGTTACGTACACAAACGAAAATGAATAAAAAACATTTTCTCGAGGAGGAATACATCCCGTGCAGAAAATAATTCCTGTTGTCACATTATTTCCAAACAACAAATAAGTAAAAGTATGCAGTAGAATTGAATTAAATCAGCTTGATATTGTTTTCGGTCACCATTAGTTCCATTTTAAAATTAAGCTTGACTCCCGTAACTCGCAGGAATCGTATTACCTCAACATACTCATGGTGTTGGTTCATACTGGGTTTTGAAGCAAAAACAACATCATTTTATTTACTAAAAAACCTTACTGAAACAATCCAAGAGGATAAGAGATTACGTAACATCTATAAACAAACACTTCAAGTTGATGCAACATTGCAGAACTTAAAATGACAACAAAGTCAAACTTTGTCTCTAAACCAACCTAGGCAAGTGTTGTCTCGCCAGCAATATTTGATTAAGTCACACAACCACACATATTTACCATTATAAGGTGTTCAGTAGTGGTGTTAAATACTGTATCAACAATAATTTCGCATGGTTCTGTAAATACAATAGTAGATATTCTTCAAGTTTTGTTTACCTCTCACACAGGTGTTTAACCGACGACACGTTCCTGTTTCTGACGTTAGATTGACCCGGCCTGTGATCATCTTCAGGTGATTCTTGTCACCATAGAACCGCTTATAAGCAGAAACCTACCTATACCAATATTCCCAAAAGGCTTCTCTGAAGTAGATTCTTTAGTTTTAAAGGTGTATGACTAATACTTTTACAAAATTGTATCATAATCGTTTTTTCCCTAACAAATTCGGTTTTATTGTGATATTTACGGAAACACGCCCATTGTCACTAAACAGTGCTTCACACACAGTAACAGTACAGAAATGACATAAAACATTATATAACATAACATAGATGTAGACATAACGTTATATGATGTTTCCGTTGAAAATAGGCAACTATACCATGCACCCTGTAATATCAACACTTTATTTCACTGAAAACTAGGGCTGGGCTGGGTAGCCCTTATTTGGGTTACTATAGTAACCACAGTTTGAGTTCGGTTAGATAAAATTATACAAAGTTTTGTCAAATTATCAAGTTGGTGAGTAAGTCTTATCAAACTAAAATTTATTACAATTGCATGTTTCAATAAAGCGCTATGGCAATCGTCCGGGTATTAAATAAAACGACCCTCGTAGTGCTTAAGAATACTATGTTGGAGGCATTATTTTTCAGAGTTTCAACCTCACTTGTTAATTAAGACATGTATTTTGTTCTGGTCGTACTGACTTCCTTTTTTTAGCATTTAAACATCTTGTTGCAGTAGCTGAATGTTTGCCTTCATTTGGGCTAATTCTTGTTGCAACGATTTATTCATATTGCTGGTAATTAATGGTTTCGAGCATGGTGTCATCTTTTGGCACTGACTTGACGGTTGCACGTCTTTTGACAAGAATTTCGTTAAGGCATTTGGGATCTCCGTTATTAATGAAGCTTTCCGTAAGTGCTTTGATAAAACAGTACTCTGACGCTGTATATTGTCACATTGAACGTGACCCCTCTTCTACAGGCGGGGTAACAAAATTTGAATTCGGGAGATAACAAAGGAGAAATGTTTATACAGCTTCTATCTCATTATATAATGTATTTTACTTATATTATACAAGTCTATAACGATGTCCGTTACCTATATTACATCTCAAACTGGAACCAGAATCATTAAATGTAGCTCTTTAAAATTCACCAGTATTTAAGATACTACAACATTAATTACACATGTACATACAGTCACGCCTTTGTCTGGCACTAACAATCTATCCGATTGCATTCTTAGATAAACAATTAGGTATAAACATATATTATATACCTAGCAATGTATTGTCACGAATAAACTGGCGCGAAGTACAATTAATAACTTCTTTTTGTCATTGCCTTAATTCTCAGACTCAACTAGCGCAATATCTATTTAATATTCAATAAATTCTACTACTGTTGCCTTTTGCAACTTATCTCTGCCTTTTGCACCTTCTCTGACTAACCGATCAAATCTCTGCCTTTTGCACCTTCTCTGACTAACCGATCAAATCTCTGCCTTTTGCACCTTCTCTGACTAACCGATCTAATCTCTGCCTTTTGCACCTTCTCTGACTAACCGATCAAATCTCTGCCTTTTGCACCTTCTCTGACTAACCGATCAAATCGAGTATTATGATCAGCAGTATCATTACTTGTTTTTGTTCAATATACACACTTTGTATACATTCTTTGTGCAAATTCCTGGACTAACTCACCAAATCTAGTATTATATTTTTTCTCACCAATCATTCAAGATGATTGTACCCGTTTTGAACCATCCAGACAACTTATCTATCTAGTTTTATGTGACATTAATTTGGGGATCAGCCGTATCATTACATATACTTTTTTTCAATAATTCATCCATGATGATTGTACATGTTTTGCAACTTTGCAGACAACTGATCAATCTAGTATTATGTGACAATGGGAGATCAGCCATATCAATATTTTATTCCAACTACAACATACAGGGTGTTCAAAAAGTTTGTTCTCAAAATTTCAATTCATACTAAATTTTATCTGAGCCATGTACAGTGTACAATTCAATTGCTTACACAAATAGCTTCATTTAATGCTCAAAACATTAAAGCAATGGTAGAACCCTCCGGAATTTAACCTGAAAATTATACATTCTTCCGACATCAGGAAAATAAACTATTGAAACTTAAACTTTAAGAACGAACTTTTAAAACACCCTGTATATACTAGGGATCAGTATTTGGCTAAAAAGTTCAGTCTGATATTTAATTCATATGATTATAATAAAATATCAGATTGAACTTATAAGCCAAATAAGCTTGCACACTTGCAAAGGAAGAAAAAAGTGATTGTTAAAGAAAAATATATATTGAGTGAACCTCAAACCCGGACATTGTTGTCTACACACCGCACACCTACCCGCTGCACCATCGCAGATTGTTATCTAGTAGCAACTCAATAAAGCCACATATAGTGATAAATGTAATTACCTGCAGCACCATCGTAGATTATTATCTGGTATCAACTCAATAAAGCCACATATAGTAATAAATGTAATTACCCGCTGCACCATCGCAGATTGTTATCTAGAAGCAACTCAATAAAGCCACATTATTTATAGTAATAAATGTAATTACCCGCTGCACCATCACAGATTGTTATCTAGTAGCAACACAATAAAGTGACATATAGCAATAAATGTAAAAAGTTCTCGAAGCACCATCGCAGATTGTTATCTAGTAGCAACTCAATAAAGCCACATAATTTATAGTAATAAATGTTATTACCCACTGCACCATCGCAGATTGTTATCTAGTAGCAACTAAATAAAGCCACATATAGTAATAAATGTAATAACCTGCTGCATCATCGCAGATTATTATCTAGTAGCAACTCAATAAAGCCACATATAGTGATAAATGTAAGTACCCGCAGCACCATCGCAGATTATTATCTAGTAGCAACTCAATAAAGCCACATGTAGTGATAAATGTAATAACCCGCTGCACCATCGCAGATTATTATCTAGTAGCAACTCAATAAAGCCAAATATAGTTAAAAATTTAATTACCCGCTGCACCATCGCAGATTGTTATCTAGTAGCAACTCAATAAAGCCACATATAGTGATAAATGTAATTACCCGCTGCACCATCACAGATTGTTATCTAGCAGCAACTCAATAAAGCCAAATATAGTTAAAAATTTAATTACCCGCTGCACCATCGCAGATTGTTATCTAGTAGCAACTCAATAAAGCCACATATAGTGATAAATGTAATTACCCGCAGCACCATCGCAGATTGTTATCTAGTAGCAACTCAATAAAGCCACATATAGTAATAAATGTAATTACCTGCTGCACCATCGCAGATTGTTATCTAGTAGCATCTCAATAAAGCCACATCTAGTAATAAATGTAATTACCCGAAGCACCATCGCAGATTGTTATCTAGCAGCAACTCAATAAAGCCAAATATAGTTAAAAATTTAATTACCCGCTGCACCATCGCAGATTGTTATCTAGTAGCAACTCAATAAAGCCACATATAGTGATAAATGTAATTACCCGCAGCACCATCGCAGATTGTTATCTAGTAGCAACTCAATAAAGCCACATATAGTAATAAATGTAATTAACTGCTGCACCATCGCAGATTGTTATCTAGTAGCATCTCAATAAAGCCACATCTAGTAATAAATGTAATTACCCGAAGCACCATCGCAGATTGTTATCTAGTAGCAACTCAATAAAGCCACATATAGTAATAAATGTAATTACCGGCTGTACCATCGCAGATTGTTATCTAGTAGCAACTCTATAAAGCCACATATAGTAATAAATGTAATTACCCGCAGCACCATTGCAGATTGTTATCTAGTAGCAACTCAATAAAGCCACATATAGTAATAAACGTAATTACCTGCTGCACCAAAAATGCAGTCACGTCTCAGTTTTCGTACAATACAGATTTGAATATTTCCTGTTAACTATGGAATGACCAGTCTATACAAATTTGGTGTCGAGGCATTCAAGCATATATTATTAAATAGTATTTGTTAGTAATCAACGTACAATTAAGTCATAAGAAACATAAAGATTGTAAAAAATACAGCTACACCAACGTTTATTTATACTTCCTCTGCATGCAATCATTCGAACAACACCGGGCCTTCAGCGCTTTGATTTATAAGCCGTTCGCATGATGCTATAAGGGCCTATAATTAGGCGGTTCGCACGCTAAGGGACTTGAATTCAATGTTTGCTAGAATCTTAAAATGCGTCAAAATAGTTCGACTATATGTAATTTATGTGATACACAGGACGAAAAGTATAGAACACTTTCTACTCAAATGCTCGTCACTTGCAGACGCCAGGGCAGATAGCATACAAAAAAAACTACAAATTGCAGATCTACCCCCTACCAGCAGCTAAGCAGAGAATTGTGAGTTGGTACTACAGCTTGTCCTTAGACTGCAGACATTCCAGGATAAGTCAACAGCTCATCTTAACTGCCGACCAAACAAGAGACGTTAAAAGGTGTTCACAGACAGTGTGTTACAGACTACATTGCTCTAGATCCCTTTTCCTGACAAGATTAGCACAGGGTACCAACATTTCTCACAAGAGATCATTAAGTACACTTAAAGGTACTAGGAATCACTTCCCTCACAGCATGAGACATCTCTAGAAAGCGGCTAGTATAGCCACACCATATGATTGCATAACAGTACTTTGCAAACGATATAAGATTCATTAATAAAACCATCACATGACCCTGATCTGAAGTTTCTAAAACTAGCTAAACAGCCGGGACATTCGATGAACACATCATTTTCATATTACGAAACAAGTTCGATATCGACTCGGCGGAGTGATTATCTGCAAAAATATCGATTTAACAAACAGTTTCACAATAATCACACTTCTTAAAAGAAACAGCTGATGTATTAAGTTCACCACTCCAGTCAATTTTTTTCAACAAGTCATTTGAAGAAGGAACTGTACCTGACTTATGGAAGGAAGCTAATATAACGCCTTTGTACAAGAATAAAGGGGCGAAATCGGATACAACAAATTATCGACCAGTTAGTTTAACAAGTGTCCCTTGTAAATTATGCGAAAAAACTGTTTGTAAGACTATTATGGATCATATGAATGACCAAAATCTGTTCAGTACTTGTCAATACGGATTTAGGAACAAAAGGAACTGTGTTTTACAACTGTTGGACGTATTAGATGACTGGGTTACAAATTTTGACAAAAGTGAACAAACAGATGTTGTGTATTTGGATATCAAAAAGGCGTTCGATACAGTTCCCCATAGACAATTAATAGAGAAAATGCAAGGTTATGGATTTGGTGGAAAGTTAATTGAATGGGTTAAAAACTTTTTGAAAGATCGTAGGCAACCTGTATGCATAGATGGGAAGTACTCCAGTTGGAAAAATATTACCTCCAGTATTCCACAAGGATCAGTTTTGGGACCTACGTTATTTATATTGTACGTGAACGATATGCCTGATAAATTGAAGGCAATGTGTAAACTTTTTGCGGACGACTGCAAAATTTATTCTGCTATAACCGCTAGAAGGGATCAAGATGTTATTCAAGAGGACTTAGATACTTTGGGTGAATGGTCAAAAGACTGGTTACTTGAATTTTCAGTGCCAAAATGTAAAGCAATGCAAATTGGGAATATCAAATTTCCACACACATACTCAATGACTGATAAACATGGACAAGTAAAAGATTTACCAAATGTACAAGAAGAAAAGGATCTAGGGATCACTTTTCAAAGCAATCTGAAATTTAATAAGCATGTAAGCCAGATCGTGAATAGGGCAAATAGGCTATTAGGAATGATTAAGAGAACTTTTCCTCGAATTGAAAAAGAGACATTTATTGCGTTATACAAAAGCTTAGTGAGATCTATATTGGACTATGGGGGTTCTGTTTGGAGTCCAGGGACATGGTCTAAGAAAAATCTACGAATGGTCGAGAACGTGCAACGTCGTGCAACAAAGCTAGTGCCAGCATTAAGAAATTTGTCATATAGAGAACGATTAGAACATTTAAATTTACCAACACTTAACTATAGGCGCAACCGCTACGATCTAATAACTTTGTTTAAAATAATTCATGGTTTTGAAGATATAGATTATCGCAAGTTCTTCGAGTTTAAAATCGGCAAAACAAGAGGCCACCGTTTCAAAATCGACAAGAAAGGATGTAACAAATCCAAAAAGCTGAACTCATTTCCTGCTAGGTGCATAAATGCTTGGAATGACCTGAATGACAGTACAGTTTGTTGTGATACTATTGTCAGTTTTAAATCTAAACTGGATAAAGAATGGAGACTTGAACGTTTTAATGTGAATATAATATATCAACCGGGCTCATTAATAGAAACTCGTATAGGGGGAGTTAACAAATCATAGACTTCCAGACTCAGCACACCAAAAGTAACCAAAAGTAAGTAATTGTTGATCTTAGAATAAACAAAATTATTAATGTTAATGATTGAATTAAATCAGTTTAAAAATTTGGAGAAACATATGTAGCAGTATTGGGAATGTCGACAGTTTCTGGAACTACTTGAATGCGGATTCACATAGCAGCCTAAAGGCGGTTCAGGTTGCATTAAGAAATGGGCAATGGTAGTATAGAGAGGCTTAGACGCATCCCAAAAATGACTTTTAACATTATTATATGATGTAAATATGTTACGTTGTCAGAATTAAGTTAAGTTTGTCATTTTCATAGAAAGCAATATGGATTCTACGATCGAGTGTCTCGAGGAAACAGCTAGGGGGAACTTTCTATACAGAATATTCGAATACAGAATGGGGGTCCACTATACCGCACGAGGCAAAAATCAAGATCTAAAATACTTGACAACTTTACGATCCAGACGACTTTATGTCCTCGAACGTTAGTAATCATCATGCATGCATCGATTCATATACAGAGTACGAATATCTTTAGTCCGTAAAGAGTCATGCTTCATTTGGGTCGCGGAAATGGGTGACCTTTCCGTTTGTCGATATTGTTGCATGTTTTGATACACATGTTAGTCGGAAATCATTTCATTGAACTCATTATTAACTGAAACTTACTTGTACTTCATGATTGTTAGTGTATTTTAGCGATAATCGACATTCCGTCTTAACGTTATGATTCAGTTCTGCACGCGCCAATGTTTGAGTTCGTTATATAATTATTGTAACCTCTTGTGATCAAAGTACTGTACAGCGTCGTGCCATAAAACAAGTGAACGACATCATATATAATGATACGTTTGCGCAAAACGCGTCTTAGAAAATACTTTAAGGAATTATTTTCTCTGAACAGTAACAGTAGAGATAGATTTATCTCTCGCCTGGTTGGTAATTTCTAATCTGGAAATGTCAGATAGAATGCGCTTTCTCTTCCATCTTTAATTAACTGGCATCAATTAAGTCGGCGACCATGGCCCTTTTCACTTAATTTTACTTGGGAACCCTTTCTTGGCGTTTTCTCTACATTACCACGTTGTCGAAATATATTAATAATTCATGTTCTGGTAACCTAAGTATACCTAACTTGCGTGTATATGTTTGTCTGATTCATGAGATGTACAATGATACAGAGGCTGATCAGGGCTGCGTTCATTCTTCCTTCCAACCATGTTTATTCACCTCAAAACGGAAGCACATCATAGGCGCTTCTTTTATGTTTATTGTCTCAAACATGTCGTCATTATATAGACAAACAAGATAACCATTGATGCAAAGCATCAAAGGGCGCCGTAAAAGAAATTGTGAAAACTGTAAAGACATAAATAATTAATCTTCATAATAAACAGCAGGTGTGGCATTTTTAAAAATATATTGGCTATAGTGAATAATAACAAATATATTTTCATTTTGAATATTAAGGATCTTAGTTTGTACTTTAATCCTCTTTTACAAACATGTTTTTAAAATATATGCATGCTATTAATTTAATTTTGTCAAATGGCATACCATGAAAATGCATATTATTTAAAACTCCTTTCAGAGTGATGTGATGTGTAGTAACTTCCTGATGCTAATTTCATTAACATTTTGATGACTAGTTTGTAGGCAAGTAGTATAATGTAATAGTCAAATTGTGTTATGTGTGTAAAGCTTGTATAGCTATTCAATAGCAATTCAGTATGAACAAATTCCATATTTGGTCCATATTATTTCATTGGTTGTATAAATTAAACCAACAATGCTAAGTGTAAATGCAATGCTATCAGTTTGACATTGTGACCATATTTCATAAAGATTAGGTCAAAATTGTGACCTCTAGTGACTACGCAAGGTTTTTCTATGATATGACCTTGTGGCCTAGTTTTTGACCTGGAAGACAAATTATTGATCTTGACCTAGATTGTGTTGATATGATCATTTTGACTAAATGTCATAAAGCTTAGGCAAAAATTATGACTTCTAGTGACCACACAATGTTTTTCCATTATTTGACCTTGTGACCTATTTTTTGACCCGGATGACCCAATATAGAAGTCGACTTACATTTTGATGACATGATCACTGTGACCTAGTTTCATAAAGATGAGGCCAAAATTGTGACCTCTAGTGACTACAAAAGGTTTTTCTATGATTTGACGTAGTGACCTAGTTGTTGACACTGGATGAGCCAATATAGGACTTGACCTTAATTTTGTTGAGATGATCATTTTGACCTTGTTTCATAAAAATTATGCCAAAATTGTGACTACACAAGGTTTTTTATGATTTGACTTTGTGACCCACTTTTTGACCCAAGATGACACAATATCGAAATTGACCTAGATTTGTTGAGACGATAATTGTGAAAAAGTTTCATAATGATTAAGTTAAAACTGTGACCTGTAGTGTCTGCACAAGTATTTGTGGTCCAACGAACGATTAACAAAGAGTGATCACAAAAGCTCACTATGTCGCTTTGTGACAGGTGAGGTGAGCTGAAAATAACACAAATAAAATACAACAATTAAATGAACTTTGTTTTATTTATAAACAGAAAACTATTAACAATACAAGACTTATGTGTTGCATAACCATGACACAAAACAACATTAAATCAATGTAGTAGCACCATAAGAAGTAAAGTTGTAATGTAAACTAACATAAACATGGTGTAAGTGTTATTTTAAGTTTTAAATAATGGTAAAAAAATGTTCATATTTTCTTATAACTTGGGTGCAATATTCATAAGTAGGCTTCCTCAAACTAATGCCAGAGTGTCGGGATACAAACCCGGACACCCATTCCTTCCCAGGAATCCCGTTCTTGAAGGGAGTCTTAATCCCCATACGCCTTACTACTCTACCGATCTTCACCATCAACATCTCTCTGGTGATACCAACTCCCTAAAAGAAACGGGAACCATGCAAGTTATGTTACAGTGGAAATTATTAAGATCTGCAGCCATATTAAAACGGACACTGTATATACGTTATCACTGGATTGGATCTTCTTATATTGTCTATTATTATGCAAGTAGGCCTATATTTATAATGGACCTATTCTAAATACAGTTCTGTCCATCGTATGGTAGGGTGGAGAAAAATACATGTATGGAATAATACCACGGTGCGTATCATGGCGGGTTATCGTCGGTCAGAGAATAGATCCAAATCTAGATCGTAGAAAAGCATTGTATTTTACGACCAATTCAATGCAAAAATCGCCGCTGTCCATATGTAGTAATTAGATCTGCATCATTGATTTCATACATACAAATCCATTGCAATCAAATCACAGCCATAATTTATAATTTTTTATCACAAGTCCCAATTATAGAGAGGTTATTGTTGTACAATGAACAATTGTAATGAAAATACATCATTTTATGCTAATTGGACTAAACAACCTAGAGATATTCAGGTTGATATAGTACTGACATTAGCCTACAAGGAGTCTAGGAACGCTAAATTTGTACTACTGAGAATACTATATCATATGTTTTGGATAATTTTTGTGCGTTAGAAACAATTGTTCTACTTGTATATGTAGCTCATGATAAACATAATTGGCCGTATACTCCACGGCCAACACTTTTCACAGAAAGTCGAAAAAATAAAAATGCCAAAACTGCAATAAAGATGTTAATGGGGGTAGATCTATCATATGTGGTATAGCAGTGCCAAACTCACTTGGACTGTTATTGATATTTAGTCTGAAAACAAACCATAGAACACATACGACAGTATATAATTAAAAAAAATCGAGGGAGCATGCCCCGGACCCCATAGGCGGTTCCAAGGGGGGGGGCGGACCCGGCGCACGCCCCCCTAAAATCGCCAAAGTAAAGTCAATTCATTTGTTGTATCACACTTAATCACATATTTAAAGTCATTTTTGTTCTGCTTTCTGTGCGCACAGCGCGCAATTAACATTTTCCACTAACCACAGACACTTCTTATGCACTTTTGGGCATTATAAGAAGGTACCTTGATGCAAGCACATAAGGCGCGACATGCTCGAGGAGTGCTTGTCTAAGCATTAAAAATCACTAAAATCGAGGAGTTAACGGGATGATTCGCCCCCTGGACCCACTAGCAGGGCTTTGCCCTACACCCACCAGGGTCATTTTTCATTTCACGCCCCCCCCCCTAACACTAAATCCTGGAGCCGCCCCTGGACCCCCTACAAGAAGGCAATTTATGTTTATATGGAACCTAGACAATACTGTAGAATCCTAATTGTGTGATCACAATTGAGAGTCGTAGTTGTTCTTGTTTTAGTCTGAAAACTGCTAAGAATGCATTTCTAGGGGAGCATGCCCCGCCCGAACCCCCCTAAAATAACTTGGACTACACATTGATTTAGACCAAGCTATGCCCCTGAAGTCAACTAGGGCAAAAAAACTTGACTAGGTTGACCTTGGAATGTGTTACATTCCTGAGTTAATCTAGCTGAACACATATCAGTTGTCAAAACCAGGGACTCTACATGAATTCGTGAAAAACGTGAACACTATCACATGACCCGTCACGGCAATCGTGGAAGCTCGGCCATTTCCGTTTGTCTCCGGTAAAAACAATGCATAAAGACCGAGGTGATCAGAATGCCGTCACGGATGAGAAATAGTCTGGTTCTCGTTCCAGCTCACTTACAGTAGTTGGTCCGCATTCTGAAAGCTGGGAACGGGAAACAGTATAAAATAGACGCGCGCAAGGAAATCGCATTGTATCATTTCATTCTTAGTTCCCACTTGGTCGAAGCAAGTTCACTGTTTATCACGAAACATTAGCAATAATGAGTTTCTACATCTATTCGGAGTTTGGTATGCATGGTGGATCTGACTGTTGTGTTTTGATGTACTGTAAGTATAAATTTATATATTTATTGATACAATCAAAGACCTAAATGTATATTTAGGTCTGATACAATATTGCCGTAATTTCACGTTGGCTATCTAACACTGTCTAATTTGATGTTAACAAAGAATACCATGTGTGTATACCTGTGGGATAGATTTCGTCAATTAGCCTATCTTGACACCTTCATTTTTTATTCGATTAATTTGTAGAACATGTTCTTAGAAAATGTTTTTGCCTTTGCTGTTAAGCGAGTAGACCAGAACTTTGGCGGTAAAAGAATGTGAAATGGGAGGGGATGGGCGAAAATTTTGTTTTGAGATATGTAATTTGCTTAGCTGAAATTGAAGTCATCACAGTGAAACTGTGTCAGAAAACATTTTTTTTTCAAGTCTGCAATATTATTTTCTGCCAAAATTTATGAAAATTTATTACCCAAATTTATTCTAGAAATTGTTTTCTGTGCTCGGCTGGTCAAGCTGAGTGCTGCCTTCCCTGTCTGACTTAATATTATCCTTTCACATTTCAAGCACTGACAAAAGTCAATTGATTGCAAAACTATGTTGATACTTAAATCTTTTGACTGCATTAAATTGACACATTTTAAAGACATTTCCTGTTTTCTTACATGTTCAGCTTGTTCGAGCACTGCCGGCAGATGTTTGTGATGGTCAATGAGAGGCTTTGATAGAAGGACTAGAGTTTATAGAAGATGATTTAACAGCTCACTGGTTTCTGTTCATTCCACAAGACAAGGTTGGGTGTCAGGTATATAACTTATTTACTCGATAATTCAACTCATAATATTGTAATACTGGTCCTATCCCAGATATTTATGCCCCCCAACTTTGATGAGGGGTATACTGCTTTGCACATGTCTGTCTGTTGGTCGGTCGTATAAAATGGTTACCGTTAAATAACTCAAGAACGCTTTGACCTATGATCTTCAAACTTTACATGGAGGTTGGTCAGCAACAGTTAGATGACCCCTACTGATTTGAGGTCAGTAGATCAAAGGTCAAGGTCACTGTGACCTTCACCATTTCTGACTATTTAAATGGTTTCCGTTCAATAACTCTAGAACGCTTTGACCTAGGATCTTCAAACTTTACATAGAGGTTGGTCAGCAACAGTAGATGACCCCTATTGATTTTAAAGTCAGTAAATCAAAGGTCACTGCAACCTTCACCATTTCTGACTATTGGGCTGTCATGGGGGCTTACATGTTTTACAAACATGTCTCGTTTAAGTAGAGTTGGGGGCGATGAACTGTGGTAGTTGCTATTTATAAGGATATATTATAGTGATAAAGGGACTGCCTCGTATTTTGGTGTATTGCAAAAATAAAATAAATTGTCAAATATTTGCGTAATTTTGGTATAGTTGGCTGTATATCCCATACACAACCACACTGACATCAAAAATAACTTGAGAAACTTCGACATTTGGTAGTTATTTAGTATTTTTACATCAAAAATCCTAAAGGGCATTAATACCCTATAGAATTAACACTACTAGATTACTTAAATTGTCTGAAATTTGTTCGCGTTTGATGAAAACGAATCGAAAATCGACCAAATACCTCACTGATGTTTACGCTGTAGTTATACCCCCTGATACATAGTATATGGGGGCTATATTGGAGTCATGCTTGAGGTTGGTTGGTCCGTACAAATTTTGTCCGTGCTATTTCTCCGCAACCGTTGGTCGTATTTCATTGAAACTTTGCTTTACTGATCAGTACCAAGTCTAGTTGTGCATATCGTCGGCGGATGTTGGTTGGATTAATTTTAAGGGAGTTATGGCCCTTTATTTTTTTATACTTACAAATTTTTTCCGCGCTATTTCTCTGCAACTGTTGGTCGTATTTCATTGAAACTTTGCATGACTGATCAGTACCAAGTCTAGTTGTGCATATCATTGGCGGACATCGGTCGGATAAATGTTAAGGGAGATATGGCCGAATATTTTTTTATACTTATAAATTTTGTCCAGGCTATTTCTCTGCAACCGTTGGTCATATTTCATTGAAACTTTCCATGACTGATCAGTACCAAGCATATTGTCGGCAGACGCCCATTGAATTAATTTTAAGGGAGTAATGGCCCTTTATTATTTTACACTTATATATTCTGTCCGGGCTATTTCTCTGTAACCATTGGTCGTATTTCATCGAAACTTAGCATAGCTCATCAGTACTATTTCTAGTTGTGCATATCATCGACACATGTTGGTCGGATCAATTTTAAGGTAGTTATTGCCCTTTGTTTTTTACACTTATAAATTTTGTCTGCACTATTTCTCTGTAACCTTTGGGTCGGATTTTAATGAAACTTTGCATGGATGATCAGCACCAAGTCTAGTTACAAGTGCATTTGGTCGACACACGTTGGTCTTATCAATTTTAAGGGAGTTATAGCCCTTTGTTGTTATACACTTATTATACATTTTGTCCATGCTATTTCTCAGCAACCAATGGTAGGATTTCAATGAAACTTTGCATGACCGATCAGTACCTAGTCTAGTTGTGCATATCTGTGTCAAGCAGTTGCTGGGGGTATTCATCACATTCAGTGATATTTCTTGTTTGTTGATGTTACAATTCGATCACGTGTGAATTACATAATTCATAAAGCATGTTGGAAGAAAACTTAAGAGGTTTTTTTTCTAGGAAAATATTCTCACTGGGCGATATCGAGAGTGGTTAAAATTGCTAATTTGCACCAAATCTTTCATGAAGCAACCGTCGGTATAGTCCAGAGAATTTGATATGACTCTCGACCTTCAATTAGCATAATTTAACAGCTGATGTATTGACTATATTTATAATCCCGGCTGTATGTTTCCTAAGCGGGGAATATCACGAAGACGCTCAAGTGTAATACCAACACAAATCTAAAGAACTGATAATGCATGGTTTGCTCGCGGAAATTTATATATTTTAAATTCAACGCAAGTACCTCGTAATATATTCATGCATAAAGGTCAGGATCATGTCAAATTCTCTATACTAGCTTTCTATTACATCAATACTTGGTTAGGTTGGAAAATCACGATATACAAAATTTTTAGCCCAATCTGTGAGGCAACAATGATTGGGTTTCGATTCAAGTTGATACTTGGCTAATATTCTAAAAAATCAAAAGTTTGTCGGACTTTTGCAGCTTACATCATTGACATAATGGTGTCATGTGACTTTGTCACTAAATGCTCCAATCCGAACAGATTTGTTGTTTGTTGGCCACACCATAAAATGTTACTGTCATTCATATGGGTTATGGTAAATCGATTCAGACAATTGTAATTGAAATTTGTGTTAATAATAATCATTACAAAAGTTTGAAAAACTCCTATTTCTAATGCTTGTAGTTGAACCATCAATACTAGCTTTCTAGTACTAAATGGGACATAATTGCTGTGTACATGGTCTGGCCATTCAGAAGTTCTTGGCAACTTTAAGAAACTTATATTTGTCAAAAGTAATATATTCAAGAACTCTTATATGTCTGTGTTTTTTTAGCTCACCTGCCACAAAGTGGCAAGGTGAGCTTTTGTGATTGTTTTTTGTCCGTCGTCCGTCTGTCAGTCTGTCACCATTTTGCTTTGATCTTCATTAAACTTGGTCAGTAGTTGTACCTCAATGAAATCTAGGTCAAGTTTGAAATTGGGTCATGTGGGGTCAAGTTCGAAGTTTGGTCATGTGGGGTCAAAAACTAGGTCAAAAGGTCAAATAATAGGAAAACCTTGTTAACACTCTGGTGGCCACGTTTTTGCTTTAATCTTCATCAACTTTAATCACTTAAGGTCACGTTCGAAATTGGGTCATGTGTGGTCAAAACTAGGTCAATTTGTCAAATAATAGCAAAACCTTGTTAACACTCTGGAGGCCACATTTTTGCTTTAACTTTCATCAAGTTTTGTCAAAATGTTTATCTTGATGACCTTAAGGTCAAGTTCAAAGTTTGACCATGTTTAGCAGGTGTGCGCCCAATGATCTATGATCCTCTTGTTTAATTAGTCCCCTACCGGTTTTTGACCGGAGGGGACTATAGGTTTGCCCTCCGTCCGTCAGTCTGTCCGTCTGTCAAACAATCTGGATCCTGACATAACTCAAACAGTTTCCAAGCTAGGTTTATGAAACTTGGTATGTGGATAGGAATGTGATTCTGACAAAAATTGTGGTTGCTATGGCAACAGAAACATTGAAAATGGCCTCAAACCGGTAGGGGACTTCTGTATTGCTTGCAATTCTTAATTACTTGTTTATTATTAATTCTCAACAGGTTATACTTGATGATACCCTTGTACGATTCCTTGACTCATACTTGCGTCATACTTCTAGATCTTGTCGCATACTCGAGGGATTTCCAATCGAAACCAGAGAGCAACATAACAAGGTTCACAGTGGTGTTTATGTCCTGTATTCATGTGGCTACATACAAGGAATCTAAGGTATAGTAACCTTTAATTACAGGCCAGCCATAATACCATCATGCAATTGCCTGAGATTCGAGCAAACATTGAATTAAAGCGTGCCATGCTTGCAAATTCAATATTCTGTGCTAAGCGCTAACACCGCCCAATTCATGTTGCTTAGCTCGCGAACAACCTAATTATAGGCCCTTCAAGCATGCCTACCACCTTAACTAAAATAGATAAAGCCATGAAATTAGTTGTTCTGTAATATTTAGGTATTATAATAAAATGATCAAAATGTATAGTGGGGATATATAATATTGGAAGAATTATGGCCCTTTATTAAATTCCAATTTCCTCTTTCATTCTTTTTGCTTTGTGACTTCAAAACCATAATAGATATATTCAAATGCAACTTGCTATACTTAATGCCGGTGATGAATACGCATGTCTGTTTCAAGCTCCGCAAAAAGTTTTTAAACTTGTCAGTCCGAATTAGTAAAATGAGCAGGGGTTCTACACTTCCGGCTTAATCCGGAATTCCGGATTTGCTGCTTTAGAAAGAATGAACTTCAAAAAATGAAAGTTATTTGATGAAAAAATACCAACTATTGACTCAGTTATGGTCATTTGAAATTCTATATGCTAAATTTTGATAATATAACAATGTTGGAAACAGAGGTTTAGTGTTGGGATGTGTGCTCATGGCATCCAAAACATGTGCGTCTTATTTTCAGGATTGGGCATTAGGCCTCAGTAGAACCCCTGAATGAGTGAATGGTCCTCTTCATCTAATAGAAAAAAATACAGGATTTTTTGTCAGTCTGAATTAAAGTCAGTCAGGACTGAAGACCTGACAGTTTTCGCAGACCCTGCTGTAGAAAAGATCTCTAGCTTTGATAAATTTTCAGCTTCAAAAACTTTAACATTGGCCATAGTTTAAAAATGGTTCAAGATACTTACTGGTAAATACTTCATAAGTATATGTATGTGAAGCAAAACACAAATACATTTGTAGCAAAGGGCAACAACTCTAGCTTTAATAATTTTTGACTGATTCCCCTAAACACTAGCACAAAATACAAAGAGATTAATGTATAGTTTGAGGGAGATAACTCTAGCCTTTGTTTACAAATAAAAATTAAAATTAAATACATTTTCGATATTCATTTTTGTTCAATCTTGAGTGTATACACTTTTAATGATATACTCTTTAAATCTAAACTGATAACAAACGGTCAGTTGACCGTGCAGTGTTTATATAATGCATGTTTGTTTATTGGTAAGTCGAGTTATCTCCGGCGAACTATATATACTATAACAGTTGTTGACTTATGTTTCGATGATCATCGGTCAATATCACTTTTGCAGTCAACAAAACATCATATTCACCTCAACATAAGTCAATAACAGTATAATATATGGTTTCAAATGCTTCATTTGTTTTACAGGTTATCGAGGTGAAACAGAACCTCAAGGATTCATGGAACTAGTTGGTGTCCCAGTAATGATGAGTTTTCCGATCAACCTGGTCAACCCTGTGCGCTACACTTCACAATGAGGAGGCAGAAGAGAAAATGGTGGGTTTTTGTGTCAGTTTATATTAGAGAGGTTGCGATTCGAACGTGTACAACTATGTGTACATGCAGTTACCGTACCTGCATACGTATGCGTTGCAATTAAAATTGGCTTGCGAAAGACAACGTGTGCATGTAACATTATATGACAGGTGTAGCATGATTTCTTCATGACTATTAATAATAATAATAATAACGTGAATGGATAATGAGTGTTTATATAAACTCAATGAATACACACTATATTTTCGTCTGCCACACAACGGTTACTTGTAGAAACTAAATAAACATACCTGGATGACGAAATACTAAAAAGTGGTATTCACGTTACACGTTGACTTTCGCAACCTCTCTATTGTTTAATCATGCCTGTTTCTCTAATGTGCTAATAGCCAGCCCTGCTAGCTCAGTTGGTAGAGTGCTGGAATATCACTAGACTAGACAGGTTATGTTCTACTCAGACATTGACTTCAGTAAATGATAGCAAAATAACTACTTAGTACTGGTTGTCTATTGATCTACAGTTCTAGACTGCAAAGGATTCCATAGCTTAGTGTGAACATCATGTATGTGTTAATAATAAAGTTGGCAACGAATATCCGAATAATCGGTTATTTCATTTTCTGTTCCAAGTATCCAGATAGCAAATTGGTATACGAATATCCGTTATATCATTTGTAAAAAATCGTATCTCAATACCTTAATAACGAGGGACAACATCTTTTAACACCTTTAACAATAGAATCAATTTGGTATCGGTGACACTTTATTGTGGGGGTTTGTTTTGTTTTCTAAATTCTATACACGGGGTCTGCTCATTTAGTAGTTAAATAAGACCCGGGTTTTAATTAATTTCATCTAATTGCGCGGATTCACGAAACCTGTTAAATGATGTTTGAGGGGGTTACGAATCTGGTATTTGTCTTTATGCGGTGTGCATGGATGTATACTATACGAGGGATGATCCATATATAACGAGAAAATGCTTATAATTTTGTTATGATCCGTAAGATTTTACTCAAACTTTGACTAGTAGTAATAACATACATTAGCAATGTTTCCCTGAATGTTCATAATTACAGCGACATCATGCTTAAATCTATGGTTGCTAAGGTAACACTCGATGCGCCAAGGCGGGGCATTTTTCGGAGTTTTCACCATTTTCACGCAAATTCAAACCCTCACAGTTTTAATGTAAGCAATAGCACCGTGATGACAATTGGTACTTTGGGTCACGTCAGACTCATCTGACTGATGATGACGTCTTACACGGGTTGTGTTGTCATTCGTTACGTCACGCACGTGTTATCGTTCCGCGATAGCAAAATTACCGAAGACAAAAGAGTTTCAATGAAATTTTTAGTTTTGAAGAAAACAAGTAATAATAATATTGTGCACGATATTCAGTAATCATTTCGTGATCATGTCGTGGTAATAGCTTCGATTTATGAACATAATAACATATTAAAATTGGACTGGAAAAAGGCTAGTTATCTAACGCAAAGTAGACGTAACGTGACGTCAACGTCAGAACTACGCACGAAAAGGTTAGATGCTTTGAATTAAATTCCTAAGGATGGCTATCGTGAGACTTTTTCAACTTGGTATGGCATTGGCGAAGACGTACACATATTGAAGGATGATAATCTGAAAAGTTTTTAAAAATTAATACAGTAAGGCCTAAGGTATGTGATCGTCAAATTGATCAAAGTTGAATTCTGAATAACGTTAAAAGGTGCAAAAATGACGTTGCCCCGCCTACCGGTTTCATAGGTCGGCAAAAATGTTCCAAACAATTTATTTTTCGATATATTTGAAAATTATTTCGTTCGTGTTCTCCTAAGATATGTATTTACCCCCACATTAAATATTTTTAGAAAATACTTTGTAATAACAAAATTATAAGCATTTTCTCGTTATATATGGATCATCCCTCGTATAAGGGTAGGTCACTCCATTTGTATGAAATACTATTTCTACTTTCGTTTTGTCAAACTGCTAGCAGTGATCTCCCTTGTCGCAATGTTGTAAGAACAGTTCCAATGATAAACATCGAGGCATATTAATTGTGTAATACACGCCGATAATTACTTTTACATTAAACAAACTTCAAAGCTGAACGTGATTATAATTAGCTACCGATGAAAAAAAATGTTTGTTTAATGTAAAAGTAATTATCGGCGTGTATTACACAACTAATATGAGATTCTCAAATCTGAGCAAAGTTATTGGAGGGGTGGGTACTGGCCATGTTTAAAATTCTGTCACATTGTTGTGTGGGGATTAATGGGAAAACTGGTTGCAGAACATTGTTGCAATACTTTAAATAACTATAATGGAAGTGAATCGGTCAGTAAATTTTCAAATTTGAAGCTATTTTGATGTCACACCGGTCGAAAGTACTTCTGGGTCATAGTATGCTAAAATAGTTCCTACCAAAATGATGTGTTCTGTTCCAGTAATGTTTTAATGTGGAATTTCAAATATGGACTGCCTGTCAACAGTTAACAAGTGTTTAATTAATATTTTTCAGGATTACTTTGCATTGGCGGAAGACTAGAAATGTGTGGGTGCTTCAGCTGAATCAGCTGTTGTGTATTGAAAAATAAAGTGTAACCAAAAGACTTGAAATAGCACGAAAAGTAAACGTTCTACATGCCATTTTCTATGGCTCATTTGAAATTACAGTGAGTGCTTTCTATGGAAACGGCAACAGAAAATCATTCAGAACGTCGGTGTAATCAAGTGAGAGATGTTTAATTGAGTCATTTTACATACACTTGAATGGGAGAAATTTCACCAGTGGGACACCATAAGCTATATAAGTGTAAGTGTTACATTTTCAAAGCCGCTCGGTGTAATAGCACTGATACGACATGCTACCATGGGGCCTTGGTCACAACAGGGATAATTCTAGTTGATTTTATGTGTTAATTTACGATCACCCCAAAAAAAATTGTTAACTGTAAAATAAAGCTCAGCAGAACACAATTTGCAAGTTTTCAAGATGGCTACCATCTAAATTGACTTTATTTGATTGCTATTAATATGTCAAACTCCAAAAACTGATGGGTTTCATATGACACTGTTTTATTGAAAATTCTATCAGTTGATCTGTCAGCTTCATATACCACTGTAGATATTCCAACAGTTAATCAGTGGCAATGGTAAGATTGCTTGATTCTGGTATAATTATGGAACAGGAAGTGTTTATTTGTGTCTTCTTGTTTTCAGGCTTTGAGAAACCATGCAGAGAGACGAGTGCACATGTTCATTTTCCGGAATCCTTTCATACATAGCTTGCTTGCATTTGGTCTAGTTGGTTAATCATTCATTGGGCGGGTGGTGTGTCTAAGGCAAAAGTCAGGGAAAAGCTTGGCAGGCTGAAGGGCATTTTTTATCATTAACATACAAAAATGGACGGGTATCAGGGACTATTTAATGCCTCGATTGCATCGTCAGGGTGTGTATATAGGGGCATAGGTACTGATACAATTTTTGGGTCTCTTTTCAGTCTGTTGAATCTTGTACCTGTACTTTCGATTAGGGAAAATTGTCAAAGCTTCATTGGAATAAACTCGGGGAGGTTTACTTAATGGGTATATAATGAAGATGTTAGTACAGCTCTTGATTGGATGAAGGGGATGATCTATGCTAAGAGACAGTATATGGAAATAACAAGTCAATGTTTAGAAACAAGACAAAGGAAGACTTGAAGACGTAGAAGTATATTGAATTTGTTTAAAGAAGTTACAGGGCTGTTGTAATCATGGTAAGCTATATACCATCGGTCTCTATTGGCAATTGTGAGGACTTAATTCCATAGCCCGGAGCTGACTGTGCATTGCTTTTGTGCTAAGTCCAATAGATATTTTATTTTAAGACAAAATGTTTTTGTGGTCATGTATTAAGTTTTTGATTGTAAAGTGATTTTTATTACGTTCAGCTGTTGGATAAAATTAAAATAGAAAATAAATTCCTACTAGTAAACTTTTTGTTGTTAGAATTTATTGTTGATCTTATTTTACAGGTTAACCTTAAAGACATCGGTAAACCATATACCTCCATGAATCTTCACTGTTTATGGAAGTTACAGTCCAGGCTTCAAGAAGAGTATGTTTAAACTATGGTAAGCTATATTCTGTAATTATGCTGACAAATGTAACCATTGGTCGGATTTCAATGAAACTTTGCATGAATGATCGCTACCAATTCTAGTTGTGCATATCGTCAGCACACGTTGGACGGATCCATTTTTAAGGTAGTTATGGCCTTTTGATTTTTTACACTTATAGATATTGTCTGCACTATTTCTCACCAACCAATGTTCGGATTTCAATGAAGCTGCATAACCAATCAGTACCAAGTCTAGTTTTGCATATCTGACTGTGTCAAGCAGTTTCTGGGGGTATTCATCACATTCAGTGATATTTCTTGTTTTCGAATTGCAAATAAGGGATGCTTTCTTGTTTACTGTCAGTATTTATCTAAAAGTTATGTAAACTACTCGAGGTAATTAATTTAAGAAATGTCTGCATAGTTGAGGTATCTATATCAAAGATCGCGATCCAACGGATCTCGGAGATGACAAATACTCGTACTCGTTACTCTAGTTGAACTCATGGATATCCGAATACCCGGTTACTCGCTACAGCCCTATATATACTTTCGACGATTGAACCGATCTCATATGTACCAAAGAATACCCTACATATATTTGTTATATGATCTTTGTATGTTCTTACATCAAGATGTCATACAAGTATAAATATAAATTATACAGCTTCATCTTTAACTTAATTATTATTCTATACAAATCCAAACAGTAATTTATTTACAGATTCCTATTATAATCATAAATGTATGGAAATATATGTCCAAACATGTTCCGTGATTGAAAAGTTAGAGATATCCGATTTACGGTAATCTAAAGTGTTGATCATTCATTGGCATAGTTATACAATGTTATTCAACATTATTAACATACTTTTATATATTCAGAAAGTGTGTAGGATTATCTTAAACTTTTTGTTGTTAGAATTTATTGTTGATCTTATTTTACAGGTTAACCTTTAAGACATTGGTAAACCATATACCTCCATGAATCTTCACGAATCTTCACTGTTTATGGAAGTTACAGTCCAGGCTTCAAGAAGAGTATGTTTAAACTATGGTAAGCTATATTCTGTAATTTACCCTATCATTTTGTGCTTTTGAAGCTAGCTAGTCAAGTTATACAGCGACCAGTGTACTTGTATTGGAATTTTTATAATGCCGTTATAACATTTGGGGTGAAATGAACCAAAAAGAGCAGTAAAATGATAATTTTGTGTATTTTGGCTTAGACCGCCTACACGAGAAGTCAACATATTTTAATATACACCTCCTTAAACCGAGGCTGGGGTGGACATAACATTTTTTATGACGTGACATCATTTCTTGCAACATAACGTCATTTCTCATATTATTTGGCCGACAACTGCTCACACATATTGTCTTTATTATTGATACGCTCTATCTTAGCCAGGTTAATTAATACACATGTATAATAAGAACATTATTAGCTAGAAGATTTGAATAAGACTCGTCTCTATTGCATACAGTTTCCTTAAGGGAGATTGGAAGTTATTATAATTAAAGAGTCAATATGTTTTATTAGCTCACCTGCCACAAAGTGGCAAGGTGAGCTTTTGTGATTGTTTTTTGTCCTTCGTCCGTCTGTCAGTCTATCGCCCTCACAAATCTACTTTATGTGGCTAAAAAAGTCCCATAAACCTCAACTTTAAGAATTTTGGGTTTATGTGGCTTTTTTTCAGTTTATGTGACTTATTTAGTCACATAAAACTGTAATGTTAGAATGTCCGTCTATCCGTCCGTCCGTTAAGACTTTTCACCGTTAACACTCTAGCACTTTCAATTTTGCTTGGATCTTCACCAAACTTGGTCAGTAGTTGTATCTCAATGAAATCTAGGTCAAGTTTGAAGTTGGGTCATGTGGGGTCAAAAACTAGGTGAAAAGGTCAAATAATAGGAAAACCTTGTTAACACTGTGGGGCCACATTTTGCTTTGATCTTCACCAAACTTGGTCAGTAGTTGCATCTTAATGAAATCTAGGCCAAGTACGAAGTTGGATCATGTGGGGTCAAAAACTAGGTCAAAAGGTCAAATAATAGAAAAACCTAATTAACACTCTTGAGGCCATATTTTTGCTTTAATCTTCATCATCTATGGTCAAGTTCAAAGTTTGGCCATGTTTAGCAGGTGAGCGCCCAAAAACCTAGGTCACGAGGTTAAATCATAGAAAACCCTTGTGCATAATCTTTATGAAACTTGGTCACAATGATCATCTCAACAAAATCTAGGTCAAGTGTGATATTGGGTCAAGAACTAGGTCACTAGGTCAAATCACAGGTCTTGTATGCACTTTTATGACAGGTGAGCGACCTAGGGCCCAAAGGGCCCTCTTGTAATGATGTACGACCATGCAGTGTTTATGTAATGCATGTTTGTTTATTGATAAGTCTAGAGTTATCTCCGGCAAACTATATATAATATAACAGTTGTTGACTTATGTTTCGATGATCATCAGTCAATATCACTTTTTTGCAGGTCAACAAAACATCATATTCACCTCAACATAAGTCAATAACAGTATAATATATGGTTTCATATGTTTTACAGGTTGTCCAGGTGAGACAGGACCTCGAGGATTTATGGAACTAGTTGGTGTCCCAGTAATGAATGAGTTTCCTGATCAACCTGGTCAACCCTGTGCGCTTCACTTCACAATGAGAGGAGACGGAAGAGAAAATGGTGGGTTTTTGTGTTGGTTTATATTGTTTAATCATGCCTGTTTCTCTAATGTGCTAAAAGCCAGCCCTGTTAGCTCAGTTGGTAGAGTGCTGAATTATCACCAGACTAGACAGGTTATGTTCTACTTAGAGATTGACTTCAGTAAATGACAATGATAGCAAAATAACTACCTAGTACTTGTTGTCTATTGATCTACAGTTCTAGGCTGCAAAGGTTTCAATAGCTTAATGTGAACATCATTTATGTGTTGATAATAATAGATGCCTAACTCTCGGCAGCAAATATTCAATTAATTTAAATATTGATTTTTTTTAAAACGAATAAAATGATAATGACTATATGTTTTATTGGTCAAAATTTTAGCAAATTATGGTCATGGTATGATTGTGTGTTACTGTGCTATATTACAGGTCCACCTAGTCTGGATAGTTTACTGGGTTGGTACCAAACTGTCTCTGGTTACCTGGTGATGCTGAGTGTCCCTGGTAGAGCTATAGATGTTACTGGTTACTGGTAACTGTGGCGCACTTGAAGAAGATGGATTGGATGGACGACTGTTCATTTTTTCCTGATTGTCTACCTGTTTTATTGTGGACAGCCTGATGAAGAAGGTTCGCCAGGTAAATTTAAAATGTAATTCCCATGTTGGAGCTGATTTTTAGAATGTTGTTTGAATTTTTCTGATTTGTGTTTTTCACAAAAATATTATAGAAACAAGACTATTTGACTGAGCCGCGGCAAGCATAAAATGCCCTTATCGTAAATGACGTAATACCAAGAAACTCGACTAAGTCACAAGATGACGTTTCAAAATGGTAGCGCCCTGATGTTTACGTGCGTCAAGGTTAAACTAAACAATAGATACATTTGACGTAATTAAGTTACAAGTGAAATTTCATAATAAACTTCAAATATATAATTTAAACATGTAGATTTACGAAATAATATCGTCCAATGTAAATGATTTCTGCCTATAGGTAAGGAACCACTAAATACATAAGTGGCCCAAATGGTGATACACTCAAAAGAGTCCTGAAAGAAACATTGGATTGACGGGAAATGGTGCTATGCATTGACAATTGTGCTTTGAAATCATGAAATTGAGTTTAAAGTCATTGTGAACATGTATTGGATGTAGTGAAACTGTTTAATCTTGAACATTTTGACATTTAGACCTAAATATGAAAGTGAAAGTAGAGTAGGGGTTAACCGGTCTAGGATCAATCATTTTAATAAATGCGCAACATATTCTTCATCAGTTGGATAAAGTGTATGTTATACATCAGGAATATTGACTTCTTGGTGTTACAATGTATATGTAAGCTTACCAAGTTGAATTGCAATGTTTTCAGGTAGCAAATCTGACCCAGCTCCTTGACTTGAATTTGGAGTTGAAATGGTCAACCCGAAGAACCTTGTCCCCATGTTCCTGTCATACAATGACTGCTTCAATGGACTTCGAGGTAATTTTGCAATATGGTCCTATTTTTATAAGCCCGTTTGAAAGAAAAAGTGAATTTATTGAAGTATGGCAGCATTTTCATTGTAAATCTTGCTCGTTCGCAAACGCAAACTGCCCAAGGATACTTGCTAAAATGTATATCATTCTTACGATTAAACTCTAGGGAACAAACTCTTACTTAGTTTAAGACTGAAATTGTATACTTACAAAGATATTCAAGATTGTTGCCATTTTTCTACTTTCGGTTTGCAAGGTCATTGATGATCATTGGTTTTTTGCATGATAAAAGTTCATGAATTTGTTTCATAATTATTTCTTTGTAAGAGTTTGTTCCTTATACTATTGGCTTTGTCCCCGACAACAAACTTTGACTCTTAATGCCATGTTGACTTTGTTTGTGAACGAGTAAGATTTGCAATTAAAATGCTGTCATGCTTCAATAAATTCACTTTATCAATATTTATTTTGGGTTGAACTTCAAGAGTACATGTAGTGCATCATAATACAATGCTTATTTTATTCAGCAACTTTAATTTGAAGACAAAACGAAAATTGCACTATTTCACTAAAGATTAGACTCTACTCCCTTAACATGGAAATTCAAGATTGTTGACTGGCAACCATCCTGAATCATGCCCCTATCTTTGATGAGGGGTATATTGCTTTGCACATGTCAGTATTTCCGTCGGTCTACTAAATGGTTTCTGTTTGATAACTCAAGAACGCTTAGACCTACGATCTTCAAACTATACATGAAGGTTGGTCAGCAACAGTAGATGACCCCTTTTTATTTTGAGGTCAAAGGTCAAGGTCATTACGACCTTCACCATTTATGACCATTGGGCTGCCATTGGTGCATACATGTTTTACAAACATCTCTTGTTAATTGTTGTATGCAGTTGTTATCTATGAACTTTGGTGTTTTTGATGTGTATAGATGTACAACGACCTTCGAAATATGACCATCGGACGAGTCCATTTGCTATGGTTGAAACGATATTTACTGTTACTTTTCTGATATAATATAGATATATATTACAACCTCGCGTTAACTTCCAAGTTGACAGCATTTTTTTATTTTTTTTTACATTAACTTCCCAAGATCATGTTCTAATTCTAATTCATGCCTATATTGCAGTTCCAGCTCTTGATTGGACTCCTTGGCGAAGATGGAGATGTACCATGGTGGAAGATTTCTTCGCATCCATTTTATGGGAAGTTTTTCCTCTGTTATTTTTTTCTCTAATGGTTTTGTTGTATAGTTTTTTTTATTTAGTTTTATAGTTAGTTTTAGTTGATAAGTAATATGTTATTTTGTTTTTCCAATGGTTTTGTTGTGTAGTTTTCTTTGATGTTGTATTTTTTTATTTAGCTTTATAGTTAGTTTTAGTTGATAATTAAGATGTTATTTTGTTTTTCTAATGGTTTTGTTGTGTAGTTTTCTTAGATGTTGTATTTTTTTATTTAGCTTTATAGTTAGTTTTAAGATATTGTTATTTTGTTTTTCTAATGGTTTTGTTGTGTAGTTTTCTTAGATGTTGTATTTTTTTATTTAGCTTTATAGTTAGTTTTAGTTGATAATTAAGATGTTATTTTGTTTTTCTAATGGTTTTGTTGTGTAGTTTTCTTAGATGTTGTATTTTTTTATTTAGCTTTATAGTTAGTTTTAGTTGATAATTAAGATGTTTTTTTGTTTTTCTAATGGTTTTGTTGTGTAGTTTTCTTTGATGTTGTATTTTTTTATTTAGCTTTATAGTTAGTTTTAGTTGATAATTAAGATGTTATTTTGTTTTTCTAATGGTTTTGTTGTGTAGTTTTCTTAGATGTTGTATTTTTTTATTTAGCTTTATAGTTAGTTTTAAGATATTGTTATTTTGTTTTTCTAATGGTTTTGTTGTGTAGTTTTCTTAGATGTTGTATTTTTTTATTTAGCTTTATAGTTAGTTTTAGTTGATAATTAAGATGTTATTTTGTTTTTCTAATGGTTTTGTTGTGTAGTTTTCTTAGATGTTGTATTTTTTTATTTAGCTTTATAGTTAGTTTTAGTTGATAATTAAGATGTTATTTTGTTTTTCTAATGGTTTTGTTGTGTAGTTTTCTTAGATGTTGTATTTTTTTTATTTAGCTTTATAGTTAGTTTTAAGATATTGTTATTTTGTTTTTCTAATGGTTTTGTTACGAGTTTTTTTATTTTTTATTTTTTTTTAATTTATTTTTTAACATTAACTTCCCAAGATCATGTTCTAATTCTAATTCATGCCTATATTGCAGTTCCAGCTCTTGATTGGACTCCTTGGCGAAGATGGAGATGTACCATGGTGGAAGATTTCTTCGCATCCATTTTATGGGAAGTTTTTGCTCTGTTATTTTTTTCTCTAATGGTTTTGTTGTATAGTTTTTTTATTTAGCTTTATAGTTAGTTTTAGTTGATAATTAAGATGTTATTTTGTTTTTCTAATGGTTTTGTTGTGTAGTTTTCTTAGATGTTGTATTTTTTTATTTAGCTTTATAGTTAGTTTTAGTTGATAATTAAGATGTTTTTTTGTTTTTCTAATGGTTTTGTTGTGTAGTTTTCTTTGATGTTGTATTTTTTTATTTAGCTTTATAGTTAGTTTTAGTTGATAATTAAGATGTTATTTTGTTTTTCTAATGGTTTTGTTGTGTAGTTTTCTTTGATGTTGTATTTTTTTATTTAGCTTTATAGTTAGTTTTAGTTGATAATTAAGATGTTTTTTTGTTTTTCTAATGGTTTTGTTGTGTAGTTTTCTTTGATGTTGTATTTTTTTATTTAGCTTTATAGTTAGTTTTAGTTGATAATTAAGATGTTATTTTGTTTTTCTAATGGTTTTGTTGTGTAGTTTTCTTAGATGTTGTATTTTTTTATTTAGCTTTATAGTTAGTTTTAGTTGATAATTAAGATGTTATTTTGTTTTTCTAATGGTTTTGTTGTGTAGTTTTCTTAGATGTTGTATTTTTTTATTTAGCTTTATAGTTAGTTTTAGTTGATAATTAAGATGTTTTTTTGTTTTTCTAATGGTTTTGTTGTGTAGTTTTCTTTGATGTTGTATTTTTTTATTTAGCTTTATAGTTAGTTTTAGTTGATAATTAAGATGTTATTTTGTTTTTCTAATGGTTTTGTTGTGTAGTTTTCTTAGATGTTGTATTTTTTTATTTAGCTTTATAGTTAGTTTTAAGATATTGTTATTTTGTTTTTCTAATGGTTTTGTTGTGTAGTTTTCTTAGATGTTGTATTTTTTTATTTAGCTTTATAGTTAGTTTTAGTTGATAATTAAGATGTTATTTTGTTTTTCTAATGGTTTTGTTGTGTAGTTTTCTTAGATGTTGTATTTTTTTATTTAGCTTTATAGTTAGTTTTAGTTGATAATTAAGATGTTATTTTGTTTTTCTAATGGTTTTGTTGTGTAGTTTTCTTAGATGTTGTATTTTTTTTATTTAGCTTTATAGTTAGTTTTAAGATATTGTTATTTTGTTTTTCTAATGGTTTTGTTACGAGTTTTTTTATTTTTTATTTTTTTTTAATTTATTTTTTAACATTAACTTCCCAAGATCATGTTCTAATTCTAATTCATGCCTATATTGCAGTTCCAGCTCTTGATTGGACTCCTTGGCGAAGATGGAGATGTACCATGGTGGAAGATTTCTTCGCATCCATTTTATGGGAAGTTTTTGCTCTGTTATTTTTTTCTCTAATGGTTTTGTTGTATAGTTTTTTTATTTAGCTTTATAGTTAGTTTTAGTTGATAATTAAGATGTTATTTTGTTTTTCTAATGGTTTTGTTGTGTAGTTTTCTTAGATGTTGTATTTTTTTATTTAGCTTTATAGTTAGTTTTAGTTGATAATTAAGATGTTTTTTTGTTTTTCTAATGGTTTTGTTGTGTAGTTTTCTTTGATGTTGTATTTTTTTATTTAGCTTTATAGTTAGTTTTAGTTGATAATTAAGATGTTATTTTGTTTTTCTAATGGTTTTGTTGTGTAGTTTTCTTTGATGTTGTATTTTTTTATTTAGCTTTATAGTTAGTTTTAGTTGATAATTAAGATGTTATTTTGTTTTTCTAATGGTTTTGTTGTGTAGTTTTCTTAGATGTTGTATTTTTTTATTTAGCTTTATAGTTAGTTTTAGTTGATAATTAAGATGTTATTTTGTTTTTCTAATGGTTTTGTTGTGTAGTTTTCTTAGATGTTACGAGTTTTTTATTTAGCTTTATAGTTAGTTTTAGTTGATAATTAAGATGTTATTTTGTTTTTCTAATGGCTTTGTTGTGTAGTTTTCTTAGATGTTACGAGTTTTTTTATTTAGCTTTATAGTTAGTTTTAGTTGATAATTAAGATGTTATTTTGTTTTTCTAATGGTTTTGTTGTGTAGTTTTCTTAGATGTTGTATTTTTTATTTAGCTTTATAGTTAGTTTTAGTTGATAATTAAGATGTTATTTTGTTTTTCTAATGGTTTTGTTGTGTAGTTTTCTTAGATGTTGTATTTTTTTATTTAGCTTTATAGTTAGTTTTAAGATATTGTTATTTTGTTTTTCTAATGGTTTTGTTGTGTAGTTTTCTTAGATGTTGTATTTTTTTATTTAGCTTTATAGTTAGTTTTAGTTGATAATTAAGATGTTATTTTGTTTTTCTAATGGTTTTGTTGTGTAGTTTTCTTAGATGTTGTATTTTTTTATTTAGCTTTATAGTTAGTTTTAGTTGATAATTAAGATGTTATTTTGTTTTTCTAATGGTTTTGTTGTGTAGTTTTCTTAGATGTTGTATTTTTTTTATTTAGCTTTATAGTTAGTTTTAAGATATTGTTATTTTGTTTTTCTAATGGTTTTGTTACGAGTTTTTTTATTTTTTATTTTTTTTTAATTTATTTTTTAACATTAACTTCCCAAGATCATGTTCTAATTCTAATTCATGCCTATATTGCAGTTCCAGCTCTTGATTGGACTCCTTGGCGAAGATGGAGATGTACCATGGTGGAAGATTTCTTCGCATCCATTTTATGGGAAGTTTTTGCTCTGTTATTTTTTTCTCTAATGGTTTTGTTGTATAGTTTTTTTATTTAGCTTTATAGTTAGTTTTAGTTGATAATTAAGATGTTATTTTGTTTTTCTAATGGTTTTGTTGTGTAGTTTTCTTAGATGTTGTATTTTTTTATTTAGCTTTATAGTTAGTTTTAGTTGATAATTAAGATGTTTTTTTGTTTTTCTAATGGTTTTGTTGTGTAGTTTTCTTTGATGTTGTATTTTTTTATTTAGCTTTATAGTTAGTTTTAGTTGATAATTAAGATGTTATTTTGTTTTTCTAATGGTTTTGTTGTGTAGTTTTCTTTGATGTTGTATTTTTTTATTTAGCTTTATAGTTAGTTTTAGTTGATAATTAAGATGTTATTTTGTTTTTCTAATGGTTTTGTTGTGTAGTTTTCTTAGATGTTGTATTTTTTTATTTAGCTTTATAGTTAGTTTTAGTTGATAATTAAGATGTTATTTTGTTTTTCTAATGGTTTTGTTGTGTAGTTTTCTTAGATGTTACGAGTTTTTTATTTAGCTTTATAGTTAGTTTTAGTTGATAATTAAGATGTTATTTTGTTTTTCTAATGGTTTTGTTGTGTAGTTTTCTTAGATGTTACGAGTTTTTTATTTAGCTTTATAGTTAGTTTTAGTTGATAATTAAGATGTTATTTTGTTTTTCTAATGGTTTTGTTGTGTAGTTTTCTTAGATGTTGTATTTTTTTATTTAGCTTTATAGTTAGTTTTAGTTGATAATTAAGATGTTTTTTTGTTTTTCTAATGGTTTTGTTGTGTAGTTTTCTTTGATGTTGTATTTTTTTATTTAGCTTTATAGTTAGTTTTAGTTGATAATTAAGATGTTATTTTGTTTTTCTAATGGTTTTGTTGTGTAGTTTTCTTAGATGTTGTATTTTTTTATTTAGCTTTATAGTTAGTTTTAAGATATTGTTATTTTGTTTTTCTAATGGTTTTGTTGTGTAGTTTTCTTAGATGTTGTATTTTTTTATTTAGCTTTATAGTTAGTTTTAGTTGATAATTAAGATGTTATTTTGTTTTTCTAATGGTTTTGTTGTGTAGTTTTCTTAGATGTTGTATTTTTTTATTTAGCTTTATAGTTAGTTTTAAGATATTGTTATTTTGTTTTTCTAATGGTTTTGTTGTGTAGTTTTCTTAGATGTTGTATTTTTTTATTTAGCTTTATAGTTAGTTTTAGTTGATAATTAAGATGTTATTTTGTTTTTCTAATGGTTTTGTTGTGTAGTTTTCTTAGATGTTGTATTTTTTTATTTAGCTTTATAGTTAGTTTTAGTTGATAATTAAGATGTTATTTTGTTTTTCTAATGGTTTTGTTGTGTAGTTTTCTTAGATGTTGTATTTTTTTATTTAGCTTTATAGTTAGTTTTAGTTGATAATTAAGATGTTTTTTTGTTTTTCTAATGGTTTTGTTGTGTAGTTTTCTTTGATGTTGTATTTTTTTATTTAGCTTTATAGTTAGTTTTAGTTGATAATTAAGATGTTATTTTGTTTTTCTAATGGTTTTGTTGTGTAGTTTTCTTTGATGTTGTATTTTTTTATTTAGCTTTATAGTTAGTTTTAGTTGATAATTAAGATGTTTTTTTGTTTTTCTAATGGTTTTGTTGTGTAGTTTTCTTTGATGTTGTATTTTTTTATTTAGCTTTATAGTTAGTTTTAGTTGATAATTAAGATGTTATTTTGTTTTTCTAATGGTTTTGTTGTGTAGTTTTCTTAGATGTTGTATTTTTTTATTTAGCTTTATAGTTAGTTTTAGTTGATAATTAAGATGTTATTTTGTTTTTCTAATGGTTTTGTTGTGTAGTTTTCTTAGATGTTGTATTTTTTTATTTAGCTTTATAGTTAGTTTTAGTTGATAATTAAGATGTTATTTTGTTTTTCTAATGGTTTTGTTGTGTAGTTTTCTTAGATGTTACGAGTTTTTTTATTTAGCTTTATAGTTAGTTTTAGTTGATAATTAAGATGTTATTTTGTTTTTCTAATGGTTTTGTTGTGTAGTTTTCTTAGATGTTGTATTTTTTTATTTAGCTTTATAGTTAGTTTTAGTTGATAATTAAGATGTTATTTTGTTTTTCTAATGGTTTTGTTGTGTAGTTTTCTTAGATGTTACGAGTTTTTTATTTAGCTTTATAGTTAGTTTTAGTTGATAATTAAGATGTTATTTTGTTTTTCTAATGGCTTTGTTGTGTAGTTTTCTTAGATGTTACGAGTTTTTTTATTTAGCTTTATAGTTAGTTTTAGTTGATAATTAAGATGTTATTTTGTTTTTCTAATGGTTTTGTTGTGTAGTTTTCTTAGATGTTGTATTTTTTATTTAGCTTTATAGTTAGTTTTAGTTGATAATTAAGATGTTATTTTGTTTTTCTAATGGTTTTGTTGTGTAGTTTTCTTAGATGTTGTATTTTTTTATTTAGCTTTATAGTTAGTTTTAAGATATTGTTATTTTGTTTTTCTAATGGTTTTGTTGTGTAGTTTTCTTAGATGTTGTATTTTTTTATTTAGCTTTATAGTTAGTTTTAGTTGATAATTAAGATGTTATTTTGTTTTTCTAATGGTTTTGTTGTGTAGTTTTCTTAGATGTTGTATTTTTTTATTTAGCTTTATAGTTAGTTTTAGTTGATAATTAAGATGTTATTTTGTTTTTCTAATGGTTTTGTTGTGTAGTTTTCTTAGATGTTGTATTTTTTTATTTAGCTTTATAGTTAGTTTTAGTTGATAATTAAGATGTTTTTTTGTTTTTCTAATGGTTTTGTTGTGTAGTTTTCTTTGATGTTGTATTTTTTTATTTAGCTTTATAGTTAGTTTTAGTTGATAATTAAGATGTTATTTTGTTTTTCTAATGGTTTTGTTGTGTAGTTTTCTTAGATGTTGTATTTTTTTATTTAGCTTTATAGTTAGTTTTAAGATATTGTTATTTTGTTTTTCTAATGGTTTTGTTGTGTAGTTTTCTTAGATGTTGTATTTTTTTATTTAGCTTTATAGTTAGTTTTAGTTGATAATTAAGATGTTATTTTGTTTTTCTAATGGTTTTGTTGTGTAGTTTTCTTAGATGTTGTATTTTTTTATTTAGCTTTATAGTTAGTTTTAGTTGATAATTAAGATGTTATTTTGTTTTTCTAATGGTTTTGTTGTGTAGTTTTCTTAGATGTTGTATTTTTTTTATTTAGCTTTATAGTTAGTTTTAAGATATTGTTATTTTGTTTTTCTAATGGTTTTGTTACGAGTTTTTTTATTTTTTATTTTTTTTTAATTTATTTTTTAACATTAACTTCCCAAGATCATGTTCTAATTCTAATTCATGCCTATATTGCAGTTCCAGCTCTTGATTGGACTCCTTGGCGAAGATGGAGATGTACCATGGTGGAAGATTTCTTCGCATCCATTTTATGGGAAGTTTTTGCTCTGTTATTTTTTTCTCTAATGGTTTTGTTGTATAGTTTTTTTATTTAGCTTTATAGTTAGTTTTAGTTGATAATTAAGATGTTATTTTGTTTTTCTAATGGTTTTGTTGTGTAGTTTTCTTAGATGTTGTATTTTTTTATTTAGCTTTATAGTTAGTTTTAGTTGATAATTAAGATGTTTTTTTGTTTTTCTAATGGTTTTGTTGTGTAGTTTTCTTTGATGTTGTATTTTTTTATTTAGCTTTATAGTTAGTTTTAGTTGATAATTAAGATGTTATTTTGTTTTTCTAATGGTTTTGTTGTGTAGTTTTCTTTGATGTTGTATTTTTTTATTTAGCTTTATAGTTAGTTTTAGTTGATAATTAAGATGTTATTTTGTTTTTCTAATGGTTTTGTTGTGTAGTTTTCTTAGATGTTGTATTTTTTTATTTAGCTTTATAGTTAGTTTTAGTTGATAATTAAGATGTTATTTTGTTTTTCTAATGGTTTTGTTGTGTAGTTTTCTTAGATGTTACGAGTTTTTTATTTAGCTTTATAGTTAGTTTTAGTTGATAATTAAGATGTTATTTTGTTTTTCTAATGGCTTTGTTGTGTAGTTTTCTTAGATGTTACGAGTTTTTTTATTTAGCTTTATAGTTAGTTTTAGTTGATAATTAAGATGTTATTTTGTTTTTCTAATGGTTTTGTTGTGTAGTTTTCTTAGATGTTGTATTTTTTATTTAGCTTTATAGTTAGTTTTAGTTGATAATTAAGATGTTATTTTGTTTTTCTAATGGTTTTGTTGTGTAGTTTTCTTAGATGTTGTATTTTTTTATTTAGCTTTATAGTTAGTTTTAAGATATTGTTATTTTGTTTTTCTAATGGTTTTGTTGTGTAGTTTTCTTAGATGTTGTATTTTTTTATTTAGCTTTATAGTTAGTTTTAGTTGATAATTAAGATGTTATTTTGTTTTTCTAATGGTTTTGTTGTGTAGTTTTCTTAGATGTTGTATTTTTTTATTTAGCTTTATAGTTAGTTTTAGTTGATAATTAAGATGTTATTTTGTTTTTCTAATGGTTTTGTTGTGTAGTTTTCTTAGATGTTGTATTTTTTTATTTAGCTTTATAGTTAGTTTTAGTTGATAATTAAGATGTTTTTTTGTTTTTCTAATGGTTTTGTTGTGTAGTTTTCTTTGATGTTGTATTTTTTTATTTAGCTTTATAGTTAGTTTTAGTTGATAATTAAGATGTTATTTTGTTTTTCTAATGGTTTTGTTGTGTAGTTTTCTTAGATGTTGTATTTTTTTATTTAGCTTTATAGTTAGTTTTAAGATATTGTTATTTTGTTTTTCTAATGGTTTTGTTGTGTAGTTTTCTTAGATGTTGTATTTTTTTATTTAGCTTTATAGTTAGTTTTAGTTGATAATTAAGATGTTATTTTGTTTTTCTAATGGTTTTGTTGTGTAGTTTTCTTAGATGTTGTATTTTTTTATTTAGCTTTATAGTTAGTTTTAGTTGATAATTAAGATGTTATTTTGTTTTTCTAATGGTTTTGTTGTGTAGTTTTCTTAGATGTTGTATTTTTTTTATTTAGCTTTATAGTTAGTTTTAAGATATTGTTATTTTGTTTTTCTAATGGTTTTGTTACGAGTTTTTTTATTTTTTATTTTTTTTTAATTTATTTTTTAACATTAACTTCCCAAGATCATGTTCTAATTCTAATTCATGCCTATATTGCAGTTCCAGCTCTTGATTGGACTCCTTGGCGAAGATGGAGATGTACCATGGTGGAAGATTTCTTCGCATCCATTTTATGGGAAGTTTTTGCTCTGTTATTTTTTTCTCTAATGGTTTTGTTGTATAGTTTTTTTATTTAGCTTTATAGTTAGTTTTAGTTGATAATTAAGATGTTATTTTGTTTTTCTAATGGTTTTGTTGTGTAGTTTTCTTAGATGTTGTATTTTTTTATTTAGCTTTATAGTTAGTTTTAGTTGATAATTAAGATGTTTTTTTGTTTTTCTAATGGTTTTGTTGTGTAGTTTTCTTTGATGTTGTATTTTTTTATTTAGCTTTATAGTTAGTTTTAGTTGATAATTAAGATGTTATTTTGTTTTTCTAATGGTTTTGTTGTGTAGTTTTCTTTGATGTTGTATTTTTTTATTTAGCTTTATAGTTAGTTTTAGTTGATAATTAAGATGTTATTTTGTTTTTCTAATGGTTTTGTTGTGTAGTTTTCTTAGATGTTGTATTTTTTTATTTAGCTTTATAGTTAGTTTTAGTTGATAATTAAGATGTTATTTTGTTTTTCTAATGGTTTTGTTGTGTAGTTTTCTTAGATGTTGTATTTTTTTATTTAGCTTTATAGTTAGTTTTAGTTGATAATTAAGATGTTATTTTGTTTTTCTAATGGTTTTGTTGTGTAGTTTTCTTAGATGTTGTATTTTTTTATTTAGCTTTATAGTTAGTTTTAGTTGATAATTAAGATGTTATTTTGTTTTTCTAATGGTTTTGTTGTGTAGTTTTCTTTGATGTTGTATTTTTTTATTTAGCTTTATAGTTAGTTTTAGTTGATAATTAAGATGTTATTTTGTTTTTCTAATGGTTTTGTTGTGTAGTTTTCCTAGATGTTGTATTTTTTTATTTAGCTTTATAGTTAGTTTTAAGATATTGTTATTTTGTTTTTCTAATGGTTTTGTTGTGTAGTTTTCTTAGATGTTGTATTTTTTTATTTAGCTTTATAGTTAGTTTTAGTTGATAATTAAGATGTTATTTTGTTTTTCTAATGGTTTTGTTGTGTAGTTTTCTTAGATGTTGTATTTTTTTATTTAGCTTTATAGTTAGTTTTAGTTGATAATTAAGATGTTATTTTGTTTTTCTAATGGTTTTGTTGTGTAGTTTTCTTAGATGTTGTATTTTTTTTATTTAGCTTTATAGTTAGTTTTAAGATATTGTTATTTTGTTTTTCTAATGGTTTTGTTACGAGTTTTTTTATTTTTTATTTTTTTTTATTTTATTTTTTAACATTAACTTCCCAAGATCATGTTCTAATTCTAATTCATGCCTATATTGCAGTTCCAGCTCTTGATTGGACTCCTTGGCGAAGATGGAGATGTACCATGGTGGAAGATTTCTTCGCATCCATTTTATGGGAAGTTTTTGCTCTGTTATTTTTTTCTCTAATGGTTTTGTTGTATAGTTTTTTTATTTAGCTTTATAGTTAGTTTTAGTTGATAATTAAGATGTTATTTTGTTTTTCTAATGGTTTTGTTGTGTAGTTTTCTTAGATGTTGTATTTTTTTATTTAGCTTTATAGTTAGTTTTAGTTGATAATTAAGATGTTTTTTTGTTTTTCTAATGGTTTTGTTGTGTAGTTTTCTTTGATGTTGTATTTTTTTATTTAGCTTTATAGTTAGTTTTAGTTGATAATTAAGATGTTATTTTGTTTTTCTAATGGTTTTGTTGTGTAGTTTTCTTTGATGTTGTATTTTTTTATTTAGCTTTATAGTTAGTTTTAGTTGATAATTAAGATGTTATTTTGTTTTTCTAATGGTTTTGTTGTGTAGTTTTCTTAGATGTTGTATTTTTTTATTTAGCTTTATAGTTAGTTTTAAGATATTGTTATTTTGTTTTTCTAATGGTTTTGTTGTGTAGTTTTCTTAGATGTTGTATTTTTTTATTTAGCTTTATAGTTAGTTTTAAGATATTGTTATTTTGTTTTTCTAATGGTTTTGTTGTGTAGTTTTCTTAGATGTTGTATTTTTTTATTTAGCTTTATAGTTAGTTTTAGTTGATAATTAAGATGTTATTTTGTTTTTCTAATGGTTTTGTTGTGTAGTTTTCTTAGATGTTGTATTTTTTTATTTAGCTTTATAGTTAGTTTTAGTTGATAATTAAGATGTTATTTTGTTTTTCTAATGGTTTTGTTGTGTAGTTTTCTTAGATGTTGTATTTTTTTTATTTAGCTTTATAGTTAGTTTTAAGATATTGTTATTTTGTTTTTCTAATGGTTTTGTTACGAGTTTTTTTATTTTTTATTTTTTTTTATTTTATTTTTTAACATTAACTTCCCAAGATCATGTTCTAATTCTAATTCATGCCTATATTGCAGTTCCAGCTCTTGATTGGACTCCTTGGCGAAGATGGAGATGTACCATGGTGGAAGATTTCTTCGCATCCATTTTATGGGAAGTTTTTGCTCTGTTATTTTTTTCTCTAATGGTTTTGTTGTATAGTTTTTTTATTTAGCTTTATAGTTAGTTTTAGTTGATAATTAAGATGTTATTTTGTTTTTCTAATGGTTTTGTTGTGTAGTTTTCTTAGATGTTGTATTTTTTTATTTAGCTTTATAGTTAGTTTTAGTTGATAATTAAGATGTTTTTTTGTTTTTCTAATGGTTTTGTTGTGTAGTTTTCTTTGATGTTGTATTTTTTTATTTAGCTTTATAGTTAGTTTTAGTTGATAATTAAGATGTTATTTTGTTTTTCTAATGGTTTTGTTGTGTAGTTTTCTTTGATGTTGTATTTTTTTATTTAGCTTTATAGTTAGTTTTAGTTGATAATTAAGATGTTATTTTGTTTTTCTAATGGTTTTGTTGTGTAGTTTTCTTAGATGTTGTATTTTTTTATTTAGCTTTATAGTTAGTTTTAAGATATTGTTATTTTGTTTTTCTAATGGTTTTGTTGTGTAGTTTTCTTAGATGTTGTATTTTTTTATTTAGCTTTATAGTTAGTTTTAAGATATTGTTATTTTGTTTTTCTAATGGTTTTGTTACGAGTTTTTTTATTTTTCATTTTTTTTTATTTTATTTTTTAACATTAACTTCCCAAGATCATGTTCTAATTCTAATTCATGCCTATATTGCAGTTCCAGCTCTTGATTGGACTCCTTGGCGAAGATGGAGATGTACCATGGTGGAAGATTTCTTCGCATCCATTTTATGGAAAGTTTTTGCTCTGTTATTTTTTTCTCTAATGGTTTTGTTGTATAGTTTTTTTATTTAGCTTTATAGTTAGTTTTAGTTGATAATTAAGATGTTATTTTGTTTTTCTAATGGTTTTGTTGTGTAGTTTTCTTAGATGTTGTATTTTTTTATTTAGCTTTATAGTTAGTTTTAGTTGATAATTAAGATGTTATTTTGTTTTTCTAATGGTTTTGTTGTGTAGTTTTCTTAGATGTTGTATTTTTTTATTAAGCTTTATAGTTAGTTTTAGTTGATAATTAAGATGTTATTTTGTTTTTCTAATGGTTTTGTTGTGTAGTTTTCTTTGATGTTGTATTTTTTTATTTAGCTTTATAGTTTTAGTTGATAATTAAGATGTTATTTTGTTTTTCTAATGGTTTTGTTGTGTAGTTTTCTTAGATGTTGTATTTTTTATTTAGCTTTATAGTTAGTTTTAGTTGATAATTAAGATGTTATTTTGTTTTTCTTATGCTTTAGTTTAGTTTTTTAGATAATACGAGTTTTTTTATTTTTTTATTTATTTTTTTTAACATTAACTTCCCAAGATCATGTTCTAATTCATGCCTATATTGCAGTACAGCTCTTGATTGGACTCCTTGGCGTAGACAGATGGACAAGGGATAAGACAGATGTACCATGGTGGAAGTGAGAGTTGGACCATGGTGGAAGTGAGAGTTGGACCGTGATGAAGTAAGAGTTGGACCGTGATGAAGTGAGAGTTGGACCGTGATGAAGTAAGAGTTGGACCATGATGAAGTGAGAGTTGGAACATGATGAAGTGAGAGTTGGACCATGATGAAGTGAGAGTTGGAACATGATGAAGTGAGAGTTGGACCATGATGACGTGTGAGTTGGACCGTGATGAAGTGAGAGTTGGACCGTGATGAAGTGAGAGTTGGACCGTGATGACGTGAGAGTGGGACCGTGATGACGTGTGAGTGGGACCATGATGACGTGAGAGTTGGACCATGATGAAGTGGGGATGGAGGATTCTATTGAAGTGACAGGATTGTTGAAATCATGGTTAGCTTTATACTGTAAACTTCCTCATCATTTATTGAAGCTAGCTAGCTGAAATTTCTGGGATCAATGTGTTCTCGCATTGGAATTGATTATTGAAATATACCGAAAATAACACTAATTTGCTTCTATAGATGGATAAATGTTGTGACCAAAGACACAACATTATACAGTTCTTCAGTCCTGGCAAAATCCCTTCTTTGTTCATATTGTAAAACAATAGATGACTGGAAATGTATATAGGTCAAACACTGAAAGTGATTGGACAGTCCCTTGCTATGATTTACCTGTGGGTGGGTGAAACAATACAAGTTTTTGCACCCATCAGTGCAACAGTCCCACAGTGAATGACATGCTGATTACCGCTGACTTCCCTTACTTATTTGCATATAACAATAAACAATGTTTTAAACTTTATACAATTTATTTTAATTAATATTCTAATGTAATAAAATTACAAATTTAAAAATGCTTATGTTTATTTATGATTGAATAGGAACATTATTAGACTTGTGGCGGCTGTAATAAGTCTCCCCGTACTTCACTTCAGTGTAGTTATCATTTATAATTACCTCTCTATGGCTAATTATGCACAAAATTCGAAGTCCACAGTGTGTCATTCATTGCGGAGTGAGTATATAGGCTTGCTTGAAATATCCATTCATGGGGATATGGATGGTTCTATGTCTGACTCTTGCGTGGATGGCTAGGCGCTCCCGTAGTCTCTGTGTTGCTTTGGATTATCTGTGCGCTACAGCATTTATATAATATACGCTAATGACTATTCACTGCGGGACTGTTTTTAGCTCACCTGTCACAAAGTGACAGAGTGAGCTTTTATGATCACTCTTCGTCAGTCTGTCAACAATTGGGTTGTGTCCTCTGTAGAGGTCACAATTTTGGCATAATCTTTATGAAACCTGGTCACAATGATCATCTCAACAAAATCTAGGTAAAGTTCGATATTGGGTCATCCGGGGTAAAAAACTAGGTCTCAAGGTCAAATCATAGAAAAACCTTGTGTAGTCACTAGAGGTCACAATTTTGACCTTTATGAAACTTGGTCACAATGATCATCTCAACAAAACTTAGGTCAAGTTTGATATTGGGTCCTCATGGGGTCAAGAACTAGGTCACAAGATCCATTCATAGAAAAACCTTGTGTAGTCACTAGAGGTCACAATTTTGACATCTTTATGAAATTTGGTCACAATGATCATCTCAGTTAGATCTAGGTCAAGATGCATATTGGGTCATCCAGGGTAAAAAACTAGGTCACTAGGTCAAATCATAGAAAGACCTTGTGTAGTCACTAGAGATCATTTTAGCCTCATCTTTATGAAATTTGGTCATTATGATCATCTCAACAAAATCTAGTTCAAGTGTGAGGTCACTAGGTCAAATCACAGGGCTTGCATGCACTACAACGACCGGTGAGCAACCTAGGGCCCTTTGGGTCCTCTTGTTAAATTTGTAAACAACGAGACCGTCATGGAATCCGATCAGTGAATATGACCTAAAATGTATCTTAAACATGGTAAATGATATATATATTATTGTTTTGTGTAGTATTTTACATCTAGACTCGATTGCAAATGTTTCCCCGTTGATGGGGAATTTCAAAAATCTGTATTTTGTGGTATAATTTCTTAGGCCTGTGCTTTCTACTAGATATATTTCTATATGGACAGTCTTACTGATCAGTTAGTTTATACTAATTCATTTTAATAGGTCAAGTGTAAAACTTGTTTCTTAATACTTGATTAATCAATATGGACCCTTCATTTCTGATGGTATTCATTGCCTCAAGAAGCCAGCTTTTAACTTTTGATTTCTAGTGTCTAGCAAGGGAATTAGTTTGGTACCATGTTTATCATGTCTTTGGAACGATGCAGTCTGGACGCGAACCTGGTTCCCTTGTGCTCTAAGCAAATGCTGTACAAATAAGCTACTGGTTTCATTTTTCATTTGAATGAAATACTTTTTAGCATTGTCAAAAGAAATCAATGGAAATCTGTATTACTATATTGACAGAAACCTGATTGAACATATGTCTACAGCTGGCACAGATGAAGATAGGACAAGACATTGATAGTGTGAATATTCAACACAGGAAGAATGCTGTTAGAAGGTATATGGTCATCATGTACCTACAAATTATCTGATTTTCATAGTAAACAAAATTCAACTTTTTTATCATTAAATTGACCACAATAAATAGATATGTGGAACAACATTATTTATGATCATTAATTTAAATGATTCAAAAATAGTTATGATGGTTGAGTTTGTTTTATTTATTTTGTTATGCTTGTTTATAACCAGTTAAAAATTCCTCTTCCACATGGAAGACACAACTTCTCCACATGTGAAGGACCTAGATTTTTCAGTTATATACATTGTTGACAGACTCTGCTAGCTGGGTTTCCTTTACTATATTGAAAGTAATTGTTAAGACAAAATTCCGTGAAAACCAAGTAATAATCTAATATGTTGTATAAGCTTATTAACTTCTTTTAGGTCCCATCATACAGATTGTAAAATCGAAGCGCAGTAAAATGTTGCAGAAAAATGTTGTTGGATGTTCCCATGTAGGACATGACATGGTATGTCATGTGCTGTTGACACTGCATGACAGAAGTGTGGATTTGATAGTTTGACTTGTAAGTGCCAAGATTACGATCACTTGTATCGGTAGTGACTAGATATTTCAGTCGGTCCGTCTGTCCCAAAATTTGTCCTAGCTGTAACTTGCATTGAAGGAGATTTAAATCATTTAGCTAATTTGTTCACCATCATTGGTAAGGTGTAATGCCCAACATCCCTAAAAATAGCCCCAAAAAATCAGTTAAATTTGTAATGTCTGCATACCATGAAAGAGAAGCTATGTTCGATCACGGGCAGTGGCATATATTTCTTGCTTAGAATATATACAACAGCATGGTCATTCTACCAACCCAAGTGTTGCAATTAATTATTTACAGTTGGTAAAATTAAATGCTGGTTTAGATTGTCTGACAAGGTTACAAATCATTGTAGGTAAAAACGTGGAAGCTGGTATGTCTCCTGGTGAACATACTGTCCAGTATGCAGAGAAATGTGCTCAGAAAAGAAAGCATTGTTAAGAAATGTCTCAACTGCCATTAGCAGAGGGTAGAGGTATGTTGTTAAAACAGGACAGATCGGTCACACGAGCAGAAGGGGTTTCTTATCAGTCAGGTTTGTTTATTCTTTTGACAGTTACCTTATATCGTATGCGCCGATTCACATAACCAAGTTTCCTAGACTGTAAATCTTGCTTACATTGATAATATTTGCCCAAATACGTTTTACTAAGATATTTTTTCTCGTGTTCGCTTCTAAGTTTGGGCATAATCCTATGCAAGGTCAGAGTAACCGTAAATAGCAATTATGAACATAGTGAGTTTTTTCCATGAACTGTTGATTTTCGACCGTCACTTGTAGTTATAGACTTTGATAAGTAATAAAAGATGTTTAATCATCGAAACTTATGTATATTTATTCATTCTGGTTCCAGATATATTGGTAATATTGTGGCTTGGTCTAAGTTCAATACTCAAAATTTTTACTTAAATGTATCCCAACAACTTGCGATCGATTAGTAAGACACACTTAAGGATTTTCGTAAGTGACAAATATATGTGCAAACTTGCGCGACATTTACGCAATGTTAGTAAAACAGTACCATGGTTACTAATCCAGCAAACTGGCCACTGGATCAGAGCTGTGTCATACAATAATTTATAATTAGAACCAGCTCTGTTACCATACTGCTGTATACTATATGTAAGTTCCACTAAACCAATAATATGTGGTACTAGTATAATTATTACAATTATAAAATTAATTTATGCAGGCTTTGGACTTGAAGATGATGTGGATGTTGAAAAACTTCCAGAATCAATACCACGAGGAGTGTTAAACCAGTGCCAGTGCATAATGGTTCATCATTCACCTATGATCTAGAAACAACAGATCTAAGTAAGTAGACAAATACTTCTATTTTTATATTATTTTGCTTCACTAGTCATATCACATTCATCACGGCTAAGCATTAATTTCCTTTTGTGGGGATGTTTCCTTCAGATATTATACATGAAAACCAGTGTGTTACCACCTTCTGTGGGTAGAGCTGGTATTGACCGTTTGTCGTTCAACAGGTTATGTATATGTTGGTGATCTAAATATACATTGATTGAAATGATGTACCAAATCTCACAATATCTCGCGGCAATCTTCTGAAATCTTTGATGGTTTATCTATTAAATTACCACAAAACATCAGCAAAGTAGTTTGCATCTGTTGTTATGACAACTCTTTTCCAAGCGCTGAGCTGCATATACAATTTTCACGGAATCCAAAGACCTAACAATATAATTACAATGCATACGGAATCGAAATGAATCGAACACACAATATGATATTATACGACTACAGTAGGTGTATTGCCTTCATGAGCTCTAGTATTTTGATTGGTCAGTTGTGATGTGATTTGAATGAGTCAGCTGCTATCGCTTCTCAGAAACCTTGTCACAATATTCACAATTTTTTTAATTCATTACCACTAAAGGTGAAACCCTATATTACCAAGAATTGCGGTTTCCTCCCAGTAATAGTACTTTGATTTATGACAGGTGTTGTAAAAGTGCTTTTATTCATAGGTGGTCTAGTACTCATCTTTGACTGTAACTAAAGTTTAATGAACATATTTTCAGTACGCTCAAGACAGATGCCCCATATTACCCAACTAGCTGCTGTGGATATGGCTTCATCACAAATGTACAGCTGATACATACAGCCGAAAATACCAATATCAGATAATGCTCATTATGTGACTGGTATAACCATGGTTGACAACAACGACATGCTGATAATTGGGAAACATGTGACTTCAAGTTTATGAAAGACAGTCGCCATAGAATTTTTAAACTGGCTGAAACAGTTTGACAATCCACGTCTTGTTGCCCACAATGGTCGACGTTTTGACTTTCCCGTTCTTCTTTCTTCACACAGTTGTTCAACAGTGTGACTCTTTGTTGGAAACCGCACATGGAATGAATGACTCACTGAATGTTTTGAAAAGTGCATTCCCAAAGAGATCTTCATATAAACAAGAAGACCTTGTTCGTGACATACTGCAAACTGAATACAATGCACATAATGCTATTGACGTAAAGTGTTTAGGTAGCCTTGTTTCAAAGGTTGTTGGTGATCATGGAGATAAAATCATGCTTGACAATAGCATTAATAGCTGTGTTTAATGTTTCCATTTTAAAATGAATTTTCTGCATGTAATTTTTATTGAATATTTTTCAAGTTTAGAAAAACCCTGATACGTTCATCTTTTTTTGGTCTCGTAAATATGTTGGATATGACTTCTGATTGAAGACACGTGGTTCCTGCATGGTTCCTTCTTATTCTCTGCTCAATGTGTATCTATTTTAAAATATTTTTAATGTATAAACAGTTATATATGAGCCAGTCTCCAGGAAAACCTGCTATAATGACATTATGTAATTACTATATATAACAAGATTTTGATAAAGCTCTAAAATAAAGAAAAATACTTATCTATTGATTTTATTTTAAGTAATTGACCAATATAGTACGATACCTTAGCTTTAAATTTTTCTATGAATTATGTCGAAAACACATACTTCGTTGCTATGGTGACCAATTTCAGAAACGTACTGCGATTGAGAAAAACGAGGATGTAGTTGTTTAAAACAGAAGTAGTCTTTCTCTAAATGCAAATAATTTCGATTTTGATATTATATTTTGAAAAGTGAAACATAATTACAGAATTTGGTACTATTTTGAACAGTTCATGTCAATAATTTATTAAATGGTGTAAAAATGAAATACTTATTTCAGTTACGTCGAATAACGTTCGAATGACGTTTGAGACGTCACACAAAAAGCTCCGAATAGGGACTCTACAAAAACAGCTGTAACTTCATTAAAACTCAAGATATTAAAATAATTTCTTTTGCAATTTGCTTATTAATACTATGGAAAATCATAAAGTCAATATTTTTGTCAAAATAACAGGTAATCCTGGAGACTGGCTCATATATTTTGCTACCTTAAATGTCTTAACCTCTGCTTATATGTATTTATAATTATGTTTGTTAATTTTATACTTTGTTAAAAATGTCGAACAATAGGTATACATAGCTTATGTTTCCTTGTTGTACATGTATCCGACTTAAAATAAATATTGTATTGTGTCTTGTAAAATGTAGTTACCTTCCCTTTTGTACAATATCTTCTAACAAGATGGTAAACTTTCAAAATTTTTGTTTAAAGTGTTGAATACATACGTATATGTAATATAATTAATTCAAGTAGATTTGACTTTTATTGCAAAATAAATTTGAGTTTAAATGGAAGAATATCTGAATTGTATAAATATAAACAAATATAGAATAAGTCTCACAAAATTTCGACTATCATCTCATACTCTCGCGATAGAATTTGGTAGACATAGTAATATACCCTGAAATGAAAGTATCTGTCAACAATGTAACAATGAATGTTATAGAAAGTGAATATCCTTTTCTCTTTGTCTTTCTGAAGTATCATATACTTAGAACTTCACTTTTACCACAATACTACGGTCATTTGCCAACTTTAAGGAAGTTTGAATCATTAATGTCAACATCAACAACGCGATTAGTAATCAGTTTATCTATTTATTGTTTATTTACGCATTTGACCTAAGAAATCGGACTTAAGATTTTCCTATGAATACAAAATATTAATTTTATGTAACAATAATGTACAAATATAATATTCACTAAATACATAATGAATATTATACCTATACTAAGAAAACAAAATCCATATGTTAATTGTATTGTTCTTTTTCTCTCATTATATTATATGTATGATGCTACATTGTATTTAAGTATGACTTTGTAGTTCTATGTTCATAAATTTTATGTTATGGTATATATTGGATAAATTTTATAGTGACTTTAGCTACTGATGTAATCTTTTAATTTTTTATGATCTTTTGAAAAAATGATGTATATTTTCAAATGGTGAAAAATTGCTATTTTCCGAATATTGATATCCCATGATTAAGTGAAAATTTGTCTTTTCCCCACAATACTATTTACTGTGTATGAATAAACTCGAGATTGCAAGAATCCTTGAATGCAGTCTCGGATTGGTGCAATCATAACTCAATGATATTGATAAACAAAATCCATGATCATATCAGCATCATGCATGTACCCCTAGCCCTTCAAAATGACCACTTGCAATTTTCCACAACAGAAAAACTCCTCGGAGTGCATATTGATAACAATCTTCAACACACATATCGAACAAACCCTTAAAAAATGCAACTCTTTTCTTTCTCCTCCTGAGAATAAAATGCTATCTTGACCAAAAAATTACCCCAATCAATCATTAAGGTCAGCCACCAACAATATCTCATACATGTCAAACCAAATCTAGAAATCTTCAGAAAGTCAATCTCATATGCTGGACCAAAACTTTGGAATTCTCTTCCTCCATACATTAGCCTACATCAGAAATTATTGCTATATATGAATAAGCCTGTATTGAAAATTCCATTGCATTATTTCTGTAATATTATACTTTTATCACCAATACCATCAATAACTGCAATATGTTATTTATTATGCACATTGTCTTTTATATATGCTTTTCATTGTTATTGTTGTTTTTTGTCTATTGTCTGTTTTCTTTCCTGTGGACCATATTGAAAATTGATATTGCTGTCAAATATGTAATCCACAATAAATGAAGTCATTATTATTATTATAAACGTATTTTCTTATTATTTATAGTGTGAAAATTGTATGAAATCAGTACTCATCATTTTGGGTTGTCCTTGAAAGTAAGGGGGTAGGGGTAAAAAGTCTTTAAAATCTGGATTCAAGTCCACAAATGGACATAGATTAAAACTATATTAATGTTTTTAAGTTTTTAAAAAATCATTTATAGGTGGGAAATACCTTAAAATTATCTGTTGGGTGTTAAAATGTTTGTTATGTTGTTGTTGTTTGTTTATCATATTGTATGTTGTAATGTTTGGTGTTGTATGCAACTAAGTATGTTTATATTAGAAAATCTTATGTGTATCAGTAACCAAGCTGAATGTTTGAAATTACTTAAATTTGTTTATATTATATTGATAAGATATATTGACTTGGCAAGTTCCATACTAAAAAAGCCATTGCTTTATAACTAAAATTATACAGTATACGTAACAAACGTGTGCAGTAAATTGTTTTAAATCAAGTTTTTAAAATAAAAAATGGATCGGCTCCTAACAACATGAAAGAACACTTTATATTGCAAAACTCTGTTCATATGTATAACACACGATTCAGTGAGAAGAGTGCTTTTGGATTTTTTTTGCTCCAACGGTGGAATAAACTGCCAATGGTTGATTATCCTGCGGTTAAAAAGGCATTAAAAACGCATCTTTTAGATAATCATTAATGATTTATTTCACTACACTTACGCCTGCTGGTTTTATTTGATTGTTTTAAATAGATTTTGGTATAGGTCCATATTAAATAATATTCTTAATTTGCTTGCAATGAGGCTGTGAACTGTGATTACATATTACTGTTGTGATATTTCATTGTGATAATAATTATTATTAACTTATTTATAATGGATAGTATAATTAACTGATTTAACTACAGGCCTCAATAAATACGCTCGTCCTGCACAATTTTTTCGTTTATCTATTTTGTGATTTTCTTCTTTGTCGATATTGCTGGACGAGTGCTTTTAAAAAATATTTGTTGAGGCCTGAACTATGATAACTTCTGTGATATTCTTGTCTTTCTGTTATAAACAATGTATTTATATGTAATTTATTGTTGCCTTTGTCATGTCATCATGTATACCAATTTTAGATGTTATATATATAAAAATGAAATAGTGGTGTACGGGTACAGTTTTCCCAGAATTCGTTACACTTACATATAGAGACACTTACATATAGAGGGTGAAGTTTATCTCTGGGTTTTTACGCTGGCCTTGTCCACCACTATAATGGCAATACTGTTATTTAATTTACATGTGCTGGTATCATTATTATAGTCCACCCAGGATAATGTGATATTTACAAACATGAAAATCGGTTTAGTCAACTGTTGCAAAATTGGTTTTACAAATCACTAAAATGAACAGATAAGGTCAGCAATGTGCTCAAAACATCACTGATTAATCGTGCACATAATTTTAATCCACCTTTGTGGAATATACCAACTTTTCCAGCCTTTCACATGATCCTGGGCGCGCTATAGAGGGTAATTAAATTAGTTCTGGTAAGGATGCAGTCAGGAAAACAGCCCTCAATAACTAAAAATATATTGTTTTGACCAGTATGTTATATTTTAGTTAACCTTGTTTTGTTGTTAGTGATATCCTATTTATATTGCTTTTGTAAATATCATGTTTGTTTTTGTTAATGGCGAATCATCCTCTAAAATAAAGTCATGTACATTATTATGTGTTGTTATTTTGAAAACATTACTAGGTTTCAAGCGAAGTATAGTGCACCCAGGATAATGTGATGTTTACAAATATTTCATAAATTACTGAAGGAAGCAGATACTGTCAGTGTTGTATTAAAAACATCCCTGAAAAATCATGCACGTCAGAATGGATTATACCAAAACTTCTTGCCTTTCTCATTATCGTGGGTGCACTATTACTTTAAGTGTTATATTTATTTAATACTGAGTTTGTTCCAGTAGAACCTGTATGATTTGGCACACACTTCGATCTATACATCAAAGCTCTACACCTATCAGATGCAATTTTTATGACAGCATTCTGGGCACAGGGTATTAACCAATATTTGCACTCGGAACTGAAATATTTGTTCTTTGACTGCTAAACTATTTCTGGTGTTGAAAATAGAAGCTAGATCTGGTACATTGCTATTATGTACTATTTGAGATATGTGCCTGATCAAATACAATTGTAGCATTAAAGTATACTAAATTACATGAGAAAAAGCAAATAATATTCAGCACCAAAATTATCACATTCTTGCAGAGTGCAATTATTTGTAATTCTGGTCCAAGGTCAAAGCTATATTTCGTCACAAATGCTACAGCAAATTGCAATGCGTTGAGTCAAAGAATACGTATTCTTTGGTTGAGTCAACTAATAATCTCGGCACAGGAAGAGTGACATTGCTTGACTTGTCATTTAAACACTTTGTAAACACTGGCTTTATTTACGTGACCGTCGAACATTCCAACATCACACTTGCACTACATAATTCTCTCCCTTGATATTGTTACGCCTCGGTGATTAGATTGTGTAGACTCTTCATAGTTCTCAGGATGACTATATTCTTGTCGATATGATGTACACCTCAGTAATGAGGTTAAATGAAAACGTGGTTACACTCTTGTCGAAACGATGTACACCTCAGTAATGAGGGTTCAGTGAAAACTGGTTATACTCTCGTCGAAACGATGTTCACCTCAGTAATGAGGGTTCAGTGAAAACTGGTTATACTCTCGTCGAAACAATGTTCACCTCAGTAGGGAGAGATAACATAAGAAGATGAAACCAGTGTTATTTGTCCATAAATAGTCTAACGCTAAAATAAGAACAGGTGGCCGCTATGTAGAGGTAGAGGCTAGGCAGTCTATTAGGGAGAGATAACAACAGATGGTATAAATATCTTCCATAAGAAGACAGAGACTCAATGCGAGGACGGTACCAGAGTTGTCGAACCATAATAGGCGACTTTCTGCAACAAATTAAGACATACAAGAACAGGTGGCCGCTATGCAGAGGTCCCATAATAAATAACTAACCAACCAGACTGCATATATTCATAAGTATTATAATAACAAACAAATTAAACAAACTAAAAATAAAATATATAAACCCGTAAAAATAAAATTAAATCATAACGATGGAAAGTGGTTGCTTAACGCATGTTGGCATGGTTCGGCCACTGGGAAAAAAACTTGCCCAGAACTAAGTCCATGTTCTAACTGAAGACTAACAACAGTAAACTATAATAAACCTTCATCATACCATGCCAGCATTCCTTTTAAAGTCAAAGGAATCCGTCAAGTTGTTCATTAGTTGATATTTACTAAGCAAGCAGTGACATACTTATATGTTGAGTGGTAAAATTCACAACCAACAATATAACACATCGATACGTGCTCGTTTTCAATTCATAACGATAATGAATAACCAAATCATACTGTCCCCCATCCTTGACGCACTCCAATCCTCCTACATACGGGCATAATCCATCAATCCTCCCCTAGATAGCTCCGTCCTAAGTCACTGCTGCAATATCCGAAATGTGCATCCGAATCGCATCCACTTCCCAGCCAGTTCTATCTGGTCAACTTCCGTGTTTACAAGATCCAGCTTATTCCAATAAATAGGGTGCGACAACCCGTCAACACGACCCAAACCAATACCTACTCACCTCATAAAGCGATACAATGTAGAATACTCCCTTGAAAACAATAGAATACATAAATATAAGCTGGAAAACACAAATATTTTTATCCACAAACCTACAATGCATTATGGGTAGTAACCAAGGTTACGACTTATACAGCTACTTCCCTTGACTAAATAGGATGCACATGCCATACACAGCAACTCCCCTTGGCAATATAACATTTTAAGGTATTTCAACTACTCCATCGTTATGTAAACAACCAAATACTTAAGTAATAGGAAATATTAAGCAAACATGATAATAAATAAACTAATAAACTAGGGATTAAAATTGCATACATGTTTAGGATGAAATACTTCACATTAAACAAACAAATGGACATTTATTATTAATAGATCTACTGTAGGCCCATATGAATTTAAGTGTTTATATACCAAGCAGAATCATTATCATTACAATTATTATTGATAGGAATATAAGTTTTTTACAACTATTCTTATTATTAGTATTAAAGTTACTGTTAGCATATTATTAGTATTATTATAGGTAAAAGAACAAATCCACACATTTTTTTGTTTTTTTTGTTTAATAATTTAATTTAATAAGTCTAGGTTGAAGGGACGCACGACTCAGTCCGAGCTTGAGAACAAGTTTAGCTTAATTACTCACTTACTGAATTAAATTAAAAGACGCCTGTATTAGCCCGAACAAGAGAGAAGTCTTATTTAACAAGTAAGATAAAAGACGCATGTCTCAGCCCGAGTAGGAACTAAGTTAAGACAATTGAGTAAGTGACGCACGTCTCAGTCCGTGAAAGAGAAACGGAAGCAAAGCAACTGGAGTAAGGCGTCGGTGGGGCTGTTCATGATCTTGCTGCTGGAGCCAACATTCCAGTGAACCGATGACGTTCAAGGTTATGACAGGTTCATCTCAGAAAGGGTCTGACTTACTTTGTGACTCATTGGATATTCGTACCCGGTTAAGGTTAGCAATTTCTTATGTAAATCGCGTAATATCATTGTGAACACGTGACATTCAACTTAACCTTGAAGCCGAACCCTTACCTTGGTTAAACTGTTGCTGGAATGTTCAACCAAACACGGGTGTCAAACCAATACCTTGCTTAAACTGTTGCTCGAATGTTCAACCAAATACGGGTGTCGAACCAATACCTTGCTTAAACTGTTGCTCGAATGTTCAACCAAACATGGGTGTCGAACCCATACCTTGCTTAAACTGTTGCTGGAATGTTCAACCAAACATGGGTGTCAAACCAATACCTTGCTTAAACTGTTGCTGGAATGTTCAACCAAACAATGGTGTCAAACCCATACCTTGCTTAATCTGTTGCTGGAATGTCCAACCAAACACGGGTGTCGAACCCATACCTTGCTTAAACTGTTGCTCGAATGTCCAACCAAACACGGGTGTCGAACCCATACCTTGCTTAAACTGTTGCTCGAATGTCCAACCAAACACAGGTGTCGAACCAATACCTTGCTTAGTCTGTTGCTCGAATGTTCAACCACTATCAATTTTTTATAACATCAGTTTCAGTCCCAAGAGAAATGTTTGAGATGCACAAAACTATATACAAATTTATTACACACAAAAAAACAATTTATCTATTTTAAGTAACTGTGACATTGACCCCCTTTAGCCCACTGTCAATTGCAAGTGACGTCTTCAATAAGCTATATAAACTGCAAGTTTCACAATAATATCTCATATCTTACAAAAGTTATTGAGTGAAAACGTTTTTTTCTATTTTTAGTAACGGTGACCTTTACCCCCACTTTCAATCCCAAGTGACTCTTCACACAAGCCTCCTACAAAGCTAGCAAGTTTTACCATGTTATCTCAATCCTCAGAAAAAAATGAGCATAAATGCTTTTTTCTATTTTTAGTAATCGTGACCTTATCCCCCAATGGCCCCACTTCCCATTGATAGTACCGTCTGCAGACAAACTACCTACATAGCAGGTTTCATAGTGATATCTCATCCCAAACTTAAGTTATCCATCAGAAACAAAAATATGAGCATAAATGATTTTTTCTATTTTTAGTAACGGTGACCTTGACCCCCATCGACAAACACACTTACAACAAAACCGTTTTAATCCACGGTTATTCAATGTTTTGATTTAATGTCCAGATAATTTAACAAATGTTGGAGGAACACTTAATAAAATATTAGTCATATATTAAATATATTTCCATATCATACGGCGAAAACGGACGATGTTTTGATGTGCAGCGACATAGCGCGACATGTTATATTTAACGTTCTATTAATAAATCACTACTTATTATAGAAAATTATATTTTACACGAACATATCGGCATTAAATGCACCTAAATGAATATGATAGTTTTATGGTTAAAACATGTACACTTTACAAATTATAGCATTTGTCTCATTTCATTTTGATCACCCCACGTAGCTGTATTTGTAATAAAAATATCTAAACAAATGTCCACGCTTTCTGGTCCCCCTCCATGCATTTGAGTTGTCTGTTCAAGGACAAGCTACTTATACATAGAGAATTAACTGCATCATGCAGGGGTATCATTGGATTCCATCCAACTCTTTGTTGCCAGATTTTGAACAATATTAATATATATATACACTTTGAATAATAATAATGTAATACATGACAAGTTTGCAAGCAACATGACCAAGTAATACATCAATTATAATGGCTAAGTGCATCTAATAATTATCAATGACAAAATAAATAAAGGCATCTCTCAAGGGGTGTGGGAATTATATGACCGGCTTGTCCAACACGGGTCTTGTAACATTTTGTCAGTCAGGGTGTAGTAATTCTGAAAAAGATGGATTAAAGACTGTCCCATCGGTGTAATTTCTCCCATTCAAGTCTATGTAAAATGACTCAATTTCGCATCTCTCACTGGGTTACATTGACATTCCGAATGATGTTCTGTTGCTGTTTCGTTAAAATGCACTCACTGTCATTCCAAATGAGCCATAGAAAATGGCATGTTGAACGTTTATTTTTCGTGCTATTTCAAGTCTTCCGGTTACACTTTGTTATTTTTCAATACACAACAGCTGATTCGGCCGAAGCACCCATACATTTCTTGTCCTCTGCCAATGCCTAGTAATCCTGAAAAATATCAATTAAACACTGTAAACTGTTGACAGGCAGTCCATATTTGAAATACATACATAAACTGTGGTCAACAATTCACACTTTCCACTTTAAAACACTACTGGAACAGAACAGAATCAACATTTTGGTAGGAACTATTCTAGCATACTACGACCTGGAAGTACTTTCGACAGGTGTAACACCAAAATAGCTTCAAATTTGAAAATTTACTGACTGGTTCGCTTCCATGCTAGTTATTTAGAGTATTGCGGCAAATGTTCTGCAACCGGTTTTCCCATTTAACCCCTCACAACAATGTGACAGAACTGAGAATTTCATGAGACGGATATGCTTTTCTAAAATTGCAGAAACTACTAAACGGATCTCTATAAACTAAACTGTGACATGACCGGGCAATGTCCTAGTAATGTTCTATGCAAAATGAATGGTGTTGTGCGTGATTTGAAACCATGGTTACCATTTCATGCCCAAAATTGTTAAAAAAAATTTTATTTTTTATTTCTTACTCACTAAAATGGAATTTTCTAATAAATAATTGTCAATTTGATGGATTAAAAATAATAAACATATATATGCGCAGCTACAAATGGCTACAAATACTATGCTTTTGATATATTTAATATTTTATGCCAAATTGTTTGATGACGTCATGCTTTGTACGCCAAATGCTTTTAATGTTATAACGGCATGACGTCACCAAACAAAGCAATTTGAGCATAACATTCATGATGGTTCAGGGACAGGTGAAGAGACACTTAGCTGGGGGACAGTTTCAGAACGACAATAAGATGTCAACATGGTGCAAGGATACAGGGCTTCAATGGGACAGCAGCAACAACAACAACAAACTGAGGGATCAAATAGAATACTTCGTACACGCAAAGATGATACGAGCACAACAACAACAACAACGGATAATGAATCACCTAAAGGAAATAGAGTATAAAACTTAGATAGTCTCATCACAATCATGAATACTGTATACCAGGAGCACAGTGTCACATGTTGTAAGCATATAGCCATACAACTGAAATCAGAGAGAAAGCTAGCACTTGGAGCTGGGCTACGGTTTGGGTGCAGGAACTGTCAGTATCACTTACGACAAGTAAACTGGAAACTTTCAAGCAGACCAGAGACAAGAAAGGGGCTGCTGTGAACTTGATGCTGGCTTCAGCTCTGCAGGACATGTCAATTGGGATAGAAAAGGTGAATCTGCTGTTCGCATCAATTGACATACCACCGATAGCCCCAAGCCATCTGCAGACACTGACTAATAAGGCCAGTGATAATACGGTCAAGCTGAACGAGAAAGATATGGCCGAAAAGCGTAGATAAATTGTCGAGCATAACATGGAGAAGGGTGCAGATAATCCTTGTCAATTGGACTTGTCTTTTGACGCTCGCTACAACGCCACCAGGATAGTGTCCTCGTACAAGCCTGGACAGGCTGCGTCTCAGGCATATGGGGTAGCCATCGAGAATCACACCACATACAAATATATCATTGGACTGGCCGTTGAAAACAAAATGTGCTGGACGGGTGCGTATTTGCAGAACAAGGGATTCAGCATCACATGTCCAGGTGGTCATGCTGGTTGCACAGCCACAATACCATATATGCAGCCTCACTCAGAGAGAAAGATGGCATATAGCATAGCCAATCAGCTGTGGCAGGATGACAGTATATTCGTCAAAACTCTGACCACAGATGGGGATGCTAGGGCATATCATGGCATGTACGACTTCTTTGAAGCATTGGGGAATGCTTGGCGAGTGACTCGACAAGTGGACCCAAACCATCTTGCAAGTAGGCAAGTGAGAAAAACCAGAAGTTCCCAATGGAGTCCGACCCTGTTTGTAGGCACAAAACTGGCAGCAGAGGATAGACAACGTGCCATGGGAGCCCTAGCTAAAGACATCAAGTCACGATGCAGCAGCGTGATTGCCAAACTGCGTATACTTTCAAGCCAAGACATTACCAAACAGTTTAATCGCTTACCTGCAATTCTGAGAGCAACTGAGAGCAACGATTTGCTTGTCTTCTCTGGGGAAGGTTCAACTGGAACATGGTGGTACAAATCCAAATACCTGCCAACACATGAGATACATCACCTACAATTGACAGAGAATGATCGTCAGCTTTTATCGTCAATAATTAAGATCCAGCTGAGAGAGTTTGCAGTGTCGAGTGTAGCCAAAGGTACTACAACACAAAAATGCGAGGCATTCAACAGGGCGACGCTATCATCACTGCCTAAGGATATTAACAACTCGAGAAATTTCGCTGGTCGTCTGGCTTCAAAAACCCGGCAACTGAATTCTCTGGAGCATTCCGTAACCTGACCAAAGTGACCAGTCTAACCGGTAAAGTTCTGTCACCCGAAGCCATGAAGCACTTGAGGCAATCTTCCCAAAGAAGTCAGAGACACAAGAAAGTGCAGACGACAATCGGTTTCAAAACTCGGCGCCAATGCAATAAAGCTGCGATGGAATTTGATTACCATACAAAGAGGAGCGGACAACCTGGGAATGAGGATGAAAATGGAAAAGGCCAGCTAGATGATATAGAGCATGTGTATGCATCTCCAGGACTCAATACTTAGAGGATGTAGTGTTTCCTGGTAATCACGGCGGAGTGTATCAACAATACATACCGTTGGAACGAGCTCCGTCACATTCTTGGCAGAATGTCTGATGATGGCCTGACGCCGGCCGAAACGGAAAGCTCAATGGAATAAAATCTAGTCTTATAATACAAATACAGCACGTAATCAGTCACAATAAAACAGTCACAAACACTCTAGTTACCAACCAGCAGCGTTCAATCAAGGCCCAGAATTGTTTGATGAGCCAAAATCATAGCATTTATGAGAGTGTTTTAAAAGCAATTAAATAATACAGTACTACCTCATCAAAATATCACCTCAGTAATAAGCATATCTCAAGAACAAGACCACATCAATCAATAATAATACCATCTTAATAATATTATAAGACATCCTAAAAATAAGACCACTTCAAAATTTAGTCAAAACTTTCCAAGTCCATTTTCACTGTTTTGCACTGAATTGAACCTCAATATTAAGACCAACTCAGTAATAAGACCAGTTTTCAGGGTCACATGGGTGGTCTTACTATTGTGTTCTAAAGTATATCATCAAACACACACATACACACACACACAAACAAACAAAAATTAAGTTTGGTTCACTAAAGTTGACTTGTTAAAAGTTCATGATCCAGGGGAAGTAACTCTAATATGCAATTTTAACAGAAATTGACTAAGTTTTTTCTTAAATTTTAATAAATTCAAAATTACTCAAACCTGAACAATTTCCTTTGGGCCACTAGTTTTTATGGTCCATGGCAGCTTGCATACCAAATTTCGTTGATGTATTACAAATGGTTGATGAAATATGGAACTTCAAAAAGTTTTGATATACTGTAGGTGTCCGACCATTTCTCCCATTCAAGTCTATGTAAAATGACTCAATTTTGCATCTCTCACTCAGCCTGGGTTACACTGACATTCCGAATGATTTTCTGTTGCCGTTTCCATAAAATGCACTCACTGTCATTCCAAATGAGCCATAGAAAATGGCATGTTGAATGTTTACTTTTCGTGCTATTTCAAGTCTTCCGGTTAGTCACATTATTATTTTTCAATACACAACAGCTGATTCAGATGAAGCACCCCTACATTTCTAGTCTTCCGCCAATGCCTAGTAATCCTGAAAAATATCAATTAAACACTGTTAACTGCTGACAGGCAGTCCATATTTTTAATACATACATAAACTGTGGTCAACAATTCACTCTTTCCACTTTAAAACACTACTGGAACAGAACAGAATTAACATTTTGGTAGGAACTATTTTAGCATACTACGACCCAGAAGTACTTTCGACAGGTGTGACACCCAATCGCGAAAGCTCGGCCATTTCCGTTTATCTCTGGTAAATAACCTCGTGTCTAACTGTAGTTATACACCAATATGATTCGCCTGGGTTATAAGTCCCAGCTACGTTCGCGCGAAAGTAACAACTTATGTATCCGTCAATAAGATGATTATTTTATCTTTCCAGAACAGTTTTCTTATTTTTATGATCATACTAAGACATATCATAAAAGAAATAACCCATATCTTTAAATATTATTCATAATTTATATTTCCCAAGCATGTGTCGAAAACATCAACAAACATGACCCATATTTAAGTGGGTTTGTTTACAAAATATACTACTTGACTTTCGGATCATTTCGAGTTAACTTATCGCCTGGAACACATGTGATTGATCGTTGCGTGGAATTTTGTAGAGCGTATTTACTGGTATAACATATCTATATAGATCTATATATTTGTGTGAACATGTATTGGCATAACGTGTACTGAAGACTGGGGGCTGCCATTTTCTAATCATGTGACTGAAAATAGTTTCAATATGGCGCCTTGTTATGTCAGAGGTCTATTGCAATGCATAAAGGCCGAGGTGATCAGAATGGTGTGACACTGTTAGCTATTGACAGAAAGTCCATAATTGAACTAAATACAGGAGTTTTAGTCAACAATCCACAGTTCCCACAGTCAAACAGTACTTGAACAGAACAGAATTAAAGTTTTGATAGGAACTATTTTAGTATACTACCACCCGGAAGTACTTTCACCGGTGTGACACACTTGTTTGAGTTTGAGCTGGTTCCTGTGTGTTCAGCAGACAACATCAGGTTTAAAACAAAGTTCTACTCTTTTAAATCTTATTCAGTATGACCCGTTTCTAGACAAATCATTTCTGCTAATGGAACCGGTCAGCAGTATAAAGGCCTGATATTATGTCTTTCTGAGCCATTCTACATGCCATAGCTAAACATTAATAATTACTTGGTAGGACCCAATGGATTTTGTTGAAATAAACTTTACAACACTTCCTAATGTTTCAAAATATAAAGGCAATCACAGCAGACATCAGAAACTAGTATAAAGGGGAGATAACTCTGGAAATTGTGCATATTTTTCATAAAATGACACCCTTCAGCCTATCATTTACTCTCTTTATGTCTACATTATAAAGCAAAATGTAATTTTTATTAACCATAATTCTTTAAAAGACTTCCTGGGACACCTCTAAGCACCATTTGATCACAACAATTACCTGCCAGTGTACTGTAAACAGTTTAAGCTAGCAGACAGACTATGCAAACAGACTTGGCAAGCAGAATGGCTAATCTCCCTTGGAAAATCCTGCTTAAAATTGCCAGTGTTGAGAGGCTTATCAAGAACAGTATGGTTGACATACAGTATGGATGCCAACATTCTAGCATTGTACAAAAGTCAGTGGTTCAGTTCACTTGTCTCCGTACTATAACTAACCAATCAAACATAATGCCCAAAGGCGACCGATAGCGCAAGGCAGCAAACTGCTTCTTCAAACCTGGTAACACCTATGGTTAAGGAAAGAGAAAGTGTGTACCTTCGGATCAACAAGCACTTGGGAGTCAGTCTGAGACAGGACTGTAACTTGTACATGATGAGCCTTCTATATCCACTTGGATCCGCGAGGAAGGATATGACTTGTGGCCGCGACCTGAAAAAGATGAAGTAAATGACAACCTAGGCAATCGTATAATCAGCATGCGAAAGTTACTGGATTTACTTGACACTCTTGCAGCTGAACACTGTAAAACAAAGTACACAAGAGTGAATTGGGACATAGATAAAGAAACCAAGTATGGTTTAGGAAGTAAATTGCAATTCAAATGTACTGGCTGTGGATTTATCTCACCAGAAATGAAAACTTACACAGAGATCGCTGGCACAACTAGAGCTGCGATCAACACTAACCTGGCCGTGGCTCTTCTCCATACACTGATGTGAAATTCTACAGCACAGTGTCTGTTCACACAGCTAGACTAACCTTTTCTATCTTCAAGCCATTTGCAGTCTGCAGAACCTTACAAAGGAAGTCAGTGATAGCATCACCAGCCTCAATAAGCAAGATTCACAACAGACAGCACATTGTGAAGGACCCTCACAGCTAGATCTGTCTAGGTACAATCGACCCCGCATGACTTTGTCATACAAACCTGGCCTGAGCTCCTTACAAGCATATGCTGTGGCCATGGAAAATCACACTACCAACAAATACATCATTGCCACAGCTATTGAGAATAAGCTGTGTGAGATAGAGCGGACATGAGGAACCAGGGCCTAGATGTCAACTGTCCTGGATGTCATGACGGCTGCACTGCCGATATGCCGTACCTCATGCCACACTTGGAACGGAAGTTGGTCTACAAAATAGCGGAGGATTTATCCTCTGACAGATGTGTCGTCCGCACATTAATGACTGACGGTGACGCAAGGGCTTACCTTGGAATGCAGGATTATTACGCAGCCCACAACATTGACTACAACGTGACGTGACAAGCAGACCTCAACCACCTTGCGACTAGACAGGAGAAAAAGTACCCAGTTCTCCAGCACCATGATTCCACTCACCACAAAAAAGGACAGACAAGCATCACAAGCTGTCCTGGCCAGAGACGTGAAACTGCATTGCAGCGCTATGATTGGTTAACTTGCTCGAGTGGGCAAAGGTGATATCACTAAAATGATGAAAAAGTTATCCGCTATTCGAGCAGCCACCATTGAATGCTATGCGGCAAACTGCAGTTTCTGTCCCAGAGATTCACTTGTCTGTTCTGGTGTGGGAATTTGGTGCTGGTGGTACAAATCTGATGTCCTTAGTCCGGCCAAGTTCAAATATCTGCAAATGAATGAATAAGATAAGAAGCTAATGGATAGTGTATTGCAGATGAGACTGAGTGAAGCAGAAGTTTACAGTGTCAGCTCCAGAACATCAACACAGGGGTGCGAGTCTTTCAACAGGGTAACTGTGGCCACAATGAGCAAACATGTAAGCTCATACAACATTCAAGGGTGGCTTGTCAGCGCAAGTAAAGATATTGTTGTACAGAGGTTGTTGCACACAGATTGTTGTACAAAAGTTGTTGTAGAGAGGTTGTTGTAGAGAGGTTGTTGTACAGATGTTGTTGTACAGAGGTTGTTGTAGAGAGGCTGTTGTAGAGGTTGTTGTAGAGAGGTTGTTGTAGAAAGGTTGTTGTAGAGAGGTTGTTGTAGAGAGGTTGTTGTACAGATGTTGTTATACAGAGACTGTTGTAGAGAGGCTGTTGTACAGAGACTGTTGTAGAGAGGTTGTTGTACAGATGTTGTTGGACAGAGGCTGTTGTACAGAGGTTGTTGTACAGAGGTTGTTGTACAGATGTTGTTGTACCGAGGTTGTTGTACAGAGGCTGTTGTACAGAGGTTGTTGTACAGATGTTGTTGGACAGATGTTGTTGGACAGATGTTGTTGTACAGAGGTTGTTGTAGAGAGGTTATTGTACAGAGGCTGTTGTAGAGAGGTTATTGTACAGAGGTTATTGTACAGAGGGTGTTGTAGAGAGGCTGTAGTATAGATATTGTTGTAGAGAGGTTGTTGTACAGAGGCTGTTGTAGAGAGGTTGTTGTAGAGAGGTTCTTGTAAAGATGTTGTTGTACAGAGGCTGTAGTACAGATGTTGTTGTACAGAGGCTGTAGTATAGATGTTGTAATACAGAGGCTGTTGTACAGAGGCTGTTGTAGAGAGGTTATTGTACAGAGGTTGTTGTATAGAGGTTGTTGTAGAAAGGTTGTTGTAGAGAGGTTGTTGTACAGAAGTTGTTGTACAGAGGCTGTTGAACAGAGGTTGTTGTAGAGAGGTTGTTGTTGGGAGGTTGTTGTACCGAAGTTGTTGTACAGATGTTGTTGGACAGAAGCTTTTGTAGAGAGGTTGTTGTACAGAGGCTGTTGTAGAGAGGTTATTGTACAGAGGTTGTTGTACAGATGTTGTTGTACAGAGGTTGTTGTAGAGAGGTTGTTGTACAGAAGTTGTTGTACAGAGGCTGTTAAACAGAGGTTGTTGTAGAGAGGTTGTTGTTGGGAGGTTATTGTACAGAGGTTGTTGTACAGATGTTGTTGTACAGAGGTTGTTGTACAGATGTTGTTGTACAGAGGTTGTTGTACAGAGGTTGTTGTACAGATGTTGTTGTAGAGAGGTTATTGTACAGAGGCTGTTGTAGAGAGGTTATTGTACAGAGGTTATTGTACAGAGGGTGTTGTAGAGAGGCTGTAGTATAGATGTTGTTGTAGAGAGGTTGTTGTAGAGAGGTTGTTGTACAGATGTTGTTGTACAGAGGTTGTTGTACAGATGTTGTTGTACAGAGGTTGTTGTACAGAGGTTGTTGTACAGATGTTGTTGTACAGAGGTTGTTGTAGAGAGGTTGTTGTACAGAGGCTGTTGTAGAGAGGTTATTGTACAGAGGTTGTTGTACAGATGTTGTTGTACAGAGGTTGTTGTACCGAGGTTGTTGTACAGAGGTTGTTGTAGAGAGGTTATTGTACAGAGGTTGTTGTACAGATGTTGTTGTACAGATGTTGTTGTACAGAGGTTGTTGTACAGAGGTTGTTGTAGAGAGGTTGTTGTACAGAGGCTGTTGTAGAGAGGTTGTTGTACAGAAGTTGTTGTACAGAGGCTGTTGAACAGAGGTTGTTGTAGAGAGGTTGTTGTTGGGAGGTTGTTGTACCGAAGTTGTTGTACAGATGTTGTTGGACAGAAGCTTTTGTAGAGAGGTTGTTGTACAGAGGCTGTTGTAGAGAGGTTATTGTACTGAGGTTGTTGTACAGATGTTGTTGTACAGAGGTTGTTGTAGAGAGGTTGTTGTACAGAAGTTGTTGTACAGAGGCTGTTGAACAGAGGTTGTTGTAGAGAGGTTGTTGTTGGGAGGTTATTGTACAGAGGTTGTTGTACAGATGTTGTTGTACAGAGGTTGTTGTACAGATGTTGTTGTACAGAGGTTGTTGTACAGAGGTTGTTGTACAGATGTTGTTGTAGAGAGGTTATTGTACAGAGGCTGTTGTAGAGAGGTTATTGTACAGAGGTTATTGTACAGAGGGTGTTGTAGAGAGGCTGTAGTATAGATGTTGTTGTAGAGAGGTTGTTGTAGAGAGGTTGTTGTAGAGAGGTTGTTGTACAGATGTTGTTGTACAGAGGTTGTTGTACAGATGTTGTTGTACAGAGGTTGTTGTACAGAGGTTGTTGTACAGATGTTGTTGTACAGAGGTTGTTGTAGAGAGGTTGTTGTACAGAGGCTGTTGTAGAGAGGTTATTGTACAGAGGTTGTTGTACAGATGTTGTTGTACAGAGGTTGTTGTACAGAGGTTGTTGTACAGAGGTTGTTGTAGAGAGGTTATTGTACAGAGGTTGTTGTACAGATGTTGTTGTACAGATGTTGTTGTACAGAGGTTGTTGTACAGAGGTTGTTGTAGAGAGGTTGTTGTACAGAGGCTGTTGTAGAGAGGTTATTGTACAGAGGTTGTTGTACAGATGTTGTTGTATAGAGGTTGTTGTACAGATGTTGTTGTACAGAGGTTGTTGTACAGAGGTTGTTGTACAGAGGTTGTTGTACCGAAGTTGTTGTACCGTAGTTGTTGTACAGATGTTGTTGGACAGAGGCTGTTGTAGAGAGGTTGTTGTACAGAGGCTGTTGTAGAGAGGTTATTGTACAGAGGTTGTTGTACAGATGTTGTTGTACAGAGGTTGTTGTACCGAGGTTGTTGTACAGAGGTTGTTGTAGAGAGGTTATTGTACAGAGGTTGTTGTACAGATGTTGTTGTACAGATGTTGTTGTACAGAGGTTGTTGTACAGAGGTTGTTGTAGAGAGGTTGTTGTACAGAGGCTGTTGTAGAGAGGTTATTGTACAGAGGTTGTTGTACAGAGGTTGTTGTACCGAGGTTGTTGTACAGAGGTTGTTGTAGAGAGGTTGTTGTACAGAGGCTGTTGTAGAGAGGTTATTGTACAGAGGTTGTTGTACAGATGTTGTTGTACAGATGTTGTTGTACAGAGGTTGTTGTAGAGAGGTTATTGTACAGAGGTTGTTGTACAGAGGTTGTTGTTCAGAAGCTGTTGTAGAGGTTGTTATACAGAGGCTGTTGTAGAGAGGTTATTGTACAGAGGCTGTTGTACAGAGGTTATTGTACAGAGGTTGTTGTAGAGAGGCTGTAGTATAGAGGTTATTGTTCAGAGGTTGTTGTAGAGAGGTTATTGTACAGAGGCTGTTGTAGAGAGGCTGTAGTATAGATGTTGTTGTAGAGAGGTTGTTGTACAGAGGCTGTTGTAGAGAGGTTATTGTACAGAGGTTGTTGTACAGAGGTTGTTGTTCAGAAGCTGTTGTAGAGGTTGTTATACAGAGGCTGTTGTAGAGAGGTTATTGTACAGAGGCTGTTGTACAGAGGTTATTGTACAGAGGTTGTTGTAGAGAGGCTGTAGTATAGAGGTTATTGTTCAGAGGTTGTTGTACAGAGGTTGTTGTACAGAAGTTGTTGTTTGGCGGCTGTTGTTAATAGGCTAATGTTATACAGGGGTTTTTGTAGGTAAATATTGCTATTGCTCTTGTTTATTTCTTGACCCCAAACAGCCAAGTTATGAACTTGACCTAGATTTCATAGAGACCAACATTCTGGCCAAGTTTCATAAAGATTTGGCCAAAATTGTGACCTCTACTGACTACACAAGGTCTTTCTATGATTTGACCTAGTGACAAAGTTTTTGACACCAGATGACTCAATATCGAAGTAGACCTAGACTTTGTTGAGATGATCATTGTGACCATGATTCATAAAGATTTATCCAAAATTGTGACCTCTAGTGTCTACACAAGCAAATTGTAAACAGACGGACATACAATAGACGAAGTGGGATCACAATAGCTCAATCCGTCACAAAATCTGTCACTTCGTGACAGATGAGCTAAAAAGTGCAGACAAATATGCTGACCAAATAACCAACCGACCACACATTGAAGAACCAACAGACCCAAGGATGACATCAATATAGCCACCATATACTTCTTATCAGGGCGTATAAATTAACAATAAGATAATTATTTCATACTTTGCTGTTTTGATATGCCATCAAGGCAAGGAGTATGAGTAGTCTTGCCCTTCACGATGGTTGATTCTTTCACTGGTGTTTCAGCATCTGAAACAACATACAAATGTCTTTATGTATTTATCTGGCTTGACTGCAGAATTCAAGCACTTGTCTTCAGCGCACCCGATCAATTCCTCTACTCCTGAAACAAATGAGCAGATTTCACTTAAACTTCACACTCAAGTTATTTGGATGAGCCTCTTCAATTTTTACTTTTATTTTTTCAAAAATTGTACGCTATTTTCAATCGCTACAATTTTTTCGAAATAAAATCAGTCACACAAGTCTTCTTTGTAACTGATCAATACAATTAGTAAATATACAGAGGATCTTTCATGCAATGTCTATCTTGATCAGAAAGCCTCTATAGTGCAAAAAACAACATAACAATGGGTCCTGTAGTTTAGAATTATAAGATATTGTAGCATTGATTTACCTGATACGTCCTGCTGTGTTGATGATGACTGTACAGCCGGCTCATTTTTACTGAATCTGAAATACATATTATAGACGCAAAAACGCAACATGAGGCGTTTCCTGTACACCAAGGGCGACAACTTTGGCCTGTATAGATAAGATCTATACTTTGTAACATGAGACACAGTATGTCTGAACGCAACACACAAAAACCTGCAAGTACACGCAACATGAGGTGACATCAATACACAAAGGGCGACAACCTCGACCTGTACAAATTAAATATAACTCCACTTGCCGGAACATGAGCATGAACATGAACACAAGCAACATGAGGTTTTACCAAGACACAAAGGGCAATAACATCTACATACTATAATAGCAACTATGTGAATTGCGTCAAGCTATCCTAAATTAGAATTTAGTGAACATGTCAGTGACCACCAATTCAGTGCAGTGATTGGGGTTAGCTACATAAATTAGAACCTAGGCCTCATTGACAGCTGCATGTTGAACGATGAACAAAAAACAATCATAAAAGCTCACCTTGCCAATTTGTGGCAGGTGAGCTAAATATACTCACATACACACATTTATAAGAGTAGATGATTTCACCACCAAAACATCTTTAATTAATCTTTGACCTCCTACTCACATCTTGGTTCCATCCCGGCATTGGTCATTATTGACTGTTAACCTGAATGATCATATACCTAAAATTAACTCTGATTGTACTCGGCAACATTCTGAGTAAAACTTCCATTTAAAGACTTTTTTTGACACTCGTATCACAATTCCAATTAATAGGTAAAATAAATAGACCACATATGGTTCATTAAACTGTTACTTCTACCTGATAATGATAAATCTCCTGACTGACTCAAGATATCCACACTTCTTGTACAAACACGCCCTCAAACAATCCACACTGCGTCCTGTCGGCTTATACATGAATCATGATGCAGCAACAAAGATATCCACACTTCATGTACAAACACGCCCTCAAACTATCCACACTGCTTCCTGTCGGCTTATACATGAATTATGATGCAGCACACAAGTAGTACTTTAACCCATTTCCTAAGGATTGTGATTACACACATTCGTGACTTTCCTAAAAAAAACATTGGTGTCGGATAATCACAGCATTCAACTTATAACTTATATTTTATAACATATGGCGTGGAACTACAATTTCTACCATTGGCACATTCTATAATATTGCCAAAATATCCAAACAGGCAAGACTCTTGTTAACTACATTTGCAAGCGTAACAGGAACTAAATGGTTAGAAATAGATACTGTAAACCGCTTTACTTTCGCGGGTACTATCTTTTGGCGTTTTGCCGATTGTCGGCATATTCGCGGCTACAAACTTTCGCGTATTTTAGTCTCTCGCGCACTCCGCGAAAACTAAGTCGCATAGTGACAAATACACTTTTGTAACAATCTATCACATACATACTTTCACGTATTGTACAGTATATAATTGCCGCTTAATCAATGTTCTCACCTTCAGCTAATCATGTGTCCCTTGCCAGCGTTTGCGTTACTACCACGAACATTATACGCTAGATAAACATTCGACTAAATTCATTATCACCACCAGCGTTTCAGCAGACGTTTGCCAACGTAGTTTAACTTAAGCAAACTTCGATCAACTTAATCTAGCGTTCAGGAACATTTACAAACGGAGCACAACTTACATGAGTGTCTATTTTCAAACGTCGGCTAAGTTTTTGCATGTTTAAAATTTTCCACAAATACGTTCTTCAGCTTTTACCAAATTTTCAAAATGTTTAGTAACTTTTACTAGCGGAGCTGAACGTTTGCCCAATCGGTCAAAACGCCAGAGTGAGAACCCAGCTTTACGGTGCATCTCATGATGGTGAGTATCAAATATATTTATAGGTCCATGTACTAGTATATAAACTGTACTTCAGTTACTTACTTGATCAGTCATTTGAAATATTGAATATGTCTATTGCACAATATTTTTCCCCGCGACGCAGGCATAGTTGGCATCGGCTGACATATTGAGCTCTACATTACCAGAGGAAAATGATAATGATTTTGTGCTGTGTGCAAATGATTTAGTAAAAGAAGTGTTAAAAACTGGAGTAAAACGTAAGCGTGGGTTGTACGTATACCTGAATAATTACAATACCCTGTACCCGCAAGTAAATCCTGTTTTGCTTGTAGATTTGTTTTGTCCATTGAATACAAAAGAATTGACAATTTATCTAAACTGTCACAATTGACAATTTATCTAAACTGTCACAATTGACAATTTATTTAAACTGTCACAAACTGCATCATTACTGCGTTAAAATTCCTGTATTGTGTGTGTTCAATGACCATGTAATTATGCAGAAACTGTGAATTGGACATTTTCATCATCGATGTTTCGACTTTTCATCATCGTTGTTTCGACTTTTCATCATCGTAGTTTCGACTTTTCACTATCATACTTTCGACTTTTCATCATCGTAGTATCGCCTTTCTGTTGATTATGCGCATTCCCTCGTGAACAACAAACGTGTCATAGCTAGATTCCTCAATTAGTTATCATGTGACCACACTGTTATGTCATGAGCCTAAACAAATGTGGTATCCAAAATAACGGTATGAACCCCACAACCGCAGCAAAACTCAACACCTCTATAGTTCGACCTTGTGCTTTCTTTGGCTGTGACTTATGGAACAATATTACAACAGCCGACATGCATCATCTAGGGACTACCCATCATTTCTGCTTATAACACATACAATCTCTACCTACCAGAACCCGCTCAGACATGGTAAAAGGATTACTTCCAGGCTTTACTTCAATCAAAGCCTATATTGATATTCAGAAGTTTCTGTTTCTTGGGTCCACATGCAGACTACAATCTAGTGATGTTGTCCTACAAATATTCTTACATAGATTGTTTCAATACCACAACAGTTGTTCAGTTAATAATTTTTGTTTTGTGAAAGACATTTTCAAGATTTTGAGAAAATATGACTTAACCTCATTCTTAGATAACTTAGATAAGGCACGAACAATCCTATTGGTTGTCGAGGATTCACTCTGACGATGACTTTGTTAGATACTGTGTCGTGCATAATTACATGAATACAGGTAACATTTGGTGCGTTACCCAGGACGAGCCACAATTGACCGAACAAATGAAATTATAGCAAAACTTTGCTGTAAACAGTCATCCAGTGAACTAAAAACTTGTACCAGCTGCAACCTGAATTACACTGACAAACTCCATCATGTGGTAATATATTGTAAAAACTCAGACATTGTAAAACTCCATCACGTGGTAATAAATTATTGTATAAACTCAGACATTGTAAAACGGCTTCAAATTATATTACTCACAAGACGTATAATTATGTCATGCATTGACAATTGCTTCAAAAAAATTTGATTGAAAGCACTAATTTTTGTATATTTGAGAAAAAGGCGGTTGCCATGGCAACAAAAACAGAATTTTTGAAATAAAAATCTTGAAATCATAAAATTTTAAGTTCATGTCATTTAATTATTGTTGTTTCTTTAAAATTGGAAGAAAACCCAGATTTTGGCATATTTTAGTGATTAGAAAAAATCGGTTGCTATGACAACAAACGGTGACAAAAACTAGTTAAAATGATCAAAATCGTTTAAAGGAGATTTTATATCTTTCATCTAAAATAATTCATTAAAGTCGGATATGGGGCCAAAAACACCCCTTATCGTACCTGCTCCTTTGTCAAATGTATAGGTATTTGCAGCGGTAATTTTATCACTAATTACAGATGTTTTAGCACATGCGATCACAAAGGATTGAATGTTTCATTGTATGCGATCACAAAGGATTGAATGTTTTATTGTATGCGATCACAAAGGATTGAATGTTTTATTGTATGCGATCACAAAGGATTGAATGTTTCATTGTAATTTCAACTTGTTCACATAGGCATAGTAAACATTTAAAGGTTGTGACTAAGCATTAGACAACAGACAAATGCTAAACAGCTGGGAGATGCATCTAACAGGCTTTATTAATATAAAATAAAAATTCACATCTTGAATTTACAACACAAAATGTAACAAAATAACAACAATAAACTAGAACTGTCGCCATTCAGCAGACTAATATACCCCCGCGTGGCAAAAATCATTGCAGCTAATTTTTTGCTTTATGCACATTTACATGTTGAGGTTGTTCATCTGTTAAAGTTTGAAGAAAATGCTGCAAAAACTGTAGGAGCAGTTGCGTCCACAAGAACTATTCACTATATACACTATATACTGTATAGTGCATAAAAGTACAAAGGGTCATAATTCTATCAAAATTGTCGCAGCGCAAATTCTATCTTTTATACACATCTACATGTTGAGGTTGTCAGTTAAAGTTTGAAGGAAACGCTGCAAAAACTGTAGGGGAAGTTGTGTCCACAAGAACTGGTCACTATATATTGTAAAGTGCATAAAAGTACAAAGGGCCATAATTCTGTCAAAAATTGTCGCTGCGCAAATTCTTTCCTTTATGCACATTTACATGTTGAGGTTGTTCATGTGTTAAAGTTTGAAGCAAAGGCTGCAAAAACTGTAGGAGGAATTACGTCCACAAGAATGCGTCTACACACAGACAGACAGACAGACAGACTGACGAACAGACAAGCTGAATCCAGTATACCCCCTTACAACTCGTTGTGCGGGGGGTATAACTATAGCATGAGGTATTTTTTTACTTGATTAAGTTCTAGAAAAACTAGCAAACAACAAAGATATACATGTAAATAATATGGGTCCCCCTCATTGGTATGTTCATAATGAAATATAACGGTGAACTTGCCAAGAACTGCATGTTTTTAACAGGATATATATGTGAGCCGTTCTCTAGGAAAACCGGTCTTAGTGACATTGTATAAAGCAATCATGGGATAAAGTTTAGAAAAGACACTGAAATGAGAAAAATGACATGGTCTTTGTTTAACTTGTAATTTGATAAAGTAGTATGATCTCGTTAAATCTTTTTTCTCAAGAATTAAGTTAAAATAACTTCCGTGTTGCTATGGCAACAAATTTCTGAACAGTACCAATATTGAGAAAAACAAGGGGTTAGAGGTTAAAACACTGTACATACTTTTATTTTAAAAGAAATCATTCACGATTTTGATACATTTTAAGAAAATAATTCTCAAATGTGATGCAATTTGAAAAGTTTACGTTAAGAATTTATCAAAATACTGGATTTGTGTAATGGTTGTTTACGTACCGGTAATAAAAGCCCTTTAACGACATTTATTGGTTGGTTATTTATTTTGTCTTACAAGCTTCACAAACTTTCAATTCTCATAAGACCACTTGATGGCCATAAAATAACATTTCAATGACGTTTGTACCGTCACTCAAAAATTTGGCAGGGATGATTAGTTTTAAAGGTATGTAACTTTGTAAGTGGATGTTATATTTTGCTCAAATTTTCAAAAACTGTTCATAAAAGTATTATCTATCTAATGCTATAAATATTATGATTTTTCATAATTCTGTCTCTAAGCCCAGTTTTCCTCGAAAACGGCTCATATCTAAATTGAAATGTCAAATAAATTAATCTGAGTACTTTTGTTTGAGCACTATGATTTGACTATAGAAGAACCTAAATCTGTTTTTGGCAAAAATTTACCAAAACTTCATTCTGACCTTGACCTTTGAGCGGGACTGTAGTAAAACACTATAAAATAAAGTCAAATCTATAAAATCAACATAAATAGAGGATCTTGCATGAGTGCTCGTTACAAATTTTTTTTTAAACGAGTGGACAAAATGATATGACACGAGGCTTTGCCGAGTGTCATATTGTTTTTGTCAACGAGTTTAATAAAACTTGTATGTAATGAGCACGAATGTTAGATTCTACTTATCACATAACCTTAAAAATGCCCACTATTGGTCAAAAGGATGATGTACGCTGCCTATATTTCAGCCAAAATTCAACGGTACAATGAGCGCAACGTCATAGCGACGTTGATATTATCCTGACGTCATTGGCGGATCAATGCATGTATTGGCTAACTTCACGTCAAGCTACTTTGCATATTTATTGCAAAGTCTGGGAGTGCCGAACGATATTTATGGCACGGCTTTACGGCACTCCTGGACCGCAGGTTATGTAATAAAAAGAAATCTAAAACAAAACATGGACATTTCAATAATATAAGATTAGCAAAACATGGGCCAATACTTGTGGTTCCAGTATGAACGTTGATAAACAATCATTTTCTCTTTACTCATTTTCTATCTTCATTAATGTTATTGGGAAATAATGGGTGTACAACCTGCTTTACGTAGTGTGCATGAACATAGAATAGATATATACCACATTGCATGGTAAATGAGTGTCAGAACACCTACAAGGAGTCACAAAAGGTTTCAACTTTCAAAAAAACCCTAAAAAATATATAAAAATCCTTGGAGATATGGGTCGAAAGACACAAGTAACTACATAGTAATAGAACCACAAAGAACTGGTCAACAAGAAATATAAGAGTCATGAAATGGTTAAACTTTCCAAAAACCCTAAAACAACAAGAGCTGTCGACGAACAGCGCGCTCCACTATTCGCAGCACCATGCTAGGATAGTACAATTATTATATATTCAAAACAAAATGCTTCATAACAGCAGCATTACCCTCTGCTGTGTAGAGGTTGGGGCTTCTAAGTCGAAAACGGGGGATAATTTGGACAAATTATGCAGGACTGTTACCAACTCATGTGTAAGTCCTCTTGGTCATGAAGGTAAACAAATAACCATTTCTTAGTCCAAAAGGGAGCATTATTTCAACAAAATGCAAAATAGTTATCTTCTCCTGTGTAGGGGTTGGGGTCACGATGGTGAACAAGTATGCAAAGTATCAAACAATATATCAATTCACTTTGAAGTTATAATGGGTTAAAAAACCTGTACCTAAACTTTGCATTTCCAAGTCCAAAAGGGGACATTATTTCATGCTTGATAGATTTACCAACCCTGTGTAGGGGTTGGGGTCATGATGAAGAACAAGTATGGATAATAGCATTATGTGAAGGCACTTGGAAAATATTAGAGGTGAAAAAACATGTACCTAAACTTTAACATTTGCACTAAGTTGAAAAAAGGGGGCATAATTTCACCAAAATGCTTAATAGAGTTACCTACCTCTGTGTATGGGTTGGGGTCATGATGGTGAACAAGTATGCAAAGTATTGACGCAATTTGTTAATGCACTATGAAGACATCAGAGGTTAAAAAACCTGTACCTAAACTTTAACATTTGCACTAAGTTGAAAAAGGGGGCATAATTTCACCAAAATGCTTGATAAAGTTACCTACCCCTGTTTATATGTTGGGGTCATGATGGTGAACAAATATGCAAAGAATCAAAGCAATATGTCAATGCACTTTGAAGATATTAGAGGTTAAAAAACATGTACCTAAACTTTAACATTTGTACTAAGTTGAAAAAAGGGGGCATAATTTCACCAAAATACTTAATAGAGTTACCTACCTCTGTGTATATGTTGGGGTCATGATGGTGAACAAGTATGCAAAGTATTAAAGCAATTTGTCAATGCACTATGAAGATATTAGAGGTTAAAAAACCTGTACCTAAACTTTAACATTTGCACTATTTGCACTAAGTAGAAAAAGAAGGCATAATTTCAACAAAATGCCTGATAGAGTTACCTACTCCTGCATATGGGTTAGGGTCATGATGGGAACAAGTATGCAAAGTATGAAGGACTTAGAGAATATAAGAGGTTAAGAAACCTGTACCTAAACTTTAACAAAAGTGTTACGCTCGGGTGACTGCAATAGCTCCCCTTATTCTACGAATAGTGGAGCTAAAAATAAAATTGTTGGATATATGCATCGAAAGACACAAGTAACTACCTAGTGATAGAACCACAAAGAACTGGTCAATAAGAAATATATAAGCACTTGCATAGTATAAAACATATTCATATGCATGGATACAAAAATAATCAACAACAATAACTGGTGTATAAAATGGGATACTTTACACATATCACTGGCTTAGAATTAGAAGGATGTAAGTAGTACTAAAGACCTTATAGACTCGCGCATATTTGAAATATGCATCTCAAGGCGCTTCTTACGAGCCTGTTTTCATGAAAATCGGACGTGGTCATGTCGACCAAACTGAAGTTTAACAAGTAATTAAGAATTGCAAGCAATACAGAAGTCCCCTACCAGTTTGAAGCCATTTTCAATGTTTCTGTTGCCATAGCAACCACAATTTTTGTCAGAATCAAAATATTTTTAGATGTGCATTTTCCCCTTATTGCCCCCTATCCACATATGAAGTTTCATAAACCTAGCTTGGAAACTGTTTGAGTTATGTCAGGATCCATATTTTTTGACGGACGGACGGACTGACTGACTGACTGACTGACGGCAAACCTATAGTCCCTCCGGTAAAAAAATGGTAGGGGACTAAAAAGCTTGTTTAAAGAGTAGTTTTTTCTTGTATTCTCAAAATATTGATTCTAATACTAAGCCAGCGATATATGCACATAAAATTCCAAACCATCCGTAACAAGAGCCGTCAGAGACGAGTAACAAGAGCCATTAGAAACGGGTAACAAGAGCCGTCAGAAACGGGTAACAAGAGCCATCAGAGACGGGTAACAAGAGCCGTCAGAGACGGGTGATGCTCCCCGTGCCATGTTTGTCATAGAAAAAATGCTCAAAAAATATGTAAAAGAGAGTAAATGTTCTTTGTCACATCATTATAATAAAAAATTTTAGCTATGAATTTCAACTTGATATATCCAAAACTGTACTAGAACTAAGTATGAAAAATAACAAAGGGGAACAACTCCAAAAAGGGAATAAAGAGTTATGGTTCTTGGGCACTGCACAGTCCCTCTCAATGAGATCTATTCAGCAATGAAATTTCAAATTGATATCTCCAATACTGTTTGAGTTATGGTCGGGGCGAGAATTAAGTGTGAAAAATTACTAAGGGGAATAACTAAACAAGACTGTCGTCGAAGTGCATGCAAGCCCTGTGATTTGACCTAGTGATCTCACACTTGACCAACATTTTGTTGAGATGGTAATTGTGACCAATTTTCATAAAGATGAGGCTAAAATGGTGATCTCTAAACAAGGATTTCCTATGATTTGATCTAGTGACCTAGTTTTTTAACCAGGATGAGCCATATCAAACTTGACCTAGATTTCGTTGAGATGATAATTGTGACTAAGTTTCATAAAGATTATGCCAAAATTGTGACCTCTAGTGACTACACAAGGTTTTTTATGATTTGACCTTGTGACCTAGTTTTTGACCCCGGATGACCCAATATCGAACTTGACCTAGATTTTGTTTAAATGATCATTGTGACCAAGTTTCATATAGATTAGGCCAAAATTGTGACCTCTAGTGACTACACAAGGTTTTTCTATGATTTGACCTTGTGATCTAGTTTTTGACCCCGGATGACCCAATATCAATCTTGACCTAGATTTTGTTGACATGATCAATGTGACCAAGTTTCATAAAGATAAGGCTAAAACTGTGACCTACAGTGTCTACACAAGCAAATTGTGGACAGACAGATGGACGGACGAAGAGTGATCACAAAAGCTCACTCTGTCACTTTGTGAGTTCCATCTACAACAATTTTGACCTGCTGATCTATTTTAGGCCGACTATAGTATAAATTCCACCTTGACCTTATCAAAGTCTTAAGCATTGGGATAGTTTCATGAAAATCAACAGGCAAATATCATCCACTGTTGCATTCTCACTGTTTTTTATAAAAGCTAATTTCTGACCTAGTTTTTACCCATCATTACCTATTCTGGATTTAACACAGAAACCATCAATATACACGTAAGCACGTTTGTCGTAATTAAACCTTGACCTGCTAACATAGTTTTTTGCTCGACTTAACCTACAAGTTAGAAATCTACAGCAGACAGTGAGCTTTAAGAAACAATTGCGTAGGTGAGTTTAATTGAGTTTAGTCGAAGTCAAGAGGAAACAAACATACACTCAACCACTTTTCTAATTTGTCACATTTAAAACCCAAATTACCTTAACTGTGATCATATACTTTGATGATATTTTGCACACGTAGGTTTTATGTATGGACTCAACATTGATCGCATGACTGACCATGCATTATTTGGCAAGTGATTTTGATTTTGAATGAATTAAATGTTAGGACAATGTCATAAAAAGTTTGTGTGCAAAATATCATCAAATATTATGTTCACAGTTAAACGTATTTAGGGTTGGAAAAGTGACCAATTAGAAAAGTGGTTCAGTGTATAAAATGAAAAAGGACACAAGTCATGCTGAACGTCAACAAACCGTCGCATTTAAAGGCGATTTCAATGTACTTATTGCAAAGAATGTCAACTGATACGCAACGGTTATAACAGTTCACAATAAACTACATGTAGCAAACAATAATACTTTTGAAACAATAATATCCTAAACAACTCTACTGTAAAAGAATTCACAACAATACAAAGAATGAACGTTGAAGAGAAACACGTTAGGCAAGATGACACCATTACTGAGAACTAAACACATCTTAATTCACATGTATACCGGTAATCCCTATATCAGTTCTACATATGTTCAGTTGATACAAATACGACAACAATGTAAACAAAGGCATGTAAATACTAGTAATGTTTGCTGTGACCATTGTGAGGTCAATGAAACATAACATATGAGCCAGTCTCCAGGAAAACCTGCTATAATGACATTATGTAATTACTATATAAAACAAGTAATTAAGAATTGCAAGCAATACAGAAGTCCCCTACCGGTTTTAAGCCATTTTCAAGGTTTCTGTTGCCATAGCAACCACAATTTTTGTCAGAATCAAAATATCTTTAGACGTGCATAATCCCCTTATTTTGCCCCCTATCCACATACCAAGTTTCATAAACTTAGCTTGGAAACTGTTTGAGTTATGTCAGGATCCAGATTTTTTGACGGACGGACTGACTGACGGACAAGATTTTCATAAAGCTCTAAAATAAGGAAAAATACATATCTATTGATTCTATTTTAAGTACTTGACTGATATAGTACTATACCTTAGCTTCAAATTTTCCTATGAATTATGTCGAAAACACATACTTCGTTGCTATGGTAACCAATTCCAGAATAGTACTCCGATTGAGAAAAATGAGTATTAAGTTGTTTAAAACAGAAGTAGCCTTTCTCTGAATGCAAACAATTCCGATTTTGATATATATTTTGAAAAGTGAAACATAATTATAGAATTTGGTACTATTTCGAACAGTTTATGTCAAGAATTGATCTAATTGTGTAATAATGAAATACTTATTTCAGTTACGTCGAATAACGTTTGTATGACGTTTGCGACGTCACACAAAAAGCTCCGAATCCATAGGGACTCTACAAAAACAACTGTAACTTCCATAAAACTCAAGATATTAACATAATTTCTTTTGCAATTTGCTTATATTTTAACATTATCCTGTAATACTATGGAAATCTTAAAATCAATATTTTTGTCAAAATAGCAGGTTTTCCTGGAGACTGGCTCATACACATATTCTATCATCATCCATCCTTCTATAAGTTTGCAAGAATGTTTCACAAATCACAGATTTTTTCTTGGGTACACTCTCAGTTTATGGAAAATCATATTTTCGTGACAGCTTGTCAAGCCATTCCATACGGGTTAATCTTACAAAACAATCAACGTTGGCTACATGACCCATAGTACCAGGAACTGCCCAATTGTGTCCAGATTCCTTTTTTATTTTCATAGGAGCTACATGGCTCTGACCTGCTGTTAGGTCTGTAGACAATGCAGGAGAGTCACTTAGGCAGTCTCGAGCTGTAAATGAACACGGTCTAATAAACCTATTTGCAGAAACGTTACCTTGAACACTTTCTCTGGTGTAAACCCTTTTAGGTTCACCTTTCACAGATGATACACGCAGTCCTCTCCTATGAGGAGGTTTTCTAAGTTCACTGAAGTTCTTCCAGTTTACTAGCATTATCTTTGGCTTTCGCTTGGTTTCGAAAATTTCAATTCGAAAACTTTCATCTAAACTCCTATCCTCACTGCTACCTCTTTGCCTTTTTCTGACACATTGGTATCGACCTCGACCTTTGTTTCTCGTGTTGTCAACATTACATTCCCCCAATTTTCGCTTCTTTTTCTTCAGTTCCTGGCCACCAGAATCAACTCTTGAAGACTTAGAGGTATAAACAGCTTCACTTAACTTTCCGGCAACTTTTGGCCTTCCTACACTACACCGGCGACTTTTACAGCTTTGCCGTTCATTTAGTGCCATCTTGCCAGTTCTTGAATTGGGACAAGTATTAAGATTATCTGACAGTTTATTTGCTATTTGCCTTTGGCGACTTTTGGCTCCTATTTGTTTGTTAGCCTTAAGACCAGTGATTTTAATGCGGCTTTTTCTTAAAGCACTCTGCCACGTAAGCTTCAGCAGCTTTTATGAAACTTCTACTGTATCTCACAGTGTCTGGATGGTCAGAAGTGGGCCAAAATAATGCTGAAATAGACCATAATTATGTGCGCTAAAACATGAAAGTAAAATATATACAAGAGGGCCATTGGCCCTAAAGCGCTCACCTGATGACTAGCAATTTAGGCAGAATCAGTTTTTGTTATGATATATGACCTTAATATTTTATTTAGATTTAACAGTGAAACACTTTGTGGCCAGGTTAAATAAAGATGAGGTAAAACATGTGACCTCTAAAGTATAAACAAGGTTTTTCTTCGATGTGACATGGTGACCTAGTTTTTGACCCCCAGATGACCCAGTTATGAACTTGACCTAGATTTCATAGAGACATACATTGTGCCCAAGTTTCATTAAGATCATGTATAAAATGTGACCTCAAGAGTGTTAACTAGGTTTGTCTTTGATGTGACCTGGTGACCTAGTTTTTGACCCCAGTTGACCCAGATGCATACCTGACCTAGATCTCATAGAGACAAACATTGTGACATTGTTTTATTAAGATTATTTAAAAAATGTGACCTCTAGAGTGTTAACAAGGTTTTTCTTTGATGTGACCTAGTGACCTTGGTTTTGACCCCAGATGACCCAGTTGCAAAACTTGACCTAGATTTCATAGAGACATACATTGTGACCAAGTTTTATTAAGATTATGTCAAAAATGTGACCTCCAGAGTGTTAACAAGGTTTTTCTTTAATGTGACCTAGTGACCTAGTTTTTGACTCCAGATGACCCAATTACACACTCGACCTAGATTTCATAGAGAAATACATTGTGACTAAGTTTCATTAAGATTATGTTAAAATTGTGACCTCTAGAGTGTTAACATGGTTTTTCTTTGATTTAACCTAGTGACCGAGTTTTAAACCCCAGATGACCCAGTTACAAACTTGACCTAGGTTTTATAGAGACAAAAATTGTGACAAAGTTTCATAAAGATTAAGCGAAAATTGTGACCTCTAGAGTGTTAACAGTCCAATTGTTGACGGTAGAAGGCGCACTACGGACAAAAGGGTGATCATAATGAAGTGCTCCGACAGGTGAGCTAAAAAATATATATATTCGGCCCAAAAAATGGTTAAATGAGAGCCCTGATTTGAGCAGTATATCCCTCATACTCATTCCCTACTCGACGAAATTAACTGAAAGAGGTTGTGCGAGCGCAGCAAGCAAGTAAAAATGCACATATCTATTTCAGCAGCATACACCACATCCTTACTACTTGGTAATATTCACTGATATAGTAATTGTAATACTTGGAAAATAAACAAGAAATATCACTGAATGTGATGAATACCCCCAGAAACTGCTTGACACAGTCAGCTGTGCAAAACTAAGCTTAAAATTGATCTGACCAATGTGTGCCGAAGATATGCACAACTAGACTTGGTACTGATCATTGATACCAGGTTTCGTTAAAATCTGACCATTGTATTGGTATTAAAATAGCGCGGACAAAATTTTTAAGTGTAAAAAACAAAGAGCCACAACTCCTTAAAATTGATCCGACCAGTGTGGTCCGATGATATGCACAACAATACTTGGTACTAATCATTTATACAAAGTTTCATTGAATTCAGACCAATTGTTACAGAGAAATAGCGCAGACAAAATGTTTAAGTGTAAAAAAATGAAGGGCCATAACTACCTTAAAATTTGTCCGACCAGCGTGTGCTGACGATATGCACAACTAGACTTGGTACTGATAACTCATGCAAAGTTTCGTTGAATTCAGATGAATTGTTACAGAGAAATAGTGTGGACAAAATTTTTAAGTGTAAAAAAATAAAGGGCCATACCTACCTTAAAATTTGTCCGACCAGCCTGTGCCGACAATATGCACAACTAGACTTGGTACTGATCACTCATGCACAGTTTCGTTGAAATCAGACCAATTGTAACAGGGAAATAGCACGGACAAAATTTTTAAGTGTAAAAAAAAGGGCCATAACTACCTTAAAATTTGTCCGACCAGCCGGTGCTGAAGATATGCACAACTAGATTTGGTACTGATAACTCATGCAAAGTTTCGTTGAATTCAGACCAATTGTTACAGAGAAATAGTGCGGACAAAATTGTGAAGTGTAAAAAAATAAAGGGCCATACCTACCTTAAAATTTGTCCGACCAGCCTGTGCCGACAATATGCACAACTAGACTTGGTACTGATCACTCATGCACAGTTTCGTTGAAATCAGACCAATTGTAACAGGGAAATAGCACGGACAAAATTTTTAAGTGTAAAAAAAAAGGGCCATAACTACCTTAAAATTTGTCCGACCAGCCGGTGCTGAAGATATGCACAACTAGATTTGGTACTGATAACTCATGCAAAGTTTCGTTGAATTCAGACCAATTGTTACAGAGAAATAGTGCGGACAAAATTGTGAAGTGTAAAAAAATAAAGGGCCATACCTACCTTAAAATTTGTCCGACCAGCCTGTGCCGACAATATGCACAACTAGACTTGGTACTGATCACTCATGCAAAGTTTCGTTGAAATCAGACCAATTGTAACAGGGAAATAGCACGGACAAAATTTTTAAGTGTAAAAAAAAAGGGCTATAACTACCTTAAAATTTGTCTGACCGGCGTGTGCCGACGATATGCACAACTAGACTTGGTACTGATCACTAATACAAAGTTTCGTTGAAATCAGACCAATGGTTACAGAGAAATAGCGCGGACAAAATTTGCACGGACCAACTGACGGACCAACAGACCAACCAACCTCAAGCATGACTCCAATATAGCCCCCATATACTATGTATCTGGGGGTATAATAATTAAGAATTGCAAGCAATACAGAAGTCCCCTACCGGTTTTAAGCCATTTTTAATGTTTCTGTTGCCATAGCAACCACAATTTTTGTCAGAATCAAAGTATTTTTAGATGTGCATAATCCCCTTATTGCCCCCTATCCACATACCAAGTTTCATAAACCTAGCTTAAAACTGTTTGAGTTATTGACGGACGGACTGACTGACAGACGGACGGACTGACGGCAAACCTATAGTCCCCTCGGGTCAAAAACCCGTAGGGGACTAAAAATCAGTGTTTATCTGAAAAATAACGTCGAAATTGGAAACGTCACGACGTGACAATTGTGACGTCATGATGACGTAACATACATTTTAAAGCCCTGCACTGTTGTTGTTACGTTTCTTTTTCTGAACGATACTGAAACCAGCTTCTAAAACAGTGAAAAAAACAAAGTGGTAATTTCACTGTTATTTTCACTGTTATTTTCACTGTTATTTTCACTGAAAAGTCTCCATAATCCATTGAAAGCAAATAATAATCACTGATATATAGCTTCTGTGAATACGTCATGAAGAAACAAGAAATATCACTGAATGTGATGAATGTACCCCAAGCAACTGCTTGACACTGTTAGATATGCACAACTAGACTTGGTACTGATTGGTCATGCTAAAATTCATTGAAATCCTAGGATTGGTTGCTGAGAAATAGCACAGACAAAATTTAAAGTGTAAAACAACAAAGGGCTATAACTCCCTTAAAATTGATAAGACCAATGTGTGTCGACCATATGCACAACTAGACTTGGTACTGATCATCCATACAAAGTTTTTTAAAATCTGACCAATGGTTACAGAGAAATAGCGCATATAAAATTTATAAGTGTAAACAAGAGGGCCCAAAGGGCCATAGGTCGCTCACCTGTCCTAGTAGTTCATGCAGACCCCTTAATGGTAGCCTCTATTGCATGTACAAGGTTTTCATATTGTCTTACAAAGCGACGTTGCAATGTACATCACAAAGACCCAAAAATTTTGTCTATGATTTGACCAAATGATCTTGTTTTTGACCCCGGATGACCCAATATCGAACTTGACCATGATTTTGTTGACATGATCATTGTGACCAAGTTTCATAAAGATTAGGTCAAAATTGTGGTCTCTAGTGACTACACAAGGTTTTTCTACGATTTTACCTTGTGACCTAGTTTTTTGCCCCAGATGACCCAATATCGAACTTGACCTAGATTTTGTTAAGATGATCATTGTGACCAAGTTTCATAATGATTTAGCTAAAACTGTGGCCTCTAGTGTCTACACAACTAACTGTGGACGGACGACGGATGGACGAAGAGTGATCACAAAAGCTCACTCTGTCACTTTGTGACAGGTGAGCTAAAAATAAAGGGCCATAACTCCCTTAAAATTAATCTGACCAACGTCAGCTGATGATATGAACAACTAAACTTGGTACCGATCAGTCATGCAAAGTTTCAATTAAATACGACCAATGGTTGCGGAGAAATAGCGTGGACAAAATTATACCGACCAACCAACATACCAACCAACCAACCAACCATAAGCATGACTCCAATATAGCCCCATATACCTTGTATCTGGGAGTATAAAAATGCAATTTTATTTGTCTATCTGAGCATGCATACCCTGCGAAGTCCAGGGCTTCAGTTTTGTTAAAGTGGAAATGTGAAATACTTGGGATCCAGCAACAAGGATAAATTACCCAGGCTCCAGCAATTTTAGAGTCCCCCCCCTTTAAATCCGCTAGTGGGGTGACAACAAGGCGAATCGGTATCAAAAGCAGCCTATATAATATATAGATATACTCATAGTGACCAGGTTTTATGATGATTTTGATAAATATAGATACATCTTGTGTGTTAACTTGGATGTTTTTAAATTAGACAGTGACATAGGTTTTGACTCTGGATAATCCAGTGAGTATTAACTTGGTCTCCGTCGGCTAAATAGTCAAGTAAAGTTGTCTGGGGTATGTTCGTAACGTCTGTTCTGCACACAGTGCAGGATGTTCTACTCCAAATTACTTACGAACAAAACTGATCTGTCCTGCACAGTGTGCCGAATGTTCTACTTCAAACACCTTACATACAAAACGGAACAGAAAGTAAAATGTTTGACTGTTCGCCCGCAATGGCCATAATTGGAAAATAATTTTTATCATATTCTATTTTATGACACAAGCGACCATTGTTCTTGCTGTAATTACGTGACTGTTCTGGCTGCACCACCTCTGTGGCGGGCACAGAAAGAACATGTTCCGAACAGTGTTCCAGTTTGTTTGTGTGTTCCACTGTCTGGGATGTGCGGAACAGCGTTACAAACGTGCCCTGGAACATACCGAATAGCACAGTTTTGATCCCTTGGGCCGTATTACCTCGAGTTACTTGTGCAATGCCGTATCTACGATGTAATATAACACAGCAACAAGGGCCGTATTACCTCGAGTTACTTGTGCGATGCCGTATCTATGATGTAATACAACACAGCAACAAGGGCCGTATTACCTCGAGTTACTTGTGCAATGCCGTATCTATGATGTAATATAACACAGCAACAAGGGATAATACAGCCTAATGGATCAACACCACTAAAGTAAAATTCCTTTTATTATATACATGTACCTACGAAAGTAAAAAGGCGCTTTTATGCCCCAAACTGTGTTTAATGTGTATACATTGACGTCATGCGCATCTGCGTATTTTCGTCATATATATATACAAGAGGACCATTGGCCCTATTGCACTCACCTGATGACTAGCAGGCCACCAATAAAAAATCTTTTAAGGGCCGTTTTCTAACATTGGTAACTCTTGCAAAATATTCACAAGATTTTGGACCAGAATTAATCCAGTCAAAGCAGAGTTACGTCCCTTGTGGTTCATGCTAGTGACAGTGTGTGTGGCTATTTTGTAATTAAATAGGACATGTGTTTATTAAAGGACATTAGCATGGCCGTAACTAGGGGAGGTGCGTCGGGTGCGAACGCATCCCCCTTTTTCGCCAAAGAAGTCCTTTTTGTTGGTGACATTTATCAACTTTGCATTTTTTTAAGCTCACTTCGCTCGCAAAATAACTTTGTCATCCAATCAAGTATAGAACGAGTCGGTTGAATGCTGTTCATATAAACGAATGCATTTTTTCTAGCTCCCTCCGCTGGCACATTACCCTCAACCTTGAACATTTTCTTATCAGTGAATGGTTTCAGGGACAGAACGAGTGTGTGGGGTATGTAGCTCAGATAACAATACATTTTTGTCTAGCTCGCTTGGCTTGCCCAATAACTTTTATCAGTGAACGATATCAAACTGAGAACATGGTTGTGTGGTATGCAGCTCAGTTAAATATGGCATTTTTTACCTAGCTCGCTTCGCTCCCAAAATAACTTTATCAGTGAATGGTATTACAAAATAACTGTTAACAGTGAATGAAAACGAGTTTATGCGGTTTTCAGATAAATTGTTTTTTTCTAGCTCACTTCGCCCAGTTAGCAGTTAATGATATCAATTAGAAAACGAGTTTGTGTTGCATGCAGCTCAGATAAACAATGCATTTTTTCCTGCTCGCTTCGCTCACTCAATAACATTTTCAGTGAATGGTATCAAGTCGAGAACAAGGGTGTGTGGCAAGCAGTTTACACAAACAACGGATTTTTCGAGTTTGAGTATCGTGGTGGTATGGGTTGTGGCGCGGTATCAGAAATGGTGCACCTGAGATTAATGGTTATTTCTTGTGTTTAACACCCAAAATGACATACATTTCCAGTATATTTTTGGAAGGAAGTATCGTTTTGGTTTGTAATGCAAATAAACAATGCTCAAAGTGAAATTTGTTGCTTTTAGAACTGGAAAGGTATGCTGTACCCATATTTGTTGGTATTTTCTTATGACACTTTATTCCTCAAACATTGTAATACCGCAATTTTGTAAAATGAAATTTTTACTTCAACTTTTTTTGTAGAGAGCACTGGCATCCATGTTCACACCATGTTACATGATTAGAATGTCCTAAACACCTATCAAACACAGGAAATGGTGCCCAGAAGGATGTAACTTTCTTATTCTGAAAAACTGAAAAAACTAGTTAAAATCTGAAATAATCTGTTTCATAAATTTTGTTAATATTAGCTGTCATTGATATTTTTGGCATTCCCGAGTCAAGTTGGTTACAGATCTGACTCTGCAGATGCCATGAATGAGGCATACATGACAGTTAAAGAGGATTTTACGCCTGTTAGGACATCTTCAAGTTGTCTTGGTGACTCAAAAAGTTTAATGACAATTTGTAACCAGTGCAATTCTGTCTCGATACTAATTATAGATTTATTATCTTAGAAGAAGTGGACAAAGTAAGCAAACTGTTATATAAAATTGGCCTATAAAGCCATAAAATAAAATTAGAAACAACTACTTCATGAATCCTTATATTTTTTTACCATTTGGGACCTATAGGATAGGTGCGCCATTTCATATCACGCGGACCTGCCATAATAAGCCGAGTGTGTCTTTCATTGTTATGGTCATACAACATGCGTTGATGCAATTATCAATTGATATTTAGTGTCAACCTGTTCCCATTGAATTGCCCTATCAGTGGTTAATCACTTAAATTAAGAATGTTTTATATGTATATTAAAATAACAGCGTAAACTGTTATGTGCACCATTTCCAATACCACGGGGATACCCTGTCCCTCAGGTAAACAATGTATTTTACAACACTCTCGTTGGTACGAACCCGCAACCTCCCCTTGCATCCCCTCATCTTAACATCCCCATTATCTCTATAAAACCCGATTTCGCACACCCTTTTGAAAAATCCTAGTTACGGCCATGATTAGATATGTCCCAGATGCGTTGCAGTTTACCAGAAATGAACAATATGCGAACATCTGAACTACCAGGTGCGAATCAGACGGTACGAAGACTTTTGGGTACGAATAAGTGCGGAATGTGATCACAAAATGCACGGCGATCGGACAGTTTATTTGGAATGTAACGGTGAGAACATAGCAATGATATATAATATCAATGATCGAACCCGGAGTAATCAATCAACTCTTACGTTTCTGGTCTAAAGAAGTTCTGAGGCTGTTGGTCCTTTGCGCGCTGTGGGCAAAACCGGACGACCACCAACCCGGACAGACTCAAAAACGCTTTATTTCGGTTCTTTTCTTTAATCATTCGTTACCGATCATTCAGACGCTTGCTTTTGAACAACACAGAAAAAAATCAACGCTGTAATGTAAGTATTTTACCAGAAATGATACCTTATTCGTCTGCAGATCTTGGAAGTGGTGAGTGCGCATGCGCAAACTTTTTCGTGACCAAGTGTAAAACACGGAACACCCGTTATCTCGAAGTATAATTTACGGAACTCACGGAACCCTTAATAACTTTTTCATTTACGCATAGATTTAAATTATTATAGTCTCATACTACAGATAGCCCTAACCCCTGTATGAATATATAAAAGAATATTTTTAAAATGAATACATTTCGTTAAAATATAGCCATGAAATTTCATCATTTTTCACTCATAATTTACACTAATCTGAAATCAACGTTCCACACGGAACTCTCAATAAAGTTTGTATTTGTATATATATTTTTATAATTATAGTTTCATAATAAAGCTTATTATAACAACTTTCAGAATACACAAATAACTTTGTAATAATGTAATAATGTGTGATTAAACTTTTGAAATATAGCCGGGAAATATTAAATTATTTCATTAAAAATTATGTTTTAAGGAATTCCGTCGACACCACGGAACGTTAAATAAAACTATTATTATGGCATACATTTCAATAATCTTGTTCTTATATTAACAATAACCCTTAGCTCATTCGGAATATATAAAAATATGTTAACAATGCTGAGTAACATATTTAAAATAGGCCGAAGAATTATAATATTTTTCAGATTACCGTAAATCGGATATCTCGATGTTTTAATGAGATTAGCAGTGATAATAACGAGATGATATTTCATGACCAGAATTTAGCATGTTTTATCCTTTTTTCGACTGTATTACACATTTTGCAGATGGAAAGGGTGGTCTTCGAAACAGTATTACAGTACGCTAATTAAAATATTTGAACAATTAAGAAAGTTATTGAAAGTTCCGTGAGTTCCTTTTTCACTGTTTTACACTCAATGTCTAAGTGAATACCGGAGCGTGTAATAACAACACTAACAACGACTCGTATAGTTTTAAACATTAATATTTATTTCATACATGTGTATTTATTTCATCTACAGAGCTCTACATCAGCAATATGGTCAGAAAGTATGCATTGTTTTTATGTAAGACAGAAAATCATAACAGCATGGATGAAAGTTTAAAGTTTTCAATTTTTAATGTAATTCATATAAATCATATCGCGCTTACTTCATGAAATACTGAAATAAGTATTACATTTACTAGAACATTTTTAAAACGTTCATCCATGTAACAGAAACATAACAATTATGACGAAAAAATAATCTATAACAACTACTAATATAATTGTGCATGTATGTATGACAGGACACAGTGACACGCATAGCATCACTGTAGTATCTCTCTTTGCATGACATGATAATGATAATGTGAAGTAATGTTTATCAGAACAGTAAAAGTATAGTGAGGCCCCGATATGAAATCTTCAGACACTGAGCAATTTCAGAATAGCAGACGCGGCGTTTATGAAACACTTAAACCGGAGGTATTTAGCTTTGAAAAATCAGGGCTGGGTCTTTAAACGTCCAACAATGCATTTTATCTCAAAATAGGCAAAAGGAAAAGTGAAATTATAAAAATGTAGGAAATAAGGAGGGTTACGCTCAATTTTTTAAACAAAGGGAGGTAACTTGTCCGATCTTGTGTGCATATAGTTTGTAAGACTGACGTTACGCACGAAACTGGTACATAAAAACGTTGCGTCAAAAAACAACGTAAACGTCGACTTTTGCGTGTTTGTTTACGACGTCCAGCAGTTAAGTTTATACTTTGATTCAATGGATCGCGCATAAGAAGATCATTATATATTGAGGGTATTCTATACGCATGTGCTCTCTCTCTCTCTCCCTCTCTCTCTCATTTTTGTTTTGAAAATGGCGGCATGTTATGACAATACCCGACTATTCCCGTATCATTAGAAATCTACAGAATTACTTTAAATAATCGGAATCGGTATCGAATAAAGCTGTATTTTTTTATAGAATTGTCGATAATATAAACAGTAATAATTATTATTATTGTTAATATTATTATCGACAATAAATATATTACGCCTCATACATTTTGGACAAACGCTATTTGTAATACAATACATTCGTCATATATGTACTAGTAAAAAACGTCGTATGGGACATTCCACTGGACAAATCTGACGCTTGAAAAATCGCATTAAAATTTAAAGCATGTGAAAACAAATTACACAGCACGGTAGGTAATAGTCTACCATTTAATACTTCAAATAATTAAAAGAATTTAACGGCGCATATTTGCTCACCATGAAGCGTAATGCAATGTGTATACCGCGAAACAACGACGAAAATGAATATTTTCGTTATATGGGACATTTTACTGGACAATTATAACGTACTAGAAAATGTGCATATACGTATTAGTTCTAGGACAAAATACCACAGTAAACACGTACACATGTTACCATTTTGTTATATTTCAACAATTTTTCTCACCCGAATACATGATCCTAATTATCTTAAATTTTAATAAACGATCACCGTATTTCACTCACCAAAATGACGTAAAAACGTTCATGGGACATTAGTCTTCATTTAGTTTATTTGTCACTTTCAAGCAATACGGTTAATATTTATACTAGTTGCTTAACACAGAATATATGCATATGTATTCAAAATCTACTTCATTGAATTTTTACCGTATGAAATTGTAATTATATATACATTTTTTTCAAAATATATTGCGTTGTACCGTCCGTTGTGACGTCATTATAACGATGGGACAATTCCAGTTTACGTGTTTATAAATGAAATAAAATTCACAGTGATGACAATACCTAAAATAACTAGTACCTTATTGTGTGGAAATATATTAGGTAAAAAATCATTAAAACAATAGTGTCATTGTATTTATTAGTGATAGCTAAAATGTGTTATTTATTATAAACGATATTTTTTAAATATGTACATAAGAACGAAGCTCCATGTATGCTCTTTCCGTCGATATACAGGACTTTATAGTAGTGCGTTATTTATATGAATTAGGCACACTAATTCCAGGCATTACGTTCGATTTATCGAAAAGACACCAGTTTCGTGCGTAACGTCACTGCTTTCCCTTGGCTTATACTTGTTCAATGTCTTAACGCTTGGGTCGGTCAATAAATCAATTTAAAACCAATTAAGACCTGTCGTCCACTAGGACCCCGAAGGGTTCCCGAAGGCTAATTTTGCTTAATCGGGATGGTTCGGCATGTCTTCGGGACGTTCGGAAACCCTTCCGTGTTGTTCCTGTACGCTTCTGGAAGCCTTCTGGACACTTCTGGACCGAAAAATCTTCGGCATCCAAATTTTAAAAGTTTTAAATTTGGACGCCGAATGTCTTGTTCGGGAGTGCTTCGGGAGTGGTTCGGGGTAATCGGAAACCCATCGGCAACAGTTCGGGGTGTTCGGGAATCCATCGCCATTCACTCGGCACCTTCGGGAAGCCTTCTGCAAGGCTTCGTAATCATTTTATCCATCCCGAGCGGTTCCGAAGGAAGCCGAAGCAATGCCGAAAGCGCCCCACTAAGACGTTCAGCAAAACCCAGATTTTCACGCTTGTAAACGTGAATTTTGCCTTGAAACAGAATGTATGCTTCACAAACGGGCCTAGCTAGTCATCCTTTCAGTTAGTGTAACTAAATAATTTACCTCACATGCCAATTAAACATCGCAATATTTCACTAGATCGATAATTAAAACAAGAGGGCCCAAAGGGCCCTAGGTCGCTCACCTGTTGTAGCAGTACATGCAAGATCTGTGATTTGACCTAGTGACCTATTTCTTGGTCCCATATGACACAATATCGCACTTGACCTAGATGTTGCTGAGATGATCACACTGACCAAGTTTCATAAGGATCAGGCTAAAATTGTGACCTCTAGTGACTTCACAAGGTTTTTCTATGATTTGACCTTGTGACCTAGTTATTTACCCTAGATGACCCAATATCGGACATGACCTAGATTGTGTTGTGATGTTGATTGTGACCAAGTTTCATAAAGATTATGTCAAAATTGTGACCTCTAGTGACTACACAAGGTTTTTCTATGATTTGACCTTGTGACCTAGTTTTTGACACCAGATGATGCAATATCTAACTTGACCTAGATTTTGTTGAGGTGATCATTGTGACCAAGTTTCATAAAGATTATGTCAAAATTGTGACCTGAAATGACTACACAAGGTTTTTCTATGATTTGACCTTGTGACCTAGTTTTTGACCCAAGATGACCCGATATCAAACTTGACCTAGATTTTGTTGAAATGATCATTGTGACCAAGTTTCATAAAGATTAGGTCAAAATTGTGATCTCTAGTGTGTTCACAAGCTTTTTCAATGATTTGGCCTTGTGACCTAGTTTTTGACCCCGGATGACCCAATATCGAACTTGATCTAGATTTTATAGAGATGATCATTATGATTAAGTTTCATAAAGATTAGGCTCAAATTGCGACCTCTAGTGTGTTCACAAGCTTTTTCAATGATTTGGCCTCGTCACCTAGTTTTTAACCCCGGATGACCCAATATCGAAGTTGACCTAGATTTTATAGAGATGATCATTGTGATCAAGTTTCATAAAGATTAGGCTCAAATTGTGACCTCTAATGTGTTCACAAGGTTCTCCTTTGATTTGGCCTAGTGACCTAGATTTTGACCCCAGATGACCCAATATCGAACTTGACCTAGATTGTATGAAGATGATCATTGTGATCAAGTTTCATATTGATCAGGCTAAATTTGTGACCTATAGTGTGTTCACAAGCAATTGTGAACGGACGGACGGACGACGGACGAAGAGCGATCACAAAAGCTCACCTTGTCACTTTTGTGTACGAAATTCGCCACCGTCAATTTCCAATTTTATTTAGTATTCCGATAACCTTTCGACCTCAACAGATTTCGAAGCGATCGTTTGATTGGCTAGAGTGTGTGGCACGTCATTCATAGTTGTTCTAGACTGGTTCCCTGGTTTCGGGCGTAAGTTGCACAGGAACGGAATCCAGTAAATTAGCCAATACCGGTCCGTATATTGCGACGTCAGAAAGCAATCGGACCGCGGCACCTGTCTAGTAAGCTCGGCCATTTCCGTTTGTGTCCGGTGTATATGCTGAACTTCTTAATTGATGACCAAAAACAATTCGCGATTTGACTTACATTGTGTTAAGGGTATGTATTTAAGGACTAAACTGTTTATATATCTGGAAAGTAAAATATCTTGGCTACACGATGATACATGTAAGATAGCATTTGAGTGAATAAATAAAAGAATATGACAAGTTATGTGACAGGCACTCCATTCTTCGTGATTCACCTTTCTTATATAGGTAAACAATGAGAAGGTTGATATGACTTGTGAAGCAGTAGGGTACGTGCAGGCTGCCTATGCATAAAAGTGATAAATTTTACACACGGCTAATGATATTTTCTGCTTTTAGACCCCAACATTAAAATATTCACCAAATATTTCGCTCGTTTGTCATCATGTGAAATATTAAATAATACAAAATAAATTTCCACCTATATAATTCACAATACATATAAATGTGTTCGTATATTCTCAATTTATTCAAATAAATGCATAAACACTATATTAAAGACATTCAATGTATATTTCAATGCTTTAAAATTGCGTTTCAATTGCGTTTCAATTGCGTTTCAATTAATAATCAAATAAATAAATCATTTAAAATAACCCGAGCTGAAATTACAACCAACCTTGTGTCTCCAACGTTTTGACCAAAAGTGATGCACGAGGCTTTGGCCAAAGCAAAAAGTGATGCATAATATCCAAATGCCGTGAGAAATACTATAAGGTATACGGGTACTAAATGTTTCATATTTTCAAGGGCGGCATGAAGACGCTAAAATCTATGTCACCCCGGATAACGTCGACTATAGGTAAACCATAGTCTTTAATAAATGCAATGACTAAGAACCATAACTCTATCTGGTACAACGTTTGAATTATTTCACTTCATTTAATTTCCATGTATCTTCTTTTCCTTACTCTGTCCAGAGCCACTCCAAGTCTGTATATGGGATTGAATCGAAACGTAAACATTTTATTTATGGTAACTAGGAGTATTATATGCATAGATCAAGAATAATAATTATGCCCCCCATCTTTGATATTGCTTTGCACATGTCTGTCTTTCTGTCAGTCTGTCACTGTGACCTTGACCATTTATGACTATTGGGCTGTCATGGGGGCAAAACATCTCTTGTTATACATGTATCTAGTCCTGTTTCGAGCAAACACCTGATACAAGCAAACACCTGCTCTTGTTTTAGCATTTGTTTGATCTGGTAGTTTGGTGGTAAGTCATAACTGAAGTAAGTTCCAATTATGCTTGCACAAATGTCTTACAATTTAATAGCACTTTGTAACTTGTTTATAGATATTAAAACTAACTTGTAATTTTAATACAATGATTACTTTTTTCTAGGCTCAAGTGAAAATCTCTCCATCCAAGATGTCTGACATAGCCAGTGTCAGTGAAGATCAAACCAAAATGAAGATTCCCGAGCCTCTAGGCAGAGATTCTGTATGTGATGCTTTGATGACATTGTTTGATGATGAAAATAAGTTAAGGACTGATCTTACTGAATGTACGAGGAATGAGGTTGAGCTAAAGACCCCAAAGACAATAAAGTGTTTTACTAGATGCGCTGAAGATATCAGGCAGATGTCAAACAGTTCTCCGTCAGGAAATTCAAGAAAATTCGAACAGCTTCAAAAATTCTGGGAATCAAAAGGTGTCGATAAAGTTGAATTGATATCTTATGATTATACTGCTGAAATGTTTGGGAAAGAATGCGATGCTCATGAAAGGATTGAAAACAATGGTAGTGAAAGGCTGAAATCTATAACTGCTATAGATAATCTTGTAGGAGAGGTTAATACTGAAAGTGAAAGTCCTGAATTTACTATTGATGCTCATGTAGGAGACGGATACAATGGAAGCGGAAACTTTGAATCTGCTATAGATGCTTTAAGGCTTCATGAACAGTTTGAAAATGATGAAAGTGAAAACCTTGAATCTGCTATTGGTGCTCTTCAGTCTCTTCTTGAACGTGTTGAAAGCGATGAAAGTGATAATCTTGAATTCACTATACATGATAATGGAGGAGAGGTAACCAGTGAATGTGAAAGTCTTGAACATACTATAGATACTTACTATGTAGGAGAGCTCAACCATGAAAGTGAAACCCTTGAATTAACTCTGAATGCTAATCAAGGACAGGAAAACATTGAATGTGAGAGTCTTGAACCTACTATAGATATTCGTGCAGGAGAGCTAAACAATGAAAGTGAAAACCTGGACTCTACTATAGATTGTGTTAGAAAACGTAATGAGCGAAAGGTAATTCAGTGTGATTCAACTCCTGTCAGAAGCCCTCCTCAACTCCATGACTCAAAGTATTCATTGATTAAAGGTTTTGCTAAGAATGTGATTCTGAACATTGTTAAGAAAGTTACAGGTGGTGGGTGTAGAGCCAGATTTGAACGTACTGGTGTTAAATGTGCTTATTGTATGGGTGAAGATTCTAATGATTCTAGTGCCAAAGTTTCAATACCAGAAGAACTCTCAATGAATGCTCCAGATGAAATCTTTACAAATAAACCCACAGATACTTATTGCATGAGTAACTCTAATGATTCTAAGCACAAAGTTCCAACACAAAAAGAACTCCCAATGAATGCTCTAGATAAAAAATGTATAATTAAACCCTTAGGATATGAATCTGGAATGGAAAGGGATGTTTCAAAAGCAAGTTCTGACAATTTTGGTGTGTTGGCTTCTTCAGGGTTTAAGGTAGATCACGGTACTTCAGGGTTTAAGGTAGATCATGGTACTTCAGGGTTTCAGGTAGATCATGGTACTTCAGGGTTGAAGGTAGATCACGGTACTTCAGGGTTTAAGGTAGATCATGGTACTTCAGGGTTTAAGGTAGATCATGGTACTTCAGGGTTGAAGGTAGATCATGGTACTTCAGGGTTTAAGGTAGATCAAGATACTCCTGTGCTGATGTCCGCATTCCAGGTGGTTACGTTCCAAGTATGTCTCCTTACCAACTGTTTTGTTCATCTGAATAATTCCCATAAGTCATTTTGAATTTGTATACAGGAATTCCATTGGACCCTTCAAACAGCGCTAAAATGTGACTCCTTAAAATTCTAAAAATGTCACATTTTGTCTCTTGATTTTGACTGAAGGGTCACATTTTAATCATTCATTTGGTGTTTTTGTTAGAAATGGTAAAATCCAGTACAAAATTATCAAAATGGCCCTTTAAGAATCTTTCTCTAGGGACCCCTCCTTGTATAGGAAAGGTAGAAAAGGCACTGTATGCATGACCCTGAATGTCTGCAATGACATAATAATTAATCATGAGATTCTGTATCAATGGAAAAATTGTCTAGTTTTAACTAGTGCCTGATAGAAAATATATAGTTAATATATGATAATTAATATCTGTTGTATGTGGCAGGGGTTTCATTTGATGCTTGAAATTTCCAAAATACCACATTTTGACCTTAAGATTCAATTTTATTTTTAATTATATTTTGGTTATAAAACCCTCCTAGTGGAACCCCTGATCATAACATGGTTTACTTATGTTTTTGTGTAAAAATAAAATCAAATTATAAGTTATTGGTTTATGTTATTTATTTGATCATATGTTCATAGGTGTCAGACACAGGTAACTATCATTGATAAAGATTTAAAAAAAACACAATTATTTATTTGCCTGTATGTTCCGTGGTAACATTAGTAAAATCATCATACGTCTCTGAAGTAGAACTGTTTGAATTTTCCGTGACCTCCTCCGTGTGTTTTTTCGTTTTTTGTACGTAAAAGTTCGTTGCTTATACCAAAAAGTGAAGGCAACGCCAGTTTTGTACCAACAATGTAGGTTTGATCATACACCGTGGGTATGTGTTTGTGTACACATCACTGCTTGTTTGTAACTGTCAATGCTATGTTGGTTTGAAACTGTCAATGCTATGTTGGTTTGTAACTGTCAATGCTATGTTGGTTTGTAACTGTCAATGCTATTTTGGTTTGAAACTGCCAATGCTATGTTGGTTTGTAACTGTCAATGCTATGTTGGTTTGAAACTGTCAATGCTATGTTGGTTTGTAACTGTCAATGCTATGTTGGTTTGAAACTGTCAATGCTATGTTGGTTTGTAACTGTCAATGCTATGTTATTTTGAGAGAGTAATTTGTATGTTGGTTTGTTACTGCCAATGCTATGTTGGTTTGAAACTGTCAATGCTATGTTGGTTTGTAACTGTCAATGCTATGTTGGTTTGAAACTGTCAATGCTATGTTGGTTTGTAACTGCCAATGCTATGTTGGTTTGAAACTGTCAATGCTATGTAAGTTTGAAACTGTCAATGCTATGTTGGTTTGTAACTGTCAATGCTATGTTGGTTTGAAACTGTCAATGCTATGTTGGTTTGAAACTGTCAATGCTATGTTAGTTTGAAACTGTCAATGCTATGTTGGTTTGTAACTGTCAATGCTATGTTTTTTTGAGAGAGTAATTTGTATGTTGGTTTGAAACTGTCAATGTTATGTTGGTTTGAAACTGTCAATGCTATGTTGTTTTGAAACTGTCAATGCTGTGTTGGTTTGAAACTGTCAATGCTATGTTAGTTTAAAACTGTCAATACTTTTGAGAGAGTAATTGGTATGTTGGTTTCAGAGAGTAAATGCTTAATATATGAGCGCCGTCATGAGAAAAGGGACACTCCGACGTTTTTGACGCATCGTCAAAAAATGCAGGAAAAGTGACGTCTTCCGTGATGACATTTTCTATCGCTTCTGTTCAGTATCGCAAGCATTTTTCATGTCCGTTAATAGTAAAAAATGATCAAATAGCAAATAAAAATGAAACAATTCAAGAAAATAATTATTTATTGCCCTTTTTAGCTCACCTGAGCTTTTGTGATCACCCTTTTGTCCGTCGTCCGTCGTGCGCCGTCCACCATGCGCCGTCCCCCGTGCGCCGTCCACCGTCAACAATTTGACTGTTAACACTCTAGAGGTCAAAGTTTTTACTTAATCTTTATGAAACTTGGTAACAATGTTTGTCTCTATGAAATCTAGGTCAAGTTTGTAACTGGGTTATCTGGGGTCAAAACTAGGTCACTAGGTCAAATCAAAGAAAAACCTTGTTAACACTCTAGAGGTCACATCTTTTACCTAATCTATATGAAACTTGATCACAATGTTTGTCTCTATGAAATCTAGGTCAAGTTCGTAACTGGGTCATATGGGGTGAAAAACTAGGTCACCAGGTCACATAAAAAAAACCTTGTTAACACTCTAGAGGTCATATTTTTTACATAATCTTAATGAAACTTGGTCACAATGTATGTCTCTATGAAATCTAGGTCAAGTTCGTAATTAGGTCATCTGGGGTCAAAAACTAGGTCACCGGGTCACATCAAAGAAAAACCTTGTTAACACTCTAGAGGTCACATTTTTACATAATCTTAATGAAACTTGGTCACAATGTATGTCTCTATGAAATCTAGGTCAAGTTCGTAATTGGGTCATCTGGGGTAAAAAACTAGGTCACTAAGTCACATCAAAGAAAAACCTTGTTAATACTCTAGAGGTCACATTTTTGACATAATCTTTATGACACTTGGTCACGATGTTTGTCGCTATCAAATCTAGGTCAAGTTCGTAACTGGGTCATGTGTAGCTTTATGAAATCTAGGTCCAGTTCGCAACTGGGTCATCTGGGGTCAAAAACTAGGTCACCAGGTCACTGATTCTGCCTAAACTGCTAGTCATCAGGACTGGTGAGCGCTATAGGGCCAATGGCCCTCTTGTTTAATGTAGTACTGCTTCGTTTTATTACTTAAATTAGTTAAAACGCCATTCATAGACTGCCGACTGCAGAAGTGAAGCTGAAAGATAAACCGTGTTTACCGTTACAAAAGGTAACATATTTGTAATAATTCGCAAAGAAACAGGTAGACCCTGCTAGAAAATACTATTAATCGACCAGAAAGTGCAAAATGAAAATAATATGATGACATGGACAGGTCGACAATAACATAAATTGTAACAAACATTCATGAAACAATGATAGTTGAAAGTTTATTTACATGTTTTCATGGCAACTATACACAGTTACGTCCCTTATTGAGTGGTATAGATATAAACATATTAATTGCAAAAGGCACCTCTTGTTACAACCTAATAACATTAATGTTTTTTATAAAAATAAAAAAAAATGTACAATGTATGTGTGGAACTTACATATCGTAGGACTGAGGGACTGACCGATCAATTTCGGTTTAGTTAATAATTCCTAATTTTCGCGAATATCGGGAAATTGTACTTACATAATAATTGACAAGTAAAAGTGGGAAAAGTGGAACACACAAACAAAACGGGTCAGTTGGATATCTTTTATTGATTATTGACCAACGTTTCGACTAATCAATAGTCTTCATCAGGGTAAATATATCTTACAAAATTGTCACCTAAGTATGATTCTGCGGTTCTTTTTTAGTCACATGATTTGTTCTATTTTTAGAACAGATCGAAAAGTGTTTTTGTTGATGTTATAAATAGAAATCAATGTATGTATACATACAATTTTAAGCAATAAATATCGAGTTTGAAATAGTCTTACTTTTAATTGTTCAAAATTCTATATATGGAGTATATATTAAATACTTCTGAGTCCCTGGTGTGGGTGAGGTTTTCTCTTTCATCGAAGCAGATCGTTGTATTGCTGTCAGAGGAGTCTGTTGGTGATAGTGTTAAAGGGGTTGTCGGTAGCGGAGATATCGGTTCTGATATTTTCATTTCTTCAATTATGTCGTCGGTAGTAGCAGTTTTTTATGCTCCCCGAAGGGTGAGCATATAGTCGCCGCTTTGTCCGTCCTTCCGTCCATCCGTCACACTTTTGTCCGGGCAATAACTTGAACAGTATTAGAGATATCAATATGAAACTTCATAGGTGAATAGACCTCATTGATTGGAAGTGCAGTGCACAAGAACCATAACTCTTGATTGCATATATTTTTAGTTATTCCCCTTTGTAATTTTTTATACTTAATTCTTGTCCGCGCCATAATTTAAACAGTATTTGAAATAGACCTCATTGAGAGGAAGTGCAGTGCATAAGAACCATAACTCTTGAGTGCATATTGTTTTAGTAATTCCCCTTTGTATTTTTTCATACTTAATTCTTGTCCAGGCCATAACTCGAACAGTTTTGGATATATAAATTTGAAAATTGTTTTTTTTAGCATTTTTTCTGTGACAAACGCCCCACAGGGAGCATAACCCGTCTGTGACGGCTCTTGTTGTAGTTCGTTGTTAAGCCACTTCTTTTGGCTCTCAACAATTCTGAATCTCGGTAGTATTTTTGGTTTTGCGTTGATCCAGTTTTCAAAAGGAGGTTTCCTGGTAATTATTGGTTTAGCTTCGTTCGATTTATTGGTTCTTGTTTCGATTGTTGTTGAATATTGGTCCATGGTAGTTCTGTGCACTATTTTGTTGTCTGCGTAGATCATATATTGTAGTGGTTAAAATTCTTCTCACAGTTTTGTCAGTGGTAGAGTGTAATAGTTCTGGTGAGTCTGGAAATGTCTGTTGAAGTTTGTTATCGATCCTTTTATAAATTTCTTGCAGTTTTCGCATTGTCGTAGTTTTTTAGAAATTTCCTGTTACGATAATTGATAATAATTGTATAAGTCCATCCAATTGATTCCTTAAAATATTATTAGTTTAGTTGTTTCAGGCCTCAACAAATATTTTTAAAAGCACTCGTCCTGCAATATAGACAAAGAAGAAAACCCCAAAATCTTACTTGTCCTGCTATATATAAATAAAGAAGCAAGATATTGTGCAGGACGAGCGGACGAGTGGATTCATTGAGGCCTGTGTTTCACGTTAAAAACAATACAAAATATGTACATTGTACGTCAACATTTTACTTGTACGTTTGTGACAAAGATGCGTAACCACCGATTATAGTCATATAAATTGCAAGAAATTTCCATTGTACCTGTTCAACCGACTTCGATCTTTGGGCGTGTCGGTCTCTTTGGGCGTGTCGGTCTCTTTGGGCGTGTCGGTCTCTTTGGGCGTGTCGGTCTCTTTGGGCGTGTCGGTCTCTTTGGGCGTGTCGGTCTCTTTGGGCGTGTCGGTCTCTTTGGGCATGTCGGTCTCTTTGGGCGTGTCGGTCTCTTTGGGCGTGTCGGTCTCTTTGACGTCGGCTTAATTGTCGTCTTTTGTCGGCAAAAATTAAAGGTCATCGGCGGTGACTTCAAACGACTAATAATCATGTCAACTACGATCTAAGATTGGTCTAAATCGTGGGAGAGTCAAATGGGAGAGATTCTTTGTGAATGTGGAAGAGTCGTGGTGGAAATGAATCGCTGTAAAAGGTCATATTAATGTAATAATCGTAGTAACCTTGTGGTAGCATCATGACGAGTTATGTATGGTCGCAGTTACATCGTAGTACGATCGGTATCAAACTTACAAGTTTGTTTTCTATTGAAACACATACAATCATGTGGAGTTTTTATTCAAAATGATCGAAAAACGAAGAAAGTTCATGAGCCTCGTACATGTATGACATAGCAGAACAGAACAGAATGGAACAAAACACAACTTTTTGTAGAAATTGTTGTTTATAAAATATCATCCAATTGATCCAATACCTCCTTCAGTCGTCTAAGAGTGAATTGAAGAAAAAAAGATGCAAACTACTTGATTTGTGTACGCATCAAATCAAAGCATACCGAAACAAAATTGTGCTTCTGTCTGTCTACCGACGTAGGAAGGTCTTGAACAATGTTGAGACATCGTAGTAGAAAGGGCGCATGATCGGTATGAATCGCAGCGGAAACGTGACCTTGCAAGCGTGCAGGTATCGTTTCTTGAACGGCGTAGTCGAAGAGAAATCGTAGTAGAAGCGCCGATCAAACGTTCCGGTGAAGATATTAGAGAGGTTGCGAAAGTCAACGTGTAACGCGTATGTGTACGTCAATACTATTTTTGAGTATTTCGTCATCCAGATATGTGTAGTTTCTACAGGTAAACGACGTGTGACAGACGAAAATATAACGTGTACTATGTCACACAGGTATGCATATGCACGTGAAATCCAATAATTCATCACCCGTAGTTTCATGGAGTTTAAATAAACACTCAATATCGATTCACGAAGAAATCGTTTTGCAGCTGTCATGTGATGTTACACGCACTCCTTGTCTTTCGCAAACCAATTTTGATTGCAACACGTACGTAAACATGTACGGGTAGCTACGAGAGGTGCCCCACTTATATTTGAACACCGTTGAACATCCCATATTTTCATGCTGACACGCTATAATCGAAATGTCTCTATACAGCTATGTATATTAATGTGTCGACTAACATATGCACTCACTGTTTTTTATTTTTGCAGTTTAGTTAGACCCAAAATTAACAATTTGGTAGGGGCATCGAATTGGGCTTTTTTAAGACTGTAAACCCCGATTGATGGTGTAAACATTGATTGATCGTTATGAATGCTGTTTTATCGTTAAGATTCCAAAGTTTATGAATACAGGATTGTACGACTTTGGTGTTCACTATTCTGGTGAAATATGCTTGGAATTCTTGTTCTTAAGGTATCGAATCTCGTGATTGTGGTGGGGTATGAAGCTGAGTCTTGACCAAAACACCATGTTCCTGGCATTGTCGTCAGGAACGAGACGTGGCAAACATTTTGTCCAAAAACTAGTTTAAACGTTAGGAGCATAGTACTGTGTGCTTATTTGTCCCTTTGTAGAATGAATATGAGTTCTATTTTATTAGTTTTAACAAACGAAAGCACAAGTCATGCAACCGGGTGAGAACTCACGTTGTTTAACGAATGTTAACTTTTTGATAGTCTCGTAGACATTTCTCAAATAGCAATCTGTTCTGTTACCGTAAAAATCTCAATGATAAAGCATTATCTCAACAGAGATGACACGGTTATCGAAATTACCGTTCCGTTGAAGCATGCACGGGGTTAAAAACGATTGTCTCCCTTGGATTTTTTTTGGTAAAATCGCTGGTGAACATCGACCATTTTTGTGTCGCCTGAAAAGGCGACATATCGGTGTTACTTTGGCGGCGGCAGCTGCGGCGTCACAAATTGCTTGTCCGGAGCATAACTTTGTGACCTTAAGTTCAAATGACTCAAGATTTGGTATGCATGTTTCTTACAATAAGCCGAAGTGCAGTGCACAAAAACCATAACTCTACCTGTCATAGTTTTTGAATTATTTCCCTTTGATTGATTTTATTAGAGCATTTCTTGTCCGGAGCATAACTTTGTGACCTTAAGTTCAAATGACTCAAGATTTAGTACGCATGTTTCTTGCACTAAGCCGAAGAGCAGTGCGCAAGAACCATAACTCTGCCTTGCACCATTTTTGAATTATTTCCCCTAGATTGATTTAATTTGAGCATTTCTTGTCCGGCGGATAACTTTGTCACCAAGAGGTTGAATGACTTGAAATTTGGTATGCATGTTTCTTACCAAACGTCCAAGTGCAGTACACAGGAATCGTAACACTACCTTGTGCCATTTTTGATTTTTGTCCCTTTGATTGATTTTATAAGCATTTCTTGTCCGTGGCATAACTTTGTCACCATAAGTATTAATGACTCCAAGATAGGTATGCATGTTTCTTGCTGTGACATTTTTTTGTCCAGAGCATCACTTTGTCGTTTTTAGTTCAGATGACTAGAGAACTCTTGTGAGTCGATATGTAGCCCAATAGTGGATAGTTTTCCATGACAAATGTGCATGTCGTCAGGCGACACATGCGACTCGCGGAGCTTTTTCAGTTTCAGAGTTTGGCATTTGCCATTTTTAAAATTACTTGATAAGTAGTTTCGAAGGATACTCCTACCTTCATTGCATTCCCCATTTTGGTTATTGGAGTTATCCTAGTTATCAAATAACCCATGAGTACAATTTTTGAAGGAATCGTCACTTTTTGGCATTTTTTAATATTTATTAACAGTATATCCATGATCTATTAACACCTTCTTGGTGCTTCTTAAGGAGCATTCGCCCTTCAAAAAGCCAAACGCCACATCCTCTACAAAATTGCTAATTTCGACTCGAATCATAATTGCAAACAAAGCAATAGTGAGTGCACATGTTACCTGACACATTATTTTACTCGGTTCAAAAGAGTAATTTCATTTATATCGGGTTAACATGAAAATATCGGATATTCAAAGGTGTTCAAATATTGGTGGGGCACCTCTCGTACACGTATACTTGATTCTCATCGAGTCGATCCTTCTCATCGACCCAAGCCCTACTTATTTTTGCAGAATATAAACACGCGCAGTGATGGTTCCTTTCCAAAACATATGCAAGTTTGAAAGTGGACTTTTTCCTGTCATCACAGCAAAAAATGTGCATAAAAGCGCATGTAAACAATTTTTGTGGACTGATTTAAAACCAACCCTGAAAAATCCAGTTTGGTGAGCAGTAATACCTAAGCTCGTAACCATGGGTTTTTGTTTTTGTCCATATTTTTGTCAACATACTTGTCCACATTAATTAAATTCTGTAAATAGTATCTGTGATGAACAAACTTTATGTTACCACTGTGTTTCATAAAATAATTCAGTCTTTGGGTTAATTATAGACTGACCAATCGGAGGGATGGGGTCGATGAGAAAGTTTCTGAATGACGGAGCCTCTTGACTGGTACTTGCTTCACAGTTAATATTTTAAGATAAAAGCTTTTTTATTCCAGAAATGGTTCATTTTACTGTAGTTCAGTAATTTCTCAGTCAGAAAATGAAATTTAGTTGCAGACCAAACAATTTGAAGTGTGCATGTTAGGTTTTTATCTCTTAGGGGATCGACTCCATGAGAAAGCAGTATACACGTAGTCGTACAATTTCGCATCGCAACCTCTCTATTGATCAATGGTCTTGGTTTTGACGCCAATCCCGTCCCGATTAACACTTTTAACTAAGGTCGGGACAGATTGTAATATTATAAGTAGTTAACAGTAGCACATGCAAATTAGATTTCACAGAAAACGACTAAACCGTATACACGTTTTTATGTGAATACAAATAATTAATAGTTGTAGTTGCCGCGATGCCAGTCGCATAGAAATTTATGCTTCTGACTTTTCTTCTGAGCATGTGCGCGTTCTGAAACCCGGCTATAGAAATGCATTTGGTAAACAATTTTCGGCAACATCATGAGCATGTCGTATTACTGTACAGACGATAGGTGGTACTGTTTTCTTGGTGTCAACCAATCAGCATTGGCGGGTTACTGTACAGACGATAGGTGGTACTGTTTTCTTGTTGTCAACCAATCAGCATTGGCGGGTTACTGTACAGACGATAGGTGGTACTGTTTTCTTGTTGTCAACCAATCAGCATTGGCGGGTTACTGTACAGACGATAGGTGGTACTGTTTTCTTGGTGTCAACCAATCAGCATTGGCAGGTTACTGTACAGACGATAGGTGGTACTGTTTTCTTGGTGTCAACCAATCAGCATTGGCAGGTTACTGTACAGACAATAGGTGGTACTGTTTTCTTGGTGTCAACCAATCAGCATTGGCAGGTTACTGTACAGACAATAGGTGGTACTGTTTTCTTGGTGTCAACCAATCAGCATTGGCAGGTTACTGTACAGACGATAGGTGGTACTGTTTTCTTGTTGTCAACCAATCAGCATTGGCAGGTTACTGTACAGACGATAGGTGGTACTGTTTTCTTGTTGTCAACCAATCAGCATTGGTGGGTTACTGTACAGACGATAGGTGGTACTGTTTTCTTGTTGTCAACCAATCAGCATTGGCGGGTTACTGTACAGACGATAGGTGGTACTGTTTTCTTGGTGTCAACCAATCAGCATTGGCAGGTTACTGTACAGACGATAGGTGGTACTGTTTTCTTGGTGTCAACCAATCAGCATTGGCGGGTTACTGTACAGACGATAGGTGGTACTGTTTTCTTGGTGTCAACCAATCAGCATTGGCGGGTTACTGTACAGACGATAGGTGGTACTGTTTTCTTGTTGTCAACCAATCAGCATTGGCGGGTTACTGTACAGACGATAGGTGGTACTGTTTTCTTGGTATCAACCAATCAGCATTGGCAGGTTACATGTCGTATTACTGTACAGACGATAGGTGGTACTGTTTTCTTGGTGTCAACCAATCAGCATTGGCGGGTTACATGTCGTATTACTGTACAGACGATAGGTGGTACTGTTTTCTTGGTGTCAACCAATCAGCATTGGCGGGTTACTGTACAGACGATAGGTGGTACTGTTTTCTTGGTATCAACCAATCAGCATTCACGGTTTACATGCTAAGATTGATGTCACACGAAAGGATCACAAATTAACCTTGGATAGCCACCGGATTCACTAATAATATGAAGAAAACGTATGCTTTAATTTGTCAGCACTGTTTGATTTGTTGGATTGCAGACTGATGTTTACCTACCACATATACACCAACAATAACTACTATGTATTGTTTATTGTGGTCATTATATACATGCATTGTAATTCTTTATATCTGTGATAGATGGATCTGTTGTTATTGTTCAAGTTAATTGAATAATAAACGGGCTGGTGTAGGTCAGTTCCAAAACAAGACCGATCTTTACTTTAATTTAGATGTTTTTTGTAGGCTCAATGTTTGATAATTCACGATGAATTTTGAAAATGGGTAAATAGGATTTCCTTCGTCTGAATGGGCACCTAAACGGTATATAATATACATGTTTTAACATCTGAAAACGTAAATCGTCCTAGCTAGATATGCTACTTCTCGACGATGTTCTGTAGAATACGGCACTAGGATACCCGTCAAATATGTCACGATGATAAAAAAAATACTGCTTGTTTCGAGGGGCAAACAAACTTAATTAATTTAGACCTGGCAGAACAATATTTATATAGTAATGTGTATATCCGCCTTACCCGTATGTTACATGTCGGCGGCAGGTCGTAGAAGATGGAATAAATGATACACAGTCGATTCTCGTTATCTGCGATATTTAGGGACATCGATTTGACCACGAAATCAAGTTCTCAACTGCGTCACCTGGGGTCAAAAACTAGGTCACTAGGTCACATTAAAGAAAAACATTGTTAACACTCTAGAGGTCACATTTTTATGCCCCCCATCTTTGTTATGCCCCCCATCTTTGATGAGGGGGTATATTGCTTTGCACATGTCTGTCGGTCGGTCTGTCGGTAGTATAAAATGGTTTCCGTTCAATAACTCAAGAACGCTTTGACCTAGGATCTTTAAACTTTACATGGAGGTTGGTCAGCAACAGTAGATGACCCCTAATGATTTTGAGGTTAGTAGGTCAAAGGTCAAGGTCACTGTGACCTTCACTATTTCTGACTATTCAAATGGTTTCCGTTCAATAACTCAAGAACACTTTGGAATAGGATCTTCAAACTTGACATGGAGGTTGGTCAGCAACAGTAAATGACCCCTATTGATTTTGAGGTCATTAGGTCAAAGATCAAGGTCACTGTGACCTTCACCATTTCTGACAATTCAAATGATTTCCGTTCAATAACTAGAGAAGCTTTGACCTAGGATCTTCAAATTTTACATGGAGGTTGGTCAGCAACAGTAAATGACCCCTATTGATTTTGAGAATAGTAGGTCAAAGGTCAAGGTCACTGTGACCTTCACCATTTCTGACTATTTAAATGGTTTCCGTTCAATAACTCGAGAACGCTGTGACCTAGGATCTTCAAACTTTACATGGAGGTTGGTCAGCAACAGTAGATGACCCCTATTGATTTTAAGGTTATTAGGTCAAAGGTCAAGGTCACTGTGACCTTCACCATTTCTGACTATTTAAATGATTTCTGTTCAATAACTCGAGAACACTTTGACCTAGGATATTTAAACTTTACATGGAGGTTGGTCATCAATAGTTGATGACCCCTATTGATTTTGAGATTAGTAGCTCAAAGGTCAAGGTCACTGTGACCTTCACCATTTCTGACTAATTAAATGGTTTCCGTTCAATAACTCAAGAACGCTGTGACCAAGGATCTTCAAACTTTACATGGAGGATGGTCAACAACAGTAGATGATCCCTATTGATTTTGAGGATATTAGGTCTAAGGTCAAGGTCACTGTGACCTTCACTGTTTCTGACTATTCAAATGGTTTCCGTTCAATAACTCAGGAACGCTTTGACCTAGGATCTTCAAACTTTACATGCATCTATTTATTTTGAGGTCAGTAGGTCAAAGGTCACTGAGACCTTCACCATTTTTGACTATTGGGCTGCCATGGGGGCATACATGTTTTACAAACATCTTGTTTACCTAATCTTTATGAAACTTGGTCACAATGTTTGTCTCTATTAAATCTAGGTCAAGGGGTAAAAAACTAGGTCACTAGGTAAAATTAAAGAAAAACATTGTTAACACTCTAGATGTCACATTTTTGACACAAGCTTAATGAAACTTGGTCACAATGTGAACTTTTATGAAATCTAGGTCAAATTCGCAACTGGGTCACCTGGGGTCAAAGACTAGGTCACAAGGTCACATTTATGAAAAACCTTGTTAACACTCTAGAGGTCACATTTTTTACCTCATCTTTATAAAACCTGGCCGTAAAGTGAGTATTTGTAAAATCTACATCAAATATTAATGTCATATCATAACAAATACTAATTCTGCCTTTACTGCTAGTCATCAGGTGAGTGCTTTAGGGCCACATGGCCCTCTTGTTTGTATTTACAAAGCAATTGCTTTTGTTGACTGCCTTGCGTAATTTTATTTACTGAAGCACGCAGTAACATGCGAAATTTCACGGTGAATGCAAGATTACTGAGACCTTACTTCTGTTGCATAAGGTTACCTCCCTGTCAATAAATAGACCAATTTCACCGTTGCTATTACTGGGGACAAAACATTGACTGATAAGCCATTATACCTGTGTACGCTGTGTGTGAAGGTTACTATCATGTGTGTTTAAAATGGGATATTTAGATGATTTTCAGCATATAAACTTGTAGATCAATATATATGATCATGCCAGAAAGCCATATCTTCCAGTACTAGTATGTAGTAATATATATGCACAGGAGTTCTAGCATGTCTTAGTAAAGAGTATACGCTTGTAATAAATGTACAATTAAATCATAAGAAAACATAAAATTGTGAAATATGCAGCTGGGCTATTTTCAAAAAAATGGCTAGTTTAGGTTTTTCCACAATAAAATATATTCTAAACAAGTTATTCTTATATCTTTTACCCTAAAACATATCATTCGATGTCATAAACTAGTGTGTGAAGTTTGAAAGATATTGCTTAACTGAAAAAGAAGTTATGCTGAAAAAACAGGTGAAAAATGTCAGGAGGCAAACGAAAAAGCGTGACAGTTTTCAACAATCACATAAATCGGGACATTCCTGTTAAATGTATTGATGAGGGTCAAAGTTACAAAACATTTTAAGAATAAGTTTAATATATTGCCTTTAAAATGGTGTATAATGTTAAGCATTATTGTCATGTCAAGACATAAAAAATAAGCGGTTACATAAGTGAGTGTTTCTATTAAGCATTCACTTATCATGACTTATGTAACCACTTTTTTTTTATGTCTTACCATGACAAAGACGTGGTGTGAGATTTGAGGCAGACCAGTTCAATGGAGGTTCAATTATGATCTGGTCGGGTATCTCTATGCATACAAAGACTGATTGCATTATAGTACGTGGCAATCTTAATGCAAGAGAATACTTAACCCAGTGCTTATTCCCCATATCATGAACAACCGTGGTATGCAACTAGCACAAGACAACGCCCCATGTCATGCGGCCAGGGCCACCCAGCAATTTGTGCGTACACACCATGTTCAAACTATCCCGTGGCCATCCAAAAGCCCGGATCTTAATCCCATAGAGCATGTCTGGGATCAGCTGAAGCAATCAATTAGAAGACATCCGGTTCCCGTAAATCTTGCTGTTCTGGAAGTGCTGGTGCAACAGGCATGGAACAACATCACACAGCGTCAAATTCAACGTTACATCACTTCTATGCAAGCCCGATGCCAAGCTACAATCCGAGCTAACGGTGGCCTTACACGTTTTTTGTCAATTGTGTGACTTTTCGTTTTGAGAGTGGTGTCGTTGCTGCCCTCGTTAACTGCAGTGAACAAAAGGATCTCAATTGTTTTTCCGATATTGATTGTAATATTGTTACTGAATAAAATAATACCATTATATCCTACATCATGTTATTTGTTATAAAATAATACAGCATTAACACAAGTGACCAATTAGAAAAGTGGTTCAGTGTATTAGATAATTCAGTCAGAAGTGTCCCATTAGTGTACACATTTGCAAAACAAGCATACAGTCATTAAAAGCTGTAGTACACCAACACAGTAAATAGAGATATATGCAAATTGTGTATATCATTTTGCTTCTAGCTTGAAATATTACACAATATAGAACTACAAAATGTAGGATATTGTGTTTATTTTAGTTATTATGTTTAAACATCTTCAGAATGGTGAGTAGTTAAGTTTTGTATGTCTCTGTATCAAAGATGTGGGGTTTATTATTTAGCACATGCATGTCGATCAGTCGGTTGGTATAGTAATATGAATGTTTTCTGATCAATGAGTCAAGTTTGATACTGGGTAATTTTAGGTAAAAAACTAGGTTACAAGGTCAAATCATAGAAAACCCTTGTGTAGTCACTAGAGGTAACAATGTTGACCTAATCTTTAGGAAACTTGGTCACAATGATCATCTCAACAAATTTTAAGTCAGGTTTGATATTGGGTAATTTTTTGTCAAAAACTAGGTCAAAAGGTCAAATCATAGAAAACTCTTGTGTAGTCACTAGAGGTCACAATTTTGACCTAATCTTTATGAAACGTTGTCGCAATAATCATCTCAGCAAGATCTAGGTCAAGATTTAAATTGGCTTATCTGGGGTCAAAAACTAGGTCACAAGGTCAAATCATAGAAAAACCTTGTATAGTCACTAGAGGTCACAATTTTGGCCCAATCTTTTTGAAACTTTGTCACAATGATTATTATAACACATTCTAAGTCATGTTTGATAGCGGTCATCTGGTGTCAAAAACTAGGTCACTAGATCACATCATAGGAAATCCTTGACTAGTCACTAGAGGTCACCATTTTGACCTAATCTTTATGAAACGTTGTCACAATGATCATCTCAACAAAATCAAGGCCAAGTGTGATGTCACTAGGTCAAATCACAGGGCTTGCATGCACTACTATGACAGATGAGTGACCTAGGGCGCTTGGGCCCTCTTCGTCCCTTTGGCGCAACAAGGTTGTATCTCTCTATACAAAATATAGTGAGATACAACCTTGTTGTGCCAAAGGGACGTCTTGTTTATTTCTGACTATTGAGCTGGCATGGGGGCATACATGTTTTACAAACATCTCTTGTTTTTGTTTCTGATGGATAACTAAAGTTACAGATGAGATATCACAATGAAACTTGCTGTGTTGGTAGTTTTTGTGGAGACAACACTTGCTATGGGAAGTGGGGTCTGTGGGCGTCAAGGTCACTGTTACTAAAGATAGAAAAAGGCATTTATGCTAATTTTTTGAGGATCAAGATAACATGATGAAACTTGTTAGCTTTGAAGGTTGCTTGTGTGAAAAGACAACACTTGGAATTGAAAGTTGGGGTCATGGTCACCGTTAATACAAATAGAAAAAAACTTTTTTACTCAATAACTTTTGTTAGGAATGAGATCTCATTATGAAACTTGCATTGTATATAGCTATTTGTACACATCAATTGACAGGGGGCTGATGGAGGTCAAGGTCACAGTGACTTAAAATAGATAAATTGTTTTTGCTCAATGACTTTAGTAAGAAATGCGATATCATGATGAATCTTGCTATGTAGGTAAGTAGCTTTTGTGAAGACAACAATTGGGATAGAAGGTGGGACTGGTTCGATCAAAGTCAACATTAGCCTAACTAGGTTTTCGTGTAACTTGTCTGCTTCTCGTTGACTTTGTTTATTTTTTATGTAATAAATTTGGATACAGAGAAATATCTTGTGCATCTCAAACATTTCTCATGGGACTGAAACCAAACTTTCACATAACTTATGATATAAAAATATTTTTTGTATTCAATAATCTTTGGTACAATGAGTTTCCCTTCGGCAGGGATATGGCTGTCTCACAGTGACTGCTTCTTGTTGATGCTGGGGTCAATCGACTGTGATTCTGAACAATCACTGCTCCCGGTCACTCTGAGTCAGCTAGTCTGTTCATGCACTCATCATCTATATGTTTGGGTTGTCCAAACAACAGCTACTTGAAACCATTCATAGAAAGTTTATATTTTCTCTAATTTACTATGCAGGGTTTCCAAAGATCAGACAAATCTATGAAGCAGTATTCTTTGTCATAGACTGTTCTAAAATATACAGAAATATTTCCTTCAGTAGCACTTCAAATAAATCTGATTTATTTACATTGTAGAATCCCAGCAAGCCACATTTCGACCATTATTTGTTTGAGCTGATTCGTGTTACTGTCCGTACTACGTGTAAGGTGACTCCTGCAGCAGTGACCGAGTTTGAGATTCTACAGCAAGATGTACAAGGTATAGTTTTCCAGCGTAACATACAGGAACTTCTCATATTGACACCGCAAAACTCTATAAGGGGGTATATTGCTTGGCACATGTTGGTCTGTCAGTCGGTAGACTAAAATGGTTTCCGTTCAATGACTTGCAAACGCTTTGCCCTAGGATCTTCAAACTTTACATGGAGGTTGGTCATCAACACTAGATGAAGATCTCTTGTTTGAATTTAATCTTAGGCTTGGTTTTTGGGAGGCATTAGCCTCTCAAAATGATCATTGCCCATTTCTTAATGCAACCTGAACCGCCTTTAGGCTCCCATGTGAATCCGCATTTAAGTAGTTCCAGAAACTATCAACATTCCCAATGAATCCTATATCCTATATCGTCTGCACTTTTATGCAATCATATGATGTGGCTGTACTAGCCGCTTTCTATTGATGTCTCACGCTGTGAGGGCAGTGATTACAAGAAGGTACTGTAGAATCTGATAAATAGGCGCGTAGTATTATTTCAAAGCCACTTTTGATATACGCATTCAATGCATGTATTCCATATAAATTAATATGCCCCTTTTTACAATTATTTAGATACCTAACATGCCTATATAGTCACATATGCCTATTTTGACATTCAAGACAAGATCGGCAGTAAGAAAACGAACATTAAACGCGTAAAGTAGGTTTAAGCTTTAGTAGCAGCAACCAGATCGCCTCCCATCAGCACTCTCAGTGCTTTGATTACAGCAGGTATGCAAAGAATTTTATTGCTGGGTTTGCAGGTGAATGTAAATATTCTGCACTCAGGTAACTGTTACGGCTGTTGCCAGAAAAAGGCCTGGGTGCGAAAGGGATTTATAAATAATTATGTGGATGGAGGTGTCAGTCATTCCTAATTCTGCAGCTGGCGTTATTGTTTGAACTATTCTTGTCCACTGATGTTTTTCCCTGGAACAACTTTTGCACAATATCTTCAAACATAACCCCTAGATTCTGATCTTTCTGTCAATACTGTAAGCTAATGGTCTTTGCCAAGAATTCTGCTGGTTATAATCACTGACATGAGTATGTCCTTCATTTGTCCCAGCGCTATTATGATATTAGAACATACATTTATTCGAGTAAGAATCTTGTTTATTGTATTTTTCAGAATTTATTCCGTATGTATTCCAAATCCTGTCATTGCTGATGAGTTACATACAGACTCAATTCCTGATTCTAACATACATTTTCCCCCCGATCTTCTTGCACTGTTACTTTGGGAACGACACAGGAACATTCCTCCATTGGTGCGACTTCTACAGTCGTACATAGCTTAAGGTGCCTAGCTGATTGAACCTGAAAGTTTGGTAAATTTTATCTACCGTTTATATCTTCTTCATACATGCCATGTTTTTCAGACCCATTTGCATGAGATTGGTGATGGAAATGCAAGATATTTTATCAAAACTAATATTTCTGATTATTTTCATAAATTAATGTAAACAAAAAATGTCAGGCTCCAGTATGTCCAAGAAATGTGTGAGATTTAATCAATTGATCATGTGTGAGTGATGTGGGAGATCTGGCATGTATTCTCCTTATTTGAATTTTGGCTGAATGAAATACACACAGGTCAGTAAAAAATTAATTACTCGAAATTATTTGAGATTTAATTTTGGTTTAGTTCATTTAGAAAATCCGTAAAAGTAATGTCTATTAAATAAATAATTTCCATAAATTTGTTTAATATATGATACCTATGAAAAGTCTAAAACTGATCTGAGCTTTCCATGATACCTATGAAAAGTCTCAAGCTGATCTGAGCTTTCCATGATACCTATGAAAAGTCTAAAGCTGATCTGAGCTTTCCATAATACCTATGAAAAGTCTCAAGCTGATCTGAGCTTTCCAAGATACCTATGAAAAGTCTAGAGCTGATCTGACCTTTCCATGATACCTATGAAAAGTCTAGAGCTGATCTGATGAAAGATGTTTTAACAAAAGCAAAGGAGAGCTTTCTGGATCCTAATCATTCACATCTCATCTTTGTCCACAATGCTACTCAACACAAATTTTGTGGCTTGCTTGGAATTTTCCAAAAACTGATAGCATTAAAACAGAATGATCATGAAGGCCTCTACTTGTTGAACTGCATGGTGGAAAATATGCCAATGTAAGTAGATAATTGAAAATAGGTCGTGATGAGTTTATTATGTCCCCCATCTTTGATGAGGGGGTATATTGCTTTGCACATGTCGGTCGGTGTGCCTGTCGGTCGGTAGATCAAATGGTTTCGGTTCAATAACTTAAGAATGCTTTGCACAAGGATATTCAAACTTTACATGGAGGTTGGCCAGCAACAGTAGATGACCCCTATTGGTTTTAAGATCAGTAGGTCAAACTCAATGGTCACTGCAACCTTCAACGTTTCTGACTATTGGACTGCCATGGGGGCATACATGTTTTACAAACACCTCTTGTTATTATTGTTATTTTTTATAGAAGATTACCTGTTTATATATATACTATAAATCATGTTACAGGCGCTTGGATTGTGACTGGTGGAACACATGTGGGTGTGATGAAACACATCGGCCGTAGCCTGCGAAGGATTTTGGGATAGCGATAACTTCTAAAAATCCTGTCATAGCCATTGGAATAGCACCATGGGGCTGTAAACAGAATATATGGACTCCTTCGTGAATGAGAGTCAGTATGTATTTAGTTTGTAACAAATGCTGACATACAATAAAAGATCATATCAAAATGAAGATTACAGTTTTAAATTCAATCAGTTAGTGTGTGGGTCAGTCTGTCCATTCAAAACATTTGTGTCAAACTTCATAGGAATATTAGTGAATATGTGTAGTGGTGTGGCTAGGTATTTTTGTATTGTTATTCAGTTTCCTACAATGGTGTCATACTGGTGAAAGTACTTCCAGGTCGTAGTATGCTAAAATAGTTCCTATGAAAACTTTAATTCTGTTCTGTTCTAGTACTGTTTGACTGTGGAAACTGAATTGTTGACCAAAATTTCTGTATATATTTCAAATATGGACTTTCTATCAACAGCTAACAGTCTTTAATTGATCTTTTTCAGGATTACTACACCCTGACTGAGGGCTGGAAATGTGTGGGTGCTTCGGCCGAATCAGCTGTTGTGTATTGGAAAATAGCATAGTCTACCTGGGAGACTTGAAATAGCAGGAAAACAACACAGTCAACCTGGCATTTTCTGTGACTCATTTTTGAGGACAGTGTATGTATTCTATGGAAAAGGCCACTGGAAATCATTTGGGAATTCAGTGTGACTCAAGGAGACATGAAATTGAGTTATTTTGCATAGAAATGATAGTAGAATATTTTACGGGTGTGACACCACAATATAAGCTGGCACATGGGGTGGGGGTGGCATGGCTGTATTTCTAGTTAGAGCTTGGTTCTAAATTTGAGCGCTTTCACAAACACATGCTTGGTGTAAGAATGACAATTTATAATTTAGTTTCTCTATGTTGAGAAGATACTAAGATACATGGCAGTTTAGCCATAAAAAATGGGCTGAACATATTGAAACATTATTATTCCAATATTATTTTATCTTTTCTGCACAATGTAGGATACCCGACTATGGCCAGCAAACTACAGAATCGACAAGGAAATGATTCCAAAGGAGAGCTTTCTTGATCCTAATCATTCACATTTCATCTTTGTCGACAATGCTACTCAACATAAATTTGGTACTGAAATCCATTCAGAGCTCAATTAGAAAATGAGGTGTCCAAGATCCGAACTGACACAGGAGAAAGTATGAACAATGTTTACTTTTTGTATACATCTATATTTCTCCTTGCTAATTAGAGAATGTTGGAGTCTACAAGTTCTCAAACATGATACTGTAAGATCAGGCATTTTTTGCAATGGATTATTTTTGCTATATTCTCGAAATAAGTAAATCTTTGTGAACTGAAGACAGTGTTAAAATGACTGGAAATATTTCTTTCGAATTTTCAAAAATCCCAAACTACCACATATTAGCGAAGTGTTTACCTCACGAAAATTCTGAATTTACAGTAGTATGGTTTGTTACACTATAGTCCAGAAAAATTGACACAACCCTCGACCTTTAAATTAGCATAATTTAACAGCTGGTATATTGTGTTTATTTATAACCCCGGCTGTATGTTTTCATAAGCGGAGAGAGTATCACGAAGACGCTCGAGGAGTAATACAAACCTAAAGAACCGATATTGCACGATTTGCTCACGGAAATTTATATATTCATCGCAATTACCTTGTAATATATTCATGCATAAAGGTCAGGATCATATTCTCTGTGCTATAATCACCCAATTATACTTGTTTTATTTAATTCAATTATGCATGTATGAAATTTTATTGATTAAAGGGAGGCAACTCAATTTACTTTAAAATCACTGTTTTTCAAGCAGCTGCAATACATATTCAATGTACAAGTTTTTTAACTTCTTATATTTTCAAAGTCCTTTGAAACATTGCTTTCATACTCTGCATACTTGTTCACCATCATGACCCCAACCCATATGCAGGAGTAGGTAACTCTATCAGGCATTTTGTTGAAATTATGCCCCCTTTTTCTACTTAGTGCAAATAGTGCAAATGTTAAAGGTATTTTAACCTCTAATATCTTCAAAGTGCATTGACATATTGCTTTGATACTTAGCATACTTATTTACCATGATGACCCCAATCCGTATACAGAGTTAGGTAACTCTATCAAGCATTTTGGTGAAATTATGCCCCCTTTTTCAACTTAGTGCAAATGTTAAAGTTTAGGTACAAGTTTTTTCACCTCTAATATTTTCAAAGTGCATTCACATATTGCTTTGCATACTTGTTCACCACCATGACCCCAACTCCTACACAGGGGTAGGTAACTCTATCAAGCTTTTTGTTGAAATTATGCCCCCTTTTGGACATGGAAATGTAAATTTTTTTTTAGGTACAGGTTTTTTATCCTCTATTATCTTCAAAGTGCATTGACATATTGCTTTGATACTTTGCATACTTGTTTACCATCATGACCCTCAAGCCAAATGTTAAAGTTTAGGTACATGTTTTTAGCTCTGAGCACGAAGTGCTCGAAGTGAGCTATTGTGATCACTCACCGTCCGTCGTCCGTCCGTACGTATGATACTTAGTACAAATGTTCACAATAGCAAGACGATGTGTCATGCACAAGAGATCAAAGGTTAAGAGGATCAAATAGGCATGTGATTTGTGTCTGCTCTGTACTTTTTTCATTTCTTATTGGATATTTATAAGACTTGGTACAAATATTCACCACTTCTGAAGGTGATGTGTCGTGTGCAAGACCCAAGTCCCTTGTTCTAAGGTCAATGTCTCAAAAGAGGTCAAAGGTTTATAATACAGTCATTAGTTTCAAGTCTAGTTGTGCATATCGTCAGCACACGTTCATCGGTTAAATTCTAAGGTAGTTATGGCCCTTGTTTTTTTTACACTTACAAATTTTGTCCGCGCTATTTCTCTTTAACCAATGGTCGGATTTCAAAGAAACTTTGCATGACTGATCAGCACCAAGTCTAGTTGTGCATATCTGACTGTGTCAAGCAGTTTTCTGGGGGTATTCATCACATTCAGTGATATTTCTTGTATCTAAAATATTGTTTGTATTCAATAATTTTTGGCACAATTATTTTCCCTTTGACAGGGGATATGGCTGTCTGTGACTGCTTCTTGTAAAAATTGATTTATTGTTTTACAGAAAATTAAATATGTTTTTTACAGGTGTAACATCGTTACGTGTGTTACTTGCACGTGAGAAAGACAAAGATTCACCCAAGTTAAACATACTACTAACAGTAACATTGTAACTGACAGAGTCACTGTTTGCTGTGTATACAAGTCTGCTGATTAATGCACTAGCAACGTATGATTGTTTCCTGTTGTATCGTCTGGCAGCACATAAGTTTGACTCAAAGCTCTGGTCCTCTCTGTTTGGTGGTGGAGTTAAGACTATGGTCAAATTAGGCAGCACATCTCCTTGACTTGCCAGTAAGATGTGTTTGTTTTATCCTGATTTTAAACAATTGGGCCGACTTCATTCGCAAGCAAGCAACATGCTTTGCTTGTAGTGAAAACGGCTTGACTTAATTCACCATATTGATAAGCCTTTTGCCGCTTTCTATCATGTGGCTAGCCTCGTGTGAATTGGCTTGCCAAAGTGGCTAATACCCAAACCAATGAAGTGTTAAACTGTGTCGAGGTCAATGAAGTCCGCCCATTTACTTCATAGAGTAAATATTTTGACACATTTCATCTACCGGTATATCTCTGTTTTGATGCATTTCTATTCATTTGCTTCAGTTTACCTAATTTCCATGGGTATGTTATATTGGTGTCAATCTACAAGAATTTACAAATCAACAGGTATGGAAATGAAATTTCGGTGAGATGGTTTTTGCTGGAGTTCTGGTCCTTTGTTGGAGACGTACCTACATTTTTATTTTAAAAACTGTTCAATTTTCCATCCGTGTCTTAATTATTCATTTCTTGTGCTATTTCAGAAAAATATGATGAACTACTCGTATACAAGAAAAGGATGCAATTGAATATGAAAATAATTGGCCAACAGAAGGGAGATAATAAGAAGAAATTTGAGGAAAGATTTTGTCCCCCTCGAGCTTAGTATGATTACTTATTTCATGACAAAACCATGTTTTGAAGCTGTGTCAGAAATCGAGTTTGTTATAACTGTGATGATTCGATGTCTTCTGATGAAGAGAAAATCCAATAGACTGAAAACACTGAGTATATATCAGATTTTCTGATTAAAAAATTAATGAGCTAAAGACATAATGTCCTTTCAACCGACAGTACATTTACCCCCCGATTGTGGAATCGTATGACTGGGCTGTTACACTCTGCGCTAAAACCAGTCACTTCACGTTGGATTTTGACCCTCTCAGGTACCCATTCATACACATTCACACCCGTGGGTAAAGTGGAGCTTGTTGATTATTCTTGCTAAGAGAAATCAAGCAGTGGCACAGACTGGGATCGAACCTGGGACCTCTTAAATCCGAAAAATGTGCCCTTCCTCTAAGCCAAAGCTCCCCACCTCTAGGCCGCGGCTCCTCAAGAAATGAAACTATAAAATTACTTATATTTTTTATGTTTCACTGTATCAATTTCTAACCATGTTTTAAAAAAGTTAAATATAATTGTAAGGATGCCTGGAAAAGATATCAAAAATGGTATCCGGATGGCTGTATTTGGAACTGAATGAAGATTATCCGGATATTCGTTGACATCCTTAGGTATAAAGCATACCTTTATCCATACAAAACTAGCGCAAAATTCATGGTTAAAACATTAGAAAATTTGTGTAGAATTTTTCGTCGGAGATTTTATTTAAACATTGTGTTTCGAAATATTTTTCAGAAACCTTCCTAATGTACATCAACACTATGCTTGTGTGAGATTAAAACTACTAGGTAAGTCTACATGGGCTGTATGGTCTATCTGGCTTATACTACAGTCATATTCATACCCTCTGTATGGTCTATCTGGCTTATACTACATTCATACCCTCTGTATGGTCTATCTGGCTTATACTACATTCATATTCATACCCTCTGTATGGTCTATCTGACTTACACTACATTCATATTCATACCCTCTGTATGGTCTATCTGGCTTATACTACATTCATATTCATACCCTCTGTATGGTCTATCTGACTTATACTAAATTCATATTCTTACCCTCTGTATGGTCTATCTGACTTATACTACATTCATACCCTCTGTATGGTCTATCTGGCTTATACTACATTCATATTCATACCCTCTGTATGGTCTATCTGGCTTATACTACATTCATATTCATACACTCTGTATGGTCTATCTGACTTATACTACATTCATATTCATACCCTCTGTATGATCTATCTGACTTATACTACATTCATATTCATACCCTCTGTATGGTCTATCTGGCTTATACTACATTCATATTCATACCCTCTGTATTGTCTATCTGACTTATACTAAATTCATATTCTTACCCTCTGTATGGTCTATCTGACTTATACTACATTCATACCCTCTGTATGGTCTATCTGGCTTATACTACATTCATATTCATACCCTCTGTATGGTCTATCTGACTTATACTACATTCATATTCATACCCTCTGTATGGTCTATCTGACTTATACTACATTCATATTCATACCCTCTGTATGGTCTATCTGACTTATACTACATTCATATTCATACCCTCTGTATGGTCTATCTGACTTATACTACATTCATACCCTCTCTAGACTTGACTAATCCGAATAGATTCAGGTTTGATTCTGGGGTTGGGCTGGTTGTGTTGGATTATAATTTTAGCTACCTTGTGTAGTGGAAGTTGTCACAACCCCAGTTTCCTCTACATTTTGAGAAGTTGCTGGTTCCGTGTGGAAGGGTAAGTTAGAACTGGTTAGGATACAGTCCAGGAAAACTGTTAAGATGAATCTGCCGCAGTATATAGATGAAAAATGGTTGAGAAAGGGAGTTAAACCTGAATAAACAATAAACTAGTATAGATGTCAGTGGCTTGCAGATGAACAAGTTAGTATTGGTTGAAAATGATCTTCAGGAAACAGTTATGTTCACGGTTTTATATTTTGTACTTATGGTCCTTCTAGTTCCATAATTATATTTCATCTCATGAAATCATGTTGTACCTGGAGATTTTCTAACTAATTAATGCTTAAGCGCCTTTTATACCCGGTCACAAATCCCCCAGGTGCCGGACAATGTCTGTGTACTGGATGTCTAGGCATCCTCGACAAAGGGTGCCGGACAGACATTGGCCCATGATTGTCAGGTCATCAATGGTCCCCTACAAATCTTTGTCACTAAACCCGTCTTCATTTTGTCCGAAAATGCTTCGATGTCTGTCCAACCTCCGGCTCGATTAGCTAAAGAGTATGCCGGCTGATCATTGGATGGGGATCGAATCGGATTTGTGACCGAAATATTACCAAGTCCAGTTGAGGCCACTATCCTATGTATGCATTTCTATTCTTTTAAAGCTTGATGTATTAACTCTATATCTATTACAGAACTTTCCATGTGTTCACCGTCGTTGCATGCGTTGCTAAGGACACTGGGACAGTGGCAGAGAGTGTTGCTAGGCAAACTTGACCAATAACTTCATACCTGGATTAGATATTGATGTAGTACCCGGTTATCCTAGTTCAAAATATAAGGCACTGCTGAACAAAAATAACAGTCCATTTATGTAAGTGAAATACTATACAATCCTTTTTTGAGTTTTGAGTTGGGTAAATTTTATTGTGATAGCGCATAAAACAAATTACATACAAGACCTTATGTTTTTTTTAAAGACTACCTTGATAATTGGTAATTGAACTACTTTTACATAACTATATGATATGCAGAAAAGAGAGAACAATATTCAAGAAAACGTATTTAAACATATGAACGTCTTTATTGAACTCTGTTTTGTGGTCACCTGAAAAAAAGCAGCTAAATTTCAGTTAAGTCTCCCTGGGGAGACTATTTCTCTCCTGGTGGGTGTGCAGCAAATATCGATCTGCAGCGCCCAGGACTATCGAACATGTTCAGACACATCCCTCACAGGTACCAATTCACTCCTTAGACGAGAAATTAAGTGTTGGTCCCAAAGGGGGTTGAACCCAGACCCTATCGATCCCTAAGCGTGCCCATTTCTTCTAGGCCACCACTCCCCAATTTGATATTTCCCTTGTTTGCCCTCCTAAGATTTTTTCAAACTTTTGTGTAACTCATAGCGATGGCATGCAGAATGCCAGTTCCAACCATTCTGACATAAGTTCAAGGTTATGGTTTCATCTGATCCGTCAGGAAAAATTACATGATGAGTTTGTATGTTATGTTTTCAAAAACAGAAACTATTTTTTATCATTATTATTGTAACATGCAGGGATCCTCTATGAACCCATCCAGAGAGTAAATATGCAATATACTAGTTTTAACTACTAGCATTCACAACAAATGTAAGTCGACAATCTTGCCGTGCATTTGTCTTACAGCTAAGAGTGGAACAAGTCAACTTTAGAATGGTTCAAACGTACCGTGGTGTATACTTAATATAACAGAACCAGTAAACAGAGAGAACAAGCTCTTTGATTAAACAGATTGTCCAGTCACATCCGCGTAAGCGCAACAAGACAACTTAAAACCAGTAGAACAACCTCCGTGAACCTAACACATATGACTCAGCTTTGAACAAAGAGACACCTTGTGGGTCCTAGTAAAGTTTCAAGCTACAACTAACAGTAGTTCACCCTAACCAACTGATCAGATGAACAAAATCCACTGTAGTCCAAACCACTAGAAACACGTTACCAAGTGACCAGATGAACAAAATCCACTGTAGTCCAAACCACTAGAAACACGTTACCAAGTGACCAGATGAACAAAATCCACTGTAGTCCAAACCACTAGAAACACCTTACTCCAAACACCCACCAAAGATGTACTGTCTTAATGTTGCTTCTCAGACTTCACGTTAATCTAACTACGCAGACAGCAAGAGCCAAACGCTGGTCAAAAAGAATTCTCACTTCGTTGTACCAATGTAAGTGAATCAACTTTCACAATCTCAACTCCCGGCAGTACCATCTATGCCCAATCGAGCACCCTTGCGACTTGGACGATTCCGTCATAATATAGCGGAATTACTAAGCTCGAACCAAGACAGCACAACTAACCTCAACTAGACTAACTAAAACCCGGCAGTACCATCTAGGCCCAATCGAGCACCCTTGCGAGTAGGACGATTCCGTATATAGCGGTACTGCACAAAGTTTCAGTCAGACAACGCTATCAACTATCTAAAACTCGGCAATACCTTCTATGCCTAATCGAGCACCCTTGCGAGTAGGACAATTCCATATATAGCGGTACTACCAAGCTCCTATCAACAGACTTCAACTACCTACAAACTACTATCTAACTATATGAACAACCCAAGTACAACAGTCTCATAGCAGAATTACAATAAATCTAAAACTAACTACAGTCATATCTCGTTATAACGACATCCGATATACTGACAAATTCATTATACTGACATCAAATTTGGGGACAAAAGTATTAAAATGCTCTTTGTATCAATTCAGTATACCGACATATTCGTTATAACGACATTTTTCTTGGAAACAAACAGCGTCGTTGTATCGAGATCTGACTGTACTGCATTAACTAACTACTGCGTTCCCTCTCCGAGATCAGTGAGCATACGAATGACAAATTTCAGTCTATTACCGCCATATATAAACCTATTCTGTGACGTCATACATTTAGTTGGCGTATTTCAGTAATCATCGCCGAATGTTTCATAAGTGCCCCGTTTGGCTATATATTTAATGAGCGTCTATTAGATTACTGTTAATTTTAGACTACCCGCAAACTCTTAGCTTGAAATATTGGTCTAAATACCAAGAATGTAATAATCTTAAATTATAACAACCAAAACAACTGTCTAAGTACTTCTGGGTTCCAAGCGAAGGAAATATTTATACACTGTAATTTGACTAAGTGTTCAAGAAACACGACTTCTGGGAAATACGATTAAAAGCATTTACATGAGTATGATAAAAATCTTAAATTTCAACGGGTTTTACAGACTAATACCAAATTAATAGAATTGTTTTATGATGTGATTACACTATTAAAACATAAACTCGACATGCACTACTTAATGGAATATTAACGTAATAGACAAATTGGTATTATGTGTAACTTCCTGGTACGAACAGACTTAGTGCGAAACTGGTATCAAACCACAGTGGTCTCCCCTGCCGAATGAGAAATAAGTACTTTATATTACTGTTCGTTACATTATTATTTTTTATTATTAATGTTATTTTATAGAAGATAACCTGTTTTTATATATATAATATATCATGTTACAGGTGCTTGGATTGTGACTGGTGGAACACATGCGGGTGTGATGAAACATGTTGGCAAGGCTGCGAGGCTTTTTTGATGGCATCAACTTCTAAAAATCCTGTCATAGCCAATGGAATAGCACCACGGGGCTGTATACAGGATAAGGACTCCTTAATGAATGTGAGTCAGTATTAGGGGTGGGCCGATGCATCGAAATATCGATGCATTGCGATCCCGAGTGTCCCGATAGTATGGATCGATAGTAAAAGTCTCAATCCAATAACTATCACCGATAGTTAGCTCAACTATCGATAGTTACGATAGTTTCCTTTTTATAAATAAAGTTCATTATTAATTTAAAACAACTAATTTTAAATAATCCCAAGCATCAAAACTGCCACAAAGGACCAATATCACAATCGTTCAACTTATAACCGGAAGCACGAATATACTCTTCCATTGAACAAGAAAAAAATTATATTAATCTATTTCTGTCCAATTCATTTTAAATAATTTCCACAAAATAGTAGATAAGTATGTTGTACAACAAAGTGATATCTTACACAGTGCAAATTTGCATTTACAAGTTAATCTCTGGTTTTCAAATCTTGGCAATAACTTGCAATAGTATCACAATAGTTTCTAGAAATACAATAGTATCGCAATAGTACTTTCAACAATAGCAATAGTATTGCAATAGTCAAACATGGACTCGATAGTCACCCCTAGTCAGTATGTATTTAGTTTGTAACAAATGCTGACATACAATAAAAGATTATCTCAAAGTGAAGATTACAGTTCTAAATTCCATCAGTTAGTGTGTGGGTCAGTCTGTCCATTCAAAACATTTGTGTCACTCATAGATAGTACTTGTGCTACAGTCGTCAAACTTCATAGGAATATTAGTGAATATGTCTAGTGGTGTGGCTAGGTACATGTATAGTTATTCAGTTTCCTACATTATAAGCTGGCACGTGGGGGGGGGGGCATGGCTGTATTTCTAGTTAGAGGTTCGTTCTAAATTTGAGCGCTTTTATAATTAAGTTTCTTTATGCAGAGAAAATGTTAAGATACATGGCAGTTTAGCCAGAAAAAATGGGCTGAAAATGTTAAAATATATTATTCCAGAATAATTATTAAGGATTCTTATGCAGGCATCTTAAAAAAGTCAAGTATTGTGTCTAATATTATATTATCTTTTCTGCACAATGTAGGATACCCAACTATGGCCAGCAAACTACAGAATCGACAAGGAAATGAAACCAAAGGAGAGCTTTCTGGATCCTAATCATTCACATTTCATCTTTGTCGACAATGGTACTCAACATAAATTTGGTACTGAAATTCCATTCAGAGCTCGACTAGAAAATGGTGTTAAAATGACAGGAAATATTTCTTTCGAAATTTAAAAAATCCCAAACTACCACATATTAGCGAAGTGTTTACTTCACGAAAATTCTGAATTTACAGTAGTATGGTTTGTTACACTATGGTCCAGAAAATTTGACACAACCCTCGACCTTTAAATTAGCATAATTTAACAGCTGGTATATTGTGTTTATTTATAACCCTGGCTGTATGTTTTCATAAGCGGAGAGAGTATCACGAAGACGCTCGAGGAGTAATACAAACCTAAAGAACTGATATTGCACGATTTGCTCGCGTAAATTTATATTCATCGCAATTACCTTGTAATATATTCATGCATAAAGGTCAGGATCATATTCTCTGTGCTATAATCACCCAATTATACTTGTTTTATTTAATTCAATTATGCATGTATGAAATTTTATTGATTAAAGGGAGGCAACTTAATTTACTTTAAAATCACTGTTTTTCAAGCAGCTGCAATACATATTCAAAGTACAAGTTTTTTAACTTCTTATATTTTCAAAGTCCTTTGAGACATTGCTTTCATACTTTGCATACTTGTTCACCATCATGACCCCAACCCATATGCAGGAGTAGGTAACTCTATCAGGCATTTTGTTGAAATTATGCCCCCTTTTTCTACTTAGTGCAAATAGTGCAAATGTTAAAGGTATTTTAACCTGTAATATCTTCAAAGTGTATTGACATATTGCTTTGATACTTAGCATACTTGTTTTCCATGATGACCCCAATCCATATACAGAGTAAGGTAACTTTTTCAAGCATTTTTGTGAAATTATGCCCCCTTTTTCAACTTAGTGCAAATGTTACAGTTTAGGTACAGGTTTTTTCACCTCTAATATTTTCGAAGTAACTCTATCAAGCTTTTTGTTGAAATTATGCCCCCTTTTTTGACGTGAAATGGAAATTTTAAGTTTAGTTACAAGTTTTTTATCAAAGTGCATTGACATATTGCTTTGATACTTTGCAAACTTGCAGACCCCAACCAATACACAGGGGTAGGTAACTATATCAAACATTTTGTTGAAATTATGCTCCCTTTTGGATTTAGGAATGCAAATGTTAAAGTTTAGGTACATGTTTTTAGCTCACCTGTCACTAAGTGACAGAGTGAGCTTTTGTGATCACTCTTCATCCATCATCTGTCCGTCCGCCGTCTGTCAACAATTGCTTGTGTAGACACTAGAGGTCACAATTTTGGCCTAATCTTTATGAAACTTGGTCACAATGATCATCACAACAAAATCTAGGTCAAGTGCAATATTGGCTCATCTGGGGGTCAAAAACTAGGTCACAAGGTCAAATCATAGAAAAACCTTGTGTAGTCACTAGAGGTCACAATTTTGACATAATCTTTATGAAACTTAGTCACAATAATCATATCAACAAACTCTAGGTCAAGTTTGATATTGAATCATCTGGGTACTGTTTTACTAACATTGCGTAAATGTCGCGTAAGTTTACGCAAATATTTGTCACTTACGCAAATCCTTAAGTGTGTTTTACTAATCGATCGCAAGTTGTTGCATACATTTACGTAAAAATATTGAATATTGAACGTAGAACGGGTCACAATATTACCAATATAACGGGAACCAGAGTGAAAAAATATACTTACAAGTTTGATAAGTTTTGATGATTAAGCAGGTTTATATTACTAATCACGGTCTATAACAACAAGTGACAGTCGAAAATCAACAGCGCGTGGCAAAAACTCCTCACTACGTTCATATTTGCTATTTACGCTTACTCCGACCTTGCGTAGAATTAGGCCAATACTTACGACAAAACATGAGAAAAAATATCTTAGTAAAACGCATTTGCGCAAATATTATCGACGTACGCAATATTTACGGAAAACTTAGAGTTACGCTAGCGTAAATGCTTTGATAAAACAGTACCCTGGATTCAAAAACTAGGTGACAAGATCTAATCATAGAAAAACCTTGTGTAGTCACTAGAGGTCACAATTTTGACCTAATCTTTATAAAACTTGGTCACAATGATCATCTCAACAAAATCTAGGTCAAGTAGGGGAGACCGGGGATAGTTGTTACACTTTACACACATTTGGGAATACTACCTTCAGTAATACTTTCAAACAAGTACCACGTGAATGTTTGATCTTTTCTGGTTACAACAATGTAGAATAATGTTTAAAATTCCGAATATATCTACTAAAATAGAGAATTGTACGGGGCTGGTAAAATGTAACAACTTACCCCGCTATTGGGGCAAGTTGTTACATTCCCCGGGGCAAGTTGTTACGAGTAATATCAATGGTGAATGAAAGGTATGGGTTAAAAACTTCATATTTTTTACTCTACTCTCTTATCCTAAAGACAACGAATGGTGGCTTTTTAAATTAAATTACCGTAGTAACCGAGTCGAAACAACGTCAGAAAAAACGAATTTAAGCAGACGACGTTACATTTTCGCGCCAAAAAGCTAGTGACGTCATGCATTTTTTATCACACGTGTTGGGGAACATTGTTCCGTCATTTGTTCTTACATGGAAGATCGTGGTATTTTAAATTCTAGGTGGAAAAAATAGATTTGGCGAGATATTTACTGATCCACTCAAATAGTTTGTATGTATGTATAGTATATTGAGGTCCTGGTGGATGAGTATCTAAACTTTTAGAATGTCAATCTTACACGCATGTGAACCATTAAATATGCTCACTTAAGATCCCCAGCAGCCAAATTAACACATAAAACATGTGAAACAGGTCAGGTTGACGAAAAACAGATTTCACCAATGTGATAACTTGTCTCGTGGCTAGTGTAACAACTTGCCCCAACCCTACCAGATGGGTTAGTGTTCAAGGTAGAGAACTCAAAAGAACTGATTCAACAGTTTTTATCGCATATATAAGTGCACAATGTCATTTTGAGTAACAAGGGCTCTTTAAATGACGAAATAAATTGAATGCGCGAATATGAGGCAATAAAAATATAGAATTTCAAAAATTTACTTTTTTGGCTCAAAATCGTACTTATTCATCTACAAACAATAGTTCTAGAGTTAACCATCATAAAGTGGCGCAAAAAGTGGTGATTGTCAATTTGAAACAGACCACACAGAAAAAGACGCCGTAAGTGACTTTATTATTAGGACATCAGTACTGTAACAACTTGCCCCGTGTATCAACTATCCCCGGTCTCCCCTATGATATTGGGTCATCTAGGGTCATAAACTAGGTCAAAAGGTCAAATCATAGAAAAACCTTGTGTAGTCACTAGAGGTCACAATTTTGACCTAATCTTTATGAAACTTGGTCACAATGATCATCTCAACAAAATCTAGGTCAAGTTCGATATTGGGTCATCGGGGGTCAAAAAGTAGGTGACAAGGTCAAAACATAGAAAAACCTTGTATAGTCACTAAAGGTCACAATTTTAGCCTAATCCTTATGAAACTTGGTCAGAGTGATCATCTCAACAAAATCTAGGTTAAGTGCGATATTGCGTCATATGGGGCCAAGAACTAGGTCACTAGGTCAAATCACAGGTCTTGCATGTACTGCTACAACAGGTGAGCGACCTAGGGCCCTTTTGGCCCTCTTGTTTAACCTTTAACACCTTCAAAGTGCATTGTCATATTCCTTTGATACTTGCATACTTTATCGTGACTCCAAGACTGTTAGACATACACATGAGTTGGTAACATTGTCCTGCATTTTGTCCGAATTGTCTCCTTATCGACTTAAAAGCCCAAACCTCTACACAGCAGAGGGTAATGCTGCTGATATGAAGTATTTTGTTTTGAATATATAATGATTTTACTATCCTAGCATGGCACTGCGAATAGTGGAGCGCGCTGTTCGTAGACAGCTCTTGTTCACTATGATCTTTAATGATTTCTCTTCATCAGTCATCGTGTGCGTGCATCATACATGACTCATATATTGTTCTTTTTTGTTTGAATTAAACATGTCTGAAATAATGCTGTCCTTTTTGTTGGTTTAAGGGAGACTACTGAATTTATTTTTAAATCACTATTTTTAGCTCACCTGGTGAGCTATTGTGATCGCCATATTCCGTCGTCCACCGTCCATTGTCCACCGTCAACAATTGGACTGTTAACACTCTAGAGGTCACAGTTTTCGTTTTATCTTCATGAAACTTGGCCAAAATGTTTCTCTCTATCAAATCTAGGTCAAGTTTGTAACTGGGTCATCTGGGGTCAAAAACTAGGTCACTAGGTTAAATCAATGAAAATCCCTGTTAACATTCTAGAGGTCACATTTTTGACACAATCTTTATGAAACTTTGTCACAATATGAACCTCTATGACACTGGGTCACCTGGGGTAAAAAACTAGGTCACATGGTCACATTGAACTTGTTAACACTCTATTGGTCACCTTTTTTACCTAATCTTTATATAACTTGGTCACAATGATTGTCTTTATGCAGTCTAGGCCAAGTTCGTAACTGGGTCATCTGGGGTCAAAAACTAGGTCACCAGATCACATCAAAGAAAACCTTATTTATACTCTAGAGGTCACATTTTTACCTCATCTTTATAAAACCTGGCCATAAAGTGTGTATTTGTAAAATTTACATCAAATTTTAAGGTCATATCATAACAAATACTGATTATGCCTTAAGGTCACTGCCCGTTGAAGGTCGTAGAATACTGAAAGTAGTTTCTTGAAAAACAGTGTTGTATTTTTGGTGCATGCTTTCCTAGTGGAGTCAGTAGACTAAATCTTGTCTATGAAGATGTTTAAGTGATTCCATGTAACAATACTAACATTGATGAGTACAAAATCATAGCATTTCTTTGTATATTTCAGAACTACATTCATTGGCGCTTGGATCTACAATCGACCGGCATACGGCATGAATAGTGGAGATTTGTTGATGTTTGGGACAGTAGGTTCTTAAAACTAAAAGTGCTAACTTCATATTTTGATGGTCAACAGGCATATTTTTGTGTCTGGATTGATTGGAAGAAAGTCAAAGAACATGTCTATGGTAGTGCTTTTGCTGTTGCTTTACTGTGCATATCAAAATTCTGATGGAAACTTGACTGGATTTACATAGGGTAAAGAAGCACTATTTCCAGTAGGCCGAAACCTAGATAGCCAAATTGAAAAATTGTATAGCTGCCACAATACTGTTCGGAAATGCACCAAACTTCACCAGAAAGCTTCTGGGGACAATAAAAGTAAGTTGTCAAAATGAAATTAATCAGATATTTAAAATTTAAATTTTATTGCGATTTTAAAATGTTACTCTAACAAAATTCAGGTTGGAGTTACCTCCCTTATACTGAAGCTGTCATTACAGGTCGTCTGCTGAATTGACACACCAGGATATTTCACTAAGGCTGTTTTTTTGATAATTATTGAATAGGTATCAATTTAAAGCTTGAAAATTAAATTTTAAAATTGAATTTAAATTTTAATTTTTTAAAATTTCTTAATTTTTGGTTCTAGATAAACTAGATGTTTTAACCGGTAATGGATGCTCGCTTTTATGAGTGTTGCAGTAGGCGATTGGAGGCGGGTAGCCATCCTCATAGTAATGGTCAGTGTATTTTGTGGACTGGTCGCCCATCTAAATTTGGCTACGGTCAGTTTCGTTTTCAAGATCCCCGGCATGAACAACCGCGTGACCAAGCGACAACTGTTCACCGAGTTGCATTAATGGTGCACATGCGCGACTTTGATGTCTCTCCGAAGCTGCATGCCTCTCATCTGTGTAACATTAAACATTGAGAGTGGCTTGCCAGTGATACTTTCCACTTTCATCATCACAGATTCTTCAAGGCTGTTGTTGCTCTGCAAGGTCTTGGAAGTGACTCGTGCTTTGAAGGAGACCGGTCTCTTCACATCTTTCGGTGCAACAGCCAGCAGTGAACGGTCGAATGCTTCTAACCTTTGTGTGTTGTTGTTCAAGTCTACACTCTTTACCGCTGCTTCACTAAGTCTAATCTCCAAAATGGCAGATAATAATTGCCGGTCATTTTCTGTCATTTTCAGGTCTCTTATGTCATGTGTTGGAAGAAATGCAGAATGGACCATAACAAAATTATAGGCTTTTTCTTGTTAGTCCCCTACCGGAGGGGACTATAGGTTTGCCCTCCGTCCGTCCATCAGTCAGTCCGCACCCACAAACGGGTACTTAGGTGGCTACTTTCTATGGACAAACCAGTTATACAGTGAAAACGAAAGTAGAATTGTCTCTTACGTGGCTAAAATTTTCTTTTATGTGGCTACAATTAGACACATAATACCCTTCATTCCGTATTGTAGCCACATAAATACCGTTTCGTTAGAACGTCCGTCAGTCAGTCTGTCCGTCAGTCAAACAATCTGGATCCTGACATAACTCAAACAGTTTCCAAGCTAGGTTTATGTAACTTGGTATGTGGATAGGGGGCAATAAGGGGATTATGCACGTCTAAAAATATTTTGATTCTCACAAAAATTGTGGATCCTGGATCCTGCCATAACTCAAGCAGTTTCCAAGCTAGGTTGAAAATGGCCTCAAACCGGTAGGGGACTTCTGTATTGCTTGCAATTCTTAATTACTTGTTATATATGGATCATCCCTTGTATATGAAAGTATCATTATATTTCAAACGAGTGGTATGCTGAAAAAACAAATGTCGTCAGATCAGTATGTCGCTAGTGATCCTCAAACTGGTAAATTTACTATTGGATCAGCAGGTTAAAAGTCAATGTTGATGTGGGGCTGAATGGACTGCAGTGAAAATTACAATAATGAATAAGGTAGCATGCTCGCATGGATAAATGGAAGTGTTGCTTTGGTATGTAGTGAAATGAAACACGGCGGCTTTTGATACTTGTTTTGATTTTGATTCAGTGACAGCACGAAGTTTAATTTTAATTAACGTGCGTGAACTTTGTAAAAGACGCATCTAACTTTTGGTTTCGATTCTGGGATGAAAAATGTGCGTGTTATACATGGTTAAATACGGTAGCTACTGTGATTCAATCTAAATTGATGCTTAAACTCTGTATTCATTTTATATTTATCCCAACAATATGTGAATGGTTTAAGGAGGTGTATCAAAAGTGAGTTAAAAGACATCATTAGTGTATCGCTCACAACGGGGAGTAGAATAAACTGATCCGTGCAATGACGTTATTACGTTACTGACGTGACGTCGGTGTGCGCCGCAAATACATACCATATGTTGTTATAATGTTAATATTTTTTTAATTGTTAAATGTATTTTTATGAAATTATGTATACACGTTCATAACATATTTATTTAATGTCTGTAAAAATTTAAGGCTAAAGCGTTAAATACTTTTTTGTTAATAAGCAAAGTCTACGATTTACTGGGACAACCCTCGTACTTGGATTCTTACAAAGATATTTGATATTGCCATCTGTTGTTATTATGGATACCACACGACTGGGATTCGAACATTAAACTGATGTTTGATTTTTGCTAATGTACTTCCTCTTTTTCAGCAATTTGGCAAGGGATCCGTGCTGTATTTCCGGGTATAGAAATACGAGGAAGTGAGTTCCATTGGGAAAAGGCTGTGTGGCGCCACGTCCAGTCTCTTGGGTTGGCTGAAACCTACAAGAGACAGCGTGGCGTTAACAGGTTCGTGAGAATGATCTTGGCTCTGTCGTTTCTACCAGCAGTACATATTGCCAGGGCCGGTGATATGCTGAAGACAAGGGCAACAACTACTGCTACACACGATTTGGTCAGTTATGTCGACCGACAATGGATCAGTAGCTCCGTCTTCCCAGTGAATTCATGGTCTGTTTTCGAACAGACCATACGAACCAACAATGACTGCGAAGGTAATATATTTGTAAATAATACATTATTTGTATTGTACGTATGAAGAACATGTTTGCAATATTCAAGTGAAAATAATAGTTTCAGTTGGGATTCGAACCTTTAAGCATTAGGTATTTATAGCTGAGTTATCAACAAATTACATTATTGTTCTTGTGTTATCTTGTATCTCAATACTTCAAGAAATGTCAGGTATCTGAAATAGGGAGTTGCTATCTATAGACGTCAGTAAGTATATTTGACGAAGACCAACATTTCACGAATCATTCATTGTTTTATTTACTTCGTTTCAGGATGGCATCACCGCGTGAATGGACAAGCTGGCATTTGAGGGTTAGGGTTCTACCGCCTAGTTTCATTTCTACGACGGGAATCAGAAGTAGTTTGTCTGGCTGTCGAAGCAGGAGATTTAGAGCGAGCAGCAATGTGTACTGGACATTATACAAGGACCATGATTTGACTGCGGCAGCTTTCTTGTCCATCGTAGGGGGAATATAGGGCATCCACCTATAAACTGTGTCAAGTGTTGGGAAAGTGATGTGATTGTGTGAAGTGCTTTTGCGCGTATTACAAAGGTGTGCTTTCATCACGGGATATATTAATGTTATCTGTTTTGTATATAAATGTGCGTCTTTTCATGTTATGTAAGTGTTTTCTGTTTGTATATAAATGTACGTCTTTTCATGTTATGTAAGTGTTTTCTGTTTGTATATAAATGTACGTCTTTTCATGTATGCATTATTGTTTCATGTATGTATTAATGTTTCATGTATATATTAATGTTTTCTGTTTTGTATAATTTTGTGATTTGCTTACAGGCGATTTGTACAAAGCTGCTCTTCAAATATTTAATCCGATTCCCAGGGTCAAAGGATGTAACACTAGGCTCAGAAACAATATAAAACTCCAACATTTTGATTGGTTGATTTTTAACTAGGTATTAGGATTGACCGATGTAAAGGCTGGATTTTATGACTGGTTTCAAGCCTCAGTTTTATGATGTTCGACCTTTTAAGCTCACCTGCCACAAAGTGGCAAGGTGAGCTTTTGTGATTGTTTTTTGTCCGTCGTCCGTCTGTCAGTCTGTTAGACTTTTCACCGTTAACACTCTAGCAGTTTCAATTTTGCTTTGATCTTCACCAAACTTGGTCAGTAGTTGTATCTCAATGAAATCTAGGTCAAGTTTGAAGTTGGGTCATGTGGGGTCAAAAACTAGGTCAATAGGTCAAATAATAGGAAAACCTTGTTAACACTCTGGAGGCCACATTTTTGCTTCAATCTTCAAGAAGTTTGGTCAAAATGTGTATCTTGATGACCTTAAGGTCAAGTTTGAAGTTGGTTCGTGTGGGGTCAAAAATATGTCAAATAATAGCAAAACCTTTTTAACACTATGGAGGCCTCAGTTTTGCTTTAACTTTCATCAAGTTTGGTCAAAATGTTTATCTTGATGACCTTAAGGTCAAGTTCAAAGTTTGGCCATGTTTAGCAGGTGAGCGCCCCAGGATCTATGATCCTCGTGTTTAGTTTTGATCATTTTTACTGTTAGATCTAAACTTCCGTGTACATTTATACTTTTATGCTTGAACTGCTTAGGCATGTTATGTTCATTTAGGTATATTTTTACTTTGATATGATTAAACATTTTAAATACAAAGTGAAAAATAAACATTTATAGTTTTATGTAAAAATGAGTTCTGTTGTCACTATAACAACTTTGCTGTTCAGTCAAACACCAAAGAGGAAGCACTCTAAATATACATCAGGATTTGATACAGTCAAACAGTTAGCTTCATGGAGACACCTTTGGAGGCCGACACATCGACCACTGTGAACGGAGACACCTTTGGTCACATCTACCATTGTCTGTGCCGATGCATTTTAATGCACTGTCAAATTACAAATATTTTACAGAATCCATGATGTTACCTCCCCATGTGTTAGGAGTTTCCCTAAAGAGTGATCAGAATGGCAACCAATGTTCCACTTCCATGTATTGATTGTATAAAACAATTAAATGGATGTGAAAATGTAATCAGTTGATAAATTGCAGTACAACCTCTCAACTGTAGCCCTCGGTAGAGCAACAACCTTCAAAATTCCCCTAAATCACTATTTACTATAAATTTCACCTCTGTAGAGTAAAAACGTCTAAACAATTACCAATATTTGCAGCACTGAAAGGGTGTTGCTGTACATAGGTTGTACTGTATTCTCATCGTCCAGCACAGAAGTAAGTTTTATATAATTCAGCAATATGAATCTGAATTAAGAATATCTAATATGAGAAGAACCCATTGAGGTATTGTACATAGATCTACAGTATGACTGCAAGGAAAGGAGCACAGAATTATCAGGGGCACGGAAGAGTAACATGTATCGCCGCATATAAACCAAATCACTACAACTTACTGGGATACTATACAATTCAACTTGTATGACTTATTGTGATTGAAACATCCAGTAATTTCCCATCACTGTACGACTTATTGCAAGACTATGCAATTCAACATGTACTCATTATTGCAATAACCGGAAGTAGACTTGTTTATACACTGTGTGTATGGATGTAGTAAGTCAATCATTATAGGAGCACAGAAGTACCAGGTGCTCTGTAGAGGTCACATGCATCATAAAAAAGATATAGTAGTCTTCAAGTAGAGGGGCAATGACATGCCAGGAACACCCATAGAGGTACCATACATACATATATATACTATGTCTACAAGGGGCAACAACATACCAGGAACACCAATAGAGGTACCATACATACGTATATATATACTATGTCTACAAGGGACAACGACATACCAGGAACACCCATAGAGGTACCATACATATATATATATATACTATGTCTACAAGGGCAACAGCATACGAGGAACACCCATAGAGTTACCATACATACATATATATATATACTCGGCTAAAACACGGTATTGGTGCTGAAAGTAGTCTCACTTGATCAAAAAAGTGAACTTTCAAATAACATAATTTCTTTGAGGTAATCACAAAGTTTAGGGTATCCTCTACACAAATTAAGTTTAGTTTTCGTGAGCATGTTTGCGTAATTTTTTTATTTACAATTTTCACCCTATGGTATGAGAAAAGTTACAGACACTACACTAGGTGTATAACATGCAAGAAAAATAAAAAGAAACTTCAAAACATTTATTTTTTGTACTGTAACATCAATAACAGGATATAAACTTTGAAAGTTAAACACTTAAATGGGTGTGATTGTACATCTTTAAAAAAAAAAATGAACATTTATGAAGCAGGTGTTAGGGTGAAAAAAAATAGGCATAGAACTTTTGTTTAATTTTCATAAAAGATCCAATAGAAGGTTATTGAAGCATTTATCTCACACAGAGAACAATACTTGAACATGCAAAATCATCAATACCATCCTACAGAATCAGTAATTTTTGTAACAGGTCAAAATGCAATGCGCATACATTTGGTTACAGACACTACCGAAAAAACATATAAATCAATGCGGTTGCAAAATCATTTAAACTGTGACCAAATTCAAAACAAAAGCAAATCAACATAAAAACATAACTAGAATATTATTTCAAATGATTGAAATTGGTTAGAATTTTAGTACAAACACATTTCTACAAGAATATGTCCAACTTTCCATAAAATTATAGAAATGTGAACACCATAGTAAAGTTATATACTGAATGGTGTTTTTGTAAACTGTAAAAAATTCAACTCAAATGATTGTTTATCAAGCCCTAGACATTAGAATAAACTCTGAAACAAAATGCTTACTCCTACAGAGGCATACAGCTGAATAATAAGAAGACACATATTTGGTTTCAGACACTACATACATGTCATGGTGTGTAAAAATGTTGGTGATATATTTCAGATATGCTTAATTTTACACTACTATCTAGAGTATATTCATTTCAAATAGAAATGCTCTTTCAAAATCTGATTTTAGTTTCTGCATATCATTTTCCTTGAGTCTGAAACATCCCCTTTCACTGATATTTCTGGAGCTTCTACACAACACAAGAATACAGCTAACGGTTCAAGTGAACAATCTTCTCTATCCGGCAAAATGTACACTTTGTCTGACTTTTTCATGTACTTTAATCTGATTAATTGGTCACAAACATCCATTACTTCTGCACAGCTAGAAAACACATTGTTAGCTTAAGCTTAACTGCTACAAAGTCACCAGGGCTGTATGTTTGAGATTATATTGGTTTCTGTTTCTCAGTTGATACTTTGTTGTGCCCTTTACTAAAGTGTTGTGCATTTCTGTTGACTTTCTTTTCTCATAATGTTTTTCAAGTGTTACTGTATTCTTCTCCTTTTGCTTAATTGATTGAATTTCTTTCTTATTAGAATTTGTTTTTGTCAATGATGAATGTTAACCTCAGCTCCCAGATCTTTAGTTTGTTTTGGACACTTTCTCAACATTCACTTTCAGTTATGAAAATGAAGTAACTCCTATTTAGTCAGCATGATTTCCGACTTGTACTCTTTGAAAGCTTCCAGTGTCAAGGTCATAACATCATGTTTTTGAAGTATTTCTTTTTGACATTTTTTCCTACTTTTACTGTTTCATGTTTGTTTGACATCTCTCTGCTGATTTCTTGGCTCAGAAAAAAGCTCTTCATTGAATCCTTTATGCAAGATTGAAGTGCATCCTTTCTTCTTTTTCTTTTGTTTCTTTTCTAACCATGTCCATCTTGGTTTTCATACTTTAAGTGATACTTTGAAAAACCTATTTAATCTGTACCTTTTATTCTTCTTCAATACTTAGTGACAGATAATGATGTATGCATGTTTATTTTCACCCCTTTTCCTTGTTTTCACTTTTGAAATACACTCTGCCACAGATTGTAAAACTGTTTCTGTCATTTCAAGTTTTTGTTTTGCATTCTGCTGTCATAACTATCTGTTTCTTCTTGAGAATTTTGCATGTTGTTAAGATTCTATTAGTTTACTAATGGTAGCAGATTTCCTCCTAGGTATTTCAGGTAATAATTCTTCAACTTCTTTAATTGTTGGTACAAAGCTACCTTTGGTAAACTTTGGTGGATTCTTCAGGTGACCCAGTATCTCTCTTTTCACCTTTTCTGAACTACTTGATCCTTGGTGCATTCAGTCCTTCATCTTTATGCATATTCTTTATGCTTGTGTTCTTTTTACAGCTTCATTCTTTTTTTCATAATTTCAGTAGTTACAGTACCAGGTATTGCAGTTCCGGCTTTTACTTTTCTTTTCTCACAATAATTTCTTATGTTCCATCCTTTTCAATTCTTTTGATATTTGGCTCAAAAAGTTCTTGCCGTCTTTTTGAGAGACATGCATCCTTTCACTATCTGCCTCTTTCAGCTCCTCATATTCTGCTTTGTCCCTTTTCTGCTTTTCTCTCCATGCTTGTATTGTACGCCTCATCTTTTCGCTTCTACCCTATTGCCTTAATCTTATATTTGTAGGTATCATCTTTAATTGCTTTCTGAAAAAGAAACATTTTTGTTATCATTTCTTTAAGCTGTTGTGATGTGTACACAATGTACATGACTGTATATTGATGCCAATTTTAAGTGTTTAAAGCATATTGCCAATGTTTCTGCATTAATGCATTTTATTGAAACTATATTATTTATTAAAATATAACACCAGCACAACATATATCAATACACATGGATAAGGTCAAAAGCCTAAGACATATTAAGACCCTACCTAAACAAATAAATCTGTAAAATGAGAAATCTCACTATTTTTGGTCAATACTCAAGGTTTTTAAAATGATTTTGGGCATTCTTTGGTATCACAGACAATAGTCTTTCGGATGCATAGAAAATGTAGTGTCTGTAACCATTTGACCATAATAACTAACTACCTTAAATTTGTCTTGTTTCATTAAATTCTTTGGGTTTTCTTGTTTTAATTTACTGTTCTCATGCTAGTTAATGGAAAATAAAATAGTTTTCCTTGTCTATTCAATGAGATCATTGAAAATTGTACCAGTTTGTACCATTTTTTTTAATCTTTGAAATAGAAACATTTATCTATATTAAAATTTGACATTTCAGACAGAATTTGTCACAATGTTATTCAGTTTGTATAAGTGTTGTAAAAGGAAACAAAATTTCTTCTCATTTCATACACATATGGGGAAAATGATCATGGACTAATAATTTGGGGAAATTGGTTACAGACACTACAAATTATAGTGTAGCATTTTCAGAACAATATAAACTTACCTGGATCATTACCAGAGGTTTGTTTCTGTCTTCTCTCCATGTCTTAGAGTTGTACCATGGTAAGGAACACATAAATAAAACACAGAGTTCTTCTAGGGTAAAACAATGGTCTACTTTATTTTGTCATAAATAGTTCTTAAAAACAATGCAACATGTCTGATGCCACATTTCATTAAAAAAAAATTGTTGCATCACTCATCTGCACTTGAATCAGTATTCCAAAGCATGATGCTACATTGCAAGATAAAAGATTAAACTTTTCTCTGGAGTAAAACAAAAAAGTAATGACCAAAAGAGCAGTGTATTATTATTTTCATTATTGTACCTTTTAGTGTAGTGTCTGTAACTTTTTCAAAGTAGTAATTTTCAATTATGTTAAGTCTTAGCACAAAAATATTTGGCCGACTTAGACATTATGTGAATACCTATTAGCCAATGTAAGATTTAAACTTCTAGATTGATAAACAATGAAATTATTGCAACTTAAACTTTGCAAGGTTACAGACACTACAGAATTTTTAATTTCAATATTTGCCGAAGAACAAGTGTTTAAGCAAAAACATTGATTAGCACTGTAGGTAAATGTTTTTTTTCACTTACACAAATTGATAACTGAAAGTTTTATACCAATTTAAGTTTCATCATCTACTTTTTTTAACAAATTATAGGAGTATAACAAAGAGTATATGTTTGATTTTGAGTGTTTTTATGAAACCACTACTAACAGTAATTTTCTCATAAAATCATTAATTGTTAACCAATTTCATTAATTCAAACAGCAAAACTTATGAGATAGAAGTCTGTATCAAACCCATATTATTTAATGCTTCATTTGTGATTGAAATTAGAGCATTTTGTAATTAAAAACTCTCTTTTCTTCATGTGAGACTGCATAACGCTCAAAAATGGCCATTTTTGGACCATGTTTCCATGCGTATCTCCAGAATGGCTTATAGTAGGCTCTTGAAATTTTCAGGAAACTAAGAAGGGTCACTGCCAATCATATACATCTTTAAAATTAGTTCCTACATTGTAAATTGTTTATTTGCTGATGATATAACATAAAAAATACCGTTTTAGCACCAATACCGTGTTTTAGCCGACTATGTCTACAAGGGGCAACAACATACCAGGAACACCCATAGAGGTACCATACATAAATATATATACTATGTCTACAAGGGGCAATGGCATACCAGGAACACCCATAGAGTTACCATACATAAATATATATATACTATGTCTACAAGGGGCAACGACATACCAGGAACACCAATAGAGGTACCATACATATATGTATAGTAGGTTTACAGGTATAGACAAAGACAAATAAACTAACTCATAATCTGGAAAAGTCTAAGAGAGATAACTCAATTATAAAGATCAAAGGGAGACAAATATTGAGTCCTGAAACTGCCAAAAAACTTTGCACAGAATTCTATTGTTCTTTTGGTCAACTTTTCCGTATTTTCAATTGTCTCCCTTTGACCTAAAACTGGTCAAACTGGTCAAAGGGAGACGATTGAAAATACGGAAATGTTGACCAAAAGAACAATAGAATTCTGTGCAAAGTTTTTTGGCAGTTTCAGGACTTGAGATTTGTCTCCCTTTGATCTTTATAATTGAGTTATCTCTCTTTGACTTTTTTAATTATGCTGATATACTTGAAGTCTTACTGTTTTTATGCATGGTACCTCTATGTGCGCTCCTGGTACTTCTAACATTGCACATATACTTGTAGATATACTATATTTATGTATGGTACCTCTAGGGGTGTTCCTGGTACTTCTAATTTTGCTCTTATACTAAATCTATGCATGGTTCCTCTACAGGCGCTCCTGCTAGCAGTGCCCCTATACTCGTAGACATAATTTCCATGTGAATTGTACTGCATGGGTGTTCCAGGTACTTCTAATAGTACCATATACTTGTAGACATGTTATATATGTGTGCATGGTACTCTATGGGTGCTCCTGGCACTTTTTATAGTACCGTATACTTGTAGACATGTTATATATGTGTGCATGGTACTCTATGGGTGCTCCTGGTACTTTTTATAGTACCGTATACGTGTAGACATGTTATACATGTGTGCATGGTACTCTATGGGTGCTCCTGGTACTTCTAATAGTACCATATACTTGTAGACATGTTATACATGTGTGCATGGTACTCTATGGGTGCTCCTGGTACTTTTAATAGTACCGTATACGTGTAGACATGTTATACATGTGTGCATGGTACTCTATGGGTGCTCCTGGTACTTTTAATAGTACCGTATACGTGTAGACATGTTATACATGTGTGCATGGTACTCTATACGTGCTCCTGGTACTTCTAATAGTACCGTATACTTGTAGACATGTTATATATGTGTGCATGGTACTCTATACGTGCTCCTGGTACTTCTAATAGTACCGTATACTTGTAGACATGTTATATATGTGTGCATGGTACTCTATGGGTGCTCCTGGTACTTTTTATAGTACCGTATACTTGTAGACATGTTATATATGTGTGCATGGTACTCTATGGGTGCTCCTGGTACTTCTAATAGTACCATATACTTGTAGACATGTTATACATGTGTGCATGGTACTCTATGGGTGCTCCTGGTACTTTAAATAGTACCATATACTTGTAGTCATTGGAAAGGTGGTCATTATCTTTGCATATAAAACATGTTTGTGAAATTTGCTGGCAAATGAAACAGAACTGACTACCTTACTCAGACCAAAACACTGGTAATTATTGGCACAATGTCTATAAAACATCCTCATACATCAGTGGTTAGTCAAGTTGCCAGTGATATCACAGGTGAAGAATACTCTGGTGAAGGAGAATGCTATAAAATGGCAGATGTGAAATAATAAGTAAAGAACAAGAATTCATTGTGGTAAAATATATTTGTGATTTCATTGAATGTGTAGACAGATACAAAAAACATGCACAGCAGATGAATGAATCTCTGGTATAACAAATACGGGGGGTATCAAAAAGTTTGTGCACTGGCCCATTCATTTTAATATGCGTAATGCGATTGAAAAAATAGTTTTTCCATCTTAAAATATATATCTCATCCCAAACTTAAGTTATCCATCAGAAACAAAAATATGAGCATAAATGATTTCTTATATTTTTAGTAAAGGTGACCTTGACCCCCATCGACAAACACACTTACAACAAAACCGTTTTAATCCACGGTTATTCAATGTTTTGACATAATGTCCAGATAATTTAACAAATGTTGGAGGAACACTTAAAAAAATATTAGACATACTGTATAGCGGGTATATTTCACGGGGTCCATTATTCGCGTTATCTGGATCCTTTTGAATTCACGGTGTCTTGATTTCGCGCAAACTACCTCGACCGCAAATTTAAAACCTGGTTGGTAAACATGGAATTGGAGGTCAATCTTACGTAAGGTAAGATTGCTGAAAACGGCAATTTATAATCCTTAAAACTTAAATGCAATATTGTAAGAAAACCGGGCGTAATGACAATTAGTGTTGATTAATTGCAAATATACGCACGTTTTCACAAGTCCCATATTGCTATCATAGTCCATAATTAATAATTAATTAAACAAGTCCGACAATTTAGAATTGACGATACGCTATGTTATTATTTTTCATGCACGCAAAATCAAATCAACGCTTCCGATATGCAGATATACTCTTATTCTTAACGGTTTGTTCGATGGCCGTGTTTACTATCATTAGAAAATGTACACAAACAAATACTTTTTCGGCAAACATTTACACGTTTTGCAAACAAAATCGTTAAATTCCACAGGTTTGATACACCTGCTTATAATTAACACCTTTAACGTTGAGAAAACATGATGTACGTACACATGCATAGAGTATACACACGTTTTAATTTCGAATTATATTTCGTTATTTATTATTAGTCTTATTGTCGTATTTACCCTATTTTGCTAAACCGACGCACTTATTGCAAAGTCATCAAGGTTTTTTTCTGGTTGCTCCTTTAAAGTTTTTAATCATGACTTGTCTCCCTTTGTATATTTACAAGGTGAATATTTCGCTGGGTTTAGATTTCACGCTATCGATGTTAACCGCGAATATAGCGAAAATTAGACCCCCGCGAAATATACCCGCTATACAGTATATATTTCCATATCATAAGGCGAAAAAGGGACAATGTTTTGATGTGCAGCGACATAGCGCGACATGTTATACTTAACGTTCTATTAATAAATCACTACTTATAATAGAAAATTATATTTTACATGAACATATCGGCATTAAATGCCCCTAAATGAATATGATAGTTTTATGGTTAAAACATGTACACTTTACAAATTATAGAATTCGTCTCATTTCTTTTTGATCACCCCACGTAGCTGTATTTGTAATAAAAATATCTAATAAAATGTCCACGCTTTCTGGTCCCCCTCCATGCATTTGAGTTGTCTGTTCAAGGACAATCTACTTATACATGGAGAATTAACTGCATCATGCAGGGGTATCATTAGATTCCATCAAACTCTTTGTTGCCAGATTTTGAACAATATTAATATATGTATACACTTTGGATAATAATAATGTAATACATGAACAGTTTGGAAGCAACATGACTAAGTAATACATCAATTATAATAGCTAAGTGCATCTAATAATAATCAATAACAAAATAAATAAAGGCTTGCCTCAAGGGGTGTGGGAATTCATATGACCTGCTTGTCCAACCAGGGTCTTGTAAAACTTTGTACTATCATTTCTAAGCAAAGTAACTCAATTTCATGTCTCTCCCTGAGTCACACTGATTATCCGAATGATTTCCTGTGGCCGTTTCCATAGAATACATACACTGTCCTCCAAAATGAGGTTGATAGTGATGTTTTCCTGCTATTTCAAGTCTCCCAGGTAGACTATGCTATTTTCCAATACACAACAGCTGACTTGGCCGAAGCATCAACACATTTCCAGCCCTCAGTCAGGGTGTAGTAATCCTGAAAAAGATGAATTAAAGACTGTCCCATCCGTGTAATTTCTCCCATTCAAGTCTATGTAAAATGACTCAATTTCGCATCTCTAACTGGGTTACATTGACATTCCGAATGATTTTCTGTTGCCGTTTCCATAAAATGCACTCACTGTCATTCCAAATAAGCCATAGAAAGTGGCATGTTGAACGTTTACTTTTCGTGCTATTTCAAGTCTTCCGGTTACACTTTGTTATTTTTCAATACACAACAGCTGATTCGGCCGAAGCACCCATACATTTCTAGTCCTCTGCCAATGTCTAGTAATCCTGAAAAATATCAATTAAACACTGTTAACCTGTTAACTGTTGACAGGCAGTCCATATTAGAAATACATACATAAACTGTGGTCAACGATTCACACTTTCCACTTTAAAACACTACTGGAACAGAACAGAATCAACATTTTGGTAGGAACTATTTTAGCATACTACGACCTGGAAGTACTTTCGACAGGTGTGACACCAAAATAGCTTTAAATTTGAAAATTTACTGACTGGTTCACTTCCATGCTAGTTATTTAGAGTATTGCGGCAAATGTTCTGCAACCGGTTTTCCCATTTAACCCCTCACAACAATGTGACAGAATTTTAAACATGGTACCCACCCCTCCAACAATTTTGCTCAGAATTGAGAATTTCATGAGACGGATATGCTTTTCTAAAATTGCAATATTACAGAAACTACAGAATGGATCTCTATACACTAAACTGTAACATGACCGGGCAATGTCCTAGTAATTTTCTATGCAAAATGAATGGTGTTGTGCGTGATTTGAAACCATGGTTACCATTTCATGCCCAAAATTGGTAAAAAAACTCTATTATTTTTTATTTCTTACTCACTAAAATGGAATTTTCTAATAAATAACTGTCAATTTGATGGATTAAAAATAATAAACATATATGAGCCAGTCTCCAGGAAAACCTGCTATTTTGACAAAAATATTGACTTTAAGATTTTCCATAGTATTACAGGATAATGTTAAATAAGCAAATTGCAAAAGAAATAGAGGATATTTGTTGATTTTGGTGTAAGATCGTATTTTATTTCATTGAGTGATCACAGAAAATCAATATTTTCACGAGTGGCGTAGCCACGAGTGAAAATATAATTTTATGTGATCACGAGTGAAATAAAATTGATCTTTCACCAAAAATCAACACATTTTCTGTTTATTATATGCTTTAATTTCTCTAAAAAGGGTACCGTAATTGGCTTAATTGGAAAAATCACGTCGAAATTGGAACGTCACGACGTGACAATTGTGACGTCATGATGACAAAACGTACATTTTAAAGCCCGGCGCCGTTGACGTTACGTTTCTTTTTCTGAACGATACTGGAACCAGCTTCTAAAACAGTGAAAATAACAAACTGTTATTTTCACTGTTATTTTCACTGAAAAATCTTCGTAATCCATTGAAAGCAAATAATAAATTATGTTAATATCTCGAGTTTTAAGGAAGTTACAGCTGTTTTTGTAGAGTCCCTATTCGGAGCTTTTTGTGTTACGTCGCAAACGTCATTCAAACGTTATTCGACGTAACTGAAATTTAAGTATTTCATTATTACACCATTTGATCAATTCTTGACATAAACTGCTCAAAATAGTACCAAATTCTATAATTATGTTTCACTTTTCAAAATATATATCAAAATCAAAATTGTTTGCATTCAGAGAAAGGCTACTTCTGTTTTAAACAACTAAATCCTCGTTTTTCTCAATCGGAGTACTTTTTTGAAATTGGTCACCATAGCAACGAAGTATGTGTTTTTGACATAATTCATAGGAAAATTTGAAGCTAAGGTATAGTACTATATGGGTCAATTACTTAAAATAGAATCAATAGATATGTATTTTTCCTTATTTTAGAGCTTTATCAAAATCTTGTTACATATAGTAATTACATAATGTCATTATAGCAGGTTTTCCTGGAGACTGGCTCATATATATGCACAGCTACAAATGGCTACAAATGCTATGCTTTTGATATAATTAATACTTTATGCCAAATTGTTTGATGACGTCATGAAGTCATGCTTTGTACGCCAAATGTTTTTAATGTTATGACGGCAGGACGTCACCAAACAAAGCAATTTGAGCATAACATTCATCATGGTTCAGGGACAGGTGAAGAGACGCTTAGCTGGGGGACAGTTTCAGAAAGACAATAAGATGTCAACATGGTGCAAGGATACAGGGCTTCAACTGGTACAGCAGCAACAACAACAACAAACTGAGGGATCAAATAGAATACTTCGTACACGCAAAGATGATACGAGCACAACAACAACAACAACGGATAATGAATCACCTAAAGGAAATAGAGTATAAAACTTAGATAGTCTCAATCATGAATACTGTGTACCAGGAGCACAATGTCACATGTTGTAAGCATATAGCCATACAACTGAAATCAGAGAGAAAGCTAGCACTTGGAGCTGTGCTGCGGTTTGGGTGCAGGAAATGTCTGTATCACTCAAGTAAACTGGAAACTTTCAAGCAATCCAGAGACACGAAAGGGGCTGCTGTGAACTTCTATCTTTAAGTTAACAAATTGCATAATTACTATCAAAATACAATTAGAAAGGATGGAATGCGTGTAGACTATTATACCATTGTGCAAAGTTTTAGAGGTCAATTTTCACCACGTGGGCACTAAAATTTAGCATTTCTTTTTAAACACCTAATTAACGTGCAATATTTGCAGATTTGTCCCGTGATAACAGTTTTAATATTAACCCCAATGAATAAATCTTCGAAATACCGATTACAGGGATGTGCAAATTACCGGTAAAATAAAAAAATGCGAATTTTCAATCAATTAGAGCCTTCAATTAGTGAAAATCCAATATTAAACGAAAATAGTGATTCTTTTTTCAATATATTGATTAACAAAACGTTAATTTATCGTATCCATGACAATATTTCTGGGTTAAAAGTGGTTGATAAGAAGCACCGGTGTTTGCAAATGAAGTGTGACTGATGCTGGCATCGAGCATGCGCCAACGGTTTTGATACTCGGATTGTTTTGACTTTACCGGTAATTAGTATATCCCGGTAATAGGTATATTGAGGATATATCGTTGGACTGGCCGTTGAAAACAAAATGTGCTGGACGGGTGCGTATTTGCGGAACAAGGGATTCAGCATCACATGTCCAGGGGGTCATGCTGGTTGCACAGCCACAATACCATATATGCAGCCTCACTTAGAGAGAAAGATGGCATATAGCATAGCCAATCAGCTGTGGCAGGACGACAGTATATTCGTCAAAACTCTGACCACAGATGGGGATGCCAGGGCATATCATGGCATGAACGACTTCTAAGAAGCATTGGGGAATGCTTGGCGAGTGACTCGACAAGTGGACCCAAACCATCTTGGAAGTGAGAAAAACCAGAAGTTCCCAATGGAGTCCGACCCTGTTTGGAGGCTCGAAACTGGCAGCAGAGGATAGACAACATGTCATGGGAGCCCTAGCTAAAGACATCAAGTCACGATGCAGCAGCGTGATTGCCAAACTGCGTATACTTTCCAGCCAAGACATTACCAAACAGTTACATTGCTTACCTGCAATTCTGAGAGCAAAGATTCGCTTGTCTGCTCCGGGGAAGGTTCCACTGGAACATAATGGTACAAATCCAAATACCTGCCAACACATGGGATACATCACCTACAATTAACAGAGAATGAAAGTCAGCTGTTATCGACAATAATTGAGATCCTGCTGAGCAAGTTTCCAGTGTCGAGTGTAGCCAAAGGTACTACAACACAAAAATGCGAGGCATTCAACAGGGTGACGCTATCATCACTGCCTAAGGATATTAACAACTCGAGAAATTTCGCTGGTCGTCAGGCTTCAAAAAACCTGCAACTGAATAATTCTCTGGAGCATTCCGTAACCTGACCAAAGTGACCAGTCTAACTGGTAAAGTTCTATCAACCGAAGCCATGAAGCACTTGAGGCAATCTTCCCAAAGAAGTCAGAGACACAAGAAAGTGCAGACGACAATCGGTTTCAAAACTCGGCGCCAACGCAATAGAGCTGTGATGGAATTTGATTACCATACAAAGAGGAGCGGTCAACCTGGGAATGAGGATGAATATCGAAAAGGCCAGCTAGACGATATTGAGCATGTGTATGCATCCCCAGGACTCAATACTTAGAGGATGTAATGTTTCCTGGCAATCACGGCGGAGTGTATCAACAATACATACAGTTGGAACGAGCTCCGTCACATTCATGGCAGAATGTCTGATGATGGCCTGATGCCGGCCGAAACGGAAAGCTCAATGGAATAAAATCTAGTCTTATAAAAGGTACAATACCTTCAGTCCAAATACAGCACCTAATCAGTCACAATAAAACAGTCACCAACACTCTAGTTACCAACCAGCAGCGTTCAATCAAGGCCCGGAATTGTGTGATGTGCCAAAATCATAGCATTTATTAGAGTGTTTTAAAAGCAATTAAATAATACAGTAATACCTCATCAAAATATCACCTCAATAATAAGCCCATCTCAAGAGCAAGACCACATCAATTAATAATAATACCATCTTAATAATATTATAAGACAACCTTAAAATAAGACCACTTTAAAATTTAGTTTTGACTGTTTTGCGCTGAATTGAACCTCAATATTAAGACCAACTCAGTAATAAGACTTGTTTCAGGGTCACATGGGTGGTCTTACTATCGTGGTCTAATGTATATCATCAAAAACACACACACACAGACAAATAAAAATTAAGTTGGGTTCACTAAATTTGACTTGTTAAAAGTTCATGATCCAGGGGAAGTAACTCTTATATCCAATTTTAACAGAAATTGACTAAGTTTTTTCTAAAATTATAATAAATTCAAAATTACTCAAACCTGAAAAATTTCCTTTTGGCCACTAGTTTTTATGGTCCATGGCAGCTTGCATACCAAATTTCGTTGATGTATTTCAAATTGTTGATGAAATATTGAACTTCAAAAAGTTTTGATATAGGTGTCCCACCCGTGTAATTTCTCCCATTTAAGTCTATGTAAAATGACTCAATTTTGCATCTCTCACTGGGCTACACTGACATTCCGAATGATGTTCTGTTGCCGTTTCCATAAAATGCACTCACTGTCATTCCAAATGAGCCATAGAAAATGGCATGTTGAACGTTTACTTTTTCGTGCTATTTCAAGTCTTCTGGTTACACTTTGTTACTTTTCAATACACAACAGCTGATTCGGCCGAAGCACCCATACATTTCTAGTCTTCCGCCAATGCCTAGCAATCCTGAAAAATATCAATTAAACACTGTTAACTGTTGACAGGCAGTCCATATTTGAAATACATACATAAACTGTGGTCAACAATTCACACTTTCCACTTTCAAACACTACTGGAACAGAACAGAATCAACATTTTGGTAGAAACTATTTTAGCATACTACGACCCGGAAGTACTTTCTACAGGTGTGACACCGTTAGCTATTGACAGAAAGTCCATATTTGAACTAAATACAGGAATTTTAGTCAACAATCCACAGTTCCCACAGTCAAACAGTACTTGAACAGACAGAATTCAAGTTTTGATAGGAACTATTCTAGTATACTACCACCCGGAAGTACTTTCACCGGTGTGACGCACTTGAATGAGTTTGAGCTGGTTCCTGTGTGTTCAGCAGACAACATAAGGTTTAAAACAAAGTTCTACTCTTTTAAATCTTATTCAGTATGACCTGTTTCTAGAAAAATCATTTCTGCTAATGGAACTGGTCAGCAGTATAAAGGCCTCATATTATGTCTTTCTGAGCCATTCTACATGCCACAGCTAAACATTAATAATTACTTGGTAGGACCCAATGGATTTTGTTGAAATCTTGTTTCTTGCAATATATAAAGACAATCACAGCAGACATCAAAAACTAGTATTAAGGGGAGATAACTCTGAAAATTGTGCGTTTTTTCATAAAATGACACCCTTCAGCCTATCATTTACTCTCTTTATGTCTACATAATAAAGCAAAATGTAATTTTTATTAACCATAATTCTTTAAAAGACTTCCTGGGACACCTCTAACCACCATGTGATCACAACAAATACCTGCCAGTGTACTGTAAACAGATTAAGCTAGCAGACTGACTATGCAAACTGACTAAGCAAGCAGTATAGCTAATCTCCCTTGAAAGATCCTGCTTAAAATTGTCACTGTTGAGAGGCTTATCAAGAACAGTATGGTTGGTATACAGTATGGATGCCAGCATTCTAGCATTGTACAAAAGTCAGTGGTTCAGTTCACTTGTCTGCGTACTATAACTAACCAATCATACATAATGCCAAAAGGCGACAGATAGCGCAAGGCGGCAAACTGCTTCTTCAAACCTGGTAACACCTATGGTTAAGGAAAGAGAAAATGTATACCTTCGGATCAACAAGCACGTGGGAGTCAGTCTGAGACAGGACCGCAACTTGTACATGATGAGCTTTCTATATCAACTGGGATCCGCGATGAAGGATATGACTTGTGGCCGCGACCTGAAAAAGATGAAGTAAATGACAACCTAGGCAATCGTATAATCAGCATGCGAAAGTTACTGGATTTACTTGACACACTTGCAGCTGAACACTGTAAAACAAAGTACACAAGAGTGAATTGGGACATAGATAAAGAAACGAAGTATGGTTTAGGAAGTAAGTTGCAATTCAAATGTACCGGCTGTGGATTTATCTCACCAGAAATGAAAACTTACACAGAGATCGCTGGCACGACTAGAGCTGCGATCAACACTAACCTGACGGGGCTCTTCTCCATACACTGATGGGAAATTCTACAGCACAGTGTCTGTTCACACAGCTAGACTAACCTTTTCTATCTTCAAGCCATTTGCAGTCTGCAGAACCTTACAAAGGAAGTCAGTGATAGCATCACCAGCCTCAATAAGCAAGATTCACAACAGACAGCACGGTGCGAAGGTAGCTTCACAGCTAGATCTGTCTACAGACGCTAGGTACAATTGACCCCGCATGACTTTGTCATACAAACCTGGCCTGAGCTCCTCACAAGCATATGCTGTGGCCATGGAAAATCACACTACCAACAAATACATCATTGCCACAGCTATTGAGAATAAGCTGTGTAAAATAGAGCGGACATGAGGAACCAGGGCCTAGATGTCAACGTCCTGGATGTCATGACGGCTGCACTGCCGATATGCCGTACCTCATGCCACACTTGGAACGGAAGATGGACTACAAAATAGCGGAGGATTTATACTCCGACAGATGTGTCGTCCGCACATTAACGACTGACGGTGACGCAAGGGCTTACCTTGGAATGCAGGACTATTACGCAGCCCACAACATGGACTACAATGTGGCGTGACAAGCAGACCTCAACCACCTTGCGACTAGACAGAAGAAAAAGTACCCAGTTCTCCAGCACCATGATTCCACTCACCACAAAAAAGGACAGACTAGCATCACAAGCTGTCCTGGCCAGAGACGTGAAACTGCATTGCAGCGCTATGATTGGTGAACTTGCTCGAGTGGGCAAAGGTGATAACACTAACAGAATGATGAAAAAGTTACCCGCTATTCGAGCAGCCACCATTGAATGCTATGCGGGAAACTGCAGTTTCTGTCCCAGAGATTCACTTGTCTGTTCTGGTGTGGGAAATAGGTGCTGGTGGTACAAATCTGATGTCCTTAGTGCAAATGAATGAACAAGATAGAAGCTAATGGATGGTTTATTGCAGATGAGACTGAGTGAAGCAGCCGTTTACAGCGTCAGCTCCAGAACATCAACACAGGGGTACGAGTCTTTCAACAAGGCTACTGAAGCTATAATGAGCAAACACGTTAGCTCATACAACATTCAAGGGTCGCTTGTCAGCGCAAGTATAGATATTGTTGTACAGAGGTTGTTGTACACAGATTGTTGTACAGAAGTTGTTCTACAGAGGTTGTTGTACAGATGTTGTTGTACAGAGGTTGTTGTACACAGATTGTTGTACAGAAGTTGTTGTACAGATGTTGTTGTACAGATGATAAAGTATATAAGTTGTTGTACAGAGGCTGTTGTAGAGAGGTTGTTGAACAGAGGTTGTTGTACATAGGTAGTTGTACAGAGGCTGTTGTAGAGAGGTTGTTGAACAGAGGATAAAGTATATAAGTTGTTGTACAGAGGCTGTTGTACAGAGGTTGTTGAACAGAGGTTGTTGTACAGAGGTTGTTGTACAGATGTTGTTGTAGAAGGTTGTTGTACAGAGGTTGTTGTAGAAGGTTGTTGTACAGAGGTTGTTGTACAGAGGTTGTTGTATATAGGTTGTGGTAGAGAGGCTGTTGTACAGAGGTTGTTGTACAGAGGCTGTTGTACAGAGGTTGTTGTAGAGAGGTTATTGAACAGAGTTTGCTGTACAGAGGCTGTTATAGAAGGTTGTTGTACATATGTAGTTGTACAGAGGATGTAGTACAGAGGCTGTTGTACAGAGGTTGTTGTAGAGAGGTTATTGTACAGAGTTTGCTGTACAGAGGCTGTTGTAGAAGGTTGTTGTACAGAGGTTGTTGTAGAAGGTTGTTGTACAGAGGCTGTAGTACAGAGGCTGTTGTAGAGAGGTTGTTGTACAGAGGTTGTTGTACAGATGTTGTTGTAGAAGGTTGTTGTATAGAGGTTGTTGTAGAGAGGCTGTTGTAGAGAGGGGTTGTTGTACAGAGGCTGTTGTACTTAGGTTGTTGTAGAGAGGCTGTTGTAGAGAGGTTGTTGTACAGAGGTTGTTGTAGAGAGGCTGTTGTATAGAGGTTGTTGTACAGATGTTGTTATATAGAGGTTGTTGTACAGAAGATGTTGTATAGAGGTTGTTGTACAAATGTTGTTGTATAGAGGTTGTTGTACAGATGTTATTGTATAGAGGTTGTTGTACAGAAGATGTTGTATAGAGGTTGTTGTACAAATGTTGTTGTATAGAGGTTGTTGTACAGATGTTATTGTACAGAGGTTGTTGTACAGAGGTTGTTGTATATAGGTTGTGGTAGAGAGGCTGTTGTACAGAGGTTGTTGTACAGAGGCTGTTGTAGAGAGGGGTTGTTGTACAGAGGCTGTTGTACTTAGGTTGTTGTAGAGAGGCTGTTGTATAGAGGTTGTTGTACAGAGGTTGTTGTAGAGAGGCTGTTGTATAGAGGTTGTTGTACAGATGTTGTTATATAGAGGTTGTTGTACAGAAGATGTTGTATAGAGGTTGTTGTACAAATGTTGTTGTATAGAGGTTGTTGTACAGATGTTATTGTATAGAGGTTGTTGTATAGAGGTTGTTGTATAGAGGTTGTTGTACAGAGGTTGTTGAAAAGAGGTTGCTGTACATATGTTGTTGTACAGAAGTTGTTGAAAAAAAGTTGTTGTACAGAGGCTGTTGTTAACAGGCTAATGTTATACAGGGGTTGTTTTTGGTAGATATTGCTCTTAAAATGTTGTTGTTTTTTTCTTGACCCCTCAGGGCCCAGTTAAGAACTTTACCTAGATTTCATAGAGACAAACATTCTGGCCATGTTTCATGAAGATTTGGCCATTTTTTGTGTTAAATTTGACCCAACATGACACACTTTATATTTTGTTCAGATGATTATTATGACCAAGTTTCATAAAGATTTGGCCAAAATTGTGACCTCTACTGACTACACAAGGTCTTTCTATGATTTGACCTAGTGACCTAGTTTTTAACACCGGATGACCCAATATCGAAGTAGACCTAGACTTTGTTGAGATGATCATTGTGACCATGTTTCATAAAGATTAGGCCAAAATTGTGACCTCTAGTGTCTACACAAGCCAATTGTAAACAGACGGACATACGATGGACGAAGAGTGATCACAATAGCTCAATCTGTCACGAAAAGTGCAGACAAATATGCTGACCAAATAACCAACCGACCACACGTTGAAGAACCAACAGACCCAAGGATGACATCAATATAGCCACCATATACTTCTTATCAGGGCGTATAAATTAACAATAAGACAATTATATCATACTTTGCTGTTTTGATATGCCATCAAGGCAAGGAGTATGAGTAGTCTTGCCCTTCACGATGGTTACAAATGTCATAATGCATTTATCTGGCTTGACTGCAGAATTCAAGCACTTGTCTTCAGGGCACCCGATCAATTCCTCTGCCTTGCCAGATAAACAAACTACTCCTGAAACAAATGAGCAGATTTCATTTAAACTTCACACTCAAGTTATTTGGATGAGCCTCTTCAATTTTTACTTTTATTTTTCAAAAATTATACGCTGTTTTCATTACCTACAATTTTTCCGAAATAAAATCAGTCACACAAGTCTTCTTTGTAACTGATCAATACAATTAGTAAATATACAGAGGATCTTTCATGCAATGTCTATCTTGATCAGAAACCCTCTATAGTGCAAAAAACAACATAACAATGGGTCCTGTAGTTTAAAATTATAAGATATTGTAGTCTTGATTTACCTGATACATCCTGCTGTGTTGATGTTGACTGTACAGCCGGCTCATTTTTACTGAATCTGAAATACATATTATAGACGCAAAAACGCAACATGAGGCGTTTCCTGTACACCAAGGGAGACAACCTCGGCCTGTATAGATAAGATCTATACTTTGTAACATGAGGGCGGGCGGGCGGGCGGGCTGGCGGGCTGGCAGGCTGGCTGGCTGGCTGGCTGGCTGGCTGGCTGAATCCAGTACACCCCCTTACACCTTGTTGTGCGGGGGTATAATTAAATATAACTCCACTTGCAGGAACAAGCAACTTGAGGTTTTACCAAGACATAAAGGGCAATAACCTCTACTAATGAAATATGCAACTATGTGAATTGCGTCAAGCTATCTTAAATTAGAATTTAGTGAACATGTCAGTGACCACCAATTCAGTGCAGTGATTGGGGTTAGTTACATAAATTAGAACCTAGGCCTCATTGACAGCTGCAAGTTGAACGATGAACAAAAAACAATCATAAAAGCTCACCTTGCCAATTTGTGGCAGGTGAGCTAAATATACACCTGTCCCATACACACAATTAAAAGAGTAGAAGATTTCACCACCAAAACATCTTTAATTAATCTTTGACCTCCTACTCACATCTTGGTTCCATCCCGGCGTTGGTCATTATTGACTGCAAACCATCATATACCTAAAATTAACTCTGATTGTACTCGGCAACATTCTGAGTTAAACTTCCATTTAAAGACTTTTTTGACACTCATATCACAATTCCGAATTAATAGGTAAAGTAAATAGACCACATGGTTCACTAAACTGTTACTTCTACCTGATAATGATAAATCTCCTGACTGATTCAATATACAAACACGCCCTCAAACAATCCAGACTGCTTCCTGTCGGCTTATACATGAATCATGATGCAGCAACAAAGATATCCCCACTTCATGTACATACACGCCCTCAAACAATCCACACTGCTTCCTGTTGGCTTATACATGAATCATGATGCAGCAACAAAGATATCCACACTTCCTCTACATACACGCCCTCAAACAATCCACACTGCTTCCTGTCGGCTTATACATGAATCATGATGCAGCACACAAGTAGTACTTTAACCCATTTCCCAAGGATTGTGATTACACACATTCGTGACATTCCTAGAAAAAAACATTGGTGTCGGATAATCACAGCATTCAACTTTTAACTTATATTTTATAACATATGGCGTGGAATTACAATTTCTACCATTGGCACATTCTATAACACTGCCAAAATATCCAAACAGGCAAGACACTTGTTAACTACATTTGCAAGCATAACAGGAACTAAATGGTTAGAAACAGGTACAGAATACAATGAAAATTATAACAAACATGATGGCGTTAGATTTTTGATTTACAATCACGAACATCACAGTATACGAGGGTCGTTCATTTAATACCCGGACGATCGATATTGCTGGAAAACTAGCTGACCGATATCGATGAAAACGTACAGGAATACTTTCACACTACTTCTTAATTCACATACACCACTTGTTGCAGCCCTCGTACAATTTAACAAACTCAGATGCAGGAAAATAGGTTTGTTAATTATTCCTGCATGGTCGATAAATTGTCGCAAACAGCCATTCAATGACGTTTGTGTGTATATTTATCAAATTTATCATTCTTAAATACAAGTGTAAATACCGCCAGAGTTAATCTGCACAGGTCAAGGCTTTATTTCAGCCAACAATTCAGGATACACAAATTATACAACCGACTCCAGTCATAAAAAGAAATAAAATTCTACGCCCTATCCTTCAATTTCATAGATTCTATCCTCCATGATGTCATATCTCCACATTCCTATCTCCAAATTATAACAAACATGATGGCATTAGATTTTTGAATTACGATCACGAACATCACAGTATACAATTTAACAAACTCAGATGCAGGAAAATAGGTTTGTTAATTATTCCTGCTGTCTAATGCATGGTCAATAAATTGTCGCAAACAGCCATTCAATGACTTATGTGCGTATATTTATCAAATTTATCATTATCAAATACAAGTGTAAATGAGTTAATGTTCACAGGCCAAGGCTCTATTTCAGCCAACAATTCAGGATACACAAAATATACAACCGACTCCAGTCATAAAAAGAAATAAAATTATACGCCCTAATTTCCTTCAATTTCATAGATTCTATTCTCCATGATGTCATATCTCCACATTCTGTGTTTCCATCACAATCCACAATAATGGCTCCCTTCAGTATGCACCATAACTTGAAGTGACTTGGCCAAATTGTGATAGAAGAAAAATATTAAGAGAGATATATTATAATAAATAGCTAACAATAATGAAAACATATTCAGTTATTTCTATTCATGCTTAATAAAAACGTAACAAACATTAGATTGATAAGGGGCTGTGAAACTAATGTGTTGAGTTTAAAGTCTAAAATACACCGGTCAAAATATTGCCGACCTTTTCGCCTGTAGCAATGCTCAGTGTAAAGGCACTGGTTAACACGGACTATACCTGGCTGCTGGCTTGCACTACATCCACCCAACGCATTTGAGTTTATAATTACATTAGTCAAACAGCATTCACTTGGTTCAATCTAACTGTGGAAACCAATCTATTGATATTTTGACTGCCTCCAGTCTGACCAGGCTAACTACATGTAAAATTATAATGGGGAACATATTCTGTATGGTATAACTAAATACAGTAAAACCTCGGTAATACGAGCAGCGATTATTCGAGCAACTGGCCTAATTTGAGCAAATTTCAAAGTCCCAACGAATTTGCTCTATATTGTACATTAATTTATCCCTATAATTCAAGTAAAGTTATTACCAGCATCCGGTCTAATTTGAGCGCAGGTGTCGGTCCATACAACAATTTTCAACGATAATTAGTAACTTTATCTCGAGGCAATCATCCGGGCGAAATTTCACACCTCCAAAAAATTGTCAGATTTGATGTTGCTGCGGTCCGTGATTTTCACACATCGTGATTATCACATTTTATGACAGTAGCGTAACCCCCAACACTTAAATCGGTTGTTTGTCTACGATAAAGGTGTCAAAGGGAAAAATTGAATAATACAAATCAATTACGAGGCGTTAATTATGAGACATTTAATGATGAGTCAACATTTGTTATAGTGAAAGTAATTTTCAAGCCGTGTGTAACTCTTACTAATCACCGATCCAAATGTTAACCTTTTCTAAGTCAGAGAAACAATCACAAAACAATGAATATTTGATCATTCAATGGTCGTGAATCAACTCAAATATAACATTATACATGATTTCACCTACAAAGGTAACATTCAATGAATGTCTGTACGACTCAAAATGCGTGTAGACTTGATCAACAATGACGATATTCGTAGTTGCAACCAAATACGCGCAACAAATACGTACGTGGTATAACACAGTTACACTTAGTCTTAACAACAATTCATCAAATAATTCTGATAATTCAAGCAACTGGCTTAACTCGAGCATTTGGCTTGTCCCAAAGTATCCTCGAAATAACGAGGTTTTACAGTAGTTCTATGACAAACAACTCGCAAAATATTATGCTACTTTGTGACGTCATAAATCCGTAATGACGTCATCCCATATTGATCAATGCAATTTCAGGGGCGCAGTAAATGGTTGCATGCGCTCGAGAGTCCTCATCATTGGAAGAATTCATTCTTACTTTTAAAGCCATTTGGGCTGTATTTGTATTTAAATTCTAAAGAAATTTATGTTAGGCACAAAATTCATGCAACAATGGTGGGCACGTTCATATTGCTGGTTACGCCCCTTAATTTTGTAATAAAATGACAATTCAGCATAAAATATTCTGTAGAATAATCTTTGATGCTTTTGTTTACATCCCAAAGTTGGATAAACACAGAAGTAATTTGTGCAGAAGCTCCACAAGCGGAGACACACGTATTTGCTAAAAATAAGTTCCGTTATATCTTTGCAATCGTAATGAATATTATCCACGCTTTATGACAACAAATAGTCAGGACAACTTGCATTCACATAAATGTCTGATCCCTTGACCGTATCACCACAACGAAAGCTGATTCTCCTGATTTTCCATCATACTTACTTTTCATTTATTCGAGGTTTCACCATAGTTATCAAAATCTACTTTGTTTCGTAAACAAGATAAAGATTACTTTTGTCTATATAACAAATTTTCTGATTAGTTGAAATCAAGGGGACGCTACCAAAATAAGCGAATCTGACGCTCGAGAATGAAAGCTAGCTTTAGCAAGACGCATATACGCGGCGTACAGGACTGGGCTAATATAAACGGCGACGCTTGTCTGCAGTGTGCAGAACTCGGTAAATACGATGCATATATGCAGCACACAGGTAGAATTATAGAAATTTCACATTTTTTCGAGCAAAATATATAGTGGAAAAATGTTATTTCCTTTATCAGCTCAAAACCTACCCGCCCTATCCAATTTAAAATGACCTTACCTCGCTATATACTTACATTGCTATATTCTAGTACTTACCTTGCTATATACTTACATTGGTATATACTTACATTGGTATAATTATACTTACCTTGCTATATACTTACATTGCTATATACTTACATTGGTATAATTATACTTACCTTGCTATATACTTACATTAGTATATACTTACATTGCTATATTCTAGTACTTACCTTGCTAAATACTTACCTTACTATATACTTACCTTGCTATATTCTAGTACTTACCTTGCTATATTCTAGTACTTACCTTGCTATATTCTAGTACTTATCTTGCTAAATACTTACCTTACTATATACTTACATTGCTATATTCTAGTACTTACCTTACTATATACTTATATTGCTATATTCTAGTAATTACCTTGCTATATACTTATATTGCTATATTCTAGTACTTACCTTACTATATACTTACATTGCATTATACTTATATTGCTATATTCTAGTACTTACCTTACTATATACTTACATTGTATTATACTTATATTGCTATATTCTAGTACTTACCTTACTATATACTTACATTGCATTATACTTATATTGCTATATACTAGTACTTACCATGCTATATTCTAGTACTTACCTTGCTATATTCTAGTACTTACCTTGCTATATTCTAGTACTTACCTTGCTAAATACTTACCTTACTATATACTTACATTGCTATATTCTAGTACTTACCTTACTATATACTTAGATTGCATTATACTAACATTGCTATATTCTAGTACTTACCTTGCTATATTCTAGTACTTACCTTGCTAAATACTTACCTTACTATATACTTACATTGCTATATTCTAGTACTTACCTTGCTAAATACTTACATTACTATACTGAGCAAAAAAAGAAACTTAACATAATTCATATTTCAATGCTCATTATGTGAAGATATAACCAAGTTCGTGACATTTTAACTGCCCACAGTGTTGAAGAATTCCAGCAAAAACAACACAGAATTACTGAACGGAACTTACCTTGCTTCAGCCTTGCTATATACTTACTAGTAAATCCACGGTCCTACGAGCAGCGATTATTCGAGCAACCGGCCTAATTCGAGCAAATTCAAAGTCCTGGTGAATTTGCTCTATATTGTACATTAATTTATCCCTCTTACTCGAGTAAAGTTATGACGAGCATCCGTACTAATTCGAGTGAAAGTGTTGGTCCATTCAACAATTTTCAACGATAATTATTAGTTACTTTATCTCCAGGCAATGATCAGAGTAAAATTTCTCACCTCCGAAAAATGTCATACTTAATTTTATTACGGTCCGTATTTTTCGCACATCGTGATAATCACATTTTATGACAATAGCGTCATCCTTAACACTTAAATTGATTTCCATATTTTCGATTCGATACATTAAACACGAAGTAGAAGATATTTAATTAATGAGCGTGATTAAACAACACATACGTTTCAAAACAAGTTCAATAGGCAACAATTGGGAACTTTACACATACGAGAACTAAAATTTTTAAATGCAACATCGTTGCTTAGACTCGCACAGACTTTTACCAATCGTAAGATAAAATCGACGTACATGAAGAATCTTAAATATTTAGGCGCCGTTCGTTATAAAACAGCAAATAAAAATCGTTTAAAAAACTTTTCCTATCCCGTATTTCATGAAAACCTGCGAATGTAGGCTCACGTACAGTACAATTTGACGTGTCTGATACTGAATAAGTGAAGTATATCAAGTCCGAGATTAAATCCAATTCTTATCAAACAACCATAAAGAATAAACAATTTTTCGACTTTGTTAAGTAGAAAATTAAATGTCAATTAAAGCAACACTATGCGCTGATTGGCAAATTCATATCGCGGTAAGGAACTCTGGCGTAACACTACTCCCAATGATGAAGATGGTCTATATGAATTCCTTGAAGAAATTGGAGTTACCTAAACAACTGCAGTATCCATAATAACGGTATGAACCCCACAAACGCAGCAAAACTCAACACCTCTATAGTGCGACCTCATGATTTCTTTGGCTGTGACTTATGAAACAATATCACAACAGCCGACATGCGTCATCTAGAGACATCATTTCTGCTTAAAACGCATACAATCTCTACCTACCAGAACCTGCTCAGACATGGTAAAAGGATTACTTGGCTTTACTTCAATGGAAGCCTATATTGATATTCACTCTGAAGATGACTTTGTCAGATACATAATTACATGAATACAGCTAACATTTGACGTGTTACCCAAGACAAGCCACAATTGACCGAACAAATGAAATTATAGCAAAACTTTGCTGTAAGCAGCCATCCAGTGAAATAAAAACTTGTACCAGCTGCAACCTGAATTACACTGACAAACTCCATCACATGGTAATATATTGTAACAAGAGGGCCCAAAGGGCCCTAGGTAGCTCACCTATTATAAATAGCAGTACTTGACCTTGATTTTGTTGAGATGATCACTCTGACCAAGTTTCATAAGGATTAGGCTAAAATTGTGACCTCTAGTGACTATACAAGGTTTTTCTATGATTTCACCACGTGACCTAGTTTTTGCCCCTGGATGACCCATTATGGAACTCGACCTAGATTTTGTTGAGATGATCATTGTGACCAAGCTTCATAAAGATTAGGTCAAAATTGTGACCTCTAGTGATTACACAAGGTTTTTCTATGATTTGACCTCGTGACCTAGTTTTTGACCTCTGATGACCCAATATCGAACTTGACCTAGATTTTGTTGAGATGATCATTGAACTGTATTCTTGATTCTGACGTTCGGTGTGTAAACGGGTGTGTATTAAAGGACTAAAGTGTCGATATATCCTGAAAGTATAATATAGTAGCTACACGTTGATACCCGTAATATACCATTTCAATGAAGGGCGGCACGAAATACCCAAATATACCCAAATATACCCAAATACACCCAAATATACCCAAATATACCTTTATTAGTAAGAATCTTACCCAAATATTTGCAATTTTATAACAAATTAGCTTAAATAAACGATACTACGCAGTTTAAGGAATAAAAAAATGTCAAATAGTAAGTTTTTTCGGTAAATAAACACTACAGTACGGAACCCGTATCCTGCCGACATGCGGCGTATATGCGTATCCGATAAATCTAACCCTATCTAGCTGGATATGCATGAATCTGGCCCATATCTTTGTCATTCTTATAATTTTCTACATCATTCCATGAAATGGATTAAATACGATGTAAATAATAATTGTTTTAACTGATTACTAAGGACGCTAATTAATCTGACAAGTATCCTGTCGAACGGCGTTTTCCATAATATTATCACGTCGTGAAGATCACTTTGTCTCCTTTGACGATCTTCATGTGCGGATCCAGAGGGGTTCGGGACGCCCTGTCATAAAACTTCGATTTGTCAGTGTTTAAGTGTGTGTACTTATTTCTACTTTTCATGTTAATTCATGTTCAGGCGCGTAGCTAGCCCTATAATCATGTGGATTTACGATTGTTTTAGGTGATCGGGGGCATGCTCCCCGGAATTTTTTGAAAACAATGGTGTAATCTGGTGCATTTGAAGCGTTCTCAAGGTGCTTTATTTAGTTTTTAAGATCATTATTTGTAAATAAACGATCTATTATAAATATAGTAGGCCTACTTCCCTGTTCAAAATAAAGTTAAAATATAAACCAAACATATTTACGAGTCCCATTTTATTATGTTCACAAAATCCTCAGATATCATACAGAAAGAACGTTGCTGCCTTGAAAAGGGACAGGCAACTAGACTTCTATTAGCGGCTAATAGAAGTCTAGTTGCCTGTCCCTTTTCGAGGCAGCAACGTTCTTTCTGTATGATAACATTGTCAACCAATGTTCATATGTCTGTAGCTACTAGTAAGATCGCATATATTTTTACCCTTCTTATAAAACCAAAACTACCTCTCATTTCAAGCTCTAGGGACCTACGTAGTAATTAGCACAAAAAAAGGAACGGTTAGAACAGTGACCTTTTCTAGTTTTCCGAGATGCGATCGGTGCATGGGAACGTTGCCACAGTGTCGTTGGTGGCGAGCTGCTTTTTACTTTGATCGCTCCATATACTGGAATTCCGCCATAGCCACAGCTTTGTCCTCACCGCGGCACCAGTTACCATAAAACGCGGGAAACCTATCGTTCCGTAGCTATACAACTAAGTCGATGTATTGCTTATGTGAAAGTTTATTCGGTGGTCTAGCACCCTGAACCATGAACCAACCAGAAACTATGCAAAATGACGACACATTAAAACCTCACGATGTTACACCTACCTATATGTGGAATCGCCTTCTTGCTCTAGAAAGCACTTCAATGGAAGGTTATAAATAAAGTTAAGTATGGCACTTTAAAACATAGATGGCTCTTAATGAACTTAACAACCAGAGAATCCCTAGTTGTGGTTGTACTGAGACCAGTTTGTTAACGTCAAAGACTACTGCAACAACTACAGTATGGCAGGTTGGTAGTGTCACACAAACACAAACATTCTGGCGTAAATAACCGGCTCGATGTCTGAGTATATATAACAAGGCGAATTCTACAGAAATTTAGAATAAAGACACGATAAAGAATGAAGTAGTTTAAAGTGAATTAAGTTCGAACTTTGTCTGAAAAAATATTTTTGTCCGAATAATGTGGATTTAGTCGCGTACTCGCGTATAGGTAGCTACGAGCCTTATGTCCAATTTATTTAAACTGGTGCTGGTGCATCACATACATCAATGAGTATTCATGTTGCGTCTGTTCACGTGTGGATAGAGGGTGGTGCCAAGGGGTGATGTAGAAATTTTGGCAAATGTTTGGCTATCTCATGAACTGAGACAAGTACAGCACGCCTTATGCGCCAGTCAATATTTTGCCAGCCCGGGGGTTGGAGGGCGGGCGATCCAGGGTGAATTAGACATTTTCATTTTTTTGATGTCTAAATCCCCACCGTGGGAATAATTTTTCATCCGGGTACTTTAATAAAAACACAAATAAAAGTATCACAGTTGTTATCGAGATGTCGACATTCCCTAACGAAAGTCTATTTCTCGGGACTCGGAGTCGATAAGGTCGTCTTATTCCGCCTGTCGGGAAGATTCTTCTGTCTAATTATCCCTGTATCCCCGCCCCCGGGCGGGCATAATATTGACTGGTACATAAGGGGAGCGAGCGACTAAGAGACTTGTCAAACTAGAATACACCACCCTCAAATGACTGAATATACAAAGAAATACATAATATAACAGTGTGTGTTAAGGGCCACTGGGCGTATGAAATATACCAGATTTATGTAGCGCCCTTTTCATGCTAATGCACGTTCAAAGGCACTTTACATGATTGTGTTTCAGCCACAAGGGCGCAGGTGCATCCTCTACCAGTGCAGATACAGCATAATCTGACCAGAGGGACAGCCTGAGAGAAAGCCCCTGAAGGGAGAGAGAGACATTAGGTACAGACATGTCCGGCGCTGCAGAAGTGCGCATAGCTCTTATTTCGAATAGACAGCCTGGTTATAGCACCGATACACAGTTTCCTGGCACTTCCAGATACTTTGCAGACCACACGGCCAGATATAGCGGGAAATATTATAAATAGTTCAGAAAATGTCAAGTTCCGATGCCAGGGATTGAACCCACGACCTCTGGATTGACAGCCCAGTGCGTTACCACAAGGATATTTCATTTCTATAGACTGGTCATACTTGTCCATAAAAATGATAAAAAATGTTATAATTCCTCAATGAGAGAAGAGCTTTCAGTGGAATAGTTAGCTGTTATTGGTTGAAATCTAGTTCTGGAAAGCTAATTTAACTTCAATAAATTGTCGTATATATGTTGATAACTTCTTTGTCTAAATCCCTACCGTGGGGCATAGTTTTTCATCCGGGTATTTAATAAAAACAAGAATATAAAGTATCACTGTTGTCTTTCGAGGTATCAAAATTCCCGAATGAAAGTCTATTCCCCGGGACTCGGAGTCAATAAGGCCGGGCGGGCATAATATTGACTGGTGCATAAGAGTAGCGACTAAAAAATAAAATACATACATAACAGTGTATGTTAAGGGCCGCTGGGCGTATAAGCTGGGATGGGGGCAGGAAACGAACCCCCCAATGTTAGGACTAGTGGGTAACGTTAGTTTGCTGGAGTTCCATAACTCTTGGTTGTATTTTATAATTTTTTCAAGGAAATGTCTTTTCTATAGACTGGTCATACTCGTCCTTGAAAATTATACAAAATGTTATAATTCCTCAATGAGAGAAGACCTTTCAGTGGAAGAGTTAGCTGTTATTGGTGAGGATATAGTTCTGTTCTGGGAAGCTAATTTAGCTTCAATAAAGTGTTGTAAATTTGTTTATATATATGTATGTTTAACTTGACTGTGTGCATAAAACAGGCAACCATGTTTGAACAGGGTTGGTGGATTGAAACAAATAAATATTACTAGTAATTCAAGTAAATATAAATGATTTATTTTCTTTGTAAATCCCTACAAACATTGTTCACCAAGCACAATTTAATACATAGATACTAACTACAGGTCAACACATCTTACATTTCGTGCACACTGCGATCAGGTGAGGTATAATACGATCAAATTGACCTGATCCTCAAACCTTTTGTTAGCATAATTTAACAGTTTTTGTGTGTAATTAAATTTCACATTAATATAAATCTCCGGCACTTGAATGATTCCTCTCAAGAAGCTAACACATGTAATATATTTAAGCATTAAGGTCCAGTACCAGGTAAATTTGTTCGTACTATATAGTGTAATCATTTAACAGACATTATAGCAGCAACAGACAGTATGAAGCAGACCGGGCATTGTAACAGTAACAGACATAATGAGGCAGACGTTATAGCATTAACAATATAGACACTATGAGGCATACATTATAATAGTAATAGACACCATGAGGCATACATTATAACATTTATAGACACTATGAGGCATACATTATAATAGTAATAGACACTATGAGGCAGCCATTATAACAGTAATAGACACTATGAGGCATACATTATAATAGTAATAGACACCATGAGGCATACATTATAACATTTATAGACACTATGAGGCATACATTATAATAGTAATAGACACTATGAGGCAGCCATTATAACAGTAATAGACACTATGAGGCATACATTATAATAGTAATAGACACTATGAGGCAGCCATTATAACAGTAATAGACACTATGAGGCATACATTATAATAGTTATAGACACTACGATGCAGACATTATAGCAGCAACACAAATTATGAGGCAGTCATTATAGCAGTAGCAGACATTATGAGGCAGACATTCTAGCAGTAGCAGACATTATGAGGCAGACATTCTTGCACTATAATTGAAACGCGAAAAAAGCATTCGGCTGCCCCGCCTACCGGTTTCTTATGTCGGCAAAAATGTTCCAAACAATTTATTGTTTGATATATCTCAAAAATAGTTCGCACGTTTTCTTCTAATATATGTATTGACCGACACATAAAATATTGTTTGAAAATAATATGTAATAGCAAAGTTATAAGCATTTTCTCGTTATATATAGATCATCCCTGAAGTCCATTATGTGTAAATATCGCGGGTTTAGAATTAGGAGGTCGCAAGTACAGAATCAAACTTTTCACAAAAAAGGAAAACACTGTCTGTAAACAAATCATTACTTCTGGAAAAACAAACCTTTTAAATTTTACTTTGGCCAACATGACACTTCCGATTTTCATGAAAATAGGCTCATAAGAAGCGCCTCGAGGTGCAGATTTCAAATATGCATAAGTCTTATAAGGTCGTAAGAAGTACTTACGACCTTCTAATTCTAAGTCAGCGATATATACATTTATATATTGTACACACAAAAACAGTAATTAATCTATTGTTAATTAATTACGCGCTAGCTTATTTGGTAGTAAACAGTTTCATATTGAATTGGATCATTGTTTAAAGGATTGTCTTCATACATTAATTTCTGCCATGCAGATAACAATCGTCTTTTTAATCTATACAAATTCCTCTTTATGATAAAAGCCAACTAATTAACAGAGTGCGATATGACGCCCAAGTGTGCTATACCGTATAACAGTTACCGATACATCGAAAGTGTATCTGATCTCTCAGCATGATGTCAGTGTGCGGTCCCTGGTGCTATACGATATAAGGTTAACAGTATCGAACAACGTGTAACTGTAATTTGTAAATTTATCATCCATTTGTTTAAGCATGTCGGTATGTGATCACTGATTTTATGATATGATAAGTTAGCAGTACCGCACACTATTATCTGATATATCACACGATGTCCGTATGTGACAGGAAGTTATAAGATTATGACCGAACTTGGAAAGGGGTAATATAAATGTATCTATCTAATACATGTGAATGTAAAGCAAATTAAAAATAGCTAATCATGTGTTAACTGTTTAAACTGTGAACGGTTGACCGACAGAGGTAAAGTAGGTAACCACTGTACCTGCAAATTGTAGGTAAAACTTATTTCCGAATTGTTGAATACATTAAAATATGCGAGCTTTTTTGCACAACTGGGCGATGTTTTATCAAACTATTGGTCACTGGTCACGGTCATATATAAATTCTTAAATATGATTTAATGCACCAAACGATTTAAACGCGCCTCAACCCAGGGAATTGGCGGGTGATAGCGGGAACTGCCCCGTTTTTACCGTTCCGATGACTCGCCATGTCGTGCGAGTGCAGACCTTTAGTTTTTGCAGGAGGGCGATCTACGTAGTTTGACCAAATAGACATTCATCCGGGATGTATACATACATTCAATGATCAAGTAGATCTACACATAATGAACTGTTCATTTTTTCATGACCACAGTGCGTGGCCAATTTGCGGGGATTTGACCCTCTGCATTCTCATGGGGACCGGGATTTTACCAGGGGTTGAAAAAAGCAAAAGTAAAAAAAAACGCCATTTCCCAGGGTGGAGGTTGTGGTGCATTACCTCTATAGAACAACACCATTAATTTTGTGAACACACTAAGTATGGTTGATGTACAGAAAGTGTTTTACATAATGATGTGAGTGGGCCCGGTCTCCCGAAGCATCTCAAGTAGAAATCTCATCTCAATTAAGATTTTGCTCAAATCAGAGTCAGAATTTGAGATAAATTTAATATTCGAGATTTTTAGATTTTACAGTAATAAACTGTTTTGTGATGCGAATTTTGAGTCTAGCCTACCATGGATGTTATATAAAAGATGCATGACCATATTTGAAATGAGATTTGTCTCAGTTTGAGATGTAAAGGAGATCGGGACCTGATTGTTTCTATGTGGAAGGCCGCTCTGGAGCGCGCTTGTGTGGATAGGTTGCACTTATCTATACTACCTACGTGTATGTAATCCTGTATTTACTCGTTTCCCGTTTTACGATATCCTTAAATTCATGAAATGAAATACCCTGGGAATGAAAAGTAGCGTCAAATCCTGTAGTCTTGGGAAGAAACTATACACGACCAGCCCCCAATCTCCCGCAGCATCTCAAGTAGAAAACTCAGCACAAATTGAGATTTTGCTCAAATCATAGTCCCATAAATAAGACTCTACGTACGTTTCACAGTACTATAGAGACCTAACGTCATGTAATGTAATGAAATGATACGTTTGGTCTCTGTTGGGACTACTCAAATCAGAGTCTGAATTTTTGATTGATCTGAAGTTTGAGCTCTTGAAAGTTGACTGTAATAATTTAACTCAGAATGGTGTTTCTGTGCTGTGATACCAAGTTTGAGCCCAGACTCTCATGGAAATTACCTCAAAGACACATGCCAATATTTTAGATGAGATTAAGCTCAAATTGAGATGCTTAGGGAGATCGGGGCCTGTAAACCCTCTTTCACAATTATGGAGCGGTCGCTATTGCCGTACTTCCGTCGCATGAACGGTTGGCTCGGATTTTTAATGACAATTGTGGATATTGTGAAATATTCTTACGGCGGTCATGCGATAGCAATGTATACGATAATCAGTTATGAGTCAGTACTATTCGTGTACACATCAGCTCAAATTTATTATTTACAAGATGGTTGAGCAGGCGGCTAAGAGTTTGATCCACACAGTCTCGTATACGTTGATAGAATGAGGCGTGTCATGAATACATAGTAATGTTCTGTAATTTTAGCTGTCCTACGGGTATTTACGTAATTCGTAGAACGAATTATATAGATCTAAATATTAATTGCTGTCTGCCTTAATTGACTGCTGGTCATTGAATTATGCTAGAAATAGTATAATGTTAACACATCTGTAGATATGTAGATCTACAAGAATAATCTCTAATACGAAGATCAACACTGATATTTCCCGTCGCAAGATGTAGAATACCCGTATCATACCCGGCAACTTCAAGGCGTGTGTGCATAACACCAAACCAAGCCTTGCTACGCCCCTGGAACTAATTTAATTGGTCACTCCATGGATGTTTAGATTTATTTACCCTCGCCACTGGGATAACCCATATGGGCGAGCATAAAGGTCACACCTAGTTCATCATCATGTTCTTAACATGAATATATTGATATGCTTAAACTTTGATAGATATGAGCGTCATAATGTTTTTCCTTGTATCTAAAATAACCATGTGTATATCCGTGGTTTTTCTTTTATAGCTGTTTTTAATTTGTTATACTATTTACAATTGTTTGTCGGAAAAAACCTGTTAGCTTGTGTTACTATGTATATTGAATATGACGTAAAATAAATGTTCTTGTATCATGTAATGATGTAGATCTTGTATGTATTATTCTTAACAGACCTATATGAAAGTTTAAAAAGCGCACCAGAAGTGATTTTCACGACAAGAATATATTATGGACACCGTCGATTCGCCAAACGGGATACCGTTTCGTAGCGAATTGTACGAAACGAGTCATAATTATACGGGAATAACATTTATTTTTGCATTTAAAGGCATAAAAAAGTTCATTTACGGTAAACATACAATAAAATGCAATAATGTGGGTGAAATTAGAACAACTTAATGTATATTTGGGTAATATTTGGGTGACTATGGGCGTATTTGGGTTTTTCGTAGTGTTTATTTACCGAAAAAACTTACTAATTGACATTTTTTATTCCCTAAACTGCGTAATTTAGTTTATTTAGGCTTAATTGTTAATAAAATGCATATATTTGGGTAAAACTTAGGTATATTTGGGTGTATTAGGGTATATTTGGGTGTATTTGGGTATATTTGGGTGTATTTGGGTATATTTGGGTATATTTGGGTATTTCGTGCCGCCGTCAATGAATAATAAACCTACACGGCTACAAATGTGACAGGCACTTTTATAATCGGAAATATTGTAAGTAACCTGTCATTCATAGTAAACAGTGGTAAAATCCGATTTGGCCGGGGTAGTATTTGGGTACATGCTGACTGCCTATGATTGACAGTGTGTGTGGCTACTTTTTATTAAATAGGACATGTGTTTATTAAAGGGCATTGAATATGTCGCAGATGCGTTTCAGTTTACGAAAATGAACAATATGCGAACATCTGAACTACCAGGTGCGAATCAGACGGTAAGAAGTCTTTTGGGTACGAATAAGGGCGAACTTTGATCACAAAATGCACGGTGATCGGACAATTTAGTTGGAATATAACGGTGGGGACATAGCAATGAGATATAATATCAACGATAGAACCCGGAGTTACCAATCAACTCTTACGTTTCTAGTCTAAAGAAGCTTCCGAAAATACAATTTCAGCGCTGCAAGAAAGTGAAACTGAGCGAGGTGACGACTAAAATCCAGTCTCCGGTACCATCCGGTACCTATAGTAACGACGTTTTTACCTCCCTTTGCTAGGAAGTACGTGCGATGTGGACCCCAAGATAAATGTTATGGAGCAGAGCACCGGAATTGTCTCAGATTACTGCTTCCAGAATAATCTAAGAACAAAGAGATTTCACTCCAGTGGACACTTTTACCATTATTCCAATCCGTGTGATGTCAAACCACATTTTAAATTGTGTTGCCTTTGAACTGTGACTTACTTGTCCAACAAGTTTAAGTATTACTGTGCCTATTGATACTGGTGCTAATCCTTTTTTTACTGTTTTTTTAAACTAAGGAAAAGTTTTACAACCTTAGGTTGTTACTTATACATGTAATTAACTTACTACATTGATTTACAGAAGAATATAACACTCATAAGGAACAAACAGCCTTAAACAGGTCTTACTGTAACTGATAGACTGAAAGACATTAAAAGATATCTGACAAACTGTATATTCTAGATATTGAGGCTATTTCAGACGTTTAAATGATCATTGGGTCACATTATATCATTTTATCGCGAAATATGTGTATACTAGACTTGAACATGGCTAATATCTTCAGATATTCGCGTTTTGTAACAAATGTTTAACACATTCCATTGGCTGACTGTTTTGCGTCGTGGCGTCTCATTGGTGCTAGACTTTTTTCGGTGACAGACATCTTGTCTGTATATAGGATGTCAGAGGTTTCGTGTATTTACTTGTTCATGTAACTGATATTATAGTGCAACCGGTCGGAGGTTTCGTGTAATTGATTACATAGTGTTGTATAGTAGATTTGTACTGGCGATCATAGGTGTGATAAACATTATTGCAACATGTGTAAATATCTCTTTGACATAAACTATATATTTGTTGCTGTAAATTGTAGATAAATTGACACTGGATAGTACTGAGTATAGGCAAACAATTATGTAGTTTTTGACAAATGTTTAAAATATAACTAGATAACGAGCTATAAAGTGCATATATATTTAATTACACAATGTAGTATAGCTATGTCATACATAAATAAATAATATTTATGTTATTTAATATTATATTGTATAGAACATAAGGATTTTAAAACATCATAAACATGCATATTTACATATATTGGTATACGCAATAATGTAATAACATATTAATTATACATTCAAGGGTAAAACTACGTTTATGAAATGTTGAACTTATAACGTACCAGTTGAACACTATACATGCATATCACTAAATTTATGCCAGGAAAAGTATTAAAAAAAGAAAAACAATCACAGTTACAGTCTCTGGCATATAATTATGTACACTGATCACTACTTTTGCATGATTGAACTACAGTATAACTATCAACTATGATCACTTCACAATAATGCTCAACATTGACAATAATTCTCAACACTTCACATTTATTCACAACACTCCCAATAACACTTCACAACACTCACAATAACAATTCACAACACTCACAATAACACTTCACAATAACACTTCACAACACTCATAATAACACATAGTAAGCAAGCAAGCAAGCAAGCAAGCAAGCAAGCAAGCAAGCAAGCAAGCAAGCAAGCAAGCAAGCAAGCAAGCAAGCAAGCAAGCAAGCAAGCAAGCAAGCAAGCAAGCAAGCAAGCAAGCAAGCAAGCAAGCAAGCAAGCAAGCAAGCAAGCAAGCAAGCAAGCAAGCAAGCAAGCAAGCAAGCAAGCAAGCAAGCAAGCAAGCAAGCAAGCAAGCAAGCAAGCAAGCAAGCAAGCAAGCAAGCAAGCAAGCAAGCAAGCAAGCAAGCAAGCAAGCAAGCAAGCAAGCAAGCAAGCAAGCAAGCAAGCAAGCAAGCAAGCAAGCAAGCAAGCAATCAAGCAAGCAAGCAAGCAAGCAAGCAAGCAAGCAAGCAAGCAAGCAAGCAAGCAAGCAAGCAAGCAAGCAAGCAAGCAAGCAAGCAAGCAAGCAAGCAAGTAAGTAAGTAAGTAAAGACTTTATTTAACGAGGCTACACATTTGGTTTCCCAATCTTCCATTTGGGCCTCAACATATATAAAGGGTGTAAAGAAAGTTCCGGTTTTTGAAAAGCTTTTGTATACAAAAGTATTGAATATATTTGCACCAAATTTTGCATTCAGTCTCCTGGTATAATGACATCATTATATATAACAGTTTTAGCTGATTTGACTGGCAATATTTTTTCAAACACATTGAAAAATGTGTTGATCTTGTTTCGAATATGACATAAACGACGTCGTGGCCGGGTAAAGTTTGAAATACTCCCTTTGTTGTCCACTCACTGTATCATTGTGTATGTTTTAAACTTGTAATGATCTAAACAAATAGTTAACCTTATATAAGAACAAAACACCATCCAAGTTATGAAGCTGTACGAGTTTTCGTTTCGCAAATAAATGCCTTTTGTTTTTAATCCAGTCATTCTACGATTTAACCTCAAACTAATTGCAAAAGAATTTTTTCGATAATCATGTAGAAAAATGTTTGCTTATAATCATATAAAAAGTCTAGAAAAATCTAAGTTGGGGAAAACGATTAAATTTAACCTTAAACTTGTTCATTTTTTCGAACTACGACATGGCAAATATAACTCGCCATAGTGACGTCATATCAACTTAGCGCGTGCGATGAACTGCGTAATTACGAAGGCATAATCTCGTCATATTTCCGTGAATATGTTATTTAAATATCAAATAACACGTACACAAAAACCATTTCAGTTGATTATTTAAAAATACGAACTGTAATAATCTTGTTATATACAAAAGTCAAATATTTTACGATGGTTTAAGAAAATAAATCGGCGTTATTTTGACGTTGAGATTATGCATAAAATTCCTCTCTACGGAAGCGCATTTTGGACATTGCCTTAATCGACCTCACGGGTAACAATGCATTTTGTGTATGTTTCTATTGATATTGTTAGTGTCTTTGACGAGTTAAATTAGTGATATTATACCCATGTAGAGGCTACGTACCGTTAACCTAGCTTTGTAAACAGGTCTAAATTTAGGGCTGCGCATACTCTGGACCTATTCAAACAAACTCAAAACGTAGGTCTAACTTGACCTAATCTTACAAGTATGCATTGAACTTAAGTGTTAGATCTAGCCTTGTACTGTAGACCAATTCTAGCCAGCATTGAACACATGTCTTAGGTCGATCGTTGCACTGTGGACATACTATAGATAGCTTTGAAAGATGGTTTAAATGGACCCATTTTAGCAAGTCTTGAACGTAGGTCTGAACTGGCCCAGCATTTGTATTCCAGCAAGCATTTAAGGTATATGTATTAGGAGTCCGGTACTCTTGACACACCCCAGCAAGCATTTTATGTAGGTCTATTTGAACCTACTCCAGCAAGTATAGAACGTATAGTCTAACTGGACCTAATCCAATATTTCAATTTGGTCTAAGATCGGTTCCTGCACTCTTGACCTTCTCTTGTAAGCATTGAACGTAAGTCTAACCGAACCTTGTCCTGTAGGTTTAATGTCGAACATTATACTGTGGACATAATCTAGTAAATATTGAACTTAATTATGTTTAATTGGACCTACTCCTGCAGCATTCAATGCAGATCTAAGGTCGAGTGTTGCACTGTGGACATACACTAGTAAGAATGTCTAACTGAACCTTCTCCAGTCAGCATTGAGTTTAGATCTAATGTCGAACGTGTACCTACTATGGACACATTCTAGCAAACATTGAACACAGGTCTAAGGTCGGACATTGAACTCTTAGATGTTAACAAGTATTCCAACAAGTATAAACACAGGCGATCTAGTACTGAGCCTTGCAATTATGATACTAGTATAATTATGCTTGCGAAAATTAAGCGTAACATCGAGCTCTGTAATCCTGAACCAATTCTGGTTAACATGGAAAGCACATCTAACATCTCGCAAACTGGGCCTAAAAGGCAACAACACGCACAGCAATGTCCATAACAGAGCCAATATATCCAGTCCTGGCCCCGATCTCCCGAAGCATCTCAAGTAGAAATCTCAACTCAAATTGAGATTTCGCTCAAGTCAAGAGTATAAATTTGAGATTGTTCTTAAGTTTGTGCTCAAAATGTTTTACTGTAACGGACTCAGAACAATGTATTTATTGTGTGGTGCCAACATTGAGTCTGGCCACCCATGGAAATTATCTCAAAGACACATGACAGTATTTGAGAATAATCTCGACTCAGAATGAGATGCTTCGGGAGATCGGGGCCTGTACATGCAATGGGCGTGCGATATGTTCTATGATAACCAGTCAGCGTTTATTTAACAATAGACCGGCATGTAAAGGAGAACATTAAGGTTAGAAAAAATAATATGCATGTACGATAACATTTCCTGACAAGCTCTACGGTTGGACCTGGCACTTTGGTTCAATCTCAGACATGAACCGGTGTATCATATATCTACCTTTAAATCCTATTGTTGTTCGTACATCATTGACATTCAAACGCAATCTCCAATTCGATATTTGCATTAATTTTTGAAATTATACCAATTAAAATGTGTAAGTGTGTCAAGACTTTTTGAATTAAAACATCCCTAATAATTAAACCTAATTAAACTTACCCAAGTATCAAGTAATTGAGTTACAGACAAAAACATACTTTCGGACTTGTATGTCAAAACACTTTGACTTTCCATATTCTATTTTGGAAGGACAAAACACTGATGATGTCTGGATATACTGGTGCGATTGTGTGTATACTGGTAATGCACTTGTTATAGAAGGTATTTATATTTGCATGTCCTTGTCTCTGAAGTTAATTTATGGCACGGAATAACAAACACAGCAGTGGAATTGACTATATCTGGCATGTAACCCATGCCAGACGTTTTAATTATAAATGCATAATAAAACATGCATAAACAAATATCAAAATGATGATATAAAAAGCATAAACCGTGCATAAAGTTGGACGGAGCAAGTCCAAACACCAGGTATTTATCACCTATCTAACATGATCTTCTGATCTGGAAAAGCACCCATAAGTCTTGGCCGACTCGGCAAGATACTAAACACGCATTTTAAATTCTAAAATGTTGCTGATTGTTCTTAACATAGTTACGCACTTAGAAAAATGGTTTTCGTCAATTTGACAATACACAGAATCCGGTAGTGTTGAAAAGCAGGAGATGTATGCCGGATAAAGGAATGTTCTATAGGACAATCGGTGTACCTTTAATTACAGCTTGATTTAGTGCACAACTGTATCAACCTTTGTCTCGAAATTTCTACGAGTGTACATTATACGTATATGTGGTTTGAGTTATTTTAAATTGTTTGGTGTCACATACTCTCTGAAATACAGATGTGTGATGTATGTGTTGCTTTTTCTCATGGGACATGTATTCCAACAGTTCCTGTCACTTCATTCTTACAACACCACACAGTCACACACTTAGCAATATTGGTGGACATAATACATGGCATGGTATTGACTTGCTAGTTTGATCTCGAATTCATACATACATATAAAGTAGTTTCAAGTCGCCGCACTGTATCCAATGATAATGAAGTAGAGATACTATTTACAACCAGTGATTCACCGAAATATTTGATAGAACACGCCGGGTTGTCAAGAACCGATACTAATTTTGGATACAAAGCTGGAAGTAATATACCTGTATCATCTATATAGCCAAATTAATGACTTTTCCTATACCACGACGTCCATATTGAACGCCATCTTGGATTTCTCGGAAATATCTCCAGCATAAAACTGACAAATTTTGTATGTGTATCAATTACATTTATGATTTAATAAACATTATGCACGACGAAGTTAGTTTGTGAAACTTCCCAAATACTCGATTACACATTCATTGTGTGAAATTGGTGGGTGGGGGTAATAAAACCACTTATTACATGTCAGACTGTATGGATGCACTAGTTGTGTTAAAGTGGTGGTTGTTTTAACATATTGTACCATTTATTCATAAAAGTGTAATTTAGATATGTATTAATCAACATTATAAATTATAACCAAAGACATAAGAGATTTGAAAGGTGAAATTGCCTCTGTGCCTGTTTTACGTATGTTTTACCTGCAAATGACATTGACTGACATTGCTTTTTGAAGATTTTAAACATAAATAGTGTATCTAAAATATTTGTTTAACAGACGTTTGTGGTTTCTTTAATACATATACATCCTTTAAGGACATTAATTTCAATGAATTTTGTCATATAAGATCCTGCTATTTTCATGTATCTATTTTTATTTTAACTAAAGACGGCCATCTTGGACGCTATCTTGAATTTCACAGAACGCCATCATTTTTGCAATTTATGCTTGCAGCGTCAGAACTTTCACATATAACAATTAATTTCGGTAAACAGTATACCTTGTTGATCTAGAGGTTACACCGGAACTTGTTTCTGAGATTGTCACACTCCATTACCCCACCCACTTGTACTGTTTTTTAAGCATCTATATTAAATCAAAAATTGTTTGATTTGTTATCTATGCCACGTTTTCTTCATCTGTTTATAATATTGTTAATATTCCAATTACTGTACTATGTACTTTATGGATATGTGAACTTTGGTTACATGGAAATGAAAATAAACACAGTCATAAAAGCAGCTTTAGTGTTTCCAATAGTGACCTTAGATATGTTAATTTTTCGGCAACATCCCCACCCTAGATTTTTCTAGACTTTTGATATGTTATTTGTCAATGTTTTCTGATGCCTAAACAGTCAAATTTATTTCTTTTGCAATTTGTTTGAGGTTAAGCCTATTTTTACTGTAGAATGACTGGACTATTTCCCATATACATAGCTTTTTCTAAATGGCGCGGTTTTGTAAACTCGGACGTTTCTTTACTTTTGGATTTATTTAGTTACTCTTTACTTGAAAAATGAGGCACGTACGCTTTCTTCCGCGTTATATAAATCCATGGCAACGGTGTCCACTAGAACGGAATCCAAGCAAAAACAAGAAATATCACTGAATGTGATGAATACCCCCAGAAACTGCTTGACACAGTCAGATATGCACAACTAGACTTGTTACTGATCATTCATGCAAAATTTCTTTGAAATCCAACCATTGGTTACAGGGAAATAGCGCTGACAAAATTCATAAGTGTAAAAAAAAACAAAGGGCCATAACTACCTTAAAATTAATTAATCAGACCAACGTGTGCCGACAATATGCACAACTAGACTTGGTCCTGATCATTCATACAAAGTTTCGTCTAAATCCGACCAATAGTTACAGAGAAATAGCGCATACAAAATTCATTAGTGTAAAAAAACAAAGGGCCATTACTACCTTAAAATAAATCAGACCAACGTGTGCCTTCAATATGCACAACTAGACTTGGTATTGATCATTCATACATAATTTTGTTAAAATCTGACCAATAGTTACAAATAAATAGCGTGGACAAAAGTTATAAGTGTAAAAAAAAGGGCCATAACTACCTTAAAATTGAGCCGACCAACGTGTGCCCACGCTATGCACAACTAGACCTGGTACTGATCATTCATGTTGAAATCAAACCATTGGTTACAGAGAAATAGCACGGACAAAATCAGGGTTCCCACAAATTGTCATAAACAAAATTCCCTGACTTTTCCCTGACCACAGAGCATTTTTCCCTGACTTTTTAGAGCGATCGGGCGACACGGCATCTTTTAGTTAGAGCAAAATATGGCAATACAATAGAGAAAAGGAGGCAATATTTGCTTTATATGAAACAAAAAAGTTAAAGGTGGAAGTTTTTTAAGGCTGTTGATTGAAATTTTTTTATTATAGCTTAGAATTGTTCCGAGCGAGCATAGCAAGCGAGGAATTTTCAGTCTTAGGTATTTTCTTCATAGGAAATGACACTTATCAACAGCTTCAATTTCTAGATTTCCCTGACTAATTTCAAAATTCCCTGACTTTTCCCTGACCTTGAAAAAATTATGTTTTTCCCTGACTTTTCCCTGAGCGTGGGAACCCTGAAAATTTATAAGTGTAAAAAAACAAAGGGCCATAACTACCTTAACATTGAACCCATATTATGATATGTTACAGGGAGGACAAATTATAGTAAAACATGAGTGTCATTACATCCAAAATATATGAATCAGTCAGATGTCAATCATTGTATGAATATAATGTCATTCATTGGACCAGTCGCGCACGAATGATACTAGGTATCATCCAAGTTATTAGATGATCATGTAACTAATAGTGTACAGTATGTCAGTTAGTGTGTTGGCTGTATGTCAATCTGCAGTGTTAGCATTATGTCAGTCAATGGGTCAGCAGCATGCCAGTCAGTATGTCGACAGAGTCAGTCAGTGCCCGATTCACTGTGTTGAGACAGTGTACCAGCAGTATGTTAGCAGTAGGACAGTAGGTGTACAAGCAGTAAGTTGGTCAAGTATTTGGACAGAGTTTTCAGCAGATAGCAGTCATTGTGTCAGCAGTGTGCCAGTCAGTGTGTCATTCAATGGGTAGACCGGCAGTATGTCAGCAATAAGTCAGAAGGTAATCATAAGTTAGTCAGTATTTCGGCAGTATGCCAGTTAGCGAGTCAACACTGGATCAAACAGTGTTTCATCAATATTTGTTGGTGCGACATTGATTTTTTGCCAGTCTCTTTACCCTTTATGTCATGTTATTGATATCCTTCTAATTTCAATCCTGTTTATCTTTGACATACTTTGCTGCATCTAATCTTGTATTCTTGTATGTATGCCTTTTTCAAAATGAATATGTATCCCTCAGGAACCGAAACTTCTAAAGGAGTTCTGATGGGGTTGGCATTCCTATGCAATATAGTTAGAATGGTCAGTCATGCCACACAATTTAAAAACTAGAGAACACTCAAAATCAGGAGTTATGACCGCAAGCAATGAATAACCCAAGATATTGCCGGCCACAGATGTGTTAGAATCTGTGTCTTGTAAAGTATCAACGAAATCCCACTTTTGTTAACGGAAAGTAACACAAGTGACATAAAATCATAGAATGCATTGGTGTTTTGTATGTGTGGGACTTCCACACCAAATTACCTTTATTTTGCGCTACACAATTAAACACATTTTCTTCCTTAATGAGTACAACATTTAAAAGTATTTGATTTTAAACTAGAATCTGTCTCTCCTGTAACGGACAAACAAGGGTCCAGACTAATAGCATAATTAGACATGTGTTGATGTTTATTTGGTAGTTGATATAAAACGTCACCCAAATCAGCTCATAGCTGTACATATGTTAACGGTTTAATTTAGTATTTGGTATTTAAACATAATAATGACTATCCTGTAACAATGTGTGTCCTTCCTGTAACAAAATAACCCGTTACAGGAATGACCGTTACATGATGGACTTATTCTTAGTAATTCTGATGACACTAAACATACTGCAGACGTGTGAGGTAGAACATGAAGGTTTTATGCACAAACAACCTTATGTTTTTTCAACGTATTTAAAGAATTGCATCAATTTCTATTTTAACACATAAAACATCCCTAGTACAGTAAGGACACTCTAAAAATTAGGCATCTACTTGCCAACCCTTAATATCTGTTTTCTCCTGTGTATCGAGACTTTTTCATAATGTCACATATGAATGCTTTTTCTGGAAAGATTGTTCTTCAAAATGAGGATGGAAGCATTTCACAAAGCCATAGGAAATTGTGATTATTTTTTCTGTTTGTGCAAATGTTACATGAAAGACGAAGGAGTTGGGTACAAACTTTAAACACGTTTATGTTTAAAAGAAATAGATGGAAATGTCGCCTTGGGTAGTTGAATAGGCTGACGAAATGTGCATTTGATGTTTGTAAGAATTTCTTTCAAATTGTTAATACTAGCCTATAAACACAAGAATTCTAGTTGAGGGACAACAAAAACCAGCATAATTTACTACTTCAAGAGATGTATATACTATTTCTAAATGAATTAATGTTTACAAAACTATCTGACATTATCGAACTAGTTTAGTTCAACCAATCAAAACGACTCGAAATGACATTTTTGTTATTGTTTAAGAAATATTGCAATAGGACAAGAGATGTTGCAAAAATATATAATGACTCATATACAAACATACATACATAAAAACAACTGGTAGCAACATAATAAATAAGAGCATTTAACAATAAAATTGACAAAAACTGCAAAAATAATGAACATTACATGTATATCAACATATCACAATTTAAACCTAGCACATATTTAAATGAGTTAGTAATGACATTTATCTGGAACGTAATATTTGAATATTTAAATATGTATAATACAAATAGGTAATACTTTTAAGTTTAATGATAACTTAATATTTGTTCCACTTTAGATAGGATGTTTGGAATTTTAAAAGTGTTTCAGATTTTCTTATGTTTATAGGGATTTTGTTCCATAGATCTGCTCCCGAGTAAGTTAGTGATTTCCTGTAAGATTCGAAACTTGGCTTAGGAACATAGAGCTCTGAGTTTTCAATAGATCTGAGGTTTAGTGAATGTTTCTGTGATTTAAATTGAAAATTTTCGGTCATATATTTTGGAAATGAATGATCATTTATACTTTTATTTACCATAAGTGTTTTTTTTGTAATTGACTCTTTCATCAAATTTCATCCAGTTGAGCTCCTTAAAGAGTTTATCTGAAGGTGTGTCATAATCTTTGTCTAGAATTATGCTTGCAGCCCGTTTTTGAATTTTGATTATATCTTTTCTTAAGCCAATGTCACAATTTCCCCATATTGTATTACAGTAATCTTTATGTGGTAATACATATGAATTGAAGAATATTTTTCGCGAATGTAAGTTTAGGTACTTTTTGATTATGAGAAGAAGATGTAATTGTGAATTGCATTTTTCGATAGTTTGCTCAACTTGTGTTTTCCATTTAAGCCTATTGTCAACATTGACCCCTAATTTTTTATTTTCAGAAATATAAAATTTCCTGATTTTTTAGTTGTAGACGAAAAGTTGTTGATGTAATTGGGTTTATGTTGTTAGTGTATATATACATGGCTTTTGTTTTCTGTGCATTGAGCATCATGGAATTTTTGGAGCACCAAGTGTTTACATTGTCGAGGTCAGTTTGCAGTTTAGTGAATATTTCTTCTACTGTATTGCCTGATGCAGTGAGTGTTGTGTCATCAGCAAACATGTCTGTTGATGAGAATTGTACTGTCATTGGTAGATCATTTATATAAATGAGAAAGAGAAGAGGTCCCAGGACTGAACCTTGGGGTACCCCAGATAGTATGTCAGCTGTATTTGACAGATGTCCAGAGACACATACTTTCTGTGTCCTGTGTAAAAGGTATGATGTAATCCAGTTGATAGTTTGTGATGAGATGTGGTAGAAAGGCAGCTTTTCAATCAGTAAGTTATGATTTACTAGGTCAAATGCGTTTGACAAATCAAGGAATATTGTTCCAACAAGTTTCTCCTCGTTGATTGCATCAATCCAGTTATCAATTATGTTTGTAAGAGCAGTTTCACATGAATGTTTAGTTCTGAATCCTGATTGCGTGTGAAATATTAGATTGTTAATTTCAAGAAATTTCTTCAGGTGGTCAGTCACATGTTTTTCAATTTTTTTTGCTAAAATTGGTTGAATTGATATTTGTCTGTAGTTGTTCTTGTCTGATTTTGGTCCTTTTTGTAAATTGGCGTGACTTTGGACTGCTTTAGAGCCGATGGAAACTTATTTGTCTTTATTCACATGTTAATTATTTTGCACAGTGGCTTTTATATTACAGGTGATGCCGTTTTAAGAAATTTTGCACTGACATCATCAAGGCCTGTGGATTTTGTAACATCTAGAGAGTCTAGTTTCTTTTTAACTGTGTTTTCATCAATTAAAGGGATTTCAAATTTGGCTATGTCGGGTGCTATTTTCGTTGCATGGTTTTCTTGTAGAGAAAATTTTGATTCATTACTAAGTGTCGAAAGCATCTCTGTATTTTTGAAAATACATCACTACACTCACAATAACACTTCACAACACTCACAATAACACATCATAATCCTCGTAATGCGTATATTTTCTCGTCATCAATATCGAGCTACTGAAGCAGCAGTGATGATTCAACAGAAATGTATGAGGTGCTCCGAATGGCTACCCCCCCCCCTGGCCGTTAAATTTCAAATCCGGAGAAACGGGTTTTATCCTGTAATGTCGATATCGAGAATAACACTTCACAACACTCACAATAACACTTCACAACACTCACAATAACACTTCACACCACTCACAATAACACATCATAATCCTTGTACTGTTTATCAGACCAGCGATCCTGCTGGCGAATCTCAGTAGCTGTGTTGTTGTCATTTCACCATCTTCATATTTGTCCCACGCACCGAACAATCGACCATGAATCATTTCATCATTTTCATATTTGTCCCACGCACCGAACAATCGACCATGAATCATTTCATCATATTCATATTTGTCCCACGCACCGAACAATCGACCATGAATCATTTCATCATCTTCATATTTGTCCCACGCACCGAACAATCGACCATGAATCATTTCATCATCTTCATATTTGTCCGACGCACCGAACAATCTACAATGAATGCTGGCGTATTCCTGCCTGTGGAGTTTCGTTAATAAATTTTCTGATACCTAGTATATTTGGAGGCCTACCGTCTCCGCCTCACAGCGCAACATTGGGAGAAGGACGTAGAAGGGTAGATCTGCCTTACCGGCCCTGGTGTTTAACCTTCTGTGACAGCCTGAAAATATATATAAGATTATGAGTGGTATGAAAATTGAACGTTTTGCATTTACATTTTGTATATTAGTTTTGTTGCCCATGAACACATAAAATATCCATCTTTGAGGCTGAGCTAGACATATAGGTTCGAAACCCGATTGATGGTGTAAAATATTTATGACATGTTGTCTCTATTTTACAATAATGAAACAGAATAGTGTTTTTTTTCACTATGCAATAATAAATATATGAATACACTACACCTTTAGCTGGTCATTTAATTATTGTGGATATATTGTTAGCATTAATTACGCAAACTAATTACCTTCAACATCGTTGTTAGTTCTCATTGTCTCTCTAAAACACTGTTTTTTGGGGAGCCGCACAGTAATGAGTTGCAATAATCCAGTCTTGATGTTACTAAAGAATTTATGAGGGATTTTGTTGCATCAACTGTCAAATATTGTCTGATTTGACCTATTTATCGGATCTGCATGAAACAAGACCTGGAGACAGAGTTTACATGTTTATCCATATTCAGGTGTGAATCCAACATGGCACCAATGTTTCTCACCACTGATGATGGGCTGATCACAGCGTCACTAACTTTCACTGTGATATTCTCGGCAGCATTGGTATTCCGTTTCGGAACAAACAGGATTATCTCTGTTTTGTCTGCATTAAGTTTCAACAAATTGTTCTCCATCCAGAGCAAGATATCCTTCAGACATGCTTCAATTCGTTGCAGTGTCTCATCGCATGAAACGCAATCCTTCGGTTGGAATGCCATATACAACTGGGAGTCATCAGCGTAGAAATGAGGTCGTAGTTGATGCTTTCTGCAGATTGCACCCACTGGTTTTGTATACATGAGTTTTTGGGACCAAGCACAGAGCCCTGAGGTGCGCTATAATTCATCAGTACTGGTTCCGAAAGTTCACCATCAATACAAACAGTCTGGTAACGGTCACACAGATAGGATTTCATCCATTCCAATGGTTTGCCTACTATACCAAAATGATTTTTAAGTCGGCGTAGGAGGGTGGTGTGATCAATGGTGTCAAATGCTGCTGATAAATCAAGCATGACGAGGACAGTAGCTTTATTCTGGTCTAGAGAACAGAGGATGTCATTTTGCACACGAAGTAAAGCAATTTCAGTAGAATGGAATTTTCTATATGCTGACTGGCGTTTTTCATGGAGATTATACAGTGTTAAGTGCTCATCTAGTTGAGCATCGACTACCTTCTCAAGAACTTCGGAAATGAAAGGTAAGTTTGACACCGGTCTATAATTTTTCATAACATTTCATAACATTTTGATCAAGGTCTGGCTTCTTTATCAGTGGTCTTATTCTGGAGCTTTTAAAAGCCGTGGGTACATAAGCATTTTCAAGTGATGCATTGAATAGTCGTGTTAATATTGGCAGTAGTTCATTTGAACAATCCTTCAACAACCATGTTGGGATTGGGTCAAGCTCACATGATTTACTAGGTGATCTATTTATCAGTTTCCGAATAAAACTCAGATAGTTGCTCTTCTCGAAAAGGTGTGTCGAATTCAGCAGTGTCACCATGTTGGTTTGGCTGAGTAGAGGAGGCAATTTCAGTTCGTATTCCTTCAATTTTGTTGATGAAGAAGTCACTGAAGTCCTGTGCAAGCATCTTGGCCGATTTATTAGATGGTAACACCACTTCCTTAGCATCGCCCATCAGATGTTTAGTTATCTTAAACAGCTCTTTCTGATCGCAACCACATGACTCTACCTTATCTGCGTAATAGGTTACTTTAGATTGTTTTAGCAATTTGTTGACTGCCGAACATTGATTTCTATATATTTCATGATCTATCGTTAATTTTGTGTGGTTCGCCATTTTTGCTCAAGTTCACGCCTCAGATCCTTGGCGTTATGAAGATCTTCAGTGTACCAAGGACAAGAAGGTCTTAAAACAATGGTTTTAGATTTGAGGGGAGCATGTTTGTCAATGAGTGATGACAGTCCATGGGTATACACCTCAACAAGTTCATCAACATCGGAAATGTGCAGCCCGCTTTTCAAAATATCTGATGATTTTATGTCTTTTTTGAATACATTGACATCAATCGATTTTAGCTTTCTAAAATTTACAGTTTTTATCATAGGAGCAGGTTTAACAGCGCATGCTTTAAATACTACTGCAAAACGGTCACGTGACGTCTTTCCACTGTTATCGGGGAGTCCAGGGTCCGATATTTCAACTTGTGAAACAGTAGTGTCAGTGTCTCTGGTGATAACCACATCCAATGTGTGTCCAGCCACATAAGTTGCCCCAGTTACATGTTGCTGCATACCGCAAGCTTCAGGTACACTGGTGAACTTGGCAGACTCTGGGTTCGAAAGGGTGTCAATGTGGATGTTTACATCCCCAACAATAATGATGATACTTTCTGAAGTAACAAGTTTGGCCAGGAATGATGGCCACTCATTTTCCAGGAAAGTACATGTCTTAAGACCGTTCTTACGATTAGGGGGTGGCATATACACTACAGCCAGACGCAGAGAATAGTTCTTAATGGTTACTATGCATTCCATGTGTTCATAAGTGGTAAAAACTTTATACTGTATAGCGGGTATATTTCGCGGGGGTCTACTTTTCGCTATATTCGCGGTTTACATCGATAGCGCGAAATCTAAACCCAGCGAAATATTCACCTCGTTAATATACAAATTTTACAAAGGGAGACAAGTCATGATTAAAAACTTTGAAGGAGCAACCAGAAAAAAAACTTGATGACTTTGCAATAAGTGCGTCGGTTTAGCAAAATAGGGTAAATAAGACAATAATACTAATAATAAATAACGAAATATAATTCGAAATTAAAACGTGTGTATACTCTATGCATGTGTACGTACATCATGTTTTCTCAACGTTAAAGGTGTTAATTATAAGCAGGTGTATCAAACCTGTTGAATTTAACGATTTTGTTTGCAAAACGTGTAAATGTTTGCCGAAAAAGTATTTGTTTGTGTACATTTTCTAATGATAGTTAACACGGCCATCGAACAAACCGTTTAGAATAACAGTATATCTGCATATCGGAAGCGTTGATTTGATTTTGCGTGCATGAAAAATAATAACATAGCGTATCGTCAATTCTAAATTGTCGGACTTGTTTAATTAATTATTAATTATGGACTATGATAGCAATATGGGACTTGTGAAAACGTGCGTATATTCGCAATTAATCAACACTAATTGTCATTACCCCCGGTTTTCTTACAATATTGCATTTAAGTTGTAAGCTTTATAAATTGCCGTTTTCAGCAATCTTACCTTACGTAAGATTGACCTCCAATTCCATGTTTACCAACTAGGTTTTAAATTCGCGGTCGAGGTAGTTTGCGCGAAATCAAGACACCGTGAATTCAAAAGGATCCAGATAACGCGAATAATGGACCCCGTGAAATATACCCGCTATACAGTAATTGGTAGAAGTAATATGCTGGAGGTTAAGAGTGGTTTTGTACACAACTGCCACTCCTCTACCGCGTCCACAACGAGGAACATGCTTGATTTTGTAGCCATTTGGAACAAGCTCCCAATGCATGATTTGTCGGAAGGACTACCTAGCTATGTTTCAGTCACAGCAACAATATCATAATCATTAGATGAAATATAATCTGAAAGGGCAAGATTCTTGTTTTTGGCTGACCTTGATGACAACAGGTTAAGCCTGGTATATATTAGTAGGGCATATAACCATGCTAGACCTGTTGTCATGTATTTATTACAACAAGTTAAGCCTGATATATATCAGTAGGGCATATAACCATTGTCCACCTGTTGCGATGTATTTATTACAACAGGTTAAGCCTGGTATATATCAGTAGGGCATATAACCATGCTAGACCTGTTGTCATCTATTTTTTATATAAATTTTAGCACCGATAGGTATCTTTCGAGGTCGTTAACGTTCAAAACTAACATAACTCTTAACCCAACATCCGGTTTTTTTTGTATTTCTAGGTTAACCAAAATCCACCCACATGGGGGTAACATATGAACCTACTTTGTTTCCCGGAAGCTCATACCAGATCACCTACAATCTTTTTTCGTGTAATAACCTATCAAAACTATATAGTTTTGTGTTGGGGAAGGTCACACGGTTGTTTTGCATCACAGTGGTATTAGACAGGGCTTAAACCAGGGGTTAATTCTACTAAGCCAATGTGAAAATGAGCAATAATTGAACTCTTGCGGTATGTTATATGACACAACTAGCAGATATTACGTCTTTTATGATACATGCATAACGTACAATCGTTCTGACATCAAAAATCAAGAAAAATGTTATTCTTTCAATGAGCGCAAAATATCCCCCTTTTAGGGGTGCCCACCCCACGCGAGTTTTCATACAACGGGTTTAGATATCGAAAAACGGATACAAGATTTGTGTTTAAAATGAAAAATAACACTAAATACCAACACATGAGGGAGCTTGCGGGAAAAAATATTTCTAACCCATATTCTACTGATGTATACCCTTGGTGTCATTTAGGGTAAAATCATTTATTCTCTTTAAATCACGTTATAATTTGTTTTTTAAGGGTTATTTTGCATGCTTAACACGAATTCAATAAGCATTTTTCGATATCTAAACCCGTATAGTCAGATTTGGGTTGGGTGACTATTTTAGGGTTAAATTGCGATTTTAGCTAAATTTGAAGAGCTGCTTCATTTGAATGTATCACGTTACGGACCTGAAATTTGCAGGGCTAATTTAGGATGTTGCAGTCTTTCAGAAACTATTAGCACAATGTTGTATCTGCATTAAAGTGGTATTAGACAGGGCTTAAACCAGGGGTTAATTCTACTTAGCCAATGTGAAAATGAGCAATAATTGAACTCTTGCGGTATGTTATATGACACAACTAGCAGAAATTACGTATTTTTTGATACATGCATAACGTACAACCCGTTCTGACATCAATAATCAAGAAAAAATGTTATTCTTTGAATGACGCAAAATATCCCCCTTTTAGGGGTGCCCACCCCACGCGAGTTTTCATACAACGGGTTTAGATATCGAAAAACGGATATCAGATTTGTGTTTAAAATGAAAAATAACCCCAAATACAAACACAGGAGGGAGCTAGCGGGAAAAAAATATGTCTACCCTATATTCTACTGATGTATACCCTAAGGTGCAATTTGGGGTAAAATCATTTATTCTCTTAAAATCACGTTATAATTTGTTTTTAATGGTTATTTTGCATGCTCAACACGAATTCATTAAGCATTTTTCGATATCTAAACCCGTTTAGTCAGATTTGGGTTGGGTGACTATTTTAGGGTCAAATTGCGATTTTGGCTAAATTTGAAGAGCTGCTTCATTTGAATGTATCACGTTACGGACCTGAAATTTGCAGGACTAATTTAGGATGTTGCAGTCTTTCAGAAACTATTAGCACAATGTTGTTTTTGCATCACAGTGGTATTAGACAGGGCTTAAAACAGGGGTTAATTCTACTTAGCCAATGTGAAAATGAGCAATAATTGAACTCTTGCGGTATGTTATATGACACAACTAGCAGATATTACGTGTTTTATGATACATGCATAACGTACAACCCGTTCTGACATCAAAAATCAAGAAAAATGTTATTCTTTCAATGAGCGCAAAATATTTCCCTTTTAGGGGTGCCCACCCAAGGCGAGTTTTCATACAACGGGTTTAGATATCGAAACACGGATACAAGATTTGTGTTAAAATGAAAAATAACCCTAAATACCAACACAGGAGGGAGCTTGCGGGAAAAAAATTTCTACCCCATATTCTACTGATGGTGCCATTAGGGGTAACATCATTTATTCTCTTTAAATCACGTTATAATTTGTTTTTAAGGGTTATTTTGCATGCTAAACACGAATTCAATAAGCATTTTTCGATATCTAAACCCGTGTAGTCAGATTTGGGTTGGGTGATTATTTTAGGGTCAAATTGCGATTTTGGCTAAGTTTGAAGAGCTGTTTCATTTGAATGTATCACGTTATGGACCTGAAATTTGCAGGGCTAATTTAGGATGTTGCAGTCTTTCAGAAACTATTAGCACAATGTTGTTTTTGCATCACAGTGGTATTAGACAGGGCTTAAAACAGGGGTTAATTCTACTTAGCCAATGTGAAAATGAGCAATAATTGAACTCTTGCGGTATGTAATATGACACAACTAGCAGAAGTTACGTATTTGTTTATACATGGATAACGTACAACCCGTTCTGACATCAAAAATCAAGAAAAAATGTTATTCTTTCAATAAGCGCAAAATATCCCCCTTTTAGGGGTGCCCACCCAACGCGAGTTTTCATACAACGGGTTTAGATATCGAAAAACGGATATCAGATGTGTGTTTAAAATGAAAAATAACCCCTAATACAAACACAGGAGGGAGCTTGCGGGAAAAAAATATGTCTACCCTATATTCTACTGATGTATAACCTTATGGTACAATTTGGGGTAAAATCATTTATTCTCTTTAAATCACGTTATAATTTGTTTTTAATGGTTATTTTGCATGCTAAACACGAATTCAATAAGCATTTTTAGATATCTAAACCCGTTTAGTCAGATTTGGGTTGGGTGACTATTTTAGGGTCAAATTGCGATTTTGGCTAAGTTTGAAGAGCTGTTTCATTTGAATGTATCACGTTACGGACCTGAAATTTGCAGGGCTAATTTAGGATGTTGCAGTATTTCAGAAACTATTAGCACAATGTTGTTTTTGCATCACAGTGGTATTAGACAGGGCTTAAAACAGGGGTTAATTCTACTTAGCCAATGTGAAAATGAGCAATAATTGAACTCTTGCGGTATGTTATATGACACAACTAGCAGAAATTACGTATTTTTTTATACATGCATAACGTACAACCCGTTCTGACATCAAAAATCAAGAAAAATGTTATTCTTTCAATGAGCGCAAAATATCCCCCTTTTAGGGGTGCCCACCCCACGCGAGTTTTCATACAACGGGTTTAGATATCGAAAAACGGATATCAGATTTGTGTTTAAAATAAAAAATAACCCCAAATACAAACACAGGAGGGAGCTTGCGTGAAAAAAATATTTCTACCCTATATTCTACTGATGTATACCCTATGGCGCAATTTGGGGTAAAATCATTTATTCTCTTTAAATCACTTTAAACTTTGGTTAGAGGGGTTATTTTGCATGATAAGCACGAATTTGATATGCATTTTAAAATAGGCAGTGGCTATTCTTACGGGCCCGTTCTTACGGCTGTGTAAGAATAGTGAAACAGCCCCGGAGTTGCTATTCTTACGGCAGTTTTATACGCAGTTATTTAATGAATACATTTACATTCTTAATGTATTTATTGACATTTTTTTCAAAATAAATGAACACACGTATCAAAAAATTGCAGTTCGAGGCCCTGAGTCCTTTTGTAATTTGAATTCCTTTGTACTTATAATCAAAGTTATAACTTATATAAAGTCAACCGGCAGGACAGAAATGACTGATGTCTTTGAAATATAATGTGATAATTAATCTTCTTCGATGTAGTCATTATCATTGTACTGTAACTTTGAGTAAAGAAATTACAGGTAATTTTCGACCTGTACGTAACAAAAGAATGTTAATTAACATTAGGTGTTAAATTTCTAGTCTGTTCCACGGAGCTGAATAGCAAACAGTATATAAATTCGTTGTATAACACGTGGAAGAGTAAATTAAAATCCTAGATTTTGAGCAACTGTGTAGTTGGTGCATATAAGCTAAACAGAAAATATACGCTTTATACGTCTTTGCTTGGATGGATTAAGAAAGTGCGCGTGACCGGGCATATTAACATTGATTCATTGGACATGTATACCGTTGCAGTCATCATCTATGAATCTTGAAGAAAACCGTCGTTAATTTTGTTGTTTTATTTGTGTCAAACGGCTAAAAAAGATCATGATACAAATTGCAACCTCTGAACGAAACTGGCACGATCAAACTGACGAAAACCAGACACATACATTAGATATGAAATACATGAAAGGTTGTGGACTTTACTATGGAATAGCCAGTCGAAGCATGGCGCCAGCCGACAGCATAAACAATGGCGGAAAAGACGTTACATCGCTTGTGCATCGCAAAATAGAAACTCGATCATGTTATGTTATAATTTTTTATATGATCCGGTCTCCAGGAAAACTGCTTTTTTGACATCATGCAATTACGGTTATGTAAAAAGGTTTAGAAAAAGCTCTAAAATGAGTAATTAATTAAGTAATTTACCCGTTTAGTACTACAATGTATATCTTAGCTTTAAAATTTCTCTTGAATTATAAAGAAAATCACATACTTCGTTGCTATGGTGACCAATTCCGGAAAAGTACTCCGATTGAGAAAAACGAGGAGTAAGTTGTTTAAAACAGGCGTAGCCTTTCTCTGAATGCAAACAATTTTGATATATATTTTGAAAATTTAAACAATTCTAAAACATGATACTGTTTTGAACAGTTTATGTCAAGAATTTATCAAATGGTGTAAGTATGAAATTCTTGTTGCAGTGACGTCGAATTTCGTATTAATGACGTTTGTGACGTCCCACAAAAAGCACCAAATAGGGACCCTGTACAAAAACAGCTGTAACGTCCTTAAAATTCAAGATATTAACAAAACTTTTGTATTTCGCTACAATAACATTGTCTTTTAAGACTTTAGAGAAATCTCAAAATCAATATTTTTGTCAAAACAGCAGGTTTTCCTGGAGACTGGCTCATATACATGTACATTTGGATTGGATTTGCACGAGATTGAAAATGGCAGGTCGATTACATGACCTGACAGTCACTTTCGGTTGATCACATATCAAAATGTTTGGATATGTCTTTGCCGGTCAAAATATCTCTTTCTCGGGTAATGGGAAATTAACATTGTAGGAAAAAGTAAGGCGGAATAACACCGATTTCTCTCCTGATGCTGATAGGTTGCTCATGTAGCCTGGACGGTTGTAAGATTACATTAGGTACAATTGAAAACCCGGGAAATGGGAAAGCATTTCTGAAGTATGTTATATTAGTTAGCTGTTTTGTTAAATGTATTGTTTTGTAAAACTATAGTGTTTTATCTTTGTTTCTGGAAGTTCTGTCTGTGTGACACCGAGTTTCATAGATAAAATTTACCAATGTTTGCAATTATTTTTTTAAATGAAACCAAAGCGTTTAAACTCTAGCTCGCGATGTACTTTCATCATCACTTGGTACACAATGTACATACATATTACTAGTATGCAGTGACAAGACAAAAACAATGCTTTATTTTATTTCATTTTATTGAACTGCACTGCAACACAATTATTTAAAGGAACATACATATTCAAGAATCATGTTTAAAGGGACTGCCTCACGTATTGGTGTATTGCAAAAATAAAATAAAATTGTCAAATATTCATGTAAGTTTAGTATAGTTGCCTGTATATTCCATAAACAAACACACTGAAATGAAAAAAAACTTGAAAAACTTCGACATTTTGTAGTTATCGAGTATTTTTACATCAAAATTTCTATATGGTATTAATACCCTATACCCTATAGAATTTACACTACTATTACTTAAATTGACTGAAATTTGTTCGCATTTGATGACAACCAATCAAAAACAAACCAAATACCTCACTGATGTTTACGCTGTAGTTTGTTGATGTTACAGTTCGATCTCAAGTGAATTACATACATTTGTAATTCACAAAGCATGTTGGAAGGAAACTTAGCGCTTTTTTCAAGAAAAATACTCAGTGGGCGACATCAAGAGTGGTTAAAATCGCTTTTTTTGCACCAAATCTCCCACAAAGCAGCCGTCAGTGGCTTTTTATTACACCAATACTAGGTAAGGTTGGAAAATCACGATATACAAAAATTTTAGCCAAATCTGTGAGGCAGCACCTTTAAAACGTGAATCTAGAATCTGTTCACTGATTTTGACCAAGAGTCAATATTGCTTTTTAAAGTTTAATTTGAGTGGTGCACATAACACCAGGACACTCAAAAGTTCATCTAAACAAATTATATTTTACAGAGGTGCTAGGTATGTGGATATGAGCCTATGGTACCCTCTATTAGACCCCAAACAGCATGTCCGTGTATATAGCATTTTGCAACAAATAAGAACAAAACAGATGTATTATTAGTAATCTAGTTTTGTTATATTTGACCATAGGGTGTCATGTCCATATGCCGAGCACCTGTGATATTATCTGGTGAATTTAAAAACAACAATTTATTGTTCAAATGAAACACAAGTTCATAAATATATGACGAAACCAGCGGTACATTAATGCCGGTTTTCTTCAAGATTTATAGATGCTGACTGTAACGGTATACATGTCCAATACACCAAATTGAATGTAGATATGGCACTTCCTAAATCCATCCAAGCAAAGACGTAGGTCTGAAAACACAGAAAATAGCTAGTTTGAATGCCAAGAAATGACACTTAAGTTATAAATTACCAATAAATAAAGCTGAAATTTAACCTGTACATAATTGACTGATAAGCACTTGCTACAACGGTTGCACCTTGCCACAATACACACAGTCATATATGAATACCATTCGTCAGCGTGCATGACATTGATATGTTAATCCTCCAAACAGAATGACACCCTTAGTTTTGAGCTCGGATGGCATTTTGTGCTCGTATTGACAATACCTTCACATGTCACAAACGCAGGTATATGCATGTCATATTTATATAAATTAAGCGGTTAAAAACAACGTCACATCTTCTCATTGCAAGTAGATAATACAGATCTTAAATTCGAAATAAAAGTTCTAAATTACAAAAGAATAATTTATTAATCGCCCGCTGCACCTCTTATCGTCCGCTTATTCTCCTACACTCGCGCTTTTTCACATCAACACTTTTGACGAAAACTTGTTTATTTTACTGAACCAGGTACTCACTTGAATGAAATTGTACCTAGCAGACCTTAGGTTAGTTATAGGCATTGCATATTTACTCCAATTAAGTGGATATAACAAAATAAGGAGTCAAATGTGTCATCGTGTTGATTTTTGCTTACAAAAGTTCTAGCGGCACCAAAGAATCACCTAACGAACGGAGACTTCGTCTTCTTTTAGATCGAACTTATCGACGTGGAATAGCATTCCCCGATTTTTGATATAATGGACAAGTTTAAATAGAAAAACAAAATAAACCACAACACTCACCTCTTGTTTACAAAATTTTCATTCCGCGCTTTGCATCGGAAAACTCGACCGCTTCGATTACGCTGTTCACAATTTGGAGGAAAAGCGGGTGTCTTGTGGCCGTGCATCACTGCCATCCATAATGGAAGTGTTAGCTCATTGTTACATTACAAAATTTCCCATTATTATGAGCATGTATATCACATATATTAAATATAGTGTGATATGAAAACATCAAGGTCAGTATCTGCTTATTGGAACTCGTTACATGTAGCGCGTTGTTTATGCATATTTGGTGCCAAATACGTTGTTTTATTTCGTCCACTCCATTTGACGCCACGTGGAAATTTGACGTCATATTCACACAGTGCGTTCAGTGTCAAAGATACTTTTTTCCACCAGAAAGAATTCAGCGACATAAGGCTTTTGCTATAAGCGGTGATAGACACATGTCGGCTTCCGACGTACATCCTGTCACATACTTCTTACTGATGTTTACCATCAATCTCTATGCAAAATAAGTAGAATTAATACAAAAGAGAAGATAAACTCATGGTCGCACATTATTGAAACCCTGGCAGACTTTTGCGAATTACCTCTTGTATAAATCTGTATTATTGCATGTACCCCACGCTGAGAAATTCAGCAGTTCATGCATTCGCGACCAGCGTGGATCTGAATAAGATCACTCTCTCAAGTGGAATTTAAACTACTTAATGTGTGTGCAGGTCACTTCGCTGATTTGGCCCTGTCACGACTCATTTCATTATCTACATGGACATCATGCATTCTCGGTACTTCATTACCATAGCCTACTAATGCAGACAGGCCGGGATGGCCATTTCGGGCTTCCATAGTTTACGGCCTAGATGCCCGAGTTCACCCAATACTTCACTGTCACGGATACACATGCATCCCAGACTAAATGATATCACTAGGCCAAGGTCGTGCACTTGTGTTTGGACCCACAGGTCCCCTCTAAAGAGGGCTTTGAACGTAGGCTTTCCAAAACTTAAATTACAGGTTATTAGTATATCACTGAATATTTCGACCCAAGTTGGTCTTCTTCAAGAGATGAAACACTATATTGCTCTTAATTAACTTAGGTGTTACAATATATAATTGATAGCAAATCGATGAAGTAAGTTTATGTGTAGATGCGGGAAGCATCTAGTCTGATTGTAGCGACATACTAGGTGTCGAGAGAAATGACATGTAGTTAATATATCCACATAATATTATTTCAATGTACTTGTATATAATATAATTATTTACTTTCCACTAGAGTTCTGCACAAAGTGTGAGACATATCAGTCTCTAATCCCCTTGTGAGCAGATATCATTATACTTATGTTTCACCTTTTTGAGTTCGAATATAGTTGATATTTGATTTCAAAGAGACGACAGCCATCGTAGTACATGTAATTAATTTAAAATGGATGTATAATTCAAGTAAAAAATCTGCTAAACCAACAAGGCATCGTGAGGTCACAGCGAAGTACATGGACTTCTGAAGTTGATTAGCGAAACTACGACTATTGTATCTTATGTCCGGCTAAATCCACAAAATTGTGTATACAACTTATAAAAGGGTGTACGACTTATGTTTTTGCGTGTGTGAAACTGGTCTTTTTTGTTTATTATATTATATTAAACGCAATTACAGACTATTTTACTAATTGTGTAGTATTGCGAGTATTTTTTCCCTTTCCCTGCACCGAAGACACTTTCCCACAAAGCAATTTAATATAATTATACATGTATTCCTCATTGGCAAGTCCATCACGTAATCAAGTGCAATATATAAGTAAGTTTATTATACTTTAACTTATAATTTAATTCTAGTGAAGAAAACACTGACATTTTACAGGATATCTGATAACCGTAGTTACTAAAAGCTTTAATAAGTATGATTGTATTGTTTAAATTGGTAACTGATTGAAAATTCGCGACGTCGAAGACGCGCAAAATGAACGCCAAATGACGTCATCGCGTCAAAATGTTGTTTATCGAGCGACGTCGCTGGCAAACTAGTGTTTTCTACATGGCAGTGAACGGGTTTCTGTAGATTTTTTAGGGATCTACATGTATATCACAGTGATAATAGGGGGAAATTTTAACTCCGACTTTAGTGAGATGCCTGTGATCCAATACAGTGTTGAATGGATATACAGTACATCCTCTGTGGGGGCTGCAAATATTGGTCGTTGTTTGGAGGTTGTTGCTGTTATAATTATAGTAACTTGATAGCGACTTAAAAGTTGGGTGCTACCTTCCCTGTCCGACTTAATATTATCTTTTTTAAGGAAATTTTCCAGGTGTTGTCCCAACAAAGAGAGATTATTGCTGTACAGAGGGCCGCTCTGGAAAGATAGTAGGCCTACTGTACTTCAAAACGTGTAGTGTCCTAGAAGGCCTATGTTTTAAAGGAAATACGTATCATTAACATTAAAAGGCATGAAATTTTGCAATATGTGATAAGGTGCAGGTATAAATTATTGTACGAGGGAATATTTTTATACGGAAATAAATATTTATTCAACTGACGAGTATAATTACTAGTCCGGTCTATAAATGGGATATTTAATTGGACTGTATAGTAAATATTTTTTGTTATTCTGTTTGGGAATATGTTGTTATTGAAGAATCTGAATGATGCCCAGCTGGAATCATTGAGTGTTGAGAAATTCAAGATGGCGTCCAAGATGGCCGCTAAAATTAGAAAAAATGACTGTGGTACTAGAAATAAGTTACAAATTGCTATTTTTGCAGGTTGATTGTATTTAAGATGTTAAAACATAATAATTGATATACATTTATTATTAGTTATTGATTTAGTGAATCTTAGATGGCACCCATGGCAGCTGGAATCCAAATCACGGCTATAATGGCCGCCATAATTGCCAAATTGTACTAAAACTAAATTGTTTTAATTATATGTGTACCAGTAGTGTAAAATATGATAAATACTCAAAGAAAACTTCAATCAAAAACAGAAGACCCATTAGCTGATTCAAAATGGCGTCCAAGATGGCCGCCATAATAAAAACAATATGTTAGTGGATCATAAAGAAGTTACATATTGATATATTGCTGATTGATTGTAGTGTAAGTGTCTCAAACATAATTACTTCTGTAATACACTGCATAAATATATCATTATTTATTGATTAAGCCAATTTTAGATGGCATCCATGACGGCTGAAATCAAAATGGCGGCAAAAATGGCTGCCACATATGTCAAACTGAAAATTAGCATTTAATAGCATGTAATGTAATAGAAATTGTTAATTTTTAATATAAGTACTGCTATAGGTAATAAATGATCTAATGAAACTACAATTGAAAACACTTTATGTTTAGCTTATTCAAATTGGCTTCCAAGATTGATGTCAAACATGAAAGTTTAAACCACGCTAATTATATATCTTAGACCACTGGTCGTTTGGTATACTGGTATATGTATATGGTATTTTAAATACTAGTATAAGTATATATGTTTTATTTACACATTTGTTTATTTTACAAATAACATTTTATATACATTTGCACTTGAGTTTATCCACTTCTCCTGAAGTTTGGCAATAGGCATTGTTTACAGCTTTTAATCGTTTTCGGACCTTGGTCGCACTTTTTGCCACACAAAACGAAAGCTGCGACAAAAATGTTCTTCCAGTAATATCTGGTAGGATTATCTGGTCTTTTGGGTTCAATTCCAATTATAGGTGAGTGATGTTAGACTGTTCTCACAATGTAGATGCCATATCACTTCCATGTTCGTCGTTTTATGGTTGGGGTTGTGTGTTCATGTTTCGTCCTGTGCCAACACTGACGCCATTTTCGTCCGTGTATGGAGTTGGCGGTGGATTTCTGCTTCATCCCCTGTTAAGGCGTACAGTTGTTAATTATGTCTTGGTCGTATATTTTGCCAATTCTACATGGACATTATGATTGAGGAATACATGCAGAGCCATCATCTGTCTACGTGGAGTATTCGCTATCTGCTCAGTAAGATACTAGTACCAGGTCTTTGAAATATACAGCTATATTGTCTTGGCATTGAGATGAATAGCTTGATGTCTGATTAGATCAAGGTGTTGCTGGTGTTCCACTGTGGTTTAAATGTATTGAAAGCATTGCAAGTTTTACCTATCATAATCTTCAAATTTAAATCTTCCCCTGTCCGTTCCAACACTGCTCAGGAAGATGAGGTCTCATTATCAATGTTTTGATGATCCACAAGGCATCTTGCATGATTAGAGCATAGCCCATAATGTTGCATCGCAAACCGTTTTGTCTTCTTGACAATGACCAATGTCTTTGGGTTTGTTGTCAAGACAATGTACATTGTTTAGCACGAGACAAAGCTGTGGGGAGATGCCAGCAACCTACATACAGAAGATGTTGCAGTTCACTACATCCAATCTGGAGATATACTAGTAAACAGTACACATTAAAAGTCTGTGTGAGACACTAGGCCGATACATTCAGCATATTTCAAATCTCTGACTCAATTCATTGTGATGGCATTTGTATCACCAATGAAAGTGATACTCTTTTTTTCGGGGTTTTAAACAAATACGAGTTGTTACCTTTTAACTATCTGGATTCGTCTGGGAATTAATTATAACACAACCGTGACTCACTGGAATTTGGAAAAAAAACATGTTTTGATGTGGACATAATACACCTGATTGGTTGAACTTTGAATGCTACCTAACAATTGCACGGGGTCCCGTATTATACAGCATGTACATTGATTTTTGTAAAATTGATCAATATGAATTAGTTAATTTGAAATGAATACTTGATGATTTACACTAAATTTACCAACCGACCAATGACAATGACTCTATGGTTAACCACTTCGTTCACGTTTGGAAGCCATCTTGGGTGCAATTTCCAATCAGGTATTGATTACACTTTTCATGGTTTTTAATAAAATATGCCAATTCGTCAATTATGACGGCCATTGTAGCCTCCATTTTGATTTCAGCCTTCATGGATGTTATCGCAAATAGACTCAAACAATAAATAGTGATATAAATAAGTACGTCAAATACATCTTAAGAACTGTCAATCAGCTAAAATTACTTACTTATTTACTTCTTGCGTCATCGGCATATTTTTACTGGTTTTGGTCGCCATCTTGGGTGCCATTTTGAATCAGCTAATGAGTCAATAGTTTCGAAATGAAAGAAAGTTTAATTTTGAATAATAATTAAATAGTACAGTACTGATATAAACAAATAGGATTAAAATAGATGATTTTTAAAACAATTTACCAAATTGGGCAATTCTTGCAGCCAATGTAGCCGCCATTTTGATTTTAGCTGTCCCGGATGCCATCTTATATTAACTGAATCAATGAGTAATGATAAATATATATTAATACTAATGATTAAACATTTAAATTACAACTGACGAGCAAAAATAGCAATTTGTAACTTATTTCATTCACCCCTGGCTTTTTTCTAATTTTAGGGGCCATCTTGGACGCCATCTTGAATTTTTCAAAATGCTCAATGGTGCCAGCTTCAGATTGTTCAATAACAACATATTCCCTAACAGAATACCAAAAAATATTTACTATACAGTCCAATGCCGGGTCTTTTTCATAATTGACCGGACTATACTGCAATCAAGTCAATTGGTACAAAAATTGGCTAGGTCGACTTCGTGATCACAGTTAACTTTATCATTGATAACGAGTAAAATTAATCTTTTTAAAAAAATTCTGTTATCTTAGAAAGGTGCATTTGTACTAAAGTGGTCAGATTTTCATGGAATCAAAACAAGAATTGGCTTTCGATATCTTCATAATTACATTCATAGACAACATTGTTAAAACTATAGTTGGACAAACATAAATTGGAGATTTATCAACAAACAAACAAAGCATAATATAACACTACACGATCGACTGACCGCTCGTTATCATTGTAGATTTAATGAGTATATCATTAAAAGGGAATTTGCTCAAGATCGAACAAAAATATAGTATGATTAACTATTTATTTCCAACTATTTTGCAAGATAAACCCAATTTGAAACTTCAAAAACAATACAAACTAAACCGTCTAGATATGGTTAATTTTGTAAGAAATTGTTTCGCTACTGAAATAATTTGATAAGTTACAACTCAATGTCTCTTCATTATATACTGTATGCTAGTTACGCTTGCAGATTAAACAGTTTCAGTACTGGTTGCTCAAACTTTCTTGAGAATGGTAAGAGTTCTTGGAGTATTGTCCTTATAGTACCGATGAAACGATAAAGTTAATTAAAATGTTTCAAGTATTGGATAGCAGAAGGTATCTCTAGGCCAACTGGAAACAAACATGATATTAAACGTCAGAGTCTTGGTCCTAAACTGTACAGCAGCCATATGATTCATGTGTTAGAGAAGAGCCAAACTGAGGTTTACACTCAGTTTAAATATGATAACCCAGAAATAAAGATCTCCCAACGTCAATTTGAAAAGTACAAACCTTACTATGTACGTTCGGTGAGAGAGCAAGACAGACAGACCTGTTGCTGTCGCAAGCATGTTGAAATTGGTTTGATATACAAATCGTGCAAAGATTATGTACGGAAGATAGGTGGCGACATGGATGCCTTTGATACATTATCGCATACAGTAGACTTAACCATGGGTACCGATCAACACTCAGCGTGTATAAACCGAACGTGCAATGAGTGTGGTGTAAACAATCTCGAATTTTTACCACATGAACTAGAAACTTCTGAGACAGAAGTTCGATGGGAAACAGAAAGTCCAATCCAAACTGATGCTGGTAAAGAAGACAACAAGTCCCGAAGAAATGTTTCGCTACTTCCGAGAATTGTTAACAACATTCCCAGCTCACCGTCATCGCGCAGTTTGGCAGCATAAACAGTTCAAGTCACTAGTTGAAAATCTTCCGCAAGGGGACTGTTTAGGCGTACATGACTTTTCCGAAAACTACAGATGTAGTGAAAAGCAAGAGCTTCAAACAACTTACACTTCTTTACATACACGCAATTCTTGAATACGACGGGATTGTGAGCACACCGCAGTCACCTGAGATTATTACTGAGACAATATTTTCCATAAGTCCAGACCAACACCACGACAACATATTCGTTAAGAAAGTCCAGAATCGTGTTGCGGAGTAATTGCAGGAAATAAGATATGGAGAGTTTAACATTATGCATGAATTCACGGATGGCTGCGCAGCTCAGTACCGAAGTAGGCACTGCTTCGCTGATTTACAGACAGCATATGAAACCCTAGAGTGCCGAGGTGTGATCCGCAATTACTTTGAAACGTCCCATGCTAAAGGTAAATTTGTATTGTGATCATTATAAAATTTAATTCATCATTTAAGAATAACAACGGAATAATGTTATTATATTTTCCGATTAGCAAATTAACAACTTTAATCCCAAGTTCTTGTAATAAGTTAAACATAACGAATGGAATCATGATAACTATCATACTAGTAGTCGGTGCGATACAATAATTTAAACACGTAACTAACTTCATTTCAGTTTACTACATATTATGTAGCATACGATTATCTAATCGTTTAGTAATACTAATAATTATTGTGTATCTATGGTTATGTGTATTCTAGGTCCGCAAGATGCCACAGGTGGATTTCTGAAAAGACAAGCTGATCTCTCGGTGCTGCGAGGAGGTGCCATCCAGAACGCGCATGACCTGTATGAATTTGGATATACAAACCTAAAGGTTATTTTTATACATACATTCTTGCGTCCTGGATTTATATGTTGACAGTTAAGTTAAGTTACCAATTTTCTAGGGCTGCTTCCAGCAGTTCAGCCGTTCAGCCACCCTTTGACATTTAAACTTCCCCTGTTCATTGGGCTACCTATGGAAACCTACGTTCGAGTCTCGCTGGGGAGACTATTTCTCTCCTGGTGGGTGTGCAGCCAACATCGATCTTCGGCGCCCAGGACTATCGAGCATGTTCAGACACAGCCCTCACAGGTACCAATTCACACCTTGGTCGAGTGGAGCATGTGGGGTATTCGTGCTCGGAGAAATTAAGCAGTGGTCCAGACGGGGGTTGTACCCGGGACCTCTCGAGCCCGAAGCGCGCGCCCTACCTCTAGGCCACCGCTCCCCACAGTAAACAAAACAAATTATAAACGTTACGCAAAAACTCTAGTTCAAGCTAAAAGCCTGATAGCTTTAAATTCTAATTTGAACAAATATTGTGAAATGAACACAATACAACCTGTTAGTTAATTTGATGAGTGCGGTAATATCATTCAAGTAACATACTTATTTGGTATGATGCGGTCTGGGATCGAACCCGGGACCGACGCTATTGTATACATGTATATGTGTTATTATTACACACAAAAACACAATTCTGACCTCGAATTTTTTTACCACTCGGCTGACCTAATCGTATTATTTATTACATTTATTTTTTTCTCAGGAAAACAAGTCTCTGTTACGAAACACACGAATATTCTGGTACATTCCTGAAATTGAGCGTAATCCACGGAAAGACGTACAACATGTGGTTGGTATACGGAACGTACGCCAAGTGAAGGCGGTAAAAACACGAGATTTAAGCTGCTATACATGTACAACTGCCTCTCTAACATCGAACCTTGTTCAAACACAGGCGTCACTGGACCTTTTGCATCCGTAACATATACAGGTTACACAGAGCTTTCTGATGAACAATGCCGGGATTATGTTGCAGACGAAATCCGTCTTCTAGCCCCGGGAATGATTATTGCTGTAGTGGCGGACGATTCAATACTGGATTATAACTTAATGGAAGTTCGAAAACCGCCGATATATATTACGCAAGGATTGTATCGATGTATGGGGTGCCGCTTTCTAAAGAGGTTCTGAAGTTGTATCTGGAAATTACTATGATCTCGTTAATGACAACCCCCTACATCTAAAAAAACTTAAAAGGAAACAGGCACTAGTTTTAGCATGTGCATATGTCTACACTTGTGCGGATATTGAGGCTTTATCTACAATTCAATTATCATTATTCATTAAGTACACCTTAATATACTCGCCAGAGTACAAGAACTGTCAGGAGATGTACAATTGATTGTGATAAGCATTAGGCTTTTAAATAATTATTTTAAAATATATACAATGTACATACAATAAAAGTAAAATTGAACAACATAATTATGTTTATCTTCTTATATGTAGAGAGAGAGAGAGAGAGAGAGAGAGAGAGAGAGAGAGAGAGAGATAGAGAGAGAGATAGAGAGAGAGAGAGAGAGAGAGAGAGAGAGAGAGAGAGAGAGCCCAGAGAGAGAGCCCAGAGAGAGAGCCCAGAGAGAGAGAGAGAGAGAGAGAACCCAGAGAGAGAGAGAGAGAGAGAGAGAGAGAGAGAGAGAGAGAGAGAGAGAGAGAGAGAGAGAGAGAGAGAGAGAGAGAGAGAGAGAGAGAGAGAGAGAGAGAGCCCATGCGTATAGAATACTCTGAATATATAATGATCTTCTTACGCGTGATCCAGTGAATCAAAGTATAAACTTAACTGCTAGACGTTGTAAAACACGCAATAGTCGACGTTAACGTCGTTTTGACGCAACGTTTTTATGCACCAGTTTCGTGCGTTACGTCTATACAATTTGCAACAATGGCTAGAATGTCTTCTAGATACGACGTACGTCAAGTTGGTATCACGTTACAGAAAGCTATAACAATTGCAACATCAGGTTAATCAACAGATATGAAGTATTAATTTATATAACCTGAATTATAATAAAATAATTCCATTATGAAATGATGTTTGACACGTACGTTTCGTGTATTGTAGCGCGTGTGGGGATGTTGCCCACCGGGTCATTCACACACCTGACCCTTCACAAGATCAGGGACAGAGGCTTATGGTGAAACATTTTGGAAATATCAAGGGACGTACAGGTTGTCTCAAACTGCATGTTCGCTTGTTGAATGGTTATAATTTTATCATTTATTTGAACGACATTTGGTAATAATATAAATCAGATATGTTAAGAAGATATTAAGGAATTGTATGCCTTTAACAAGCGGACATGTATTTTGACACACCCTGTACATGTACTACGTAAGCGTGTCGCATATATATTTCATTCCACGTATTATTTGATAATATTGAAGTCATATACATTTATTCCCTGGTGGAAGAAGTATCAAATGTCCTAAACTAGTAATGTACTGTATGCATGTTTCGGTCCAGTCACGTATCTCAGATACCTTCCCTCTAGACCTGTTTAACTTTAGTTCAATGGTATATTATCTCGATAGACGCAATTTTAAGTCCATATATTCTGAAAACATCCGACGGCATGAAGAGTTGGAAGGCTTAGTTGTCCGTCAGAAAGCTGTTTACTAGTATACTAATTTATTGCATATAGATTTTGAATCATTTGTTCCAACTACTATTTACCACAGTCGACTCATTTCTAAACGTATCAATCGCCGCGAGAAAACAGAAGAAGAGAACCCTAATTACATTTTGTGTTGATTGTCCAGCAAGAAAACTACATGTACATATTTGGTATGACGCGGCCTGGGATTGATGCCTACCACACTTGAAAAAGGCGCTCTATCACCATGTCTACGAAAAGGAATTAGCTCTCTTGATGTTCGTTAACATAGTCCAAGTTTGCATAGTGATTTTCTGTTTGCTCCTCACTTGAGATATATGTGTCTATTTCTAACTTTGCTGGTGTTGTTTTATTTGATCGTTTGTGCACAGGATTAACTTGACAGGGCAAAAATAGTTACATCACCAATAATTGATACCTTCTGAAATCAGTGCTCGTAAGAAATTTCTGCATCAGTTTATTAATAATGTAAGCGACATATAAAGATTCTTGTTCGTCTCGTCCAATTATCATTTTTCTCTAGTATCTCGGCGGGTACAACTGTAAGGTTCGTTGTTTGAGTGTCATAGATATACCCTGTAGGTCCAAACTCGTCTGTTTACTGTTGTAAACGTGTGATCGGTCAGAATGGTTAAAATCAACGGTTTCCTGGATGGCTTCTTCAAACGTAGTTCTCTGCAATGTGTGAAAAGAAAAATTAATACTTTTGTAAGAGTAACAATACTTGCTACATGTATGTAAATTTAAGAGCGTTGAATGAATTAATGCAATGAATATAATCTATGTCGGCATTGATCTGCAAACGATACACAAGTGTGTCCCAGCCGTGTCCAAATAAGCAAAGTGTCCCAACTGTTACTATCTTTAAACTGATATTCTCCACAGACACATTGGGTCTGTACTACGCCCCTGTCTAGCTACGTGCCTGAATATATTTTTATCATATTAATCATATATTCAGACACATACACTAATCACATAAAGTTTCATAAACATTCGTTGCATGCATTTGATATAAATAAAAATCTTCATAATTCCTCGATAGCTTAAATAACACATTTAAATTAGCGGAATTTCAGAGTCTGTCGGGGGACAATTATGCATTTTTCCTTGCATATATAAACATGACATGAAATATCAACTATTCCATAATCATCTTACATATTATAATAATACATAAAATGGGTGAGGACAGCTTCCTTGTGAGCTTTCTACTTCAAAAATCTCTACCGTACGATGCTCTTACGAGTTTACGATGTCCGTTCGGACTCCGTACGAACTTGCAAAAATTCGACTCGCACGGAGCTCGTACGATCAATGTGACCAGGGCTTTAAAATAGATAATTAAAATTTGCTGAATATAGCTATTATGGTCGCACGGACACCGTACGAGTTATCTGCGAGCTCTGATTGATCTACGAGCACCGTGCGCTGTACGGCCGGGCTCCTTGCGAGCCCCGTACGGTATCCGTATATGCATATTACGATGTCCGTACGGACATCGTACGATTGCATCTCTATAAATCGTACGAGGTCCATACGAGCTGTGACCAGACCCTATGAATGTAAAAATACCGTTAGGATTTCAAAAATTATGGACTCGTACGAGTTGGTAAATTCGTACGGATATCGTACGAACTTTGTGACCAACTGCACATGCAACTACGATTAATGAACTTAATAACATCAGAGTCATTGAATGTGAATATCATGTATTTTTTCAATGTCCCAAATTTCAAATAATAAGAGAGAATTTTCTTCTGAATTGGTATACCTTAAACACGAATATTCAAGATTTTTATAGACTTTTTAATTCCAATGACGAACAAACCATACAAAAAATTGCAATATAATATTGAAAAACTGCTTAAAACATATGATTGAAATTTGAATTACTTCCCTTTGTACATCATGCTAATTTAACAGTTTAAACTGATTCATCTCAACGGTTGAGTTACATCCCCTTTTATGTCATGTTTTCTTTTATATGTAAATATTGGGCTAACTCATTGATATCGTATATGTTATCATTGTGTATTGGTGTGTATTTTGGGCCGGTGGCCTTTGATATTTTGAAATAAACTATTATTTACAACGATTGTTTACACGCAGTTTATTAATAATAATAATGATAATAATAATAACGTCTTTATTTTCTGTGGATAACATAATTGGCAAACACATTCATTATGGTCCACAATAACAATAGATATATATATATATATATGTACAATGACAATATTTACAACAATACATAATTCAAATTACAAAGGTACAAGTATGCATATTAACACCTAAATCCGGGTGTATTTCAGTCCGACGGCATAAACAACAATTTTGATATTATACAATGTTTTGGCAATAATTTGAAATGCCAGTATATTTCCACTTTAAATATTTGCTTATAAATGAAGAAAGTGTTCTAGCAGTTTGCACTGATTTTGGAAGATTATTCCATAGTTTTGCACCAGAGTATGAAAAGGATTTTCTTGAGAATTCAATTCTTGGTTTTGGAACATCAAGTATGTTCTGCACGGGTGATCTCAAATTGATATTATGTTTGTCATGAGTGTATTGAAATTTGTTTCCCATGTATTCAAGAGATTGGTCATGAATTGCTTTAAACATTAATACAGATTTTTTGTATTCAACTCTATTACTGAATTTTAGCCATCCAATTTCTAAGAAAAGTTCTTTTGATGGTGCTGCATAGTCTTCCTTAAGAATTACTCTAGCAGCTCTTTTTTGAAACTTATGTAATTTGTCTGCAAGGTCACCACTACAGTTGCCCGTATAGAACAACAGTAGTCAAGATGTGGTAGTATGTAAGCATTAAAGAATAGTTTTCAGACGGAATAATTTATTGACAGAAATTGTTTTATTCTTAATAACAGATGCATATAGATAGGTGTTGCATTTCTTTAATACTGTGTTGACTTGTTGTTTCCAGTTTAGATTTTGGTCAATGTGCACACCCAATAATTTTTCATTAATTCATTAATCAGTTATACACATGTATTAGATCTACGCATAATATACACATTTATAAAAACATTCAATTTGTATAATGCGAAATCAATTACAGTAATTAAATAAACATGTATTTTATTACAAGCGTTCTTTCGCTATCAAGAGCTATAAGCAGTCCATTATTTTACACTATGTAATGTGCAGTAATAATTTTAATAACATTAGTTTTGATTACGACAGATAACGAGATAAGGCATACTTTTAATATATTGAAAAGTTGTGGGATACGCACCAGTTTGATAACTTTTATTTCTTTACTACACGACACATCTTAATTAAAAAATTGTATGATCTACGACCATGACGGTAAATCAATGCACACGTAGATCTACTTTATCTGTGTGCAAAAAACGTAACAAAGTTGAAACGCTTCTGATCGACAGAAATAAACACGAACGATAACCGATACCGCGCAAACTTTTTACCTGAGACGACAGCAGTTTCAATAAAATAAATATGTTTTTTTATATTCAAACATGGTTATAATCTGATATGTTTCAATTAGTTATCACCCGGAACTGTCCATCTTGCTAAATTCCATCTTTTCAGCGACGAAATTGGAGAAATATAACGTAGGCCCTAAACTAAAATATTAGCTTCAAAGCGTTCTTACGTAGTGTGTTAAATCAGTAGACAAGAGGTATACTAGGGACAAATCTGCATGCACAAGTCCATCATTCTAATGTTACAGTTTAACTTTTAGAGAGTAGTAAGGGTAGCTATCTATCCGTCTAATGTCTTTCATTACCAAATAATGTTATGTTCGTTTATCTTTCACAGTTACAAGCAAACATTGGTGACTGTCACGCTACCGGTCAGAAACCTATCACATTTATACGACAAGTTGTCGCCTGTTGTACATACCCAGAGATCATGGAAACAGCTGACTTTCCAGCTGATGTGAAAAACAAGTCGAAAAGAATTCTTCAAGGTTGCAAAGGGCAGAGTGTTGGTTCGTACAGGTAAATTGTATTCAAATGTATACTTGTGCAAAAATCTCAATTGATTTTTCCATTGTCCAGGTTTGCCTTATAATCCAGGTCGCTTCATTAACCACTGGCGGTATACTTGTAGTTATATTATTATATTTATTACACGTTATATCACTTTTTCATTGAATAACATTATAAAAATGAACAGGGAAAGTTATTGCTGAGAATGTTAATACTAGACGAAATGGGAAATACCCCAACCCGCTTAGAAATCAAATGTTTATTACATGTACCCTAACCAAAAACAATTGAAGTACCAACCCGTACTAACCTAGGCTACACTTCACTTACAATCTTAAAATTTTATGATATTGTTAGTGGACCCTATTATTTAGCATATAAACCTTAAAGTTAGAGGTAATTGGCCAGTCTGGCAGGGAAAACCTGTATGACCAACCAAGCACAGTCTGGCAGGGAAAACCTGTATGACCAACCAAGCACAGTCTGGCAGGGACAACCTGTATGACCAACCAAGCACAGTCTGGCAGGGAAAACCTGTATGACCAACCAAGCACAGTCTGGCAGGGAAAACCTGAATGACCAACCAAGCACAGTCTGGCAGGGAAACCCTGAATGACCAACCAAGCACAGTCTGGCAGGGAAAACCTGTATGACTAACCAAGCACAGTCTGGCAGGGAAAACCTGTATGACCAACCAAGCACAGTCTGGCAGGGAAAACCTGTGTGACCAACCAAGCACAGTCTGGCAGGGAAAACCTGAATGACCAACCAAGCACAGTCTGGCAGGGAAAACCTGAATGACCAACCAAGCACAGTCTGGCAGGGACCAACCAAGCACAGTCTGGCAGGGAAAACCTGAATGACCAACCAAGCACAGTCTGGCAGGGAAAACCTGAATGACCAACCAAGCACAGACTGGCAGGGAAACCCTGAATGACCAACCAAGCACAGTCTGGCAGGGAAAACCTGTATGACTAACCAAGCACAGTCTGGCAGGGAAAACCTGTATGACCAACCAAGCACAGTCTGGCAGGGAAACCCTGAATGACCAATAGTCCGAGAGCCCACGCACTTTTATTGCAACGGAGGAGGCCAAAAGAAGTTCGTACATATTTTGAAAGGTTATTTCATATGCTATAAGAAAACCCATTTCTTAAGTGTCAAAGCCGTGCCTACCTACATTTTTTTTCTCATTTTTGTATCATTGGGTGTATGAAAAAAACACATTTTCCTAACGGGGGTATGGGTAGTTTTATGTCTAATAAAAAACGAAAACAATGTTCAATGTGGACAAAAATTGCCAAATTTGAACGAACACATAATGGGCAACACTTTAAATATAAAAAAAACCATAACCTTGACTTGTAATTATGATGTAAATAGGGGTCAAAGGTCAACAATATGATAAAACCCATAGAATTTATACAAATGATCCAGTATACTTTTTCATCAAATTTCACATTTTCCCCCAAATTCAATATTTTGCACATAATTTTATTCCTTTATATATACTTAATTTAAAATTTTATACAATTGATAAGAAGATATCCGAATTTGACAAAAAAACATGTTTGTATCATATGGGTGCAAATTGAAGCAATTGAAAAATAGCAGTATTTTGAGGGTATGCTTAGTTTTACTTCTACCATTGTTTCTATAAGTCAGTAACAATAGCATTGATTGAATATTGTTTTCATATAAGGTAATATGAATATTCCATCGCTCATTAAATAAGTCAAAATATTCAACTCTTTCACATGTACAAAAGGTCAAAGGTCAAATATGTAGAACAATAAATAAAAGTAGAGTAAAAACGCAAACATGTGATATCTGTATAAGTCCGAGAACCCACATACTTTTTTTCAATGAAAGAGGCAAAAAGAAGTTTGCATATATTTTGAAAGAATAGTTCATAGCCTATCTGATAACCCATTTTATAAGTGTCCAAGTCGTGACTGCCTATGCTCGTTTGCGCATTTATATGCGATGAGGTCACTGTCAAAATCTGTAATTTGCTGAAGGGGGTTGGGCTATGTTAATATCTACAAAAAAGACAAATTGAACTTAAATGTCAGTAGAATTGCGATATAGGTAGAATACATATTTGGAAACATTATAAAAACTTACTAATTATAGAATGTCATTTGCAAGTACGTACTATATGGGGGTCAAAGGTCACAGAACTTTTAAACTCCAATGAAACTAATGAAATCTTGCCCAAACGGTTCCTACGTTAACTTCCATTTTTCTTCAGAATTAATAATTAGTACGTAGTTCCATTCATGCATGTATTCTTATTCATAAGAATATATTTTTGGTTGAAAAAGAAGTCCAAAGGCACAAGAAAACGATCATTTATCATACTGGTAGCATCACAAAATGGCCATTATATCGAGGAAATGGTCATGTTTATATCTACCATTTATTTACTTGACAGTCTATGTAGATATATTTTAATAAATAACTGCATATATATGTCAGGACATTTCAGTGCAGCAAAGTTTAACATGAAACGTCAAGGTCAAATATGCAGTAAAAGGTCAAGGTCAAATACGTCAAAAATATCAAAATTAGCCCTGGAATGCGCAATTATTAGTCATTTTTAATGTTTTCTTTCAGTACTAATATTTTATACAAAGTTATTTAGTATTGTTTATGTCTAAATTCATTTATATCAATAGTGAATATAGCGAACGATCACTGACTAACCTACCCCATCCGGAACAGCCATAATGCATTGCCGAAACTGTACAGCCATTCTTAGCCCCATTTGCTACTTGCCGCCATGAGGTACAGCAACATCAATATTGGTCATTACGACGACTCCTTTTCTACACATTGTATCCAGTTTCGTACGTCTTAAAATGCACAACGCATTTTTATTATCATCAGCTGACAAAATCTATGATTAGTATTATATATAATACTAATCATTATACAAATGTGTTATCTTCTCACCCTTTCCTTGTTGTGTCTAGCGCTCTTAGGTGTCCATACTAGTCTCCAGAGTGGGTGAACCGGGCGACGTTTACATGGTATAGCTGAATCTAGCAGTTTAACTACCTCATATAGTCTGGAATGACTGAAACAGGCAGTGTTCTCATACTCATAGAGTCAGGAGTGTAAACGATACCACTAGGCCAGAAATGGTTTTACTTTGAAGTCGTATGTACCCATATGCATATGTAGTCAAGAAGATGTATCTGTTAATTTTACGTGTAAAAGCCACTCAATGGCTGTTTGTACCCGGTAGGACCGGAATGGGTGTACCTGAGAGTTATGAGTACCGTCAGAGTATTATGAAAGGCAGTATCTTGTGTGTATTGAGCTGTTCATCATGGGTGTGTCAGGAATAGCTGTACTGGGTGGTTGTGAGTATCAAATAGGACCAGGCATTCTGTACCTGGTAGTTGCGAGTACCCGGAGTGTAATACATGATATACCACATGAATGTGCACACCATATAATACCACGGATGAGTGTACATAGTGATTGCGAGTATCCAATAATACCGGGAATGTCAGTTCATGGCGAAAGTGAGTACCTGTACCTTGTGGTATTGAGTACCCTCTAGGACTACGAACGGATGCACACATTGGTCATAAATATCGAATATGGGGGTCAGCAATGCATGAACATGACGGTTGTGGGTACCCATTAGGACTAGGAATGGATGTACCTAACGGTTACGAGTACCTATTTCAACTAGGACTTTATGTAAAAGCAGACCGTGAATACATACATGGACAAGGAATGTATGTAACTAGTGTTTATGAGTGCCAAATAGAACAGGCATGTCTTAACTTGGGCACTAAGTAGTCGACAGGACGAGAAATTGGTGTTCCTAATTGTAACCAGGCTCATCGGGATTAGCAATGTATGTACCTAGTCGATATGAGTATTTAATAAGACCAGGATTGTCTGTATATGGGGGTAATGCTCACCAAATAGGACAATAAAGGGTCTCACCAAGTGGTTATGCGTGCCCAATAAGACCATAAATGTCTATACAGGTGTCATAGGACGACGAATGAAAGCTCCCAGTGGTTGCCGGTACTCCAAAATAAATCCAGTAAGGTATGTCCCTAGTGGTTGATATTGCTCAGTTTGAATGGAATTTATGTACATGATGCTGTCAGTATCTAACAGGAACAGGAATGTGGTTATGTGTACCCAATACGACCAGGAATGTATGTACATGTATATGATGGTAGTGAGTACCCAATAGGGCCAATAATGGCTATGTATAGTGGCTGCGAGTACTCTATCATACCACTTATGTATGTACATAGTGGTTGTGGGTACCAACTAGGACAATGAATGTATGTATACAGTGGTTATGTGTTTCTAATTAGGCCCGGGTCTGTACATGGTGGTAGTGGTGACCCAATACGACACGATATAGCATCACTTAGTGGTCGAAAGTAACCGACCCAACCACAAATGTCTGTACATGGTGATTTTGAGTATTCAATGTGACCAGGAATACATGAACATGGTAGTTTCGGGTACACAATAGGACTAGGAATGTATCTATGAGTACCCAATAAAAAACGGACTATATGTACACGGGGGTAGTGATTACTCAATAGCACAACAAATGGTCGCACCTAGCAGTTGTGAGTTCCCAATCCGACGACTTATGTATGTAAATGACAATTTTGAGTACAAATAGGACCAGGAATACATGTATATAATTGTTATTGGTACTCATTATGACTAGAAGTGGATGTACCTAGTAGTGATGAGTACAAATATCTGTACATGCTAGTTTTGAACACACCAAATGGACTTGAATGTATGTACAGAATGGTTATGCCTGCTCAATAAGGCCAAGCATGTCTCTACATGGCGCCCCTGAGTTGTCAATTAGCGATCGACAGTATCCAACAGAAACATAAATGTCTGAACATAGTAGTAATAACTTATAAGTATCCGATACGACCAGGATTGTATGTACATGGTGGAAGTGAGTACCAAATTGTACCTATAATGAACCTAGTGGTTATTAATGGGTGCCAAATTTCGACCAGCAATATATTCTCCCGTATATGGTGGTTTTGAATATCATATAGGACTAGGAATGTATGTACCTAGTGCGTACCAAATAGAACCAGGACTGTCTGCACATGGAAGTAGTAAGTACCAAAAAGGACCACTGATGTCTGTTTTTTTGTAGTTTTTTAGTTTAAAAAGAACCAGTAATACATGTACAGTGTGGTCGTTGGTACCTATAAGGACTAGGAATAGATGTACCTAAGGGTTATGTACCCAACAATACCAGAACTGTCTATACATGGTGAGAATTTAATTTTTAATATCAAATATGACTAGGTATGTCCGTACTTGATGGTCGTGAGTAACACCTAGGACTGAGAATGGTTATACCTTTTTTCCCAAAAGGTCAAATAATGTCTCTACAAGTGAGTAGTCAATAGGTCAAGCAATGGCTGTACCTGGAACATGTAGTTGTTTTTGTCCAGTAGGGCCAGGATTGGATATATCGGGTATATGCGTATCCAACGAGACTTTGTATTTCTGTATATGGTTGTAGCGTGTACCCAATCAGACCAGAGATGACTGTAACTAGTGGTTTTAAGTACTCTAAAAGATCAGGAATGTGTGAGTCCCCAATCAGACCAGGAATGATAAGAACTAGCGTTTTTACTTTCTATGTGGCTAATGAATCCCTAAATAGAAGTCACCTCGTAATTTTATGGCAGATAAAGCCAGATGTAGTTTTACGCAAATGTATAGGGGATTCCAGTTTTCAAAGGTAATGAGTACCTTATTCAGTACTTAACTATTATAATGTTTGAATTCTTATATAAAAGTAGTCTTAATAAATAGTGGTCGTAAGTACCTTAGATGGCCGATACCGAGGTTGCTGTACTTCATGGCCAATTGGATTAAGAATGGTTGTACATTTTCGCCAATGATTTATGGCTGTTCCAGGTGGGGTAGGTTGGTCAGTGATAATTCACTATATTGACATACAAATGAATTTAGACACGAAAAATACTGAATTACATGGTATAAAATATTAGTACTGAATGAAAACATTACAAATTGTTCCGCATTCAGGGCTAATTTTGATATTTTTGACGTATTTGACCTTGACCTTTTACTACATATTTGACCTTGACCTTTTACGTTAAACTTAGGTCCACTAAAATGACCTGACATACATGCAGTTATTTATTAAAATATATCTACATAGACTGCCAAGTAAATAAATGGTAGATATAAACATGACCATTTCCTCGATATGATGGCCATTTTGTGATGCTACCAGTATGATAAATGATCGTTTTCTTGTGCCTTTGGACTTATTTTTTCAACCAAATATATATTCTTATGAATTAGAATACATGTAAGAATGAAACTACGTACAAATTATTAATTTTGAAGAAAAATGGAAGTTAACGTAAGAACCGTTTGGGCAAGATTGCCTTAGTTTCATAGAGTTTAAAAGTTTAGTGACCTTTGACCCCCACATAGTACGTACTTGCAAATGACATTCTATAATTAGTAAGTCTTTATAATGTTTCCAAATATGTTTTCTACCTATATCGCAATTCTGCTGACATTTAAGTTCATTTTGTCTTTTTTGTAGACATTAACGTAGCCCAACCCCCTTCAGCAAATTACAGATTTTCACATTGACCTCATGGCATATAAATGCGCAAACGAGCATAGATAGTCACGACTTGGACACTTATAAAATGGGTCGTCAAATAGGCTATGAACTATTCTTTCAAAATATATGCAAACTTCTTTTGGCCTCTTTCATTGAAAAAAGTATGTGGGTTCTCGGACTTATACAGATATCACATGTTTGTGTTTTTACTCTACTTTTATTTATTGTTCTACATATTTGACCTTTGACCTTTTGTACATGTGAAAGAGTTGAATATTTTGACTTATTTAATGAGCGATGGAATATTCATATTACCTTATATGAAAACAATATTCAATCAATGCTATTGTTACTGACCAATAGAAACAATGGTAGAAGTAAAACTAAGCATACCCTCAAAATACTGCTATTTTTCAATTGCTTCAATTTGCACCCATATGATACAAACATGTTTTTTTGTCAAATTCGGATATCTTCTTATCAATTGTATAACATTTTAAATTAAGTAGACATAAAGCAATAAAAATATGTGCAAAATATTGAATTTGGGGGAAAATGTGAAATTTGATGAAAAAGTATACTGGAGCATTTGTATAAATTATATGGGTTTTATCATATTGTTGACCTTTGACCCCTATTTACATCATAATGACTAGTCAAGGTTATCGTTTTTTATGTTTAAAGTGTTGCCCATTATGTGTTTGTTCAAATTGGCAAGAATTGTCCACATTGAACATAGTTTTCGTTTTTTATTAGACATAAAGTTACCCCTACCCCATTAAGAATTTATCCTTTTTTTCATTCACCACATGATACAAAAATGAGAATAAAATGTAGGTATACACGGCTTTGACACTTAAGAAATGAGTTTTCATATTGCATATGAAATAACCTTTCAAAATATGTACGAACTTCTTTTGGCCTCCTTCGTTGCAATAAAAGTGCGTGGGCTCTCGGACTACAACCAAGCACAGTCTGGCAGGGAAAACCTGTATGACTAACCAAGCACAGTCTGGCAGGGAAAACCTGTATGACCAACCAAGCACAGTCTGGCAGGGAAAACCTGTATGACCAACCAAGCACAGTCTGGCAGGGAAAACCTGAATGACCAACCAAGCACAGTCTGGCAGGGAAAACCTGAATGACCAACCAAGCACAGTCTGGCAGGGAAAACCTGAATGACCAACCAAGCACAGTCTGGCAGGGAAAACCTGAATGACCAACCAAGCATTTACCAAGACTGTCTTACTCGTACGTAAACAAATAACAAATCATATTTTATATTTTAGTGCATCGGCTGGTGTGGATGTGATTCGTCAAGATATCGCTCAGTATATTGAAAATCGGGACGGAATCCCAGCTAAAATGGAGGACATCATTCTCAGTACAGGTGCCAGTGATGGTATCAAAACAGTACTGAACCTGCTGATGACAGGTAAATATGGGAAGCAGAGAGCCGGTATCATGATCCCAGTACCGCAGTATCCTCTATACTCAGCTACATTCACTGAATTCAATGCTTGCCCTATACCATACTATCTAAACGAGGAGAACAAGTGGAGTTTAGACGTCAGCGAGTTAAAGCGTGCCATAACGGAAGCTCGGGGTAAATGTATCCCAAGAGCCATAATTTTTATGTGTCATCAATCCTGGAAACCCAACAGGTCAAGTTTTATCGAGGGAAAATATTGAAAGTATCATAAAGTTTGCTCATGAATTAAAGTTAATGATTCTTGCTGATGAGGTATACCAGCACAACATATACGCAGCAGGATCTCAGTTCTTCTCCTTCAAGAAAGTGCTCACTGAATTAGACAATGGTAAATACAGCAAAAGAGAGCTAGCATCGTTTATGTCTGCATCTAAGGGCTACATGGATGAGTGTGGTTTCCGTGGAGGCTATGCTGAAATCGTCAATCTACTTCCCGATGTTCGAGCTATACTGCTGAAATCCATCTCGGCCAAATTATGCCCACCAATCCTTGGACAAGTTGTCATTGACACTATCGAAAACCCACCAGTTGAAGGGGACCCCTCGTTTGCACTCTTTCAAGAGGAAAAATCACAAGTTTTGTCCTTACTGAAGCAAAAGGCAACATTTGTTTCAGAATTATTTAACAAAATCAAGGGTATTAAATGCAACGAGGTTATGGGTGCTATGTATGCATTCCCCCAACTCTTCCTACCCGAGAAAGCTGTCGCTGCAGCCAAGGCTCTAGGTCAAACACCAGACTTTTTCTACTGTCTACAACTTCTAGAGAAGACTGGTATTTGTGTTGTGCCTGGATCAGGTTTTGGCGAGAAGGAAGGCACTTACCATTTTCGAATTACGATCCTACCTAGGAAAGAAGAAATGGAAGCTGTGTTAGGCAAGTTTGAAGAGTTTCATCTTGGCTTCTTAGATGAATACAAATAATTAAGGTAATATATCAGTATTTGTCTGTAGTTGACAATAAGCTTGACGGATAGAGTGAATCATTCCTGATATAAAGGTCATAAATTAACAGCATTCTCAAGTTTGTTGATTAGGGTTTATATATATATATACTGCTTTCTCATGGAGTCGATCCCCTAAGAGATAAAAACCTAGCATGCACACTTCAAATTGTTTGGTCTGCAACTAAATTTCATTTTCTGACAGAGAAATAACTGAACTACAGTAAAATGAACCATTTTTGCAATAAAAAAGCTTTTATCTTTATATATTTACTGTGAAGCAAGTACCAGTCAAGAGGCTCTGTCATTCAGAAACTTTCTCATCGACTCGATCCCTCTGATTGGTCTGTGACATTTATTTGCTGTAATGACAGGAAAAGGTCCACTTTCAAACTTGTGTATGTTTTGGAAAGGAACCATCGCTGCGCGTGTTTATATTCTGCCAAAATAATTAGGTCTCGGGTCGATGAGAAGGATCGGGTCGATGAGAATCAAGTATATATACAGTGCCCAATTCACTTAACTAGTTTTCTTTGACTATTTCTTAACCAGTACTGATTTACCCTTCCACAAGGAACCAGCAACTTCTCCACAAGTGGAGGAAAATCAACTTTGTCATCTAATTAGCATGGACAGATGCAGTGAGTTATTACTGTATCGCAGTAGTTTTCAAACATCAATGTTAAATAATGCCAACTATGGCTCACAAACTAGTTCTCCATGTCTATTTACAAATTGTTATATAATTGTTTATTTTCAGGCTTACTATTGAATGTACCAAGACGTGCTTACAGCGTGAATTTCCTAAAAAAAGTAATATTGCTTCAATAAGGACAATAAATTCTTATCTCAAGCAGCTGTGTGACCATTCCATTTATTTTAACCAAATAACATTGTTAGGCGTAAAAAATTTGTTTCATGTATTCAGACCTACTTTCAAAAATTTACCGGGATCCTAAATATTTTCATGACATTTATATTGTTTAAAGGGCAGTTGCTTTTTCTCTATGTCATTTTTTCCCCAGGACTTTCATGTTTAAAACAGGAAACAAACACATTTTTCCAGGACTTTCATGTATAATACAGGAAACAAACACATTTTTCCAGGACTTTCGGTTTTAAAACAGGAAACAAACACATTTTTCCAGGCCTTACTGGTCATTATTTTTAGTTGCTTATAAGTGTAATAATACAAACATATTATTAGGAGTTCATTACTTTTTGTTAGTAACATGTATCAAAGGTTTGACGCCAAAAGTAAGGGAAGATGATCATATGAGAAAAGTGACTGACCCCTTGCGTCAAAGGCAATGACATAGAGCTCCATTAGAGTGGATGTTTATTAATATGAGAAAACCCCTGCAAAGTAATACTGTTGTTGATAGTGACTTGTAAAAAAGTGCCAAAATCCTTGTTCTATAATTAAAATTATAGACCTCTCGCATGTATATATTAAATGGAAAAAATGGTGTGTTTTTATATTTTCTACAACAAAGCATATTTTAAAGCATTTTAGTTTACCTTTTATACTCAGGTAAATACCTAGGCCTTCAAAAATACTGTTTGTTTACCCACCTGCTACCTAATACCTATCTGCCAAAATTATCCCTTCTTGAAAGTTTTTATTGAGCAAATCGAAAGAAATTTGGGTCAAAATTTGTTCAGTATTAGTTCTGTATACTACATGTATATTATGAAAATACATGACAGTATACATTTTACATGTTTATATAAAAATATTATTCCTACCTATCTACCCAAACCTATATGTCTTGGGTCAGGGGAGGAGAAACAACCAATATTTTATTTTAGGCTCTACTATAATTAATTCTGAACCAATCGCTATGCATTTTACAATTTTTCTACCAATTTTAGCTGTTTATTTTGACCATTGACATACCTGATTGTTATTATTATTTGTTTATAGTTTATTTATACTATTGTTAGTACTATTGAAGTATTGTTGGCTCTACACTCTTTTAATTTTGGAAAATAGCTGATGGGAAAAATGTATGCACAGACCTAGAGGGGAAAGAGAGGATTTTGTCAAGGCTTGAAGCCTGCGATCATGGAACACATTCCTGATCCAAAATTGGTCCAAACCCTCCCCCTGAGAAACATTGCTGGATCTACTGATGAACTAATACCTTGATTGGTGAATTCAGCAGACTGATTGTCAGCTAGGTGGCAGTTGACATTGTTTGTGTTTCACTTGGATCCCCTGGTCCTAAACAGCTTGGCTATGGTCATGAACCTTTGTATTATTATACTCAGTCTGTGAGATTTCAGCTCCCAGAGTTTAATTTTGCTGAGTTATACTTTCCTTAATTCTTTGAAAACTGTATTGTGAAATTGCTGCATTGTTTTTAAAAAAAAAATAGTTTAAAATGTTTACTTAACTTTTTGTTTTTAATTTGTTATGCAATATTTTTTATATAATTGTTAATGTGTGTATTTATTATATTTGTTATGGAACAGGCTTTTGTTGCCAGTAGATGTTCAACCTAAATAAGAGCTAATATACAAGACATTTTTCATGAAAAGGTACTTTCTTGTAAGCATTAAAACTATTGTTTGTCAGATAGCATAAAGTAGATGCTGATTTAGACAGTTGTTTTTATGCTAATGCTATTGAGAGGTTACTGTAAACCTGGAAATTATTTGGCACAATTTTAGATTTTAAAAACAATAATAAGGTCATTGCAGGAAACTTTAACACGCGTAAGTTTGTTGTCTCGAATATGCCGACGATCACCAAACTGCGAAAGTTAGTATTCGCAAAAGTAAATTGGTTAACAGTATTTTGATAAGTCATTTTTGTTAGTGTGTGTTGACTGAGTACATACTGTCATGTTGTTTTGAGGGTCACTCTGGAGAGATTGCATACGTTTATACCAATTATTAGGTCTTTGATTGTGAAACAAATTCTTTCAACTGATATTAATCACTGCAGACCCTTTTATCCTGATGGTATATATTGTCACTGGGTATGAGAGATTGTATTGATGTAAACAGTGTGCTTCATGTAATAACGTCATGTTTTTGTTTCAGCTTAACTTTTATAGCATCCCATTTTGTGGAAATGGTTGCTTAGCAACAGTTTCCGAGACATTCATATATAAACTTTATTGTTCATATCTTATTTACAGATTCAGAACAAATTGTGGCCTTATTTATGTTTGGTGTGATGGTTATAAAGGCTTATTTATATGCCTCACATACAGTGAGAGAGATATACTGTTTATGTGCTTGACGTCTGAATGTCACAAAGTTTGTACGCAATTGTTCTCTTTAACCAACTTCATATGAATAGTTTGTACCAAGCCTAGATGTGCACATTGTCAAATTGTTTTGTTGTTATGGCCCATTATGGGAGATGTATCTTTTTGGGTCAAAAACCCTTCGAGTTGTACTGTGTTGTCGCTTGAGACGGATTTTAGAAATTAATATTTCTGCAAAACTTGGGTAAAGTGTGTTTTTATTTGTACCAATTAGACCTGAGGTTACTTCACCTCTGATTTATGTGGAGAAAGACATGATAATACTTGTTGATGTGTCAGCCTAGCCAGGTTAACTAACACCCTAGTTAAATATTACTTATAGATCTATAGGAATCGAACTATATAAATCAGTGATATATATACATATTTTGTTAACACGGTATTATTCAGAGTTCGCAACCCTCATATTGCTGTATTTTTTATCCTAGTTCAAGGTATAGCTGGATAGTTCAAGGTATAGCTGGATATAAGTTCAAGGCATAGCTGGATAGTTTAAGTTGATGTTAAATATATTCTGTATTATTAAACCACAGTCAGTATGTACTAGTATTAGATCTACTAAAATACTGCACAGTAGTGATAGCACTGCAGTTTAATAAAGTTATAGATATACAGTCATACCTGTCTGTAAAGGCCACTCACCTGTAAAAAGTGGTTTTTGAAAAGATTAGATCGGGTTGTATTTGTTCAGATGGTCTATAACACAGCACAGACTGTATCAGTACACATGTTGCCATGCTTACAAAGCTTAAAGACTTCTCCTAAAATAAAATATATGCCAGCATGTGTTTTTACTTTATTTACAGCCTTACAAGAAATAATGTTCTATTGATAGCAGTGGCTGGTTAACTCCCAACCTGTTGAACTCCTGAGTTATAACAACAGAAATCAGGGGCGGTATTCACAAAGAATCTTAAGGATAAGGTTTCCCTTAAGTAGCAAGGTTTTCCTTAAATCAGCCAGTTTTTTCCTCAACCCCCAAGGAAAACCTTAAGTGGTATTCACGAAACATCTTATCTTAAGGTTTTCCTTATCTCGGCCGATTTTGGTCATAAAAGTTAAGGAAGCTTCGAGCTTCCTTAAACTAGATAAGGAAAAAATAAAATGGCGACCTACGTGTGGATTTGAGCGATTTTGACGAATAAACACCCCAATAACCATGAAAATACGGAAATTGTGCGTAAAAAGTAAATTCAACGATTAGCGGTACGCATTTTTTCGTCCAATATAAATGTTTAATACAGTGGTTAACCGATCAAAAGGGGAATAACTGCCGTTGACTGTTGGTAAACAGATGACACTGAAATTAACGCGTCGGTAGAAACTTGATTATTCTAGTCTCTATGAGCATATTAATTGTTAAATGAAGAGTTTGGACGATGTAGATCAATGCTTTGTCAGCATAAACACACACCGGACGACAAGATTGAGCGTTTGGACAGCTTGAAGGGACCGTAGCCAAAGTGTCATGTATTTTCGCGAACCTCGTCAAAGTTGAAATCACAAAACACTTTACAAGCGATGCAGGTTGTTTACTGTGGCTGAATCAACTAGTTTGACGACTACTTTCCTTTGGACAGGTATGTGAAGATAAACTATGATCATGACCTACATAGAAACCGCAGCAGTTATCTGGTCACTCGGGGATAGTTTAGCATCTTGTGTTTTGAAGTTCCAAGTTACTTTCCTGAATCAGTGAATGTTTCCTGTACTGTATAGATTCAGTGACACTAAAACCGTCCAGAAACGAAACACAATGGTCACATGCTTACTGGATTTGTGTCTGCAATGATTAGTGTGGAACTTTTGTAATAACTTAAACAGGCAGCTAGCTTTACTGGAAATTCCATCATTGTTTAACGTGTTGTGCCTTGTGGACTTGACAGCGGTATGACGAAAACAACCACAGATTGCCGAAAACATACGATCAACTGGTCAATCTCGGTCATGTAAAATGACTTCTACCAATTCACAGATGTCAGAGGAGTTCCACTTCACATATTCTAAGTGGATATAAGTGGCCCAAAAGGCAAGAAATGGTTTCATCAAGACAGAAGAAAATATTCAGAAGATGTGAACATTTCTTGGAACTTCTTGTGTGAAATTCAAACTGAAAGCAGTCAGAGAACTCATAAACAGTTACAAAAGGGAGACAAATTATTCTTCACCATTTATTTTGTAATTGATTCAGATCTTACTATAATTAAACAATAAAATAGTAATTAATATAAAAGTGTCATTAACTCTATTTAGTAGTGCATATGTGTTGGTTTTGGTATAAGAGTGGAATTTTATTTCTCAAAGTTATCACAGAAATCAAGATTTTCATTCATGAGTGTCACGGCAACAAATGCATATTTTAATTGCATGTGATCATGAACCAAACTGTTTTTCTGATAATTTATTCTTCCAATTCTCTTAAAATGGTACTGTGATTGGTTGAAATTTTAATTAAATGAATCACATTGAAATTAAAAAGTTATATTAAATGTGAAAAATATGGAACATGATCTAAAACTGTGTAAGTAAAACAGTGAAAATACACATGCTATTTTGAAACCATGAATAATCGGCTTTTTTTCACTTATAAAATTTATGCATCTCTATTATCCACATATACTAACCCGGATACAAGGAAAGTCATAAGAGAAAAATTGTTATGTTAAGATGTAGTTGTATTAATTATTTCAATTGCATACAAAGTGTAGCCGCATTTATGGTCCAGTGGTGGTGAGCTGGATTTGTAACCCGGTAATCTGGGTTCAATTCCAGTCCAGCAGGTATTACACGTGCATGAAAATTTGACTACAGTGTTGATTTTCCTCCACATGTGGAGAAATTGCTGTTTCCTTGTTTGTACTGGCTGAGAGACAGTCTAGGAAAACTGGTATTAAAAGTGAATCTGCCACTGTATATAGCTGAAATATTGTTGAGCAATAGTCTTTAACACAGATATACAGACACTTATCTGTTGTAAACTTCACTTATAGATAAACGGCTGCAAACTGTCTAGAATGCTGTATACTGTGATAGCTCTTGTTAAATTTTGACTTATTATTTGCCTTTGTCTTATTTAACTTGGTTTGTATACAGTTTTATTTTAAAATCTGTGCAATATTTAAAGTTATAGCAGTGATGACAGGTTTGATCAGCATTTTATATAACTTCTCCAACACAGTTTACTCCATTTTAGATAAAGGCTTGAATTTTTATTATCTAGCTGCAGGTAGTAATTTATAAGAAAAACAATTATGTTAGTTTATGTCTTTTTTTAATGTTTTTTCAGTTTTCGCACAAAATGTATTAATTATCAAATATCCATTGTGTGCCCATTCATGGCGATTGGTGTTATAGATTTGCTTTTGTCCATCTTGAGACATACACCTTAGATGATTCTCAGAAATGTCCACTTGTCAAGTTTCACTGTCAAGATTGCTGTTTAACAACAGACTGTTTGCTCTTGATTAGGATAATTGCTATTTTAGATGCGTGTTGTGTGAAAGTCTTAACATGGTCTTACTTAATTCATCAAAAAGTCATGTGATAACAGTCACATTGTGCATGATAGATTTAATGTTTAGATGTGACCAGTAATCTAGCAGAGTTATGACCCTTTGATTATATAAAATCAGCTATTTGTGCAAGAACTTAGTACACAAGCATGCAGTTGTGGATAAAAATATTACCAGATTCAGTGAATTACATTATGGCCCCTAAATCAAAAAGGTTGTGCATTAGTTAAGGTTGAACAAAGTTACAATATTTCCACAATGTTTGCTGGTTGTCTGGGTTACTTTTTTCCCATGTAACAAAGAAGTTAGGGCTTTGTGAAAAATCACTTTTTGGAAACACATCATGTCATGTCCTGTTTCTAATTTGAATTTGCTTTTTTGTAAGCTCTTGTTATTATGTCTCTCATATAATAAATGATTAAAATTCAGTTCATGTCATTGTTTATAATACACTATTAAGTGTAGCACATGTTTTTGTGGTATAGAAAATAAAGACAAACCTCATATACATTTTCATTTATTGTTTTCCAGTTGCAGATTGACATACTTGTACTATTGTAATATTGGTACATGTATGTCAGAAAGTAGTGAGACAAAAGAAATAAATATGATCCAAGAAACATTTAATTGAATAATGGTTGATTTCAAGTGTTTTGAAAATCCATCCAAGTTAATCCATCCAAATTTCAATGATGACATTTTAACTTTAGCATTTGCATTAAAATGGCCCACTTGGATAACTGAAGCACATATATTCATTATATTTAACCTCATTGAACAAAGTCATGATTTGAACAAAAATCTACATGCATTTTTAAAATAGACATGGCTTTAGCAGGGTTATGACTATATACTCAGACTGCAATACATGTAATGATAATCATAGCTTGCATATATTGTGGAATTCGAACCTATGCTGCAAGCTGCCAAGCTGCTGAATACAAGGATTAAACCACTCGCCTTTGTCAATAAAAAGGCAAGGATTACACCAATCGCCTATCATGACTATAAAAGGCAAGGATTACACCACTTGCCTATCATTGCTATGTCAATAAAAAGGCAAGGATTACACCACTCACCAATGTCAATAAAAAGGCAAGGATTACACCACTCGCCAATGTCAATAAAAAGGCAAGGATCACAAAATATACAACCATATACATGTACTTGGAACCTAAACGAACATCGCCATCTAAACGATTTGTAACATGCGCACATTCTGAAAATTTCTCAAGGGGGGTCTGACTAATGGTTTTTTCTTGGTCCCTATGAACATACACTTAGACCCTCCCGTCGAACTTGTGTATCATAACCAGTTCAGTCGACCCACAAATGGCACAATATGTGTATGTACGAAGAATATAGATCTATACATGCACATACATGTATATCGTGACTGTATACGCACTTGAATGCATTATGATATTTGAACCTGTCAGGGGCGTATAACCAGGCTTGAGTTGATGCTACGCATGGTTTAGGGCCCTCATGGAAATTTGGCCATATTTTACTTTTCAAATTAATGTTACGCATGTGCGCACGTCCGTATCGCTAGCTATGCCCCTGACTGTTGGAGCGCATGTAGTCCGACAAAATTATGATGCTTTGTGTGTTCATTATATACGGGTATTGCATTGAGCGAATGGAAAATAGCCCTTGTGGCATGTATTCACGTAGGTGTCTGAATTAGCGACACCCACATCTGATGATACTTTAAGTTTTATTTAAATAATATCATCGGTAATGTTCTGATGGGAGGACCATTTTATTGTGTGCAGACAGATTTTGATTGTACATGTGTGACTGGTAAACATATTAGCCTTGGAAAAAATGAATTATCCTGCAGCTTGCTCAACATCTGACAAATGCGTGTTTTCAGCACAAATAGCTTCACATCTACTTATTTACTTTTTATTGGTGTGTTGATCGATCCATAACAATACTTAACATTGGCACCATTGGCATTGAATTATGCACTTGTCAACGTTTTCTCCCAGAGGGGGGTTATAAAGGGGAATTCCTTGGAGTACGTGTCCCCGTCCATAAATACGGGCCAAGTCTAATTCCCGCTTCATGTGACGACAGGGTTTATCAAATTCCCGTGCATCGGGAAAGTCTCTATGTCTAATTCCCCGTGCAACCCCCCCCCCTTCTAGGGGAAACATTGATAAGTGCATTGGCTTGTTTAAATGGACAGAGATTGGATCTACATATAGGCCTACTAGAATTCTAGCTGTCATGATACATAGAACAAAAGTCTTTTATTCAATAGATCGGAATTTAGTATGAAAAAAAGAAATTTTCAAATAGATCTAGTAGTAATTTACTGTAAATTTAATAACATTCACAGGGTAGAAATCTACCGTACTTTAGTCCTACAGATTAACCAAACACAGCGCTATCCGAACATTGGTCAAGTTACTCTGCGCACGTAATTCTACGCGAAAACTTCACAAATATGAATGTGAAAACTGCCGTATGTATTCACAATTAATCATATGATAACCTTTATAGCATTGATCAGCCAAAAATAGCTGCCCGTAGCGATAAAAAGGTTAAAAAACATCCGTAATAACAACAGACTGTTTGACAATTAACGAAAGTGCGCGTCAATTTCAACTTCCGTTACTATTTTAAGAACGGGAAATACCTAGTTTGCCTGGCAACGAGTTTAAGGATACCCTTAAGGGAAAATAATAATTTGCATATATATAAGGAATTCCTTGGGTAAGTATTTCCTTAAATGAAGATAAGGAATTCATTAAGGTTAAGAAATTCCTTATCCTTATCTGAGGAAAATAATTTAAGGATAAGGAAAACCTTAAGGAAAACCTTAAGATTCTTTGTGAATACCGCCCCAGGTGCTCATGGTGACAGGGATTTTTACTTATTGGTAATGCTAGAACATCATTAGGTTAACTGTTTGTCGTATCTGACTGAAATATTGCTGAACAAATGTGACACGCCTGGACCAATCAATGACTCACGTATAGCAAGATAGCACCAAGCAAAACAATTTGTGCGTGATGGTAGTAACACCAACATACATGTAGTGTGGAATGAAACTTGTGATGTTTTATATGGATTATATGGATGTCAGGTGTTTAATGTGCTGCTTCTACCTTATATCATCGGCTTTAAATTGACAAAAATATACCAAATCCTAAATACACATACCCCGGTAGTTGTGTTTTAAGAAAGATTTTATTTGGTACAACACTATATATAACCAACATATTGACAATGTTGCAGGTTAATACAACAGAATACATTCACACAATTAAGACAAGCCTATACAATAACAGAAACACAGCATTAATGAATTGATCATCTAACGGTCATTTTTAACAATGTCCGCTGTACCAATGTGTTGATTGCATTCTGGCCACCACTTCCTGTATGCTCCCATCTACAAGAAAGTGTGTTTATACTATACTAGTAATATCAGACGTTTGCATTGGCGTCCAAAAGGTTCTATCAAGCCAAAACAAAATGATACTGTGGTTCTAGTAACAACACCTTCACTGTTGCCCATACCCTAAATATTGTACTTGCAGTTTGCTGGAAGCCACCACGCGTCGTCGTTGATTTTCCAGCAAATATAGCACAGAGAATTTGACATGATCCTGACCTTTATGCATGAATATATTATAACGTTCCTGCGTTGAATATATAAATTTCCGCGAGCAAATCGTGCAACATCGGTTCTTTAGATTTGTGTTGGTATTACACCTCGAGTGTCTTCGTGATATTTTGTATGAAAGCATACAACCGCGATTATAAATAGAGACAATACGTCCGCTGTTAAACTATGCTAATAGAAGTTCGAGAGTCGTGTCAAATTCTCTAGACTATACTAGTCAATAAAAGTAATTAAAATTAGTAATTAAAATGGTGTTCCTACCTATCAGCCTTAATTTGGCTCAGCATGTTATCAGAACCGCACTATTAATTTGTTTTGGCATCAACAGAATGGTATTCATATTCCAACAGTATACATTCAATCCCCACGTGAGACACGTGCACGATGCTGATGCAACGATCATTATAAGTTCACGTGAATTTCCATTCTGTTAACCGTCCGTACGATAAATCAAAGAAAAGCATGAACACTCATGATACGTAATACGTCCTCATTTGTTTGTTCTCGCTAATCCTAATAATCACATTTATGGAGGGGGCGAAAATGTTCGTGTGCAGCACTCAATGCCTTCAGAGTCAGGAATACTTATTTCCTCAATTACTGGAGATGTAGTAAATCGGCCAATCAAAATTTAATGTTATCTTGAACTTACTAATACAAGTATTTCATTTTTTCTCATTTTAGTACATGTACATATATCCATTATTTCCTAAGTGTGACTCCGCTTTCGAATGTTCATTGCACGATTATCTTATAACGCCTTTTGTATTTTCAAAATGTTGAAGGTAAACCTCGTATAAGGTGATTTAGTTGTATAACGGTTGGAATAAATTCATGCTTTTCAACAAAATCTGCGCTGCATATGTTGATTTCCTGTGGTCCTGGAAATTTACCGTTTTTCAACCACTGAACAAATCCTGCGGTTTCCCTGGAAGCCAGCCTCTTCTTCAGACTATATCCCAAATTAGATGCGACACTTTTATCATCGGCTGTAGCCACCCCTTGCCACACATAGAAACAATCATTTTTGCTTCGATATTTATTGGTATACATGTATCTCTCTTCTAGGAAAGCAATCAATGTTTCTATGTTGTGTGTGTTCGCCCAGGGTGATTCGATGTAGCTTTCTGACCAGATTTCTGGAAAGGACACCAAGCTCTCCAGCTCATGGTAAAGAACGATAACTCGGTATGGTGTTTGCCACAGAGTCTGTAGACTGCTACCCCACATTTTTTAATTTGGTGTTGTGAACGGAGGCGGTACCAGCCTGTAACCGAACACGGTTCGTAGTTCAGTGAGGAGCATATTGTGGGCAGTGTCCCACATGTTGTAAAAATGACTAAAGTTCAAAATGACAATTTCCGTAGGATTATTGTCCAAGAATGTGTTAATGTCCTTCAAGGCTAAAGGTACAAGCCCGCCATACAAACCATGTACAAACCGGAACTCCAGGGTATGTGGGTGAATAGCTACCCGGAAGTCGAAAAATCGGATCCCCGCCTCCAGTTGCATAGCAATGCTTAGTGTTTGAGTTTGTGACCAGTTATACACTACACGCTTGCCCAGACAATTGTTTCCCAGTCGTCTGATAAATTTAGATTGGTCGACAGCCACGCCCAGTGAGGGTTCTAAATCACTTGTGTCAGAGTCGTGTGAACCTACAATAAACGATAAAAAGTATTTATTTTTTTATGATTACGTATTATCGACGAACCAGAAGGTGTTCTTCCAGATATATATATATTTACATATTGAAGATACATTGTTACCATCTGTTTGATTTTCTGACGTGAGAAGACACCTTTTGATCAGGCCGAAAATTGCCCCTCAAAGTCGGTAGTATAAAAAAAATATGGCCAATCTTGCAGGGAAAGAACCGAATAACCACCACTTATGACAGTCTCAGTCGAACACAAACAAGCCAGCATATACAACTGGCGAAAGTCCTTAAAAGGCGATAGACCCTAGTCCTTCCATCGTAAGATGTCGTTCACGCTAAAGATTGAGTTATAGTTAGAACATATTAAGTAAATTTTAATGATTAAAAAGGGCGGAGCGAGCGAAGCGAAGCGAGTCCTTTTTAGTCATTAAAATTTACTTAATATGTTCTAACTAACTTAGAATATAACATTCTGCATTCTGATTGGCCGATAGAAAGTAGCGCCAATGCATGACGTAAAGTCTGTGAAGAGAAAATTTTAATGATTAAATTTTCGGTTAACCGCCAAAATGCGGCGTTTTCATTGGCTCATAATGTAGGTTATATTCTAATGTGATATTATGCTTGGTTCTACCTATTACTTTTTGTCTGAACATTTTTAATGGAATAAATGTACTAGTAAACGTTGAGCAAAAAATATCAAAGTATTTTTCAACACATGAACATACATTATGGATAAAATGATTACAAGTAGTACCTGGAATAGCTAAACACGTGACAGGTGCCTGTGTCCACGTGGTAGATCCCCCATCCAACGATTGTAATTCGTTAACGTAGCCTCCATCTTATTTCTTAATTAAGTAAAATATAAAAATTGAGTGAAGTATGTCCAACTAGCCTAGTTGAATTAATGACCAGCCAATCTATAGCAGAACATATTTTTAAATGACCAGCCACTTGGGGCAAAGGTCTACATTTGCATATGTATGAGTAACCATCACAAGTGGGTCGTTCAATACTGGTGTAACTTTATGCTCTTGTCATCAAGAAATGAAGCATATCGGGTATTTTCATTGAACGATTAATTGGTAATTTTACTTAAGTAAAGGGTTTTGTAAAGGTGTCGAAATGTCAAACTTGGACTAGCTATGATACATTGAAATTATCTAAGCAAAATATTAAATTTAATTTCTCGTCCGATGCCCTCTTAGACTTTCTAAGATCTTTAAAGGTGATTTTAAGCACCGAACGAGTTGTCCAACAATAACTTTAATGCATTAATTATGCTGAAACAAATGGCGGATTTTGTTTAAAGGTTTCAATACAAGAAAGGCCAAATACCACAGGTAACCGTATCGTGACGTAGTTCCTTCTAGGATTTATTAAAAGAATACAATATTACTCCAATTACTGTAAACTAGATGTCATGCCTTATACGGGTTTCCGAATACTCGTATTTCAACAAAACTGTTTAAATTTTAATATGAAAACTTCACTATCGCTAAATACATTGTACGAATGGAATAGATTAACAAATAACCAAAAATGTTACATTCAATACAATATAAAAAAACATCGCCCCTTGGTTTCAAATGGGTTTTGTTTGAAGCGCGAAAGTTCTAGCACATGTAGTTAAAATACCATGGTTTTGTCTCACAATTCTATGAAAAAAATAAAGAAAAATGTAACTAATAACGATTTACTAAGAGGTTGGTGCCATGTACGCTGTGTGTCGTGCACCAAACATAGTCGCAATGAAATATATTCTTATCGCGGATTTTAAAATGTGCCATTATCGCTAGACTGTAATAAACGTCTTATCTCAAACATACTAACTGACTTATACGAGGGATGTCCGTTAAGATTTGAGACTTTGTCCAGTATCTAAAAGGTATACATGTACTAGTAAGGCGTTCACTCAGTCTGCGGTTCTAACTGAAAGTTGAAGGAATATTCTTTATTAGATGATTCTTTCAGCCAGTATAAGTTTCGAATGTATCCTCTCAGAGGTTGGTTTATATCAATGCATTCCCAAAACTTTCTGGACAATCCTCGCAAGACTGTATCTGTCATTAGTAGCCCTGTTTTAACGTGTTTTCAAACTCATTCCAATATGGGGTTAGTTTTTAAATTAGTTTTAGCTATATTTCTTATAGCTGAGATTCCGGTCATTATTGCAAATGATGATGCATTCGTGTCGCTTGTTAAGCGAATGGACGCACTGGAAGCTAAAAATGACGCACTGGAAAGTAGAAACGACGCATTAAAAGTTAGAAACGACGCATTAGAAGCTAGAAATGACGCATTGGATGCTAGAAATAAGGTCCTCTCCGACGAGAACGAAGACTTGAAAGCCAGGGTCGAAGCTCTGAAGTCATTGCAGCTAATCAACAGGAGGAAATCAAGCATCTTGTCGTCATATCGGAAGAGCTAACAGCCTCTCACGAGCACTTTGCGGACTGTTTCCAGGAACCAACAGAACAGACAAGTCCTGACGATGACGAAAGGCATGAAGTCAAGGAAAGATCTCAAGGCAAGTTGAAGTATCAGATATATACATGTAGATGATAAATGATTTCATCAGACGAAGCGTTCCCTCCTGTTGCTGCCAAGTGTTGTTCTGGTCGTTCCATATTAATGTTGTTTCATTTCATACATGTTGAGATTGTTTTATCATCATTATCTACACTCTTTTCTTGTTACCTTGTCCATCGGTGTCAATGTCCGATCAGAGTCCTTGTAGCTTATATAGTCTCACAATCAAGTTATTGCATTAAGCAGTCGATCGGGATCAAATGAAATACGCATGTGTTAAACAGTCAACTGTTTTAGAAGCCTATTTCGACTTAGCTTAAGACAAGTTAGGATTAAGGGTAGTACTTTGAACTACGACCATTTTCTTGCAATGTGCAAAGTTAGAGTTATATTTTTTTTTTCACAGCTCGTGCGATGTCCAGGATACGAAAGGCAAGTAACGAAATGTCTGTAGCCTTCTATACCTATCTGGACCATCACATTGAAAGTCCTGGGGTTCATCAAACCGTGGTATTTGATAAAGTTATCACCAATGTTGGAAATGCTTACAATCCACATGCGGGCGACTTCAGGTATAACGCTTTACAAATTCGCACCTTAAACTCTACAGTAAACTCCCTGAAAACTGGACTCCCTGAAAACTGGAATCCCCATAAAAACGGACGATTTCGTAGGTCCCAAATTTTCTCCTTATTAAGTCAACTAAAAAGCTTCCACAATACCGGACTCTCAGAATTCCGGATACCGGACGGCATCTGCGGTCCGCTGACAAATACTTTCGACAAATGTATTTTACACAATCTTGAACATTCGATTTAAAGCCTATGTCGAACTGAGTATTTTTGGCCTCGGCAATGAACTCCCGATTTGAATTAATGAGCATTCGAGACATTGGGAACAGGTTCCTCGTGGTCTAGGGGAAGCTTCGGGTAAGTCATGAGACAGTTTGTGATATCGGAAAGAATTGTGATGAATCGGGTGGTATCGAAAGAAATCGCGTGAAGATCGCCGATGTCGAATTCCTTAGTGGGACGTAGGCTTTAGGTACCTCGGAAAAAAATCGGACGATGTTATTGAAACTTGGTACAAACAAATTATTAATGACTCCTATTCACGTTGGTGTATTTATTTTGGTCATAATTGTATACTAGTACGTTGTTTCGTGTGTCATAGCACCACCTAGCGGACACATGCGTGCTGACATGAAACCATTCGTGCCCTGATTATGCACCAGTCAATTAAAACCACGGGGCCCCAACCCCCGGGGAAGGGAGTAATAGCGGGGAACACTCCCGTATTTTTACCTTTCCGGTATCCCCGCACTGCGGTGAGTGCGGGGTTTTTGTTTCGCGCCAAATGAGCGGGGAAGTATAGCCGTGACTATAACCGTGAGGTATAGGGCGGTGCAATTTGGGGAGGTTTTACAATTAGGTATGGGGCTGGGATTTTACCTGGGGTTGGAAAAAGCAAAAGTAAAAATCTCAGCTATTCCAGGGGGTTAGGATGTGGTTTTAATTGACTGGTGCATTAAGACCAGGATAACTGGATACTTCATTTGGTCACTATTTATACGCAACTAAAATAAAACATTTTAATTATGCAGGGCACCTGTTAGTGGCGTCTATGTGTTTTCTACAACTATGATGGCTGGAACTGATAGTGTACCATATCATTTCCAAATAATGCGTAATGGTTCCGCTGTATCGTACATCTATATTCCTCATGGTGGGACAGCCAGTCACGAAGCGATATTTCACCTCAGCCAGGGTGACGATGTAGCAATCCACAATCTGGACGCCGGTCACAGGATATATGCTTGGTATTCCTCATTTTCCGGTTTCTTGTTACAACAGGACCTACCTGAAGTCGGTTTAGTTGGAAAATAAATTGTTGTTAAGTAATCGACAAAACACATCGATCCGTGTTTTTGTTAATTCGTTCAGTATTCCGAATAATATATTCCGGGACCACCCGAGACATTGTCCTATACGTGTAGTTATATCCATCAAACCCAACAGTGTACGTAGGAAAATACACCAAAGACCGCATTTCTGCGTTGAACGCACTTATACCTAAGATATACACACACCTTCAGACTTTGGTGTAGGGCATCAGTGTGCTTTGGCTAGAGAGTCCATTGATTTAGATGATATTTAATATTGTTACTAGCTACTAGTATCACTTACATTTCTCATTGATCACCACTACATGAACTCGCACTTATACTCAAAACAAAAAGTCTAGTCAGATATATTTCAATTTAGGTTTAAATTGTGGAACATTGACCAAAACGGTCGAAAATTGACTATGACATGTAAATAGGGCATATCTGACGATATACATGGCAATTTTGCATTAACACGATATGTGTGACGTCTTTCCAGCCAATACCTCAAATTTGACGTGCAGGTCATGTGCAGACTCACCATGGGGGAATTGTCTTCCAGCTCATTATAACAAAGTCCTCCAATACAGACGCCATCGGGGCGCCAATCAGATATCTGGCTTGTGCGTCGTTGTAGAAATGACAGCCCGAGGCCGACGATGTATCGCTTTTGCTCGGAGTCGTGGAGGATAAATAGATTTTGAGAAGCTTCAGAATTTTGGTTTCGACCCCAATGTGTTTGATGGTGTACTTTTGTGACAAAACATGTTCTGTGGTGATCATCCTTTAAGGGGTTCTTGTAGAAATGAATAAAGATATAGATAAAATGATAGTTTGTAACTTCAAATAATTTATGTCAATAAAATTAGCATACGAATACCTACTGACTAAACTTTTTGTTTTCAGTATATTATCACGTAGGTTATGACGAAGTCAGAGGTCAATATCACTTTTTGAAGGTCAACTAAACTTCATATTCATCGAAACATTATAAGTCGACAACTGTTATATTGTATAACATGCCATACGTCAAGGAAATAAAACCTATTGGCTCTTTTTAAATTATAACAACTTCAGCCTCTCTTCAGAAACAAAAGACGACTCTTCAAATGTTCTAGCTAACAATGCTCTTCTTATGTATATGTATGAGAGAGTATCAGTAACGTATTTATTAACGGCATTTATCATTAATGGCTAGGTCAGAGCCTATAAATATGTATGGGCAGCTGTAGGCCAAATACTACGGGAAATAACGTAACGTTGTCTGGAACGTTATACCGCAGGAAATGACGTCACGCCATAAAAAAGTAATATCCACCCCAGCCTCGGTTTCGGGAGGTGTATATTAAAAATTATAGACCTCTCGTGCAGGCCGTCTAAGCCAATCAGAATCCTTGTTACATAATAGGTACATGTATACAATATTATGTTGTGTTTCTTAAAATGTGTACCGCCAATTTAACATGTAATTGCTTTCTTATAACAAAACACATGCCTCTCGATATCGTTAGCCAATTTGTAATAATCTAAAACTTCTCTTACACACCATTTCTGATGCTATGCATATCACGAGGGTATAGGGTAATGGTAGGTGCCCTTTCGTTCGTCGGGTCCGTCCTTCCGAGTCTTCTGTGTGCAACTTATCATACATTTCTAAAGGAATTTTGGAGAATTTTTTACAGAATTTATACTATAAGGTGTCCCAATCGTGAAAGCTCGGTCATTTCCGTTTATCTCCGGTAATTATACTTCGTGTCTAAGTGTAGTAATACACCAAAGTGAGTTATAAGTCCAGCTACCTTCGCGTGAAAGTAACAAATTATGTATCCGTCAATGAGATGGTTATTTTTTCTTTCTCTATCAGTTTTCTTATTTTTACGACCATAAGAAACCATATCATGACAGAAAATCCAACATATTTAATGTTATTCATAATTTATATTTCCCATGCACGTGTTAAAAACATCAACAAACATGACCCATATTTAATTTCGGAAAAGCGGATTTGTTTACAAATATACTGCTTGACATACGGTTCATAACAAGTTAATATATCGCCTGCACACAAGTGATTAATCGTTGCTTGGAATTTCATAGTGTATATTTGCTGTTTGTGTGAACATGCATTGTCATAAATCAAATGGCCATTAATTCTGAAAAATCCAAGTATTTATCTATATCAAGTAAACGTAATAAACATCATATTGTTGGATCCAATCTCAACATTCCTTTTCATGATAATTCTATTGAAGTTACTTCACCAGCAAAGTTATTAGGTATCACAATTAATGATAGCCTATCTTGGGCAGACCATATCAATAATGTGATAAAGAAATGTAATTCCTATTTGCACCTCTTATCTAGAATTAAATATTTTCTTTCCATTGAAACTCGGAAGCGCTTTTATAACGCATATATTCTTCCACATTTTGACTTTTGCTGTGTTGTATGGGGAAATTGTACCGGCAGTCTTGAAGATAAACTTATAAAATTTCAGAAAAGAGCAGCTAGAGTAATTCTTGATTGTGATTATTCAACTCCTTCAAGTATTCTATTTACAAAACTCAAATGGATGACATTTCATGAACGTGTTATTTATCAGAAAGCTATTCAAATGTACAAAACTCTCAGAGGTGATGCACCAGACTATCTTAAATCTGCATTTAAATTTACTGCAAATATTCATTTTCACGACTGTTACGCTCATCTTCTACATACCAATTATATAGTCCTAAACCCAATTCCGAGTTATTTCGCCACACTTTTGCTTTCTCTGGTACCTCAATATGGAATTCTATTCCTCATAATATCAAAAATTCTTTATCAATTCAACAGTTTAAAACATTATATCTACGCTGTGTGAAGCCGTCTTATTTTGAAACACCCCATGTTTCTGCTACTTAAATATCTAATGACTGGCTAGTCATAATCATTACTTCAATACACATGTATAGCCATATATATATATATATATATATGTCTGCAGAATGGCATGCAGTGTGTTTTATGTTTCAATTCCGTATCATGCTTTTATAAATACCATTGTTATAATTTACATGTTATATGATATGCTGACTCTTATGATGTCCCTATATCGAATTAAGCTTTATAGTGATTAATTATAAATTTAATTGATTAGCATTTTGATTTATACCTTCCTTTTATTGTAGATTCCATACATATCGGTTTCGCACATCCTTTCACTTAAACTCTTTTATGAAATTCCCCAATTATATATAAAATTATGATATTGTGGACGTCATATGGGCCAAAATTGCCATTATGCTTTTTTTCATTTTATGTACTAGTGTTCTTGTTCAACTGTTTATTGTTGAGGATCTCATGGAAGATTGCCATTTAATTTAATTGTCAAATGAGTTTCCTCGTAAAATTAAGTCTTTATTATTATTATTATTATTATAATGTGTACCGATGGCAGGGTGCTGCCATTTTATTATAATGTGACTGAAAATATTCAATATCGCGCCATGTTTTTTCAGAGGTCTATTGCAATGCATAAAGACCGACGTGATCAGAATGTAAGGTGCGCCCCAGTGCATATTGGCATTGACGGATTTTTGACGGTGGGCTTATCGGGGTCAATGTCATAGTTTGAGGCCCATATGGAAGATTGCATTATAATATTAGCCTCGTAAAATAAATACTTACTTACTAAAATAGATAAATTGTTTTGACAGACTAACATTAGTTAGGAATGAGATAGCATGATGAATCTTGTTAAAATGATGTATGTCATTTCCCGATCTCCTAGTTTTAAAATTAAGATAATGGTGAAGCAAAACATTACCTTGACACTCCAAACGATCCACCTTTCTCGCATTGCTCCGTCGTATTCGATCTCAGAGCTCGAAAATACGCTTAGACAGGGTGATATTGATATGCAACTTTTTCGCTCGCTTCGCTTGCGTGATCTAATCAATTATCACTTTATTGATAAGTGAGTTCAATGCTGTATGCTTTAACATGATCGGGGACTGATAAGTCACAAGGTGCCAATCATCGGGTACAGACATAAAATGATAAATGCAGTTAGCTTGATTTGTAATAAACCTGTTCCGTTTTCATTAAAAAAAAGTCTCTCAGAATGCAGCAGACGAATTCAGTGTTTTCAAAAAAAGTCCCGGGGGAGAAAGCCCCCCCCCCCCGCCCCTAGATGCTGGGTTCCAAATATTTCACGTTTTCCGTTAAAACGAAAATGAAGCACTAGAGTTCGCAGGGTATGCTGCTCAGATAGACATTGCATTTTTTCTTGGTGACGAACTCTCAACACCTATATATCAGTGAATATTGACCAGTTGATTATCGTTAATCTAAGCTATGCTGCTCAGATAATAAATGTATTTTCTTGCTCGCTTCGCTCGCTGTAGAAATAGGTATATTCAATGAAAGTTTTCGAATAGCCAATGAGTTTCTTGGGTATGCTGCTCAGATAATGTCTGATTTTTTTTTCAGTTTTTACAATAACTACATCAGTGAATGTTACCAAGTAATAAGGATGTGGGGTATGCTGCTGAAATAGATAATTGCCACTGTCATCTACTGTGTTAAAAGTGTATGAAATGGTTTTGTTGGATAGATGTCAAAGGACGTTATTAAAGAACATCAACAAACAACAAGGAGGGTTTCAACGCGGCCTTGGTTGCATAATGAGTTCATTTGTCCTACTAGAATGTCTGTATTTCGGCTATGAACAGCCTTCCAAAGTGTATACGTGTTTTCTTGATGGCAAACAGGCATTTGACCATGTGTGGCATACCGGATTATTTTATAAGTTAATGTAATATAATGTCGATGCCACCACACTTCTATTAATTCGAGAAATGTATACAAGTACGAGTTCAACGAGTCGCGTTAGATGTCAAAGATTGGTATCAGCAGAATTTCCCGTGTTACAGGGCACGCGACAAGGTGGTAAAAGTTCACCACTTATGTACCTTGTTTTCATTAACGGACTTATAGATGAACTGGAAAACAGTGGGTTAGGTTATTGTATGTACGGGAAATCAGTTTGTTCACCAACAGTCGCAGACGATATGACATTGATCTCATTTTCAAAGTCAGGCATGGACAATATGATGGACATCTGTTGGAACTATTCTCGGAAATGGAGATATTTTTACAATGCTTCGAAATGTAAAGTGGTTGTATTCAATGACCGATTATCCAAGGGAGACAATCGAGTATTTTCAATTGGACCAGAAACAATCGACGAAAGTGATAGCTATTGTCATCTGGGTATTACGTGTTCGGATACGATATCCACTAAGACAAACATGCAAGAGGCATGTACAAAGTTACGTGGTACATATTTTAGTGTAGTTAACAATGGTATTGATACATCATCAGTGAATCCGATCACAAACAGAACTATATACCAAACTGTTGTATTACCTAGGGCATTATACGGGTGTGAACTGTGGTCATCGTACTCCAACAATGATATCATGAAACTAGAGAGGGCTCATCGTTTCTGTATCAAACATATGCAGCCGTTCGCTAAAGGCACTAGTACGAATGTATCTCTGACAAGTTTAAATTTCTTCGCCATAGAAACAACAATATACTTCAAGAAGCTTCAACTGTTAGGACAATTGTGTAGACTATCTTGTGATTACCTTGCCAAATCAGTTGTTGTGCAGAGATAAGTACGATTTGTTAATGGTGACAGACAATCAATAGGTTTTATTCCCGATATCTACTGACTTTTGAACAAATACAAATTGGTCAATTATATTCAAGCATTTATACAAAATGCGACTTTTCCTACTAAACATAATATGGAATGGAGTTCTAAAACGGAATGTGATGTCTCCTAGTCACATCAGAATGTTTGAAGACGCCATACAAGGTGACAACAATTGGCTGTTTCCTAGTGTCGTAGACAATGACCGCGGTTCCCCTTTGTGGCTTGTCTGCAAGAACACGCCCTCCTTATCGCGTACATGTAGAAACATTCTTCAGACTGTCATGAAGTTTACATCCAGACACTTAAAGACTTTGAAAACGCACCACTTATACAAACCACGCAAATATATACATGTAGTAATCAATACTTTTTTGAAACAAAAATGTGTATACTGAAAGCTTATTATATGTTTAATCCACTAGCAAAATTTCATAATAAAAGTGACCAAAATAGCAAAGTCACGTGACATCGATGTGTTCAAGTCTCAAATGCCAAATTCACAATTTAGTAGTTTGTGTATAACGATTTGTTCATGGTGCATTCACAACATCGGCTACTCATGAACAACATCAAATTTTAAATGTGCTGCTGAGGGAATGTTCCACCATTCATGGACATTTTTTGGAGAAGCTCTCGGGCAGATCGAGAATCAGCGCTCACCCGTGGACACGGCTTTGTAAGAGCATGTCATCTGTTTTAAATGAGAGCACAATCTGAACATAAAACTGGAATATCCATCACGTTGAAATGTTTTTCGTCCATAAAAGTGATTATTTTCTGTACTTTATGTGAGTGATTATCATCATGCTGCCTAAGGTTAACTTCGTTGTCGCCGGAAATAGTGATACAAGAAGGGAATGGCTACAGAACGTCTTCGACGTAAGATTGAACACAAACTGACGAACGCTACTAAATGCAAATGTATTTATCTGACAGTGATGGTTGCAGATCGGAAGCTGTTTCGTCGGCTGCGCATGCGCATTAATGTATCCGTATAAATTGCCATTTTAGGCCTTTTATCCTGCCTTGGCCGGTCAGTGACGGTGTCAGTGCTCGTAAGCGGTTCTTGTTGACGTATATTTGTTATACCATGACAATGGAATCGCGCGAAAGCGACGTAGTTGCTACTTCCGGTATGTAACATTTCTACACCTCTAGACACATCATTGTCGGGTGAACGTGCCATGCCAACTAATGATTTTGGATGATTGAAAATGTGATTTTTTTGCATGTTTATGTATCGTGTACACATTTATGTTTACACAATTTGGATATTGTATCCACGGGAGATCTACGGGCGAAAAATGACAAAAAATACGAATCCCTAAAAAGTGGTGCGTTTTTCAAAGTCTGTAAGTGTACATACAACGATGCCGGAAATTTGCATTACTTACAGATAATATGGTAGTTCACAGGTTATGTCATTGTGTTAGTAACGACCATACAAAACTATGGAATTCTCTGATATACTGTATTGGATACAACGAGTACATGGAACTTATCAACATGAATATGATAGACCAGTGTAGGTTAATTCTGGATCTCGCTGTTAGTAATAATGGTGTCGTATTTAATAATGTACACATATCTTTAGCTGTATGCAAGCTTGTTTAACGTGCTATAAAACATTTATAGCTAGATTGCATTCTGAGTACGGGCAGTTGCTATACAGAGGTAGTTATTTTCATAGTGTAACTCACTTGTTTTACCTTACATTTCGTTTCGGTAAGGTTAACTTTCAGTGAACATGATATTGAGATATAGATACATGAATGTATATTATGACTGTGATGTCTATACCAATGAACACTTACCGCAATTACTGCAGTGATATATTTGTTGATTTCTTCATGACTAATGAAAACCATTCCAATTGTATATAAATGTATATTATATATAAGTATGTAAAAGTTTTGTATGTAAATATATTAATATGTATATCTTCAATACTTGAGGGATAAAAGTAAAAGTGTTATCACTGAATATTAAAAGATAAAGAATGTAATTGTGTGGAATGCTTCTCAGAGATGTATTTTTTCTAACTCGCTTCGCTCGCACATTTTCTGAGGTGGGGGGGGGGTGGGTATCAATAAATGTATACATGTGCGCCCCCCCCCCCCAACACCAAATCCTGGATCCGCCCCTGAGTACATAGCTGTTTTGGGGACATTAGGCTCTTCAGGCGCTGATTAAGACAACCCTCTATAAAAGCTCAACTTGACAAAATTGCTGGTCGGATGCCTTCATGTTGGACCCCTCGGAACAATTCTGGATATGCGCATGCATAAGCATATATTTTATAGGGCCTACTTGACAAGTCATACTTTACCAGGCAAAAATAGAAATTTAATCAAAATGCAGCCACAAACCAGAACAAAGCACAGGTTACATGACGATTGTTGACGGCAAATGCAAGCTCACGTTATGCATGTTATACGGATGTTAGAATCGAAATAATGAGTGTGTCTGTGTATTATCGTAGAATAAAGGAAAGTCATGAGCTCGGATGCGTAGTTATTAAATCACGAGTGCGTAGCGTGTGTGATTTAATGTACGCATCTGAACAAGTGACTGCTTTTTTGGTAAATCAGTACTCAAACTGTAACCCTTATTTTGCGCAAAGACCTTGCGGAAACTGCTGGAGATTTTCATTTTGATTTTCATGCAGACGGAAGCTTGAATATTACTTATGTTCCGTGGTAATATTAGTATTTTTTAGTCTTATTACGTCTTTTAAGTAGATTTTTTGAATACTTCGTGACCTCTTCCGTGTGTTATTTCGTTTTTTTTGTACGAAAAGTCAACTTCAACTTCATACTGCTTACAATCAATACTAATTATTACTGGCAGGCGCTTCCGGAGACGATGAAATTAGTTTAAATAGTATGTGCAGAGTTATCAGTATAGATTAAAAGGTAAAAAGAGCAGTATGTACAATTTAAAAACAAGAGATATTGGGCTATTGGTGATGCTCGTCTAGCCTACTGACAAATGTCTGTAATGTGGGGCTAGACTGAACATGTTGTGGCAGGCTATTCCAGAGGCGGATTGATTGGGGGAAGAAGGTGTTCATATGGTAGGCTGTTCTTGAATGTGGGATTAGGTAATTTAGGTTTCTGATCTGTGTGAGGTGATTGTGATCTACTGATACAAGTTTGTTTTTAATTTTGTAGAACATGACAAGTGTTGAGTGATTTCTTCTCTGTTCTAGTGTTTTCCAGTTAAGCGTTTTTATCATGTTTGTGACGCTGCTTGTTTGGTGGTAATCATTAAGTATGTATCGTGCTGCGGATCGTTGTATCATTTTAATTTTGTGTATGAGGTATTTCTGCCAGGGGTTCCAAAACAGTTGAGCAGTACTCAATTTGGGGCCGTACGTAAGTCTTGTAGGCCAGTTCTTTAATTTGTGTGGAGTTAGTTTTGATGTTCCTTTTAATGAAGCGGAGTGTGTTGCTGGCCTTTGCTGTTAGGTTTCGTATGTGATTTGTCCATGTCAGGTTATTGTTTAGGGTCACACCAAGGTATTTTGAGTGTTCTATCGCTTTAAGTTCTGTGTCATGTAGGGTGTATGGAAAGATGATTGGGTCACGTTTACGGTGTTCGTTGCTTATACCAAAAATCACGAAGGTTAATCAAATTAACGTGCGTGCAAAAAGTGAAGGCAACGCCAGTTTTTTACCAATTATGTAGGTTTGATTATATACACCGTGTATATAGGGCAGTTAAAGTTATGATCATTTAAATGTGCTAATGATGTTAAGACTTAGTCCTGATACACCTGTAATAATCGATTGTGTTGAATGTTTGTTTACGCAGTTGTGAGAGATAACTTTGAATCAACAGTACGTGTGCATGTGCCTCAAGCACGGTTATACAATCACCTGTTGAATGTATTGTTCAATGGTTTGATCCCTGCCAACATAACTCGTGAAACATGAATACGGATTTCTGCTCACACACCATTCATGGTCACATGACCCGTTACGTACACACTGCTCTGGGCTAGTTTTACACATAGAGAAAATCTACCATCTTTTCTGCTGAAGTTTGGTATGCGTAGTGTTCTGTTGAGAATTTTTTATGTAAGTAAAAATATGTTTACAATATATTGCTGTTTCTACATTGGTTTTATTCTAGCATCTTTATATTACAGAACAATTAGTTATAAGGCCATTTGAATGCTTGATTGGTTTATAATTTATAGGCGATTCGCGCGCTTAGCGGCTTGAATTATGCGGTTGGCGCTAAGCGGCATGAATTAGGGGGTTCGCTTAGCGCGGGGTTCGCGCGCTAAGCACAGAATATTTTAATTTGTCATCATCAAAAACTGATCATCGCGCGCTTAAATTCAATGTTTGCTAAAATCAGACCTGTTACCATGTTCAATAAAAATGCTTTGTCACACACAGTTAATTTACAATCTCCCTAAAAATGTAAATGAAGCTCAGCAGAACACAATTTGCAAGTTTTCAAGATGGCTACCATCTAAATTGACTTTATTTGATTGCTATTAATATGTCATACTCCAAAACTGATGGGTTTCATATGACACTGTTTTATTGAAAATTCTATCAGTTGATCTGTCAGCTTCATATGCCACTGTAGATATTCCAACAGTTAATCAGTGGCAATGGTAACATTGCTTGATTCTGGTATAATTATGGAACAGGAAGTGTTTATTTGTGTCTTTTTGTTTTCAGAAACCATGCAGAGAGACGAGTGCACATGTTCATTTTCCAGAATCCTTTCATACATAGCTTGCTGACATTGGGTCTAGTTACTTATAAGTTTATCATTCATTGGGCGGGTGGTGTGTCTAAGACAAAAGTCAGGGAAAAGTCAGGGAAAAGTTCGGCAAGCTGAAGGCATTTTTTTATCATTATCTTCCAAAAACAGACGGGAATCAGAGATGTTTTTATGACTCTTATTGCATTATCAGGAATGTATATAAGAGGCATAGGTACTGATACAATTTTGGGATTTCTGTTTTCATTGTATATTATATAGGATTTCAGTCTGTTGAATCTAGTACCTGTACTTTCAGTTAGGAACAATAATTGTCAATACTTCATAGGAATAAACATTAATGGTTATATAATGAAGATGTTAGTACAGCTCTTGATTGGATGAAGGGGATGATCTATGCTAAGAGACAGTATATGGAAGTAACAAGTTTGTGGACAGCCTGTCATGAAGAAGGTTTGCCAGGTAAATTTAAAATGTAATTCCCACGTTGGAGTTGCTTTAAGCATCAGTTTTTAGAATGTTGTTTGAATTTGACTGATTTGTGTATTTCACAAAAATACTATAGAAACCAGACTATTTATTCTCGCTGGAGCAGGCTTATTGGTTACATAATCTATGAAGGCATTGACTCAATTTAGGAGAAGACTACTATAATATTTAAATAATTGCGAAAGGTTTTCTTAATCAGTTGGATTAAGTGTATGTAATACATCAGGATTATTGACTTCTTGGTGTTACAATGTATATGTAAGCTTATCAAGTTGATTTGAAATGTTTTCAGGTGACAAATCTAACCCAGCTCCTCGGCTTGAATTTGGAGTTGAAAAGGTCAATCACAAGATCGAGCCTTGTCGCCATGTTCCTGTCGTACAATGACTGCCTCAATGGATTACAAGGTAATATTGCATTATGGTTCTATTTTCATGAAATTATGTATTGTTGACTATCATGTGCCGTTTGAAAGTACATGTACAACATTTCTACTTCCAAATATCATGCACATTTGTAGTTTTCTGAGTACCCGAGTACTCGGTCGGAAGAATGATCGAGTACCCGAGTACCAATTTTAGTACTCATTGTCAACTCTAATATATATACAAATGTAGTTTCAAATGCTACATATGTTTTACAGGTTATCCAGGTGAAACAGGACCTCAAGGATTCATGGAATTAGTTGGTGTCCCAGTAATGGATGAGTTTCCTGATCAATCTGGTCAACCCTGTGCGCTACACTTCACAATGAGAGGAGACAGAGAGAAAATGGTAAGTAGTTGTTGATATATATTTGATTCAATCATGCCTGTTTCACGCACACCACAACACCCTCAATATAATCATGCACACCACAACACCCTCAATACAATCACGCACATCACAACACCAACAACACAATCACTCACACCACAACACCAACAATACAATCACACACACCACAACACCAACAATACAATCACGCACAATACAATCACACACACCACAACACCAACAATACAATCACTCACACCACAACACCAACAATACAATCACTCACAATACAATCACACACACCACAACACCAACAATACAATCACTCACACCACAACACCAACAATACAATCACCCACAATACAATCACACACAATACAATCACACACACCACAACACCAACAACACAATCACTCACACCACAACGCCAACAATACAATCACACACACCACAACACCAACAATACAATCACCCACAATACAATCACACACAATACAATCACACACACCACAACACCAACAATACAATCACACACACCACAACACCAACAATACAATCACTCACACCACAAAACCAATAATACAATCACTCACACCACAACACCCACAATACAATCACTCACAATACAATCACACACACCACAACACCCACAATACAATCACGCACACCACAACACCAACAATACAATCACACACACCACAACACCAACAATACAATCACTCACACCACAACACCCACAATACAATCACTCACAATACAATCACAAACACCACAACACCAACAATACAATCACACACACCTAAACAACAACAATACAATCACGCACACCACAACACCAACAATACAATCACTCACACCACAACACCCACAATACAATCACCCACCACCAACACCTACAATACAATCACACACACCTAAACAACAACAATACAATCACGCACACCACAACACCAACAATACAATCACTCACACCACAACACCCACAATACAATCACCCACCACCAACACCTACAATACAATCACTCACCCCCAACACCCACAATACAATCACACACACCACAGCACCAACAATACAATCACGCACAATACAATCACACACACCACAACACCAACAATACAATCACGCACATCACAACACCCTCAATACAATCACTTACACCACAACACCAACAATACGATCACTCACAATACAATCACACACACCACAACACCAACAATACAATCACTCACACCACAACACCAACAATACAATCACCCACAATACAATCACGCACACCACAACACCCTCAATACAATCACCCACAATACAATCATGCACACCACAACACCCTCAATACAATCACGCACACCACAACACCCACAATACAATCACGCACAATACAATCACACACACCACAACACCCTCAATACAATCACCAACAATACAATCATGCACACCACAACACCCTCAATACAATCACTCACACCACAACACCCACAATACAATCACGCACAAAACAATCACACACACCACAACACCCTCAATATAATCACGCACAATACAAACACACACACCACAACACCAACAATACAATCACACACACCACAACACCAACAATACAATCACTCACACCACAACACCAACAATACAATCACTCACACCACAACACCCACAATACAATCACTCACACCACAACACCAACAATACAATCACTCACACCACAACACCAACAATACAATCACACACACCACAACACCAACAATACTATCACTCACACCACAACACCAACAATACAATCACGCACACCACAACACCAACAATACAATCACTCACACCACAACACCAACAATACAATCACTCACACCACAACACCAACAATACAATCACTCACACCACAACACCAACAATACAATCACACACACCACAACACCAACAATACAATCACGCACACCACAACACCAACAATACAATCACTCACACCACAACACCAACAATACAATCACTCACACCACAACACCAAGAATACAATCACACACACCACAACACCAACAATACAATCACACACACCACAACACCAACAATACTATCACTCACATCACAACACCAACAATACAATCACTCACACCACAACACCAACACCAACAATACAATCACCAACAATACAATCACGCACACCACAACACCAAAAATACAATCACGCACACCACAACACCCTCAATACAATCACTCACACCACAACACCAACAATACAATCACTCACACCACAACACCAAAAATACAATCACCAACAATACAATCACGCACATCACAACACCAACAATACAATCACGCACACCACAACACCAACAATACAATCACGCACACCACAACACCAACAATACAATCACGCACACCACAACACCAAGAATACAATCACTCACACCACAACACCCTCAATACAATTACCCACAATACAATCATGCACACCACAACACCCTCTATACAATCACCCACAATACAATTGCACGCACACCACAACACCCACAAATCAATCACGCACAATACAATCACGCACACCACAACACCCTCAATCCAATCACACACACCACAACACCCTCAATACAATCACCCACAATACAATCACACCCACCACAACACCCTCAATACAATCACCCACAATACAATCACGCACACCACAACACCAACAATACAATCACTCACACCACAACACCAACAATACAATCACACACACACCACAACACCCTCAATACAATCACCAACACCACAACACCAACAATACAATCACCCACACCACAACACCCTCAATACAATCACCCACAATACAATCATGCACACCACAACACCCTCTATACAATCACCCACAATACAATTGCACGCACACCACAACACCCACAATACAATCACGCACAATACAATCACGCACACCACAACACCCTCAATCCAATCACGCACACCACAACACCCTCAATACAATCATGCACACCACAACACCCTCAACACAATCACGCACACCACAACACCAACAATACAATCACTCACACCACAACACCCTCAATACAATCACCCACACCACAACACCCTCAATACAATCACCCACACCACAACACCCACAATACAATCACCCACAATACAATCACGCACACCACAACACCCTCAATACAATCACACACATCACAACACCAACAATACAATCACTCACACCACAACACCAACAATACAATCACCCACAATACAATCACCAACAATACAATAACGCACACCACAACACCAACAATACAATCACACACACCACAACACCAACAATACAATCACCCACCACCAACACCTACAATACAATCACACACACCTAAACAACAACAATACAATCACGCACACCACAACACCAACAATACAATCACTCACACCACAACACCCACAATACAATCACCCACCACCAACACCTACAATACAATCACTCACCCCCAACACCCACAATACAATCACACACACCACAGCACCAACAATACAATCACGCACAATACAATCACACACACCACAACACCAACAATACAATCACGCACATCACAACACCCTCAATACAATCACTTACACCACAACACCAACAATACGATCACTCACAATACAATCACACACACCACAACACCAACAATACAATCACTCACACCACAACACCAACAATACAATCACCCACATCACAACACCCTCAATACAATCACTCACACCACAACACCAACAATACAATCACTCACACCACAACACCCTCAATACAATCACACACATCACAACACCAACAATACAATCACACACACCACAACACCAACAATACAATCACGCACATCACAACACCAACAATACAATCACACACACCACAACACCAACAATACTATCACACACACCACAACACCAACAATACAATCACTCACACCACAACACCAAAAATACAATCACGCACACCACAACACCAACAATACAATCACTCACACCACAACACCCTCAATACAATCACGCACACCACAACACCAACAATACAATCACACACACCACAACACCAACAATACAATCACTCACACCACAACACCAACAATACAATCACACACACCACAACACCAACAATACAATCACTCACACCACAACACCAACAATACAATCACTCACACCACAACACCAACAATACAATCACTCACACCACAACACCAACAATACAATCACGCACAATACAATCACACACACCACAACACCAACAATACAATCACACACACCACAGCACCAACAATACAATCACTCACACCACAACACCAACAATACAATCACGCACACCACAACACCAACAATACAATCACACACACCACAACACCAACAATACAATCACTCACACCACAACACCAACAATACAATCACTCACAATACAATCACACACCCCACAACACCAACAATACAATCACTCACACACAACACCAACAATACAATCACGCACACCACAACACCAACAATACAATCACACACACCACCACACCAACAATACAATCACTCACACCACAACACCAACAATACAATCACGCACAATACAATCACACACACCACAACACCAACAATACAATCACACACACCACAACACCAACAATACAATCACACACATCACAACACCAACAATACAATCACACACACCACAACACCAACAATACAATCACTCACACCACAACACCAACAATACAATCACTCACACCACAACACCCTCAATACAATCACCCACAATACAATCATACACACCACAACACCAACAATACAATCACTCACACCACAACACCCTCAATACAATCACCCACAATACAATCACACACACCACAACACCCTCAATACAATCACCCACAATACAATCACACACACCACAACACCCTCAATACAATCACCCACAATACAATCACACCCACCACAACACCCGCAATACAATCACCCACAATACAATCACGCACACCACAACACCAACAATACAATCACTCACACCACAACGCCAACAATACAATCACACACACACCACAACACCCTCAATACAATCACCAACACCACAACACCAACAATACAATCACCCACACCACAACACCCTCAATACAATCACCCACAATACAATCATGCACACCACAACACCCTCTATACAATCACCCACAATACAATTGCACGCACACCACAACACCCACAATACAATCACGCACAATACAATCACGCACACCACAACACCCTCAATCCAATCACGCACACCACAACACCCTCAATACAATCATGCACACCACAACACCCTCAACACAATCACGCACACCACAACACCAACAATACAATCACCCACACCACAACACCCTCAATACAATCACCCACACCACAACACCCACAATACAATCACCCACAATACAATCACGCACACCACAACACCCTCAATACAATCACGCACATCACAACACCAACAGTACAATCACTCACACCACAACACCAACAATACAATCACCCTCAATACAATCACCAACAATACAATCACGCACACCACAACACCAACAATACAATCATACACACCACAACACCAACAATACAATCACACACACCACAACACCAACAATACAATCACTCACACCACAACACCAACAATACAATCACACACACCACAACACCAACAATACAATCACTCACACCACAACACCAACAATACAATCACTCACACCACAACACCAACAATACAATCACTCACACCACAACACCAACAATACAATCACGCACAATACAATCACGCACACCAGAACACCCTCAATCCAATCACGCACACCCCAACACCCTCAATACAATCATGCACACCACAACACCCTCAACACAATCACGCACACCACAACACCAACAATACAATCACTCACAATACAATCACACCCAACACAACACCCGCAATACAATCACCCACAATACAATCACGCACACCACAACACCAACAATACAATCACTCACACCACAACGCCAACAATACAATCACACTCACACCACAACACCCTCAATACAATCACCCACACCACAACACCCTCAATACAATCACCCACACCACAACACCCACAATACAATCACCCACAATACAATCACGCACACCACAACATCCTCAATACAATCACGCACATCACAACACCAACAATACAATCACTCACACCACAACACAAACAATACAATCACCCACAATACAATCACCAACAATACAATCACACACACCACAACACCAACAATACAATCACACACACCACAACACCAACAATACAATCACTCACACCACAACACCAACAATATAATCACACACACCACAACACCAACAACACAATCACTCACACCACAACACCAACAATACAATCACTCACACCACAACACCAACAATACAATCACTCACACCACAACACCAACAATACAATCACTCACACCACAACACCAACAATACAATCACACACACCACAACACCAACAATACAATCACTCACACCACAACACCAACAATACAATCACTCACACCACAACACCCTCAATACAATCACCCACAATACAATCATACACACCACAACACCAACAATACAATCACTCACACCACAACACCCTCAATACAATCACCCACAATACAATCACACACACCACAACACCCTCAATACAATCACCCACAATACAATCACGCACACCACAACACCAACAATACAATCACACACACACCACAACACCCTCAATACAATCACCAACACCACAACACCAACAATACAATCACACACACACCACAACACCCACAATACAATCACGCACAATACAATCACGCACACCACAACACCCTCAATCCAATCACGCACACCACAACACCCTCAATACAATCATGCACACCACAACACCCTCAACACAATCACGCACACCACAACACCAACAATACAATCACTCACACCACAACACCCTCAATACAATCACCCACACCACAACACCCTCAATACAATCACCCACACCACAACACCCACAATACAATCACCCACAATACAATCACGCACACCACAACACCCTCAATACAATCACGCACATCACAACACCAACAATACAATCACTCACACCACAACACCAACAATACAATCACCCACAATACAATCACCAACAATACAATCACTCACACCACAACACCAACAATACAATCACTGACACCACAACACCAACAATACAATCACACACACCACAACACCAACAATACAATCACACACACCACAACACCAACAATACAATCACTCACACCACAACACCAACAATACAATCACACACACCACAACACCAACAATACAATCACTCACACCACAACACCAACAATACAATCACTCACACCACAACACCAACAATACAATCACCCACAATACAATCACCAACAATACAATCACTCACACCACAACACCAACAATACAATCACTCACACCACAACACCAACAATACAATCACGCACAATACAATCACGCACACCAGAACACCCTCAATCCAATCACGCACACCCCAACACCCTCAATACAATCATGCACACCACAACACCCTCAACACAATCACGCACACCACAACACCAACAATACAATCACTCACACCACAACACCCTCAATACAATCACCCACACCACAACACCCTCAATACAATCACCCACACCACAACACCCACAATACAATCACCCACAATACAATCACGCACACCACAACACCCTCAATACAATCACGCACATCACAACACCAACAATACAATCACTCACACCACAACACCAACAATAAAATCACCCACAGTACAATCACCAACAATACAATCACACACACCACAACACCAACAATACAATCACACACACCACAACACCAACAATACAATCACTCACACCACAACACCAACAATACAATCACACACACCACAACACCAACAATACAATCACTCACACCACAACACCAACAATACAATCACTCACACCACAACACCAACAATACAATCACTCACACCACAACACCAACAATACAATCACTCACACCACAACACCAACAATACAATCACACACACCACAACACCAACAATACAATCACTCACACCACAACACCAACAATACAATCACTCACACCACAACACCCTCAATACAATCACCCACAATACAATCATACACACCACAACACCAACAATACAATCACTCACACCACAACACCCTTAATACAATCACCCACAATACAATCACGCACACCACAATACCCTCAATACAATCACACACACCACAACACCCTCAATACAATCACCCACAATACAATCACACACACCACAACACCCTCAATACAATCACCCACAATACAATCACACACACCACAACACCCTCAATACAATCACCCACAATACAATCACACACACCACAACACCCTCAATACAATCACCCACAATACAATCACGCACACCACAACACCAACAATACAATCACTCACACCACAACGCCAACAATACAATCACACACACACCACAACACCCTCAATACAATCACCAACACCACAACACCAACAATACAATCACCCACACCACAAAACCCTCAATACAATCACCCACAATACAATCATGCACACCACAACACCCTCTATACAATCACCCACAATACCATTGCACGCACACCACAACACCCACAATACAATCACGCACAATACAATCACGCACACCACAACACCCTCAATCCAATCACGCACACCACAACACCCTCAATACAATCATGCACACCACAACACCCTCAACACAATCACGCACACCACAACACCAACAATACAATCACTCACACCACAACACCCTCAATACAATCACCCACACCACAACACCCTCAATACAATCACCCACACCACAACACCCACAATACAATCACCCACAATACAATCACGCACACCACAACACCCTTCATACAATCACGCACATCACAACACCAACAATACAATCACTCACACCACAACACCAACAATACAATCACCCACAATACAATCACCAACAATACAATCACTCACACCACAACACCAACAATACAATCACTGACACCACAACACCAACAATACAATCACACACACCACAACACCAACAATACAATCACACACACCACAACACCAACAATACAATCACTCACACCACAACACCAACAATACAATCACACACACCACAACACCAACAATACAATCATTCACACAACAACACCAACATTACAATCACTCACACCACAACACCAACAATACAATCACTCACACCACAACACCAACAATACAATCACGCACAATACAATCACACACACCACAACACCAACAATACAATCACACACACCACAGCACCAACAATACAATCACTCACACCACAACACCAACAATACAATCACGCACACCACAACACCAACAATACAATCACACACACCACAACACCAACAATACAATCACTCACACCACAACACCAACAATACAATCACTCACAATACAATCACACACCCCACAACACCAACAATATAATCACTCACACACAACACCAACAATACAATCACGCACACCACAACACCAACAATACAATCACACACACCACAACACCAACAATACAATCACTCACACTACAACACCAACAATACAATCACGCACAATACAATCACACACACCACAACACCAACAATACAATCACACACACCACAACACCAACAATACAATCACACACATCACAACACCAACAATACAATCACACACACCACAACACCAACAATACAATCACTCACACCACAACACCAACAATACAATCACTCACACCACAACACCCTCAATACAATCACCCACAATACAATCATACACACCACAACACCAACAATACAATCACTCACACCACACCACCCTCAATACAATCACCCACAATACAATCACGCACACCACAACACCCTCAATACAATCACACACACCACAACACCCTCAATACAATCACCCACAATACAATCACACACACCACAACACCCTCAATACAATCACCCACAATACAATCACACACACCACAACACCCTCAATACAATCACCCACAATACAATCACACCCACCACAACACCCTCAATACAATCACCCACAATACAATCACGTACACCACAACACCAACAATACAATCACTCACACCACAACGCCAACAATACAATCACACACACACCACAACACCCTCAATACAATCACCAACACCACAACACCAACAATACAATCACCCACACCACAACACCCTCAATACAATCACCCACAATACAATCATGCACACCACAACACCCTTTATACAATCACCCACAATACAATTGCACGCACACCACAACACCCACAATACAATCACGCACAATACAATCACGCACACCACAACACCCTCAATCCAATCACGCACACCACAACACCCTCAATACAATCATGCACACCACAACACCCTCAACACAATCACGCACACCACAACACCAACAATACAATCACTCACACCACAACACCCTCAATACAATCACCCACACCACAACACCATCAATACATTCACACACACCACAACACCCTCAATACAATCACCCACAATACAATCACACCCATCACAACACCCTCAATACCATCATGCACATCACAACACCAACAATACAATCACTCACACCACAACACCAACAATACAATCACGCACAATACAATCACACACACCACAACACCAACAATACAATCACACACACCACAGCACCAACAATACAATCACTCACACCACAACACCAACAATACAATCACGCACACCACAACACCAACAATACAATCACACACACCACAACACCAACAATACAATCACTCACACCACAACACTAACAATAGAATCATTCACACCACAACACAGACAATACAATCACGCACACCACAACACCAAAAATACAATAACTCACACCACAACACCCTCAATACAATCACCCACACCACAACACCAACAATACAATCACCCACACCACAACACCCTCAATCCAATAACGCACACCACAACACCCTCAATACAATCACCCACACTACAACACCCTCAATACAATCACACACACCACAACACCCTCAATACAATCACCCACAATACAATCATACACAACAACACCCTCTATACAATCTCCCACAATACAATTGCACGCACACCACAACACCCACAATACAATCACTCACACCACAACACCCTCAATACAATCATACACACCACAACACCAACAATACAATCATCCACACCACAACACCAACAATACAATCACCCACACCACCACACCCTCAATACAATCACCCACAATACAATCATGCACACCACAACACCCTCAATACAATCATACACACCACAACACCAACAATACAATCATCCACACCACAACACCAACAATACAATCACCCACACCACAACACCCTCAATACAATCACCCACAATACAATCACTCACACCACAACACCCTCAATACAATCATACACACCACAACACCAACAATACAATCATCCACACCACAACACCAACAATACAATCACTCACACCAAAACACCCTCTATACAATCACCCACAATACAATCATACACACCACAACACCAACAATACAATCACTCACACCACAACACCCTCAATACAATCACCCACAATACAATCACGCACACCACAACACCCTCAATACAATCACACACACCACAACACCCTCAATACAATCACCCACAATACAATCACACACACCACAACACCCTCAATACAATCACCCACAATACAATCACACACACCACAACACCCTCAATACAATCACCCACAATACAATCACACCCACCACAACACCCTCAATACAATCACCCACAATACAATCACGCACACCACAACACCAACCATACAATCATTCACACCACAACACCAACAATACAATCACACACACCACAACACCCTCAATACAATCACCAACACCACAACACCAACAATACAATCACCCACACCACAACACCCTCAATACAATCACCCACAATACAATCATGCACACCACAACACCCTCTTTACAATCACCCACAATACAATTGCACGCACACCACAACACCCACAATACAATCACGCACAATACAATCACGCACACCACAACACCCTCAATCCAATCACGCACACCACAACACCCTCAATACAATCATGCACACCACAACACCCTCAACACAATCACGCACACCACAACACCAACAATACAATCACTCACACCACAACACCCTCAATACAATCACCCACACCACAACACCCTCAATACAATCACCCACACCACAACACCCACAGTACAATCACCCACAATACAATCACGCACACCACAACACCCTCAATACAATCACGCACATCACAACACCAACAATACAATCACTCACACCACAACACCCACAATACAATCACACACACCACAACACCAACAATACAATCACTCACACCACAACACCAACAATACAATCACCCACAATACAATCACCAACAATACAATCACGCACACCACAACACCAACAATACAATCACACACACCACAACACCAACAATACAATCTCACACACCACAACACCAACAATACAATCACTCACACCACAACACCAACAATTCAATCACTCACACCACAACACCAACAATACAATCACGCACAATACAATCACACACACCACAACACCAACAATACAATCACACACACCACAGCACCAACAATACAATCACTCACACCACAACACCAACAATACAATCACACACACCACAACACCAACAATGCAATCACACACACCACAACACCCACAATACAATCACACACACCACAACACCAACAATACAATCACACACACCACAACACCAACAATACAATCACTCACACCACAACACCCACAATACAATCACTCACAATACAATCAAACACAACAACACCAACAATACAATCACACACACCACAACACCAACAATACAATCACGCACACCACAACACCAACAATACAATCACTCACACCACAACACCCACAATACAATCACCCACCCCCAACACCCACAATACAATCACACACACCACAACACCAACAATACAATCACTCACACCACAACACTAACAATACAATCACTCACACCACAACACCCTCAATACAATCACCCACCACCAACACCCACAATACAATCACACACACCACAACACCAACAATACAATCACGCACACCACAACACCAACAATACAATCACTCACACCACAACACCCACAATACAATCACCCATCCCCCAACACCCACAATACAATCACACACACAACAACACCAACAATACAATCACCCACCCCCAACACCCACAATACAATCACACACACAACAACACCAACAATACAATCACGCCCAATACAATCACACACACCACAACACCAACAATACAATCACGCACATCACAACACCCTCAATACAGTCACTCACACCACAACACCAACAATACAATCACTCACACCACAACACCCTCAATACAATCACACACATCACAACACCAACAATACAATCACACACACCACAACACCAACAATACAATCACGCACATCACAACACCAACAATACAATCACACACACCACAACACCAACAATACTATCACACACACCACAACACCAACAATACAATCACTCACACCACAACACCAAAAATACAATCACGCACACCACAACACCAACAATACAATCACTCACACCACAACACCCTCAATACAATCACGCACACCACAACACCAACAATACAATCACACACACCACAACACCAACAATACAATCACACACACCACAACACCAACAATACAATCACTCACACCACAACACCAACAATACAATCACGCACACCACAACACCAATAATACAATCACGCACACCACAACACCCTCAATAGAATCACCCACAATACAATCATGCACACCACAACACCCTCTATACAATCACCAACAATACAATTGCACGCACACCACAACACCCACAATACAATCACGCACAATACAATTACGCACATCACAACACCCTCAATACAATCACTCACACCACAACACCATCAATACAATCACTCACACCACAACACCATCAATACAATCTCTCACACCACAACACCATCAATACAATCACTCACACCACAACACCCTCATTACAATCACCCACAATACAATCATACACACCACAACACCAACAATACAATCACTCACACCACAACACCCTCAATACAATCACCCACAATACAATCACGCACACCACAACACCCTCAATACAATCACCCACAATACAATCACACACACCACAACACCCTCAATACAATCACCCACAATACAATCACACCCATCACAACACCCTCAATACAATCACCCACAATACAATCACGCACACCACAACACCCTCAATACAATCACCCACAATACAATCATACACACCACAACACCAACAATACAATCACTCACACCACAACACCCTCAATACAATCACCCACAATACAATCACGCACACCACAACACCCTCAATACAATCACACACACAACAACACCCTCAATACAATCACCCACAATACAATCACACACACCACAACACCCTCAATACAATCACCCACAATACAATCACACCCATCACAACACCCTCAATACCATCATGCACATCACAACACCAACAATACAATCACTCACACCACAACACCAACAATACAATCACGCACAATACACTCACACACACCACAACACCAACAATACAATCACACACACCACAGCACCAACAATACAATCACTCACACCACAACACCAACAATACAATCACGCACACCACAACACCAACAATACAATCACACACACCACAACACCAACAATACAATCACTCACACCACAACACTAACAATACAATCATTCACACCACAACACCAACAATACAATCACGCACACCACAACACCAAAAATACAATAACTCACACCACAACACCCTCAATACAATCACCCACACCACAACACCAACAATACAATCACCCACACCACAACACCCTCAATCCAATAACGCACACCACAACACCCTCAATACAATCACCCACACTACAACACCCTCAATACAATCACACACACCACAACACCCTCAATACAATCACCCACAATACAATCATGCACACCACAACACCCTCTATACAATCACCCACAATACAATTGCACGCACACCACAACACCCACAATACAATCACTCACACCACAACACCCTCAATACAATCATCCACACCACAACACCAACAATACAATCACCCACACCACCACACCCTCAATACAATCACCCACAATACAATCATGCACACCACAACACCCTCAATACAATCATACACACCACAACACCAACAATACAATCATCCACACCACAACACCAACAATACAATCACCCACACCACAACACCCTCAATACAATCACCCACAATACAATCACTCACACCACAACACCCTCAATACAATCATACACACCACAACACCAACAATACAATCATCCACACCACAACATCAACAATACAATCACCCACACCACAACACCCTCTATACAATCACCCACAATACCATTGCACACACCACAACACCAACAATACAATCACGCACACCACAACACCAACAATACAATCACTCACACCACAACACCCTCAATACAATCACCCACACCACAACACCCTCAATACAATCATACACACCACAACACCAACAATACAATCACTCACACCAAAACACCCTCTATACAATCACCCACAATACAATCATACACACCACAACACCAACAATACAATCACTCACACCACAACACCCTCAATACAATCACCCACAATACAATCACGCACACCACAACACCCTCAATACAATCACACACACCACAACACCCTCAATACAATCACCCACAATACAATCACACACACCACAACACCCTCAATACAATCACCCACAATACAATCACACACACCACAACACCCTCAATACAATCACCCACAATACAATCACACCCACCACAACACCCTCAATACAATCACCCACAATACAATCACGCACACCACAACACCAACCATACAATCATTCACACCACAACACCAACAATACAATCACACACACCACAACACCCTCAATACAATCACCAACACCACAACACCAACAATACAATCACCCACACCACAACACCCTCAATACAATCACCCACAATACAATCATGCACACCACAACACCCTCTTTACAATCACCCACAATACAATTGCACGCACACCACAACACCCACAATACAATCACGCACAATACAATCACGCACACCACAACACCCTCAATCCAATCACGCACACCACAACACCCTCAATACAATCATGCACACCACAACACCCTCAACACAATCACGCACACCACAACACCAACAATACAATCACTCACACCACAACACCCTCAATACAATCACCCACACCACAACACCCTGAATACAATCACCCACACCACAACACCCACAGTACAATCACCCACAATACAATCACGCACACCACAACACCCTCAATACAATCACGCACATCACAACACCAACAATACAATCACTCACACCACAACACCCACAATACAATCACACACACCACAACACCAACAATACAATCACTCACACCACAACACCAACAATACAATCACCCACAATACAATCACCAACAATACAATCACGCACACCACAACACCAACAATACAATCACACACACCACAACACCAACAATACAATCTCACACACCACAACACCAACAATACAATCACTCACACCACAACACCAACAATACAATCACTCACACCACAACACCAACAATACAATCACGCACAATACAATCACACACACCACAACACCAACAATACAATCACACACACCACAGCACCAACAATACAATCACTCACACCACAACACCAACAATACAATCACACACACCACAACACCAACAATACAATCACACACACCACAACACCCATAATACAATCACACACACCACAACACCAACAATACAATCACACACACCACAACACCAACAATACAATCACTCACACCACAACACCCACAATACAATCACTCACAATACAATCAAACACAACAACACCAACAATACAATCACACACACCACAACACCAACAATACAATCACGCACACCACAACACCAACAATACAATCACTCACACCACAACACCCACAATACAATCACCCACCCCCAACACCCACAATACAATCACACACACCACAACACCAACAATACAATCACTCACACCACAACACCCTCAATACAATCACCCACCACCAACACCCACAATACAATCACACACACCACAACACCAACAAAACAATCACGCACACCACAACACCAACAATACAATCACTCACACCACAACACCCACAATACAATCACCCATCCCCCAACACCCACAATACAATCACACACACAACAACACCAACAATACAATCACCCACCCCCAACACCCACAATACAATCACACACACAACAACACCAACAATACAATCACGCCCAATACAATCACACACACCACAACACCAACAATACAATCACGCACATCACAACACCCTCAATACAATCACTCACACCACAACACCAACAATACAATCACTCACACCACAACACCCTCAATACAATCACACACATCACAACACCAACAATACAATCACACACACCACAACACCAACAATACAATCACGCACATCACAACACCAACAATACAATCACACACACCACAACACCAACAATACTATCACACACACCACAACACCAACAATACAATCACTCACACCACAACACCAAAAATACAATCACGCACACCACAACACCAACAATACAATCACTCACACCACAACACCCTCAATACAATCACGCACACCACAACACCAACAATACAATCACACACACCACAACACCAACAATACAATCACACACACCACAACACCAACAATACAATCACTCACACCACAACACCAACAATACAATCACGCACACCACAACACCAATAATACAATCACGCACACCACAACACCCTCAATAGAATCACCCACAATACAATCATGCACACCACAACACCCTCTATACAATCACCAACAATACAATTGCACGCACACCACAACACCCACAATACAATCACGCACAATACAATTACGCACATCACAACACCCTCAATACAATCACTCACACCACAACACCATCAATACAATCACTCACACCACAACACCATCAATACAATCTCTCACACCACAACACCATCAATACAATCACTCACACCACAACACCATCAATACAATCACGCACACCACAACACCATCAATACAATCACTCACACCACAACACCCTCAATACAATCACCCACACCACAACACCCTCAATACAATTACCCACACCACAACACCCACAATACAATCACCCACAATACAATCACGCACACCACAACACCCACAATACAATCACCCACAATACAATCACGCACACCACAACACCCTCAATAGAATCACGCACACCACAACACCCTCAATACAATCACGCACACTACAATCACACACACCACAACACCCATAATACAATCACGCACAATACAATCACGTACACCACAACACCCTCAATACAATTAGGCACACCACAACACCCTCAATACAATCACGCACACCAGAACTCCCTCAATACAACCACGCACACCACAACACTCTCAATACAATCACGCACACCACAACACCCTCAATACAATCACCCACACGCACAACACACTCAAAACAATCACGCATATGCCTGTGTTCTTTCTGTTAGTTTTGTTTTTCATTGTATATTAAAAAATGTCGTAATTCTGGCGACAATGAGTTGGATGGGATCCAATGATACCCCTGCCAAGAGCAGATAATACTCAATGTTTTAAAGTTTCTAAATTATTATTTTATTACAAGAGAAATATAATTCGTATTATTATGACCCCCTCATCCCCCATCTTTGGTGAGGGGTATATTGCTTTGCACAGTCTTGTCGGTTGGCCAAGGTTTTCCGTTCAATAACCCAAGAATGCTTTGCCCTAGAATATCAATATTATCAAACATATCATTGAGGTTAGTCATCAACAATACATGACCCCTATTGATTTTGAGGTCAGAAGGTCAAAGGTCACTGTAACCGTCACCATTTCTTGTTTTTCAAATGGTTTCCATTCAATAACTCAAGAACATTTTGCCATAGGATCTTTAAACATTTACATGGAGGTTTGTCGTCAACAGTAAATAACCCCTATTGATTTTGAGATCCGTAGGTCAAAGGTCTAGGTCATTGTGACCTTCACAATTTCTGACTATTCAAATGGTTTCCATTCAATAACTCAAAAACACTAAAGTTGCACTAGGATCTTCAAACTTTACATGGTGGTTGGCCATCAACAGTAAATAGCCCCTATTGATTTTGAGATCCTTAGGTCAAAGGTCTAGGTCATTGTGACCTTCACAATTTCTGACTATTCAAATGGTTTCCATTCAATAACTCAAAAACACTAAAGTTGCACTAGGATCTTCAAACTTTACATGGTGGTTGGCCATCAACAGTAAATAGCCCCTATTGATTTTGAGATCCTTAGGTCAAAGGTCAAGGTCACTGTAGCCGTCACCATTTCTGGTTTTTCAAATGGTTTCCATTCAATAACTCAAGAACATTTTGACATAGGATCTTTAAACCTTTACATGGAGGTTTGTCATCAACAGTAAATAACCCCTATTGATTTTGAGATCCTTAGGTCAAAGGTCAAGGTCACTGTAACCGTCACCATTTCTGGTTTTTCAAATGGTTTCCATTCAATAACTCAAGAACATTTTGACATAGGATCTTCAAACATAACATGGTGGTTGGCCATCAACAGTAAATAGCCCCTATTGATTTTGAGATCTGTAGGTCAAAGGTCAAGGTCACTGTAACCGTTGCCATTTCTGGTTTTTCAGTTGGTTTCTATTCAATAACCTAAGAACATTTTGCCATAGGATCTTTAAACATTTACAGTGAGGTTTGTCATCAACAGTAGATAGCCCCTATCGATTTTGAGATCAGTAGGTCAAAGGTCAAGGTTACTGTGGTATTTACTATTTTCGGACTTTTGGGCTGCCATGGGGCATACATGTTTTACAAACATCTTGGTCTTTTAAAGTTTATGTTAAAACTGGCAGAAAATTTTGTTAAATAATATAAAAACATGCAACATTTAGCCAATATATATTAGCTAAATATGTCAGGAATGTTTAAAACATTGAGGGGGACCAGAAAGCAAGGACATGTACCTATAGCGGACTTTCCTCACCGTTTTGCTTTAAATTGTTAAATTTTAATGTATATTGGACATATACTGTTTTGCATTTGTATATCATCCCTTATCATAGCGTTAATAATTTATATTTCCTAGTTTTGTATTAATGATTTTGGATATTGTATAATGCAAGAACAACATAATTTTAAGACATTAAGTAAGTCAAAAAGAAATAACTTCAGTTATAGCTCAGAGAATGTGACCTGATTCTGACCTTTATGGATGAATATGTTACAATGTTCTTGCCATGAATATATAAATTTCCACAAGCAAATCATGCAATATTTGTCCTTTAGATTTGTGTTTGTATTACTGCTCGAGTGACTTAGTCATAATTTCTGCTTATTAAAACATACAACCGGGAATATAAATATAGACAATATATCAGCTGTTAAATTATGTTAATAGAAGGTCGAGAGTCGTGTCAATTTCTCCGGACTATATTGATCATTTAAAGTGCTCACTTTTATAAATGGATTATTTAGGGCGGTCATTTGTTTATATAACATTGTATACATAAACATTGCAATTTATCTTATTAAAGTCATATTTTAATAGATATTATGTGTATTAGTATGTAGCTTTAATTATAGTGAATAAGGTATGGGTTTTCATTGCCTTTTTATCCAATCAAAAGGTTTAAAACATTAAAACTACAATGTTATGATATTGCAATGTTTGTATACAAGTGACAGAAGTAATTAAACGGACTGTACAAATTATGTATGTATATTTATTTGTTAATGGCATCTGGAGTCGCATCTGATGAATCTCCGTACATAGTCAATAGAGGGTTGAAATGATGATCATATGGATATACGAATGATTATCTCTGATTGGAGATCTACAAATTGAACGGTTGATAAATTTCCAATGAAAATTGTTTATTGTGGTAGGCATCTGTTGGTAGTCCATCGTATATGTATACAAATGTTTATCTCTATTGGAATGATAGAGATCTGCGAATCTGACTATCTCCCATTTTGAACGTTGGAGAAATTCCCATACAATAGTTTATTCATCATCATGATCAGTCGAAATGATGCCATTATTGTTATTTCGGTTGAAGTATTATTTTGAAATACTGGATTTGGTGTTGTCGAAAGTCTGCCATGGTTCGGAGTAATGTGTTAGATTTGCTGATAGCCTCTACAGTTCTGAATAACATTTTCGATTTGCTGATAGTCCGCCATGGTTCTGAGTAACTCGTTCGATCCCTGGTATATTGACTGAAACACTTATCATTGGCAGATCTAATGCAGTATGTATTTGGGAAACCCTTATAAATAAAATGTCTTTCCCTACAGTGCTCACGATATAATAGCAAGAACAACGTAGTACCAGCCTCATTAATTATTACATATTACATTAAATTAGTATATCTTAGATTAATCAACGATAAAATAAATGATAACTACCCTGACATTGGACATAACGAGTAGGCCTACATAATATTATTTTAATATAGACGATAACGATATATCAAGCATTCGTTCTAAAATTACTTCCCTTTGAATAGATACTCTCTACAAAGGAGAATTTCAAATTTGCCGGAAATGAGTTTTTCTACTCACAAATCTTACAATTTCCTAAGAATTCAACATGTTTACACCTTGATAACAACCTGAATGTGATTTAATTCATTTCCGACCATCATCGCGAAATGATTTCATGTACAATTGAGAGATGTCAACCTATATTGACCACAGAGTTCGACTTTAAAGTTCAGGTAAGTTGGAACTTTTACAATTTTTGACATTGTCTAGTACACAGACACTTGGAGTTTTAAGCTCCAAACCAAAACCATTAGATGGTCTGATATTATTTTTTTGTTAATAATGAAAGATTGGACCGAATTTAGAATACACCATGTCAGGTATATTAATATATATTTAAATCAAAGTCATTTCAAATTATGAATCTCGGTAAAACTTGTATTATTGCAGGTGGTGGGTGAACCATTCTGTTGACATCATGTCAGCTATTCAGTATTTTATCACGGTCTTACGAAGCAAGTGCTGCTGGTTGTCAAACTAATGAGTAGATGAACAACTGTTGATTATGTGAAGATTTTTTAGTGTCTTGTTGATCATATGGGTGGCTACTCTATGGAGGGACTAGTAGCTGACTTTGAGAGTGGTAAGTTAAATGGAGTTTGATCAAACTCTTAGAAATCTATATATTGGTCTCTTCATCCAGCCCTGTTCTCAACCGTATTTGAATATACCCACTACAATTGAAACGTTTGACATGGTGATAGAACCTTTGTGTTACAACTTATTTACTTATGTTATGCTGACATACATATTATACAATTATTTTGTTAAACGAATTGAACCGTTTGTTATTCATACATTTATTTAAACATTGTAAAACATTTAGCGATAGGAACGTTACATACTGTATAATATTGAAAGATGGTCAATATTGTTTCTAAGTTTTTTGTAATTACACCTGTGTGACAAGCAGATAGACAAGTGTTTCCGGGACAACAGTTAAAAGGGTGCGCCTTCCACTGGAGACAGGCCGTTTTGAGAAAGGTTCAGGACCTGGGGCTAGCGGAGACGTACAGGAAGCGTGCAGGACTACATCAGTTTGTTGGAATGGTCTTATGCCAGCAGAACAAATCCGCGGAGCTGTAGAACAACTTAGAACCAAGACTTCCACAGAATCATCATGAGAACTCGTCGGTTATGTGGAGTACCTGTGGCTGTATTTCTAGTTAGAACCAAAGGGATTTGACCCCGATAAAAAAATCAATCAATTCAACACTAGGATGTAGTTCGGGGAATTACTTTATAACTGGCCCTCAAATACCCAACTCAATATTACGTCCAATGTTTTAAACAAACTGAATGCAATCATTTGATTTGTACAGCACACTTCACGACAATATAGTATCATACATAAAAAGCACAACTTTATCAATACCTGTACACAGCGTCGCCTGAGTCGGGCACTGAATGTCCACAAAATAAGTAAAACTCGTTTTGAGGACATACGTCTGAGCCGACAAAAATTGATAAAACATCATGTAAAGAAGATAACTCATTATTTACACATAAGCGGTACAGTAACGGATTAGTGGCGGTAAGTTGCAAAAAAATGTTCTGCTACCAAATTGTCTTACTTATTCCCTGAGATCATGCGTAAATAATGATTTTTAGCTCATCTGATTTTTAAAAAAAAGATGAGTTATTGTCATCACTTGATCGTCGTCGGCGTTGCTTGGTTAAGTTTTGTGTTTAGGTAAACTTTTTCATAAACTATCAAAGCTATTGCTTTGAAACTTGCAACACTTGTTTACCATCAATACCTGAGCCTGTAAAGCAAGACCCATAACTCTGATCTGCATTTTGTAAGAATTATTGCCCCTTTTTGGACTTCGAAAATAAAATGCCTTGGTTAAGTTTTGCGTTAAGGTCAACTTTTCTCCTAAACTATCAGAGTTATTGCTTTGAAACTTTCAACACTTGTTCACCATCAACACCTGACCTTGTCAAGCAAGAACCATAACTCTGATCAGCATTTTGCGTGAGTTATTGTCCCTTTTTGGACTTAGATAATTCCTTGGTTAAGTTTTGTGTTTAGGTCCACTTTTCTCATACACTATGTGGGCTATTGCTTTGAAACTTTCAACACTTGTTCATCATCAACACCTGACCTTGTCAAGCTTGAACCACAACTCTGATCAGCATTTTGCGTGAGTTATTGCCCCTTTTTGGACTTAGTAACTTCCTTGGTTTAGTTTTGCGTTTAGGTCCACTTTTCCCATACACTATATGGGCTATTGCTTTGAAACTTTCAACACTTGTTCACCATCAACAACTGACCATGTCAAGCAAGAAACATGACTCTGATCAGCATTTTGCAAGAGTTATTGCCCATTTTTTTTACCATCAATACCTGACTTTTTTAAGCAAGACTCATAACACTGCCCTACTTTATGCAAGGGTAATGGGCCTTTTATACAGTGACAATGATCAGATGAGCGTCTGCACCCGCAAGGCAGTGCTCTTGTTTTTATCAGAGCCCGTTTTCTAGTTTCTGACGGCTTGCACGTATTTCCTCAAACCGTTTTTTACGCATTTTGCGAACATTCTATACAAGACACTGGCGACATCGTGTACGGATTTTGATAAAAGTTGTGTTTTTTTATGAATGATGTTATATTGCCATGACTCGTGCAGCACAAATTAAATGATTGCATTCCACCTGTTTAAAATATTGAAAATAATTTTGAGAAGGGTATATAAGGGTCAGTCATAAAGTAATTCCCCTTGATATATCCTAGTGTAGAAGTGGTGGGTTTTTCAACCAGGTGAACCCCTTTGGTTAAAGCTTGGTATTGATTTGGTTAGAGCTTGGTTCTAAATTTGAGCGCTTTTACAAACACATACTTGGTGTAAGAATGACAATTTATAACTTAGTTTCTCTTTGCTGAGAAAATATTAAGATACATGGCAGTTTAGCCAGAAAAAAATGGGCTGAAAATTTTGAAATATATTATTCTAGAATAATAATAAAGGATCCTTATGCAGGCATCAATGGTCTAATATTGTTTATCTTTTCAGTACAATGTAGGATACAGGACAATGGCCAGCAAACTCCAGAATTGACACGGAAATGAAACCAAAGGAGAGCTCATTTCATCTTTGTTGACAATGCTTCTCAACATAAATTTGGTACTGAAATTTCATTCAGAGCACGACTAGAAAATGAGGTGTCCAAGATCCGAACTGACACAGGAGAAAGTATGAACCATGTTTACTTTTTGTATACATCTATATTTCTCCCTGCTAATTAGGGAACGTTGGAGTCTACAAGTTCTCAAACATGATATTGTAAGATCAGGCATTTTTCGCAATGGATTAATTTTTGCTATTATTTTGAAATAAGTAAATCTTTGTGAACTGAAAGATGGTGATAAAACAACAGGAATAATTCTTTCAAAATTTTAAAAATCCCAAACTACCACATATTAGCAAAGTTTTTATCTCACTAAAATTCTGAATTTACAGTAGTATGGTTTGTTACACTAATCACCCAATTATACTGGTCTTATTTAATTCAATTATGCATGTATGAAATGTTATTGATTAAAGGGAGGCAACTCAATGTACTTTTAAATCACTGTTTTTCAATCAGCTTCAATACATACTCAATGTACAAGTTTTTTAACTTCTTATATTTTCAAAGTCCTTTGAGATATTACTTTCATACTTTGCATACTTGTTTGCCATCATGACCCCAACCCATACGCAGGAGTAGGTAACTCTATCAAACATTTTGTTGAAATTATGCCCCCTTTTTCAACTTACCTGTAGTGCAAATGTTAATGTTTAGGTACAGGTTTTTAACCTCTATATCTTCAAAGTGCATTGACATATTGCTTTGATACTTAGCATACTTGTTCACCATCATGACCCCAACACATACACAGAGGTACGTAACTCTATCAAGCATTTTGGTGAAATTATGCCCCCTTTTTCAACTTCGTGCAAATGTTGAAGTTTAGGTACAGGTTTTTTCACCCCTTATATTTTCAAAGTGCATTCACATATTGCTTTGCATACTTGTTCACCATCATGACCCTAACCCCTAAGCTTTTTGTTGAAATTGTGCCCCCTTTTGGACGTGGAAATGCAAATTTTAAGTTTAGGTACAGGTTTTTTATCCTCTAATATCTTCAAAGTGCATTGACATATTGCTTTGATACTTTGCATACTTGTTCAACATCATGACCCCAACACATACACAAGGGTAAGTAACTCTATCAAGCATTTGTTGAAATTATGCCCCCTTATGGACTTGCAAATTTATGCAAATGTTAAAGTTTAGGTTCAAGTTTTTTTTAACCTCTAATATCTTCAAAGTGCATTGATATATTGCTTTGATACTTTGCATACTTGTTTAGCATCATGACCCCAACCCCTACACAGGAGTAGATAACTATTTAGCATTTTGTTGAAATTATGCCCCCTTTTGGGCTTAGAAATGCTTATTTGTTCACTTTCATGACCCAGAGGACCTACACATGAGTAGGTAACTGTTCTGCATTTTGTCCAAATGATCCTCTTTTTCGACTTAGCAGCCCCAACCTCTACTCAGCAGAGGGTAATGCTGCTGATATGAAGCATTTTGTTTTGTATATATAATGATTATACTATCCTAGCATGGCACTGCGATTAGTGGAGCGCGCTGTTCATAGACAACTCTTGTTACAAAAAGTACTACTGTTTATTTATTAATGAAAAGATGGTTGTATTCATGTAATAGTATTGGAGAATTTAACGACTGTACTTCGCTATATCATTCCACTATTTTGACATGTATATAATACGAATAACATTGTGAATAATGTTAAACCTGTATCATACTTCATTATTGACATTTGTGACTCTCTTAGAAACAACTAATCTTTGATGTTGTTTGATTTCAGCCTGGCATAGTCGTCTGAACGGAAAGGACAAGTGGCCTATCTTTTAACTGCTTAGTTCCTGTCTTGCGGAGAAAGGCAGAGATCACCAGGATGATGGTGGAGTCTGGAGACCTTGGTCGAGAGAATATCAACCGGGCACGACGAAGGGAAGCGTCTATTTCGTCATTGTGGGATAGGTATGAGGCCAAGGACATGAAGGCATCCGCATTCCTGCTAAAGGTCTCTGACCTGTTTGCAGTCCGTTAGTGAATAGTGAGTGGATAATAAGTGATATTGAGTGAATTCAGTGATCTGTCGCCTGTTATAGTCAAATACTCAAATGTGGGGAAAATAGAAAAAGCTCTGATACTGTATTCCTAGATACTTTCGCGGATACAATATTTCGCGTTTTTCATACTGTCGGCATATTCGCGGCTACAAATTTTCACGGAATAATAAGGCCCGCGAATTCCGCGAAACTTAAGTCGCTACGGCATAAAGGTATGTTTGACACATCTCGTAATTTTAAGTGGACTGTTTGTCATCACCATCTGTGTATACACGATCAAATTTAATTGATTGTGACCTTAACTGACCTGATAACAATTATGATGATTAATTAATCTCTTCATAACAAAGGATTTCATAAAGTGTTTTCACTAGGTGTTATCAACATAAACCAGTAAATAGTTATTATTATAAATTAACCACCAAACATATGTTAAACAAATAAATGTGAAATGATATTATTGTAAATACCAGTACAGAAATACATTTAATTATGACAAAAACAAACTTTCGTATGTAGAAGTAAACTGAATGTTAACACCCCACCCATGTACCTCCGTGCTTGTTTACATTGAGCACATTACACGCTACGCCATCAGTGTTTATGTCTACACAGCCTAAAATATGCACGATTCTTACAGGATCGAAATTGATGTTTTAATTGAGATAATTAACACAATTAATCTTAGATTTTATAAAGATGGATTTATTGACAGAAGTTCCCACGTCATGTATGCGCAAGTACAATTATCCCTCGTCAAATGATTTTGCGATTTTAGTATGAAGAAGCTAGAAACGTTCGCAGATTCGTTGGAGGTAACATTTTCGCGGCTATTAAACTTCGCGAAATGATACCTCCCGCGAAAGTCGCTAACTTAAAATGCGCGAAACCATTTCTAGGAATACAGTAGTCATAAGTCTTACATGTTCAGAATTTTTTGTGTCAAAACAGAAACTGTGTCTTTTGAAGAATGGAGGCGAGGAATCAAAGAACAAATGGACAAAGAAAATATAGCAAAAAAGAAGTGAAAATATAACAAATCCATCAGAACCGGAAATTGATAGAATTAGTATTATTAAATAAGTGGATATTTCACATTTTGAACAACAGTTTGTTTCGTTCACTTCGGAATGATAAAACAGGAACATTCTTTTGGACATTTGATCTGTGAAACAAAACCAACAAATTTTAATGCTGCCTTGTGTAGTATTTTTGTCCCATTTGGCAAATGTGACAAGATGACAACACAAGACGGTTCCAAGCCATTGTAAAAGCGGAGGAAAATTTGGTTTTTGGTATTAGAAAACAATGAATCTCTGAATACTTATCATGAAGGCACTTTTCACCCATTCAATATAATTTATCGCATCAATATTTAATTATCTGGTAACATAATTGCCTATAGTCAATCCAATTGGTCTAATGTAGGACAACTGTAATTTGTTCATAAATTCAGTGTGCCTGGGTTCAAGTCCCAGATTGGATCATAGTTCTGTTATGTTGCCAGTTTAGGAATAATATAGATCAGATATTATCAAATGAAGGCAGAAGGTTCTATGCACTATTTTTTGTACATGAAGAAAACGAAGATGATTAAATTATCATGTTTGTATCTCTGATTTCTTATCTCTTATTTTTATTAAAGCTGTCAGTTTTATATGTATTTATAATTTTAAAATAGATTTTGGTAGATGCATGATATGAATCAAGTATATTATAATGCTTTGCGCCTGAGAATCTGATTTGAACCTATTACCATACGGTGTCATCTAATAGCAAGTACAATACCACATTAGACAGAGCAGCTATTGCAACAACCCCCAAAAATGTCGCAAAAATAACGAGTATCCATGTGACTACAACCACAACGTATAATCAGTTGATATATACAAGACATTCAGAAGATTTGAGTGAAATGGATGAACAGGGAAGGATTCCAGAAAGCTTTTTTTGAAGTGAATTATACGTATAAAGAAAAGTTTAGCAAGTTGGACTATTTATTTGTTTTTGTGAAGTTGCATGATATTTAACAGAATGTAAGTTTTTCGATCTTAAGATCATTTCATTCCATTTGAAATTCAACAAGTTAAGTGAAGGAAATTTTCATCCTAACCGAAATGCGTCACTTGTAAGGAGATAGGGGTAAAATAGAAATATCACAAGAAATGCGATGTCTATTATGCTCTTCTTGAGGAGTCATTACAGTCGAACATGTTTGTCTCTTGCTGTTAAGAAGCTTGCAAACAACGGTTCGGGGAATGTTATACAATATTTGTTCAATGTTTGCTCAAGGTCATGCACCTTGGATGACATTTTGTTCCTCATCTCCTCTACTCCCGATAAGGACCAAAATTTGTTAAGTCAGCGAAAATTCTAGTGTGTTTGTTTTATCCATACGGAGATGGTAATTTTATTGCCCATGAGTCGTTATGCGATAAAAATTGCCGAGGCAAACCGACACTACCAATGACGTCATGTCAACGTTATGCCAACGTCAGCATGGCGTCCATAAATTCAAGCGTTGGATTGTCTATTCTGGTGGATTTGTAACAAAGTGCCGTTTGCGTTCCTGACATGAACAGCTAGCTGGTGACTTCACTTGAATCTATTACATGTTGACGTCACTGCAATCTAATGCTCTTTTTGTGACGTGGTTATTGTTAGTCTGTCTGAACATGGCCCACCTTTGATGTCTCCTGTTAGCGAATATTTAGTCTTTAGGCGACTAATGATCAATTAATTGTCATTAAAATGTATTGCTTTGCCTCTTGCCTTCCTGACATCTTTCAACATTCCGATAGCCATTTGACGTCGTTCACTGTCATTCTTGGACCTCAAACAGTTGAATATTTTACAATTTTAACACCGATTTATGTGGTTGTGGCATAAGACTGACAATATTGTGCTTGTTAATTACATCACGTATGCCTACATCGACATACAAGTAAAAATATTAGTACCCTGAAAAACTTGCTAAACTTTATTTCTTCAGTATATGTTATATATACATTGGTTTAAGACACTGATGGTAGATATGTCTGTTGCCTAAGCAAAGCTCTAACAAGCGCCTTCATTCATTCACCTCCTGCTCAATTAAATAAAGAATATGGATTACCTCTTGTAGAGCTTGCTATGTTAAAGGCCTATAGGTCTGTGTAATGAGCATTGCATGTGTTATGTTATGTGATCTTAACATGTGTAGTTTTTTTCTATTTTTTTTTCACAGTTGCTCGGTACAGTCTTGTGTGCGATGGCCTACACGCTACCAATGTAGCTAATTTCGGTACTATATTTTCATGCGCGGAATTACTTTTATAGATCTACTCAATACTTGACCAGGGTCATGTTAAGGTCAAACAGTTAATAAAAGAATTAATAAGGAATACACTAAGCACCAAGACAAACGTGAATAACAGATCTCTGTTTGTATCAACTGTACATTTTGTTTACAAGTTTAACAGAAATGTAATTTTTTCGCAGTATCTTTTGTGATGATTATAGCATATTCTGACCAACCGGACCTTGATATTTATTATCTCCTGATTTATTTGCAAACATTTCATTGGTTTTTTAAGTGGTCAAAGCAGGTCAAATATCAAGCTAGACAGCTAACGCTGAAAAAGCAATTGTCTTTCCAGTGCAGTCTTCCATAGAAGAGTGGTACATCATAACTCTAGCATTTTCTCGTCTCATTGTGCCAGCACAGAAACTCTCCAAGAATTTCTCTCGCCATTTCATAGCCCTAACCTATCTACAATTCTACAAATTACTTAAGTAAGAAGATTTGGTCAGTGTTGTATTAAAAACATCCCTGATAAATCATGCACATCAAAATTTCCTGCTTTTCTTATTATCGTGGACGCATTATAACTTATTATATTACTGAGTTCTTTCCAGTAGAACCTGTATGATTTGGCACACACTTTGATCTATACTTCATAGCTCTACATCAGATGCAATTTTAATGTCATCATTCTTGGCATGGGATATTAACCAATAATAATCTCAGCACAGGAAGAGTGACATTACTTGACCTGTCATTTAAACATTTTGTAAACACTGGCTTTATTTACCTGACCGTCAAAAACATTCCAACATAGAAAAAGGGAGGACGCACTAACACTACACAATTCTCTCCCCTGATTTCAAGGGAACTCTTACACTACATAGTTCACTCCCCTGAATTTCAGCTGAAGTTACTCTCGCTGATTTAGAATTAGTCAAACACAGATCGGATGTTACTGCGTGCTTATGTAAATAAAATTATGCAAGGCAGTTAACAGAAGTGGCAACAATGCTTTGTAAATACTAGAATTATGTTTAAATTATTTATTGGGATATCCAACTGTCCTATAGATTTAGAAATAGGAATAGTAGTAGCTTTGTAGTATATATGCTGCAGTTGATGGAAATATTTTGCATGACAGTTTACTTCCGCGTCGGTAGCAAAGAAGTTTCATCAACTAAAGTATAGTAAACTGTAGAAACGTCTGTATTGAGTATAGTTGTCCTTATCAAACAACTAATAACCTATCTACAAGTATACGGACACTGCTAGACACACCGGGGACACCCATACAGTACCATACACATATATAACATATCTACAAGTATACGGATACTGCTAGACACACCGGGGACACCCATACAGTACCATACACATATATAACATATCTACAAGTATACGGATACTGCTAGACACACCGGGGACACCCATACAGTACCATACACATATATAACCTATCTACAAGTATACGGATACTGCTAGACACACCGGGGACACCCATACAGTACCATACACATATATAACATATCTACAAGTATACGGATACTGCTAGACACACCGGGGACACCCATACAGTACCATACACATATATAACATATCTACAAGTATACGAACACTGCTAGACACACCGGGGACACCCATACAGTACCCTACACATATATAACATATCTACAAGTATACGGGCACTGCTAGAAGCACCAGGAGTACCCATACAGTACCATACACATATATAACATATCTACAAGTATACGGACACTGCTAGACACACCGGGGACACCCATACAGTACCATACACATATATAACATATCTACAAGTATACGGACACTGCTAGAATCACCAGGAGTACCCATACAGTACCATACACATACATAACATATCTACAAGTATACGGACACTGCTAGACACACCGGGGACACCCATACAGTACCATACACATATATAACATATCTACAAGTATACGGGCACTGCTAGAATCACCAGCGGTACCTATACAGTACCCTACACATATATAACATATCTACAAGTATACGGACACTGCTTAGAAGCACCAGGGGCACCCATACAGTACCCTACACATATATAACATATCTACAAGTATACGGGCACTGCTAGAATCACCAGGAGTACCCATACAGTACCATACACATATATAACATATCTACAAGTATACGGACACTGCTTAGAAGCACCGGGGACACCCATACAGTACTATACACACATATAATATAGTAGTACTAATATCAAAAGAACCTATAGAAGTATTGTATATAGATATACAGTATGACTGCACGGAAAGGAGCACAGAATTATCAGGGGCACGGAAGATTAACATCTGTGGATACTGGAGTAGGTCATTCATTATAGGAGCACAGAAGTACTAAAGGCTCTGTAGAGGTCACATGCACCATAAGAAAGATGTAGTAATCTATAAGTAGCAGGGCAACAACATACCAGGAACACCCATAGAGTAACCATATGTATATATATACTATGTCTACAAGGGGCAGCAACATACCAGGAACACCCACAGAGGAATCATACATACATATATATACTATGTCTACATGGGCAACAACATACCAGGAACACCCAAAGAGTTACCATACCTACATATATATATATACTATGTCTACAAGGGGCAACAACATACCTGGAACACCCATAGAGGTACTATACGTACATATATATATATACTATGTCTACAAGGGGCAACAACATACCAGTAACACCCATAGTGTAACGATATGTACGTATATATATATACTATGTCTACAAGGGGCAACAACATACCAGGAACACCCATAGAGGTACCATGCGTACGTATATATATACTATGTCTACATGGGGCAACAACATACCAGTACCAGGAACACCAATAGAGGTACCATACGTACGTATATATATATATATACTACGTCTACAAGGGGCAACAACATACCAGGAACACCAATAGAGGTACCATACATACACATATATATATACTATGTCTACAAGGGGCAACAACATACCAGGAACGCCCATAGAGGTACCATACGTACGTATATATATACTACGTCTACAAGGGGCAACAACATACCAGGAACACCAATAGAGGTACCATACGTACGTATATATATATATATATACTACGTCTACAAGGGGCAACAACATACCAGGAACACCAATAGAGGTTCCATACGTACGTATTTATATATATACTACGTCTACAAGGGGCAACAACATATGCCAGGAACACCCATAGAGGAACCATACATACGTATATATATACTATGTCTACAAGGGGCAACAACATACCAGGAACACCAATAGAGGTACCATACATACGTATATATATACTATGTCTACAAGGGGCAACAACATACCAGGAACACCCATAGAGGTACCATACGTACGTATATATATACTATGTCTACAAGGGGCAACACATACCAGGAACACCCATAGAGGTACCATACATACGTATATATATACTATGTCTACATGGGGCAACAACATACCAGGAACACCCATAGAGGTACCATACATACGTATATATATACTATGTCTACATGGGGCAACAACATACCAGGAACACCCATAGAGGTACCATACATACGTATATATATACTATGTCTACATGGGACAACAACATACCAGGAACACCCATAGAGGTACCATGCGTACATATATATACTATGTCTACAGGGGCAACAACATACCAGGAACACCCATAGAGGTACCATGCGTACATATATATACTATGTCTACAGGGGCAACAACATACCAGGAACACCCATAGAGGTACCATGCGTACATATATATACTATGTCTACAGGGGCAACAACATACCAGGAACACCCATAGAGGTACTATACATATATGTAATAGTAGGTTTACAGACAAAGACAAATAAACTGACTCATAAACTGAAAAAGTCAAAGAGAGATAACTCAATTATAAAGATCAAAGGGAGACAAATATTGAGTCCTGAAACTGCCAAAAAACTTTGCACAAAATTCTATTGTTCTTTTGATGAACTTTTCCGTATTTTCAATTGTCTCCCTTTGACCTAAAACTGGTCAAACTGGTCAAAGGGAGACGATTGAAAATACGGAAATGTTGACCAAAAGAACAATAGAATTCTGTGCAAAGTTTTTTGGCAGTTTCAGGACTCGAGATTTTTCTCCCTTTGATCTTTAAAATTGAGTTATCTCTCTTTGACTTTTTTAATTATGCTGATATACTTGAAGTCTTACTGTTTTTATGCATGGTACCTCTACGGGCGCTCCTGGTACTTCTAACAGTGCACATAGACTTGTAGATATACTATATTTATGTATGGTACCTCTAGGGGCGCTCCTGGTACTTCTAATTTTGCTCTTATACTTGTAAACATACTAAATCTATGCATGGTTCCTCTACGGGCGCTCCTGGTACTTCTGTGCTCATATACTTTTAGACATACTATATCTATTTTTGGTACCTCTACGGGTGTTACTGGTATTTCTAACTGTGCTCATATACTTGTAATCATACTAAATGTGAATGCAATACCTTATATATGGGTGCCCTGGTACTGCTAATAGTGCCCCTATACTTGTAGACATACTTTCCATGTGAATTGTACTGCATGGGTGTTCCAGGTACTTCTAATAGTACCATATACTTGTAGACATGTTATACATGTGTGCATGATACTCTATGGGTGCTCCTCACACTTTTTATAGTACCGTTTACTTGTAGACATGTTATACATCTGTGCATGGTACTCTATGGGTGCTCCTGGTACTTTTAATAGTACCGTATACTTGTAGACATGTTATACATGTGTGCATGGTACTCTATGTATGCTCCTGGTACTTTTAATAGTACCGTATACTTGTAGTCATTGGGAAGGTAGTCATTATCTTTGCATATAAAACATGTTTGTGAAATTTGCTGGCAAATGAAACAGAACTGACTACCGCACTCAGACCAAAACACTGGTAATTATTATAAGGCAAAATCTCTATAAAACATCCTCAAGTTCCCAGTGATATCACAGGTGAAGAATACTCGGGTGAATGAGAATGCTATAAAATGGCAGGTGTGAAATAATAAGTAAAGAACAAGAATTCATTGCGGTAAAATATATTTGCGATTTCATTGAATGTGTAGAAGGATACAAACAGAAGATGAATGAATCTCTGGTATAACAAATACGAGGGGTATCAAATTTGTGCACTGGCCTGTTCATTTTAATATGCGTAATGCAATTGAAAAATTTGTTTTGCCATCTTAAAATATATTCAATTCTGTACTAAGAAACCAATATTAAGATGGTTACATGCCAATATCAATAAAATATTTAAACAATTTAAAAGATGACTGACAGCCACCCTGCACACTTTTCGGACGTCATGACGTCGTCTAACGTTAACGCATCTGTCACGTTTTGATCATTCAAGGGTTATTCTTTCATGAAGTGTGGTCGTACACACTCAATACACTTTTACCATGTTCTGATCCACTGATCGATTAAGCCTTGAACTAGCATGTTATAATTTCCACCATAATGTGATGACTGTGGTCGACAATAACGCACCTGTACCCTAGAATGGTCACCCTCAATGTTCACTCTTAATTTTGGGCAATGTTGCATTATCCCAAGGCGCCCAATTGGGGCTATAGGCTAAATGTGTACTGTTTTCAATCATGATTTAACCTCGACAGCGTCCTTCGTTAACTTTAGCTGTACCTGTATTTGTCTTGTTTTATGATATCGTAATAACGTTAATAAAGTTTGAAAGAAATGCATGTGAAAGTCATACTGGCGCTACTTGAAAGTCATATGTTAGCTCATCTGTTTGAAGTCCTCGGATCCAACAATCAGAAACCTTAAACAGTTCCGAGATAATGGTTTGGCACCAGAAAACTCGAATTTGACAGCGTTTTCTGAATAAATATGTGTCTGTCAGTTAATGAAATATATTTGACCAATTCAGTTTTTTCATCAAACTGCTCAAGAGGTCTACCTTTACGATAAGCACCATTTAACTCTTTTATCGCTTCATGTCTTATACCATTTAAACAGGAGAAATCCTAAGACAGCCTTACTTTTACATACTTGAGTGGTATGATCTTATCTTAGACCAGTGTTGGGGCATATCTGAGTAAAGAGCAAAATGCAAAGGCGTTTCGATAGTCTGAGCGTAACGTCATTTTGAAAAGTGCGCTGACGTCATGAAATGCGATTACAGTTGGGCTACACAAATCCACATGTTTTTGCAACTAGCGCCATGATGTTGATGCTACAGTCTTATTGTTTACGTCGGTGGTTTAATCTTTCAAATCAGATGATGTTTCACAGAATTATAAGTATATGTTGAAGGCCTAGTCCATTAGCATTTTAAAGTGTGCCGCGGAGCATTATTTAAGTTACCATAGTAACTGCTAAATACTTAGCAAAATGCAATATTCCAAGAAAATTTCAAAAACAATTCAAATTAAGTTGTTTTAAAGTATGCATGATTTTTGCGAAAATCAGTAAAAAAAAACAAATGACAGGCCCAGTGCACAAACTTTTTGATACCCCCTCGTATAAAGCGTACATGCAACATTTCATAGATAAAATTATGTAACACTTTAATTAACTAGAAAAGGTAACAGTTTATAACAAGTAATAAATGTTCTATATAAAATTTATGTTTTTATAAAATTATTAACAAGATAATATGAAATACAGTAGTAGACACTATGAGCTGATCACAATGTTAAATGAAACAATGCTTGTCAAACATGTTGCTATAATATGGCAAAATTAGACAGAAGTATGTGACTGGCCATGAGATTCTGGGTCCAAATGAGGAATTTTTCAAAATGGGTTTTTTACTGAAATATGATGTACATACATTCCTTATTACAAATGAGCTGTTCTCCAGGAAAACTCGGCTTAGTGCAAAATTATAAAAATCATGATAATAAGGTGTAGACTCCTATAAACAGTTTCTGAAAATTTGAGCAAATAATAACCGCAACTTACAAAGTTACAGACCTTTAGAACTAACCACTCCTGTCTACTTTTCGAGTGACGTCGAAAATGTCATTGAATCGATATTTCACGTAACGTTTATACACGCTTCAGAAATTCAATATTTCATAAATTATTGACGTAAATGTTTCAAAATAGTATCACAATTTAGAATAATATTCTTAGTTCTGAAAAACATGAATATTTTCTAAAAGTAGCTATTGATTCTAACTACAATCATTATATATTCAAATATATTCAAAACAAATGCTTCATAACAGCATTTCCCTCATGATGGCGAACAAGTATGCGAAGAATGAAAGCAATATCTCGAAGAACTTTGAAATTATAAGAGGTTAAAAAACATGTACATAAACTTTAACATAAGTTGGGGTGACTGCAATAGCTCCCCTTATTCTACAAATAGTGGAGCTAAAAAAACAAAGGACCATAACTCCCCTTAAAATTATTTGACCAACATGAGCTGGGGATATGCACAACTAGACTTGGTATTCATGAGTCATGCAAAGTTTCATTGAAAGCTGACCAATGGTTGAAAAGAAATAGCTCGGACAAAATTATACTGACCAACCAACCAACCGACCAACCAACAGACCAATCAACCTCAAGCATGACTCAAATATAGCCCCCATATACTATGTATCTGGGGGTATAATAATTTCGTGAAAAAAGGGTAGGCTGATGAGTTGTCTCCTTCAATTAACATAGGGTCTGTATAGACAGACAAGCTGAATAGCATTCCAATAAAGTTTGATGACTGTAGCACAATTACTTTTCCAGTTACCGACGACTAAACATTTTGGGTCTGACGGACTGACAGACAAGGGCAATTCTTTTATCATACTTCAATACGCATTGAGACAGGGCGGTATGAAGGCTTGCCATTAACGGAACGCATTTGTCAAAATTGTCAAGTTTTAGAAGATGAAGCTCATGTTCTTTTAAGTTGTGATTTATACACAGATTTAAGAAATACCTTGTATGAACAGGTCGCAACTATTTGTCCTGATTTTTATTCTCTGAATGATTTAATGAAACTAAGGGTTCTTTTTACTGAGAAAAACGCTTTAAGAATTTGCGCCAAAACCTGTTTTATGATTTTACAAAGACGACATTTTTATCTGTGTAAATAATGTATTCATACTATCTTATTAATTATTGCCAGTTTTATTGACATCTAAGGGAATGTTGTTAATCAGTTCATCTACGGTCTGACCGGGGTGATAAATGATCTATTAATACTATTTTTTAATTAGCGCATTAGTGCCTCATTTACAAATCTCAGTTTCTTAAATTAAAAATTTAACTATATTTTAATTCAACGTATTAACAACATTCTCTTAGTTTTAATTTTGTATATAAATTAATGTTTTTTGTTTATAAATAGTGATATAGCACTGTTTATAGGACAGTTCATAGTACTAGCTAGTCATATAGTGATTTTATGATAATAAGATTATTTTAAGATTTGATAATTGTCTCTTATAATGGTTATGTACATTTTATCTGTTCTGCTTATGTCGTATGTTATATGTATGTACATAAATGAGACGAAATAAAGAATATATATATCATACTTCATGCCCTCAAATTTTAGTGGGGGGCATAAAACAGTCTTGTCTCAAAAAATAGTATCTGCCCTGTAAATACACAAATTATTCTTTAAAACAAGGAGTGTGTAAACCATGTACATGTAACAATAGTCATTGAATGTATCATGCAGAATTAATCACTAAAATGATTAATCACAAATTAACACAAAGTCATGTCAATGGATACCATCAAGAATGAGGGGTCGAGTGATAAATGTGAGTTATGAGAACTCAGTCAGTGAATTAATTTAATTAGTGTAAACTAAATTGACACAGATTCACAATAAACACATTGGTCCAATTTCTTTGCACAATATACTTTTGTGTGTCCAGGCAGTTTACAATTGCTGCATTTCCTAGCCAGTGTGGGTGATTCCAACTTAATACAAGGCTTAGGTAGTGTTGGTTGTAGACAGCAGTCATTGTTCATACAGTAGATACTTCCTGGTACAAATACCATTGTCTTTGAGCATCTGATCCTTTTACCCGAATTATTGATGGAAGAGAGTTGTCAAGTACAGCCCCTGTCTTTAGCACATTAATGGAAACTTCTGGGTTCTTGGCAAACGTCCGGGCAAAAATCACTCCTCGATGTTCTTTATCCATTCTAGAAATACAAATAAATTGAAAAATAATACAAATATATCAAAACCTATCATGTTTAAAGACAAACATGTCCCTAAAGACCATCCATATGAACAGTAAACAGTGATCTTTGTTGAGATGTGGTCATAAAGACAAACATGTCCCTAAAGACAATCCATATGAACAGTAAACCGTGGTCTTTGTTGAGTTGTGGTCATTTTTACCAGGTGAAAGTTTTAGGACTGAGAATTAACAATAAGTTATAAAATAAACAAGAGATGTTTGCAAAACACATATGCCCCATGGCAGCCCGATAGTCAAAAATGGTGTAGGTCACAATGACCTTGACCTCTGCCCTCCAAATGAATAGAGGTCATCGACTGTTGTTAACCAACCTCAATGTAAAGTTCAAAGAGCAAAGCGTTCTCGAGTTATTCAACGAAAACAAATTTGAATAGTCTAAAATGGTGAATGTCAGTGACCTTGACCTCTGGCCTACTGCCCTAAAAATGAATGGGAGTCATCTACTGTTGATGATCAAACTCCAAGTTTGAAGATCCTAGGGCAAAGCGTTCTTGAGTTATTGAACGTAAACCATTTGGTACAACCGATTGATGACCGACAGACAGGTGCAAAGCAATATACCACCTCATCAAAGATGGGGAGCATAAAAAGACAAATGAGCAGTTTAAGCGTACCTGGTTTAAGTATTACCTGAAATGATGATATGATTTTAAGCTTGGAATAGGTTTGAAGATCCTTTTCAAGAATGTAGCCCAGTCATAGAAGAAGATTGGGGCACTAGGATCATCTACCAACTGTGGAATATAATGACCATTCCTTGACGATTTATGAACACTATCCTGATTTCAGACAATGTTTCCACATTGGAATGTCTCCACTTGACCATCCATAACCCGAAATGCCAGTCTGGATTAAACTTGGGTGTGATCAACCTCCATCATAGAAAATTCCACTGATTCATGAAGACCTGTCATAACACACCACATACCATACCTAAAAACAATGTAGTTTATTTTATAACATACATCAAAATTGCATTTAAAATCTTATTCTTTACTATTAGAATTTTTAATTTTGTTACAAATGACATTAAGGAAATAAAAAAAAAACTCAAAATTTTCCACAATTTAAATTTTCTTCCACATGTGGATCCGTTGTTGGTTCCTTGTGGAAGGTTAATACTGGTTACAGAATCTGGTAACCCTTCCACATGTGGATCAATTGTTGGTTCCTTGTGGTAGGTTAGTACTGGTAAGAGAATCTGGTAACCCTTCCACATGTGGATCAGTTGTTGGTTCCTAGTGGTAAGTTAGTACTGGTAAGATAATCTGGTAAGGTGTCTTCCACATGTGGATCAGTTGTTGGTTCCTTGTGGTAGGTTAGTACTGGTAAGAGAATCTGGTAACCCTTCCACATGTGGATTAGTTGTTGATTCCTTAAGGTAAGTTAGTACTGGTTAGAGAATCTGGTAACCCTTCCACATGTGGATCAGTTGTTGGTTCCTTGTGGTAAGTTAGTACTGGTAAGAGAATCTGGTAACCCTTCCACATGTGGATTAGTTGTTGATTCCTTGAGGTAAGTTAGTACTGGTTAGAGAATCTGGTAACCCTTCCACATGTGGATCAGTTGTTGATTCCTAGTGGTAAGTTAGTACTGGTAAGAGAATCTGGTAACCCTTCCACATGTGGATCAGTTGTTGTTTCCTTGTGGTAAGTTAGTACTGGTAAGAGAATCTGGTAACCCTTCCACATGTGGATCAGTTGTTGATTCCTTGTGGTAAGTTAGTACTTGTTAGAGAATCTGGTCAGGTCAATAGGCCAATGTATACAGTAACACCTCAACTGAAATGTATACAGTGAAACCTCATCTGAAATGTATACAGTAAAACCTCGTCTGAAATGTATACAGTAAAACCACATCTGAGATGTATACAGTAAAACCTCGTCTGAAATGTATACAGTAAAACCTCGTTTGAAATGTATACCGTAAAACCTCGTCTGAAATGTATACAGTAAAACCTCATCTGAGATGTATACAGTAAAACCTCGTCTGTAATGTATACAGTAAAACCTCATCTGAAATGTATACAGTAAAACGTCATGTGAAATGTATACAGTAAAACCTCATCTGAAATGTATACAGTAAAACTTCATCTGAAATCCACCTTATTAACAAGACCACCTGTTTTGCTTTGTATTTTGCCTTAATCAGCGAACAAACAAACTTAAACTGTGACCCATTCTTGTGACATGGTCTTTTTATTAAAGTTTTATATTGTACTGCAATAATTATTTACCCAATGACTGTATTGTTTTTATTTTGTCCACTACAATTATCCATGTGTAGTTTTAACCTCTTCTCGCCTAATCCATGGTGTTGAAAATGGTGATGTAGCAAGCTTGTTACCGTGTTGGCCCCTTTGTTGGAGTGTTGTGCTTCATCAACCAGATAAAAAATCTGAGAACCTACAATTACATCTTGACATAGTAAATACATGTACATGTAATTTAGATTAAATTTACAGAAATAAGCACTATTTTTAAGCTCAGAGACAATACAAAGTGTACTTAGTATTTCAATTACAATCGATACAATACAATATGTATGTAAGTACTAAATAAAAATAAGAAATCAATTTTAAATAGCAACTGGAATTTTAGATTCATGTTGGATATTTGATGGAGTGATAAAACAATTAAGAAATAAACTATGAAAAACCATAGTATGGTTACATGTAGCTACATGTATTATAAATTTGGAGTTCTGACATGTAGGAATTAATCACGAAGGCCGTAGGTCTGAGTGGTTAACAACAATGAGTCAGAACGACAAACCACTGTATAACAAAGGTATACTACGGCTTTTGAATATTTTATTTCGATTAAGACATAATTTAGACTCACAGTTATAACATGCCTCATAAAAATGTTGTGACGTCACTTTCATTGTATATCAAACGTTATACAACGTTATGATTGTTCTTTGTCTATATATGCCAAATTGTCGGTCATGTTAGAATCTATGATAAACAACTGCATACATATCTAGTTTGGCCTTATAATATAGCATTGGTCCAGTGATATGCACTGGGTTTGTAACTCAGAGATTTAGGTTTAATTTCTGGTTGTGGCAGGTCATATTATATCTTCCATGAAAATTTGATAACAAGGTTGATTTTCCTCCACATGTGGAGAAGTTGATGATTGCTTGTGGAAGAGTAAGTTCGGGTACAGTTGAGGCTAACTAGTTAGGTGAATCTGCTGCTGCATATAATTGAAAGATTTATGGGAAACATCATAAAACCTGGAAAAATACACATTTAGTATAATTTACTTACCCAAACCTTCACAACAAATCCCAAAGCACTGACACTTGCGGGGTGTTTTAAAAAACAATGGTCCCACTTGTTGCGCATAAGGCGGATATATATAGTGCACTTGCTGTGCTTAGTCAAAACTATAGTGAAATGCATCGTCTAAAGAACAGGGAGGTTGACCTGAAAATGTGAAATAGAAATAATGTCAAAGCTGCAAACATTATGTCCACATACACGTTACAGAATCTGAATCTAATTTATCTCCAACATGTTAAGGGAGCACACCTGCCATCAGACACATGGTTCATACACAATTCACACCCAAATTCAAGGACTTTTTTCATTTTTCAATGAACAATTACATTCAAGGCGTTTTCCCAAACATTTACCTCGGTAAAATTGTATGATTTTGACTCTTTGTGCTGAATAAGCATGAAGATAACCAAGAAATAGATTCATTCTCAGTACATGCATTGACAACTGTTACAGTTAATTTAATTACTTTTGAAGGTTGCATTCATATAAATATATTCATGATTATTTATTTAAAATGTTTTCAAATTGACCAGTTTAAGATTTCTTTCACTATGTCTAAACTATGACAAAGGAGATCTGAGAAGTGTTTGCAGGGCGCTATCCTGCCTGCATAAGACCAAAGCTGACTGGAGCCAAGATTGGCCCAAGAAAAAAATACACCTGAGCTAGCCCTGCAGTGCTTAGTGAGGAACAGCCCAGCCTTGTGACCTAGTTTTTGACCCCGAATGACCCAATATCAAACTTGACCTAGATTTTGTTGATCAATATGACCAAGTTTCATAAAGATTAAGTCAAAATTATGACCTCTACTGACTACACAAGGTTTTTCTATTTTACCTAGTGACCTAGTTTTTGACCCTGGATGACCTAATATCAAGCTCGATCTAGATTTCATTGAGATGATCATTGTGACCAAGTTTCATAAAGATTAGGCCAAAACTGTGACCTCTAGTGTCTACATGTACACAAGAAAATTGTTGACGGACGGACGACGGACGAAGAGTGATCACAAAAGCTCACTCTGTCACTATATGACAGGTCAGCCAAAAAACTAAAAGAAATTAAAATTATGTATAATTATCACCTACTTCATCGACATGCGCATAGATGTTGTCCTCGAAATCATATGTAGTACTGCTACATCCGCTGTATGACAGATAACAGACCATAACTCCTTTCTTCCTCAATAGATGTTGTCCTTGAAATCATATGTAGTACCCCTACATCCGCTGTGTGACAGATAACAGACCATACACTCCCTTCTTCCTCAATAGATATAGAACAATCTGAAATGAGTCAAAAAAACAAATTGTTAAGCTTAAAAGCTCGCTTTAAAACTATATTTGATCTCATAGACATTGAATCTGTGTCAGATACTTTTAATCACTTTGGTAATGAAAATGAAGTTACCATGATTACCGGGTCAAAAGAACGTTGGAGAAATGTCAGCCATCCACGTAACCTTTTTGCACGAAGAACGCAATAAGAACACACATGTTGGAGAACATTGTTCTGTGGTTTGCTTTCATCTTGAATATAGCTGTATTAGTGATAAAAATATCTAAAATAATGTCCACGCTTTCTGGTCCCCCTCCATGTATTAGAATTGTCGGTTCTGAAAGAACAATCTACTTATACATGGAGAATTAACTGCATCATGCAGGGGTATCATTGGATTCCATCCAACTCTTTGTTGCCAGATTTTGAACAATATTGATATATGTATAAACTTTGGATAATAATAATGTAATACATGACAAGTTTGCAAGCAACATGACTAAGTAATACATCATTTATAATAGCTAAGTGCATCTTATAATTATCAATAACAAAATATATAAAGGCATGTCTCAAGGGGTGTGGGAATTATATGAACGGCTTGTCCAACCAGGGTCTTGTAAAATTTTATTACAATTGTACGAATCCTATAAACATTATTTGACTTAAAGTTTTTATGATAGAAAATTAAATTTCTAAGTTGAAAACAGAAAATTTCCACACCCCTTTATATTTTTTTTTAACAGCAATAAATGATATTAAGGTAACAGTTTTAACAATCAAACACTTGAAACATTCAATTCAATGTACTTGCAAATGAAAGATAGATAGATAACCCTTGAAATCGAATGAATCTAGATACACTCATAATATCAAATATTTCAATAATAAAATTCTGTCTTGCATGTTCATGTATTCTACAAAACAAAAGTGCATGGTTCAAGTCATTGTCAATGTAAAGATCACAATGCTTGCACTTCTGAACATAAGATTGTGATATCAAACAACTTAACATTTGCATCGCTGTCACACAGATGGAAGCTAACACTGAATGTTTTTCTGGATAATGTCTATATACGGCACAGAGCATCAGGTTCAAAAACGTCTGTTTAACTTATACATGACAGTGAAAGATTTTCGTACCGATTTTGTCTATTTTGATGTTGCACAGATCTGGTAAGACAACCAACTTTTGAAGGAAAAATACCACTGTCTATGTAATCAAACAAAACATACAGCAGATTGTACTTTTGTAAGATTTTAAATACATCCAGGATAGATCGGATGTACTGTTCGCCGAAATTCACGAAAGATACGAGGCGACATGTGAACATTTTGTTTGTGAGAAATTGCGATGGCAATCTACACAGTTGACCAACCAAGAGGGCCCATAGGGCCCTAGGTCGCTCACCTGTCGTAGTAGTGCATGCAAGCCCTGTGATTTGACCTAGTGACCTCTCATTTTCCCTAGATTTTGTTGAGATGATCATTGTGACAAAGTTTCATAAAGATAAGGCTACAATGGTGACCTCTAGTGACTACACAAGGATTTTCTCTGATTTGATCTTGTGACCTAGTTTTTGACCCCAAAGGACCCATATATTGACCTAGATTGCATTAAAATAATCATTGTATGACAAAGTTTTAAAAAGATTAGGCCAAAATGTGACCTCTAGTGACTACACAAGGGTTTTCTATGATTTGACCTTGTGACCTAGTTATTAACCCCAAATTAACCAATATCGAACTTGACCTAGATTTTGTTGACATGATCATTGTGACCAAGTTTCATAAACATTAGGTCAAATTGTGACCGCTAGTAACTACACAAGGTTTTCCTATGATTTGACCTTGTGACCTAGTTTTTGACCCAGGATGACTCAATATCGAACTTAACATAGATTTTGTTGACATGATCATTGTGACCAAGTTTCATAAAGATATGGTCAAAATTATTACCTCTAGTGACTACACAAGGTTTTTCTATGATTTGACCTTGTGACCTAGTTTTTTATCCTGAATGACCCAATGTCGAAATTGACCTAGATTTTGTTGGGATAATCATTGTGATCAAGTTTCATAAAGATAAGGTCAACATTATGACCTCTAGTGTCTACACAAGCAAATTGTTGACGGACGACGGACGGACGAAGAGTGTAGCCCACTTTGGCTGACACTTAACAAGGTCCCTTTCAATTTTGTCGTGGCTTCTTGAAGTAATTTCCCGGAAGACATATATTTGTCACAAATGATGCCGAGTTCAGTATAAGAATCAACTTCATTTAAAATATCATTTCCAAGTTTCCACTGTCTTTCAGTTCCACATTGACGAGACTCGTTAAACACAATGATACCACATTTCGAAGCATTATACTCAAATCACCACTTACAGGAATACCGGTAGCATATTTCAAGCATGTTGTCCAGAGCATGTTTGGAAAATGCAACAAGAATTATGTCATCTGCCAGGCGCGTGTCTGGGCCTACGCACTTACGCACTTACGCACGTGCGTACAGTTAATTGAAAAAGTCGAAAATTTAAAAACTCCGAAACTGCAATAAAAATCACTGCCTGATCCGGGTGAGGCATATTAAATTGTCATCCTCTATGCATTAGCCTACAGAGTTATGCATTTTTATCAAGCTCGCTTCGGTCGCATTTTAATTAGTTCGTTATTGAATACAATCCATGTATTATCAAGTAGAGAACGAGTTTGTGTGAAATGCTGATCAAATTAACTCTCCATTTTTTTCTTGCTCGCTTCGCTCGCTCAACTTAATCATTTACCAATGTGAGGACAAATGTGTCTGGTATGTTTCTAAAATAAAGAATGCCTTTTCTTTTAGCTGTCATGTTGTTCAGAACAACAATGCATGTATTTTTCTGGCTTGCTATGCTCGTACAATATTTCGATCTGTTAATGGAATCAATTGATGAACGAGTATGCATAGTATGCAGCTCAGACAAACAATGCAATTGTCTGCCTCAGTTCGCTCGCATAATAAGTTTATTATTAAACAGTTTCAAGCAGAGAACTAGGTGTAGTATGCAGCTCAGATAAAGCAATTGGAAGTTTTTTACTCTATTCACTCGCACACTGACATTATCAGTGAATGGTATGAAGGCTAAGTGATGAAAGAGTTTGTGTGGTATGTAGCTCAGATAAATAATGCATTTTGTCAGGCTCGCTTCGCTCGCACAATACCTTTATTAGTACATGTATATAATTTCAGACAGAGAACGAATTTATTTGGCTTGCAACAATGCATTTTTCGAGCGAGGCTTCGGCCGCGCAATAAAATTGTTGTGTTGTAGGCTGTTTACTCGCACAATAACTACTTTGTCAGCGAATCCAATTTAGTTAAGGTCGAATTTGTATTTCATGCAACTCAAACAATATGATTGATAATAAATTTGTGAGTATTATTATATTAAGTAGAGAACTAGTTTGTGTGGTAGGCTGCTCACCGTATACTACATGTAGTAATAATGAATTATTTCTAGCTCGCACACTATTTATATAATGAGTTTGTCTGCTGTCCCTCCGATATTGCATTCTAACAACACTCTTGAAGACCTTGTGAGCACCGAGTCACAGCGTCCGTTAGCAGGAGGAGTAGCCTTTTACTCCTCATCTAAACATATACTCAAGAACCAATGCCGCACCCTTTTGAAACAGCATAGTTACAGTCATGCTTGTAGTTGACGCCGGTTGTGTTGAAAAAATGTGTCTATTATATTGACATGTTGTACTTCATTCGCAGAGAGTAACGAATAAATTACGTTGTTCACTTTATGATGTTTTTTTAATTTATCGGTACATGCGTTTTTCTCATTTTAACCTATAATTTAAGACAATTCTTTATTTCTAAATACACCACAAAACGCACGTACGACGCTCCAAGAGGAAATTTTTTTCCGGGGGAGCATGCCCCCGGACCCCCCCCCTAGCCATGGTGCGTATACTCAAAATGGGCCCAGACACGCCCCTGTCTGCAACAGTTGGGGACGAAATTTGGTTGTTAAAAGTGCATATACCTAGTCCTAGTCCATTAATTTTTTATGTCTAAATCCCCACCCTGGTAACAATGTTTACTGTCTTAAATCCCAACGTGGGGCATAGGTTTTGATCCAGAAACTTTAATAAAAACATGAATAAATGTATCACTGTCATCTTTTGCAGTGTTGAAATTTCCGGACCAAAGTCTATTCCCCAAGAGTCTGAGTCGATAAGGTCGTCTAATTCCCGTCTGTCGGGAAGATTCGTCTGTCTAATTCCCCCTGTATCCCCGCCGTATCTCTAATACTGTTGAAGTTATGGCCTGCACTTACGGTTGATCACTTATTGGGTATTTCTTTTTTAAAAAGTATGGACAGACGGAAGGACGGACAAAGCGGCGACTAATGCTCACCCTTCGGGGAGCTTTAAAAGACCCAAAAGCCACATTTGATTAAACACTTGCCGACCGTCAAGAAAACAAATACACAGTTTTGAGTTATGTTCCTTTGCAAAATATACACTTTCACGCACTACGAATGACGTCATAAGACATCCAAGGTTTCCTGAAAACCCCCTTGTTGAGCACTCAAATTTCCTAACATGCAGTCTTTACACCTCTTAAGTACACTCATTTCGAATATTTTCAGGAACACATATGTTAATGTTATCGCCCTATAACAATTATGGTCATCTTTACGTTTATGCCCGCCTTTATGTAAAGTAATGATAACTCCTTTTTTCATTTTATCAGGAACATAGCCGAATCGTAACTTGTACGTGAATATATTGGCAAGCAGTATAGCTACACTATCAGATACAGTTTCAGATGTTCATATTGAATATTGTCGTAGCCGCCAGCTTTACCACTCGGACATGACGTAATAATGTCCTTCACGTCATCTGGGAGAACAGTCACGGACTGGTCCTGAATAAGTTCAGTGTAACTTTGAGAAACACTGTTGGCTACAAAATGTTCCCAATCTGTGTCATACTCTGTAGTCATGTGGAGTGTATAATGTCTTGAAGTATAACCCCCATTGTTCTGTAATACTAAACTGGTCTCTGACTATTTCAACATTGAATTTTAATGTCAGCACCTGCACTACTTTTAGATCTATTTCTCCGTGAATGTACGAGTTTCCAAAATTTGTTTGAATCTACTTCTGCAGTTCTGTTAATCCATGTCATTCATATTTTTTAAGTGTTTGTTCACAGTTCGTCTATGTAAAGCCCTATAGGCGCGTTTCGCTGCCTTGTAGCTTGATCGACACACATCATCATCCGACCTTGGTTTACCGGCACAACACCAGTTATTACGATGATGAAACATTATTTTATGAAGATCACTTAAATGGGTATTCCAGTACGGTTTCAAAAACGGTTTGAATTCTGACTTTGGTACATGTTCCTTCGATTTTTCTAAAAGCAAATCACACACGGTATCATACGCACTTTCAATATCATCTTTATTAAGCACTGTAGTTCCAAGCCTATTCAGAATTTCACTTCCATAAACTGCAGATCTGTACGCATTCAGATTTTGCTCATTTGCTTTCTTCCAATTAAGTCTTGTGCTGCGCTCATCGAACGTTACACTACTTGTCGACATTGCACATTCTGACGGGGGTGAAATATTAAGATGGGATATGACTGGTCAATGCCTTGATACATTCAAGCAATTATCGTCAACAATTTCATAACTATATAACTAGTCTAAAACTTCAACAGGCATGCAAATATAATCAATCAAAGTTTGGTACTTTGAAACAAATGAATGCCTTTCACCTATACAAATAGGCAATGTATTCACTGCAAACCAAATTATTGTTACCTAAAAACTCAGATAATAAGCAATCTCTACCATTTGTATTATAAAGTTATAAACACTACATTTAACATTAAAATCACCAATATAAACAACACTGTATGTAATTCAGAGTAAACACTTGATAAATCATACAGCTTGTTAAATATAGTCTCTGTAAAAATCAACAGAATAGTTTGAACAAGACATGTATACTTGGAATATATAGATAGATAAATCATACAGCTTGTTAATATAGTCTCTGTAATAATCAACAGAATAGTTTGAACAAGTCATGTATACTTGGAATATATAGATAGATAAATCATACAGCTTGTTAATATAGTCTCTGTAATAATTAACAGAATAGTTTAAACAAGTCATGTATACTTGGAATATATAGATAGATAAATCATACAGCTTGTTAATATAGTCTCTGTAAAAATCAACAAAATTGTTTGAACTAGAACTATCACTGGAGTGATGAATCATACCCCCGCAGCACTGCTTGACACAGGAATATTATTTAAATTTATAGTTACATGTAATTTTATCTTTTAAAATCTAGTAAGAAACACTAGACATGCATAACTATATAACCTTTGACCTCTAAGTAACCTACAAAAAAAATATTTTTTTTTAAAAAATTAAAAAATAAACGAAAAAAAAATAGATCTACATGTACTGTATATAAAAAACAAGAAATTCGAAAAAAAAATATAGGAAAAAAAATTAGAAAAACTTTTGATGTGGTAAACATTTGTACCAAGCACTTTTAAAATCCACTAAGAAACGACAAAGTTACAGAGCGGACACGACTTGCATGACCTGGGTCTTGGGCATGACACACCTTCTTGATGTGAACATTTGTACCAAGTATTATAAATATCCAATAAGAAATGACAAAGTTACAGAGCGGACACAATTTTGTGCCTTTTAACCTTTGACCTCCAAGTGTGACCTTGACCTTTGAGCTAGGGACCTGGGTCTTGTGCATGACATACCCTCTATATGTGGTGAACATTTGTACCAAGTATTATAAATATCCAATAAGAAATGATATAGTTCATAACAGAGCAGACACAATTTTGTGCCTTTTAACCTTTGAGCTCCAAGTGTGACCTTGACCTTTGAGCTAGGGACCTGGGTCTTGCGCATGACACACCGTCTTGATGTGGTTAACATTTGTACCAAGTAATATAAATATCCCATATGAAATGACATAGATACAGAGCTGACACGATTCACATGCCTATTTGAGCCTTTTAATATTTGACCTCTAAGTATGACCTTGACCTTTGAGGTAGGGACCTGGGTCTTGCGCATGACACACCGTCTTTATGTGGTGAACATTTTTACAAAACAATTTTAAAATCCAGTAAAAAACAACAAAGTTGCAGAGTGGACACGACTTGGATGCCTATATAACCTTTGACCTCTAAGTGTGATCTTGACCTTTGAGGTAGGGGCCTGGGTCTTGCGCATGACACATCGTCTTGATGTGGCGAACATTTGTACCAAGAGATTTTAAAATCCAGTAAGAAATGACAAAGTTACAGAGCGGACACGATTTTGCTAACAGACAGACCGACCGACCGCCTGCCCGACAAGACATGGTGACTCCAGTATACCCCCTTCAAACTTTGTTTGCGGGGGTATAACAAGGCATGTATACTTGGAATATATAGATAGATAAATCATACAGCTTGTTAATCTAGTCTCTATAAAAATCAACAGAATAGTTTGAACAAGGCATGTATACTTGAAATATATAGATAATATCATTTGCTGTTATTTGCAATTGTATGCCAACAATACGGTCATCATCAATACACAATGGCCTTACAAATCTGTCTAAATCACGGTGCCATAAAAGTGCAACACACCCTTTTTCAACTTTACGTAAATTGAGATCTTTATCACAAACAGCATGAAATTTATACAAATAAGTATTTGAGTCTAAATAATGCAGGTTATGTTCAAATAACCAATGTTCGCTAATACCAACAACATGTATTTTGTATTTAATTCAGCTGTCACATAGGTAGCTCGCTACTGACATTAAGCCATGAACATTCCAACACATAACGTTTAGGTGTATACTATCCATTAAAAGTGATTATAGTCTAATTTGGACAGCGTTGAAAACCTATTGCTGTGTTGTTGATTGTCGTCATCGCATGCAGTCGACCGAAATCTCGGCGGCTGTTCTCTAAGTTGTCTGTGCGATGCACGTGATACCCAAGGTCTGCAAAAGACCAAATGGGGCCAGAAGCATTTAATCTGAAGTTAAATTCATTTTGAGAATTTCTTAATGGAAATGACTGAATTTGTGTAACCTTCAGACCTCTACGTGTGATGAACCATACCCGGTGACCCTTTGTACATCCACATACATGTTATAACCGCTCATGAAATACTTCTTAGTGTGAGCACGCCTATGTTCAGGAAACGAATCATCGGAGTGGTTTTCCATATCCAAAGTACTATCCTGCTCTGAAACATGAACGGGTATCAAATCATACACCATAGATGTGCACTTTACTGTCATTGAGGAGCTGTGAATATCAGTCTGTGATTCAACACTACGTTGGTTTGAGGTTACTATTGCAACAGGGTTATCAGGAATAAGAACAATTTCGCTGCTACTAATTGCGCCGATTTACCGTGACTGGCGCAACAATTTCGCTTTAAGCTTCTCTTATCTATAATTTGTCTGTTACGTTCATTTGTTGGTTCCGTTAAAGTAGGAGAGTCAGCTGGAATATGAACGGACTCATTATTTGGAGCCAAAATGACGTCATCAGGGACAACAGTGACATTATTTTGTGGAACAACAACCATAGACCTATCACTGTTTACATCTGTAACATTTGTAGTCTGTAACAAGCACTCATGACCAACGTTTACATTCGACACCATTTCACTCTGTACATTTGATAAGAAGTTTGATATGTCACGAGCACTGAGACAGAATCTATTATCATCAGATTGTGAGAATGGCATTTGAACATTGCTAAACATGTTAGTTTGTTTCTCGTTGTGGTCAGACCACGACACAAACTGATCATCAGACACCAAAATGTTAGGTACAAGTTTCATGTTGTCAGTGGGTGACGTCACTGGTTCCAACTACAGAATGAACATTGTCAGTATCAAGGAAATAATCTAGAGACGAGATTCTAGATTCAATATTAGAACATGATTTTTCACTACATTTTCCAAGTTTGTCTGCACTGCATTTGCCACACAGTTTGAGATACACTATATATACGTGGGTGGTCCCCAAAAGTCGCGAACATAGATTTTTATTGAATTGTCGTCCACTGTAATCACAATTTGCATACATTGTCTATTTTAGAGATATGTCATCATTGTAATTGCTGAATTTGATGTTGATATCTTATAGTATTAAAAATCTGCATGGTTTTATTGCACCTGCAGTTAAAGTCCGATCGGCGCACTCTCTACGACGTCAACGACGTTGTTTCATTTGTTTCAGCACCTTGGTTTCATTGACTGGTGCAATTTTGGATAAATTCGACGCATTCTCATAAATCAAGCATGACAGTAAAAGTTCAGAGAGATACCCCGACACGTACATTAATTTTCCGGAAATTTTTTATATGCAACCGTTTAACACATACTATGTCTAGCCTTAGTGGATGACGTTTTTCGCTCTGTTAACTAGGGCTTGGCAGTCTTCATTTTGTCGCGATATTCCCATTAAAACATTTACACCAGGTGTAGACAAGAGTTCTGCATACATTCCCTGGATTATTTGTATGTTCGACTTCTGTTTTTGATTATGCGGGTGTCAGACCATAGTTCGGCAGTAATTCTTTGCGCCGCATATTTCCGTAACGTCGCCATTTTTGAATGACGCGAAAACTGGAGCGGTGCAAATTGATTAATAGTTTTGCTGTTAATGACCTTATCGACCTTAAATTTCGACATCGGCATATTTGTTAATGCTCATATAAGAACACTTATTAATTTATGCTCTTGAATAAAAGCCGATACGTTTTTACAAAATATAAAAGGGCATGCGTCGACTCTACCCGTCCCTAAATCTGCCACAGTTTTCCACACTTTGCCAGTTTGTGGAGTATTTAGACAGTTTTCCACAGTTTTCCACAAAATGCCACAACCGAGTATGGCAAAAAAAAAGTTCAAACAGAACATGACCAGAGCATGTTTTCCACAGAACGCCACACTTTTCCACTCATTATCCACAAACTGTGGCAAAGTGTGGAGTATTTAGACAATTTTCCACACATTGCCACACTTTAACTGGCAAATTCATTTTCCACAGAATGCCACACTTTTCCACTCATTTGCCACAAAACTGTGGCAAAGTGTGGAGTATTTAGACAATTTTCCACACATTGCCACACTTTTACTGGCAAATTTATTTTCCACAGAACGCCACACTTTTCCATTCATTTGCCACAAACTGTGGCAAAGTGTGAAGTATTTAGACAACTTTCCACACATTGTCACACTTTTTTACTGGCAAATTCATTTTCCATTAAATGCCACACTTTTCCACTTCATTTGCCACACATTGTGGCATTTTTTCCACAAAATTCCAGACTTTGATAGTATTAAAATCAACAATTTTTTCAGCATACCATTTTTAATGAGAATATATATTTAACGTATGTATAATACACTTCAAAATCGATAAGTACACGTTCTTTCTTGTGGTTTTCTGAATTTTTCCCTTAGAATAACCAATTTATTCAGTGATTTCATATCTGAATATGTCACAAATTTCACTCCTACATGAGACCATTATTCCAACATCAGAAAACATTATCTGAAAATAAATATCAACATCATAAACATAAAGTTAGTACTTGAACAGTGTATTACTAGTATATGTATTAACTATTAATACATAATATTATATGAAAATTCATCAGTGTTAATTTAAGGCTGTGTAATGTCATCTGAAGCCCCTTTGCATTCCACTCAACTATGTTGCCACTATCACTCAAAAGTCAGGGACCTATTCAAGAGTTGAAAGTGACATTACAACAATGTGATACGAAATTATAACAAAATGGCGGCACCACAATAATGCGAAATAATTTGACGCAATGGAACAAGTGATACTACGAACAACATTTTGTTATCGGCTGCAGGTGTGTCAATGTCTTTTTAATCTGTATTTTGAAATAATAATGTCACATGACCTGTGTTAACCTGTGATAACATGACATAACAATTTGAAATAACAATGCAATGCTAAAGCAACACAACACTGCGCTTATTACAGGTGCTACAATGATGCGAAATTGTAACATTTTGCAGTTTAATTGTTACCCCGCATATTATATTGTCAAATGTCACTTTACATGGCCAAGATAATGTCAAATTTCAATTTTCATTGTTCTTAATTTTCCATTGCACTTGAATTCTACAAAACTTGACACTAGGTTTGTAAGTAGCAAGAACTTTTAAACTTGCAACACAAATTAACCATTATAAGCATCATTATATTTTATTAATTTTACTTACCTGAAATTGTAATTGTAGTCAGACATTGAAACCATTCACTGTGTGAAACCATTTAATGTCTTCTTGACTTCCAGAATTCAAGTTATTTTGACCAATACTCTGTAAAACAGAACACAATATTGATAACTAAATTATAGTACAAAACTGAACTGTTCTCATTGGTTTAGATTTGTTTTTGCCTCCACTTTTATTGCATAAATTACTCACAGCTAGTATACTTCAAGTTGAGTTTTAGTAAGTTTAAGCTTAAAAATAATACTTTTGTTATTAAATGAAAATAATTTATGTATAGCTAACTTACATTTTACTGTTCCTTTCTGTTGAAAGCTGGCTGCTCTTAATGAAAACTCCAACACAAACAATCCATTTTTCACAATCACAATTGTTTATGCTAGTAACCACTCATCTTAAACCAACAGTGAATTACAAACTTAAGTCATTAAACTCAATCTTCCTTCATGAAACATCACATCTGCACATTTAACAAACACCAAAATACCAGCAAATAATGTGCCAAGCATATAAATAAACAACACAACAATGGAGTTCTCATTCAAACTAACTGTTGACCCGGATACTTGTTCAAACTAGCCAATCAATGACCATCTGTTATAATCCATGCCATCTGGTATAGAATGTTAATAGGCTTATCAGCAAAGTCTCTCTGTGTATGTGTATAAGAATGTGTACACAGAGTTTACATGAAAAGGTCATATATTACCAATTTATAGCTAGAATATTCGATAATTGATCACTGATAAAAGCATGGTAATATTACTAATAAACAAAAACTAAAATGTCAAATTTGATTTCTAACTTTTTTAAAATAATAAACTATAAAGAACATTTTGTCAGTAGTTTATTCAGATACATGTCTGATCAATCAGTGAGTTTTTAAAAACATCTCATAATAGAATATTTTACCATCAAATTGATTGATTGATTGATTGGTTGATTGATTGATTGATTGATTGATTTTTTAAATTCAATAATAAACACAACACTCTTCAAATATCCTCTATGTATATTTTCAACCAAACTGTTAGTGTTAAAATTTCCTAAGTACAAGTTTTACACCTGTATTTTGAGTGTAGACAATTCATGAATACTTTCTGAAATCGTACATCTTTGAGAATTTTACCTATCAACTAACCCAAAAATTACTAACAAGAGGGCCCAAAGGGCCATAGGTCGCTCACCTGTCCTAGTAGTTCATGAACCCCTAATGGTAGCCTCTATTGCATGTACAAGGTTTTCATATTGTCTTATGCTTTATAATTTACATCACATTTAGACCCAATGACATATTGAAGTGATTTGACCTTGTGACCTAGTTTTTGACTTCGGATGACCCAATATTGAACTTGACCTAGATTTTGTTGAGATAATCATTGAGACCAAGTTTCATAAAGATTAAGTTAATATTGTGACCTCTACTGACTACACTAGGTTTTTCTATGATTTGACTTTCTGACCTAGTTTTTTACCCCAGATAACCCAATATCGAACTTGACCTAGATTTTGTTGAGATGATCATTGTGACCAAGTTTCATAAAGATTAGGCCAAAATTGTGACCTCTAGCAACTACACAAGGTTTTTCTATTATCTGACCTCGTGACCTAGTTTTTGACCCCAGATGACCCGATATCGAACTTGACCTAGATATTGTTGATATGATCATTGTGACCAAGTTTCATAAAGATTAAGTTAATATTGTGACCTCTAGTGACTACACAAGGTTTTTCTATGATTTGACCTTGTGACCTAGTTTTTGACCTTGGATGACCCAATATCGAACTTGACCTAGATTTTGTTGAGATGATCATTGTGACCAAGTTCCATAATGATTAAGCTAAAACTGTGACCTCTAGTGTCTACACAAATAATTGTGGACGGACGACGGACGGATGACGGACGACGGACGAAGAGTGATCACAAAAGCTCACTCTGTCACTTTGTGACAGGTGAGCTAAAAATGACTATGTTCCATTTTGCCACACTTTTCCACATCAGAAAATTTCTAAGTATTTTTGCCACAGTTTATACACCCATGAAAAAGGACTAAGTCCATTATTTCCACACTTTGCCAGACATTTGCCACAGTTGAAAATATACATGTACCAATTTCCACAGATTGCCACAAGTTTTCCACTTAAATTCTATGGCAATTGCTGGCAGATTTGCCACTCCTGTGGCATTTTTGAATTAAATGTGTGGCATTCCACTCTTTGCCAGTTAATGCCACTGATTTCCACACTTTTCCACACATTTTCCACAGATATCTGTGGAAAAAAGGGACAAAGTGTGGCAGATTTAGGGACGGGTACCCAACGCGCATTAGTTAATCAAGTATAATTACCGAAAGTTAAAATAAGTGTTATAATGTTTTGATATACATGTATTTCATTTCATAACACTAAGCCTTTATGAATGCTAGCACTTAATTCAGCATTGCGTAAAATTGCGAGTTCATGAAATCTGCTTTGGCTTACAATGCACAGTTTTTCATCAGCTAAGAACAGGCCGAATACATACCCTATTCTAACCCAACTATTTACCAAGTTGACGATAATACCAAATCACACCAATGCCGAAATAAAAATGGTATCAGTTATTCTTTTGCACTCAGCAAAAACAGGAAAGCTGGCTTCCCTCTCATACCCTGGTGTTGATGGCTGGTGCCAAGAACAAGGTGCTGAAAATGATTTTAACCAATTGCAAGAACTTGTTACACTCAACTTAACATTTTGTATAACAAACACCAAACCACAACCAGTTGTACAAATGTCAACACTACTAAATAATAAAATCCAAACCCCCTTTTTATAAAACTTAATGCTACATCAACAGCTATGTAACTAAAGTAAAATATGCTGAACAATCGCAATGTGGACTATTACCACCACATAACACACCAAAATATGTTTTAATTAGTTATAATTTGTGATGCAGTTGCTGTATGTAAATCACTAGCTTACTATTAAAATACACCTGTCCCATACACACATTTATAAGAGTAGATGATTTCACACAAAAAAACATCTTCAATTAATCTTTCAGCTCCTATTCACATCTCCGGGGTCCAACCCCGCGTCATTATTGACTGCTAACCATCATATACCCAAAAATAACTCTTGATTGTACTGGGCAACATTCTGAGTAAAACTTCCATTTAAAGACTTTTTTGACACTCATATCACAATTCCGAATTAATAGGTAAAATAAATAGACCATATGGTTCACTAAACTGTTACTTCTACCTGATAATGATAAATCTCCTGACTGACTCAAGATATCCACACTTCATGTACAAACACGCCCTCAAACAATCTATACTGCTTCCTGTCGGCTTATACACGAATCATGATGCAGCACACAAGTAGTACTTTAACCCATTTCCTTAGGATCGTGATAAGACACATTCGTGATATTCCTAGAAAAAACATGGGTGTTGGATAATCGCAGCATTCAACTTATAACTTATATTTTATAACACATGGCATGGAATTACAATTTCTACCATTGACACATTCAATAACACTGCTGAAATATCCAATCAGGCAAGACACTTGTTAACATCATTTGCAAGCGTTACAGAAACTAAATGGTTAGAAACAGACACAGAATACAATAAAATTTATAACAAACATGATGGTGTTAGATTTTTGAATTACGATCACGAACATCACAGTATACAATTTAACAAACTCAGATGCAGGAAAATAGGTTTGTTAATTATCCCTGCTGTCTAATGCATGGTCGATAAATTGTCGCAAACAGCCATTCAATGACGTATGTGCGTATATTTATCAAATTTATCATTCTTAAATACAAGTGTAAATGAGTTAATGTGCACAGGCCAAGGCTCTATTTCAGCCAACAATTCAGGATACACAAAATATACAACCGACTCCAGTCATAACAAGAGGGCCCAAAGGGCCCTAGGTCGCTCACCTGTCAAACTTGACCTAGACTTTGTTGAGATGGTCATTGTGACCAAGTTTTATACAAATTAGGCCAATATTGTGGCCTCTAGTGACTACACAAGGTTTTTATATGATTGACCTTAATGGCCTACTTTTTTACCCCAGATGACCCAATATCGAACTTGACCTAGATTTTGTTGAGTTGATCATTGTGACCAAGTTTCTTAAAGATCAAGCCAAAACTGTGACCTCTAGTGACTACACAAGGTTTTTCTATTATTTGACCTTGTGACCTAGTTTTTTACCCCGGATGACCCAATATCAAACTTGATCTAGATTTTGTTGAGATGATCATTGTGACTGAGTTTCATAAAGATTAGACCAAAATTGTGACATCTAGTAACTATGCAAGTTTTTTTTATGATTTGACAATGTGACCTAGTTTTTGACCCAAGATGACCCAATATCGAACTTGACCTAGATTTTGTTGAGATGGTCATTGTGACCAAGTTTTATACAAATTAGGCCAATATTGTGGCCTCTAGTGACTACACAAGGTTTTTCTATGATTGGACCTTGTGACCTAGTTTTTGACCCCGGATGACCCAAAATCGAACTTGACCTAGAACGCTTGGAAAACATGGACAAAACACAGAACGTGACAGCCTGCATATAATCAGTTATTGATCAACTGATTACGCCATGAAAGTACTTGTTTTAATCAAGGAAAGTCATATTTTTATACACATAATCAACTTATTCAGTGAACTTAAAAATGAAAGCAGGTTTGTATTGTCCTTCGTTACTTCGTACCCAAAAAATTACACAAATTTTCTACTATGATCAGCAATCATTCTGTACTGGATGATCATGTTACTAATAATAAAGGACATCTGACAAGTGTCTACTGATGTGTTTCAATACTGACATGTAGCTATCAAAATAATGAAAATGAACAATATATAGCATAATACATAGTTGACGGACATATTCCCCTCAATGCATTTTTTCTCTGCATATTGCCCTGTAACAACACGAAATATGCGATATGCTTTCAAGTCAAATTTTTGACAACAGATCCATGAACAACATCGCAAAAGTACAGACTTTGTCCACAATATTGGTCCCAAGACACTTAATTCACAGACTCTGACAGAGGGTACACAAAACACACTATTAAGGTCCATGCTGGTTGATCCGCGTTGATAATCCGCGTTGATCAAAGTTTCTGTCATGCTGGTTAAACTCTTTTCACCATTGTCGCATGACGGACGTGCGACAGGTCTTCAATGCAATTTTGTGGACTATTGTGCATCCGCCATAAGAATGTCTTGGCTGCCAGGATTTGAGCTGTGGACATCCGGAAAATCTCAAAATTTATCTTCGTAACTGAGTTCAAAATATGCCAACAATGAGTTGGATGCTATCCAACGATACCCCTGCTCCATGATGCGGATATTTACTACATGTGTAAGATGATTGTCGATGCATTTTTCTGGCGTTTTTGAACCTAAATAACTTACAATCGTACATGTAGTCGGACTAGAAAGTACATAAAACGAACTCATCTCAAACTGAGTCAAAGAACAGCTGAACAAATTGTCACAGGGGTTATTTTTGTTAAAAATTGTGTATAATTGTTCCTTGTGTTTCTTCATGTCAAAATCTTATAAATAATATGTTTTATCATGCTTCTGACTATTTTCACAGTTTGTACTTTACTCTGGTCATCTAAACATGGTTAACTCTGAGACTTATTTACATGTGCTGCAAATAATCCTATTACTTTGATTAATCCTGAATCCATAATACTTTCATGTCAGAACTTTATTCAATTCGTTTATTTAATATGTTTCTATGACAAGTTGTCATGTATACAGGACACCCTATATATAGTGAAATGATATGCATACATATTTATCTTATATCTTATAACTTGGAAACTTAACTTACGTCTTATAACTTGATTACAAGTTAGATTATAGTGGAAATCCACTGGAACATTAATTTGGAACACTAAATTAATTGTTAGACTTACTTTATATATTGTGTTAATTGTTAATAATTTATGTATTGAGTTCAATACAAGACAGTCATATAAACTTGAACTGGATTTGTTTATTTTATCAACGCTATTGGACACTTCGAGTTCATTCCCCAGACAAGGTTAAACAACACATCAGCACTAGAAAAGCCTTGTCAAAAAATGGAATGATCATCATCAAAGACCTTGGACTAAGTCTCTTTAAGCTAAAGTTTTAATTGATACCAATACATACAGAATTAATACATGTTTTCATAGCTAGTATGTTCGGGTGCGCTCACTTAATATTGGTTAAATAATTTTTCGAAGTTTTTTAATCAAAACTACACATCTCCAAAAAACGTTTTTTGGTCTTCATTACGGATGCACCGGACCTTCAAAGTATCTTCTTTCATAATTTGAATAATAAAAAGAGGCCACCAATAAAAAATACCTTTTAAGGGCCGTTTTCGAACATTGGTAAACCTTGTTAAATATTGACAAGATTTTGGACCACAATTAATCCAGTCAAAGCAGAGTTACTTCCATTGTGGTTCATGCTAGTGACAGTGTGTGTGGCTATTTTGTAATTAAATAGGACAAATGGTTATTAAAGGGCATTTAATACGTCCCGGATGCGTTGCAGTTTACGAGAAATAAACAATATGCGAACATCTGAACAACCAGGTGCGAATCAGACGGTACGAAGACTTTTAGGTACGAATAAGGGGGAACTTTGATCACATAATGCACGGTGATCGGACAATTTAGTTGGAATGTAACGGTGGGAACATAGCAATGAGATATAATATCAACGATAGAACCCGGAGTTATCAATCAACTCTAACGTTTCTGGTCTAAAGAAGCTTCCGAAGATACAATATTTCAGCGCTGCAAGAAAGTGAAACAGAGCGAGGTGACGACTAAAATCCAGTCTGCGGAACCATCCGGTACCGATAGTAACGACGCTTTTACCTCCCTTTGCTAGGAAGTACGTGCGATGTGGACCCCAAGATAAACGTTATGGAGCAGAGCACCAGAATTGTCTCAGATTACAACTTTCAGAAAAATCTACGAACTAATGATAAATTTTAATAGATTTAACTCCAGTGGACATTTTTACTATTATTCCAATCTGTGTGCATTCAGAGCACCTCGTACAATTCTTCGGTTAGAATTCTATCATTCTTTCATGGTCAATTTTACCAGTATAAGGTCAACAATTAAAAATACGGAAAAGTTGACCAAAAGAACAATAGAATTCTGTGCAAAGTTTTTTTTGCAGTTCAGGACTCAGATTTGTCCCCTTTGATCTTTATAATTGAGTTATCTCTCTTTGACTTTTTTAATTATGATGATATACTTGTGGTCTTACTGTTTTCATGTATGGTACCTCTACGGGTGCTCCTGGTACTTCTAACCTTGCTCATATACTTGTAGACATATTAAATCTATGTATGGTACCTCTATGGGCACTCCTGGTACTTCTAACTGTGCTCATATACCTCATATATGGGTGACCTGGTTCTGCTTACAGTGCCCCTATACTTGTAGACATGCTTTACATCTGTATTGTACTGTATGGGTGTTCCTGGTTCTTATAGTACCATATACTTGTAGACATGTTATACATGTGTGCATGATACTCTATGGGTGCTCCTGGTACTTTTAATAGTACCATATGCTTGTAGCCGTTGGGAAAGTGCTCATTTACTATGCATATAAAAACATGTTTGTGAAATTTGCTGACTCCAGACCAGGTATTTTTCAGGCTTAGTGTCTGATTTCAGGTTTTTGAAGCCTGAATTGTCCTTCTTTGTCTATAATGCAAAGTTGTGTTTCAGGTTTTGAAAAAGGGATTTTCAGGCTTGAGAATTGTTTGCTAAGCACAAGGTCAGGTACTTGGACCAAAATGCTGGTATTTATTGGCACAATGCCTAAGAAATGGCAGGTTTGAATAGATAAGTAAAGCACAAGAATTCATTGTGGTAAAATATATTTGTGATTCTATAGAATGTGTAGAAGGATACAAACAGAACATGCACAGAAGATGAATGATTTCATTTATATAACAATATAGCTATAGCATACTTGCAACACTTTATAGATAAATTATAACAAGTATTAATTATAGCATACATGCAACGTTTCATAGATAAAATTATGTAATAATTTAGTTAACTAGAAAATGTAACAGTTTATAACAAATAATAAATGTTCTATATTAAATTTTTGTTTTTATAAAATTACTAACAAGATAATACAAAATACGAGGGTTGTCCCAGTAAATCGTGAACTTTGCTTATTACACAAAATGTATTCAAAAATTCCTATAAAGATTGAATATAAAGGTAACTACAAAAAATCACAAAAAAACCTCAGCATCTTGAGGTTTTTCTTACTAACTAGTAGCACCAGCATCTCGACATACAGAGATTCCTCGTGGAACAAAGTAATCAGACTATTGAAAGGCACATCCCCTCAGCGATGCATCAGGGTACACCTTTCGTAGGGCTGCCCATGTTGCAGCCTCAAAATCCAACACAAATTCCTTCACACAAGCTGGATTGGTCAGAGATTTCACTTTCTGAAAATAGAAGTTAAAACATACAGAATTCATACAAATGTCAATATTCACATTTAATATTTTACGGCTACATTCATTAAATTTAAATGTAAATTAAGTTCATACTTAACAAGTCATTAAGAATTGCAAGCAATACAGAAGTCCCCTACTGGTTTGGAGCCATTTTCAATGTTTCTGTTGCCATAGCAACCACAATTTTTGTCAGAATAAAAACATTTAGATGTGCATAATCCCCTTATTGCCCCCTATCACATATCAAGTTTCATAAACCAAGGTTGGAAACTGTTTTGAGTTATGGCAGGATCCATATTTGGGCATATATTCACTCTTTCTGTCGCCATAGCAACCACAATTTTGTCAGAATACAAATATTTTTAGACGTGCATAATCCCCCTATCCACATACCAAGTTTCATAAGCCTAGCTTGGAAACACTGTTTCAGTTATGTCAGAATCCAGATTTTTTGACGGACTGACGGACGTACTGACTGACCGACTGATCATAGTATCTTAAAGGTGACATCCACATACCACGTCTTCATCTGTTTAAGCACTGACAACTGCTATTCTGTCGCCATAAATATGTGACGCGCTCCTTCCATGCGAATATCAAAGCGCAGAAAGACTTCAGGAATGGCGTTTTCCACAAGCTGAAAATAAATACAAGAAATAATTACATATTGTATTACATATGAGCATAATCAATCAACGATTCTAACACGATCCACAGATTAATCCATATATACATAGAGAAAACCAGAGCATGTATTATTACCGCAATAAAACATGGTATCAAATTGGCTGTTACTATTTACGCCCCGTATCACGTGACATATTTATGAATGAATGAACGTAAACTTTATAGTAAACACTTCAACAGATCGCGAGTTGCACGAGTATCCAGTGTTACAGCTATGACGCATCTATTTTTAGAAACTCCAATAAACTCTCGAAATTAAGATTAATAAAACATTCTGATAATCAATTCATTTATATTTTTCATTTCATGAAATAGATACACTATACTCGTGTTATTAAAATTGTTTCAATGTTTAAAATGTGTTATTTCCTTCAGAAAATTACGAAGGTCGTTTTCATTAACGAGGGGGGTAATTGTACCAGCTAATAAGCCAATCAATTTCAGCGTGGAATTATGTTCAATGTCAAAGGGTTGAAAATGGAATGCACGCAGTTAAATAGTGCGGGATATTATCGTATTTAGAATCGAAATAAAAACTCTGTTCTTGTATTATGTTGGTGAATAAAACACGGGCACTCGTTCAGATGCTACGCACTCGTGATTTAATTTTTCCGCATCCGAACACCTGCCCGTGTTTTATTCACCGACAAAATATGCGAACAGATTTTTATTTCTTAAACAACCCATTAAAGCGATCATTAACCTGCACATTATCTGGACCTAGATGTAAGATACATTATGTCTTTAAAATAATGATAATAAATAATAATAGATTTGCGTGCTTCGGAACCGAAGTTTACATATCAGCGGACAGCACATTAAAGCCTACATTAGCCCGGACATACAAGTATAACGTACGATAACACCTTAATTTATGTTTGATCATAAGGAACACTAACATTGAAATCTATATCACGAGGTAGCCTTGTGGACTCATCATCTGGCGACATCTGTTAACCCGACGGGCTAGGTATTCTGGGTTGGGCAATAGAAGTCACCCGGACTGATGTTTTCTTAAAATACTGTTTCGACCAACGACTTTGCTGGCTTAAACTCACTGGTCTTTGCTTTATCTTTCATCTGAAAATACATATGATAACGTGTTTATATACAATTGTAAATGTTGAAATGAAATTGTTTGTTTTAATAAAAGTGGGTATAGTGTACAAAAATGACTTTTTAAAATGGTGAGTATTGCTATGTTTACTTTATGTGTAGATTTGAAATCTGCTAATTGTAAATATAATTTAAAAGTAATGTTTGACGTCGCGGCAGCGTAATAAAGCCATTATTTATTTTTGATAATACACTAGTGTAATAAAGCTTTGACGTGACGTCGCTCAAAGTATAGGCGACGTCGTCAAAGTTGCGCGTTTATTATAGTGAAAAGAAATAATTATTTTATGTTTGGGACAGAAATGGTTAACATATGATAAAAAGAACATAACATTTGTGACTTTCCACATTGGATTTATTAAACTTGTTGAATAAATCGATAAAACGCTCGGCAGAGCCTCACATTTTATTATTTTATTCAACTCGTTTAATAAATTCAATATGAAAAGACACTCATGTAATATCCTCTTTATATAAACCTGCTTAGCCAGCTTCATTTTGTGGATTACTCCCACGTCAGCTGGGTGATTGTACTGACTTCCCCGTCTGAATACGTCTCCCCGCTACAAGACCGTAGCAGGACATCACTTTGTGGATCACACCCATGTCAGCTGGGTGATTGTACTGACTACCCCGTCTGAATACGTCACCCCGCTACAAGACCGTAGCAGGACATCGACGTTGGTTGCTACGCACACTACACCACCAAGTCACTGTATTTGTATGGCGATCTGAAATATAACAAAAGGGCCCAAAGGGCCCTAGGTCGTTCACCTGTGGAAGTTGTTAAACAAACACATGAAGATTTGGGCCATAATTGTGTCCTCTAATGGGTTCAGAAGCTTTTTCTAAGATTTGATTTAGTGACCTAGTTTTCCATCCCACATGATCCAATATCAAACTTGACCTAGATTTCATACAGACAAACATTCTGACCAAATTTCATCAAGATTGGGCCATACTTGTTTCCTCTGATGTGTTCCCAAACTTTTTCTAAGATTTGACCTTGTGACCTAGTTTTTTATCCAAGATGACCCAGCAAAAACTTGACCTAGATTTCATACAGACAAGTCTCATCAAGATTGGGTCATATTTTTGGCCATTTAATGTGTTTACAAGCTTTTTCTAAGATTTGACCTTGTAACCTAGTTTTTGACCCATAACACCAAGTTTCAAGCTTGACTTAGATTTTATACAAACAATCTGACCAAGTTTAATGAAGATTGGTTTATAATTGTGTCCTCTAATGTGTTCATAAGCTTTTTCTAAGATTTGACCTTGTGACCTAGTTTTTGACCCCACATGACCCAGTTTCGAACTTGACCTAAATGTTAAAGAGACAAACATTCTGACCAAGTTTCATGAAGATTGGGCAATAACTTTTGCCTCTAGTATGTTCTAATTTTAGCCACATAAAAGAAAATTTTTGCCACGTAAAAGAAAATTCTACTTTCGTCATAACTATTTTCAACAGGTTTGTCCATATAAAGTAGCCACCTCAGTATTCGTTTGTTGGTGCAGACAGACAGACGAATGAAAAGTGATCACAAAAGCTCACCCTGTCACTATGTAACAGGTGAGCTAACAATAGTATTATATATCAGTGTTATTTATTTATTCTATAATATTCTTTCCTATTGAGAGACAATACATAATTTATATAGCATTATAACATGTATTATTCTTTGTCCTATACTTTATATTACTATAAATTATTATACTTGTACATACATTTTGTGTGTATGCGAATCCAATAGATTCAAGCAACATGTTCTTTCCCTTCGCTGTACCACCAATTATAACACACGTCAATGGACTATCTTCTATTAGTCAGTTCGACGGTTCCGGATCAGCAATTGAACTTAAATATATAATATCAAACAAATAATAAAGTATAGACAAATGATTTTTAATATACAGTAAAGTTCCACCTAACGACTGGTCCGATAATGCGACCGTCCTGCTATTACGACCGATTTTTAAAAGAACCAAATAATATTGTTCTATATTCAATTGTTTTAAGGTCCTATAATACGACCGGTCCGCTATTCCGTATTACGACCACTTTGACTAGTCCCATTGTGTCAATTCCAACTGTGTTTGGTCTCGCTAATACGACCAATTATGTCACATATGTGTCATGTATAATTTTGTGTAAACAACTTTCTTCACACCTACACGTATCTCCGTAATTTGTAATTACGTTGTGTAGTTATTTCTATAGGATATGGTGTAAGTATGTACGACTACACATACTTAAATCGTTGTCATCATGCAGTGTGTTAAATTTGCACTGTTTGTGCATACGTCGTGTTGTCAATATGGTCAAAGTGTGTTCCCCTTGATCAAAATTGTTGGATCATTAAGTAAACATAATTGATGAATAATTTATAAAATTAAACGAGACTTACCTTGGTAAAAGTTGAAGTTTAATTTCAATTCTTTGAGTCTAAGAATTGAGGGAGGGCTTAACTGAGATCCGTTGCGCATGCGCGAGTACTTTTCAAATCATGTTTTTTCCACATTCATCAAACTGCAGATCTACCTTGGGCGGGAGGGTGTGGCAGTTAAGCCCTCCCTCAATTCTTAGACTCAAAGAATTGAAATTAAACTTCAACTTTTACCAAGGCAAGTCTCGTTTAATTTTATAAATTCTTTTTCGTCTAAAAGAATTTCGTTCGGTCTTACCTGAGACTTCAAAGCTGAATGTGACAAAACATCTTCCTAGGAACCTAACACACCTTCCTGTAATTCATCTCTGTCATTTCTAATTGGTTTATTATAATATTTCCTAAACGTACTCTCTCTAGACCATCCCGCTTTCTCCAATATCACTGCTACTGGAACAGATGCTAGATTAGCTTTAGTTGTAGCTGCCGATCTGACACTATGAGATCCAAATTCTTTAGTGTTAATTCCTGACCGGCACATAAGTGTTTTTATCCATCTAGAAATAGTATCCCTAGTCACTGGTTTATATGGTTTCACATAACTAATTAGCAGATTATTAGAGTTGTCCTTGTGTCTAATCACACTTGTACGGGAAATATATTCCTTCAATACAGTATAATCTCCTGTCTGGAGGGTAAGCTTTAAATTCAATACAATTAACATTATGTCCTGGTCTACTCTGTTTTAGTTGACCATTCAACAGAAATACAAATTTCGAACTTAACTTTTTGTAATTTTTAACACTTAACAAATGTAACATATGTACACGTGCAGCTTGAGTCAAGGCCATAAGCATTACTAATTTTAAAGTAACATCCTTAAATGATAGTCTTTTCACTGGTGAGAGATTCCTTAATGTAACTAACACTTTATCAACATTCCAAATTTGAGTATATCTAGGCTTAGATGGTCTTGAAGCGAAGATTCCCCTCATGTATCTCACTACTAGCGGATGGTTTCCTATTCTAAATCCATCAAAATTGAGTCCTAGAGCTGAAAGTGCCCCTCTAGCTGTGTTAATACTTTCATAACCAAGTCCTTTAGAATATAAACTAGTGAAAAATTCAATTACTGCTTCCAACTTTGGTAAAACTGGAGAAATTTTCCTTTCACCACAGTGTTGAAACCACCTTTTGATATGTGTGTTGTACTGTTTCTTAGTTCCAGATTTCCATGATTGCATGAAAATGTTGGTAGATTCTTCAGAAAATCCTCTACGTCTGAAGTTTTCCCTGATACTTTGCACACAATTAATTTTAGCTTTTGTTCTAATGGGTGAATCACTTTCAGATGTGGTAACGTTAGAAGACCTTTTGTTTTCAATATGATTATTGGAACATCCACCAGTATTTCCATCAGTCTCGTGAACCATGGTTGTGTTGGCCACAGAGGAGCCACAATAATGCCTTTGGCCATGTCCTGCCGCACCTTCTGAACACATCGTCCTAACAAACTGAAAGGAGGAAACGCATAAAAACAGTTAATAGAGCCCCATGCCATTGAAAAAGCATCCACAAGTTCACATTCCGGGTCAGGTTTCCAAGAGCAAAATCTTGCAACCTGTGCATTCAGTCTTGATGCAAACAGATCTATGTCCGGAGTACCCACTTGTGACATAACTGCTTAAAGATATGCTCATCTAATTTCCATTCTAAGTTATCCCTAAAAACTCTAGACTCTTTATCAGCCTCAACATTTAGACTGCCTGCTATGTGTGAACATGTCAACCAGATTTCATTTTGTATACACCACTGCCATATACTTAAACTAACCCCATTGCATGTGTGTGACACCGTACCACCCATACTGTTGATGTAATTTACTGCAGTTGAATTATCACATAAAATTTTTATGTGTTGGCCTCTAAGTTTAGATTTTAACGCTCTTAATCCATTGAAAATCGCCATCAATTCTAAGCAATTGATATGATTTAACTGTTCTGAAGCCGTCCATCTACCTCCAGTCCTTGATGAACCTAATATAGCACCCCAACCCAGTAAAGATGCGTCCATTTCCAAAACTACTGTTGGATTAGACCTATTTATTCTCCTAAATTGTGTATGAACATTATCTGTCCCCCAATGCAATTCTTTTTTCATGTCTGCTGAAATACTAACAATTCCATCATAATTTCCAAATTGTTTCCTTAATGCTTGTATTTTGTTTATTTCTAATATTCTATAGTGCATTTTTCCTAGTTCCACAGCCGAGAATGCGGCCACTAACATCCCAATAATTCTCGCTAAATGTCGTATTGACGTTTGTGATTTGCCTAGTAATTCTTTACATGTTTTCCTTATTTTCTCCTGTCTTTCAATAGTCAAAGTGACTATCATATTCATTGAATCAATAATGTTCCCTAAATAGGTCAACTTTGTACATGGAGTTAATACTGATTTATCATCATTTATAATGAATCCTACTGTAGTCATAAGGCTAGTTGTAGTATTGACATTACTGGAGCATTCTTGACTAGTATCGCCCATCAAGATACTATCATCAATGAAACCTGAATTGACAAATCCGCCATTTCTCAACTTGGCGTAAACTGGTTTTAACAATTTTGTGAAAATTCGTGGTCCCTCTGAGACCCCATTTGGCATACATGTAAACTGATAGATAATACCCTTCCAGGTAAAACAAAAATATTTTCTTTGCTCCTCAGCAAGTTTAATAGAATAATAAGCATGGCGCAAATCAACAGAAGCCATCCAACATCCAGGTGTAACAAGTTCTAAAGTACGTTCAAATGTTTCCATTTTAAAATGCTTATAAGGAATGCATTCATTAACTTTTTTCAAATTCAGTACCATCCTGTATTCCCCATTCTTTTTAGCTCGGAGAAAAATGGGAGATAAAACCTTATCACTATTTTCGTCCTCAATTGATATAACTTTCATTCTTAAAAGATTATTTATTTCTTTATCAATAATTCCTTCTTCCACACAGTCAAATTTATATTGAACTTTGCTTTTATGCATTTCCATAATTGATTGTGCATCAATATCTATGTGACAATTTTCTACAATATCTAGGATGTTTGGATCACTAGTTAATTTGCGCCATTCTTCAATAAAATTAGCAAGTCGCCCTGCTTCAAAAAATTTATTTACCTGTCTAACTATTTGTAGGTCGGCCGAGAGCCCCTGCCCCGGTAGTTTTTTGGTTCGTATGACGCCATACCATCAGCTATCCCACGACCTCTGCCTCTAAACCTATTGGCAGTCTGGAAATTTCCTCTGAACCGTCCTCTCATCATACCTCGTTTGAACTGTCCTCTGAATGGACGATTTTGGAACATTTTGAAGCTTATTTTTGAACAATCTTCGATCTCTTTCGCCGATTTAGATACGTCGTCTCCGAAGAGAAATTTTGTAACAGGCCTACTTTGGCTGCATAAGTGACTATATTCACTCTTTAATTCGGGTCTGAGGAAGTCCTTCCTGACCATATTAATTTGTTTGTTAGCATGCCCTAACAGAGCCAATGAGTCATTGCAGTTGTTCAACAAGCTTTCCATGGCCTCATTCCCTTCCATTTGAGCCATCGTATTGACTACTTTGGTCAATAAAATCGCACTTTTAATCACTGATGTTTCAATGTTTTGCAATTTTTTATCGTTCGTTCTTGCAATAGGTGACATCGCATCCCAGATCAACTGATTCATTCGAACCACACTCAGACTCTCACAGTTTTCAGGCTTCATGTGGGCATCATCTTTCACTACTTCTGCGTACTTCTCTTCCTCAATGCCGTTCACAAAAAGTTCATTCACATTTTCGGCAAGGACTGAATCCACATTCATATCACATTTTTCAGTAACTTTGAACCTTTTAGACATATTGTGAAATTTATTCGAATTATTGTTATTCAAGTCCGGCTCATCCGCCTTCCTTTTATCCGAATCTGAGCAAATATTCACAGACTGAACCCCACTACAGGACGGCTCATCATAAAAATCCATCATTTCACACTCATCACGACCCTCCGGGTCATAGCCCTCCATATACTCGAGTCTCTTTGTGAAAGAATTCATTAATTCCGACTGTTCCTTCATTTTATTGTCCTGCCGATTAAGTGCTGACTGAATACTCGTCAGCGCGTTTAATAATTTCTCCTCGGATGCTTCCACCCGAGCGGTAGATTTTTTAGCAGTAGTTTCTCTCTTACTGCTACTTTTAGCAGGGGCTTTCCCCTTTTTGTTTGATTCCGTGGAATCATCATGTTCATGCGTGTCCGCCATTTTGAACGGAACACACTCCTGGTACACCCATGTGCACCAAACTTTTAACGATTACTCGTTTATAATACGATGACAGTTTCCAAAAACTGTGCAAAACTAATAACTACTATGTTATGTATCACCATACACTATGCAAAATAAAAATATCAGTCCTGATTCGACGAAATTAATCGAAAAAGACGACAATTGTACTCGATTATCCTTCCCGCATGGAAGTAGCAACAACAAGTGCTCGCGCATGCGCAACGGATCTCAGGTAAGACCGAACGAAATTCTTTTAGACGAAAAAGAATTAAAATAAGCGCAACAAGTATCTAGAAAAGGTGTTTTGTATTGCTTTTGTTGTTTTATACAAAGTACCTTTCTAGTTACTCGTTGTGTTATTTAGAGAGATAAAAGTGAATAAAATGTAGCGCACGGTATCATCTTTTATAAATAACATACATGCATATATATAGTACTTTATGATAAAATAATATTTCTATAATACATGAATTATGAAAGACAATTTAGACATAATATCAAACACTATGAAATCAATGTCAATAGCATACAACTTGACACATTGACCCTTAAACACATTGTCAATCACTTTGCACTAGTCTACTTTACACAGTGTACTCGCAGAAATAGTTCAATCCGCTTCAGTGATGTTTACATGATTCATGTTCAGAAAGATGATACAGTACACTATGTCACTAAATAATCTATTCCGCAGCTTATTTAGTTACAACCCCGCAGGTCTCAAAACAGGATCGGACACATCTCTCAGTAGACATATACTCCGTCTTATCTGCAAACGGTCGTAAAACATCGCACAATTCACTCAATAAATCCCACTCACTGTCCTTCAGGATGAAGAAGCTGTCTGCCTTCTTCGTGAGTGTAGTACCTAGCAGGATATCCGTGACAACACGACGCTGTTCCAACAACCTATCCATCATTTTGTATGTGGAATTCCATCTAGTGACGATGTCCTGAACTAACGTACTTTCTTGCACTTTCAAAGCTTTCTGTCATTGATCAATTACTGCTGTAAGAGTGCTTGAAGTATCCCACTAATTTCCTACACTGACTCACAACCTTCGTCACTGCAGGTAGTTCCATTGCCGGTTTTAAGCACAACTGAAGCGTATGGGCAAAGCACCCAACATCAGTCCAGTCTTCACACAAGTCACCACACCATCAGTCCAGTCTTCACACAAGTCACCACACCATCAGTCCAGTCTTCACACAAGTCACCACACCATCAGTCCAGTCTTCACACAAGTCACCACACCATCAGTCCAGTCTTCACACCAGTCACCACACCATCAGTCCAGTCTTCACACAAGTCACCACACCATCAGTTCAGTCTTCACACCAGTCACCACACCATCAGTCCAGTCTTCACACAAGTCACCACACCATCAGTTCAGTCTTCACACCAGTCACCACACCATCAGTCCAGTCACCACACCATCAGTCCAGTCTTCACACAAGTCACCACAACATCAGTCCAGTCTTCACACAAGTCACCACAACATCAGTCCAGTCTTCACACAAGTCACCACATCGTTCCATATTCCTGGCATTATCATGCACACACGATTCCACTTTGCTGTTCAGGTTGAATTCACTAACACAATCCTGTAGGCGGTATACCAGGTTCTCACCAGTGTGACGTTCTGGCATAGATCGCGTCATCAACATGTTGGTCTTCAGTTCCCAAGAATTGTTGATGTGGTGCTCAGTCACTGTGATGTAGCTCTCGCACGAGTTCGAAGTCCAAGTATCCATGGTGATGGCAGCTGATGTAACGCTATACAGCTCTGTGGTCAGACTCTGTCTCTCTACAGCATAGCCGACGACGCTCGATTCTGGATCTAACGGTCTCCCGACACGGAACAACATAGTCTGGTGCCACAATACTCATAAGATGTAAGAATCCTTCACCCTCGACGATACTCAACGAAACATAGTCAGATACAATCATATCCGCGATAGCCTGAGTAATCTTCTCAAATTTTGCCGGTTTGTTCTTCTTAGGAAGTAATGAAGAATGTTGATACGGACGCTTGCGTCTTCCCGTCTGGAAAAAAAATAAAAATATTAGTCTTGGTTATATAAATTATTCATATTAAACTTGTTTTTACCTGAAATAAAATTAACAGTTCATTTGGAAAAAATCTACTTCATCTATAGCTATGGTCCATGTAGTTTGTACAACATGTGCATTAAATCTGTCATACTGTAAGACATTAAATTAAATAAGACCGCTCAGACAAATCTGTAGACATATTGCAATTACAATTCAAATACGGTACACGCACGGGCAACTCGAACGGATACCATATAGTAGCGACGGCATCACCTAGCCATCGAACATGAGACAGACGAAGTAAAGTTTATTCATTATACCTTGCACCGAAGACGAAGGATGCTGGCCATTAAGATGGTTCAGCAAGTTTAAAGTCGTTCCCTTGTAGACAAACTGTACACAGAGGTTACACTTTGCCTGCGTTTTGTCCTGAGAATGCGTTGAAATATTTCCAAACACGCGACGGTGGCATAGTGAATGGATTGATTTAATAGATCTTTGTAAAACTTTGTAATAATTATGTCGATTGAGCAGAGAGCAAGATTGCAACGAAATAGATAAATATCATTTAGACGGGCTTGGATTTGAGTAGTTAGTCTGATTGGTCGGCAATAGAGCAATAATTAAACGACTGGCTATCAAAATTTTGAGTAATTAGTTTGATTGGTCAATTTATGCAAGACGAAAGCAAGAAGGTTCTAATGTGACCCCTCTCAACCCGAAACATGCCAATTAAGCTGAACAATAGATACATCACACCTTATTCAAACTTTTATTCATTTCATATTACGGTGAAATAGTTACGTAAACTGCTAATCCTACAGTGGATGATGACCCCCTAATTATTAATAATTGTTTGTTAGTCAAGGTTTTCTTTGATGTGATCTGGTGACCTAGTATATGACCCCAGATGACTCAGTTACGAACTTGACCTAGATTTCATACAGACAAACACTGTGGCCAAGTTTCATTAAGATAAAGTGAAAACTGTGACCTCTAGAGTGTTAACATTCCAATTGTTGACGGCGGCGACGGACAACGGATGGTGGACGACGGACATAGGGCGATCACAATAGCTCACCTTGAGCACTTTGTGCTCAGGTGAGCTAAAAATGGGCTGAATAGTCATCCCTAGTAGCAAGTCATAATAATGCTAGAAGAAGCGGCCAATTTGGGTTAACCAGGACGGACAAACGGACAGGTGAATCACTTTATGCCTCCCGATCTATCGATACAGGGGCATAAAAAGGTGTATTTAACATAACAAGAGTCATCGTTAGTGTGCTCAACTACTTTCAGCAGTTTGAGGATGGTAACAGTATCTAGAAACCTTAGTCATGTATGTAATGAATGGAGTATTTGATGTGATCCTCCACCTTCGAGAAGCATAATTTAACAGTTGCCTATAATGAAATCCCAGCTGTATGTATCATGAAAACGCTCATGGTGTAATACAAACACAAATCTGAAGGACCAATATTGCACAGTTTGCTCGCAGAAATTGATATATTCAACACAAGAACCTTGTAATGTATTCATGCCTAAAGGTCAGGATCACGTCAAATTCTCTGTACTAATCAATCATGAGTTAAACATGAGTCCCGTGCACAAAAAGGCAACATTGTCAATATTGATAGAATGTCCCTCGTGTAAAACGTCAGTGGGATAGTCATTCATATGTCCTTACTTTTTAATTTCTTCCCTTTTTGGTCACAAGCCTAAATTTTTTCCTCTTTGGCACTCTGGTAAGCCTGTTGTCACAGTGGAAATTGCATTGATTATTGTATTATAATTACTACATTATTAAATCAGTAATACTGTCAGATAAAGGACATCTGCACAAGTTTGGACTTCTGGTCATACATAAATTATTCTTTACAAGTATATTATTACATATGGTTAAAGTGATGTAAGTCATAAAAAGACAAACAAATCCCAATATGGGTTTACTATACATTTAAAGAACAATCTGTTCTTAGACCAGATATCAATAAGTTTGTTTAAGACAACATATCTATTTTCTATTTCAATAATAAATATTTCAGTGCTTACCAAATGTTAGGTTATAATCAAGTTGTTGTCCTCGGGTATATAAATCAGACCAGAGCTGGGACTAAACATTCATTCCCACTCTGTTGTCTGTATATTTAATAAAACGTTATTTGAGGACAATTACTTCGTTGTTTGTAGGTAAGTCACTTTCACTTTATTTCAAGTTACATGTATTATTTTATTGTTATTAAGTTAGTACTTAAAGTAAGTCAATACTTTATATATTTGATCTAAATGATTTTATTAATAGTTTGTCTTGGTATTCAGTACCTCTCACTGCAAAGCGAGTTTAAGAATTCCCTAAGATAAGAACTATATGTTAATGTTATTTAAGAATTGTGTATTTCAGGAATTGTGTATTTATTAAGTATAAATCAAACATTTCATATTAGTAATAGTTATATCAGCTTTATGTTTAAATATTGTATACATTCATTCCCACTCTGTTGTCTGTATATTTAATAAAACGTTATTTGAGGACAATTACTTCGTTGTTTGTAGAACCGAGTTGAAACCACAATTAGAACAATACACAACTACTCAAACAAAAGACTCATCATCAACAGCAAACCTTCTTGATGAAACTATGCTAAAAACTCGGCAGCCCTTCCAGACCCCTTCACTATTACAGCCAGAGTATTGTTCTGTATAGGTTGGTGTACTGTCTGTAAGGTACCAGGTCAACCCTCGAGTACCAATAGTATGATTTGTACAGACACTGCATCTGAAAACAAGAAATTACATCAATTTATTATCACAGAATTCACATCAATTTATAATAAAACAAGACTGCGTTCAATAAACGCTTATGCCCCCTGTGGAAGCCTTGTCCATAAAGTCTAAGTCCAAAATTAGGTCAAGGTGAAGGTCAAAATGGGGTTAGGTGATACTGGCGTGTGGAGAGTGTTCATACACAACATCCATGCAAGTATGAAAGCTTTGTAGCAAGCCATATTAATGCTAGAAGAAACGGTCAATTAGGGTTAACCAGGACGGACGGACGAACGGACGAACGGACGGACAGGTGAATCACTATATGCCTCCCCATCTATCGATAGGGGGGCATAAAAATAAACATCAATTTATAATCACATATTATATGGAACATAAGACATCTATATACAGTCTAACTTGTATTAAGCGACCACCCTGGGGAAGGTCTGAAAACGGTCACTTAACAAAGAAACATCGTGTGTAATTGATGAATTTCCGACTTTAGGCTGTCCAAATATTAAACTTTATTTGATAGAGGGCTATTGGCCCTAAAGCGCTCACCTGATGACTAGCAGTTAAGGCAGAATCAGTATTGGTTATGATATGACCTTAATATTTTATGTAGATTTTACAAATAAACACTTTAAGGCCAGGTTTTATCAGGTAAACAATGTGACCTCTAGAGTATAAACAAAGTTTTTTGATGTGATCTGGTGACCAAGTTTTTGACCCCAGATGACCCAGTTATGAACTTGACCTAGATTTCATAGAGACAATCATTGTGACCAAGTTTCATAAATATTAGGTAAAAAAGGTGACCTATAGAGTGTTAACAAGGTTTTTCTTCAATGTGACCTTGTGACCTAGTTTTTGACCCCAGGTGACCCAGTTGCAAACTTGACCTAGATTTCATAGAGGTACACATTGTGACAAAGTTTCATTAACATTGTGTCAAAAATGTGACCTCTAGAATGTTAACAAGGTTTTTCTTTGATTTAACCTAGTGACCTAGTTTTTGACCCCAGATGACCCAGTTACGAACTTGACCTAGATTTCATAGAGTTTCATAAAGATAAAGTGAAAACTGTTACCTCTAGAGTGTTAACAGTCCAATTGTTGACAGCGGACAATGGACGGTGGACGACATACATATGCACGCCTGGTAATCACTGGCACCACAACGTTTCGTTATGTGTACAAAATGTTCCAATGCGACTTCCGTTGTAGTGCCAATCGGCACAAATTGTTGACAATGGTGAGTGTTTTTCTTTACTAAAGACATCTTAACTCGAATTTTATAAATCGGGGAATGTAGTGCTATGCAGATATGTCCACGCTTTCTTGTAAAAGCACAATATTCAGAATAAAAGCAGAATCTGATCTTTTAGAGCTCGCACAAAATGTGCAGTCAGAGTGTTGATCAGACCAAAATGTGAATTTTATGACAAGTTTTCCTGATTATGCCTATTATAGCTACTAGTTATAATAGTATACGATAAGTATTGATATTTGAATGCTTTATGCTAAATGTAGACACTTGTAAGGTTAATTGTGATGACGTATGTCCTATTTTTTAACCGTTGTGGTTCCAATCACTTCGTTGTAGTCCCAATACGGCGTTAAGGTTCCCAGCAAAATATAGTAAATAATGAGAAAGATAGATACATGTAGTTAGATAAATGCATGTCAATTATTCGAAAGTGAACCTAAAATACTCTGGAAAAACTTACGACGAATATTTACCAAGCTAATCTCCTAACGAGTGTTTTTTAGGATAATTTTATTGTTACACTTTTACTGAAAGTGAAAACAAATGCTACAATGTCGTAATATGTTAGCTGTTAAGCTTTGTAGTGGTTTGATATACGCTCCATTATACGGCCTGGAGGAAATAAAAACATATGTCACGGTTCTAGTACTGGAAATGTCGAATGCTACGAATTTCTTCCAAACTTGATCTAACAATCTTAATAAAGTATGCAAATAATTTTATTTATGTAATTGACCAGTATCACGACAAAGTTTAATTAACACTGGTCAATGATTGCCGAGTGTACTAGTTAGTGTTTAGAAACTATACGTTGGTGCACAACATCTAGGGTTAGTTTAACAAAAGTTACAACCAGCCTGAAATGCGATGGGATATGTTTCTGTGTACACAAACAGGTAGTTACAGCGAATGCCGAGGTGTTGCTTTTCAGTTAGACATAAGTTCGACTAGTGTTGTGTATAAGTTTCGCATTGTCATGGGCGCTACACACGTGGTTATACGTACTTTAGTGTAATTTGTATGACCATGTGCATTAGGCATAATCATGGTAGGATCGACCAAGTAACAAATAATTATGCCAGCGTTTCTCATGCACTTGCCAATTGTTCAGGTACACGTAAGTGTAAAATTAAACACATGTAGTGTTACAAGGTTGTAAGAAAATAACGTATATTTGATCCTTTAGAGATATAAGATCGTATTTAAACTTTTCCAATGTACCTGTATAAGCTGTTCAGTGTTCATTTTGAGTTATTTAAACATGTAACAAGACAAGGTATTGTTACTTCACTATGTTTGAAGTTGTCTCAACTTGAAGCCGATTCTTTCAGTAAAATAAATACGTCACAAGCCGCCTTAAAAAGATCTGCATGGTGTTGATGTGCATTTGTATATAATGATGCTGCATTATGGCAGGCCAGGAATATGTGTGCCTCCACCCGGATTTGAAGTGCTTTTTACAATAATAGTACACACATTAGCAATAATGGTTAAGTTCAAGTTCCATTAATTTCAGTGGATTATTCACTTACATGTTGCGTTTTAGATAGATATATAAAGTAATGTTCAAATTGACAATTAAGGGCCATGTTTACAAAAATGACAGAATATCGGTTGGTATTTGAGCGTTGTGGTTAATGTTGCTTTCCCAAGTATAAATACATGGAACATAATATCAAATATATACGGTTTAAGTATAATGAAAACATCAATACACGTACATTAGAGATCTCTATATTTTGCTGAGAATCACAACACAGTATTGGGACTACATCGTAGTGATTGGAACCACAACGGTTTAAAAAATAGACATATGCCATCAAACATGACCTTTAAAATGCCGATTTTTACAGAAAAACATCAAATTGTCAATATATATCGTATGTGTTAATTACTAGTAGCTATAAGATGCATCATCAGTAAAATTTGTCATAAAATCCAGATTTTGGTCTGATCAACACTCTGACTGCACATTTTGTGCGAGCTCTAAAAGATCAGATTCGGATTTTATTCTGACAATTGTGTGTTTACAACAAAGCCTGTACATACCTGCATAGCACTACATTCCCCGATTTTTAAAATTCAGGCTTAGATGTCTTTAGTGAAGAAAAACAAATTACTTCACTCACCGTTTTTAACAATTTTTGCCGATTGGCACTATAACGGAAATCGCATTGGAACATTTTGTACACATAACGCGACTGTTGTGGTGCCAGTGATTACCAGGCGTGATATGGCGATCACAATAGGTCACCTTGAGCACTTCGTGCTCAGGTGAGCTAAAAATAGTGATTTGAAAATAAATTCAGTAGTCTCCCTTTAACCATCAAAAAGGACAGCATTATTTCAGACATGTTTAATTCAAACAAACAAGAACAATATATGAATCATGTATGATGCACGCACACAACGACTGATGAAGAGTGATCATAAAAGATCATAGTTAACAAAAGCTGTTCACGAAAAGCGCGCTCCACTAATCACAGTGCCATGCTAGGATAGTAAAATCATTATATATTCAAAACAAAATGCTTCATATCAGCAGCATTACCCTCTGCTGTGTAGAGGTTTGGGCTTCTAAGTGGATAAGGAGACAATTCGGACAAAATGCAGGACAGAGTTACCTACTCATGTGTATGTCTTGGAGTCACGATGGTGAACAAGTATGCAAGTATCAAAGGAATATGACAATGCACTTAAAAAACATGTACCTAAACTTTAACATTTGCAAGTCCAATAGGGGGCATAATTTCAACAAAATGGTTGATATAGTTACCTACCCCTGTGTATGGGTTGGGGTCATGATGGTGAACTAGTATGCGAAGTATCAAAGCAATATGTCAATGCACTTTGAAGATATTAGAGGATAAAAACCTGTACCTAAACTTAAAATTTGCATTTCCAAGCCCAAAAGGGGGCATAATTTCAACAAAAAGCTTGATAGAGTTACCTACCCCTGTGTAGGGGTTGGGGTCATGATGGTGAACAAGTATGCAAAGCAATATGTGAATGCACTTAGAAAATATTAGAGGTGAAAAAACCTGTACCTAAACTTTAACATTTGCACTAAGTTGAAAAAGGGGGCATAATTTCACCAAAATGCTTGATAGAGTAACCTACCTCTGTGTATGGGTTATGACAATGCACTTTGAAGGCATACTAGGTTAAAAAACATGTACCTAAACTTTAAAATTTGCATTCCTAAGTCCAAAAGGGGGCATAATTTCAACAAAATGTTTCATAAAATTACCTACCCCTGTGTATGGGTTGGGGTCATGATGGTAAACAAGTATGCACGTATCAAAGCAATATGCCAATGCACTTTGAAGATATTAGAGGTTAAAATACCTGTACCTAAACTTTAACATTTGCACTATTTGCACTAAGTAGAAAAAGGGGGCATAATTTCAACAAAATGCCTGATAGAGTTACCTACTCCTGCATATGGATTGGGGTCATAATGGTGAACAAGTATGCAAAGTATGAAAGCAATATCTCAAAGGACTTTAAAAATATAACAAGTTAAAAAACTTGTACATTGAATATGTATTGCAGCTGTTGAAAAACAGTGATTTAAAAGTAAATGGAGTTGCCTCCCTTTAATCAATAACATTTCATACATGCATAATTGAACTAAATAAGACCAGTATAATTGGGCGATTAGTGTAACAAACTATACTACTGTAAATTCAGAATTTTCGTGAGGTAAATACTTTGCTTATATGTGATAGTTTGGGATTTTTGAAATTAAGAAAGAACTATTTCCTGTTGTTTTACAACCATCTTTTCAGTTCACAAAGATTTACTAATTTCGAAATAATAGCAAACATTAATCCATTGCGGAAAATGCCTGATCTTACAGTATCATGTTTGAGAACTTGTAGACTCCAGCATTCTCTAATTAGCAAGGAGAAATATAGATGTATACAAAAAGTAAACATTGTTCATACTTTCTCCTGTGTCAGTTTGGATCTTGGACACCTCATTTTCTAGTCGTGCTCTGAATGGAATTTCAGTACCAAATTTCTGTTGAGTAGCATTGTCAACAAAGATGAAATGTGAATGATTAGGATCCAGAAAGCTCTCCTTTGGTTTCATTTCCTTGTTGATTCTGTAGTTTGCTGGCCATAGTGAGGTATCCTACATTGTGCAGAAAAGATAAAATAATAAAAAGTATAAAGTATTTGTTTATTATAGTGTCACCCCTATTGAAAGGGCCAGCCAATTTGACTTATGAGACACCTATATTTTGTGCGTACAGTACCTCCTGAATTCCTTCTTGTATTGCCGGGCGCCTGGCAGAGATGGGCCTACGGTAACCTTCTTTAACTAGCTGGCGGCTCACCAACCGACCGCATCAGTTCTAACCCAGCTTCCGCCGGGATTTGAACCTTCGATCTCCCGCTTCCAAGGCTGACGCCCTAACCACTCGGCCACGGTAATATATTGACCATTTTAAGATGCCTGCAAAAGGATCCTTAATTGTTATTCTGAAATAATATATTTCAAAATTTTTTGGCCCATTTTTTCTGGCTAAACTGCCATGTATCTTAATATTTTCTCAGCATAGAGAAACTAAATTATAAATAGTCATTCTTACACCAAGTATGTGTTTGTAAAAGCGCTTAAATTTAGAACCAAGCTCTAACTAGAAATACAGCCATGACCCCCCCCCCCCCCCCGCCCCCATGTGCAAGCTTATATTGTAGGAAACTTAAGAACAATACAATGTACCCAGCCACACCACTACACATATTCACTAATATTCCTATGAAGTTTGACGACTGTAGCACAAGTACTATCTATGAGTGACACAAATGTTTTGGAATGGACAGACTGACCCTCACACTTACTGATGGAATTTAAAACTGTAATCTTCATTTTGAGATGATCTTTTATTGTATGTCAGCATTTGTTAGAAATTAAAGAACGTACCAACTCATTCACTAAGGAGTCCTTATTCTGTATACAGCTCCATGGTGCTATTCCAATGGCCTTGACCAAAATTTTAGAATTGACATATTTCATCACAATCACAATCCAAGCGCCTGTAACATGAAACATATAGTATATATATAAACAGGTAATCTGCTATAAAATAACAATGATAATAAAAAACATTAAGGGCCCTATGTCGCTCACCTGTTATAGTAGTTAATGCAGGCTCCTTAATGGTGACCTCATTTAAAACCATTTACAATTTCTAAGAATCAAGTAATGGTTTTATGCAGACATATTTCTGACCATGTTTCATGAAGATTGGGTCATAATTGTGTCCTCTAATGTGTTCACAAGCTTTTTCTAAGATTTGACATAGTGACCTAGTTTTTGACTCCACATGACCCAGTTTCGAACTTGGCCTAGATTTTATACAGACATATATTCTGACCATGTTTCATGAAGTTGGGCCATACTTGTTTCTTCTAATGTGTTTACAAGCGTTTTCTAAGATTTGACCTAGTGACCTAGTTTTTGACCCCAAATGACCCAGTTTCGAACTTGACCTAGATGACAAACATTCTGACCAAGTTTCATGAAGGTTAGATCAAAACTGTGGCTTCTAGTGAATTCACAAGCAATTGTGGACGGACAGACGAGTGATCACAAAAGCTCACCCTTTCACAATGTGACAGGTGAGGCCCAAAAGGCCCTAGGTCGCTCACCTGTTGTAGTAGCTCCTGCAGGCCCCTTACATTGTAACTGTAATCAAGTAAATGCAGCCTCTAATACATGTACAAGATTTTCATATTATTACATCACATGAAACCATATTGAAGTTTAAGCCAAGTTTTGTCTATGATTTGACCTTGTGACCTAGTTTTTACTTTGGATGACCCAATATTAAACTTGACCTGGATTCTGTTGAGATGATCATTGTGACTGAGTTTCATAAAGATTAGGTCAAAATTATTACCTCTAGTGACTACGCAAGGTTTTTCTATGAATTGACCTTGTGACCTAGTTTTTCACCTCGGATGACCGTTTATCAAACATGATCTAGATTTTGTTGAGATGATCATTGTTACCAAGTTTTATAAAGATTAAGTCAAAATTGAGACCTCTAGTGACTACGCAAGGGTTTTCTATGATTGGACATTGTTACTAAGTTTTTATCCAGGATGACCCATTATCGAACTTGACCTAGATTTTGTTAAGATGATCATTATGACTGTGTTTCATAAAGATAAGGTCAAAATTGTGACCTATAATGACTATGCAAGGTTTTTGCATGATTCGACCTTGGGACCTAGTTTTTTACCCGGATGACCAAATATTGAACCGATATTGTTGAGATGATCATTGTGACCAAGTTTCATAATGATTGGGTTAAAACTGTGACCTCTAGTGTCTATGCAAGCAAATTGTGGATGGACGGACGGACGAAGAATGATCACAAAAGCTCAACTGGTCACTTTGTTTTTTAAAAACTAGGAAATATTTGCATCTGTGTGGTTTTTGCGTCTCTTAATAAGGAATCCTTGAAACAATCTATTCCATAATACAATCTCTAAAACCCCTTTTCATTAACACATTTTGTAGCAACTTCTTTATTTCCAAGGAGATGTCTTTCCCTGCATTTTATTTTAATTTCCAGTGCAGATATGCCATGGGTGACAATCACAGGTTATTTTGGAATATTTCGTAAAACGTAAATCACTTTATATTTGTGAGATTTTTATTTAGCGAATTCTTGAATCATTTATGCTTGGGGATTTATGAATTTGTGGTCTATCTAAGGTTCCAGATAGGTATTCATGTTATGAAAGTATATTTTACCTGTAGTTAATGCAGTGTTCATCAAGCCACGTCTAAAATTATCATTAAGTAGTTTGTTCATCAGGAAGTTTTTGGCGCCTCCAGTCACAGAGATGAGAAGATTTGGTTTGGTCCAGTCCCCAAACATTCATTATGAGATTGAGCATGTCTGACATCTTTGTATCAATATCTACCCGTATATACTGTGGAAAAATAAAATATAATTTTATAACCTCAGCCCAGCTGGTGTCTCAATCTATACAGCAAAATTGGTCTAAATGAAATCCCTGCAAGTTAAAAGCACCATTGATGTTTTACGAGGGGTGATCAACAAATACGCGAAAAAATGCTCTGAAATCTTTGTTACGTGACCAATACTGACAAAAATCGGTCAGATAATACATTGGAGTATTACAAATACATAACTATACAAGACTGCGTTCAATAAACGCTTATGCCCCCTGTGGAAGCCTTGTCCATAAATAAGTCTAAGTCCAAAATTAGGTCAAGGTGAAGGTCAAAATGGGGTCAGGTGATACAGGCGTGTAGAGAGTGTTCATATACAACATCCATGCAAGTATGGAAGCTTTGTAGCAAGCCATAATGATGCTAGAAAAAACGGTCAATTTGGGTTAACCAGGACGGACGGACGAACGGACGGACGAACGGACGGACGAACGGACGGACGAACGGACAGGTGGATCACTATATGCCTCCCGATCTATCGATACGGGGGCATAAAAAAAAATTGAACTCAAGGTAATATTTGGTCGAAAAATTATAGAAACCGCAACGTCACTATGACTACACCAGCCCAACGTCATCGCGACGTCGTTACATATTACAGTATACATATGCATTCGTGGCACAATTCATCATGTATAACGCATTGAATGATTCTTTAAAAAATAGCTGTTCAACCAGATACACTTCATAGACCTGTCAACCAAAAATCAATATTTTTCCTTTGCAACTTGTATGTAAATTATAATAATTAGCTGCTGGAGAACATTAATATTGATGACGTAATTTGACGTTATTGACGTTGTATAGCACATGCGCATGTCGGCATTGATTTCACATGGCTATGTATGAGAGAATATCCAAAACCGACACCTGTTTTGTGTGCTATTACATATAAGTTGCATTTTGCAATATTGACATTGGTATTTTATGTCATTTCATTCGCCACACAACTTTCCGTCGCCGTTTTCGGTACAGCACTAATTTTCAGTCAACAACTTTGAAGCAAATAACTCTAAAACAGAGTTTTGACGTTAAAACAATTTTTTGAAATGATGAATGTAATGTTATATCATGGTACATTCATAATCCACCCTTTAGAAAATTATAAGATTAAAAACGCACGAATGATACGTCATCGTTTGCTATGTGCAACATTGGAAAATATGGAAATTTGGGCCGCATGACGTCGAGTGACGTTGCCATAGGAAACTGCGTTCATGCCGTCTTCGGTCAATATCATTGATCAACAGTGAATCAATTTGAAATAAATTTATCTTTAGGTATAGAAAGTTTCATTGACTTAAAATGACAAATAAAGAAACTACAGCACTTTTCCACGTATTTGCTGATCACCCCTCGTACATTATTAAGAGATACAATACACAATATAATACATTTGAGTGGTTCTCCAGGAAAACCGGGCTTAGTGACATTATTATAGGTCACAAACCACTAAATAAAAGTGTTCTTTAGCTTAATTTAAAGTGACAATAGTCAGCCCCAGATTGTATCATGTTAAAGTCTATGGCCAGTTGACACATATATATAACATTGAACAGAAGTATGTTTCAGCTACAAAATAAGACCAAACAAGAGGGCCCAATGGCCCTAGGTCGCTCATCTGTCTTTATAGTTCATGAAGGCCCACATGGCAATTACGAAATCATTTACAACTTCAAAGAATCAAGTTAATACAGCCTCAGTTGCATGTACAAGGTTATCATATAGTTCTAATCAGCGACCTTGTTATTTACATGAGATAACCCATATTGGTAGATGAGACCAAAATTGTGACTTCTAGTGCCTATACAAAGTTTGTCTTTGATTTGACCTAGTGACCTATGTTTGATCCCAGATGACTCAATATCACACTTGAAGTCGAATTCATGACCAAGTTTCACGAAGATTGGGCCATAACTGCTGCCTCTAGTGTGTTCACTAGCTCTTTCTAAGATTTGACCTAATGACCTAGTATTTGACCCCTAATGACCCAGTTTTGCACTCGACCTAGATTTCATAGAGACAAACATTCTGACCAAGTTTCGTGAAGATTGGACCATAATTGTGACCTCTAATGTGTTCACAAGCTGTTCTAAGATTTGACCTAGTGACCTAGTTATTGACTCCACATGGCCCAGTTTTAAACTTGACCTAGATTTTATAGAGACAAACATTCTGACCAAGTTTCATGAAGATTGGGTTGTAGCTGTTACCTCTAGTGTGTTCACAAGCAATTGTGGACAGACGGACGACTACAGACGAAGAGTGATCACAAAAGCTCATCCTGTCACTATGTGACAAGTGAGCTAAAAAACAGGGGGTCATGTTAAATAGAAGGAAAAGTTTGTTCATCAAAGGCGGTAGACAAATATTTAGACGCAGGGACTGCTTTGACAAATATGTTGAAATCTCAAAATATTCAAAATAAAACGAATTCACTACATCACCTACATGTATACAATACCTTTAAACTCAACTCCCAGATACTGCTTGACACAGTCACTTTAATGTGCTCTGACAAACAACTGTGCAGACAGAATGCACAACAAGATTTGGTATCGATCAGTCTTGCAAAGTTTCGACGAAATCTGATCAATAGTTACAGAGAAATAGCGCAGACAAAATTGGCCCGGACCGTCTGACCAACCAACAGACCAACCAATCAACCTCAAGTATGATTCCAATATGGCCCCCATGTTCTATGTATCTGGGGATATAATAAGATGATTCTAGCTTCATTTTGTCAAGGCATATCCCCATTTCCAGTCAAACAGAAGTTTTGGTAAGGACTATTTGAGAAATGCAGGAGGAGTTGCACACGGAAGAGTTTATATGTAAAAAATCAACACAGGACAATAACTCTGTCAAAAATAACAATGCACAGGGGACATCTTAACAGTAATAATTATGTGAAAGTTTAGTCAAAATCCCTTAAGAAATGTATAAGGAGTTGCACGCAGAAGAGTCGGACAGACAGAATCACGCCTACTATTACCATATCCCCTTGCCTTCGGCTGGGGATAAAAATATCAGCACTTATTTAATGAGCAAATAACAAAATAAGTACTTTTACTTTCACTCCAGCTATACCAACTATAGTAAGCATACAAAGCTTAAAACTTGACCAACAAGACTGCATTCAATAAACGCTTATGCTCCGGTGAAAGCCTTGTTCATAAAAACTAGCTAAGTCAATCAGGGGCCATAATTTTGTTGAAATGTTGAATAATGTAACATGTCTTTGACAATGTAATGTGTTATGATAGTGAGCAAGTATTTCAAGTTTGAAAGCAATGCCTTTGATGGACTTCAAAAATATTGGAGTTTCAACAACTTGAAAGTTTTGGTTAGCATTTTCAATTGAACGAATGGACAAACAAACAAACAGACGGACGGACGGACAATCACTATATGCCTCCGTATCATTAGATGACAGGACATAACAAAATGAAACATTAAAAAGAGATCGTATTATTAGTGATATATGTATTGCAGCTGATGTAAATGAAAAATAGTAATTTTAAAAATAAATTGAGTAGTCTCCCTTTACCCAACAAAAAGGACAGCATTCTTTCAAACATGTTTAATTTAAACAAACACTAACAATATAAATGAGTCATAAATGATGCACGCACAAAACGACTGATGAAGAGTGATCACAAAAGATCACCGAGTGAAAAAACCACAGTAAAAAGATACATTGTATGTGTTTAGCAGCTGATTGAAAAATGGTGATTTAGAAAGTAAATCGAGTTGCCTACCTTTAATCGTTAAAATTTCATACATGCATTATAGAATCAAATAAGACCAGTATAATTGGGCGATTAGTATAACAAACCACACTACCATAAATTCAGACTTTTCATGATTGCTTATATGTGGTAGTTTGGGATTTTTGAAATTTAGAATGAACTATTTCCTGTTGTTTAACCACGGTCTTTTAAGTTCACAAAGATTTATTCATTTCGAGAATATAGCAAAATTTAATCCATTGCGAAAAATGTCTGATCTTGCAGTATCATGTTTGAGAACTTGTAGACTCCAACATTCTCTAATTAGCAAGGAGAAATATAGATGTATACAAAAAGTAAACATTGTTCATACTTTCTCCTGTGTCAGTTCGGATCTTGGACACCTCATCTTCTAGTCGAGCTCTGAATGGAATTTCAGTACCAAATTTATGTTGAGTAGCATTGTAGACAAAGTAGAAATGTGAATGATTAGGATCCAGAAAGCTCTCCTTTGGTTTCATTTCCTTGTTGATTCTGTAGTTTGCTGGCCATAGTCCTGTATCCTATATTGTGCAGAAAAGATAAAATAATATTAGACACAATACTTGACCATTTTTAGATGCCTGCAAAAGGATCCTTAATAAAATTATTGTTATTCTGGAATAATATATTTCAACATTTTCAGCCCATTTTTTCTGGCTAAACTGCCATGTTTTTTGCAGCATAGAGAAACTAGATCATAAATTGTCATTCTTTTACCAAGCATGTGTTTATAAAAGCGCTCAAATTTAGTACCAAGCTCTAACTAAAAATACAGCCAAGCCCCCCCCCCCCCCCAACAACGTGCCAGCTTATATTGTAGGAAACTGAATAACAATACAAATGCACCTAGCCACACCACTACACATATTCACTAATATTCCTATGAAGTTTGACGACTGTAGCTCAAGTACTATCTATGAGTGACACAAATGTTTTGAATGGACAGACTAACCTACACACTAACTGATGGAATTTAAAACTTAATCTTCATTTTGAGGTGATCTTTAATTGTATGTCAGCATTTATTACAAACTAAATACATACTGCCTCACATTCACTACGGAGTCCTTATTCTGTATACAGCTCCATGGTGCTATTCCAATGGCTATGACAGTATTTTTAGAAGTTGACGCTATCCCAAAATCCTTCACAGGCTCGCCAACGTGATTCATTACACCCACATGTGTTCCACCAGTCACAATCCAAGCGTCTGTAACATGATATATAGCATATATATAAACTGGTAATGTTCTATAAAATAACAATAATACAACAGATTAGGTCGCTCACCTGTCGTAGTTGCGCATGCACACCCAAATGGTGACCTAGGTAATCTTTTTCATTTACTGAGTAAGATTCTAGAATATTCAGCCTCTATTGCAAGTTTTCTTATGACTTGACCTAGTGACTACACAAGGTTTTTCTATGATTTGACCTTGTGACTTAGTTTTTGACCCTGGATGACCCAATATCAAACTTGACCTAGATTTTGTTGACATGATCATTGTGACCAAGTTTCATAAAGATAAAGTCGAAATTGTGACCTCTAGTGACTACACAAGGTTTTTCTATGATTTGACCCAGTGACCTAGTTTTTGACCCCGGATGACCCAATATCGAACTTGACCTAGATTTTGTTGGGATGATCATTGTGACCAAGGTTCATAAAGATTAAGTCAAAATTGTGACCTCTAGTGACTACACAAGGTTTTTCTATGATTTGACCTAGTGACCTAGTTTTTGACCCTAGATGACCCAATATCGAACTTGGCCTAGATTTTGTTGAGATGATCATTGTGACCAAGTTTCATAAAGTCAAAATTGTGACCTCTAGTGTCTACACAAGCCAATTGTTGACGGACGGACGACGGACTAAGAGTAATAATAATAACGACTTTATTTTAAGAGGCGACACAGTTGGGCAAGCCCAGTCTTCCCTGTGAGCCTCTATGCAAAAACATGTGTACAGAAATCGTATGACATAAACAATAAACAGTCAGAAGTACAACAATAAAATATAACAATATTATAGGGCGAGTTTTTCAACATGTCGCAGGTACTTTGCCATTGAATATTTATTACATTGGCCACTGAGGTCGAAACAGATATAGTTGTTCAATGTACAACAGTAATTTTCATATGAGTCATTTACAATTGACAATTAGAGTTCAGGCACGTACCTGTAAGTGATATAGGCAAGATGACCTCCGACAGGTAATAAAAATCCAACTATAGTCTACATAGAAATGCAACATGGTATCAAATATATTATGTTACATAGTCAAATTATTAACATAATCTCAGAATACATTTACATTAGGTTTGTCAATCAGAGTAGAATCATGACATGTAAGACCTTTTGAAGGCTATAAGAGAAGTTGACTGCCGAATATTTAATGGTATATTGTTCCATAAAACTGGTCCTGAATAAGCTAGTGATTTTCTACAGAATTCAAGGCGTGGTTTTGGGACATATAGTGTGTTGTTAGAGTGTGATCTTAAAGATCTGTTTTCTGATTCTTTAAACAGGTTTGACATGTATTCTGGAAAGATATTGTTAAGAGATTTATATACAAAAATTGCCTTTTTGTAGATGACGCGGTCATGAAATTTCATCCATTATAATTCTTGAAATATATTGTGAGAAGGTGCGTCATAGGGTTTATCCAGAATTATTCGTGCTGCTCTTTTCTGGAATTTGTATAGTTTATCCGTCAATGTGTCACTACAGTTACCCCATATTGTGCAGCAGTAATCAAGATGTGGCAAAATGTAGGCATTGAAAAATATTTTTCTCATATGTGTAGAAAGAAATTGTTTTATTCTTAAAAGCAGGTATAGTAGTGAATTACATTTTTTTAGAATGTGTTCAACTTGAGTATTCCAGCTTAGCTTGTGATCAACGTAGACTCCTAATATTTTTTCAACTTCAGTAAAGTCAATACTTTGATCATGAAGCAGAAGTTTATGGTCATCATTTAAGGAATGTCTGTAAATATTGTTTGATGGAGAGATCACCATTGCTTTAGTCTTTTGATGATTTGGTATCATTGAGTTTCTCTGACACCAATCATTGACTGTATTAAGACTAGTTTGTAGGGTTTCATGAACAGTATGTAAGGATAGCTCAACTGCAGTGATAGTTGTATCATCTGCAAACATGTCTGTAGAAGAATTTTGTAAGTGCAAAGGCAAATCATTAATGTAAAGAATGAATAGTATGGGTCCAAGGACAGAGCCTTGGGGAACGCCTGATGTTACTTTAAGTGAAGATGATAACTTTCCTTGTATAGACACTTGATGGCTACGTTCAGACAGATATGACTTAAACCAATCCTGAGAACTAAGGGAAATATTGTATTCTACCATTTTTTCAAGTAAAAGAGAGTGGTTAATCAGATCAAATGCCTTAGTAAGATCCAGAAAGACCGTCCCAACAAGGTGGTTATTGTTAATAGCATCAATCCATGAGTCTACAACAGAAGTGAGAGCAGTATCACAGGAGTGATTAGTACGGAAGCCGGATTGTGAGTGATCACAAAAGCTCACTCTGTCACTTTGTGACAGGTGAGCTAAAAACAAGAGGGCCCAAAGGGCCCTGCAAAGGTCGCTCACCTGTTGTAGCAGTGCATGCATGCCCTGTGATTTGACCTAGTGACCTAGTTTTTGACCCCATATGAAGCAATATCGCATGGGACCTAGATTTTGTTGAGATGATCATTGTGACCAAGTTTTAAAAAGATTAGGTCAAAATTGTGACCTCTAGTAACTACACAAGGGTTTAATATGATTTGACCTAGTGACCTAGTTTTTTACCCAGGATGACCTTATATCAAACTTGACCTAGATTTTGTTGAGATGATCATTGTGACCTAGTTTCACAAAGATGAGATCAAAATTGTGACCTCTAGTGACTACACAAGGGTTTTCTATGAGTTGACCTTGTGACCTAGTTTTTGACCCCAAATTACCCAATATGGTACATGACCTTGATTTTGTTGAGATAATCATTGTGACCAAGTTTGATTCAGAATGTGAATGTGCAGTGTTGCAATGTCATCAGATTATTAACATAATTCAAATTAAATTTAAAGTACAGTACTTGTTAGTTCCACATATTTATTGGATTAAAGTAAAAGTAGAATAAAATACACAATTAGGCCCGCCTGCATTTTAAATGAGGACTTTGGATTCGATGATGGTGCAGTTGTACCTAGGCTTTTTTCTACTTCACTCTGTGAGCTGAAAATATTGGCAGTCATTTTGAGGTAGTTGCTCTACAGAGGTTAAATTTATAGCTATGCTCATTCAGGTCATTATAAAATGGTAAACAAAAAATTACGTCCTATGACAATCACTTGTTAAATATGTTTATAGGTAATAATTCATTTCTAAATTATTTAGCTCTGATTTAGCAATTCAAACAGGTGCAAAGGTCTATTTTCATTTTTAATAATTTTTTCGGACTGACAAATATTCATTCAGACTGACAAATATTCACAACATTTTTGTTTCTAGTCAGTCGGAATGACTGATAGGTTTTTAAATTAATTTTCACGAAGACTGTATGAGCCAGTCTCCAGGAAAACCTGCTATAATGACATTATGCACTTACTATTATGAAACAAGGCTTACATAAAGCTCTTAAATGAGAAAAATACATATCTATTGATTCTACTTTAAGTAATTTAACAATATAGTACTATATCTTAGCTTTAAAATTTCTTATGAATTATATCGAAATCACATACTTCGTTGCTATGGTGACCAATTCCGGAAAAGTACTCCGATTGAGAAAAACGAGGAGTTAGTTGTATAAAGCAGTAATAGCCTTTCTCTGAAAGCAAATCATTTTAATTTTGATGTATATTTTAACAAATTAAACATAATTCTAAAACATGATACTATTTTGAACAATTTATGTCAAGAATTGATCAAATGATGTAATTATGAAATCATCGTTGCAGTAACGTCGACTAACGTTTCAATGACGTTTGCGACGTCACACATAAAGAACCAAATAGGGACTGTACAAAAACAGCTGTAACTTCCTTAAAACTCAAGATATTTACAAAATTTATTTGCATTTTGCTTCATTAACATGATCCTTTAAGACTACGGAAAATCACAAAATCAATATTTTTGTCAAAATAGCAGGTTTTCCTGTAGACTGGCTCATATGTATTTTAATGTACATCTATCAATTGTCCGGTTACACACGCCAATCAAGAGGGAGATTTATAGAGATTACTGGCGAATTCTGGATAATGGTTCTTAGTAGTCACTCGGTACTGTTTTACTAACATAGCGTAAATGTCGCGTAAGTTTGCACATATATTTGTCACTTACGCAAATAATTAAGTGTGTTTTACTAATCGATCGCAAGTTGTTGCATACATTTACATAAAAATATTGAATATTGAACATAGACTGGGCCACAATATTACCAATATAACGGGAACCAGAGTGAATAAATATACATAAAAGTTTGATAAGTTTTGATGATTAAACATGTTTTTATTACAAATCACAGTCTGTAATAACAAGTGACAGTCGAAAATCAACAGTGCGTGGCAAAAGCTCCTCACAACTTTCATATTTGATATTTACGCTTACTCCGACCTTGCGTAGAATTACGCCAATACTTACGACAGAATATGAGAAAAAATATCTTAGTAAAACGCATTTGCGCAAATATTATCGACGTGCACAATATTTACGGAAAACTTAGAGTTACGCTAGCATAAATGCTTTGATAAAACAGTACCCCGGGTTCTAGCACATTTACAGCAGACCTGTGCATTGCAAAGCTATTAAGTTATTTATGCTACATTTAATTTTTAAACCATATTCATGCCAGGAACTAATCAGGGCAATAAAACTTAAAAAATACATGAATTGAGTAACAAATATATAGACCTTGTTGTGCAGATAATAAAAGAATTAGAAAGACCGCAGTGAGGATAAGGCACAAACAATAATAGCCAACTTATTTTCAGTGCAATTAGTTCCTTTAACCCTATACGTTTAAATAACATAGTCTTATGTTTAGATAAGTTGACAGACAATGTATTTGTGTGAATAAATTCTCAAGTATCGGTCGATTTATCACAGAAATTGAACGTCACAGTTGGCTGATTCCTAGTCTGAAGCCGCCTTTGTTCTTCAAAATGGCGTGAAAACAAATTTTATGCACTTTTGCTCAACACACTGTGCACTTAATCTTTATGTTTTAAGGTACATCCTACCCCTTGAAAATGCTTGAAAAACATACACTTGAAAAAAAAATATTTCAAACAGCGTATGCCATCTGATTTTATCATTACCTGCGAGCCTTGAGCTGTTCTCGATGGTTTACGATTTCAAAAAAAAAAGAAAAAAAAGATGCATTTTGTAAGAATGTCGTGAACCAGACTAATTCCATTATTCCATGCGGATAACATCGGTCTTTGTCGCATTGCAATAGTTTATTTACCAAAGAAATCAGAACTGTCCGAAATTTCAGTGAGCGCTAGGCAATATTGAGACCATGGATCTAAACAGCAGGTGACTGCATCTGCATAAGCACAGCGCCTCCCAGTCAATTGTCATGGAATTAACGGAATTTGTTTATGATCTTTGATATTGTTGAATACTGAAAACATGTCTTATGATAATACCTTTTAATGAACTGATACGAGGTAATATAAGCATATACATATTATATGGAACAAGGGAGTCATAATATGCAATTAAAGGTCTTGAAAATTGGTTTGTTATACAAGAAATTATTTAACAATTTGTTAATAAATTTTGTATGTCAAATTATCGTGCATATAGTTTTCCCAATTTGAAAGCTACCGGCCTATCGCGCTTATTTTTTTCTCACAATTTTGAGATTTTCATGCTTAATTTTATACACACCAGCTGTTGAATTATGCAGATAGAAGGTCAAGGATCCTGTCAATTCTCTATATATTATAGTCGCCTTATTCAAATGCTAGCACTAAAATAAAGGCGATTTTTGAATGAAAAATACAGCATTTTTTTCAAAATGTCAAACGTTATCATTATTGTATTTTATAATACGAACGCATTGAAAATACTTTATAATCAATCGTCGCAAGGGCATGCCAGGCTTGAAATTAGCTGCTGGTGTTTTGTTTACGAGAAAAACACCTTCATGTTGATGTGTAATTTCGACAAGGAAGTCGCCATGTTTGCTCCCTCCTGTCACCACAGTAAACGTACAGCAACATGTTTTTCAAACAAAGTAATCAACATAATCGATAGCCAGATCGAATAATGAACTTTATTGCATTCATAATTTATCATCTTTACAAACGATCATACGATAATAACAATGAAATCCAAATATTTATTATTGTTTTCATCTCGTTTGTTTACGAATTTCGCGCTGTGTAGCAACTTTATATTCATGCGCCAAAGATGATTAAAGTAGTGCGACAGTTTATCGACGAAATCAATATGTCAGATGCGGTGTTCATAATGTGCCGTTCATAACAAATAATGACATCAAATACAATATGATACTTACAGTTTAATATAAGTCCCAATGAAACATCAATATCAGCATTTTCCTATCTCAACCCATGCTGCACATGTTAGCGAATTGATAATCTGATATGTGTTACGAGGCTGTCTGTCAAACTTTATTTTAGTTAAATTACAAAAGTACTATGCGTTTTTAAATAACCCTTATGTTAATTATGCTCGTATAATCATTGCAAACACAGTTTTGTAACTCGATTGTCTGGATCGTTTCTCAATCACATACAGTTTGTGTAAAATCGGTCATTACACATTCTGTCAGAAATATTCAATCCACACGAATAGTCAGTGCAAATGTTACAACGTGCTCGGTAAGTTTATGTATGGTGTGAGGTTACTGCCATGCAATATTATCGTCTGCAAATAGTTTTTTGAGTAATATTTAACCATTTTAACACACAAACTGACCAAACACAGCATTTTTTCCATGTTAAATGAAACGGGCTAACGGACGGAACAAACGTCATCAGTGACCAGTACGACTAAAGATAAATAAGCAATTAAATTGGTATATAAACAAATAAAATACAGTGGAAAGGAATATCTAACTAAATATGTTTATAAATGAAAGAAATACTAAAGCTTTAATTAATTTTCCATAAACCTGTTTCAGTTCTTTCGAGGCAACTTAAAACTTGTACAAATAATCAAGTTTTAAGTCTTATAGACCCGATAAAATTGGTTATTGACAAACCAACAACTATCTGGTCCGTCAGGTCCACCGTACCCTAAACTATTTAGGATTTATTAAAAGTAGGCCTTCACACATACACATGTGATAGATTTTAATTCATGTTGATGTATTTTATTGTTCAAAATCAATGCATTTTGACTGCTTTTATTTAAATAAATGGGCAGGCATGACCTTGATCAAATATTTGACAACCACTGTGAATTTCTAATTTTTCTAGCATTTTGTTACCCAATAAATGAGACTGACATTTTGAAAAATGTATACCTATTTTGTAATTAACTTCTTATAAATACATTTTTATAGTCCATGAGCCACCAATAGAAGACCCTCTCCCCCCCTAGGGAATTTTGGTCACTATATTTTTCTGAAAGCATATGGTCCCTGGAGTATTTTCCTGAAGTCTGCTCTTTGGCCATTGGGGCGTTAAGATTTTTTGGGGTAAAACGTCAAAAAATATAAACGAAAAGTACAAATTTTCGGAATCGGTTAACTACAATCTTATTGATTATGTTATTTTAAAATAAATCTCTGTAACAGGTAGATATTAACCTGTCCTATCTAGACTGAAAAAATCAGAGTGCTGCTATTGTGCAAAATGGCCTTTTTGGGGTAAAACGCTAAAAATTATAAGAGAAAAGTGCGAATTTTTGGAATCTGTGGACTGCATTGGCATTTATTTATTTTTTTTATAAAAAATACTCTAATTGAAAGATATTATAGTGCAGTTTCATACTGCAAAAAATTAAAGCCATGTTATTACGCAAAGTGTGATATTTTTGGGGTAAAACATCAAAAAATATAAACCGAAAAGTGGAAATATTAGGAATCTGTAGATTACAATAAAACCATTCCTATGATAATTTTTTTGTAACTAAATAATATTAATGTGATAAATTTGTAGTAACATGCAGTTTATTTTTTTCAAATATATATTGCCAGATGAGATACTTTGGGGGAAAATTACAAAAATAATAAATGGAAAGTGTGATTTTTGGGAATTGGTGTCCTAGTTGTAACTTACGACCATCGGGTACGGACATTCCTAGTCCTAATGGATATTCAAAATTACATTCTAACCATATATAGGCAGTTCTGGTACTGTTGGGTAAATTATTATTAATCCACTAAGTACATCCATACCTAGTCCTAATTGGTACATACGAATAACCATTACATGCAATATTGGTTCTATTTAGCACTAAACAACCCTATACAGACATCAGTTGTCCTATCGGGTATTAACTACCACAATGCACAGACAGTCCTAGTCTAATTTGATAGCATAGCCAATACAATTCCTAGTTCTATTTGATATTCAAAACCACCATACTTATACAGATATTGCTGGTCAGGCTGGGTACCCATAACCACTGGTAGGTACATTCATTCCTCGTCTCAATGGGTAGTCACACTTACCATGTTCTAATTGGGTACTCGTAACTGCTTTTTCAAGTACATACATGCCCAGTCATAGTGGTGACTTACATATCCATATACAGACATTTCTGGTCCTATTTGGTACTCTAAACCACCATGTTCAGGCATTATAGGTGCAATTGGGTACTCATTTCCACCATGTACATATATTGCTGGTCGTAAAGAATACTCATAACCACTAGGTTCAGACATTCTCGTTGGATACTGCTGATCATCAATTGACAACTCAGGCGCGCCATGTGGCTACATGCTTGGCCTTATTGACCACTCATAACATATGTACTACTCGAAACCTTCATGTACAAAATCAGTTGTCCGATTGGGAACTACCAACTACTAGGTGCGACCATTTGTTGTCCTATTGGGTAATCACTACCCCCGTGTACAGACTGTGATGTTCTTATTGGATACTCATACATACATTCCTAGTCATAGTGGGTACCCCAACTACCATGTACATGCATGCCTGGTCCTATTGAATACACAAAACCACAATGTACAGACATTTGTGACTGGGTTGGGCACTAACAACCACTAGGTGCAGTCATATGTTGTTCTATTTGGTCACTGCTACCACCATCTACAGGCAGTCCTGGCCCTATCAGGGATACATAACCACTAGATGCATACATTCATAGTCCTAGTGGGTACTCAAAACCACTATGTTCATGCATAAGTGGTATAATCGAGTCCTCACAGCCACTATACTCAGCCATTATTTGTCCCTGTGGGTACTGACTACCATGCATATACATACATTCCTGGTCGTATAGGGTGCCAATAACCACGATTAACAGACATTCCTGTTTAGGATAGATACTGAACATCATCATGTTAAGACATCTCTCAATCACTAGTTACATACATTATTGGTCTTATTGAGTACAGACAACTATTAGGATCACCCATTCCTTGTCCTATTGACACCATGTAGAGACATTCCTGGTCTTTAAAATTCAGCAGTGAGCATGCCTAACCCTCAGCTGTGACCATTTTTTTCATCAAATTGGGTAATCACTAACCCCATGTACATGAAGCATGGTCTAATTAGATACTCATATCGACTAGGTACATACATTTCAAGTCCTAGTGGGTACCCACAACTATCATGTCCCATGCATTCCTTGTCCTATTGGATACTCCAAACCACAATGTACAGACGATTGCAGACGGATTATGTACTAACAACCACAAGGAGTGGTCATTTTTTGTCTGATTGGGTCATGATTACCACGATGTACAGACAGTCCTGACTTTATTAGGTACTCATAACCACTGGATACATACATTCCTAGACTAAGTGGGTACCCGTAACCACCATGTACATGCATAAGAAGTGTGATAAAGTACTTGCAGCTACAATACACAACCGTTATAGGTCCTATTGGGTACCCACTACCATCATTTACTAGTACATGTACATACATTCATGGTATTATTTGGTATGCATAGCCACTATTCCGGATCCTGCTATGTACATACATTACTGGTCTTGTTGGGTACAGACAACCATTAGGAGCACCCATTCCTCGTGCTATTGACGACTTAGTGCCTAAGTAGAACATTCCTGGTCTTGTTAGGCAATCATAAACACTGGGTAAGTCAGTCCTAGTCCATGTATGTATTCACGACCACCTTGCACATAAACTCCTAGTCTTATTAGGTACACATAACCATTAGGTACATCCATCCTAGTCCTAATGGGTACCCACAACCACCGTGTTCATGCATACTTGGTTGTATTTGGTACTCATAACCACTAGGTGCATCAATTAGAGGGTACCCAATACCACTAGGTACAGGTATTTATGGTGCTGTAGGGTACTGACACACACCATGAGCAGACAGTACTACTGGATACACACATCCATGGTCTTATAGGATGTGCACTATCATGTGGTATCTCATTTATTGCACTATGTGTACTGGCAACTACAAGGTCGAGAGATTCCTGGTCCTCTTGGAAAATGAATGTATAGTTACCCCACCCACTCTTGTAAAATACATGTAAGTATACTTTAACACAATCCATACAAATGTTACTGATGCCAACTATAACATACATTGCAAACAAAGTGAAAAATGGAAATAGATTTCAAAATCATATTTTGAGTACTTGTAAATAAGTAGAACGGCTGTTTTCAATACTTTCGTCATTTTGGCGGCCATTTTGATGGCCATTTTCCATAATAGACCCACCTTTTGTGCATTTAAATGTTAAAATACATTTTGGGAATATGCCTTTATTGGTATTCACAATTGCAATTAAAATACGGTAAGGCACAATGTGTTATAGCATAGTTAAGTGAATACATCGTTACAATTTGTACACCATTTAAAAGCAGGGGAGATAATCTTATTTTTGCTTTTCCTGCTGAACGACCCAATGTCTGAAGTGCAGACTTTGGGAAAAGTATTGGTAGGTCAAAGCCTTTCATAATTACCAAAAAAAAGATCAATGACACTGTATTTTGCCATTAAAGTGTACCGTTCTCAAAATTTGCACTTTTTCATGTATTTTTTAATGTTTTACCCCAAAAATATCCCATTTGCATAATAACACGGGACTAAAAGTTTGCAGACTTAAACTATGAGTTAATATCAACCCATGAAAGTGTTTAATTACAAAATAATTTACTAAATGTGATAGTAATTAACCAATTCCAGAAATTCACACTTTCGTTCATATTTTTAACGTTTTACCCCAAAAAATCTTAACGCCCCAATGACTGAAGAGCAGACTTTGGGAAAAGTATTGGTAGGTCAAAGCCTCTCATAATTACAAAAAAAAAGATCAATGACATTGTATTCTGCCATGAAAGTGTACCGATTCTCAAAATTTGCACTTTTTCATGTATTTTTTAATGTTTTACCCCAAAAATATCCCATTTTGCATAATTACACGGGACTAGAATTTTGCAGACTTAAACTATGAGTTAATATCAACCCATGAAAGTGATTAATTACAAAATAACTTACTAAATGTGATAGTAATTAACCAATTCCAGAAATTCACACTTTCGTTCATATTTTTAACGTTTTACCCCAAAAAATTTTAACGCCCCAACGACCAAAGTTTACATTATAAAGAGCTTCTATGAAAACTTCTCATGCAGTGTCATCTACAACAACAAACTTAGCAGTTGGTTCAACATCACCAGTGGGGTACGACAAGGATGCATCATGTCACCCATGCTTTTCCTTGTTGCCATCGACTGGGTGATGAGGAATACTATCGGAAACAAGAACAGAGGAATAAGATGGACACTGACGTCAATACTGGAAGATCTGGACTTTGCAGATGACATTGCTCTACTTTCAAGCAATGCTGACCACCTACAAAAGAAAACTGACGATCTGGCTAAATACGCTCACCAAGTAGGACTAAGCATCAGCAAGAAAAAGTCAAAGACCATGCAACTTACCAATTCCCCAACAGTAATAACATTAGACAACAAACCAATAGAAGAGGTAGATGACTTTACATATTTAGGCAGCATCCTCAGCAAAAACAACGCAACTGAAAAAGACATAAGAAACAGACTCCAAAAGGCAAGAACATCCTTCCACCAGCTAAACAAGATATGGCGATCTGGCCACATTAGTGAGAAAACTAAAATCAAACTCTACCAGAGCAATGTCCTCTCCGTGTTGATGTATGGGGCAGAATGTTGGAGGGTAACCCAAAAAGACAGCCAAAAACTATCTGGATTCCACACAAAATGCCTTCGCAAAATCTGTAAAATCTACTGGCCCATATTAATTTCCAACAACGATTTATACCAAAGAACTGGACAAACAAATATTACAACACAAATTAAACGACGAAGATTCAGATGGCTAGGACATGTAATAAGGAAAGACAGGAACAACATTACTAAGACAGCTCTAAAATGGACCCCTTCAGATGGAAAAAGACATCGAGGTAGACCAAAAGAAACATGGCGCCGGACAATAAACAACGAAATAAAGACAATGGGAAAAACACAAGGAGAAATAGAGAAGATTGCCAAAAACCGACAGAAATGGAGAGACCTGATTGCAGCCTTATGTGCCAGCGGGCACGAAGAGGATAGACAACGACCAAAGTGCAGACTTTGGAAAAATACTCTACTGGTCATATGCTTTCAGAAAAATATAGTGTCCGAAATTCCCTAGGGGGGAGGGTTTACCTCACTGGCCCATGGACTATTATAACAAGTGAATATAACAAAAACACTTGTTGATATAGATTATTTGAACTTTAAGCTACAAAATGATGTATGAGACTAATGTGTTTCATTGCCAAAAGGGTATTTAATTCACTGAAGAAAAATACACATTTTCGCCCCCTAGAATGAACCTTAACAGTAAAATTTTGATAATTATAAACTATTTGTAATTGAATTTAGAAATTTGGATGCGTTCAAAAATCGTCCATTTTACATATCTAGCCATCTATTGGCGCATTATTATTTTTTACATGTCTGTGTTAAATTACAGTTTACTACCATATTGTGTGACGCATTTTCCTTTTTATTGTTTTAAATTGGTAGTACTGACATACGAGCAGTGTACGTGTTAATTTTTTAAATTATTTATTGAATGGACAAAAAAATATTAGGAGGGTAAAAACAGGGATTTAACTATACTTTCACAAATATCTGGGACGATTATATTCAGTCCCAGCAAATACTGTATGTACTGTATATTAATTATTAAATAGAAAAGACCAAAAAGTTTGCATATACATGGATGTACATATATGAGACAAAATAAAGAATATAGCAAGAAATATGTCAAAAAATAGAGTGTTTAATGTTTTTTTATGATCTATGTTAATCATTGTTTTGTTTATAGCGAAGTCAAGTCAAGTGAAATACCCTTTATTCGCTCGATCATTTCATGTTCACATGAAAAAATGAGGTGACAAAATGTAACAACATTTTCAAAGCTTAGCAAGATCTGATCAAAGTTTAAGTATATAGGTGCCAGATTTTGATGCCATATATTGATTGGGAATATATTGGAACACCACTGTGCAAACTGCTTAATGGATGGCGACCTTGATTGCTTATCTCGTTAGGGCACAGTGACTTATTAAGTTTATTACATAACACAATATAATTGTCAAAACCAATCATAGAAACTGCACACAGGGGTTATGTATTGTTATGTAATTACCAAACCCCATAGTGGGATTTTGTTTCTGTGAAATATATTATATACATGTTATTATAACGTGTTAAGAATTATGAAGGGGTCTGGTATAGATCTACGTGTACTTGTGTTCTTAAAGTACTAAATTTTTTACCGAGGCAATTTTTAGCATTTACGGAGAAATCACATTTTTCATTGTTGTAAATAACTTTGTAAATTATGATGAAGTATGTTTGCAATATATGCAAAACATGTATAATATTTAAGGACTTATTAATGTTAAACCTTTAAGTTTAGTCATTTAACGGATAGCACTTGTAAACTTATCACTGACGGCCTTTTTAGCTCGCCGTTGTTCCTTCATTATTTCTTTGTTTTCAATAAAATGTAGAAAAGTATGAAGTTCAGTGTTTTGGCATTCTAAAACATCTTAATTTATCAAAATATGATATTTATTCAACAAATGACGCTAATTTTACTATAGCAAATACTATACTAGTATGTGCGAAATGGCGGAATATATTTTAATTGACGGCTTTTTTAATCGCCATTGCGCGCTTAATACATATTTTGTCTCGTAAAAAATTGGATAACAAGAAACTAGAATCTTAAAGGGTTTTATAACACAAAACTTTTTCGAAATTGTATGATAATTGATAAAACGATAAACAATTTTCAGTAATCTGCCAGATAATAGCGCAACAAAACGTACGGTAAACAGCGCTAGGAATCGAGCGTCTGCAATCGATCGATAACCACGTGACCAGTGAATTATCTGATTATACCAACGGCGCAGAAAAAAATCAATAATTGGTTGATAAAGAACATTGATTCATTTCCCCTTGTGTTATCTAGGCCCTGTTTCATTGAATATATTTTAAAATAAAACTTATTTAATAGAATATTTACGGGCTCTATAGTTTCGTGATTAAGAAACTTCAAATATTATTCCATTCACTTCTTCGCACTCCGTAAATTGGTAAACCGGAAATAATTTTTTTTAAAAGCATTCTTAGTACCGACTGACAGACTTGACGAATCCAAGCACGTACTGGGCCCATTAACATTATCAGGGCTCGACACTAACACTGGTCCGCTGGTCCGAGACCAGTGAAAATCCAGAAGGACAAGTGAAAATTCTGGAGGACCAGTAACTGTCCTATTTACAAAACGGGCACTTTTGCCCTGTCGGACCAGTGGCCAAAATAGTTAGTGTCTAGGCCTGATTATGGTGATTTTTATATCACCTATGAAGATATTGAAAGCAAAATCTAGTTTATGATACCATGAAAATCTGACCACTTTAGTACAAATGCACCTTTCTAAGATAACATAAAATGTATAAAGAAAAAAATATTTTTTTCACTTTTTATCAATGATACAGTTACCTGTGGTGGTGACTACACAAGATCTTTCAATGATTTGACCTAGTGACCTAGTTTTTGACCCCGGATGACCCAATATCAGACTTGACCTAGATTTTATTGATATAATCATTGTAACCAAGGTTCATAATGATTAGGCTAAAACTGTTACCTCTAGTGTCTATACAAGCAAATTATGGACTGACGGACGAAGAATGATCACTTTGTGGCAGCTGAACTAAACAAGAGGGCCCTTTGGGCCCTAGGTCACTCATCTGCCATAGAAGTGCATGCACCTCCCTATGGTGACCTTTGTAATCATCTACATTTTCTGAATAAGATTTAAGAAAATTCAGTTGGATGACCCAATATCAAACTTTACCTAGATTTGTTGACATGATCATTGTGACCTAGTTTCACAAAGATTAGATCAAAATTGTGACCTCTAGTGACTACACAAGGGTTTTCTATGAGTTGACCTTGTGATCTAGTTTTTGACCCCGGAAGACCCAATATTTAACTTGATCTAGATTTTGTTGGGATAATCATTGTGACCATTTTTAGTTTCATAATAACTAGGATAAAATTGTGACCTCTAGTGACTACACAAGGTTTTTCTATGATTTGACCTTGCGTCCTAGTTTTTGACCCCGGGTGACCGAACATCGAATTTTACCCCGATTTAATTGACCTAATCATTGTGATCAAGTTTCATAAAGATAAGGTCGAAATCATGATCTCTAGTGATTATACAAGGTTTTTCTATGATTTGACCTTGTGACCTAGTTTTTGACCCTGGATGACCCAATATCGAACTTGACCTAGATTTTGTTGACATGATCATTGTCACCAAGTTTCATAAAGATGAAGGTCGAAATTGTAACCTCTAGTGACAACACAAGGTTTTTCTATGATTTGACCTTTTGACCTAGTTTTTGACCCCAGATGACCAAATATCAAACTCGACCTAGATTTTGTGGATGAACATTGCTGAAAAGGCATCAAAATCCCTTTATAGCTTATTCTCAATATCTTATCAATATGAATTCAAAATGTCAGAAAAACGTAATCTATTTGATTCATTAGTTATGTATGTTTTGGACTATTGCTCAGAAGTACGGGAAGGAAATGATGGATTAGATGTCGAAAAAATACACACCAAATAATTCCACAAATCTAGACGGGTTATACAGCAAACTAGGACGGTATCCTATGAAAATACTTAGAACAAGAGCCATGATCACATGGCCATCCCCTGCCGTATATGATTGCCACTTATCAGGTCTATTATATTGCCCGATTTGTGTATCCTCCCGATTTGTATATCATATACAGATCTGTGTATACGTTGATACACAAATCGGGATATGTCATAAGAAAAATGGGAATATTTTTTTAATGAGGAAAAGCGCATTTTGTTGCATAAACTATTTATATGAGTTTGTAACACATGTTTTAGCACAATTATCATTTGTTATGCCTATTAGTGTGTTTCTTGCGTTTTTACATTTTTCCTAACAGGCACATTTAGCAAGATAATTAAAGAAAAAATAAGACTGTTTATTAAAGCATGTACATATTCATAGATATGCATCAGTGACTTCTTAGTTTTAAACAATTTATTGCAATTACATATTTATGCAATATCCCGATTTCTGTATCAATTGATACACACATCTGTATATGATATACAAATCTGTGTATTATATACAGATCGGGCGATATAATAGACCTGCTTATGGTTCTAAATAGAAAAAGGACTAGATTTAAAAAGAAGGAAAGAGATGTTAGAGAAAATAAATAAAGAGTTAATTAATGAAATGGCACCAGGCAGAGTTCAATAGAAGGGAAAATGTTTTGGTTGATCACCCCCATTATTGCAATTTGTCGAAAAAATGTGAGGACCATACTTACAAAAATTTCTATAAAATCATCAAATTTAATTTAATTTTTAAAATGAATAATTATATTAATAAAAACAAAATCAATCACAAGCAGAAGATGCTATTTAAGATAGTTATGTTCATATAATTATATTACCAACATAGTTGTAAAGTTTTGTGAGTTTTTTCATTCTACAAAATATATAATGTCTAAATTCCTGAACAATCTCCAATCAATGGGCATATATCACTATCAATTACCCAAACATTTTCTTTATACTGTTATACACAAACTTAGATTGAATAAAATACAGGTTCACCTTGAAATTATCAAGATATAACATTTTGTATGACCCCACCAACCATATTTCATGCTTTAACAATGAATAAATTCCTATAATGTAAAAAAAATTGTTTTTAAATATTTTCAAAAATATAACAGTATAAATGCATGATTAAATACAAAGTATTACATAAACACTTAAAAAAAATATAAAAAATAATTGGTCCCATAAGGGTTTGAAGCCACGAACCTCAGGAATTTGTCAAAATTATTTCCAAATTAAACAAAGGGAGATAATTTCAAAACTGGGCCATATAGAGTTATGGTTTTTGGTCACTGCACTTCTCCTAGTTGCTGTCTATTCACCTACCAATTTTCAAGTCAATATCTCAAAATATTTTAGAGTTATGCTCTGGACAAAAATATATTTTTTAATTAAAGGGGAGATAATTTCAAAACTGGGCCATATAGAGTTATGGTTCTTGGTCACTGCACTTCCCCTAGTTGCCATCTATTCACATACCAAGTTTCAAGTCAATACCTCAGATAGTTGAAGAGTTATGCTCAGGACAATATATGGGACGGACGAACGGACGCATACTATTACTATATCCATTCGCCTTTGGTGGGGGGGGGGGGATAAAAAATAAATATGATTAGATACTGGATATACATAAACTACCTAATGATTCAACTGTTAAACTATTTATCAAGTGCAGAGAACTATATAATGTACAAACTAGGTCATTGCTCAATATTTGTTACCTAGGAATGTCTGTAACATTTGGCAAAATCATTAAACTCAATATCTACCATTTGAAGGTATTAAACAAGCCTTCAAAGTGTAGAAAGCATGAGAACTTCATGAAACATGAAGTTTTCATTGAACAAAGTATAGGTGACTATCTGAGTAGATACAGTCACCAGAAAATCAATCATGCATGGGTACATGGTACACTATAAATACTGTAAAACCTAGTAATTACTGTGTATGTTATAGTGTGTATACAACAATGCCATGTGTTATTACATGTACATTCGAAATAAAGATATTAATAGTCTGTGTACAATTGGTTTTATGCTTGCTCCGACTGTCTTTCTTCCAAAAAAAATTGTTTTCAACATTTCAATATTTACCATACTCATAACAAGTCATTGTCATAATTTAAGTTAAGCAGTTGAGATAATGTTCACTGTCTACATCCTAATGGCGTCCCATGCGATGAAAAAACCTTATATCATACGATACTTGCACGAGTATTTCGTAGTTCGTGCGAGATAATACAGACTTGAAAAATATCTACGAGCTCGTAGACAACTCAGGAGCTTGGTGAAATCATCGAGTCCTCTACGTGTCACGAAAATCCGTACGATGCTCGAGCTTCGATATCCGTACGGGCTCCGTACGGACACCACGAGCTTCGATATCCGTACGGGCTCCGTACGGACACCATTCGAGTTTGCATAAGTGCCAAAACATGGCTGAACCACTACAATACATTATTATACTTGTAGGCTAGAAGACAAATTATAGCTTAGAAGCTGAATAAATGTTGTTGTATTACATTTTGTACATATGTAAATATATGAATTAACCCATAAAATAAATTATTTGTACCAGTAACAATAAAGGATGCTTTTTTCAAGACATGTAATTAAAATTTCCTGATTTGCACAAAAAGTATACATAAACAGTGATTTAAATAAAAACAAGACTGCGTTCAATAAACGCTTATGCCCCCTGTGGAAGCCTTGTCCATAAATAAGTCTAAGTCCAAAATTAGGTCAAGGTGAAGGTCAAAATGGGGTTAGGTGGTACTGGTGTGTGGAGAGTGTTCATACACAACACCCATGCAAGTATGAAAGCTTTGTAGCAAGCCATATTAATGCTAGAAGAAACGGTCAATTTGGGTTAACCAGGACGGACGGACGGACGGACAGGTGAATCACTATATGCCTCCCGATCTATCGATACGGGGGCATAAAAACATTCTGTTTGATCAACAAATTATGTGTGTGAGGGTCTGTAAGTCGGAAACTTTTTTGACCTGATTTAGTAACTGCTCACGTAAAAAGCTTTAATTAAAGATTAGCAAGTTTTCAGTAGGCCCATTATAATGTTTTACATTATTTTCAAAACATGGACTTTAAAAGCGAAATTATTTAACGTAATTGAATTAAGATCATCACACGGCATCTCAGTAGACAGCATCTCAGTATTAGACGGCATTTCTCAGTATTAGACAACATCTCAGTATTAGACAACATCTCAGTATTCAGTATTAGACAGCATCTCCGTATTAGACATTAGACAGCATCTCAGTATTAGACGGCACCTCAGTATTAGACATCTCAGTATTAGACATCTCAGTATTAGACATCTCAGTATTAGACATCTTAGTATTAGACATTAGACAGCATCTCAGTATTAGACGGCATCTCAGTATTAGACGGCATCTCAGTATTAGACAACATCTCAGTATTAGACATTAGGCAGCATCTCAGTATTAGACGGCATCTCAGTATTAGACAACATCTCAGTATTAGACAACATCTCAGTATTAGACATCTCAGTATTAGACGGCATCTCAGTATAAGACAACATCTCAGTATTAGACGGAATATCAGTATTAGACGGAATCTCAGTATTAGACGGCATCTCAGTATTAGACAGCATCTCCGTATAAGACAACATCTCAGTATTAGACGGAATCTCAGTATTAGATGGCATCTCCGTATTAGACATCTCAGTATCAGACATCTCAGTATTAGACATTAGACAGCATCTCAGTATTAGACGGCATCTCCTTATTAGACATCTCAGTATCAGACATCTCAGTATTAGACATTAGACAGCATCTGTGTATTAGACGGCATCTCAGTATTAGACATCTCAGTATCAGACATCTCAGTATTAGACATTAGACAGCATCTCAGTATTAGACGGCATCTCAGTATTAGACGGCATCTCAGTATTAGACAACATCCCAGTATTAGACGGCATCTCAGTATAAGACATCTCAGTATTAGACGGCATCTCAGTATAAGACAATATCTCAGTATTAGACGGAATATCAGTATTAGACGGAATCTCAGTATTAGACGGCATCTCAGTATTAGACAGCATCTCCGTATTAGACATTAGACAGCATCTAAGTATTAGATGGCATCTCAGTATTAGACGGCATTTCTCAGTATTAGACAACATCTCAGTATTAGACAACATCTCAGTATTCAGTATTAGACAGCATCTTCGTATTAGACATTAGACAGCATCTCAGTATTAGACGGCATCTCAGTATTAGACATTTCAGTATCAGACATCTCCGTATTAGACAGCATCTCAGTATTAGACGGCATCTCAGTACTAGACAACATCTCAGTATTAGACACCATCTCAGTATTAGATGCCATTTTTATGAAAGCTTGTCTCACATAGTTACAACGAATGCCCGTAACTATGGGGGGGGGGAGGGTGTGGCTATGAAGCGTCTGCAAGAAGGTCAATTGCTGTGGTTGTATAGTTGATATGTTGCCAAATTATGTTTTTAAAGCAGGATAGCCTATTTGTCTATTTTGCTGTTTCTTTTTACTTTAATATCTGATAATTTTGAATTAATACTGAAAGCATGTAACGTTTATGATCCTTTTTATCTTCATTTTTATTTAATTCTAAGTAATTTTTCCCCTTCTGTGTTAGGTACCCCCCCCCCCCCCCCCCCCCAATTAGAAAAATTATCCATTTTCCAAATTTCAGAGGAAAATAATTCCCAATCTGGTACATCCGGATATTAGACCTTGGCCACACAAGTCATGCCATAAATTATAATTTGTGCGTTTTATATGAGGAAATGCATGACATTTCATGCAAAAGCTATTTTATGTTAATTTCTATCATAAATATGATAGATCTTTAAGAATTCACAACTTATTAAAAAATTCCCGATTTGAGTAAAAATGCCGCAAGTTTTCCCAATTTGTCCGGTACCAGTACCTTTCCCAAGCAAGCAAAAACATTGCTGATTATTTCTACAAAGTTCTATTTTATGTCCCACAGTGTACAATAAACTTGTTATTTAGCACAAGTTATTTACTAAAAACGAGTATCTATTACACTATCTAATTTGTATGAATGATGGTATATTTGTAAGTGAAACGGCAACTGTTTAAAAGTGGACACTATAATGCAAGTTTCATAATGCGATAATGAACATGTTAAATAATTGTATTCATTATTATTTTGAACATTCTGGGAAAAAATTCAAAGGGCCCTAGGTTGCTCTCCTGGCATAATAGTTCATGAAGGCCCTCATGATCACATAAGAAATCGTTGACAACTTCAAAGAATCCAGTAAATGCCGGCCTCAGTTGCAAGTACAAGGTTATCATATTGTCCTAACCAGGGACCTTGTTGTTCATATCATATAACACATATCGACAGATTATACCAAAATTGTGACCACTAGTGCCAACACAAAGTTATTCTTTAATTTGACTTTATCACCTAGTTTTTTACCCTGAAAACCCAACTATGACTTCACTTAGATTTTGTTGAGATGATCATTGTGACAAATATCCATAAAGATTAGGCCAAAGTTGTGACCTTTGGTGATTACACAAGGTCATCTATGATTTGACCTAGTGACCTTGTTTTTGACCCGCTTGACCAATATCAAACTTGACCTCAATTTAACTGAGATGATCATTATGACCAAGTTTCATTATTTTTTCAAAGGTTTGACCTAGTTACCTAGTTTTTGACCCCAAATGACCCAGTTTCCAACTTGACTAAAATTTCATATAGACAAACATTCTAACCAAGTTTCATGAAGATTAGGTCGTAACTGTGGTCTCTAATGTGTTCACAAGAAATTGTGGACAGACGGATGATGGATGAAGAGTTATCACAAAAGCTCACCCTGTCACTATGCGTAAAACAACTGTTGACCGTAACCTTCCTGCTTATTTATATTATGAAATATTGGGGATGAAAATGTATTTTTTTGTTTACCAGCTTGTTTCATTCTACTAAACTTGGTACCTATCTTAAATTCAAGACTTGGTATTACCTTGAAGTTATTACTAAATTTCATTATTTGTATGTCTTGACCAATAACTATCATTCTGAAACATTCCCAAAAATGTTTTTAACTTACCTACCTACCGATTCTAGAAACAAAGAATATTTTAAGTTTGGCCTTATCCACCAAATTATAATCCACTTTTGATTGTGTGTCTGTACATGTGTTAACAAGTAAAAACAAGAAATATCACTGAACATGATGAATACCCCCAGATACTGCTTTACACAGTGACTTACTACACAGGAAATTGAAATTCTATCCATACAATATCATAGCAGTCGATCTAATCAAAATTGCTCTATGTATATAATACTGAAGGAGTGCAACGCATTCCCCCACCAAAATGGAATTCCGTAGCCAGTGCTTACAAAATAAAAGATCCTTGCGATCAAGTTTAGCTCATTCGATGAAGAATACTTATATGTACCCAATCCAATTAACAACCAATATATTATTCTGATTTTCTGCAAAATATTTTTGATATATTTCACAAAGTTCAATATCTAGTCCATCATCGGTGCCATTCGTTGTCGTCACAAACCGACGCTTACCTGTTGAAGCAGTGCATGCAAGCCTTGTGATTTACCTAGTGACCTAGTTCTTGGCCCTATATGACGCAATGGCAACAAGCACAAGCACTTTTCAACCAATCCTTCCATCTCTTTGGAAAAATGAATGCGACATTCAGACAAAAGGACTCGACCAAGGCAGATAAAATGTTGTATGTATCCTAAATACATCATGGGAGTTGTGTATTTTTATGTTTTGTTCAAGTTTGGTTCCATACACCGTCGCTATGACAATAACAACAGGGCTACCTGTTGTAGCAGTGCATGCAAGCCCTGTGATTTGACCTAGTGACCGAGTACGCAATATCGTACTTGACCTAGATTTTGTTGAGATGATCACTCTGACCCAAGTTTCATAATGATTAGGCAAAAATTGTAACCTCTAGTGACTATGACTATGATTTGACCTTGTGACCTAGTTTTTGACCCCAGATAACCCAATATCAAACTTGACCTAGATTTTGTTGAGATGATCATTGTGATCATGTTTCATAAAGATGAGGACAACATTGTGACCTCTAGTAGTGACTACACAAGGGTTTTCTCTGATTTGACCTAGTTTTTTTTCAAGGATGATCCAATATCGAATTTGACCTATATTTTGTTGAGATGATCAATGAGACCAAGTTTCATAAAGATTAGGTCATAATTGCGACCTCAAGTGACTAAACAACGTTTTTCTATGATTTGACCTTGTAACCTAGTTTTTGACCCCGGATAACCCAATATCAAACTTGACCTATATTTTGTTGAGATGATCATTGAGACCAAGTTTCATAAAGATTAGGTCAAAATTGCGACCTCTAGTGACTAGACAAGGTTTTTCTATGATTAGACCTTGTGACCTAGTTTTTGACACAGGACGACCAAATATCGAAATTGACCTAGATTTTGTTGAGATGATAATTGTGATCAAGTTTCATAAAGATTAGGTCAAAATTATTACCTCTAGTGACTTAACATGGTGTTTCTTTGATTTGACCTTGTGACCTAGATTTTGACCCCGGATGACCCAATATCGTAACTTTACATGTGATACACTACACTTACTGATGACTACATATCATCATATTTTAATGCAAACAACACGTTACGTACACAAACGAAAATGAATAAAAAACATTTTCTCGAGGAGGAATACATCCCGTGCAGAAAATAATTCCTGTTGTCACATTATTTCCAAAAAACAAATAAGTAAAAGTATGCAGTAGAATTGAATTAAATCAGCTTGATATTGTTTTCGGTCACCATTAGTTCCATTTTAAAATTAAGCTTGACTCCCGTAACTCGCAGGAATCGTATTCCTCAACATACTCATGGTGTTGGTTGATACTGGGTTTTGAAGCAAAAACAACATCATTTTATTTACTAAAAAACCTTACTGAAACAATCCAAGAGGATAAGAGATTACGTAACATTTATAAACAAACGCTTCAAGTTGATGCAACATTGCAGAACTTAAAATGACAACAAAGTCAAACTTTGTCTCTAAACCAACCTAGGCAAGTGTTGTCTCGCCAGCAATATTTAATTAAGTCACACAACCACACACATTTACCATTATAAGGTGTTCAGTAGTGGTGTTAAATACTGTATCAACAATAATTTCGCATGGTTCTGTAAATACAATAGTAGATATTCTTCAAGTTTTGTTTACCTCTCACACAGGTGTTTAACCGACCACACGTTCCTGTTTCTGACGTTAGATTGACCCGGCCTGTGATCATCTTCAGGTGATTCTTGTCACCATAGAACCGCTTATAAGCAGAAACCTACCTATACCAATATTCCCAAAAGGCTTCTCTGAAGTAGATTCTTTAGTTTTGAAGGTGTATGACTAATACTTTTACAAAATTGTATCATAATCTTTTTTTCCCTAACAAATTCGGTTTTATTGCGATATTTACGGAAACACGCCGTGGTCACTAAACAGTGCTTCACACACATTAACAGTACAGAAATGACATCAAACATTATATAACATAACATAGATGTAGACATAACGTTATATGATGTTTCCGTTGAAAATAGGCAACTATACCATGCACCCTGTAATATCAACACTTTATTTCACTGAAAACTAGGGCTGGGCTGGGTAGCCCTTATTTGGGTTACTATAGTAACCACAGTTTGAGTTCGGTTAGATAAAATTATACCAAGTTTTGTCAAATTATCAAGTTGGTGAGTAAGTCTTATCAAACTAAAATTTATTACAATTGCATGTTTCAATAAAGCGCTATGGCAATCGTCCGGGTATTAAATAAAACGACCCTCGTAGTGCTAAAGAATACTATGTTGGAGGCATTATTTTTCAGAGTTTCAACCTCACTTGTTAATTAAGACGTGTATTTTGTTCTGGTCGTACTGACTTCCTTTTTTTAGCATTTAAACATCTTGTTGCAGTAGCTGAATGTTCGCCTTCATTTGGGCTAATTCTTGTTGCAACGATTTATTCATATTGCTGGTAATGGTTTCGAGCATGGTGTCATCTTTTGGCACTGACTTGACGGTTGCACGTCTTTTGACAAGAATTTCGTTAAGGCATTTGGGATCTCCTTTATTAATGAAGCTTTCCGTAAGTGCTTTGATAAAACAGTACTCTGACGCTGTATATTGTCACATTGAGCGTGACCCCTCTTCTACAGGCGGGGTAACAAAATTTGAATTCGGGAGATAACAAAGGAGAAATGTTTATACAGCTTCTATCTCATTATATAATGTATTTTACTTATATTATACAAGTCTATAACGATGTCCGTTACCTATATTACATCTCAAACTGGAACCAGAATCATTAAATGTAGCTCTTTAAAATTCACCAGTATTTAAGATACTACAACATTAATTACACATGTACATACAGTCACGCCTTTGTCTGGCATTAACAATCTATCCGATTGCATTCTTAGATAAACAATTAGGTATAAACATATATTTTATACCTAGCAATGTATTGTCACGAATAAACTGGCGCGAAGTACAATTAATAATTTCTTTTTTTCATTGCCTTAATTCTCAGACTCAACTAGCGCAATATCTATTTAATATTCAATAAATTCTACTACTGTTGCCTTTTGCAACTTATCTCTGCCTTTTGCACCTTCTCTGACTAACCAATCAAATCTCTGCCTTTTGCACCTTCTCTGACTAACCGATCAAATCTCTGCCTTTTGCACCTTCTCTGACTAACCGATCAAATCGAATATTATGATCAGCAGTATTATTACTTGTTTTTGTTCAATATACACACTTTGTATACATTCTTTGTGCAAATTCCTGGACTAACTCACCAAATCTAGTATTATATTTTTTCTCACCAATCATTCAAGATGATTGTACCCGTTTTGAACCATCCAGACAACTTATCTATCTAGTTTTATGTGACATTAATTTGGGGATCAGCCGTATCATTACATATATTTTTTTTCAATAATTCATCCATGATGATTGTACACATTTTGCAACTTTGCGGACAACTGATCAATCTAGTATTATGTGACAATGGGAGATCAGCCATATCAATGTTTTATTCCAACTACAACATATAATTATACTAGGGATCAGTATATGATTATAATAAAATATCAGACAGAACTTATAAGCAAAATACCGATCCCTTTACTATGTTACAGATGTGTAAACATTAGGATGATTATGATTCACGAATAGCACACTTGCAAAAAAGTGATTGTTAAAGAAAAATATATATTGAGTGAGCCTCGAACCGGACATTGTTATCTACACACCACACACTTACCCGCTGCACCATCCCAGATTGTTATCTAGTAGCAATACAATAAAACCACATATAGTAAAAGATGTAATTATCACTGCACCATCGCAGATTGTTATCTAGTAGCAACTCAATAAAGCCACATATAGTAATAGATGTAATTATCGCTGCACCATCGCAGATTGTTATTTAGTAGCAACTCAATAAAGCCACATATAGTAATAAATGTAATTACCCGCTGGACCATCGCAGATTGTTATCTAGTATAGCAACACAATAAAGCCACATAAAATGATAAATGTAATTACCCGCTGCACCATCGCAGATTGTTATCTAGTAGCAACTCAATAAAGCCACATATAGTAATAAATGTAATTACCCGCTGGACCATCGCAGATTGTTATCTAGTAGCAACACAATAAAGCCACATATAGTAATAAATGTAATTACCCGCTGGACCATCGCAGATTGTTATCTAGTAGCAACACAATAAAGCCACATATAGTAATAAATGTAATTATCGCTGCACTATCGCAGATTGTTATCTAGTAGCAACTAAATAAAGCCACATATAGTAATAAATGTAATTACCCGCATTGCACCATCACAGATTGTTATCTAGTAGCAACTCAATAAAGCCACATATAGTAATAAATGTAATTACCCGCTGGACCATCGCAGATTGTTATCTAGTAGCAACTTAATAAAGCCACATATAGTAATAAATGTAATTACCCGCTGCACCAAAAATGCAGTCACGTCTAAGTTTTCATACAATACAGATTTGAATATCATTTCCTGTTAACTTACAGCTACCTGGTTAACCCGCATTACGCCATCATCAGTAGTAACAGCAGCTACCCAGTCAACCCCGCATTACCCAAACATCAGTACTAACAGCAGCTACCCGGTCAACCCCGCATTACAACATCATCAGTAGAAACAGCAGCTACCTGGTCAACCCCACATTACACTATTATCAGTAGTAACAGCAGCTACCCAGTCAACCTGCATTACACAACCATCAGTAATAACCCCAGCTACCTGGTCAACCCCGCATTACACCATCATCAATAGCAACAGCAGCTACCTGGTCAAACCCGCATAACACCATCATCAATAGTAACAGCAGCTACCTGGTCAAACCCACATAACACCATCATCAATAGTAACAGCAGTTTCCTGGTCAAATAAGCATTAAACCAACATCAGTAGCAAGAGCAGCTACCTGGTCAATCCCGCATAACACCATCATCAATACTAACAGTAGCTCCCTGGTAAACCCGCATTACACAATCATCAGTATTAACAGCTCCTACCTGGTCAACCCTGCATTACGCCATCATCAATAGTAACAGCAGATACCTGGTCAACTCCGCATTACACAATCATCGGTAGTAACAGTAGCTACCTTGTCAACCCCGCATTACACAATCATCAGTAGTAGAAGCAGCTACCTTGTCAACCAAGCATTACACCATCATCAATAGTAACAGCAGCTACCTGGTCAAAGCTGCTTTACGCCATCATCAGTTATAACAGCAGCTACCTAGTCAATCCGACATTACACCATCATATCTAGTAACAGCAGCTACCTTGTCAACCCCACATTACACCATCATCTGTAGTAACAGCAGCTACCTGGTCAATCCCACATTACACCATCATCTGTAGTAGCAGCAGCTACCTGGTCAATCCCACATTACACCATCATCTCTAGTAACAGCAGCTACCTTGTCAATCCCACATTACACCATCATCTGTAGTAACAGCAGCTACCTGATCAAACCCGCATTAAACCATCATCAGTAGTAAAAGCAGCTACCTGGTCAACCCGCATTAAACCATCATCAGTAGTAAAAGCAGCTACCTGGTCAACCCGCATAACACCATCATCAGTCGTAACATAATGGAATGACCAGTCTTTACAAAATAGTGTCAAGGCATTCAAGCATATAGTATTAAATAGTATTTGCTAGTAATCAATGTACAATTAAGTCATAAGAAACATTAAGATTGTTTAAAATACAGCTACACCAACGTTTATTTATACTTCCTCTGTATGCAATCATTCAAACAACTCCGGGCCTTCAGCGCTTTGATTTATAAGCCGTTTGCATGCTATAAGGGCCTATAATTAGGCGGGTCGCACGCTAAAGGACTTGAATTCAATGTTTGCTAGAATCTCAAAATTGACTACATGTAAATTATATGATACAGAGGACGAAAAGTATAGAACACTTTCTACTCAAATGCTCGTCACTTGCAGACGCCAGGGCAGATAGCATACAAGAGATACTACAAATTGCAGATCTATCCCCTACCAGCAGCTTAGCAGAGAACAGTGAGTGGGTACTACAGCTTATCCTAGACTGCAGACATTCCAGAAACTGCCGACCAAACAAGAGACGTTGAAATGTGTTTACAGACAATGTGTTACAGACTTCATTGCTCTAGATCCCTTCTCCTAACAAGATTAGTACAGGGTACCATCATTTCTCACAAGAGATCATTAAGTACACTTAAAGGTAATAGGTTCTCTATAAACCAAACTTCTTAAGTGTACATACCTAGACCTAGTTGACAGATATGAAATCAAAGCACTGAGAGTGCTAATGGGAGGCGATCTGGTTGCTGCTACTAAAGCTTAAACCGACTTTACACGCTTAATGTTGGTTTTCTTACGGCCGATCTTGTCTTGAATGTCACAATAGGCATATGTGACTATATAGGCATGTTGGGTATCTAAATAATTGTAAATAGGGGCATATTTATTTATATGTAATACGTGTATTGAATGCGTATATCAAAAGTGGTTTTAAAATAATACTATGTGCCTAGTTATCAGATTCTACAGTACTGTCTTGTAATCACTTCCCTCACAGCATGAGACTTCTCTAGAAAGCGGCTAGTATAGCCACACCATAAGATTGCATAACAGTTCTTTGCAGACGATATACAGTTCATTGATAAAACCATCATGTGACCCTGAAGTTTCTAAAGATAGCTAAACAGCCAGGACATTTGATGAACACGTCATTTTCATATAACAAAACAAGTTCGATATCGACTCGGCGGAGTGATTATCTGCAAAAATATCAATTTAATAAACAGTTTCACAATAATTGTTGATCTTTGAATAATCAAATGTTAATTATTGAATTAAATCAGTTTAAAAATTTGGAGAAACATATGTATTGGGAATGTTGACAGTTTCTGGAACTACTTGAATGCGGATTCACATAGCAGCCTAAAGTAGGTTCAGGTTGCATTAAGAAATGGGCAATGGTAGTATAGAGGCTTGGACGCATCCCAAAAATGACTTTTAACATTATTATATGGTGTAAATTAATATGTTATGTTGCGTTGTCACATTTTCAAAATTAGGTTAAATTAGTCATTTTCGTAAAAAATAATATGGATTCTACGATCGAGTGCCTCGAGGAAACAGGGGGAACTGTCTATACAGAATATTCAAATACAGAGTAGGGTTTCACTATACCGCACGAAGCAAAAATCAAGATCTAAAATACTTGACAACTTTACGATCCAGACGACTTTATGTCCTCGAACGTTAGTAATCATCATGCATGCATCGATTCATATACAGAGTACTAATATCTTTAGTCCGTAAAGAGTCATGCTTCATTTGGGTCGCGGAAATGGGTGACATTTCCGTTTGTCGATATTGTTGCATGTTAGATACACATGTTAGTCGGAAATCATTTCATTGAACTCATTATTAACTGAAACTTACTTGTACTTCATGATTGTTAGTGTATTTTAGCGATAATCGACATTCCGTCTTAACGTTATGATTCAGTTCTGCACGCGCCAATCTTTGAGTTCGTTATATATTGTAACCTTTTGTGATCAAAGTACTGTACAGCGACGTGCCATAAGTGAACAGTCGAATACTGCTAGGTTTAACATGCATGAGGTCAGTGCAACGTGTAGATTATGTGATACAGAGGATGAAAGTATAGAACACTTTGTGCTCAAATGCTCGTTACTTGCAGACGCCAGGACAGATCTAGCAAATTGCAGATTTATCAGCAGATTAGCAGAGAACAGTGAGTGGGTACTACAGCTTGTCCTAGACTGCACACATTGCAGGATAAGTATTCAGCTCACCTTAAATCTCGACCAAATAAGAGACGGTGAAAGGTGCTCACAGACATTGTGTTATACATGTAGACCTTAAGGCCTATTGCACAGGGTACCAAAATTTCTCATAAGAGATCATTATTAAGTACACTTAAAGCTGCTACTAGGTCCTCTATAAACTACACTTCTTTAGTGTACTTAGACCTAGTTGACACATAAATATATGAAAAAAATGACCTTTAAACATTATTATATAATGTAAATACGTCACGTTATGTTGATTTTCAGTGTTAAATTTAGTTAATTTAATCATTTTTGAAGAAATTTTAATCATATCGATTCTACGATCGAGTGCCTCGAGGAAACAGGGGGAAATTTCTACATACAGAATACAGAACGACATAATATTATAATGTGCGCAAAACGCGTCTTAGAAAATACTTTTAGGAATTATTTCCTCTGAACAGTAACAGTAGAGATAGATTAATCTCTCGCCTGGTTGGTAATTTCTAAAAGAGTATATTAAGTCAGACAGGGAAGGCAGCACTCAACTTAACCAGCCGAGCACAGAAAACATTAAAAACACACAAAGCACAATGCCCAACTAAACAAGCGCAGATCCGCCCAAGTCCAAGCTGTCGAAAAGTATAATAAATTATAACTAGCTGAATGACCCAGTAGAAAAGATACAGCAACCAAAAGGCGGAATGCCTACGCTGAATGACCTAGTAACAACAGTAAAACTGCTGAACTACATAGTTATAGCAGCCTTTAGTCTCAAAGTTAAATAACAGTATTAAAACGTTGAAAGGCCCGTATAGTGGGATGACCTACTAACAAGCTAAATGACCCAGTTTCCACAGCAAAAGGACTATATTGCCCCGCTTTAGCTGTAAGAAATCTTAAAACGAAGAAGTGCCCAACACACTACCGACCAAGAAAATTAAACGCCCCTAGTCTCATTGTTAAAAACTGAATTTCTAACCTTGCAATGTCAGATAGAATGCGCTTTCTCTTCCATCTTTAATTAACTGGCATCAATTAAGTCGGCGACCATGGCACTTGTCACGAAATTTTACTGGGAAACCCTTTCTTGGCGTTTTCTCTACATTACCACGTTGTCGAAATATATTAATAATTCATGTTCTGGTAACCTAGGTATACCTAACTTGCATGTATGTTTGTCTGATTCATGAGATGTACAATGATACAGAGCTGATCAGGGCTGCGTTCATTCTTCCTTCCAACCATGTTTATTCACCTCAAAACAAAAGCACATCATAGGCGCTTCTTTTATGTTTATTTTTATTGTCTCAAACATGTCGTCATTATATAGACAAATAATACTGGTTTAAATGACACAATCCCGGCTACACCAGATGACCTTTTAAATAAAGTTCAGAACGTATCGGCATTCGCACTGTCAAATCACAGCCATAATTTATAAAATGTTGATTCGATTTAGATAGAACTCGGTCAGAACTAGTGTCAGATACTAGTATTGTTGTTTGAGGGTAACATATTTCCGACAGTTCATGGAGGAGATGTAAAGGTTGTAGTTCAGTTCTCGCTTCATGTTGCTAAGCTTCTCGACTTCTATTAACATATCTCCCAGATCGGTCCAATGTCGGTCCAGTATAAGTTGCTATGTCGGCCTGACATCGGTTTCCGATATCGGCTAGACATCGAATGTGCAACCGCCGGCTCAATGTCATTAGACAAATTTACATCATTCAGTAAAGCACATAAATCTACATAAAACTTATCAACAACAGTCCTGTTTAACATTCTGGCTCTGCAGGTAGACAGAGCCAGCGGGGTCCTCAAACTAATGCCAGAGTGTCGGGATACAAACCCGGACACCCATTCCTTCCCAGGAATCCCGTTCTTGAAGGGAGTCTTAATCCCCATACGCCTTACTACTCTACCGATCTTCACCATCAATTATAGATCGGTTATTGTTGTACAATGAACAATTGTAATGAAAATACATCATTTTATGCTAATTGGACTAAACAACCTAGAGATATTCAGGTTGATATAGTACTGACATTAGCCTACAAGGAGTCTAGGAACGCTAAATTTGTACTACTGAGAAAACTATATCATATGTTTAGGATCATTTTTGTGCGTTAGAAACAATTGTTCTACTTGTATATGTAGCTCATGATAAACATAGTTGGCCGTATACTCCACGGCCAACACTTTTCACAGAAAGTCGAAAAAATAAAAATGCCAAAACTGCAATAAAGATGTTAATGGGGGTAGATCTATTATATGTGGTATAGCAGTGCCAAACTCACTTGGACTGTTATTGATATTTAGTCTGAAAACAAACCATAGAACACATACGACAGTATATAATTTTAAAAAAATCGAGGGAGCATGCCCCGGACCCCATAGGCGGATCCAAAATCGCCAAAGTAAAGTCAATTCATTTGTTGTATCACACTAAATCACATATTTAAAGTCATTTTTGTTCTGCTTTCTGTGCGCACAGCGCACAGCGCACAGCGCGCAATTAACATTTTCCACTAACCACAGACACTTCTTATGCACTTTTTGGCATTATAAGAAGGTACTTTGATGCAAGCACATAAGGCGCGACATGCTCGAGGAGTGCTTGTCTAAGCATTAAAAATCACTAAAATCGAGGAGCTACCGGTGTGATTCGCCCCCCTGGACCCCCTAGCAGGGCTTTGCCCTACACCCACCAGGGGCCCTTGCGGCCCCTGGACCCCCAGCTCATTTTTCATTTCCCGCCCCCCCCCCTAACACTAAATCATGGAGCCGCCCCTGGACCCCCTACAAGAAGGCAATTTATATTTATATGGAACCTAGACAATACTGTAGAATCCTAATTGTGTGATCACAATTGAGAGTCGTAGTTGTTCTTGTTTTAGTCTGAAAACTGCTAAGAATGCATTTTAGGGGAGCATGCCCCGCCCGAACCTCTCTAAAATAACTTGGACTACACATTGATTTAGACCAAGCTACGCCCCTGAAGTCAACTAGTGCAAAAAAACTTGACTAGGTTGAACTTGGAATGTGTTACATTCCTGATCTAGCTGAACACATATCAATTGTCAAAAACAGGGACTCTACATGAATTCGTGAAAATCGTGAACACTATCACATGACCCGGCAATCGTGAAAACTCGGCCATTTCCGTTTGTCTCCGGTAAATTTACATGCATAAAGACCGAGGTGATCAGAATGCCGTCACGGATGAGAAATAGTCTGGTTCTCGTTCCAGCTGACTTACAGTCGTTGGTCCGCATACAGAAAGCTGGGAACGGGAAACAGTATAAAATAGACGCGCACAAGGAAATCACATGGTATCATTTCATACTTAGTTTCCACTTGGTCGATGCAAGTTCACTGTTTATCACGAAACATTAGCAATAATGAGTTTCTACATATTCGGAGTTTGGTATGCGTGGTGGATCTGAGTGTTGTGGTTTGATATACTGTAAGTATAAATTTATATATTTATTGATAGAGCTACAATATTGACGTACTTTCATGTTGGCTATCTAACACTGTCTAATTTGATGTTAAGGTATTGCTATTGGGCAAGAAAATATGAACCAAGAAAAAAACTGGAAAGGTTTGAATGGTTAAGGACAGTTTGAACTTGTGAAATATCGTTATAATGGGAATAATTATGTTTGCTAATATTGCCCGGGAGTGTGCACAAAAATTGGATTTTTTTAAATGTAAGTGCTCTTTTAAGTTTTACATTTACAAGTAATAATTGTTTCATATTTAAACTATTAATGTCATTATGTATCTATGTGTAACATATTTTAAATCTACATGCATTCTATAAAGCATGCAGACCATTTAAACTTTTCCATTTTTTTTCTTGGCTGATATTTTCATGCCCAATAGCAATACCTAATTGTATAACACTGATTTATGCAGTTTGAGTCAAACAGTGATATGTTTCAAATTACCTACCTTTTAATTGAAGTAAAAGCTTATTTACTGTTGTGTTTTTGGTGAACTGTTTGCATAAACTTTTTTAAAATTTCTTGAACGAAATATGCTGGCTGTAGTCCACTGCATACCATTCCACTAATTTTATGAATACAGGAGAATACAGAGTCAAATAAAGTTGTGTCAATGGAAATCTTACCTATGTCTTAGCTATCCAAATTTGCAAAATCAATCTTCAAATTTCAAACACTGACAAAAGTCCAATTGATTGCAAAACTACATGTTTGTTGATACTTAAATTTTTTGACTGCATTGACACATTTTAAAGACATTTCCTGTTTTCTTACATGTTCAGCTTGTTCGATCACCGCCGGCAGATGTTTGTGATGGTCAATGTGAGACTTTGATAGAAGGACTAGAGTTTATAGAAGATGATTTAAAAGCTCACTGGTTTCTGTTCATTCCACAAGACAAGGTTGGGTGTCAGGTAGATAACTTATTTACTCGATAATTCCACGCTCATAATATTGTAATACTGGTCCTACCCCAGATATTTTAAGTAGAGTCGGTGCGATGAGCTGTAGTACTTGCTATAAGGATATTTTTTTGTAATAACAATGATTGGGTTTCGATTCTAGTTGATACTTGGCTAATAGAGATGTATACACGACAACCTATGTGGACTTGGAGAGCGGATAAGCGATATAAAACCGAGGGGTTGACTCAAAGGAATTTTAAAATGAAAATTATAAAGGGACATAGCTACTAAATGTCATTTTTGCTACCATGTCTAATTTCCGTGAAAGTGTTCATGTATTTTACCAAAAAGACAAATTGAATATATTTTTATCAAAACTGTAACCATGGTTATGATTGATTGATTGATTGACTGACTGACCTGATTTAATTTGGTTGGGTTGAGTTGAGTTTTTTAGTTGAGTTGAGTTGATTTTTTACTTGAGTTGAGTTTTTAAATTGAGTTTTTGAGTCGAGTTGAGTTTTTGAGTTGAGTTTTTGAGTTGAGTTTTTGAGTCGAATTGAGTTGAGTTTTTGAATTGAGTTGAGTTTTTTAGTTGAGTTTTATAATTGAGTTGAGTTTTTGAATTGAGTTGAGTTTTTTAGTTGAGTTGATTTGAGTTGACTTGAGTGGAGTTTTTGAGTTGAGTTGAGTTTTTGAGTTGAGTTGAGTCAGAGTTAAGTTGATTTGGTCGATTCGATTTGGTTGATAAGATTTAGTTGATTAGATTCTACCCCTTTATGTTATTTTAAAGTTCCTTTGAGACCACCCCTCGTTTTTAATCCGCTCATCCGCTCTCCATGTTCACATCGGTTGACGCGTATACATCTCTAATATTCTGAAAAATCAAGTTTGTCTGACTAAGTTAAATTACTTGCAGCTTACGTCATCGACATAATGTTGTCATGTGACTATGCCACTTAATGCTTTAATCTGAACAGATTTGTTGTTTTGATCATAAGTTTGCAACGATTCAGAAATTTGTGTTAAGGGGTTGAGTGAGAACAAAAGTGGGAGGGGTATGGTAAACAATAATTCAGAATCTTTGAGAAAATAAAAGGGCTCAAGCAGACAGACGTGTTTTGTATGTATACAATCACTGTAACATAACACGAACAACTCGTTAAAAAAGGGCCATCAACAAATAGTTTGTTTCAAAGAATGTATGTGCCTTTCAGTACTTGTTCCTAAACACACAAATTGGCAAATGTCACGAGCCAAAACTCATACCATGCTCATGTTATTACTCCAGGGAACAAACTCTTATTTATTGTTTCACTGAAAAATGTTTACTTTTATATTGATTCAAGAAACATTGCCATATTTCTACTTTCGGTTTACAGTCATTAAGTTTTGCATGATACAAGTTCATAAAGATGTTTTATAATGATTTCTTTATAAGAGTTTGTTCCTTATACTATTGACTATGTTGCCAACAACAAACTTTGACTCTTAATGTGACGTTGACTTTGTTTGTGAACGAGCAAGATTTTCAATAAATTCACTTTATTGTTATTTATTTTTTGTTTGTTTAACTTCAAGGGTAAATATAGTGCATCATATTATTATGCTTATTGCATCCAACACATTTCAATTTTTAGAATAAAATGCTTTTGAAAAAAACATCCTCAATCACACTATAAAATATACTCTGATACCTTTTATTATAATCATTATATTCTGATACCTTAATTATAATCATTATACTCAGATACCTTAATTATAGTCATTATACTCTGATACCTTAATTATAGTCATTATATTCTGATACCTTAATTCTAATCATAGTCATTATACTCTGATACCTTAATAATAGTCATTATATTCTGATACCATAATTATAATCATTATACTCAGATACCTTAATTATAGTCATTATATTCTGATACCTTAATTATAATCATCATACTCTAATACCTTAATTATAGTCATTATATTCTGATACCTTAATTATAATCATTATATTTTGATACCTTAATTGTAGTCATTATACTCTGATACCTTAATTATAATCATTATATTCTGATACCTTAATTATAGTCATTATACTCTGATACCTTAATTAAATTATAATCATTATATTCTGATACCTTAATTAAATTATAATCATTATATTCTGATACCTTAATTATAATCATTATATTCTGATACCTTAATTATAATCATTATACTCTGATACCTTAATTAAAGTCATTATATTCTGATACCTTAATTATAATCATTATACTCTGATACCTTAATTATAATCATTATACTCTGATACCTTAATTATAATCATTATACTCTGATACCTTAATTAAAGTCATTATATTCTGATACCTTAATTATAATCATTATACTCTGATACCTTAATTATAATCATTATACTCTGATACCTTAATTAAAGTCATTATATTCTGATACCTTAATTATAATCATTATACTCTGATACCTTAATTATAGTCATTATACTCTGATACCTTAATTAAATTATAATCATTATATTCTGATACCTTAGAATTAATCATTATATTCTGATACCTTAATTATAATCATTATACTCTGATACCTTAATTATAATAATTATACTCTAATACCTTAATTATAGTCATTATACTCTGATACCTTAATTATAATCATTATACTCTGGTACCTTAATTATAATCACCATATTCTGATACCTTAATTATAATCATTATACCCTGATACCTTAATTATAGTCATTATAACCTGATACCTTATAATAGTAATTATATTCTGATACCTTAATTATAATCATTATACTCTGATACCTTAATTATAGTCATTATGTTCTGATACCTTAATTATAATCATTATACTCTGATACCTTAATTATAATCATTATACTCTGATACCTTAATTATAATCATTATACTCTGATACCTTAATTAAAGTCATTATATTCTGATACCTTAATTATAATCATTATACTCTGATACCTTAATTAAAGTCATTATATTCTGATACCTTAATTATAATCATTATACTCTGATACATTAATTATAGTCATTATACTCTGATACCTTAATGAAATTATAATCATTATATTCTGATACCTTAGAATTAATCATTATATTCTGATACCTTAGAATTAATCATTATATTCTGATACCTTAATTATAATCATTATACTCTGATACCTTAATTATAATAATTATACTCTAATACCTTAATTATAGTCATTATACTCTGATACCTTAGAATTAATCATTATATTCTGATACCTTAATTATAATCATTATACTCTGATACCTTAATTATAATAATTATACTCTAATACCTTAATTATAGTCATTATACTCTGATACCTTAATTATAATCATTATACTCTGATACCTTAATTATAGTCATTATATTCTAATACCTTAATTATAATCATTATATTTTGATACCTTAATTATAGTCATTATACTCTGATACCTTAATTATAATCATTATATTTTGATACCTTAATTATAGTCATTATACTCTGATACCTTAATTAAATTATAATCATTATATTCTGATACCTTAATTATAATCATTATACTCTGATACCTTAATTAAATTATAATCATTATATTCTGATACCTTAATTATAATCATTATACTCTGATACCTTAATTATAATCATTATAATCTGATACCTTAATTATAATCATTATACTCTGATACCTTAATTATAGTCATTATACTCTGATACCTTAATTAAATTATAATCATTATATTCTGATACCTTAATTATAATCATTATATTCTGACACCTTAATTATAATCATTATACTCTGATACCTTAATTATAATAATTATACTTAATACCTTAATTATAGTCATTATACTCTGATACCTTAATTATAATCATTATACTCTGGTACCTTAATTATAATCACCATATTCTGATACCTTAATTATAATCATTATACTCTGATACCTTAATTATAGTCATTATACTCTGATACCTTAAGTATATTGTGTTACCTTAATTATAATCATTATATTCTGATACGTTTATTATAATCATTATACTCTGATACCTTAATTAAAGTCATTATACTCTGATACCTTATAATAGTAATTATATTCTGATACCTTAATTATAATCATTATATTCTGATACATTAATTATAGTCATTATATTCTGATACCTTAATTACAATCATTATATTTTGATACCTTAATTATAGTCATTATACTCTGATACCTTAATTATGATCATTATACTCTGATACCTTAATTATAATCACCATATTCTGATACCTTAATTATAGTCATTATACTCTGATACCTTAATTATAATCATTATACTCTGATACCTTAATTATAGTCATTATATTTGATTGACAGCTAAGATGAAGATTGAAGACACGGTGAAGATTTCGGATCCATATAAAGGGAAGTTATTGCTCTTTGTTGTATTTATGCCCCCGTATCGATAGATCGGGAGGCATATAGTGATTCACCTGTCCGTCCGCCCATCCGTTCGTTCGTTCGTCGGTACCAAGCATTTTAGTTACTGGCTAAGGCAGTTTCTTCAAATGTTAATGAAGTTTACTGAAAGAGATTTGCGCCTCTTGCCTCCCGAGCAAATAAGAAGTTTAATTTAGGACCAGGGTCTTAAGTTAATTGTTTGTATCTTTTTGTTTGCATATTTTTTCGTTAATGATACTGTATGTATTTTATTGTATTTTTTTGATAAGATCTTCTAGTGTTTTCAAATTACAATCCATGGACAATCTACTCCTGACATTGGTTGTCCATTGTATTGTATAGTTTAATATTGTATTATGTTGATAAGATCCTCTTTTGTTTTTAGCTCACCAACAGATCCCTGTCATTGGCAAATTATTATTATTATTATTATTATTGGCTGTCCGTTGTATTTTATTGGCATATTTAATAAGTTCTAGTAAATAAACGTACATTAGGAAGTGATAAATAAAATTTGATTATTTCTATTTACCTGTATATGGTTTTCATGGCTCAGTTATTGGCTAAGGCAGTTTCTTAAAATGTTAATGAAGTTTACTGAAAGAGATTTGCGCCTCTTGCCTTCCGAGCAAATAAGAAGTTTAATTTAGGACCAGGGTCTTAAGTTAATTGTTTGTATCTTTTTGTTTGCATATTTTTTCGTTTATGATACTGTATGTATTTTATTGTATTTTTTTGATAAGATCTTCTAGTGTTTTCAAATTACAATCCATGGACAATCTACTCCTGACATTGGTTGTCCATTGTATTGTATAGTTTAATATTGTATTATGTTGATAAGATCCTCTTTTGTTTTTAGCTCACCAACAGATCCCTGTCATTGGCAAATTATTATTATTATTATTATTATTGGATGTCCGTTGTATTTTATTGGCATATTTGATAAGTTCTAGTAAATAAACGTACATTAGGAAGTGATAAATAAAATTTGATTATTTCTATTTACCTGTATATGGTTTTCATGGCTCAGTTATTGGCTAAGGCAGTTTCTTCAAATGTTAATGAAGTTTACTGAAAGAGATTTGCGCCTCTTGCCTCCCGAGCAAATAAGAAGTTTAATTTAGGACCAGGGTCTTAAGTTAATTGTTTGTATCTTTTTGTTTGCATATTTTTTCGTTTATGATACTGTATGTATTTTATTGTATTTTTTTGATAAGATCTTCTAGTGTTTTCAAATTACAATCCATGGACAATCTACTCCTGACATTGGTTGTCCATTGTATTGTATAGTTTAATATTGTATTATGTTGATAAGATCCTCTTTTGTTTTTAGCTCACCAACAGATCCCTGTCATTGGCAAATTATTATTATTATTATTATTATTGGCTGTCCGTTGTATTTTATTGGCATATTTAATAAGTTCTAGTAAATAAACGTACATTAGCAAGTGATAAATAAAATTTGATTATTTCTATTTACCTGTATATGGTTTTCATGGCTCAGTTATTGGCTAAGGCAGTTTCTTCAAATGTTAATGAAGTTTACTGAAAGAGATTTGCGCCTCTTGCCTCCCGAGCAAATAAGAAGTTTAATTTAGGACCAGGGTCTTAAGTTAATTGTTTGTATCTTTTTGTTTGCATATTTTTTCGTTTATGATACTGTATGTATTTTATTGTATTTTTTTGATAAGATCTTCTAGTGTTTTCAAATTACAATCCATGGACAATCTACTCCTGACATTGGTTGTCCATTGTATTGTATAGTTTAATATTGAATTATGTTGATAAGATCCTCTTTTGTTTTTAGCTCACCAACAGATCCCTGTCATTGGCAAATTATTATTATTATTATTATTATTATTGGCTGTCCGTTGTATTTTATTGGCATATTTAATAAGTTCTAGTAAATAAACGTACATTAGGAAGTGATAAATAAAATTTGATTATTTCTATTTACCTGTATATGGTTTTCATGGCTCAGTTATTGGCTAAGGCAGTTTCTTCAAATGTTAATGAAGTTTACTGAAAGAGATTTGCGCCTCTTGCCTCCCGAGCAAATAAGAAGTTTAATTTAGGACCAGGGTCTTAAGTTAATTGTTTGTATCTTTTTGTTTGCATATTTTTTCGTTAATGATACTGTATGTATTTTATTGTATTTTTTTGATAAGATCTTCTAGTGTTTTCAAATTACAATCCATGGACAATCTACTCCTGACATTGGTTGTCCATTGTATTGTATAGTTTAATATTGTATTATGTTGATAAGATCCTCTTTTGTTTTTAGCTCACCAACAGATCCCTGTCATTGGCAAATTATTATTATTATTATTATTATTGGCTGTCTTTTGTATTTTATTGGCATATTTAATAAGTTCTAGTAAATAAACGTACATTAGCAAGTGATAAATAAAATTTGATTATTTCTATTTACCTGTATATGGTTTTCATGGCTCAGTTATTGGCTAAGGCAGTTTCTTCAAATGTTAATGAAGTTTACTGAAAGAGATTTGCGCCTCTTGCCTCCCGAGCAAATAAGAAGTTTAATTTAGGACCAGGGTCTTAAGTTAATTGTTTGTATCTTTTTGTTTGCATATTTTTTCGTTAATGATACTGTATGTATTTTATTGTATTTTTTTGTTAAGATCATCTAGTGTTTTCAAATTACAATCCATGGACAATCTACTCCTGACATTGGTTGTCCATTGTATTGTATAGTTTAATATTGTATTATGTTGATAAGATCCTCTTTTGTTTTTAGCTCACCAACAGATCCCTGTCATTGGCAAATTATTATTATTATTATTATTATTGGCTGTCCGTTGTATTTTATTGGCATATTTAATAAGTTCTAGTAAATAAACGTACATTAGGAAGTGATAAATAAAATTTGATTATTTCTATTTACCTGTATATGGTTTTCATGGCTCAGTTATTGGCAAAGGCAGTTTCTTCAAATGTTAATGAAGTTTACTGAAAGAGATTTGCGCCTCTTGCCTCCCGAGCAAATAAGAAGTTTAATTTAGGACCAGGGTCTTAAGTTAATTGTTTGTATCTTTTTGTTTGCATATTTTTTCGTTTATGATACTGTATGTATTTTATTGTATTTTTTTGATAAGATCTTCTAGTGTTTTCAAATTACAATCCATGGACAATCTACTCCTGACATTGGTTGTCCATTGTATTGTATAGTTTAATATTGAATTATGTTGATAAGATCCTCTTTTGTTTTTAGCTCACCAACAGATCCCTGTCATTGGCAAATTATTATTATTATTATTATTATTGGCTGTCCGTTGTATTTTATTGGCATATTTAATAAGTTCTAGTAAATAAACGTACATTAGCAAGTGATAAATAAAATTTGATTATTTCTATTTACCTGTATATGGTTTTCATGGCTCAGTTATTGGCTAAGGCAGTTTCTTCAAATGTTAATGAAGTTTACTGAAAGAGATTTGCGCCTCTTGCCTCCCGAGCAAATAAGAAGTTTAATTTAGGACCAGGGTCTTAAGTTAATTGTTTGTATCTTTTTGTTTGCATATTTTTTCGTTAATGATACTGTATGTATTTTATTGTATTTTTTTGATAAGATCTTCTAGTGTTTTCAAATTACAATCCATGGACAATCTACTCCTGACATTGGTTGTCCATTGTATTGTAAAGTTTAATATTGTATTATGTTGATAAGATCCTCTTTTGTTTTTAGCTCACCAACAGATCCCTGTCATTGGCAAATTATTATTATTATTATTATTATTGGCTGTCCGTTGTATTTTATTGGCATATTTAATAGGTTCTAGTAAATGAACGATCTTCTATTGTTTACTTAAATTTGGTTAGCCTGCCATGTTTTAGCATTTTTTGAACATTAACAACTAAAACCAGATGGGTATCATTTAGGTATTATTTAATGACGCTATAGTATTTACAGCTCTTGATACGACTCAATGGGGAAGATTGTGTTGAACCATGAGAAAGTGGGAGTTGGACCATGATGAAGTGAGAGTTGGACCATAATTAAGTGAGGGTTGGACCATAATGAAGTGAGGGTTGGACCATGATGGAGTGGGAGTTGGACCTTGACGAAGTGGGAGTTGGACCTTGACAAAGTGGGAGTTGGATGGATGGAGTCTATTGAAGTGACAGGATTGTTGAAATCATGGTAAGCTATATACTGTAAACTACCTTATCATTTGGTGGGATTGAAGCTAGCTAGTTTAAATTACTGGGATCAATGTATTCTTGCATTAGAATTGATTATTGAAATATGCCAAAAATGTAACGCTAATTGGTTAATATTAACTTAATATAGATGGATAGATGTTATCACTATGAATATAGTTTCACAATTCTATCTACCGAAGACACTGTAAAATTTTAAAATCAATTTTTATATTCCTCCACATGCGGACAAGATGCTGGTTTCTAGTGGAAGGGTTCTTGATAGGATTGTGACCAAGAAACAGTTTGGTGGATCAGCAGCAGTTTTTTAAAGAACAATACAATTAACTCTTTTCAGTATTATATTATTATGTCAACAAGTCACATGGAAGATATACTCTGGTTAGACTGTATATAGTATGTATTGTTGGTCTTATTTTACAGGTAAACCTTAAAGATATCTACCGAAATGAGCTTTCCAGGCTCAATCACAGTGGACTAAATGTTGCTGTCATCATTGCAGTTAACCCAGGGGAACTATACGTCTGATGAGGAGCTCGAACCAACAACCTCTAAACACAGATATCACACTAACCTGGTGACTGCCTTAAACAACACATCCTTTATAATGAGCATTTCTGAGCTCTGTCTATAAATGGATCCATATTGGCTAGGGAACTGTCATTCTATTTCTAAGCATTAGACATTCGGAATTTAGCTATTTTCTTGTGATATGTATCACGTATGTTTCTACCTTATAATAAACTACGAATTTGACAAGACATGGTCAGTTTATAAACTGGTACGAATGAATGCGGAAATCGTTGTCGGGTGTATTAGAAATGGAGCTAGAAGTAGTAAGGGAACATAGAGTGTTTCAATTACAGTATTATGAGGATTGGGAAAGTATATTACTTCATGCTGAAAAAATGAAATTGCTATGTTAGGTAATTGACGGTTTGGAATGTCACTGGTTATAATTGCGTGAAAACAATGCTGCCGTTTATGAATCGTATCATGGTATGCACTATTGTATATTGTATTTAAAATAAAAAAAATAAAAATTACAATTTACAATTGTATTGGTTTGTATATAATTATGTGCCATTAAAACCGCGAATGAAAAATAATTAATTGCCATATTAGCTTTGTTTGTGACACCTTGGCAAATTAACGTGCACACTTTGTTTTTCAATATGGCGGACAATATACGGAGATACACGGCCGATCACAAAATGGATGTAGGTAAATGCACTAACATGTCTTGCGGAATTCCTAGTTTATTACAAGGTAGAAACATACGTGATACTTATCACAATAATATAACTGAAATTCTGGGTGCCTAATGCATAGAAATAGAATGACAGATCCCTAGCCAATGCACGTAGCGTTGCTAGTTGTCCGATGCCGGACGACTAATTTCGCTGTCTAGTCGTCCGGTGCCGGACGGCTAGCCACTACTAAATACTAACCGGAAGTTGCAACTATCAAAAACAAACATGGCGGACAATTGTCACATTTTCCAGAATGCTACGAACATAAAGTCAAATATTGTGATACAGCAACGATCTAGCATCTGATTGTTAAGATAAATAGTTAAATCTAATAAATATCTAAGTATATCTATAATATTATGGCATGACATTGCATAATAAAGACAATAGCGCGTTCTAAACTCTAAAAATGTACATGTAAGTCATTGTTACTAAAAATAGCACAACAACATTGGGAGCTAAATAGACTAAATAGAGGCCTGTACTTATCATCTGAGGCCATAATATGATGTTCTAAACATCTGAGGCCATGCCTCACATTATATTAGTTTTATTAACGCATTCTGATGGAAATGCTACCAATTTTCCAAAAATCAGTACTGTAGTTGAAATGGTCTAGTAGTACAATTGGTTCAATATTGTTCCAACATTATTATTCATATATTTTCAGCTATGATAAATGGCTTGGGTGGATCTAGTAAGGTCAACAACTTTCTGGCAGCATTGAATATTAAGCCCGTACACAAGAAAACCCTGCAGAACATTGAGAGAAGAGCAGGGTCAATCATAGAAAAAGCACTGTTCTACCAATAATGCTGCAAACGAGGCATATTCTTTAGAGATGAAGTGAGTTTATTTATAATAGCAAAATGTATATTTTACTGTGTAATGATTCCTTGAAAATTTGTTATCAATGTCGATATTCCTCCACATGTGGAGAAATGGCTGATTCCTGGCAGAAGGGTATGTTAGTACTGGTTAGTATACAGTACAGGAAAAATGGTTAGGAATTAAATTGTTGAGAAGCACCATTGAACTTGAAAAACTAACAAACTAATTTCTCAAGAAGAATCATTTGTCAAAATATTGATTACTCTTATATTTTGTCAGAGATATTGCTGTAGAAGAATCTAAAACAGCCGAGAAGTGTATGGATAGATTTATAGAAGACCTTGGTGTTGGTATTCTACCAGATGCCTCCCTTCTACGAGGGTGATCAACAAATACGCGGAAAAGTGCTGTCATTTCTTAATTTGTCATTGTAAGTCAATAAACTTTCTAAACATGACGATAAATTTATTTCAAATTGATTCACCGCTGACCACCAATATTAACTAAAATCAGAACGAACGCGGTTTCCTATGGCAACGTCACTCGACGTCATGCGGCCCAAATTTTCATATTTTCCAACGTTGTACGTAGCAAACGATGACGTATCATTCGTGCGCTTGTAATATTATCATTTTCTAACGGATGGGTTATGAATATGCAATGATATAGCATTACATTCATTATTTCAAAAAAATGTTTTAACGTCAAAATTTCATTTTAGAGCCATTTGCATCAAAGTCATTGTCTAAGAATGAGTGTGATACAGAAATCAGCTGCGAAACTTTGTGTTGCGAACGAAATTGTATAAAATACCAATGGCAATATTACAAAATGCAACAAATATGTAATAGCATACACAACTGGTGTCTGGTTTGCATATTCTCTCATATGTAGTCATGTGAAATCAATGCCGATATGCGAATGGGCTTTACGACGTCAATAACGTCAAATTACGTCATCAGTATTAATGTTCTCCCGCAGCTATTTCTGATAATTTACTTGCAAGTTGCTAAGAAAAATAAATGAGTTTCTGTTGACATATCAAGGAAGTGTATCTGGTTGTATTGCTATATTTTGAGAATCATTAAATACGTTATACATAATGAATTGTGCCACGAATGAGTATGGACAATGATTTATGTAACGACGTCGTGATGACGTTGGGCCGGTGTAGCCATAGTGACGTTGCGGTTTCTATGTTAGTTTCACCAAATAATTATTTAGGCTTAATGTTTTTATAGGTATGTACTCGTAATTCTCCAATCTAGAACCAGACCGATTTTCTTTAAAATTAGTCACGTAACAAATATTTCAGAGCATTTTTCCGCGTATTTGTTGATCACCCCTCGTACTAGGTATATTTCTATATTGACAGCCTTATCATTTTAATTGGTTAAATGTAAAACTTGTATCTTAAAACTTGATTAATCAATCTGGACACTTCATTCCTTATGGTATTCATCACCACAAAAAGCCAGCATTTAACTTTGGATTTCTAGTGTCTAGCAAGGGAATTAGTCTGGTACCTTTTTGATCATGTCTTTGGAATGACGCAGTCTTGACATGAACCTGGTTCCCTCAGTGCTCTAATCAAATGCTGTACAAATGAGCTACTGGTTTGATGTTTCATTTGAATGAAATACTTTGTGGCATTGTCAAACGAAATAAATGGAAATCTTTATTACTATATTGACAGAAACCTGATTGAACATATGTCTACAGCTGGCACAGATGAAGATAGGACAGACATTGATAGTGTGAATATTCAACACAGAAAGAATGATGTTCAAAGGTAAAGTGTTTTGAACGTGTGTTCGCATGAAAAAGGCGCTATATAAGTCTGGTATGTTTAGGGGTTTATATTTAACAAGTCACCTGCCTTAGCAGCCATTTGATAATACCTTGACTGGATAATAGTCTGGTTAGACTGTATATAGTATACATGTATATCTTATTTTACAGGTTAACCTTAAAGACATGGTTGAACCATATACCTCCATGAAATGTTCACTGTTTGTGGAAGTTACAGTCCTGACATCAAGAAGAGTATGTTGCTGAAACTATGGTAAGCTATATCCTGTGATTCACCATATCATTTTTTGTGATTGAAGCTGGCTAGTCAAATTTTATTGGGATCAGTGTGTACTAGTATTGAAATTTATTGTTGAAATATATGAAAGATATATTAATAGTAGCTACTTAGGATATATATACAGTAAAATAAACCCGGATCCAGTCAGGTTTGTTTATTTTTTTGACAGTACCTTATATCGTATGCGCCGATTCACATAACCAAGTTTCCTAGACTGTATCCTAACGAGAGGGAACCTACCATTCAAAAAGTTATTTTTCATGACCTGTCTCAACTGGGAATTTAACCTGCATCACCTAGTTACTAATCCAGCACACTAACCCCTGGTTCAGAGCTGTGTCATACAATAATTTATAATTAGAACCAGCTCTCTGTTACTATACTACTGCATACTATATGTAAGTTCTAGTAAACCAACAGTATGTCGTCCTAGTATCAGAGCTACAGATAAGCTGCGTATTTGCGTAATTACAAAATTAATTTTCAAAAAATCGTAATGATTTTTAAATGAGCACGTACAATCACGCAAATAAAATACGAATAACGTAAAAACTTTTAAAACACGTAGTAAACCAAAAGTATGAGGTACTAGTATAATTATTACAATTATAAAACAAAGTGTAAAATAGATCTTTTTATGCAGGCATTGGACTTGAAGATGATGTTGAAAAAGTTCCAGAACCAATACCATGAGTGTTTAAACCAGTGCCAGTTCACAATTCATCATCTTTGATTTAGAAACAACAGATCTAAGTAAGTAGAAAAATACTTTTATTCTTATATTATTTTGCTTCAGTAGTCATATGAAATTCATCACAGCAAAGCATTAATTTCCTTTTGTGATTAAAATGTTTCCTTTAGATATTATACAGTCAGATCTCGTTACAACAACACCCGATATACTGACAATTTCGTTATAACGACATCAATTGCTGGGAACGAATTCTATACAACGTTAATTGTATCCGTTATAACGACATATTCACTTACCAACAGCAAAAAACAGGGAACTCATCGATAGTTTACATAGTAATTATTACTCGATATACTGACACTGACCAGGGACTATTTTCACACATGACATATTTATCAGCTTTACACAAAGCCAATGTCTAAGCATGGTGCCTAATTATGTAATTATGAAAAATACCTTAATTGCTCTCATTGTAATAGTTTAACCTTTCACACACGAATCACAGTTTGTGTACTACGGCTCACGCATTCGTAATCAAGGGAGATAAGCGCCAAGTCATCGCATATATTCGTATTTTCGAAATTGTACGGTTCACGAAAAAAACTATGTTAATTGAGATTTCTCGACTTAATTTGTCAATTCATCAAATCTTTTAGACGATAAGTAACATTTCTAACAAAATGAATTACCAATTTATTCCCTAGAGCGTTATATTTTATAGGTTACTGTAGTATTATCCGGACACCTTTAAATTCGGACGCACTTTATTTGGAGCTCTCTCAAAACATAATATATTATTTAAAATATTATTTTTATGTAATTATGAGTATTTCATACTGCTGATCTTGCTGAATATAATTTTATGACATAATAAATTACATTTGCATCATTAATTGATTTCTGTAAAGCAATTCTTCCAATCAAAATTCTAGTCACTAGTGAAATTCAGTATACCGACAAATTCGTTATAACGACATTTTTCTCGGGAAAATAGTGTCGTTGTATCGAGATCTGACTGTACATGAAAACCAGTGTGTTACCACCTTCCATGGGTAGAGCTGGTATTGACCGGTGATCGTTCGACAGGTTATGTATTGTAGTGCTTTTTATTCACAGGTGGTCTTGTACTCATCTTTGGCTGTAATTAAAGTTTAATGAACATATTTTCAGTTCGTTCAAGACAGATGCCCCATATTACCCAACTAGCTGCGGAGGAATTTTATGGCTTCATCACAAACGTACAGCTGCTACATACAGCCAAAAATACCAATATCAGATAATGCTCAGCATGTGACTGGTATAACCATGGTCAACAACAATGACATGATGATAAATGGGAAATATGTGACTTCAAGTTTATTGAAGACAGTCGCCATAGAATTTTTAAACTGGTTGACACAGTTTGACAATCGGTATCTTGTTGCCCACAATGGTCGACGTTTTGACTTTCCCGTTCGTGTTTTTTCATACTCATGTGTTCAACAGTGTGACTCTTTGTTTGAAACAGCACATGGAATGATGGACTCGCTGAATGTTTTGAAAAGTGCATTCCCAAAGAGATCTTCGTATAAGCAAGAAGACCTTGTTCGTGACATACTGCAAACTGAATACAATGCACATAATGCTATTGATGACGTAAAGTGTGTAGGTAGCCTTGTTTCAAAGGATGTTTGTGATCATGGAGATAAAATCATGCTTGAAAATAGATTTTCTGCTAAAGCAGTTTTCTACAATTTTCTGGCCAGTAAAGAATGTGCTAAGAACATGCCAGGCTTATCAAGTTTGGTTGCCCGTGACAATATGAAACCCCCCCCCCCTGCAGAAAATATTCCAACATCTGGTTTAAATGTTGTACATCTGAAAAAAAAACCATGACAATTGGGACAGATGTACTCTGAAATGTGTTGTGCCCAAACTAGTGCGATATTTTGAAAACAGTAGTATGTAAATGTGTCAATAGCTTATACAAGTTAGTTTATATTTCTCAAGCAAATTAACCTGACCCTCTTACCTTCTATTTCCCTACATAAACAGTTGTTTCTTGTGTATATTTATATTCTGTGACTCTTTCCATAAGCAGGGAGTATAACAAATTCACACAAGGTGTACTTTAAAACAACCCTTGTCCATTCATAAAGGTCGAGGACCAGGCTAATTTGTTTGCACCATTGTATAGGTTGGTTTTGAAACAAGTTGTATAACTTAAATAATTCATTCTCAATACACCATGCCTGATGGTATCTATTGCCACAATTGTATGATAATGTGAGATTAGCTGATTTCTACAAATATTTGGACACATACAGTGCCCACCAAAAATAAGTATACAAATGTTATTTCCCCATTTACTTGTCTGTTATAACACTATTTGCAAAACAGTGAAACAACAATATTATTTAAGGAAAATGAATATTTTTGTTTATTAAATGTATAGACCATGCATTGATTGGTACCGTAGGTGCAAAATATAAAGTTTCTTTGTCCTTCTTGAAAGGTAACTTTGTCACAAAAACATGGAAAATTCAGCCTTTTTGATCACATGGTTATTTTAATTCAGAACAGATTCATCTTTATTTCTAACTCTTTTTGACTCCTTTAGTAAATGTAGATTCAGAAACTTGTATAATTGCGACCGTCTCTTGAACAGATATTGAATAATTTAACCAAATTTAATTTTGCAACAATTATTTACTGTATACTTATTTTTGGTGGGCACTGTATTTAGTTTATACTAAATTAATGCCGATTGTGAAGTTTAACAAAACACTGTTGATTCCTCATTGCTGATGGTTCATCATTTTTGTTGTTATATTGATTTATGTGTTCAGTTATTGTGTAATCTTTATTTCTGTAAGAATATAATACTTCATTTGGTGAAATGGCAAGTTGTATACCTTTTTACTCCACTTCGGATGATTTTTTGAAAATGTGAAGTTACCTCTCCACCTTTTGTACAATAATTTCAAAACTAGATCGTAAACTTTCATAATTTGACTTACTTTATAGATTGGTGTGTATAGTTATAGTGTAAAATACTTTGCTGTGAGAATATGATAATTCATAAAGTGAACATTGCAAGTTGTGTTAACTTCTTTACTCTATTTCGGACGATTTTTCAGCATTTTTAAATTTGCTGAGTTACCTTCCCTTTTGTACAATATCTTCATAACAAGATGGTAAACTTTCAAAATATTTGTTTAAGTGTTGAAAATATATATTGGATAAATTTTCGAGTGACTTTAGCAACTTGTCCAATCTTTAATTTTTTATGATCTTTCTTTGCTATGTTATGGATCTGTATTGTTTTTTTGTCCGATGTGCACTGGGTTTGTAACGAGGCAATTCTGGTTACGAATCCCAGTCTGTGCAAGTTTTACATTTTCCTTGAATATTTGGCATTAATGTTTGTTACTCAGTTGCTGAGTTCCTTTTGGAAGAATAAATTAGTACTGGTTATGATACTGTCCAGGAAAAACTGGTTAGGTGATTTCTTCAGTGGTATATCACACCACTACTATTTCCTAGTCATGTTGTTTTTAAGATACTGTGTCTGTTACTCTTGTTTATTATAGTGATGATGATGATCCTATATTGTTTTGTCATTGATTGTTGTTAAAGATTGTATATTATTGATGTTAAAATGATATATCATTGTTAGATTGATGTTTGTTCATTAAGTAATTTTAAATTCTGTATGTTACGACAGTATAGCACAGAACGTACGAGGGGTGTTCGATATGTATTGTCACTTGGGTCACAAATAAGAAACTTCGTCGATATCTTTAAATCTTTTTACATTTCTGAAACCCTCGAGATTTCCGCAATATTTCGTGAAAAAAATCAATAAAATTTAATTACCGGAATGTTGTTTCTGTTGCCTTCTCAAAGGGCTAGTAATAGACACTGCGACTTTTTGCTAATAACTGTCGATTAGAACTTCCTTTCGGGAAATAATCTTATTCCACAACTATCATACCGTAAACAATCTAAATTCGTTCGATAAAAACATGATTTTCTGTACTTGATTGCCATTTTGAACAAAATAAGAGCATTTCAAAGTCGCGAAAATAGGTGTCAAAATGAGTCAAAAAAGCATGCAATTTTTATTGACAATTTTCGATTAGTTTTATTGATTGGAATTTGACATATTATACATGTATGTAAGCCATAGACCATCAACATTGATTTCTGAGAAGAATTTGCGATAAAAAAACAATTAAAATGAAGTTATTGGTGCGTGAAACAAGCATCATTTCGTATAAATAAGAGTGATCTCCCTTGTTTTGACCGTCTTACTCGTAGACAACAAATACTTTTTTTGATTTAAAGTTCTAATGGAAATATAAGGATCTAGTTATCGTATGTTGCAGTTTAAGGAATACTGACATTTACTTTTCTAAACAACTACCGCAAAGATGACACAAATTTAGCTTAAAATGAACATTAGGCCAGTGTACTCGAGCATACCCTCTTCTAAGTTCAATAAATTATTTAATTGTTAACGAATGGCTATGTAATTTTCCAGATATAGACAATAAACATACAACTTTTAGACAGTAATCGTAAAATCCTTCTAAATAGTGTCATAGAAAAATGCAACCGACAGTGACAATACATATCGAATACCCCTCGTATGTCTTTACAAATCGATACGATACAATGCATAGAATTGGTCACATGACTGGCTAGTCATTGGTTGGTCAGTAGTGTGGTTAAGCACGGGAATTTAGACAGGGTGGTCAGTTCTTAGTTTGACATTATCGCGTTCAGAGCATTTGACTTTGGCTATTTGAATTTAGTTGTTATATATAAATGAAATAGAGTTCATTAAACTTCCATATATAGTGGGTGAGGTTTATCTCCAGTTATTTACTCTGGCCTGGTCCGCCACTATAGTTCATGATGTATCATAATGGCAATGATGTTATTTACATGTGCAGGTATCTTTATTATGCCTTTGTTTATAAATTGCATGTTCAGCCCATCGCAAGATATGTTTGTTGTTATATAGAATTAAGTGAAGACATTAAGATGATACGGGTGGAGGGTCATTAAATTAGTACTGGTAAGGATGCAGTCCAGGAAAACAGCCCTTAATAACCGGAGCGGTTACTTCTAGCGAGATATTCATTCGTGTAGCATCTCAAATTTTCAAATTTAATTTTCATATATAACGTTGCACATGTATACAAATATATTTTACGACAACGCATGTTAACTGCTGTATACCATTCATGGTTGAAAGTTGGTCTCAATGTAAAGTTGACCATAGTAACGAATGTTGTTCAAATTAAACAGTAAAACATGACCCAAAGTAGCGTGGTCTTACGTTTGAGCTGACCTTATTATTGAGGTTGTTTTTATTGATAGTTTAATGGAATATTGTGATATGTTAGGTTTAAGTTTTTTACATTTGTACTGACACATTGTAATGCAATGTTGAAGGAATATTATGATGTTAAATCATTATCCTTTCGGCTGCGATAGAGTGGAAACAGTTTCCAGAGTTTTATCTTTTTTATCTCTGGTTTTCACCTGGTCCATTCTATCGCATGATCATGCCGTATTGAATGTTATACATGTACGTACCATTTGGTGATATTAAACTTTTGAGTACTTATGTTAATTCATAGAAACTATGAATGTACTCTGTTGTAATAACATATAGTCACATATTCGTACTATACATTATCACCACCATGTTGCATGAATTAATGTTTTAGTTAACCTTGTTTTGTTGTTAGTGATATCCTATTTATATTGCTTTTGTAAACTAATAATTAGTAAAAAATAAAGTCATGTACATTATTATGAGTTGTTATTTTGAAAAGATTTTCTGGATTTCAAGGGAAGTATAGTGCACCCAAGATAGTATGATGGTTACAAGTATTTTACAAATTACTAAAGTAAGCAGATATGGTCAGTGTTGTATTAAAAACATTCCTGATAAATCATGCACATCAAAATTTCCTGTCTTTCTCATTATCGTGGGCGCACTATAACTTATTATATTACTGAGTTCTTTCCAGTAGAACCTGTATGATTTGGCACACACTTTGATCTATACATTATAGCTCTACAGATGCAATTTTAATGACATCATTCTGGACGCGGGATTTATAGTAGACAATCTATGACATACAGGAGCATGTTGCCTAACCAAATCACTTCCAAATCATGCTATGAGCGAGCAGTGCTTGCCAAAAGTCTACCATTTCTCAACACTTTGCTAGGCCAGCACAATCGAGCACTTTCCTGTGCAACGGACTACTCGGTGTCGCATTGCTACACAACGGTCTGTTATCGGCAAACTCTTGCTCGTAGCATATAAATATTTTTTACTAAGACCTACATTTTGCAGCAAGCGGCTTTCCTAGCATAACACTATTGATATTTCAAGCAAGGGCAGTAACTCTGCTAATATTTGATTCCAACGAAAAGCAAAAGACAAGATACACAACACACTATGCTGATCATCTCACTTGAAACATTTGAGGTATAAATGGATTATTCGGGTCGGTCACTTGTTAACATAACATTGTGTATATAAACATTGCAATTTCTTTTATTAATGTATTATTTCAGTAGCCATTATGTGTTTTAGTATGTAGCTTAGTAAATAATGTATTGGTTTTCACTGCCTTTTCTCCAATTTAAATGTTTAAAACAATAAAAATACAATGTAACGATATTGCAATGTTTGTATACAAGCGACAGATCTAATTTAAAACAGACTATATCTGTCATTTACTGTCATGCTGAATTCATGAAAAATGGACAGTGAAATCATGAACACTTCATCAAATGAAACAATGCTTACATGATTCGACTTATTATAACTAGTTTTGGTCCTATTTCCTTATGCACAGAGAATATTTGAAGTAACCTAAGGAAGAACTAGACAAAGTTCAATGCTAGGAACACTTGTGCAGTTTCAAATGTGCTCGGATACGGGTAAAAATCTGAGAATGATCCCAATAATGAACAAGCCAGTGGTTATCATATCGAAGTTCCACGAATGTTTGTTTGTGATTCCTGTATTTCATGTATTTGTTTATTCAGTTTTGACAGAAATTCATCTCTGCAGAAGTAATGAATGTGCGACTTACCTTGTGTGAATAAAGTCTGTATATGTTTTGATGTTTCTACATCCACTCCAAGGTACTGTTTTATCAACGCACTTATGGAAATCTACAGCTACAAATGGTGTAAAGGGTTGTTCAATACTAATTATAATTCGATTGACAAACTCCTACAAACCATGTCTGACACCAATGTGTCAGCCGCTTAAAATAATTCTAATGAAGAATTTGGCCGTAGGTTTAAGATTTCCAGAAACTCTTTGATAAAACTATACCCTAGCTACTACCTATGGCACCAACTGTAAAATACCCATCCAGTATAACATCGCATTGAATAATGATCCGGGCAATCTGTGTATGATTCCTGACAATGGCTGCGGCCATGTTCTCATCATTGTGGAATTGTATGTTACTTGAAATAGTCAAAGTTAATCTTCTAGTTCAATATTGTACAAATATCGTTACTTGTAAACAAACGAGCAGTCGTGAGTCTGTTACATTGTTGTGTAAGATGTTTCAACATGTCGTTGTTTTCACCGTTTTGAGTTCCTAAATGAAGTGGTAATATCCGGTAAATACATAGTAATGTAAAGCTATTGTTATTTATTATATATGACTGAATAGCTATAAATACAGAAACATCGACAAAAATGCCCAGCTCTGTAAAATAAATAAATCAAACAAATATACACTACACGGAAGTTCTAATTGGCCACCTAGAGGTTATCATATTTAGGAAACATTTTCAAAGAATAATAAAACAACCAAATATTAGTTTAAAACATTGTATTCTTCATAATTATGTGAGACAAAAATCATTGAAATTCGATCACGGGAAGATACTTAACAGAGAGGGTTAACACGGGCACCCAATAAACAAAAATTAATCACATCGAAATTGATTCCGGTTTAATATTTTGTATGTCCCCCTGCTGCTGCAATTACCGCGCGACACATTGTCCTCATTGATACAATGTATCTCTGAAGATACTGCTGTTGAATGGCAGCCCACGTCTGGTTGATGACACGCATGTGCTCACATAAATTAGGCTGCACCTGCTGGGCTCGCACCTTGCCCTTCAATAGGTCCCACACGTGTTCAATCGGATTTAAATCCGGCCATTGTAGTACTCGCACGTTGTTTGCTGCATTTGTGTGGCCCTAGCAGTACTCGCACGTTGTATGCTGCATTTGTGTGGCCCTAGCTGCATGGCATGGTGCATTATCCTGGGCTAACATCATGCCTTGATTTGCTCGAATATGTGGTAGAAGAAAGGGCCGTCATTCGGGTACTTCATCGCGTTCAAGTGGCCTTGTATTGGTACAATGGGAGTATAAGTGTGCATGGAAACACCAGCCCACAACATGATTGATCCACCTCCGAAATTGTCAGATTCTGTAGTGTGCATGGAAACACCAGCCCACAACATGATTGATACACCTCCGAAATTGTCAGATTCTGTAGTGTGCATGGAAACACCAGCCAACAACATGATTGATCCACCTCCGAAATTGTCAGATTCTACCTGACAGTTCTCATTGTTCCGTTCACCCCGACGGCGATATATCTGAGCTTGTATGTCATTCCCACGCAGTGTGATGCGTGTCTGCCATTCCCACACAGCGTGATGCGTGTCTCGTCAACGAATAACACATTGGCCCAGTCCCCCCTTGTATATCGCAAATGTCTCCTAGCCTTGTCTGTCTGTGCCTTGTGGTAAGAATAGGCACCTGTAGGGGACGACGGCATGGCAATCTGACGGCCCTCAGGCGATTGCCTACGGTCTGTGGATGGATTGCATGGTTGCGTCTACCTATTGTGTTACGAGCCGTTGTGGCTGCCGTGGTGAAATGATCCTGTAAGTGGTCATTGACAATTTGTGTCTTGTAGAGGTTTCGTCACTCTTCTTCTGGATGTCTGCAACACAACCAGTTTGCATGAATTTCTGAATTGTAAAATGCCGCCTGTTGAAAAGCCGAATAACCTGAAATAAACGAGGGTATCACTGATGGTGACAAATTGCCTGGTGAATTTCACCGACCAAAGGCATACTTCAAATATAGCCCAAAATACTTCCACATGACGATAAAATACACTTATATTGATAGAAAATGTGTTTCTTTCAGTACGTTGCCCTAAAATACAAGTAATTAAAGACTTATGCATTTTTAAAACGACGAATAACATACCTGTTGGATTGGGGAGCCGGAAGATTGCATTCATACAAACATATTCATGATTATTTATTTAATACATTTTCAAATTGACCAGTTTAAGATTTCTTTGACTATGTCTAAACTATGACAAGGGAGATCTGAGAAGTGTTCCGTGTTTGCAGCGCGCTATCCAATATAGCCTGCATAAGACCAAAGCCGACTGGAGCCAAGTTTGGCCAAGAAAAAAAAAGGCCTGAGCAAGCCCTGCAGTGCTTAGTGAGGAATAGCACAGACAAGAAAACTGAAACTAAATATAATATAGCATCTATCATGAGTTGTCTTTATAGATCAAGATTTCTTAAATTAATCTAAAAACACACGTCAGGTTATTAAGAGCTAGAGCCTTTGGCATATTTAAGCCGATTACTTTACATTTCACGCCAAAAAGTTGATGATGTCACACATTTGTAATCACACACGTTGTAGAACATTGTCTTTGTTCTGTGGTTTGTTCCCATGTGGAAGATCACATTAATTATTTATGTGATAAATGAATATGAAGATGTCACTCCACTCTTATAAATTAAAAAAATCTTTTTTTAAACAAGAGGGCTCAAAGGGCCATAGATCGCTCACCTGTTGTTATAGTTCATGAAGGCCCACATGTCAACGTAAGAAGTCAGTTACAACTTCAAAGAATCAAGTAAATGCAGCCTCAGTTGCATGTTCAAGGTTATCATATATTTCTAACCAGCGACCTTGTTATTTACAGATAACTCATATTGATAGATTAGACCAAAATTGTAACCTCGTTCAAAGTGACCTATTTTTAACCCCAGTTGACCCAATATAGCACTTGACCTAGATTTTATAGAGACAAACATTCTGACCAAGTTTCATGAAGGTTGGGCCATAACTATTGCCTCTAATGTGTTCACAAGCTTTTTCTAAGATTTGACCTAGTGACCTTGTTTTTGACCCCATATGACCCAATTTCAAACTTGACCTAGATTTCATAGAGACAAAATTCTGACGAAGTTTCATGAAGATTGGACAATAATTGTGTCCTCTAATGTGTTCACAAGATTTTTCTAAGATATGACCTTGTGACCTAGTTTTTGACCCCACATGACCAAGTTTCGAACTTGACCTAGATTTCATAGAGACAAACATTCTGACCAAATTCCATGAAAATTGGGGCATAACTGTGACCTCTAGTATGTTCACAAGCAATTGTGGACGGACAGACAAACAGACGGATGAGGGACGAAGAGTGATCACAAAAGCTCACCCTGTCATGACAAGTGAGCTAAAATACACACAAGCAAAACATAATTTACCTGCATTTGAACCGTCCATTAGACAAAACATTTTGATGAATAAGTTCTGTGACTATGTTGATTCTGTCTTCTATAAATATCAATACTATTACAAATTACCTGAACAAGAAGCCAATTTCAAGCTATAAGAACAGCTTAACAAGGTATACGAGGTCCAAGGGTTTCAATGGGGAAAGCATGTATGGTATACAAGGTCCAAGGGTTTCAATGGGGAAAGCATGTATGGTAAACGAGGTCCAAGGGTTTCAATGGGGAAAGCATGTATGGTAAACGAGGTCCAAGGGTTTCAATGGGAAAGCATGTATGGTATACAAGGTCCAAGGGTTTCAATGAGGAAAACATGTTTGGTATAGTTTACTGTTACTACAGGTAACTTCAAAATAATTAGAAGCAGGGATAATGTTGATACAATACCGGTATTTTGGATGGTACCGCGGTATCGTACTGCGGTAAAATGATACCATAAAAACGTTAGTATATTTTGAATTTCAAAGACTCTGTGTAATTAAAATATGAGCATTTTCTTATTTCTTAGTAGAGTTCTTTGTAGGCAAAATGTTATAGGAAATGTTACTGAATTTTATATACCAGAGAGACAGCAGACTGTATGGGCACATGGCAACAGAAAGACAGCAGACGGTATGGGCACATGGCAACAGAGAGACAGCAGACGGTATGGGCACATGGCAACAGAGAGACAGCAGACGGTATGGGCACATGGCAACAGAGAGACAGCAGACGGTATGGTCACATGGCAACAGAGAGACAGCAGACTGTATGGGCACATGGCAACAGAAAGACAGCAGACGGTATGGGCACATGGCAACAGAGAGACAGCAGACTGTATGGGCACATGGCAACAGAGAGACAGCAGACTGTATGGGCACATGGCAACAGAGAGACATCAGACTGTATGGGCACATGGCAACAGAAAGACAGCAGACTGTATGGGCACATGGCAACAGAGAGACAGCAGACGGTATGGGCACATGGCAACAGAGAGACAGCAGGTGGTATGGGCGCATGGCAACAGAGAGACAGCAGACGGTATGGGCACATGGCAATCACAATCCATGACTATCAAAGGAGCATGAATATCTAAACAGGTTGTATGCTCAAAACTAGTTGCCAGAGTGATTCCTCTTACTTTTTTAACCAAAATGCTTTTAACAAATATTTTGCAAATATAGTGGGATTTAAACCTAAACTATACAGCGCCGTCTCCTAGCTATATGAAGAGTGAAATCATTAAACTACAAGGTTATCCCAACGTTAAAGCTTACCACAATCAGAGAAGTCCTCGCTCCACGTACAGTTACTGTTACACGTAACATTCTGTGCACCGTTCATTATGTATCCTGGTGGACAATTATAATAAGCTGTTGTTGTTGTTGTCCCATCCGTTTGTATCTCAACATAGATAACTTGAAGAGCCAAATGCACCCATTGTCTACAAAATAATTTTAAAATAGAAATCAGCACTTTTAGGGTAATAATTAACCTATTTATTTTCATTTTGTGAATTCCATTTTGAAAAGAATTTGACAATCTTTATTTGTACACAGGTATTTCTACGAGGGTTGTTCAAATTGGAATGCAACTAAGCCCATAAAAAATTATCCTTGATAGATTCTAATGAAACAAGCCTTTGATCCAATTACAGCATCAATCTCCGATATATATGCGAAGTTTCATTCGGTTATTCCTTTTTTAAAATGCGATTGTGTTATCATTCCTAGGTACACTGTGCATATACTGGACATGAGCCAAACCGAGAAATGTCCCTGATATTTTTTCCGACAATGCAATTTAAGAGTCGTTTGAAACAAATAAAGATCACAAGGGACACTGATTGACAAATAAGGTTGGTGGGAAAGCTCAAGAACCTATAGCTTATAGTTATAGCTTCTCAGAAAGTCGCGATAATGGCTGCTGCAGGTGGAGGCCCATTTCTCTGCAATAGCATGCCATCCTTCGAATATTTAGCCTGGCAGCGATTATCGGAGTATTTCTTCAATTTCTGAAGAAAATTACCTTTGTTAAGCTTGGCATTTACTCATTGTCCATTTTATGCATCACATTTAATGGTAGAAACCTGGTTAATACAGGGGTTCTACTGAGGCATCATGCCCAATCCTGAAAATTTGATGCAAGTATGTATCAAGTGCCATAGCACACATATCTCCACTAAAACTCTGTTTCAAACATTGTTCCATTGTTAATATTCAGGTCATGAAATTTCAAATGACCATAACTCAATACTTGGTATTTTTTCATCAAATAACTTTTATTTTCAGCAGAAAAGTTCCTTCTTTTTAGTACAGCCAATTATTCCGGAACTGCGGGCCCATATTTTTTATGGATCTGCCGCATGGATGACAAAATGAACACGTGTCTCATTTGTGGTAATCACATTTACAAACGGTTGACTTTTTTTATCTAGAAACTGGTTTTAACTATTTTATGGACAATTTGCAAGGGCATACATGTATGTGCTTGCGTCTCAAAGCAGAAAGGGGTACCCAAATTATACTTATCATCCTAAGTTTTGTAATATGCTTGATAATTGTATGAACAGCTCCTAATGATGTACTAACACATTGAGCTACTTGCCTATAGTCAATACTCCACCAGTTTCCAAAAATATTTGATTTTCTCAACCCTTTTCCAGAATGTTGCGCTATTTGGAGGGCGTGCATGGGGTTCATTTCCAAATAAAATAACACCACTTATAAATTTCAACAAGTAGTTGATGAATAAGACATTACATGACACCATTTCATCATACAAGTTATTTCAAATATTGTAGTTGCTTTTCACAAATTCATGAATTTGAGAGAGAAATCATAAACAGAAAATTTGCTGAAAAACATTGAAAAAAAGGAGTTTACCTGTGAAGTGTCAGTGAAGTAACAATGCCAAATTTACCACAAGTTGGTTCAGATATATTCTGCCGTCTGCTTGACATTCAGCTACTGGAACATCAGATATACTAGTTCTGCTGTCACATGTGTATACTGCAGTACTGCATGACGGAACCATCGGTAACCACAGTAACATTCCCGTCATCTGGAGCAATGACATCATCAAGTTTTGCTATAAATAGAATTCAGAATGAATTGTAAAATCTTCAGTGGGTATAAAGTACGAATACAGCCATTGGTGTAAATTGACTCAGCAGGGATTGCCATCAAAATGCACTATTAGGTTAAGTATTTATATGTCTTGTGAAGTTTGGTTGAAATCAGACTATGTTTCAAGAATAATAGTGTAGACTTTTTCTTTTAACCGATAGACAAACTAACTGAAAGCATGAATCAAATTATATGTTAATTTCATACAATAAATGTTTGAAGATAAATGCCTTTTACGTTTTAAAAAGCACCTTCGTTTGAATATCTACCTGAAAACTGCTATACTGACCAACATTTTAACATTGTCTGCCAATGAAAAGGTGTTTTACAAAATGACTGACCAGTAGAATTTGTGCACACAGTTCATGGTATTTTGAATCAATAATTTTAATTAACAGTTGCTATGGAAACAAACGGTATGATATTATTATAATAAAAGTCAGTTTGTACATACAACACGAAGGATATGACCAGTTCCAGCCGGTTCCGTCTGCTGCACATGAGATCTGCTGGTACCCTGCTAGTGTGTACCCCTCATCACAACTGAATGTAACACTATACCTGTCGTCTGCTACCGTGAAGTTACCACCAGTAATTGTAGGAGGCGTCTCACAAACTGTTAACATTTAGAGAAATTAAGTTCAAATTGAAATTAAAGAAAAACATGTCAGTTAATATGATACAATAATAAACTGTAATAAAATATTTTGTCAACTGAAAAATTTGTCCTATGAATTGCATAATTTGATAGATGGAAGTAGAAATTAGTCAGTTGAACGCAAAACAAATAAAACAGAACTCAATTTTTTGAATGTTTGAAACATTGTTCTAAAAACTAAAACACAATAATGTCAAACAACTTCACCTAGTCCTCAAACCTTCTATTAGTACTTTAGTAATAAAACAGCTGATTTCTTGTCTATAATTAAATTTTGACCCTAAAGTTTGTTTTCATAAGTGGTGAGTACCAGTATTACAAATATTTACGAAGTGTAACATACATACTATAATCTAATTATCGGCAAAGCACAACTTTGAATATACAAATTGAAATATTCAACACAAGATGCTTGTAGTATATTCACGCATAAAGGTTGAGGACCAGGTTAACTGGAAACAATCAGGACACCTCTGACAATTTCCAACGAATCATGACCAAATATAGACCTAGATTTTGTTGAGATGATCATTTTGACCAAGTTTCATAAAGATTAGGTCGAAATTATGACCATTACTGACTACACAAGGTTTTTCTATGATTTGATCTAGTGACCTAGTTTTTGACAGCAGACAACCCAATATTGAACTTGACCTAGATTTTGTTGAGATGATCATTATCACTAAGTTTCAAAAAGATTAGACCAAAACTGTAACCTACAGTGTATACACAAGCAAATTGGGAACAGATGAAGAGTGATTACAAAAGCTCACTCTGTCACTTTGTGACAGGCGAGCTAAAAAACTAAAAGAAATTAAAATTAAGTATAATAATCACCTGCTTCATCAACATCCGCATAGATGTTGTTCTCGAAATCATATGTAGTACAGTACATCCACTGTATAGGCCATAACTCCTTTCTTCCTCAATGCTTGAACCTATTAATAGTTTTATTAGTGATATTATGGAAGCAAACATTGTGATCATGTTATAAAATAACAATGCCAAAACTGTGATTCATGCAGCATATAAATTGGGCACTTTGATTTGCCATGTCGACAAAACTTTTTTACCCAGACTACACAGTTTAAAAACCGGTAGATTATATGGTCGGTCACAAGTTGTCTTGAGAGATAAAACAATCTGAAATGAGTAAAAACAAGACTGTGTTCAATAAACGCTTATGCCCCCATGGACAAGAATTGGGCGCTTAATAAGTCTAAGTCCAAAATTAGGTCAAGGTGAAGGTCAAAATAAGGTATGGTGATATAGGTGTGTGGAGAATGTTCAAATGCAACATTCATGCACGTATAAAAGCTTTGTAGCAATCCATATTAATGCTAGAAGAAATGGTAAATTTGAGTTAACCAAGAATTTGGCCCTTCAATAAATCTAAGTCCAAAATTAGGTCAAGGTGAAGGTCAAAATAAGGTTAGGTGATACAGGCATGTGGAGAGTGGTCATATACAACATCCATGCAAGTAGGGCAGCTTAGTAGCAAGCCATATTAATGCTAGAAGAAACAGTCAAGTTGGGTTAACCAAGAATTTGGCCCTTCAATAAGTCTTAAGTCCAAAATTAGGTCAAGGTGAAGGTCAAATTGGGGTGAGGTGATACAGGCTTGTGGAGTGTGTTCATATACAACATCCATGCAAGTATGAAAGCTTTGTAGCAAGCCATCGTAATTATAGAAGAAACGGTAATTTTGGGTTAACCGGACGGTCGGACAGGTGAATCACTATATGCCTCCAGGAGATCTATCGATACAGGGGCATAAAAACAAATTGTTAAGCTTAAAAAGCTCTCTATTATTTCTAGACAAAACTATAAAATTTGATCTCATAGACATTGAATACGTGAGAGATTCTTTCTATTACCGGTACTTTGATAATGAAAATTGAAGTTACCACGATTACCGGGTTAAAAGAACGTCGGAGAAATGTCAGCCATCCACATAAAATTTTTGCATGAAGAACGCAATAACAACACACATGTTGTTCTGTGGTTTGCTTTCATCTTGAATATATAGCTGTATTTGTGATAAAAATATCTAAAAAAATGTCCACGCTTTCTGGTCCCCCTCCATGTATTTGAGTGGTCTGTTCAAGGACAATCAACTTATACATGGAGAATTAACTGCATCATGCAGGGGTATCATTGGATTCCATCCAACTCTTTGTTGCCAGATTTTGGACAATATTGATATACATGTATTACTTACTTACTTAGTATAATACTTACTTGATTTCCTGTGGCCGTTTCCATAGAATACGTGGGTCATTCAATAAATTTGTAGACTGTGTTAATCATTTTAACATCTGATGACTCAGAGAAAAACAAAGTACATCACATTTAACTAAAGCCTTTCAGACCCAAGCGCTGAAAATATTGCGTAAAACAACGCTTTTTTAAAGAAAATATGGCTAAAATATAAATATCACCATACAAGTACCACAGTAACACCGCAATTTATTATCTGACATCAGTGACTGAATTGACATTTGCTGTTTCTCAAAGGGTAGCCCGAAATGAAATTATGTTATTAACATAGAAATAAACATTAACATTCAAATTGTATATGATTTAACACATCTTCCACAATATCTTAGATAGTCTAAGTGAAGGATTAAGGCTTGGCATAATGGTTGTATATTAACATGAAAACACCTCGCATATTTCGTCAAACGGCGCATGAAACGTCACTACGTTTGCCTGTCTGCCTGTGTTGTTTTCAATACCATGCTGCGCTTCAGAAATTTGTTTTAGCCACTGCATGCTGTGTGTTCTCCCTTCGCTCTCTGTAACAGCTCATGTGTGTCTGTTGTGTTTTTCTAAGCCCCATGCACCATTCAATAATCATATGAATTTCCTTGCGTTAAGAAATAGACATTTTGATGTTATAGAAAACGCGACTCGCCTTGATAAAATCTTGTAGAATGTTGTGATCCTCATTTGTTATTATTGGGGGGTAGACTACGCAGTCATCCGCAAAGAGTCTTATTGTCGAGTTAATTCCAGATGCAATATCATTAATGAACAATAGAAATAATGTTGGTCCAAGAACTGTACCCTGGGTTACTCCAGAGGTGACTACCGATGCCGCAGAAGATTCACCATCTACGATGACCTGTTGTAAACGACCACTAAGGAAGTTGTTTATCCAACTATTGGTGTCTCCTCTTATTCCATAATAGGACATCTTTTTTGACAGACGTTGATGTGGAACTTTATTATATGCCTTTGAAAAGTCAAGAATGGCCATATCAACCTGTTGGTGTGACAGTGTGTGTGGCTACTTTGTAATTAAATAGGACATGTGTTTATCAAAGGGCATTGAATATGTCCCAGATGCGTTGCAGTTTACGAGATATGAAAAATATGCGAACATCGGAACTACCAGGTGCTAATCAGACGGTACGAAGAATTTTTGGTACGAATAAGGGCGAACTTTGATCACAAAATGCACGGTGATCGGACAATTTAGTTGGAACGTAACGGTGGGAACATAGCAATGAGATATAATATCAACGATAGAACCCAGAGTAATCAATCAACTCTTACGTTTCTGTTCTAAAGAAGCTTCCGAAGATACAATTTTCAGCGCTGCAAGAAAGTGAAACCGAGCGAGGTGACGACTAAAATCCAGTCTCCGTACCATCCGGTGCCGATAGTAACGACGTTTTTACCTCCCTTTGCTAGGAAGTACGTGCGATGTGGACCCCCCAAGTTAAATGTTATGGAGCAGTCTGCAGATCACCGGAATTGTCTCAGATTACTCCTTCCAGAATATCTACGAACTAATGATAAATTTTAATAGACTATTTTTACCACTATTTCATCCATGTGATTTCAGTCCTCTGTACACTTGTACCATTATTCTAAAACCGGTAGACACTATTCCCACATTTTAAAGTGTGTGGCCATTTTAACTCTGACTCACTTGCCTAATATATTAAGGATGACTGTGCATATTGATACTAGTGCTAATCTTTTTTTTAATGTTTTATTTTTAAACTTAGGAAAAGTGTAACAACCTTGGGTTGTTATTTATACATGTAACGTACCAGGTACGAAACGTGTATCACGTTATTTTTCCTGGTCTTACTGTAACTGATAGACTGAAAGACATTAAAAGATATCTGACAAACTGTATATTCTAGATAATGAGACTATTTCAGACATATGTGTATACTAGACTTGTACATGGCTAATATCTTCAGATATTCGCGTTTTGTAGACATCAATGCATGTGTATCATTGAAGAAGTTAGTCACGTCACTTTCTTGTGTAAAACTCGAAATAATGTTATCGATCAACATAGATATCTCGTAATAAATGTTCACTCATCTAATTGTCATTGTTGGCCTCTAAGTGTTTAATGATTGTTGCACACTGAATGAATGGAGAACACGTAGCTCCGAACAGCACATACTTGAATCTGTAGGGAGTAAGTGGTGAGTCGGGGTCGGCGGGGTCACTCAACCACAGGAATCTCGTCACATCGCGGTCTTTCTCGGCCAATGACACATGTTTGAATGCCTTCTCAATATCTGCCGTAAAAGCATATTTGATCACCCGCTAGGTCGTTGAGTTCTGGTGGCGTTGATTGAAGGCAATCATTTAGGCTGGACATATCAACAGACTGACGACAACTGCAGTCATATACTATATGAAAAGGGGTAGTTATGGAGTCCTTCTTCACACCATGATGCGGAATGTAGTGAATCTGGTTATCTGTTTCGACGCTTGTGTCCACTTCTTCAATGAAACCTCGTTCTTTCTGATCAGAGATAATTTTGCTGTATTTTTTCAGTAAGTATGGCCCCTTGCTTAAACGATGGGCCTTACGCTGATGGCATAGTTAAATTGTTTGTAACGTGGGGTAATCATCTTTCTATGGGAGTTTTGCTGTGTAGCGGCCTTCGCAATCAGAGATGTTGGAATCAATGTGTTTTCAAATAACACAACCCAGAAGTTTCCTCTTCTTCCGGTTTTATACCAATGGACTCAAGTTTCCAGAAGCGCTCCAAGTCGCGGACATTTAGGGGGTGGTGATGACATTCAACATGCTCTCGGTGGACGAACGTTTTTGGTTGACTGGTAGTGGACCTATGGACCTAGATAACCTATCCTTGATTGGACGGCTGTAGGCCCGTTGCCCCCGACGATATGATTTTGCACTATTTTCCGGTATGGGCTGTTTAAAAAAAGGGACCAAACATACTTTTTGCTCTTACTTATTTATATACACAGTAACATTATTTATTTCCAATTCATGTTTTGAGTTTATGTGTCAAATTTCAAGTGAATGGTCATTGTTAAAAAAACGGTTATGCAAGAAAAACATGCCATCAATGTAAGGAGTGTAACAGAAATTTGGGAATTTTTCATACAACATTGATTGTATAAGCATTGTCACATTTATAATAGCCCTCTAGGGAACACTATCGTACTTTTGCTTAATAAAATAATGTATTACTTAGCTTATTCTAGAATTGAAATGTCTTTGACTCAATGTTTTATTTTAAATAAAGACCTAGGAGGAAAGGAGGGGGCTAAATAATTTTGCATGAAAACATATAAGACAATTTCAATGAAATATATTTTTATGAAACCTGTTGGCCAAATACTGATATAATTATGATGCATTGATTGTATGTAGAAATATGTCTGTTTGTTAGACAATTGCATAGAATAGCAATCAATTTTTTTCTTTTTAGTGATTAAGTACAATAATTGGACCTACCCCAGTATGTTAGGAGTGTAACATTTGATAGTTGGGAAAGGATTATCCTGAAACCAGTCCAATTTATGAGAAGCAATGACTATTTCCCGGTAAAACCAGTCCTAAGGTATACATTGGTGACACTCAAGATTTCACTGAATGCACAATTGGTCAGATATCGGTGAACAAATGCATGTTTAATGCGCAATAAATCAACTACAACAGTAATTATTCATCGGCGAAGATAGCGATTTTGCACATTTGTCATCAGTGCAGTCAAGATTACGATTTTAAGTTTAAAATATGTATTTTTTTGGAGTAATTAATGCAATAGAAATGGTGTACATAAACGTTTTATGGCATATACCGGTATGTTTAGAAATAGTCGCGATGTACAAACTGATGGGAAAATAGTGTATTCGTCCCAAAGTATTTCGTACAAAATAAAAACATCATTGCACAATTTAGCAATTACAATATTTTGGCAATGTTACATCATTGAATCATTAATTTGTTTTCATATAATTTAGATACTTTTGAGTCAAAATAAGGAAACAAACCTCCGTACAGAATAGCTAACCCCGGTACAGCAAATAACTAGATACTGTACTTTAAACATGTTATTATGACTAGATACCGTACACAAGACAATGTTGTTTTTCTCCAATTGCATGCTTGTAAGTGGGTGTTTACTAATGAGGGTTTAAACATAGGTAAAGAACATGACAGGTAAAAGTTTAATTTAACCTTATTTTGACCTTTACATAGACCTTTCTTTTGGACTTTAGACTTACTGAAGGGCTAAATACTTCGTTAACAAAAACACCGAACATGACAGGTCTGTGAAGTTGGCGCGTAGGTCGTACATCGACAGTCAGATGTTTACTCATTTTTATTTGAAATGAATAAACAGCTATTAGCTCGTTACTCGTAGCACGTAGGTCGCAGCTCTTAGGTCGTTGGTCGCAGCTCTTAGATCGTAGATGTGTACTCGTCGGTCGCAGCTCTTAGGTCGTTGGTCCCAGCTCTTAGCTCGTAGATGTGTACTCGTTGGTCGCAGCTCTTAGGTCGTAGGTCCCAGCTCTTAGCTCGTTGGTCCCAGCTCTTAGCTCGTAGATGTGTACTCGTTGGTCGCAGCTCTTAGGTCGTAAGTCGCATCTCTTAGGTCGTTAGTCGCAGCGCTAAGCTCGTAGATATGTACTCGTTGGTCGCAGCTCTTAGGTCGTTAGTCGCAGCTCTTAGTTCGTTGGTCCAAGCTCTTAGCTTGTAGATGTGTACTCTTTGGTCGCAGCTCTTATGTCGTTGGTCACAGCTATTAGCTCGTTGGTCACAGCTCGTATGTCGTTGTTCGCAGCTCGTAGATCGTTAGTCGCAGCTCGTCGGTCGTTGGTGCCAGATCGTAGGTCGTTAGTCGCAGCGCTAAGCTCGTAGATGTGTACTCGTTGGTCGCAGCTCTTAGGTCGTTAGTCGCAGCTCTTAGTTCGTTGGTCCAAGCTCTTAGCTCGTAGATGTGTACTCTTTGGTCGCAGCTCTTATGTCGTTGGTCACAGCTATCAGCTCGTCGGTCACAGCTCGTAGGTCGTTGTTCGCAGCTCGTAGATCGTTAGGCGCAGCTCGTCGGTCGTTGGTGCCAGATCGTAGGTCGTTAGTCGCAGCTTGTAGGTGTTTAGTAGCAGCTCGTAAGTAATGTGTGTCGCAGATCTTCGCTCGTAGATGTTGTTTGTTGGTCGCATCACGTAGGTCGTTGGTTTGCAGCTGTTATGTCATTAGTCGCAGCTCTTATGTCGTTGGTGAGCTCTAAGGTGGTTTGTAGCAGCTCTCCGCTCATAGATGTTTACTCGTTAGTTCAAGCAGGTATTTCGTTAGTCGCCCCATGTAGGTCGTTTCTCGCAGGTCGTAGGTCGTTAGATGGGCTCTTTGCTCGTAGATGTTCCCTCGTAGGTTGCAGCTATTTGCTCGTTGGCCGCAGGTATTAACTCGTTGGCCGTAGCTTGTTGTTCGGAGATCGCAGGTTGTTGCTGTTCGTTAGATCTTTACTCAATAATATAAATATTAGTTCGTAGCTCGTGTATCGCAGTTCGTAAGTCGCGGCTCGTAACCTTTAGGTTTGATAGAGCTGCTTCCTCATATTCCTCACTTTTGTGTCGAATGCATCCTAAATCTTTACACCAAATGAATAATACGCCATCGATGTTGTCACGCTTAATTTGGGATGTTTACGTTTGGGAAGCGTATAATTATAATATCATACTAGTATTGACAAACATATTGATCATATTATACAAATGTTACCTGCAAACACGCCTCCTTCGGAAAGCATTAAGTATTAGAAGTGTTTGTTCTGTTTGAATATTAGTTCAGTCCATAGTGTTTGTATTTTAATTTTACGAATTTCCGACGTTTTTAGCACATTATGCCTTGTTTTTATATTGACCGAAAACACCATTGTATCAAGGTTGATGCTAATGTACTACGGCGTTTATGTTTGATATTGTATAAAAGAGCATATTACCATTTATTGTTGATCCTTGTTTGACATGAATAAACAAATCCCACATACTAAACAACAACAACAACAACAACAACAACAACAACAACAACCGTTTATTACGCTCAATTCATGCACAACATGAAAATATGAGGATAACAGTCAATGTTATATAAAGAACAAAGAACGAGGCTACATAAAGGTGGTATAAAGGTGAGCCACGATACACATATAGTTTATATACACGATCAACATAAATAAATTAGACAAAAGAGTGCGGACAAATAATATATTTGCATTTATATGTAGGTTCTACATTAGGTTTGAAGCAGTATAATTTTAAATAACTTACACAGCTTTATAAAATTTGTTTTGTTTTTTATGTTCATAAGTTGTTCAAGTTTATATGTATTAGGTCGATTATAGAACGTCGGATCTATGAATAGTTTTCTTTGGTTGCTAAATTTATTGCATTCAAGTAGATAATGAAACTCGTCACCTATTTTGTTATGGCAAGTTCTACATTTCCTAAGATTAAACGGAGTTCTAGACCAATTTCCAGTTTCGATAGGCAGGCGATGATTCCTGGTTCTGAATCGTATAGCATAAAATAATAGCGAATTTGGAGTGGTTGATAAGTACGATTCGATACCAAAGTTGGTTTTAAAAATTCTATAAAATGTACTTTTACTAGAGTTATCTATTAGGGAATACCATTCATTTAAGAATATGTCTTTTAATTTTCGTCGGATGGTTAGTTTTAACCAATCATTTTTAGGGAAATCATGTTCAGTCCATATATTGTTGAGACCACAGTTTATTAGAATATTTTTCACATTGTACATCCACGGGTATTTACGTTTCAACATTTCATCATTAAAATTTCTTGTTAATGATAATATATTCCGGTAGACTAGGGATGACAGTTTATTTGGTAAAACATTTTCTTCTATTGTACAGATTCTTGACCAAAATGATACAATCTTTTCGTCTATTTCAAGTTTGAGAGGTGTGCATCCAGTTTCACCATATACCATGTAACTAGGAGTCGAACGTTTGACTTTTAAAATGTATTTAAGGTATTTTAGTTGTACTCGCTCTAAGACATCAATTTGTCCAAATCCCCATATTTCTACACCGTATAGTAAGATAGGTTTGATTGTTTTGTTGAACAAATCTATTTGTAGGTCAATTGGTAGTTGTAAGCGGTTAGAATTTCTTAATAAGCTATACATAGCGCGGGTTGCTTGGGTTGCTATATGATTTTTGCACGTATTAAAGGATCCATTTTTGCTAAAATATATACCTAAATATTTATACTCTTTTACTACTTCTAACTTTTGATTGTTGAGGGTAAAATTATACAACGGCTGTCTTCCTTTTGAAAATACCAGTACCTTGGATTTAGATGCATTTACTGTTAATTTCCAGTCGTTGCAGTACTTTTGATATATATTTAATGCATTTTGTAACTCTTCCGACGACTCAGCTAGGATAACTGTGTCGTCAGCGTATAATAGAATGAAAATTTTCAAAAGGTTGTACATCTGGTCAATGTGTTGACCATTTGGAATATTAATACCATTTATGTTTTCATCATTTTCAAAAATATCATTAAGATCATTTAGGAATATTGAAAACAACAGGGGAGATAAATTTTCTCCTTGACGCACGCCAATGTTACAAGAGAAAAAGTTCGACAACTCTGAATTTACTGAGACACATGATTTGATATTATTATACATGTTTTTAATAAGTATTTGGCATTTTCCTGTGATTCTCATTGATGTTATTTTGCTCCATAGTCCGTTTCTCCACACTGTATCAAAGGCTTGTTTTAAGTCAATAAATGAGCAGAATAATTTCTTGTTACTGTTATTTACATACTGTATGATTTGATGGAGAATAAACATGTTATCTGCAGTTGAGAACCCTTTTCTAAATCCAGCTTGACAATTATGTATCATTTCGTTGGATTCCAAGTATTTGGTTATTCTTGTGTTTATTATACATGTGAATAATTTACCTAGACAACTGAGTAGTGTTATTGGCCTGTAGTTTTCGGGTTTCGTTATATCACCTTTATTTTTGTAGATTGGATTTATAATACCAATTGTCCAAGATTCGGGGATAATACCATGGTCAAATACTAGATTAAACAGTTTTTGATAGATAGTTTTCATCAGGGGGTAGGAACTTTTGATTTGCTCATTAACAATTTTATCATACCCACTTGCTTTATTGTTTTTTAGTAATTTGATAGCCTTTTCTATTTCATTTTGCGTTATTGTATTATTGATATAGTCGTTTGACAGGTCATTATTTTGGTTGATATTATTTAGCTGTTCATCGGCTAAATTATTAGTGTCATCAATGTTTTCTTTAAAATTTATATTTTTGAAGAAGGTATACAAATCATTTAAGTTAGCTTCCGGTTTTCCAGTTTTTTTGGGATTCAGAATTTTCCAATACTGTCTAGGATCTTTATTTTTTAACTTTCGAAGTTTGGTTATATTTTTCCTTTTATTTTCATTATGATAGTGATTCAATGTTTTTTTATATAGTTTGCTTGTTTCTTTTAAATTATTTTTATTTTCTGGCGTCTTTCGTAGTTTATATAAGTGCTTTGCCCTATGGAATTTGTTTCTATATTTTTGACATTTATGGCCAAACCAAGGCGGTTTATCTTTGATTTTGATATTTTTATTTTCATAATTAATGAATCCAAATGTTTCTTTAGATGTGTTTAAGAATAATGAAGAGATTGCATTTAATAAATCATCCGCGTTTTGTTGTTCAAATGTTTCATTCGATTCATATAGGCGCAATGTTTGTTCAATATTTTCTATTTTTGTACGATCGATATTATTGAGGAACTCGTCCGCTTTTGATTTATCCCACAACCTTATAGAAGGTTGTGTGTTTTCTTCAACATATGTATCTAGTTTATATTTTAGGTCTAATGATAACTCTATGGGACAATGTACATCAGAAAATAATGGTGAATATTCTAGAACATTAAGTGATGCTACATGTTTAAATAGACTTGAACTACTAATAAAATAATCTACTGTACTAACATTTTTACATGTCGGCTTACCAGGAATATCATCTTTAGTTCTTCCATTCAGTATGTAAAGGTAATTGAATTGTAAAAAATCTAACAATTGGTGACCATAGTTATTTGCACTCTTGTCACTGCTATCACGTGATTTGTTTATATTTTCAGAAAGATCAAATGTTTTCATTTCATTCGAGTACTCTGCACAGACATCATCAAGATTTTGCGATTCAAAAAAGTCAACATCTATTTCTATGTAATCTTGCAGACTCTTTGTCCTGCAATTAAAATCGCCGAACAAACAAATGCTGTCGTATTTACTACGAAAACGACTTAATTCAGTTTGAAACTCTAGAAATGGATCTTCTGTAGAATATATTGAATTTTCAGGTGGTATGTACACGACACCACATAACAAATCATTTTCAGAATTACATAGCGTTTTTGAAATTGTGAACCACAAAGCTAACTTTGAGTCAGTTTCTAAAATTGATATATATTTGGTTAGAGTGTCTTTCACTGCTAACGCAATTCCGCCTGATTTTCTATTTGTGAGGCATGTTCTATTTTTAACAAATAATGAGTATCCTGGTAATGAAATATAATCCGATTCATCCAATTTCGTCTCCTGGAAACCTATTAAACTATAGTTATTTAAAACTTCAAGAAAGTCGGGACATATTGTCTTTGACTTGAGTCCGCAGACATTTACGGACAGAATTTTCAAATATTCTGATTGACTGACAGTATTGCTTTTCACATTTTCAGACGAAATTGGTTGATTTAATGAGTTAGCGTTACAAGTATATTTGTCTATTTCATAGAAACGTATATGTAAGATTGTAATGTTTGTGTTACTTCTTTCGTCGCGTAGCAACTTGTAAACTTAGCAACTAAATCAACATAATTTTAGTTTGTTAATGAACACTGTAACTATTCATGATATATCCGGAAAGACTTTACAAGCTATGTTGAACGTGTAATACAAATTCAGTAGTGGAGTCATTGTGACATTATTCGACTACTTTGATTCAAACGTTGCAATGACATTATTATGACCATGCTATACCCTAGTCGATTGTTTTAAGAACACGTCTTAAACATGTACTAATGTAAACTGTTGTGCATATTTATTACTGTATTTCTGAAAGATAATGTTGGTTCATCTTGAAATTCTCATTTGTTTAATTATATTAATGCCATTATACATGTATGTCATTTTTGTATATATTTTGTGCACTAACTATTACTACGAAATATGTGCTAAAGGTTCTGTTCTGTTCTGTTCTGTTCTGTTCTGTTCTGTTCTGACAGGAAAAGTATTGTAATGACATTACTCTGTTGTGGAAAGATAAACATTTTTCAAACGTAAAGCAAGGGTTTATTAGTGTATCAAAGTGTACTTTGTTTTCTATCAATGGCTGAAGTAGAATTGTAGTTCGGATACCACTCATTTAAATGCTATTTCCTAGTTTGACCAACTCCACAGAATAAAGCTGATTGACTTATTCAATACCATGGCGTATTTAAGTAACGTAATCGGTGTTTAGGCAATGTTGTACACAATCTATACTGCATATGACGTATATACAAGCGACGTAATTCGACTACTGATATTCAGCATTTAATGGCAGGAAAATATTGTTTTTAACAGATTCAAAGGACGATATGCTCATTGTAATGGAAATAGTGATTTTATAGCAACAACTAACAATTCAGCAATAAAATCGTCATTATCTGATGAACATGTTGACACCAAGCATTGTTATTGTGTATGTTGATATATGACAATGTCATATAAGTGCTAATTATGATCTTATATGACTCACACATATGGTTTACGGATTTAAAAACGCGACACTTGGATATGTTGGTATATTTTAGGAAAATTAATTCCCATACACGATATCTTTGTGTATTCGTAACGGCTAATTCAATTGCGTCAGTTTGATACCAAACTTGATAAAATCCAACGAGTAGTAACCAAATTATCGTACGAATAAGACAGTGGTCCAGAAAACAACAGTAACATATTCAACGGCGCATTGATTTTAGCATTGAATATGACCACCCTGTATAAGAGATCGAATGTTTACGTAAGGATAATAGTAGTCTAACTTATATATCAAAATTCTAAACTAAATTGAATATAATAAATGGTATATTCAACTTTATTTAAAATGTATCTATATATATAACACAGAAACATTGGTGCAGGAAACATAACTCTTAAAAGTGCAACACACCGTTGTCTCATAGACCCGCATACTGTTTTATTGTCAAGGGGAGATAACCATGTAAGAAATTCCATTTTTATTAAAACAAGTGTGCAATTACAAACCTTGCTTGTGTTTCCATCATAAGAACATACACTTGAACTCGAACTTAATCAGCAAAGTGGGTACATAGCTGCATTAGCAACCGGACAAACATCCGATGAACACACGATGAACACACGAAAAAAATTGTGTGAAATTAGCATTTGCTGAGGCTATCATTTGTTTATTCTGTTTGTTAAAAATATTATCAGGTCGTAATTATCAAATTAATCAATTGAATTGTAATTTTACATATCTAAACATAGGATGTTAGAAAAGTCCGACATCTCACGAATATCAATAAGACCCTCATCAAGTTTAGGAAACAGCTGTCACCTTTAGTTTCACTTTTTCATTTATCATACATTCATTAAACATTCTTCATCAAAAACACATATTTCGTTTCACGCTCGATAACAACAAAAGCATAAATGCTGCAGTGAGGTCGCAAATTATATTGTTCTTTGTGGTTCACTATATCACATTATTATATATTGTTCTTTGTGGTATATACCGGCCGCGTGACTATATCACATTATTATATTGTTCTTTGTGGTATATACCGGCCGCGTGACTATATCACATTATTATATTGTTCTTTGTGGTATATACCGGCCGCGTGACTATATCACATTATTATATTGTTCTTTGTGGTATATACCGGCCGCGTGACTATATCACATTATTATATTGTTCTTTGTGGTATATACCGGCCGCGTGACTATATCACATTATTATATTGTTCTTTGTGGTATATACCGGCCGCGTGACTATATCACATTATTATATTGTTCTTTGTGGTATATACCCATAATAATAATGTTGTTTTCTTTGATTCGCTATATCACTAAATCACGAAACTGGTGTCTTTTCGATAAATGGAACGTAATGCCTGGAATTAGTATGACTAATTCATAAAAATAACGTACTACGAGGGAAGTTCAGAAATAACGTAGACATTTGCTGTAAAACGATCAATGTTGTAAACAGAATATATACGAACATGCATTTTTTAATCAGAATTATCTGGCCACCTGATGGCATATTTTTCAAAACATGTTATGGGATATTATAGGTAATCCCGGGTTTTAAATAACACTGGTTGCGCGTACCCGGGGCAACCCATTTTTCCACTTTGTGTCATTGCTTTCACTGCTTATAGTATCATTTCAGGTTAAACTTTCTGTTTAGAAACACCGCCAATATGTCATGCTATGTCAAAACACTGTACACAGACGTTTTGGTGACATATAAACATTATGGAAATAAATACGTGTTCTACAATCCATAACGTACGTCATGGCGTTATTTATTAACACGGCTTCGCGCAGTGAAACTTATAAAGGAATTAGGGGGAAATCCCACTGAAACATCCAATATGATCAATAATATGCATAGGACGATTTCTAGCAGTCATAATTTGGTCTTAAAGGTGAAACCACACTATAAAAAAGTTCCTAACCCATATACAAGTTTGGTATCATGGTAAACTTAGATTCATTCCCAATTAAGCAAATTACGGTACATTTTAAGAAAAAAATTGAGGCATATAATAAACAGAAAATTTGTTGAATTTTGGTGTAAGATCAATTTTATTTCACTCGTGATCACATAAAATTATTTTTTTTGACGGGTGGAATTTTTGCAATTAGTCGAAACGTCAGATATTTTTGAAAACACAAAAATGCCAGGCACGACGTTTTCCCCACTTTGTTAGTACGTTATTAGATTAAGTGTAAAGATATTAACGTGACTAGATTCGCAATTACATAATGCGTCGAATGATACCAACTAATTACCTGTCGTGTAATTATGAATCCCTGTGTGTGCTATTTCTTGCTTCCTGTGCCTTCCATGGACCGACGCCAAAACGCGTTTTCCATGGTAACTTCACGACGTCATAGCAACGTCATGGGGACGCGCGCAGATATATATGACGCGACATTGAATTGGGAATAAATAAACGTTTACTATGATACCAAACTTGTATATGGGTTAGGAACTTTTTTATAATGTGGTTCCACCTTAAATGGTATGAAAGAGGTGGAGGTCACACTAGAACACCTATAGTCACAGCGTTGACGTTAACGTTGCGTGTTTCAGGCACAAACACGTAATGGACAGTCTAGAAAGAAATATAAGAAATATTAACGATATTCAGCACGCTACCACCAACAATATCGCGCATTACGACCACACTAATCATAAAGGCATTTTTGAGAAGTGCATTGGGTGTCAATTGTTATATTCGAGACTAAGTGAGGTGATCGTTGAGGTTGTTTCATCAACACCGACATCGTAACGTCACCGACGTCATTTGTGTTGCCCCGGGTGCGCGGTAGTGACTGGTTTTGAGAAGATATGATTTATGACAGACTTGTTACAGATATACCTAATTTGGTGTACTGATCGCAGAAAGATTCCGAATTATGATGGTGTATTTATCATTTTCGTACTACAACAAATGTGAATTCCAGGGTAAAACTCTACGTTATTTCTGAACATCCCTCGTACTATCAAGTCCTGTATATCGATGGAAAGAGTACATGGAGCTTCGTTCTTATGCACAGTCATATTTAAAGAGTATCGTTTTTTATAAGAAATATAATACTACGTTTTAAAAAGAAAGTGACGTCAAAAACCGGTGTCACACGTTGCGTCCAAAGCAAGACAGCGGGATGCATAAACATGCTGTGTCGTTATTTTTTATCAAAATCGCCAAAACTTCGTCAATTTGTATCACGATGACCTAACGACGTGACAACATGTCCGCGAACATTTTGAATACATACGCATTTACGTTGTGTTAAAGAAATGGTATAAATATTAACTATAGTGCCTGAAAATTGTGTATAAACGAAAACAAAACTTATGCCCCATGAACATTTTTACGTTATTTTAAAGACTAAAGTACGACAATTCTCAATTGAAATTTAAGATAATCAGAATCGTGTATTCGTGTGATGAAAATTGAGAAAATATGACAAAATGGTAAAATATGTAGTTGCTTTATGTGATATTTATTCCTAAAACTAATAGCTACATGCACTAGTAATCTTCCGGCAATCAGGCCGAAAACTCACATATTTCCACGTACCTATGCTCAGCTTCAACCGTAACAACAAACGTAGGTTTTCATTACTTTTTAAATAATGATTATCGTTTTCATAAATTAATCAATGTTGTGTATTTGCTGTTGACAGAGTCTATCTACTGGAACTTGGATACATGATACAGTTGCAGTATCAGCATAATAGCAGTGAATGTTATAGTGTATACAACAATGTCATGTGTTATTACATGTACATTCGAAATAAAGATATTACAATTCTATGTTCAAATGTTGTTATGCTCGCTGAGTCTGTCAATTTTCAACAAAACATTTTTTTCCAATATCGCAATATACACCATACTCATAACAACGGATATCGTACGATTCTCGCACGAGTATTTGTAGCTCGAGCGGTGTCCGCGCGGGCCTCGTGCGAGATAATACAGACTTGAAAAATATCTACGAGCTCGTAGACAACTCGGGAGCTCGGTGAAAGATTTTCACCGAGTCGCCGAGCCCTCTACGAGTCACAAAAATCCGTACGATGCTCGTACGAGTTTCGATATCCGTACGGGCTCCGTACGGACGCCGTGCGAGTTCGCCAAAAACAACTCGTACGGAGCTCGTAAGGAGCTCGTAGGGCAAATGTGACCGTAGCATAACATTAGATAAAACTTTATCATATCAGCTTTCAAATGATATATGATACATACATATCTTGTATAGGAACGAAACGTTATAGTAGTTCGAAACTGGGACAGGTATTATGAATCACCCTGTACATTGCCAAATGAACTAGTAATTTACCTTTGTCTGAATTTATGACACATGTTTTAACGTTTTGAACCGGGTTTCTTTGTTACGCATAATAAACAAGTTATGATTTTTAAAAAAAATCCAGTAGAGGATCATTTGAGTTTTATGTTGAAAACGGTATTTTTCATAAAGTATGGAAAAAATCGGTAAGTCTCAACCGCAAGCCTTCGGAACAAAAGAAAATCTTAAAGAAAAGTTTATTTGTCTTACCAACTGCACATGCAACAACGATCGTGTAAATGTAGTTAACTAATCAGTTATGCATGTGTATCAGATCACAGGGCTAAGACATTATATCATAAACACAGAATGTTGAAATTCCCCATCATCCGGTCATTACAGTATATTTCTTAGGCTTATGATCAGATCTACATAAAATATACAAATTTATAAATACATTAAATTTGTATAGACCTAATGCGAAATAAATTACAGTAATTAAATAGACATTTTATTACACGCGTTCTTTCGCTATCAAGAGCTAAAAGCTGTCCATTATTTCGCACAATGGTTATGTGCGGTAATAGTTTTAATAATGTAGTAGTTTTGGTAACGACAAATTACTGGATGCGCATAGGCCTACTTTTATTATACTGAAAACTTGTGGATGCGCATCAGTTTGATAACTTTTTTTTCTTTACTAAACGACACATATTGATCAAGATAGCCTAATAAAAGTGTATGATCTACTACCATGACGGTAAATAAATGCACATGTTCTATATGTTTGCAAAAAAAAACGTTACAAAGTTGAAACGCTTCTGATCTACAGAAATAGACAGGAACGGTAGGCCGGAGACGACAACATTTTTAATAAAATAAACAAGTGTTTTAATATCTTCAAACATGGTTCTAATCTGATATATTTAAATTAGTTATCGCCCGGAACTGTCCACCCTGCTTTGCTTCGTCTTTACAGCGACACAATTTGAGAAATTTAACGTAAACTATAAACGCAGACGTTGATTGTTAAAATATGCGCAGTCTAGTCTAACGCATTTTATGACGCATTTTATGACGTTATCGTCGTGACGCCGTATAAGGGACGTTTTCCTGCGCTCGACGCCATATATAATTTTTTCGGCATAGCTTTCTGAACCAGCACGAAGATCAATCAAAACATTGAAACTAGAGACAGGAATGCAAATAATATTGCTTCGTTGGTTTGTACTTCTTTTAAATACTTTGATTATAAACAATGCAGCTATTATAGATAAAGACGTATGCTCTTACTTTACTTACGTAGCATTTGTAGCTCCATGTTGCTGTTAGTGTAGTCACCTAGTTAATGTTGGACTAGTTGTGAACTGTGATAAAGTAATAATCAATAGGCCTTTTCGACTGGGCTGTTTCGTGGAGCAGGTTACAGCCTGGTTCTCGTTCTAATTTTACAGTTGTATTACTGTAGTATAAGTGCTGTGATTGTGGGGACGGAAACTTGCTTCACGAAACAGCCCAGTCGAAAATGCCTAATGTTAACTTTAGAGTTCATTATCTGGTTCTATATGTATGTCACATGACAGGGACGACAAACTATAAACTGGTACCATATAATCACTTGGTCATTTTCTCCCGATGCCCAGTATAATTAAACATGCTAACAATCATAACGAAGGGAGATACATTATAAACGAGAGAAAACGAGATTTAATTTAATAAGATATTTACGTACCTTATTGATGTTGATGTATTTGTTACATATTCATGTATGTTAATTTGTGTGTTGTTATTATTGTATTGTAAATATATTATGATGCTCTCCATATGTGGAGGAAATAAAAGAATCTATCTTTAACATGTACGTCGTACGTGTGACATTCAGTTACTACGGTCCCATACTCGTACATTTGCAATTTGATTAAAATCATATCCTCAAACCCGCTACGCTACCGGTAAGGAAGATCAAGTACTTTAGTCAGATTGATTACCTGCGAGCCTTGAGCGAGCAGGTATATTGGGTAGCATAAAGTAAAAAGTCCATGGAGGGACACGTGACCTGTTCTCGATGGTTTACGATTTCAAAAAAAAAATCCAAAAAAAGATGCATTTTGTAAGAATGTCGTGAACCAGACTAATTCCATTATTCCATGCGGATAACATCGGTCTTTGTCGCATTGCAATAGTTTATTTACCGAAGAATTCAGAACTGTCCGAAATTTCAGTGAGCGCTAGGCAATATTGAGACCATGGATCTAAACAGCAGGTGACTGCAGCTGCATAAGCACAGCGCTTCCCAGTGAGCAATGGAGTACATCCCGCAGAGAACACATTGTTCTTGAACGAAAATAGGTTAGTTCTATGGTTACTGTGTCAGGATTACGGAATTTCGGGTGTTAACACCTGATCGGTATTTTTTACGCGACCAAAACTTTTCTTACGCAAAAAGATGGCTGACGTATGTCGGCCCGGGCAAGTCGAAATTCTTAGAAAGTACTACAAAAGTATCCTCAAAACCCGTCCCTACGATAAAAAATGTACACGCAATTCGATTAAAAGAGTATAAAACACGAGTTTAGATCGTTTTATCGTTGGATAAATTCTTCGCTAACGTTTCATACTCAACACTTTCGTACCACTTCCCACCGTTCGTCCTGAATATCGTTTTTCGTACTCAACACAAGTCGTACCCGGCACTTCGCTCCGTAAATTATTTTTTGGATTTTTTAGGATCAGCGGGTAAAATTAGTGCTGGTTGTTTCCCTTGATAAAATTAACAACATGTACAGTTTCTTTTGGTCTCCAAAGTCATATAAGGAGAATTACCATTCAGTGTTAATGTCTATTCAGAGACTTAAAATTCTAAATGTCTCTTGTCTATTGTCATGGAATTATCGGAATTGGTTTATGATCTTTGATATTGTTGAACACTAAAAACATGTCTTATGATAATACCTTTTATGAACTGATACGAGGTTTTATTTTTAAGCATATAAATATTATATGGAACAAGGGAGTCATAATATGCAATTAAGTGTCTTGAAAATTGGTTTGTTATACGAGGGATGTTCCATATGTATTGTCACTTGGGTCACACATCAAAAAAATTCGTTGATATCTTTAAATCTTTATACAAATTATAGAACAATCAAGATTTCCGCGATATTTCGTGAAAAACCCAATAAAATTTAATTACCGGAATGTGGTTTCGGTTGTCTTTTCAAAGGACTAGTAATAGACACTGCGACTTTGTTCGAATAACTGTCGATTAAAACTTCCTTTCGGGAAATATTCTTATTCCACAACTATCATACCGTAAATATTGTAAATTCCTTCGATAAAAACATGATTTGATGTACTTGATTGCCATTTTTAACAAAATAAGAGCATTTCAAAGTCGCGAAAATAAGTGTCAAAATTAGTCAAAAAAGCATGCTACTTTTCAATGAAAATTTTCGATTAGTTTTATTGATTGGAATTTGACATATCATACAGGTATGTAAGCCATTGGCCATCAACATTGATTTTTGGGAAGAATTTGCGATCAAAGTACAATTGATATGAAGTTATCGGTGCGTGAAACAACAAGCATCATTTGGTATAAATTAGAGTGATCTCCCTTGTTTTGACCGTCTTACTCGTAGACAACAAATAATTTCATTTTGATTTAAAGTTCTAATGGAAGTATAAGGGTCCAGTTATCGTATCTTATGTTGCAGTTTAAAGAATACTGACATTTACTTTTCTAAACAACTACTGCAAAGATGACACAAATTTAGCTTAAAATTAACATAAGGCCAGTGTACTCGAGCATACCCTCTTCTAAGTTCAATAAATTACTTAATTGTTGACGAAAGGCTATGTAATTTTCCAGATATAGAATAGAAACATGAACCTTTTAGACAGTCATCGTAGAATCCTTCTAAATATTGCCATAGAAAAATGCAAAGGACAGTGACAATACATATGGAACACCCCTCGTACATGAAATTATTTAACAATTTGTTGATAAATTTCGTATGTCAAATTATCGTGCATATAGTTTTCCCAATTTGAAAGCTACCGGCCTATCGCGCTTTTCTCACAATTTTGAGATTTTCATGCTTAATTTTATACACATCAGCTGTTGAATTATGTAGATAGAAGGTCGAGGATCCTGTCCAATAGTGCAAGTATATTGTATATTTACCGGAGACAAACGGTAATAGTCGAACTTTCACGATTCAGGAGTAAGGTACTCTATCTGCCATCACCTTTTTTGAAACAGCTTGTGTGGGTACATAATTATACAATCCATCCTGTACTACCTCAATCTACAGGCATTCCCTGTCCTATGGGATACATACAACCGCAGTGTGCAGCCGTTCCTGAGTTTTTGGATAATAATAACAATAATAAAGACTATTTATAGATGGAACATACGTGACATACGAGGGATGTTCAGAAATAACGTACTCTGGAGTTTGCATTTGTTGTAGTACGAAAATGATAAACCCATCATCATAATTCGGAATCAGTACACCAAATAAGGTATGTCTGTATCAAGTATGTAATACATTATAGCTACTCAAAACTAGTCACTACTACGCACCTGGGGCAACACAAATGACGTCAGTGACGTTACAATGTCGGTGTCGATGAAATAACCTTAATAGTCAGGCAGATCCCATATTGCTTACCACGCATATATAACTATTAAAACGGGAGATATGCAATGCTAGACGTAACAAAACATTACTATGTTTGCAATATACAGTATCTTATGATAAATATCACAACATTTAAATAAAATATAATTCGTTTTTATATCGAAAATAGTCTAGCAATTAGCTATAATTGTATTCCTTTTTGATGCAGGGAAAACATGAAGGGAATGACTGTGTAAAGATACTGTCTTCATAAAGATATGTCAAAATCTGTAAAACTAGCCGGTCCTGGCACATCTACATCTTCGTCTTCTAACTTTGACTGGAGAGAATGTGTATTACACGAGTAACACGAGTCTTAAAACGCAAATTAGAAGATGTGAATCGCTACAATGGTTTCCTGTGCCCATTCCATTATATTTGTTGAATGATGGTAACGGGTTTGCTGTCACTATGCAGAACAATCAAGTAAAATGGCATAAATCATGTAGAAACAAATTCTCCGGTCTGAAACTCTTAAGGTATGAACCACGTAAGAGGAAAGAATCCGGAGTGGAGACATCCGCCGCAACGAACACGGTTACACGAAATAGTGTTGGGTCGTCAACAATGACAATGACTAAGTCTTGTTTCCTTTGTGGCATCTACATGCCACGATGTTCCGGCTTGCAAAATTAAGTGTCGGTGATATGATTTCACAGGAAAGTAAATACCAAATAAAATGTTTTATTTCCCTTTACAATAAAGCCCGTACATCTATACCATACCATGATGGTTCAAATAGTCAAATCCATGGTATAGTTCTTGCAGATTTGGCTGCATATAAGAATCACGCACTGAGACAGATGTTATACCCACATGTTCAAATTGGTTGATCTTACTAAAATGTACATCTCCCGTCTTGAACAATTTTGTGTTGAACCTAGTAGTAGAATACATTCCTCTGATTTAAAAAAATCGTTTTTAGCAGCTATACCAGATTTACAAGCATATAAGCAGGGGAGAGATGTTATTCTTATCTTTAATGACGATATTGGCAATGCGCTAAGACAGTCAACATGCATAAATTATGATATATGTATTGGTGCTTTCAAAGGCAGCACAAATTGTCCGACAGGGGATGTTTAGCACCAAATATAATTTCAACGGCACGTTCCAGATTGACTTTCCACATGATTCTGTTCCACAGTCTTTAAAGTCGTTGATAGCCATGCTACTTGGAGGTCCAAATATTCAAACTCAATCTGGTAACTTTATCGAAACCCAAAGTACTATCACAATAGCACAATTACTTCAGTTTAATTGCACTAGACGCAGAAGGAAAGATTCAACATATTCATCTTTTCATATACGTGACAGGGAACCTCCACTTCCATGTGTATCTTGGTCTTTTTATTCATGCCGAAACTAGAAAACGTGGCCTTGTCGAAAAGCTTAATAGTGTTGGAATGTCACTTTCATATGATAGAGTAATGCAACTTTCCACAGCTTTAGGCAATTCAATATGTGACCAATATGTCGCCAACAATGTTGTTTTTATCTGCTAAACTTAGACATGGTATGTTTACTACAGCTGCAGTTGATAATATAGACCACAATCCCAGCTGTTCTACAGCCCAAGGTTCGCTGCATGGTACTTTTGCTCTATTCCAGCATCCTTCAAAGGCATATGAAGTTTGGGGCGACCAGTTACACCTATCAATACATTGACATCAAATAATGAATAAAAACTATGGAAATATTTTTCATTCAACATACATATTATTCTGTTTGCCTATTAGCTATATGTGTTATACTTGTATACGTCTATTGCGACTGAATAATGCTGGTACATGCATGCTAAATTGGATTTTCTGTCGTCTGTCAAACTGCTGTTGTTGGAAATGTTCATAAACTCATTAAAATAGATATGGAAATTGTTTATAAAATTCGAATGGATTTATGTATCATCATTCCTATTAATGATGTGGCCTTTAACAGACTTATACATATGTAGGCATTACATACTGACCATGGTACACGATGATAATATCTAAATACTAATCCAACACTTAGTAATCTGTTAGTGAATAACATTAGCATGTATGTTTTTATTAAAGTGTTAAAGAATTGTGATATTATATATAGCTACCATTATGCACATAATCATGTTAATATACATGTATAAACTATATAACATGTAGCATACATGTATTATATTAGCATGTATTAACAAGTTTTAGCATGACATGCATATACTTTTAACTACATGTATGTACTAGCACATGATAGCTTCAGCTAATGTATGTACTTTAACACATGATACATTTGCATGTGGTTGAACCATGAAAGCGATGTGCTTCAATCTGAGAAGTTTTGATTGCTTTTGGAACAGGAAAAAGTTTCCGGTACCTAGCTGTTAACGGAATTTCAAACATCCTTGGTCCGTCAAAATCTCGAGCACTGCTTTTCTTCCATGCTTTCTCTGGGTGCGATCAAGTGTCTTCCTTTGCCAACAAGGGTAAAATTCAGCATGGGAAACATGGTCAAACTTTGATGAGGTGACTCCCACGTTTGAAAGATTAAGTACACATCCTGAGGTACAATCTATTTTATCTTCGAAGGATGACAAAACAAGTAAACGCATATAGATGAGGCTAGGAGATATCTCTTTACAAGAAAAGGTAGATCAATTGAAAACAATCCCCCAACAGAATCAGCTCTGGTAGAACCTACCAAAAGAGCAGTGTATCAAGCTGGATATTGTTGGGGACAATGTTTGAATCTTTCGCCTCAAAACCTGAAACCTGAACAATGGGGATGGACTCCAAATCATGACCAAATATGGGTACCTTATTGGACGTCTCTGCAACAAGCATCCATTTCGTATTCGGAACTCATTAAGTGTGGATCTAAAGTGGAAAATGGATGTCGAGGAAGGTGTAAATGTAAAAGGGCGGATATGTTATGTACATCTTTATGCAAATGTGGTGGTGGTTGTGACCGAGATTAAACGTAGACTTACGCAAATTATCCGCCATTTTGAATATTATAACAGCATTGAATATACTTTAATTGTCAAATATACAGTAGACATGTAGTTAGTAACATTAGAACACTAATAAACTGAAAATAACCGTCTGCTATATTTATTAGTCGTTGGTTAACATATTTTTATAGTACCAGATTTGTCATTTCGAGTGTGTCCGCCATTTTGAAAATGGCGGCCATCTTGGATATTTTTGAAGGTGGGTCCGTATCTAATTTGGACCCTTATACATTCAACTATCATCATACCAAGTTTCATGCTTTTATCCCCAAACCCACAATTTTGGTCAACAATGTAACGAAACTGCCGGACTATAACGATCACTTCACTAAGTCGCGAACAAAACAATTGACACCCAATGCACTTCTCAAAAATGCCTTTATACTAATTGTGATCGTAACATACGATATTGTTGGTGGTAGCGTGCTGAATATTGTATAAATTTCGTCTATTTCTTTCTAGACTTTGCATTACGTTTTTGTGCCTGAAACACGCAACGTAAACGTAAACGCTGTGACTATAGGTGTTCTAATGCCACCTCCATCTCTTTTATACCAGTTTAATACCATTTTAAGATCAAATTATGACTGCCAGAACTCGTCCTATGCATATTATTGATCATATTGGAGGTTTCAATGGGATTCCCCCTAATTCCTTTATTAGTTATCACTGCGCGAATATTTGCATTAATAAATACCGTCATGACGTACGTTATGGATTGCAGAACTAGTATTGGTACATGTTGCGTATTTCTATCCATAACGTTTGAATGTCACCAAAACGTCTGTGAACAGTGTTTTGACATATCATGATATATTGATGGGGTTTTAAACAGAAAGTTTAACCAGAAGTGATACTATAAGCAGTGAAAGTAATGACACCAACTGGAAATCAAAGCAAAACCAAATTAGGTACACACGAACGCCAAAATGAAAGTCTTGTAACAAACAATGCGGGGAAGTCTGGGCCAGGTAGACTTGAACCTGGATTTTTGGTATACAGTTTTTTTCTATTTTGATTATGATTTAACACATATTCAATTTATAAAATCAGGTGGGTGCATCAGGATTACCCGTGGGCAATTTTTTATTGCCGTTTCTTGTTATAATGGTCAAACGGCCCTATATACCTGAAATACAACACATTTTAAAGGTTAAAACTCATCAGTTAAACTCACTGTATCATGAAGTCATGTTTATTTCTTGAACAAATTGATAGGAAATGATATACAGTACTTGTTTTTCCAACAAATTTATTACTGTAACATATGTTTCTCTTTCTAATCGTGGTATTTTACGTTACCAAAGTGCATTTGGTTACAATACATATTGGTATTTTCTCATTACTAATCTGTTTTACTATTTAAATGCATCAGTTTGTGTTTTATATATACTTCTTTAGAATATATTGGTACATGATCACGTTTTGGACATCACTATGATAAATGAAAACTCCGTTACTACACTATAAATTGTATAAAACAACCGATTAACAAATGACACAATTATTTGTTGTAATCTGAAGCATTAAGTGTTATTTCCAAAAAGGAAAATAACACTAATTAATTTTGACACGCAATCACGAATCTTCTAATACAATTACCTAATTTTGAAAAATTGCTATTTTTTCGTGAAAAAAATCAACAGGGTGTATTGGACTGAAACATACGTTACCATAGTTTTAGAGAAAGTATAGCATACATCACATGTTATAAACATTATAATAAGTAGATAAGGCCATATCCATTACACTCTATTGGGATCTACATTGGAACACATCCGTAAGGTGATGTTGGAGGGTTCAAAAGTTGAAAACAAACATACGTTACGAAACAAACGTTACGAAACAAATGTACTGAAGGAGGTTCCAACGCTCAAAACAATGATGTACGGGTATTTTACGGGTACTGTAAGACTTTTTATGACAGGTGTCATCTTTGAGTACATGGCCATACTGTTGCAAATAGGTGGGGCTGACGATATTGCTGATTGTTGACATCTTTGCAAACGATTTTGACCATTAAATACCAAGTGTGAAATAAGTACTCCTTGTGAATGTTGTAGATCACTGGATCTTTTATTTTAAACATACATATGAGCTGTGTCGTGAGATTGCCGACCTTGTGGGCAAAATGACGTCACGCCAAAAGCAGACGACAAAGTTGCGTGTCGAAAACGTCGTAATTGGCACCGTGCGATTATCGCTTTTTGATTATTTAACCCGTACATCCTCCTCAACTATGAGCGTAACCAATGTCGTTGTGTAAACAAAGACGGACTAAGTTAGCGCATTGTGTATTAAACATGTTTAATTGTTTTAATATAAAATGTCTGAGGTTAAGATTTAGATTTTCAACTCACAGAAGCAGTGTAGAAGCGAGTGAGAACACTAATAGTACATCACAAATGTCATTATGACGACAGTACATTATAATATACATCTGTAGCAACACAAGGTACAACACTTTCAAACTACATACACATTATACACAGAAAAAAACCCTGCAAAATGCACAAGTACAAGCAAAAACATACAAGGACCAGAAAAAGAAATTTACATATAGAGCCAAACAAACATTTATCAGAACAACACATTTGAAGAAAAAACAACATACATAAGTATACGTGACAACATATTAGGACATACAACTACAGAAACCTGTCGAGTGTGTGGCTGTGTTACCATCTATAAGTTTATCAGCATTTCATCACAAAACTATTAATTAAATTCACCACATTGAGTCCTTGTCTTGCCGAAACGAAATACAAGAGAACGACGGAAGTTGAATCATAAATTACATGTACATTAAGAAAGAATTAAGAAATCTTAGCACAGGCATCTGTAACAAAACGTTTATGTACATTAAAACTAGGATACTTGTAGTTCAATAACAGCTTGAAATTAAGATTGAATTTACACTATCCACAAGAAATAGTCAGACATAGGTATATAATGAGAATGTCAATTCTATTACAATACACACATACGGCACAATGTTTTTAAAACCGTTAGAGAAGTGTCGACCCTGTCTTGGTCAATTGCTAGGCACAACAACTTTGAGCACTGATCATGTGTAATGTAATGATCAAAGGATAGCTAATTATATAATATTAATTTCAGTGAACCTTCATATAAACTATGAATAAATACAGGTTACACTATAACTGACAGTTATAAGTGAATATATACTAACACCAGACAGCTAAGTCAGTATCATAAGGAAGTGTAAATTTAATATATGTCTGGGTGGTTAATACCATGTTAGTGGGGAGTTCAGTCAGTCAGTCAGAGTCAGTTAAGTTAAGTTAGAGAGTTGAGAAGTAGAGTCGAGAGAGACCAGTTGGTGCGGGCCGTCAACAAGCGAGTAGCTTGGGCCATAAGCATGGACAGTATGTTTATGAGTATGAAAAGTTGACTTATACTGTGAACCTGAGAAGTACTATACGATGTTTATGAACTGTGTAACAAACTAATAAAACCACTATACGAACACTACGAGTTACGTTATTTACCAAATCATAAGGACTACGTAACACATGTATGTTCAGCAAGGTAAAAGTCTGAAACATCCCTTCCTTAATTAGCACATTCCATAAGATATACCTATATGTATTGTTTACACTACATTATGTACATATTTGCTGAATTACAATATTCTCAACAATATAATCGCAAAGTGAGCTTTCTCTGGATATACCTGTGACAAGTATTTACCAATTGTGCGCGTAATTTTGTGACGCAGGGGAGATAAGTGTATACTTTTACGAGATAATTGCCATACAATACACGGATTACTTGCCGATGTCTCGGTCTATCATAGGCATTATACTAGAATAGATTGGCGACCAGGTAGTAGAACATGTTTATACAGAAGATTTTTCCAAGCATGTTTGGCTGGAAATGTACCATATAGTTATGTAACATATATTGTAAACTGTATTTATGTAGAAGCCTGTATGCCCTGGTTTGCTCTATGCGTATATGGATTAATCCGCAGATCGTGTTAGAATTGATAGTTAATACTAATTTATTTTAGGTTGAGTGTGGAACAAGTTTTTTCCACTTATATCAATCACTTTCGACACCTCATTCCTGATGTTATCCATCGCCATAAGGATATAAGAGAAGAGAGGTTAGTTGCCTCTTTTTGCTGACCGTCTAGCAAGGGAATTACTGGCAACATTTTTTATTTCGTGGTCAGTCATCGAACCCGAGACTTCCCGCACTCAAAGCCGATACTCAACCACTCGGCTATCGAGAAGGAGGTATTTTTTTCTTATTTGTTATTTTATCTAGAGTCATGTGAATTTCTAGGAATTGCGAAAACACTACTAGAGGAATACCATACCATGTGGTGTTTATTCATATAAGTAATCGTTTGTCATTTGTATGTTTCAGACTGCGTTCATTGGTAATAAACAATATACAGCCAAATAGAACTAGATCTTATTTATGAACGCAACTGTAAAGACATCATCTAATCATGCCTGCTGTTTCCTGCCCAATCGATGACTGTGAGTACACAACGTCAGATCTCGACGCGGCTATAGTGGCAGCGCTAATCACGGCGCACACTGTCACCCACACTCAGAACACTGGTATTGCTGCTAAAGTGGAAAAAGTTAAGAGGCCAACAATCACCGCCGCTGGCACCAGCGAGGAATGGGCCTACTTCGAATCTCGATGGAAAGACTATGTTAGTGCTACTAAGATAACAGGACATGATAGAGTCGTACAACTATTGGAATGTTGCGATGAACCATTGTGCAAAGACTTAACACGATCAAATGGTGGAAGCCTCACAGACAAGTCAGAAAATAATATTATAACATTGATTAAAAAACTTGCAGTACGTGAGGAAAATACAATGGTGGCACGTGTCACACTGCATAATATGCGGCAAGACAGAACTGTTCCCAGCTTCGGCGCACGTTTAAGAGGACAAGCCGGCATCTGCAAGTTCGACATTAAGTGTCCTGGTTGTGACGGCAGTGTGAATTACACAGAAGCTATTATTCGGGATGTGTTAACTAGGGGTATTGCACACCCAGAGATACAATTAGACCTACTAGGGGACAAAAATCAGGACAATGTCCCTTGAGGATGTGTTTAAGTTTGTTGAAGCTAAAGAGGCTGGCAAGAGGTCAGCATCTAGACTACTTGACTCCCATCGTGCAGAGGCAGTTAGCAGTACTTACAAATAGTCTAAAAGTGTTGCTATCAAAGACAAACATGATTCTTGCTCAATCTGTGACAAAAAAGGACATGGTAAACGCTCCCCGGCTCGTGTTCGCAAAACGGAATGTCCTGCATACGGACATCGATGTGACATTTGCAACCGTAACCACCATTTTGAAACCGTCTGTCGTAGTAAGGATAAGCCAATGTCTAAAGACAATCGAGTATTCAATGAAAGTGCTGTATTTGATGCATTATGTACCATAAACAATACCCCTACACAAACCAATAAGTGTGACAATACATTGTTCGATAATTCATGCACATTATCCGACAACGGACTATCAGAAAGAATTATCTCACTTGATCACCACATCTATGACAAGCTCTCTAACACATGGATGGATAAGGCAGCGTTCTAAACCTCAATCAACTGTCAATGTAACGGTCAAGGTGTCTGCGGATGATTATGGTGCACTTGGTTTCAACTATCACGACAGACTCGAACTGCTACCATCCCTGCCATGGCTGATACTGGTTGCCAGAGTTGTTTGGCCGGTTTAAAGGTGATTCACAAACTTGGATTACGCGAGTCGGACTTGATCCCTGTCACAATGCGGATGCACACAGCCAACAATGAGGGTATTCGCATCCTTGGTGCTACCATACTTCGTCTGTCAGCTAGGAATGACGGAGACAATGTTATTGAAACACGGCAAATAACATACATTACAGACTCATCGGACAGACTGTTCTTGAGCAAAGACGCTTGTATTGCCCTAAGGATCATATCAGCCACATTACCTCAAATTATAACCGTGTCCTATCACCCAGACAGTACAGCGGTGCTACAGGATACTTCACCTTGTGACTGCCCAAGACGTCAGAACACGCCACCACCTCCGACCACCTTACCGTTTCCCGCTACTGAGAGTAACATGTCAAAGATACAAAGCTACCTACTTGACCTCTACAAGGCGAGCACATTCAACATATGTGAACACCAGACACTCCCGCTTATGGATGGGCCAGCTATGAAGCTGATGGTTGATCCCCAGGCTGAACCAGTTGCTCATCATACACCAGTGCCTGTGCCTCTTCATTGGCGAGATGCGGTGAAAGCAGGAATTGACCAGGATGTTCAGCTTGGTGTAATTGAACATGTACCTGTGGGTTAACCAGTGACATGGTGCCACAGAATGGTAGTGTGTGTGAAGAAAAATTGTACTCCAAGACGCACTGTTGACTTCCAGGCCATTAATGCTCATGCCACCAGGGAAACGCACCATACACCATCACCCTTCCACCAGGCTCGTCTAGTCCCGTGCAACAAAAAGAAAACAGTCCTTGATGCATGGAATGTATATCACAGTGTGCCAATTCGTATGGCGGATCGTCACCTTACCACCTTCATCACACCATGGGGCAGATACAGGTACAAAACTGCTCCACAAGGATATATAGCATCAGGTGATGGATATACAAGGCGCTACGATGAAATTGTGTCAGATATCCCCAACAAAACCAAGTGTGTTGATGATGTGCTCCTATGGGCCGATACAATAGAGGACAGTTCCTTTCAAGAAGTACAGTGGCTCGACACCTGTGGTCGCAACGGTATTACCCTAAACCCCGACAAGTTCGTATTTGCTGAAGACAACGTAGAGTTTGCTGGATTTGAGATAACGCCCGATAGCGTACGACCATGCCAGAAGTACCTACGTGCAATTATGGAATTCCCAACACCTAAAGATATCACTGATGTCAGATCCTGGTTTGGTCTTGTAAACCAGGTTTCATATGCCTTCAGTATGACACAGAAAATGTTACCATTTCGACAACTACTGAAATCAGATGTCCCCTTTGAATGGAATGAACAGCTTCAGAGTCTGTTTGATGAATCCAAGGCTGTCATCGCTAGTGAAATAGAAGAAGGCGTCAGAATATTCGATCCAAGCAGACCGACATGCCTGGCCACTGACTGGTCGAAAAATGGCATTGGATTCTGGTTGTTACAGAAACACTGCTCATGCACTGGTGCTCAACCGTTCTGCTGTCACTCAGGAAAGAAAATCACAATCGTAGGAAGTAGGTTTACACACCCAGCTGAATATCGGTATACACCCGTGGAAGGTGAAGCACAGGCACTGGCAGACTCCCTTGATAAGGCAAGATATTTCGTACTTGGCTGCAAGGACCTCATCATCGCTGTGGATCACAAACCTTTACTGCGAATCTTCAACGACCGATCGCTGGAGGATATCAGTAACTCTCGTCTCAGAAACCTCAAGGAGAAGACTCTCCGATACCGCTTTCGCATGGTGCATGTACCAGGTGTCAGCCACCTAGCCGCCGATTGCGACTCACGTCATCCTATAGGTGAACCACATAAATACTTCCTGTCGGACGATGTCGCTGTTATTCACTCCACCACCATTATGACGGGTCTACGCACACCTGCCCCGGACACACCCACCATAGAAGATGCCAATTCCACATCTGCTGTCTCTACGCTGGATACCCTCAGCATGAAATCCGTCACTTGGGACAGAGTTCGCACTGCTACTGCAAGCGACAACACCATGCACACCCTTAGCCAGTTGGTGGAGTCTGGTATGCCTGAATTCAGACATGAACTACCAAAACGGCTTCGTGAATACCACCTATTCAGGGACAATTTGCACATTATTGATGGCGTCATCTTATATAAAGATAGGATCGTAATTCCACCTTTGCTACGAGAGGAAGTCCTTGCTGCTCTTCATGCTGCACATCAGGGCGTCACATCGATGACAGCAAGGGCTGAGGCCTCCATCTTTTGGCTTGGTATTACCCCAGCCATCACTGCCTTACGAAGTACTTGTAACCAGTGTAATCGTAATGCGCCATCCAACCCATGTGCTCCACCCACTTCTATGACGAATCCAGACTACAATGCGTATGTGCAGACTTTTTCCACTATCGCGGCTGAACTATCTAGTGGAACTAGCATCTGACGGTGGCCCTGAGTTTACTGCTGTTGCTACACGTAGATTCCTGCAAGAGTGGGGCGTACATCATAGGCTGTCATCTGTCGCATTTCCGCATAGTAATTGCCGAGCTGAAGTGGGTGTCAAAACAGTCAAACGTCTGCTCACAGACAACACCAGTGATCTGAACACGGACGCATTCCAACGTGCGATGCTCCAGTACAGGAACACTCCCGACAGAGACACAAGAATCTCACCTGCCATGTGCATCTTTGGAAGGCCTATACGCGACTTCATACCCATTCCACCTGGTCGTTATCTGCCACATAACACTTGGCGAGAAACATTGGCAACTCGAGAAGATGCCCTGCGGAATCGTCACATGAGAGATGCTGAACGTTAATCAGAACATACAAAACGTCTCCTACCACTTGTTATCGGGGACCATGTACGTATACAAAACCAAGTTGGTCCCCATCCACTTAAATGGGACAAGACAGGCATTGTCATAGAAGTCAGGCAATTTGACCAATACGTGATTAAGGTCGACGGATCAGGACGTGTCACTTTGCGCAACAGAAAGTTCCTAAGACAATATGTTCCTGTTAACAAGCTGCCAGCACGTTTGACGATTGACAATGACATTATGTTACGGAAGTATGCTCAACCATCCAGTGACACAACTGTCACACAGGTTAAACCAGAGACACCAGCTAGAGTATCGAACCCTACACCTGGAACTCCTAAGGTTAATTCAAACACAGCAAGTCCGCCTGGCACACCAAGTCCGCCAGGTACTCCAACAGCTCCACTAAACACATCTAGTCGTCGCCATCTGGTATTTGATAACGACATGAGCCCCAACACAGATCTGGTTTTGAACACACCAGCACCACCCGTGCAGGTTGATGTGCCTGTAGAGACACGCCGGTCTACTCGCAACATTCGGAAGCCTGAATGACACAAGGGTTATGACACTTCCACATGAAGAGATACGACAGTGAATAAGAGACATTTTAAGTCATAATTAACAGCTATGTTAACATAACCATCATGTTTTCGAAGTGATTTTATACTTAAATCTTTACCATTGACACTCACATAGACAATGTGCTAGTACATGTATATAGCAAAGACTTGGGGAGATAGAGGAATACCATACCATGTGGTGTTTATTCATATAAGTAATCGTTTGTCATTTGTATGTTTCAGACTGCGTTCATTGGTAATAAACAATAAACAGCCAAATAGAACTAGATCTTATTTAACTACAAATAGTATATGTGATTTCTTTAATGATTTGCAACGTTATTCTAGGGGATTCATTCATTAGTGGCAGTAAGTTGAAAGTTGAAACCGAAATTCTCATTTTAATATGTAAACGTTACATTTAACTTACAATAGTCCAGCTTAGCGCATGTTAAGATAGAACATTTATAATAGCAACGAAGATGAGAAAGAATCCGGAAGTCAAAAAAACGTTTGCACAATACTTTTTCACGGTGGGGAAACCACGTGACCAAAAGCGGTGCAGTGCACGATTTTCGACCCAAAATAACGTTGACTCAGGTAGGTTTTTTCACTCTAACTTCTTTGATACACCATTGTTTTTAGTCAGATAGCGCGCATAAACCCCGTAATTGAAAGCGGTTTCATTGGCTTTATGGATCTTGATGCAATTCTACTCCGTTTTTACGTAATCCTTGCCCAACCATTTCCAAATTTGTGAAATGTTTAGATAACGTACACTTCAGTTCGCAAATTATGCATGTAGCACAGCTTCTGTGGCAAATATTCTGTCAAATTATGGATTAAATGGAAGGTAGTTAATATTCTAAGCAGTGTGTGAAATATAAAATATGCCTCTTAAGAAACTTTGGAAATATCATCATACGAAGGGTTTGGTAACGTACACTTTGCCATATTTCTGAAGGTAACGTACACGTAAAATGTTTCATTTCTAACAATCGAACTGAATACTACAATTTAACTCGTCGATTAATAAATAGTTTATAGGTAAGCCCGACTGAATACAAACAAATAATCTATACCCGCATAAACATGTTTATTCACAAATACAAAGTTTTTGAAGTCATATATTTGCAATAACAAATAGGCCTTCTCGAGGATTTTTTTGCTTTGAAATGTGGACTGTATATATAGAGTGGTTAAAATATTGTGTAATATTATAACATGGTGAGATAAACATCACTAGATCTATAGATAGTATTCGACCTCTTAGCCGTAACCTTCGAATATTTACTATATAAAGTATATAGCTAAAAGTGCAGTCACGACTCAATACTCGTCTTCGATCTATAAACATCAATACTTCTAGATGATATATCTATAGTCTGCCGACGACAACACTACAGTTACTTTTGTTTGCAAATACAAATAAAAATGTATTGTGGTTTATAGTCATTTTCGTTAGAAAACAAAGGATTTTGTTATCATCGAACTATATAGATGTTGATCGAAAACGAGTAATGCGTCATGACTGAATTTTCATATAGTTTATACACAAAGGTTCTATAGATCTATATCTCTCTCTTCGTAATACACGCGAGTAATAAACATTCAAATGAGGCATATACAAGGGCGAGTCACTTTATTTATGTATGTATACATGTGTATTATACACATTGTCAAACATGTAGAAGAATAAATTTTTAAAATAAAATAAATTTTACATCCAATTACGAGCCCTCTTGGGCATATATAAGCACACAATAACAGATGTACACGAACATTAGAGCTATAACGAAACACGAAATGTACTTACGGAACATCTGACAACTACGGTCGTTTCGGCTAATTCTGCGCATTGGGGAATTCTGCGCAACTTAATTTGCATATTCCAGGGATCGTTTTTCTTTGGACCTCGAGTGTTTTTGTGCATGTTTGTTACTTATGAAAAGTCTTACCATCACAAAAACGGCATCGGATTACGAATAAGATTGGGACGAAATGTACTAGCGGAACATCTGACAACTACAGTCGTTTGGGCTAATTCTGCGCATCGGATAATTCTGCGCACATTAATTTGCATATTGTAAGATTATTGAAAATGCTTTCCATAGAATCAATGCATGGGAAATAGGTTGATACCCCCTGACCCTAACTTTGGTATTTAGAGTCTTATGTCATGGGTCAACGTGCTCGCGGTATAATTCTCTACACTTACCGAAATCATCTTGGTTTAGTTTATTTACACCATGTTATAAATAATATATTTTCAGCTCTGCACGTCAGAACTTCTTCTAGAAACCTTTGATACAGTACCGACCAAAGCTCGATCATGATCAACAGTAGTTGATAAAAAAACATGTAGGAAGATTTATCAACACCAGAAGTGGACTTGATCAAAATTTCACCAGCACCATTGAATGGCCTCAAACATTATGTATACAGTACTGGTACAAGCACACATCTTGACAGTTCGATGACAACACATGGTCTGAACATAACCAATAGTCTATATTAACAGTTCCATGGGTTTCAGTGTCAACCCGCAATCTACGATAAATAATGAACATCCCATATTTGGTCACCCAGCAGACAAGCAGACATTCGCAGTATTTACAAACTTGGTGCACGTGTGATGGTTATGAATAATTAACCTCAAAAATCACACGACATTGTCAAGAATTATACCAAGCCCGTCAAGTTGTGTTCACGTTGAAACAGTTGACCTGGTGATATCCTGTGGCTAGTTTCCGTCACTTGTTAAAAGGGACGTAGTCGATTCGTTTTGAATCAAATAATCTTTGCGAACACATTGTGGTACTTTATTTTTGCCGATACTTCATTATGCACCTGTTGAAATCTCTATGTAGATGTTTAGAGGTAGGAACGGGTAATATTCTTCCTGTTCTGTCAAACTTTGACCAGAAAATTGTCAATGTTGATCCACATGTGGAGATGTTGGTGGTTCCTTGTGGAAAGGACTTTAAGGTAATGGCAAGTCATACCATTCCATAAAATTTTCCAATCATGTTGATTTTCTTCCACAGGTGGAAAGGTTGGTGTTACCTTGTGGAAAGGTATAGAAAACATGCCAGGAAAACTTGTTAGGTGAATCGGCTGCTGTAAATGACATTTAGACAACAATATTTAAACACTCTTAAGAAAGTATTATTTATTCAATGTATACATGTATGTTTTGTTATTACAGTACAGTATATTTGTATATAAAATGCACTTATTAAACCATAATAAAATATTGCGTTTAATACGTATAATTACTGTCTGTTGATATATATCCTACTTTAACACTAACAGAATAATGCACATTTCTACACTCCACCATTTTTATCTAGGTTCTCTAACCAGATCAGGTTGGTTTGTAATCCAACTGACAGCCTGCTATCAAAGAGTAGCTGATGTGGTAGAAAACCATTGGTAGAAATTATGTTATTGAAATTGCAAGACAAACTATAGCCCGAAACAAATTAACCTGGTCCTCGACCTTTAAGCATTAAGGTTTTTGTGCAGAATAAATCAAATTTTGCAAGAAAGTCATGCCTTGTTGAAGGTGTATAGAAGTAGTTTTATAAAACCTCATATACATTCATTATCTTAATCGCTGATAAAAACAAAGGCAGACATTAAATTATAGTTGAGCAATCAACTGTTCAATTATGCAATGAAATAGAAAGTTTGAGGACCAAGTTCATTTGTTATATATCTCTCAGTCTGGAATTACTAGAATGTCTGTACCTTCAGCTTGGAAGGTAGACAGTACTCTGGAGTGCTGTCACAGATAGAAAATGGTATCAAACTTCTGACAATTGGAAAAAGAACTTAAAAGTCAACATTCACCATTAACACAGGGAACTTGAAATCTGTACTACGTAGTCAAGAGACTCAACTGACTCGACAGTGTTTCAACCCTGATTTCATCATGAGCCGATACATAAAATTCATGAAAACATCACATTGTTATCAGACAATGAATATACATTTTTAGTTTTACAATAATAGCACATTTAACACTTTACTCCATATATGACTATATAAGACTAGTTTAACTGTATACACCATATACACTGAATTACATAAATGAATAGACAATCCCCTTTAATAAAACCTTGCACTTCATATCCATTGCCACCAGGGTAAGAGGGAATCCATTTTTTTCTTTTGTATGTCGGAACAGAAGTATGGGTACTAATTTCAGATCTTCTGTCAGAAATAATCAAATGTGTTTGTTCAGACGACTGTACATGTGTTTGTAAATGAGACCATGACCAGTCGTCATTGCGCTGGAATTTCATGTAAACTGGTTTTCGGTTTCCTGGCATACTCCGGTCGCTCATGAAGATCTGCCTCTCCTAAAGATTACCTCTTCTTCAGAGTAGTAGATCACTAGGTGGTATAGGTCTGATTGAACCTGAAATGAGAAGTAACATGAACAAGTTAATCCTTGATCACACATATACAGCCTTGACAAGCTTTCTGTCTCGAAGTGGCTGCTTTTTAACATCTGACTTTCCAGCCTGGCTGAGTGTGCATAACGGGAAAGTTATTAAGTAAGTAAGTACAATCAGTGCTGATATAGAGAGTTAACATTATTGACATAGACATCAACGTCAGGGCCAGAAAAGTCAACTGAAATGACACTAAATAGATTTTAACTATACAAATTACTTTACTTAACCCTATATATTTCAATTATAGAAAAAATTTGTAAGTGCACGTTACCTTATGAAATATCGCGTGTACGTTACCTTCAGAAATATGGCAAAGTGTACGTTACCAAACCCAGCGTATGATGATATTTCCAAAGTTTCTTAAGAGACATATTTTATATTTCACATACTGCTTAGAATATTAACTAGCTTCCATTTAATCCATCATTTGACAGAGTATTTGCCATAGAAGCTGTGCTAGATGCATAATTTGCGAACTGAAGTGTACGTTATCTAAACATTTCACAAATTTGGAATTGGATGGGCAAGGATTACGTAAAAACGGAGTAGAATTGCATCAAGATCCATAAAGCCAATGGAACCGCTTTCAATCACGGGGTTTATGCGCGCTATCTGACTAAAAAAAATGGTGTATCAAAGAATGTAGAGTGAAAAAATCTACCTGAATCGACGCTGTTTTCGGTCGAAAATCGTGCACTGCACCACTTTTGGTCACGTGGTTTCCCCACCGTGTTTATAGTGTTTATGACATTTTCCGTTATTCGGCCCCGAGCAGTGTTCGTTTGTTTCCGGTACTTTACGTAAAGCAGAAAATAAACGAAGAGTTTTTTTTGTTTTTTAACGTGTGTCAAAGACCTATTTTAGGTCTTTGCGTGTGTAAGTAAGTAAGTAAGTAAGTAAGTAAGTAAGTAAGTAAGTAAGTAAGTAAGTAAGTAAGTAAGTAAGTAAGTAAGTAAGTAAGTAAGTAAGTAAGTAAGTAAGTAAGTAAGTAAGTAAGTAAGTAAGTAAGTAAGTAAGTAAGTAAGTAAGTAAGTAAGTAAGTAAGTAAGTAAGTAAGTAAGTAAGTAAGTAAGTAAGTAAGTAAGTAAGTAAGTAAGTAAGTAAGTAAGTAAGTAAGTAAGTAAGTAAGTAAGTAAGTAAGTAAGTAAGTAAGTAAGTAAGTAAGTAAGTAAGTAAGTAAGTAAGTAAGTAAGTAAGTAAGTAAGTAAGTAAGTAAGTAAGTAAGTAAGTAAGTAAGTAAGTAAGTAAGTAAGTAAGTAAGTAAGTAAGTAAGTAAGTAAGTAAGTAAGTAAGTAAGTAAGTAAGTAAGTAAGTAAGTAAGTAAGTAAGTAAGTAAGTAAGTAAGTAAGTAAGTAAGTAAGTAAGTAAGTAAGTAAGTAAGTAAGTAAGTAAGTAAGTAACGACTTTATTTATAGTGGATAACATATTTGGCAGAGCCAATGTACAATATGGTCCAATGTGTGATTCAAATGCAGAGTAAATGTCAAATTCCGGAAAAGTACGTATGATACCGATCTCCGTTATTCGGTTGATTCCGAGCAGTGTTCGTTTGTTTCCGGTACTTTACGTAAAGCAGAAAATAAACGAAGAGTATCTTCATTTAAAATGTTAGTATAGACTAACATTCACCCACCCCCTCGTTTCGTTTATTTGCTTTTATTTATCCTCGCCACCGGATAATCCATATGGGCGAGGCCCCCAGAAGAGGTTAGTCACTTTAGTGTTTGGGGGATAGTGCATGATACAGAAGATGCTCCAGTTCCAGAAGCATCCCTGGTTCTTTTACGTGCCGATGTAAAGCATCATACACGGGACCTCGCTTAACGTCTCGTCCGAAAGACTGTTAATAAGTTAGTTATGTTAGGTGGGAAACACTGAAAAGCATTTCTGTTTTGAACGTCTGGAGTAGGGATCGAACCTTCAGATCAGCAGTCAGTAGCCCTTAGCACTAGACCACTTGACGCTGCTGAACAGAATACACAATTATGATACGCTCTTTGACCGTTAGAGTTGCTCCACTTTTAGAAAACTACATCATAGTACATGTAGAATTTTAGGTTATTTTCTATTTCATTGTAAATTTAAGAAATAAATTCAGTTATTTAAGAATAATTTGGAAAAATGGATATTTTTAGGGGAACAGAACGGAGAGCATATCATGACCGTGCGACCACATACACGCGTCAAGTTTGTTCGTCTCCAAAAAGAGACAAACAGAAATAAAAGCATAAAGACGAAGTTGCTTTAGACAAAGACGAGCTCTAGGGCCACCCCTTCTTATCTAGGAGGGAAGAAGGGATGTAGGGAAACAACCAAAGAGCAAGCCCTGCAAAACAGACTACGCGAAATGCTTGGCAAGTTTGTACTACGAAGAAAACAAACACTTTAGACTGCTAAATGACTGCATGAAGACTTCGGTCTTTGAATGGATTGATAAATATGTATGTCAGATAATTCGAATCTTATAGCGTATGTGATGTATTTTAATGGAGCACTTACGCTTGAAATAAATACTATATAGACAAAGTTTTGTTTCACTTGACTGTTAATTTAAATAGATAAAACAAAAATAAAAATATCTCAGATTGTATTTTTACCATCTTATTGTTAAAATTCATACCCAGGTGCACATAATGTACACTAAACGTAGCCACACAAAAAGTCTAGTCAGCACAACCATTTTCACACCATTTCATACGTGTTACATTCCATTGTCAAATCTAATACGCAGTGATCTCCCCTTACAGAGGTCGGACATCTCTACATTTCCCCAATGCGGAGTCCAATAACAGAACAAGATATTTACAAAGACAAGAAACAACGAGGGTCGCTGACAGGATTTGAACCACCATCCCCTGGACCACAAGTCCATCGCCGTAACCACTCCGGCGAGTCCATGGTACTGTTTTATCAAAGAACTTACGGAAACCGTAAACTTACGATCAAATTTAAATTCTTCATGATGTGTTTACAATTATAAATTGTGGTAAATGGAGCTGCAATATTAATAGTGATTTAATTACTGAACCCCTACAAACCACGTCCGTCACGAATTTGCAGTTTGTTAAAGAATTATAAATAATTTAAATTTGAGCGTAACTTTAATATTTTCGTAAGTGCTTTGATGAAACAGTCATATTTGTAGGACTATCACTCGGGCATTATCGCTCCGTTAAATCACACTGTATCGGCAACACGCACTGAGTCCGGTTTAACGATGCGGGTCCGGCTTACGTAACGCAAATGATTCGGCTAATAATTTAGATGGACATAATCCCCTAACTGGCACCTATCCACATACCAAGTTTCATAAACATAGCTTTGAAACTGTTTGAGTTATGACAGGATCCAGATTTGGGACATATTTTCACTCTTTCCGTCTCCTTAGCAATTTTGTCAGAATCAAAATATTTTTAGATTGAAAACATAAACATTGTTTTCATCAATCTTTTAAACGCATCAACTCATAAAGTATTTAAAGGAATGTACATTCGTAAATGAAGTTGAGGAATGTCCTTTACAACTGTCTAAGAAGCTGTTTTAATTACCATACAGAAAAGGAAACTGGCGTATATAGTAAAGTTAATGACGCTGCGTTATGTTATTATGAAGCCATAATTGTCACAGAAAATTAATTTTTCACTCGTAGATACGGCACTCATGAAAATATCGATTTCTGTGATCACTCAGTGACATAAAATTGGATCTTGCATCAAAGTTAACAAATATCCAGTATGTAATATGCTGACACATTCACTACAACTAAGTCATGTTTATCAAAAATGGCATTTTAGCCATTATCTATTCATGACAGATATTTGCAGTGGATATATTAAACTGACAATACAGTGATCTTACAATATCCGGTGTAGGGTATACAACAGTGGTCTTACAATATCCGGTGTAGGGTATACCACAGTGGTCTTACAATATCCAGTGTATGGTATACAACCGTGGTCAAACAATATCCGGTGTACAGTATACAACAGTGGTCAAACAATATCCAGTGTATGGTATACAACAGTGGTCGAACAATATCCAGTGTAGGGTATACCACCGTGATCTTACAATATCCAGTGTAGGGTATACCACAGTGATCTTACAATATCCGGTGTACAGTATACAACAGTGGTCAAACACTATCCAGTGTAGGGTATACCACAGTGATCTTACAATATCCAGTGTAGCGTATACCGCAGTGGTCTTACAATATCCAGTGTAGGGTATACCACAGTGATCTTACGATATCCAGTGTAGGGTATACCACAGTGGTCTTACAATATCCAGTGTAGGGTATACCACAGTGGTCTTACAATATCCAGTGGAGGGTATACCACAGTGGTCAAACAATATCCGGTGTACGGTTTATCACAGTGGTCTTACATGTCAAAATAGCAGGCAATGATGAGCATTTAGAATTTTGTTGAATATTGTTAAAATACGATGTTGATATTGTTACGTTGTGTCGAATAGATTTTACGCACTCTCGGTGTGAGGCATATTCGGCTTGAGACATATTCGATATTCGGCGTGAGACCTATTCGATATTCGGCGCGAGACATATTTGATATTCGGCGTGAGATATGTTCGGCGTGAGACATATTCGGCGTGAGACATATTCGATATTCGGCGTGAGACATATTCGATATTCGGCGTGAGACATGTTCGGCGTGAGACATATTCGGCGTGAGACATATTCGGCACAACAATGTGTACCATCATGCATCAGGATTGAAGAAATGCTTGTTCGTGTTATTCACCGCTTTGAAATAACGTTCGAAAATTGACAGTGGTATATTTGCACTTTTGTTGTGACATGACTCCTTTGTCAAGTTTCGAACGTTATTTCAAATCCTGATTAAGATGTCGTTTTCTTCAATGAACGTTATGTTAACGGCGCATTCCAAATACTGTTCTCGGAACTTGATTAGATCATTCCATAAAGTGAAATATTATAAGCGCAATTAGTATGTTGGTCTTCATTCTCAGCCAGCAATACTCAATGGCATCAGTGTGTCTTTAGATAGTGACAGCTTCTAAATAGATGTCTGCATATGTGCATGATTAAGCTTTAAATTGTTGTAACCACGCCTTCAGGGCAGGGGAACCGATCCATTTTTAACCTTTCTGATGTTTCGCGCCAAAATAACCGGGAACTATACCTCATAGTGACTATACCCATGCAGTATAGGGCGGGGCAATTTGTATGACACTGGGGGGGGGGGGGGGGGGGCGGGGATTTTATGATTCGAAAAAACAAAAGTAAAAATCCCCGCTATTCTCCCGGATTTTTTTGTGGACCTGTTGATACCATAACTAAATGGTCTTTTTTATACCTACATGTCAACCTTTTAGTAAAGTCACAGCTATATATCACCCTCATTTGGCGGAAACAAAAGTCCACTCAGTGACTTGCTCAGCATCTGAAAGCTAAAATCACTGGACAGTTCCCACGCTATCCCCTGCCCTTCCCTAGGGTTGGGGGTCGTAGTTTCAATTGACTGGTGCATAGATTGATAGTATAGAGTAAATGCTTTGGTAGGTTCAGTAAAAAAAGCAAAATAGGTACATGTACAATAGGGTCATAAAAGGGTCATAAAAGCATCAGTTCAGCAATTAAGTCAGTGTACATGTATAAAGGCAAAATAGGTAATAGGTTGACTGGTGTATTACATGCAGTCAGTGCACAAGAATGTCTCTAAGAAGATTTTATCCCGACCTAATTGACTGGTCAATGATCTTCGAGGGAAGAGACAGAAAGTTTGTGTGATACAAGGAAACCTGGTGCGCTGCCCTAGCTCTTCGGGAATAGCTCCTTCTTTCTTTAAAGTGTCTGGTGTATATATCTCTGAGTTTCGGAACTGCCAAAAGCAAAACTACGTTTAACTGTAGTTAGTTTAATCTTTTTATGAGCTTGCGCATTGTCAAAGTTGTAATGCCATTTTTGGCTCTTCTGATTTTTGAAAAAAAGATGAGTTATTGTCATCACTTGGTCGGCGTCGGCCTTGCATGGTTAAGTTTTGTGTTTAGATAAACTTTTTCATAAACTATCAAAGCTATTGCTTTGAAACTTGCAACACTTGTTTACCATCAATACCTGAGCCTGTAAAGCAAGATCAATAACTCTGATCTGCATTGTAAGAATTATTGCCCCTTTTTGGACTTAAATAAAATGCCTTGGTTAAGTTTTGGGTTTAGATCCACTTTTCTCCTTAACTATCAGAGTAATTTCTTTGAAACGTTCAACACTTGTTCACCGTCGCATCAATACCTGACCATGTCAAGCAAGACTCATAACTCTGATCTGCATTTTGCATGAGTTATTGCCCCTTTTGGACTCATACACTATGGGGGCTATTGCTTTGAAACTTTCAACAGTTGTTTACCATCAATACCTGACCATGTCAAGCAAGAACCATAACTCTGATCTGCACTTTGCGAGAGTTATTGCCCATTTTGGACTTAGAAAATTCCTTGGTTAAGTTTTGTGTTTAGGTCCACTTTTCTCATACACTACGTGGGCTATTGCTTTGAAACTTTCACCACCTGTTTACTATCAATACCTGACCATGCCAAGCATGAACAATAACTCTGATCTGTATTTTGCAAGAGTTATTGCCCCCTTTTTGACTTAGTTATCGATATCAGTTAATTCCTTGGTTTTGTGTTTAGGTCCACTTTCCTCCTTCACTGTCGTTATTGTCCTTTTGTTCACCATCAATACATCACTTTTTTAAGCAAGGCTCATAACACTACCCTACTTTATGCAAGGGTAATGGGCCTTTTTTACAGTGACAATGATCAGATGAGCATCTGCACCCGCAAGGCGGTGCTTTTGTTATAGGTGTGGATACAGGCCGGTCAGTCAGATGGGAAACCGGCGGATCAAATGAAAATCTCCCTGACCAAAAATGTCTGTCGGACTGAATAATTTCTGTTGATCTCTTCAGGCTGCATATGACCATCACAGGTCGCCATACACAATGTATTCACTGGTCATCATCAGTGATTTTTTGCCTCTTTGGGAAAGGGTCTGCGTCCGTTCAGATTAGGAATTTTCGCATCGTGACAACATGACATTGGGCAATTTTACGAAGCAGAGAGGCCAAATAAAACATGTGACTGTTTACTGGTTTCTGTGAACTTTAATGTTTGACCTCTTGTCAAAAATGTTTATAACTTTGTCATTTTATGTCTGATTTAGATTTTTTTTAAATGTTCATTGGAATTTCTCCATTCAAATTTGGGGAAATTATAGCCTTTTTGCAATTCGGAAGGTACCGTTTACCGGTAGCAAACAAAGAAGGAAAAAATTGCTGACCATACACAATGTATGCAAAATTAATTTATATCAAACAGTAAAACTTGTAAAGTGCATACATAGAGCAAAAACTATTGACAATAACATGTTAAAAGAAACAATTTTTACCTACCAGGCTACCTATTTTAAACCCCTAATTTAAATTAACCACAGTCAGGAAGGGGAAACTAACAATATTAATGATTTTATTTTAGGCCTAAACATAAAATGGCTTCATTCTAATCAGACTTAATATGTTCTACCAATGCGTGTTTTTTTCTAATATTTCCGGAGCAGCAACTTATTTCTTGAATTTTACGTCATGCCAACTGGACACTATAAATGTGATAATTGCCAATTAGTGATGAGTTTAAGTAAACTATATCATAATTAGTCAACTATTTAAATCAACAATTTCCAGCAGCATCTTTCAAAACATTTTTACTAGATTTCTAACAAATGTGTGCCATGTGGCGGTGCACAGAACTATAGTGTTGGGAATCCCTTAAAATTTCATTATTGATCATCACTCGGTGGTTCCACTAGCATCTGAATCTGAAGGGTCGTTTTGATTGAATTTTACCATTTTATAGGCAAAATACCCATGATTTTAAGAGAAAATGACCATTGAAACCAAAATCTGGAGGGTCAAAATGTGTCCTTTTGGAAATTTCAGGGGTTAAAATCCCTACTCCCGAGTCAAATGGAAGACCTGATTACTTCAAACTAATTGACTGATGATTGACTTATAATCATCTAAATTCCCAGATTCATATTTCATATAACAGAAGCGTTATGTTGTCTTAAGCTTAGACAATCCACCAGCAAAGCCATTTGAGGCTAAAAAAACTGTGTGGTGATAAAATGACACTGTCAAGCGTAATGGATGTTGTGGCTCTAATCCATGACACGCTAGTATGCTGCTGTAACGATGGGTTTAGAAGACCAACCACCTACCGCGGCTCAGTAAGTATATTGGAGCCTTGTAATTATGAAGCATTTAACAGGTGCACCTAAATACCGGTGACACACTACAGTGTATTGCACGGAACATTTTTCTATTTATCAATTAACACTGTCAATTTTTCATAACAATGGGCCTGATCTGTCTAGGCCCCGATCTCCCGAAGCATATCAAGTAGAAATCTCAACTCAAATTGAGATTTTGATAATTTCAAAGTCTGAATTTGAGATAAATATGAATCTTTAACTCTCAAAATTATGCTGTAATAAACTTAGAATAATGTTTCTGTTTTGTTATACCAATTTAGAGTACGTTTTTACATGGAAACAACCTTAAACGGTAGGTGACAAAATTTGAGTTGAGATTGAGCTCAGATTGAGATGTTTCGGGAGATCGGGGCCTGATTTCATTCCTATCATGTATGCAAGGTTTTCATATAATAAGCTGCCTATACATAAAGTTAAATCACAATTGTAAATGCCTCATTCCTTATTAAACTAGCCAATAAGCATTGCAAGCAACACAGAAGACCCCTACTGGTTTGAAGCCATGACCCTTGAAATTATTTTCAATGATTCTGTTGCCAAGGCAACCACATTTTTGGTCTGAATCAAAATTTGGCCCTACTTTCCACCTACATAACATAAGCCGTCTGTTTACCAAGTTTCATTGATATACATCTGATGTTATATCTGAGGTTGAGGAAGCCCCTATGATAGTACAGTAGCTCTTATTATTCCTTGAGCTAAAAACGTTAACATCAGACAAAACTCCTAAGTTACTTCAACTTGATCTAGAAGGGTTTATGACATAAAATGTAAGCCATAACTGGAGCAATATTTGTCGCACCTAAAATTTGTGACATATGCACAACTTAGGCCAGGGTGTTTTTTTATTTCTTTTGTTAATCGGACATTCTTGAGCAAAAAGTCCGCAGGAGGAGAGAATAAAATAAAAAAACAAGTCAAATAGTTCCTGCGAGCAAATGATGTACCGCCTTCATGTGACAGAGAATTGACAGGATCCTCGACCTTCTATCTGCATAATTCAACAGCTGATGTGTATATAATTAAGCATAGAAATCTCAAAATTGTGAGAGAAAAATAAGCGCGATAGGCCGGTAGCTTCCAAATTGGGAAAACTATATGCACGATAATTTGACATACGAAATTTATCAACACATTGTTAAATAATTTCAGGCATGTAGCTACCTGTACGCAGAATACGCAGCTGCGTACACATGCTTCTCAAAAAGTGAAAAAATAAATGTTCGAAAAATGCAATAAAAACTGATGCCTAAGCCCTAAGGGGGGTAGGCCTATGCCTTTAGTATTTTCGGCATTTCTTACTAACTCTTTAAAAAGCTAAAATCTACATCTTTAATTTCCACAAAATATGAAAATTCGTTGGAGATCTACCGTATTTTTTGCGCTCACTGTATAAAGTTACCATATTAAGGGAGGTAAGTTTGTTGACCGGGAAAATTCAAAACATGGCGGACGGTGATTGTAAGCCACCGTATCCTGACATTTTAGACACGAACGTATCGTTAAACGATGACGTGAGATACAATGTCATCACGAAAAGATGGACAAATGTGCACGCATACGCTTTCCCTGCAAGGTGAGCAAAGCTTTGATTTTGGAATACATATATAATTAACTGTAGACCCAATATGATGACCGAGTTTCACATCCAGATTGTGATGTTATATAATTACTGACAGTAGGTCTACTGTAACAATATCTAAATATATTAGGGTAAGTTTGCCCTTCAAATCAAACTTACTGGCAAAAATTTAAAAAAAACAATGGCGTCATCGTTTATTAATTTTTTTATCATCTATACTTCACGAAATTAAAAAGGCTACACATATGTTTTTTATAACAATGAATTTTTTAAACGCTACTTTAGCTAACTTCTAAATACCAATTCCATCGCTAAAGTATTTTTATTGTCAATACATACTTTTGTGATGTCAACATTAATTATAACAGTCGCAAATCTGAGTGGTTCCTAAAACGTTACATTTAAGACGTCTGGTACTTAATATACAGTTAGAATGATATACATGTTTGTACTAGTAATTGTCTTACAATACAATGTACATCATAGGTTAGTTAACCAAACTTATTTTGACTTTAATTACATGATTTAATAGATATTTTAGCATTTATTTCCGTAGCTCAGTTTTTGTGTACCTTTTCTGAAAAGCTAACCTTTAAACTCATAAAATAAAATGTGTCATATGAACACTGAGCGTCCTAATTCATTCTTGGACAATTATTATTCAACACACTAACTACATTTCAGACGAATTGGATCAAATCAGCGAAAATTACAATCACACTGGTTTGTCAAGAATACGTGGTTGAGGTATTCCGTATCGACTGACAGCGTGTACTGCGGTCCATGTCGGTTCTTTGGGCCTCAGAGTAGCGACTCCCGTGACAAAGCATTTGGTACAAGTCCTATAACTGATTGGAGCAACCTCACCAAACTTATTAAAAGACACGAGGTAATTCAGTCACACCAAGGATCTTTGCTCTCAGCAGAAACATTTATTGAAATAGAAGATAAGAAGGCCAAAGATATTCTTAGTGAATTGTCGGACGGACATGACAGAATAGTGGCAAAAAACAGAAAAATTCTGAAATGCATAATTGAAACCATTATTCTTTGTGGAAATCAGGCTTTACCCTTAAGAGGTCATACTGAAAATGATGGAAATTTTGTGTATTTGTTGAAATATCGGAGCAAAGACAATCCTATTCTGCTTGATCATCTGAGCAACAAAACATTAAAATACAAATACACGTCGCCTGACGTACAAAATGAAATCATCAAAATTTGCGGTGATTTGATTGTTGAAGAAATAGTTGATGCCTATAACAAAAGTATATGATTCAGTTTTATTGGTGATGAAGCTACAGACTGCTCAACAATGGAACAGATGGCGCTATGCGTCCGCTTTTTCGATGAAAATAAAGGTGTTATTAGGGAAGAATTTATTGGCTTTGCTGAGTGTAACGGTACAACAGGAGAAGCGCTGACGCATGCATTCATTATAAACCTAAGAGCTAAAGGTGTGGTAGTCGAGAAAATGAGAGGACAGGGGTATGATGGTGCCGCCAACATGAGCGGAAAATATCGTGGAGTACAAGCTAGAATGCGGGAAATTGTGCCTGGTGCTATCTACACTCACTGCAAGGCACATAATTTAAACCTGTGTATAATACATGCGTGTAAGGAGCCGCTGGTAAAAAACATAATGGACACGATCCAGGCTATCGCATTTGCCTTTGATTACTCCGCCAAGCGCCTATTGGCGTTCAATGATGCTTTGCAAGGCGACAACCGAGCACAGACCGAGATGGAAAGACTTTACACATTTAAAGCATCGTTCACGGCGGTTCATACAGCACTTACAACCCTTGCAAACGACGGTGATTCCAAGGCCAGGGCATATCTTTGCTCAATATCAAAGTTTGGTTTTATAATCACTTTAGTTGTTACAGAACATGTAATGTCCGGTCTTGTCAATTTGTCCGCCCTCTTACAAAAGAAGGACTGTGACCTCCTAGTTGCCGTTGACCAAGCAAAGATTGTCAATGATGAACGAAATGACCAATCGATCAGGGACACATTATTCGACTGTGCAACTAACATAGCTGCGCTGATTGGTGAAAATCCGGACTATCCTAGGAATGCAGGAGCGCAAAGGAACCGCCCGAACATAGCCGCCGCTGACGCATCTACATTCTGGCGCCAAAACATGTTCCTGCCGTTTGTAGACCATTTGCTGTCAGAAATCGATATGCGTCTCTTAAATGCAGAACCTCGATACTGTGCTCAGCTGCTTATCCCCAAACATGTGAGTCAGATTACAGAGCTACAAGTTGATTCCATGTTCGATACATACAGCCCGGATATTGCTTCATGTCGAATCATGTTCCACAGAGAAGTCTTGCGATGGAAAACAAGGTAAGTAGATATATCATTATCATTGCAATGTTTTTGATAAATCGTATATTGAAATTTACCTGGAACATATTTCTATCACCTACAACACTTAAACAGTTTGGCGAACGATAACTATTGAATAAAACATTCAACATTGAACATTTTAATTGTCAGTGAGATTACAAAAATCTTATTACATGTACATGTACACTGATCACTAAAAATTACAATACTGTAAATGTATTGACGTTTTAAATTAATTTTCAGACAGTATACATGTGTACGGTGAACCAGTTCTCATGCATTTTAAATGTACAATCTGCTAATTTAATAATTACATCGATTGGGTTTGTTGATGCGTATTTCAGGTGGATAGGTGTGAACGAGCCAGATTTGCCATCAACTTTAACGGACGTTCTGCCTGTTGTACACGCAGACCTATACCCTTCAATCTACAGTGTACTTTGTGTCATGGCGTGTATGCCAGTATCAACAGCTACCGCAGAGAGATCCTTTAGCGTGATGAGGAGAGTCAAGACTTATCTCCGTAATACCATGACAACCACTAGGCTCTCTGGGCTCGGTTTGCTCAACGTTTATCGCGAGAAAGAGCTGGACAGCGAGGTTGTGCTTGACACTTTCACCAGGAGAAAACCCAGGAAATTAGCCCTGATATTTGACTAGTTTCTCGATCATGTATATTGCTGTTATAAAAATATGAAGCAGCTTAATAAATGAATGAAAGGAGGACAATAGTTGTCATTCTTCGAAAACATATATGTAGCATTTAGACTGATCATTAGTATAAGTACATGTAGTCTAATTGCTTACGTTCAATTTTATTTATATATTTGGCGGCTTTTAAAAATATTTAGTGCTCTATACAAAAAAACTGGTTTTATCTGTAAAAATCATGTTAAAAATGATGCAAAAAACATCTCAGAACACACCAGAGACGTTCTAGCGATCAAAATTTTTCAGGGGGAGCATGCCCCCGGACCCCCTAGTTTTCTGCGTACACATTCAAATACCTCTAGCTACGCCCCTGATTTCATGTATAACAAACCAATTTTCAAGACACTTAATTGTATATTTATTATTATGACTCCCTTGTTCCATATGATAGTTATATGCTTATAAATAAAACCTCGTATCAGTTCATTAAAAGGTTTTATCATAAGACATGTTTTCAGTGTTCAACAATATTAAAGATCATAAACCAATGCAGCTGCAGTCACCTGCTGTTTAGATCCATGGTATCAATACTGCCTAGCGCTCACTGAAATTTCGGACAGTTCTGATTTCTTCGGTAAATAAACTATTACAATGCGACAAAGACCGATGTTATCCGCATGGAATAATGGAATTAGTCTGGTTCACGGCATTCTTACAAAATGCATCTTTTTTTGGATTTTTTTTTGAAATCGTAAACCATCGAGAACAGGTCACGTGCCCCTGCATGGACAAAAAACTTTATGCTTTCCAATATACCTACTCGCTCAAGTAATAAAAACTCCAAAATGTATAGCTATGACACTGTTGGTGGTGGACTGGAGTAACTTAAAGTCAATGACGATCCACGGCAGTGATAGTTTTCAAGACAACGGTCAATTTCTCTTCAAGATGGTAGGTGGTTAGATGGCTGTTGGCTGAATCACTTGTGCCAAAAAACTAGTTGTTGTTGGTTGTATGTTCTATTCCAGATCATGATAATACAAGACCATGTGCAATTTTTCTCTAATTTAAACTTACTAAACGTTGGAACATCAGTTTATCAACTGAACTTTTTACCAGGCAGGCACCTAACCTTATTATGTGTACACCTCTCCTTACAGCATTTCAAGCGCAGGAAATAACTCTATGTATTTACATATACTGATATGTGAAAACATTATTTACATGATTCCTTTTTTCGGTTTTGCAATGATGTGACTGTGGATATAAATGATAGATGAATGTCTGTCCCTGCCTAATGTTGTAATTTTCAATAACTAGCCAGTCAAAAAGGATGGATGAAATTGATGATAACACTGGCATCTCAAGGTAAGAGAAAACTGGCTCACTGATGTACACATACACTTAACCGATTTAGAAACGCAACTATTTTGGGGGTAGGTATTTTTTGTATAAATTATAATTTAAATTTTATTTGAGTATAAATAAATTATTGGGACGATAGTTGTATGCTTGGTATGACTTTTAACGAAAAAATATTTCAATTTGACCCATTAATCCATATTGGCGTCATTTTCATGATTAACACAATGACGCGCGAACAAAACCACTGCGACTTTTACATTGTGGATCAATACGTTTCGTGATTTGGTTTTGTGACCATTTGAACCTTGATTACAATGAAATTTGCACATGTTTTACTTAATGTATCGAATTTATTAAGTGCATAATTTCAATAAAATTGAAGCACCTTAATTCGCTTAAATGTATCAAAAACAAACTATTGCGTTTTTAATTCGGTTAAGTGTATTAACTTACTGATACACGCCAACTCTCAAATACCACATTTGTCTTATGCCCTAGGAAAGAATCAAATTCGATAATCACTCTATGTTGGTGCTATTTCATAATTTCTTTTAAATTGTAGTGTATTTTATCACTTTCAAAGAACCCGACTTCGGAGTTGATATAGATTATGCTAAATTCTGCAGACATACATGTAAGGATTGACTTGAGAAGGAACGCCATAATGCGGACTCCTATAGAATGACAAAGGAATAAGTTATATTGTCAACACTAGAGTGACATACGGCTGTAACATTGAATGAAGTTATTCAAACATTGACAAAACACAAACTCGCATTCTGCTGAAACACCAAATAGTGCTGATATATATTTTTTATGCCCCTGTATCAATAGAGTGCGGGAGGCATATAGTGATTCACCCGTTCGTCCATTCGTCCGTCCGTCCGTCCGTCCTGGTTACCCAAATTGACCGTTTCTTCTAGCATTATTATGGCTTGCTACAAAGCTTCCATACTTGCATGGATGTTGTATATAAACACTCTCCACACGCCTGTATCACCTAACCCCATTTTGACCTTTACCTTGACCTAATTTGGGACTTAGACTTATTGAAGGGCCAAATTATTGGTTAATCCAAATTGACCGTTTCTTCTAGCATTAAAATGGCTTGCTACAAAGCTTTCATATTTGCATGGATGTTGTATATGAACACTCTCCACATGCCTTTATCACCTAACCTCATTTTGACCTCCATATTAACCTTATTTTGGACTTAGACTTATTAAGCGTCCAATTCTTGTTAATCCAAATTCTCTTTCATCAAGGCTTGCCTTCAAACTTGACATACTTGTTTACCATCATAAGCCGGGCCCCCTTACATTATCAAAGCCATGTAACACTACCAACATTTTAACAGAATTATGACCCCTAATTGACATAGCTTTTTTATGGACAAGGCTTCTATGGGGGCATAAGCGTTTATTGAACGCAGTCTTGTTTTACAAGGACTGACATAATTCAGAAACATGGACCAGTATACTGGGCCCCATGGAGAGACAATCTGCAGATAACAAAAAAATCATACAATACAAAGATTGATGCATGAGGGGCCATTAATAAGTATTATGAGGTGCTATATTGCTTTGAACCTGTCTGTTGGTCAGTCGGTGTGTCTATCTGTCTGTCGGTCAGTAGACCAAACCGTTTCCGTTAAATAACTTAAGAATGCTTTGCCCTAGGATCTTCAAACTTTACATTGAGGTTGGTGATCAACAATAGATGATCCCTATTGATTTTGAGGTAATTAGGTCAAGGTCACTGTAACCTTTACCACTTCTGACTATTTGGCTGCCATGGGGGCAATTCCCCTTAATAAAATTTGGCATTATCAAACATGATCAATTCATTCAGCATGCAACATGATTGATAACGTCACAAATAATGACGCCATAGCAATATCCTGATGTCATTTAACAAGCGTTTGTTGTAAAATGATGTAGCGTTGTATAAACAAGCAATGTGTTGTTTTATATATCACTCAGGACATATTTCTCCGATATTCAGGATAATTGGCATACAGTTTATGAGTTTAGTACTCTTGTTTAAAGAAAAGTGTTGTTTCATAGTGGTAGAATTGCTTTCAGAATGATAGAGTTCTCAACAATTGAATATGATAAGCAAATGGGCTGGCCAGTGACTGTTACTAATAGCAGCCGGTAAAGTAATGGCTGTTAATTAATTTTGCGACAGACATGAAATAATTTTTGATTACTTTGTTCCTCTGAAAACTATTGTTGTACTAGAAACTATTATGCATCACTAAAATGCGAACGGTAGCCGGCTATTGAAATAAGCTTAATTACATGTATCTTCAAAGATATGAGATTCTGTTACACCTTCATAACTCACCAAACCATAGCAGCCATGTTGTGCTGGGCACAATCAAAGAACTGCATAAAGTACTGTTAATGCACGCACCACTATTTGCTACATCGAGCCATTTTCAAAGCTCAAAATGGGCTGCATGGTAAATAATAGCAGTGCCGCTATGGATTTTTGATTTAGGCGCCTGGAAAGGCAAACATTGGCTATTGTGGTCTGTAGTCTAGTCACAATTCATGAAACTATTGAGTTTACATACTGCCTTTTTATGCCCCAGCATCTATTCATGTGGGAGGCATAAGTCGCATATAGATATTGTCCGTCTTATTGAAAATGTTAACATGTAAACATGGAGGTTGGTCATCAACAGTAAATACATCATGACCATGGTAATTTTGAAATGGATAGGTCAAGGTCGCCCTGACCCTTTTTTATTCAATTTAAACATATATCAGTACACAAAGATTACATAGCTACATCAAGAATATAAAACGTCATATGTATGCATTGTAAAAACAACACTCATAATATATATACATTATCTCCTTAAACTATTTATCCCCACTTTACAATTATGGTTGTTTGTCGAATAAAATTTGTAATATTGCCGAAGTTGGTTGTTAATACTTCAACAAAAATAAATTTTAAAAAACCACACACACTACAAAATCAACCGTGACCTCTGGTTCTAATTGTGTAAAACTCTGAATCTGTTAACAAAAATATCCATTTTGTCATTTTTAAGGCTATTTCTCGTTCAATAGTTATTCTTGTTTTAAGGTAGTTTAAGAAGTGTTCAAAACATAATATCCCTAGTTTTTGTTTCGAATAAAAAATATAAAACTTTAATGCATTAATATGATAATATAATTAAGTTATAGTGTGCATAGTTTTACGTAATACCAGAACTTACTATTGTATAATCAAACATAATATCAATATCTTTTCCCCTTAAGTATCGGGATAACCTGTTCCACATATTCTGCGAGTGACAGCATGCCCAAAACAAGTGTTCTATACTTTCCTCATAACTATTACAGAAATAACACATACTTGATTCTACTATATTACATTTGAATAGAAGCCCTGACCTTTTATGTGAATGGCTAAACAAAATAGCTCTGCTGTGTGATTTCCAAACTCTTCAAAAAAACATTTTGGAAAACTACATATAATACACTGTACATATATAGTACCTGTAGAGCAGATATTTTTGGAAAAAATGTGCACAAAATATTTTTCTTTGATCATGTGATATAATAGGTGTCTTGTAGCATTCAATGTACTGAAATGTACATTAATGGGGGTAAAACGTTACGAAGTGTAAAAGCAAAGCATGATTTTTTTGGGATTTATAGACCACATTATCATTGATCGTTTTATTTCATGAAACTGTATTGTGGTACGCGGTTACTTGTAAATTAAGATACATGTATTACTAATTGATATTGCGCAAAATCCGATATTTTGGGGCAAAACCTTTCAAAATAAAAACAAAAAGGGTGAATTTTGGGAATCGGTCGACTACCATGTCATTAATCATTTTATTTGAAAATTAATCACTGTGATGGGTACATATATACAGCCTTGCACTGTTGGGCATCAACAGTATAGTGCTACAATATTGCGCTAAACTATTACAAAATATAAATAAAGTGTAACTTTACGAATCAGTTGATCATTTTGTTAAGTTTACTTCAAGAGCATCAAATTATAGCACACAATGGAACAAGATTTCAGTATCCTGCAAGACTTCCTTAATGTGACATTACAAAATTAATTTTATTTTGTTTCCCATTTTTGAATAAGTATGCCCCTCCCCCATCTTTGATGAGGGGTATATTACTTTGCATTTGTCGATTGGTTGGTCGGTAGACCAAATGGTAACTATTCAATAACTCAAGGACGCTTTGCCCTAGGATCTTCAAAATTTCATGGAGGTTGGCCAGCAACAGTAGATGACCCCCATTGACCTTAAACAGATCGGACTATTGGGCTGTCATGGGGGCATACATGTTTCCATTTAACCACAAAAAATAGTGTTTTGGGATGCTTCAACTATTTTCTCACGTATTGATATTTCTCACGTATTGATATTTCTCACGTATTGATATTTCTCACGTATTGATATTTCAAAATTTGCTTGGATAATTGATCAACCAAAAACTATCATCTATATCACTTATATCGATGACAGCTCTTCCTTCCATTGTTTAACTGGAGGGGACTACATGTTTGCCCTCAGATGGTCATCCTTCCATCAATCTGGATTCATCAGCCATAGGTCAAACAGCTTTAAGCTAGGTTTATGGGCTTGGGCAAATAAGGAGACATTGCATGTCTTAATACTTTTTTATTCTGATAAAAATTGTAGTTGCTACGGAAAAGGAAATAGTGAAAATACTGCAAAATTTGGATTCCGTCAAAACACTTTCAAAGCTAGGTTTATGAAACTTTGTATGTGAATAGGGACCAGTATGGAGATTATGCACGTCTAAATGTGTTTTAATTTTAACACATTTTGTTGTTGCTATGGATACAGAAATAGTGAAGATACTTGAAAATCAGGAATCCTGCCATAACTCGACCAGTTTTAAAGAACAAGAAACAGGCCCATCTTAATCATGATTCACTTATTAAGCCATTCTACACTGAATATATTTGGTGTAGAGTCAGCTTTTGATAATAGCACTTTTGGTTTGAGTTTAGACTTGACCCATTTTGACAGTTTGTGAACTACCATTTTAACAAAGAAAATGTTTTGCGCTGGAAGATGAGGGTTTCGGGTGGTTTCATTCATTTACCCATGTATCGATATTTCCAAATGTGAATCGATGATCAATCAGCTAAACAAATTTTATTATTTTTGTCCTATGTTTCTAATAACCTAATATTGTAACAAGTACAGTAAGTGCAGTGTACAAGTACTGCAGCTCTATATTTCCTTTTTTGGAGTTAGCGCCCTTGTTACCCTTTATGCCCCCAATTACAATAATTTGGGGTCTGCCTGTCTGTCCTTTCAAAAACGTTGTTTCATTTTTTTTCATATGTAAATTGAAAAGTGATAATGCTACAGTATTCAAACTACATAAGAATATGCTAGTCAGCATGTGCTACAGTATTCAAACTTCAAAAGAATATGCTAGTCAGCATGTGCTACAGTATTCAAACTTCAAAAGAATATGCTAGTCAGCATGTGCTACATTATTCAAACTTCAAAAGAATATGCTAGTCAGCATGTGCTACAGTATTCAAACTACATAAGAATATGCTAGTCAGCATGTGCTACAGTATTCAAACTTCAAAAGAATATGCTAGTCAGCATGTGCTACCGTATTCAAACTACATAAGAATATGCTAGTCAGCATGTGCTACAGTATTCAAACTACATAAGAATATGCTAGTCAGCATGTGCATTCGAGCTATGACTCTTGACTTGGTCAAATGACTACTGGGGGTATTCATGTCCTATGAACAAATTTCGAGTTATACTTTACTTTTTGTCAAGAGCAAAACTTTGATTTAATTAAGAATTTTCTATAATAGGTGCTCAAGATGCTCAACTATGATCTAATTTTAAAGTTTGTGGATTTCTGTGGGATCACCAATCTGCAGAACCCTGTTGTTACAACGTTTCACTCTGCATACCACGACAATCACATTATTGCCAGCAGTATGTGACCTCTGGGATAGATGAAAAAATAAAAGTGGTCATCAAAGAAAGTGCTTTTCCCATCACAATCACTCCTGTGTTAAAATATGCTTCCTGTACACAACTCAACATGGAAAGTTCCCTGGCAACGGGTACATCGAAAGTATATTGGAAACATTTACTCCAAAAAGACAGCTTAGGTCTCATTATGACTCTATTCTTCTAGTTGTGCCGAGAATATCTCAAACGGTGATTGATATGTCGGTTGAAAATGAGACATATTATGTGATGCTTAGTTAGGAATGAGACAGTCACAGTGCGCTTGTTGTATAGGTAGCTGTAATACACCACTCAAGTGCAATAGTGGGGTTGGGGGGGGATCAAAGTGACCATATTTAAAAATATAAAAATCAGTTTCCTGTTGTTGCTATGGCGACAGAAAGAGTGAACATATGCCTAAATCTGGATCCTGCAATAACTTAACCAGTTTCCAAGCTAGTTTATGAAACTTGGTATGTGGATAGGGGGCAATGAGGAGATTATGCACGTCTAAAAATATTTTGATTCTGACAAAAATTATGTTGCTATGGTAACAGAAATATTGAAAATGGCCTCAAACCGGTAGGGAACTTCTGTATTGCTTGCAATTCTTAATGACTTGTTAACTTGTAATTTGGTTAAAATTTTAATATTTTGCTTACTCTCTATGCAATTGTAATTTAACTTGGTAGTCATACCTAACATCACTAGTCCGCTTTACTAGACACGTCATATAACAAATGTTTTGTAAGGAGTTAATGGCCCTTTTTGAACTTTTTGGTAACTTCAAGTACTTGTGTATACTATCAATGTTGCATTTTTGGAGCATATGTCCATTGCAGTGATAGGTCTTGTTTTGTTGTACAGTGCAACCTCTGTAGAGCAACACCTCTTGGGAGGTGCATGTATCGGCCATTGTTCAGAGGTGGATGCGCTAATAAGATTTATAGTAAATATATGCTTAGGGAAATTTTGAAGGTGTTGTTGTAGAGATGTTGTTGCACTACAGAGGGCCGCTATGCAGTGGTTATACTATATTTGTTGTAATTCCTTAATAATCAAAAAGTGTATTATGAGTCGAGGCTTCTTACCGGTTGGAGGCATTGGTATTGCTTGCATTTCATCAGTGACTTATTTTTGTAGTAATAACAAATAAAATTCTTACTAAAATAGTCAGTTCGTTTTATATTGGATCCACACAGTTTTAGATAATGGCAGCATTATGATTACATAAATATTGAATGCTTATCTTTGGTAATATCCGTTTTGTTAATTAAACAGTTGTCCTTGGGGTGGGGGTGGGATGAAAACACACCAGACTAATGAGTTCCTAGTAAAAACTTTCATACTTAGAGGTACAGTCAAATAGTTTCCGGATGTTATAGACGCATGGTTTGAAGCAGAACCCTTATCATAAAATTGCAAGCATCAGGTGTCAAATGTGTTCTTAAAACGACAATTCCGTGAACTTTTGAATGTACTTTGATAAATAACAGTATTTGCATGACTCAATATTGGTGAAACCAAACATTTTCTTCAGGACTCCATGGCACTAAAGGTTTTTCGTACCTGCGTGATATTGTATACACACAATAGCTACATGCTCTGAACATATCGAAACTATTGAAACCTGATTAAACTAATGCTCAAAAAGTAAACAACCCACTATCTGCTTTGCCAACCCTGCCCCACTCATTCAACGGATCAAGTTTAGTTGAACATAAATTGCAACAATTGCTGAACCGGCTTGACCGTAGAGACACCAACTTGAGTCATGAAAAACAATAGCTGAACCTGCTTGACCAGTGAAACATCCAACTTGATTGATGAACTGTGAAATACAGACAAGAGCAGGAAGAGGGTGAGATGACTTCTATAGAACGGAGAATTTGACTTGATCCTTGATGTATAACCATTATTCAACAGCTCATATCTTGTCTATATTTACTACCAAGGTTGTATGTTTTCATATATGGGGAGTATAGCACAGAATATTTGACATGATCCTGACCTGTTTATGAATGTATTGCATGGTTCTTGCCTTGATATATAAATTTCCTTCAGCAATTTGTGCAATATTATTCCTTTAGATTTGTGTTGGTATTACACCTCGAGCGTCTTCATGATACTTCCAGCTTACGAAAACATACAACCGGAATTATAAATCTAGATACTATATCAGCTTTTAAATGATGCTAATAGGAGGTTGACAGTCATGACAAATTCTCCGGACTATATTACAAACATGCTCCAGGTGTAAAACAAACACAAATGGTAAGGACCAATATTGCATGATTTACTCGCGGCAATTGATAAATGCCACACATATATTGCTTGCTTGCTTGCTTGCTTGCTTGCTTGCTTGCTTGCTGGCTGGCTGGCTGGCTGGCTGGCTGGCTGGCTGGCTGGCTGGCTGGCTGGCTGGCTGGCTGGCTGGCTGGCTGGCTGGCTGGCTGGCTGGCTGGCTGGCTGGCTGGCTGGCTGGCTGGCTGGCTGGCTGGCTGGCTGGCTGGCTGGCTGGCTGGCTGGCTGGCTGGCTGGCTGGCTGGCTGGCTGGCTGGCTGGCTGGCTGGCTGGCTGGCTGGCTGGCTGGCTGGCTGGCTGGCTGGCTGGCTGGCTGGCTGGCTGGCTGGCTGGCTGGCTGGCTGGCTGGCTGGCTGGCTGGCTGGCTGGCTGGCTGGCTGGCTGGCTGGGGTTCAGGTTATTACCTCCGTTCTATACCAATATTACTGTATTGTTGTACAACTGTTTGCATCAGAAAACATGTTGATCACATCGGTTTTATCACGTTTTATTGAAACAAGTTTCGAGAATTCTGCAAAGAAACCTATGCATGCGTCCGAGAAGAATTTGAACCTAATTAACTGAATTGACAGGGAACATAAATATAAATATCGCAGTACGGGTGAATAAAGTGAACTAATAAAAGATGCAACAAGTTCCCCTTGCTGTTCATAAATTGCTTATATAATATACAATGTATTATCACTGTGGTGTACGAACAGGTTTAAGTCGATCGTGGGATGAGAACCAAACTTTGAGAAGTACATAGCGCATCATTCATTTCATGCATCATTCCTTCCATTGTTAGTCTGGCGTAATATTATTTTTATTTCTATCTCAACTACTATGATAAGAAAAATAAATGAACGAATAAAGATGCAGCGTAATCCTATTTCATTAAGACCTAAAGCCTAGGTCCTAGTGAGCAGTGGTTGCATCGGCGATGTACCGGGAACAGAAACTGCCTTCGTAATGTACTACCGATATAAGTGAAGCTTCAGTAAGTCTTTCAAGACATTTAGTAATATCGCGAGTAGTCAGAGGAATTTCAATGCATGTGTTGAATTTTATCCGATGTACTCGCGATTTCATGTCGGGGATATGATGGGAACGCATGCCCAAAGTTCGGGAACATATCGGGAGAGGCATCCAATACCTCGAGGAACGATCGCAGAGGCTTCCCCGACACATCGGCGATGTTTCGCTAACGTGTCAGTAATCTTCGATGATTAAAATGTTTGACGAGCATTTGGCGGTCGTTTGGTGACACATTTGCGGTTTCGGTATTTAATCGCAGAATATGAGGATGATTCGGGTGTACCGAGAGTCATGGGGAGAAATCCCGTCGTGTTCCCGATGTTCCGATGTGTTGTACAGTCTGTATATCGGCCCACTGCCTTCGGCGATGTACTCTCGATGACAATAAGGCGATTCTGATTAATATCGGGGCCATCGGAAAAAACTTGTAATTCCACACAACTGAGGAGGCATTTCTCAGTGGGACATAGGCTTACCATCCGTACATTTTAATGTATACTATTATATATATTATTAAGCATTTTAAGCTACATGTATCTGCTTGCTGTAGTCGTTTTTATCCAGACGTTACTACATGTAGTATACAGTTTTCAACTTGTTTCGTGCATAAACTTTATATAAGACAGTCTGCCGTCGCATCTTCATTGCAAACATGCCGAAATATGAACCCTTTTGTTATAAATATTTTACTACAAAAACGAGGAAATCAGCATAACGGAGGAAGAATCACACCACCGTATATAATCAGATTCGGAGTACATAAGTCTATAGATGTGACATGGATATCTTAAATTCTTCTTGAAGGAAGTATAGCATTGTATATACAATGTACGTGTATATATACATCTCGAGTATCGTAAATGTATTCAAGTAAACCACATAAAACTGAGGCTAATCAGATTTGGACAAGCGTGGGCTCGGAGTATCTCTTTAATGTTGTTCAGTAATGTATACTAGAATGTATTTTCTTATGGACAAGTGTTTTATAAGTGCACTACTAATTAGGAGATATAAAAAGTACATTGCTATCGGTTTTGTTGCTTATCTGGAGGTACATACGGAGATGTTTGTGCAGTCATTTACCTCCATATTGGCCCTTAACAACGGGAATATATTTGTGCAGACCTAATATATAGTACCTGTTCCATGAACACACTTATTTGTGCAGTCCTATTATCTGTTCCATGAACACACTTATTTGTGTAGTCCTATTATCTGTTCCATGAACACACTTATTTGTGTAGTCCTATTATCTGTTCCACGAACACACTTATTTGTGCAGTCCTATTACCTGTTCCATGAACACACTTATTTGTGCAGTCCTATTATCTGTTCCACGAACACACTTATTTGTGCAGTCCTATTATCTGTTCCATGAACACACTTATTTGTGTAGTCCTATTATCTGTTCCACGAACACACTTATTTGTGCAGTCCTATTATCTGTTCCATGAACACACTTATTTGTGCAGTCCTATTATCTGTTCCATGAACACACTTATTTGTGTAGTCCTATTATCTGTTACATGAACACACTTATTTGTGTAGTCCGATTATCTGTTCCACGAACACACTTATTTGTGCAGTCCTATTATCTGTTCCACGAACACACTTATTTGTGCAGTCCTATTATCTGTTCCACGAACACACTTATTTGTGCAGTCCTATTATCTGTTCCATGAACACACTTATTTGTGCAGTCCTATTATCTGTTCCATGAGCACACTTATTTGTGCAGTCCTATTATCTGTTCCACGAACACACTTATTTGTGCAGTCCTATTACCTGTTACATGAGCACACTTATTTGTGCAGTCCTATTACCTGTTACATAAGCACACTTATTTGTGTAGTCCTATTACCTGTTACATGAGCACACTTATTTGTGCAGTCCTATTACCTGTTACATGAGCACACTTATTTGTGCAGTCCTATTACCTGTTACATGAGCACACTTATTTGTGTAGTCCTATTACCTGTTACATGAGCACACTTATTTGTGTAGTCCTATTACCTGTTACATGAGCACACTTATTTGTGTAGTCCGATTACCTGTTACATGAACACACTTATTTGTGTAGTCCTATTACCTGTTACATGAGCACACTTATTTGTGCAGTCCTATTATCTGTTACATGAGCACACTTATTTGTGCAGTCCTATTATCTGTTCCACGAACACACTTATTTGTGTAGTCCTATTACCTGTTACATGAGCACACTTATTTGTGCAGTCCTATTATCTGTTCCATGAGCACACTTATTTGTGTAGTCCTATTATCTGTTCCACGAACACACATATTTGTGCAGTCCTATTATCTGTTCCATGAGCACACTCATTTGTGTAGTCCTATTATCTGTTCCACGAACACACTTATTTGTGCAGTCCTATTACCTGTTCCACGAACACACTTATTTGTGTAGTCCTATTACCTGTTCCACGAACACACTTATTTGTGTAGTCCTATTACCTGTTCCATGAACACACTAATTTGTGTAGTCCTATTATCTGTTCCATGAGCACACTTATTTGTGTAGTCCTATTACCTGTTCCACGAACACACTTATTTGTGTAGTCCTATTACCTGTTCCACGAACACACTTATTTGTGTAGTCCTATTATCTGTTCCATGAGCACACTTATTTGTGTAGTCCTATTATCAGTTACATGAGCACACTTATTTGTATCCACAGTTATTAGGGGTTTACCCAAAGAGGTTCGACACATAAGCCTGCAGTGGTTAAAAAACTGTTTTTTACTTTTACTATGAACATGTACATTGTATAAATATACACAATAGAAATAAAAAAATATTTTTTGAAAAAAAAACATTACTGCAGGTTTACCGAATCTTACTCGATATACCCGGTTCAGTGAACCGTCGTACAACCGTAACAATACTGGATCGGCAAGACGAACCGTGGTGAACCTTGATACTCTCATCAAACTGGCAAAAGAGGCCCGGCTTATGTGTCGAACCTCTTTGGGTAAACCCCCAATAACTGTGGATACGTCTGGACTAAAACTAGAACAGTACTACCACAAAAGAGTGTTTAAAAAGGATTGCGACATATAGCGTTAATGTTGAGACATTTAACGTCACAGATGCGACATTTAGCGTCAGGAGGGATTGCGACATTTAGCGTCGGTTGCGACATTTAGCGGTCGCCTTGCGACATTTAACGTCAATTGTGACATTTAGCGTCGATGCGACATTTAACGTTGCTACAGTCCTTTTTGCTGTGGAAACTGGGTCATTCAGCTAGTTATAATTTATTATACTTTTCGACAGCTTGGACTTGGGCGGTTCTGTGCTTGTTTAGTTGGGCATTGCGTCTTTATGTGTTTTATGTTTCCTGTGCTCGGTTGGTTCAGTTGGGCATTGTGCGTTGTGTGTTTTAATGTTATCTGTGCTCGGCTGGTTAAGTTGAGTGCTGCCTTCCCTGTCTGACTTAATATAATCCTTTTACCGGGATGAACCGAATCTCACTCGGTATACCAGACTCGAAACGCACGACCGTAACAACATTTGATCGCAAAGATGAACCGTGATGAACCGTGATAATCTTATCAAACTGGCAAAAAAGACCCGATTGATTGAAAATATATTAAACCACATTTAAACATTGCATATTTTGTGTATTCAATGGTCATTCCGATTGACATTAGCAACTATTCCGGCTGCCTGGTGAACAAATTCAGTAGATGTACATGATAACACTTGCAAAAAAGGGACATTTTCAAATGTATTTTGTGTATTTAATGGTCATTCCTATTGACATTAGCAACACTTCAGGCTGCATGGTGAACAAAAATATAATAATTCAATTGTTATAAACACTAGTTCTTAAAAATGGTTGAAAATTACTCTGCTAAGTACAAGCGTTCCTTCCCTTGAAAATCAGGGGAGACACCTCTGTCCGACCTATTTTAAGTTGGTAAAAGTGACTTCCCTGAAAATCAGGGGAGAGAACCCTGCATAGGGCAATAGTTACTTCCCTTGAATTCAGAGGAGGCAACTCTGTCCGACCTATTTTAAGTCGGTAAGAGTGACTTCCCCTTAAAAATCAGGGGAGAGAACTCTGCACAGGACAAGAGTTACTTCCCTTGAAATCAGGGGAAGCAACTCTGTCCGACCTATTTTAAGTCGGTAAGAGTGACTTCCCCTTAAAAATCAGGGGAGAGAACTCTGCACAAGGCAATAGTTACTTCCCTTGAATTCAGGGGAGTCAACTCTGTCCGACCTATTTCAAGTCGGTAAGAGTGACTTCCCCTTAAAAATCAGGGGAGAGAACTCTGCACAGGACAAGAGTTACTTCCCTTGAAATCAGGGGAAGCAACTCTGTCCGACCTATTTTAAGTCGGTAAGAGTGACTTCCCCTTAAAAATCAGGGGAGAGAACTCTGCACAGGACAAGAGTTACTTCCCTTGAAATCAGGGGAAGCAACTCTGTCCGACCTATTTTAAGTCGGTAAGAGTGACTTCCCCTTAAAAATCAGGGGAGAGAACTCTGCACAGGACAAGAGTTACTTCCCTTCAAATCAGGGGAAGCAACTCTGTCCGACCTATTTTAAGTCGGTAAGAGTGACTTCCCCTTAAAAATCAGGGGAGAGAACTCTGCACAGGACAAGAGTTACTTCCCTTCAAATCAGGGGAAGCAACTTTGTCCGACCTATTTTAAGTCGGTAAGAGTGACTTCCCCTTAAAAATCAGGGGAGAGAACTCTGCACAGGACAAGAGTTACTTCCCTTGAAATCAGGGGAAGCAACTCTGTCCGACCTATTTTAAGTCGGTAAGAGTGACTTCCCCTTAAAAATCAGGGGAGAGAACTCTGCACAGGACAAGAGTTACTTCCCTTGAAATCAGGGGAAGCAACTCTGTCCGACATATTTTAAGTCGGTAAGAGTGACTTCCCCTTAAAAACCAGGGGAGAGAACTCTGCCAAGGGCAAGAGTTACTTCCCTTGAATTCAGGGGAGAGAACTCTGTCCGACCTATCTTAAGTCTGTAAGAGTGACTTCCCCTTAAAAATCAGGGGAGAGAACTCTGCACAGGACAAGGGTTACTTCCCTTGAATTCAGGGGAGACAACTCTCTCCGACCTATTTTAAGTCGGTAAGAGTGACTTCCCCTTAAAAATCAGGGGAGAGAACTCTGCACAGGACAAGAGTTACTTCCCTTGAAATCAGGGGAAGCAACTCTGTCCGACCTATTTTAAGTCGGTAAGAGTGACTTCCCCTTAAAAACCAGGGGAGAGAACTCTGCACAGGACAAGGGTTACTTCCCTTGAATTCAGGGGAGAGAACTCTGTCCGACCTATTTTAAGTCGGTAAGAGTGACTTCCCCTTAAAAATCAGGGGAGAGAACTCTGCACAGGACAAGAGTAACTTCCCTTGAATTCAAGGGAGACAACTCAGTCCGACCTATTTTAAGTCGGTTAGAGTGACTTCCCCTTAAAAATCAGGGGAGAGAACTCTGCACAGGGCAAAAGTTACTTCCCTTGAATTCAGGGGAGAGAACTCAGTCCGACCTATTTTAAATCGGTTAGAGTGACTTCCCCTTAAAATCAGGGGAGAGAACTCTGCACAGGGCAAGAGTTACTTCCCTTGAATTCATGGGAGAGAACTCTGTCCGACCTATTTTAAGTCGGTAAGAGTGACTTCCCCTGAAAATCAAGGGAGAGAACTTTACAGTTAGGAATTACTTCCCTTGATACAAGGGGAGGCAACTCCGTTGGACTTTTATAAAGTCGGTTAGAGTGATTTACCCTGAAAATCAGGAGTAGTAACTCTAAAAAACATGGGCTTGAACTCCCAATAGGAAGAGTAGCCTCCCTTTGATTCTTGAATGTTACGGTAGGCTATTATTATACCACTGCTTATTAACTAGAGACATACTTTATTTCATGCATATTACGATATATGACGATATCTGAACGTTTTTCTTGTTGGATAAATCTAACCAAGCATGTAATGCAATTATGATTACGTGGAAAGCTGGAGTATGTATTATTTATCCTCTTTTTTAATGTTTCTTGTTTAATGGCCACTACATGAGATAGATATTAGTGAATTTATTTTATTTAGGTGCAGAATTTTACAATTTCTTAATCGAGTTTCGTGCCCCCGGGCAAACGACGCAAACTATTTACCTAGTATTACACCTATACATAAATATCACCTTTCATTCATGATTTGTGAATGAATAGCTAATCCACGGTTTCCATGATGGTATTTATAATGCATCTTAGGAAAACATAAATATTTTGACTTGTGATATGCATATTCACTGCAAATTAAAGTACATTTGTATAACCTATGTTTCCTCATAGTGATTATAGTAGCCCTCTACACAATACATCAACACCACATGTAAATAATTAATTATCTTGATTATATCATTTAGCTGATACACTTAAGGAAATATAACGACTTTAAGAAAATTCTAAAGTTTTCTACTAAGACGTTTAATAAAGGATCTTCACTGGTTACCTGTACAATACAGAGTGGAATACAAGCTGTCCACTCATGTTTATAGCACTACATGGAAAGTCCCAAAGGCTACATCAGTATGGTGGAAATATATACTCGGCAAAGACAGCTTAGGTCACAAAATGACTCTATTCTTCTAGTTGTACCGAGGAAGAGGACTGTGACGTACGGCGATCAATGTTTCATGGCTGCAGCACCGAAGCTCTTGAATGCACTGGCAACAGCACTCGGAGATAGTAAAACATTACCGTCATTCAAGAAAGCGCTAAAAACGCACTGTTTTACAAAAGCTTATTCCGGCTGATTATTAGTTTGACTTCTTAGGGGTCTTCTAAAAGGTAGTATATTTATACCTTTTGAGACGGTTTCTCGAAGCAGTGGTATGTGATGCTGTTCTTGAAACACTAGTACATTATGAAACAGTGTCTTACGTTATATATGTGGTGCATAATCTCGTCGTAAAAGAGAGATTGTTGGTATTCAGTGAGATGTGTTGACTCATCAGGTAAATCAAGGCTACAATATTCTCACAAAACATATAATATCGGCTGGTGGAGTAATGTGCGTGTGGACTGGCCATATAGCTTACGAAACCAATCAGATTTAAAGCACCCAATGCTTAAATTTATTTTATATTACAATCATATTTTATCATTAAACTTTAAACTGTATAATACACATTTGTTGTTATGTTTGCATGCATATATATATTTCAAATTGTTTTAACAATGTCTTAAATGTGATTGTACAGCACTTTTGAACGTGTAATTACATGATAAAAGTGCTATATGAATATCCATCAGTTTCTGTCAGTGTTTCTTCAGTATAACATTTGTGTTATGTCATATGACAATTACGGTAGCATAGAGGGAACACAGGAAATATTTTATTGTCCACGTGCGCATGTGTATTTACCACGTGGACACGTATTAGCTATCACGTGCACATGTGTTACTATCACGTGAACACGTATGAAACAGGAAATATTTTATTTATCACGTGCGCACGTTATACTTACACGTGCACAGGCAATAACTTACAAGATTTAAATTTGATAAAGCACTTACGGAAAACTTAAACTAACGTCAAAATTTAAATTCTTAATTATTCTTTAAAACCTACATATTGGTGACTGATATTGTTTGTACAAGTTCATTAACTGATTATTATTTAGTATTAAACAACCCTTTATTACAATTGGTAAAGAGTGTGTTAAAGAGCTATAAAGAATTTAAATTTGAACGTAAGTTTACGATTGTCGTAAGTGCTTTGGTAAAACAGTACCCTGGAGACCGTTAACATGGGCGAGCGACATGTAGCGCTTTCCACAGTCCTTGCCTTCTATGTTTAATTGAACGGAAGGTAACTGAATAAAGGCGCTCGGTAGCGTTTTGCCTAGGCAACGGACCTCTGCTCATATATCCTTTCCGCTACCACGATTTGGGGGGGGGGGGCTATGAGCAATTCATATGGTCCCGATACCCCGTCCCTGAGACACTATTGACTTGCAGCACTGATACAAACTCGATGCTACACACCTGCTCCAAACTGAAAGTAGCCTAGGAAAAATTTAAAGGTCACCGGAAATGACGATGTGACGGTAACCCTTGAGCAAAAAACTTTTTTTTTGTTTGTAGCTTGACAGGCCTACTTTTGGACCATTTTAGGGCATTGGTCCTGACCCCTTTGTCTAGCCCTATATTCCTTCTATAGAACAGTAAAAACTTTTTGGCGCTAAATGTTATTGCAATTCCACAGGGAATCGTACCGCAATGGCGGGTAGGACCAGTAATTTCAGTTTCTACGTTCAAAGCTCTCTTTAAATGGGTCCAGCGGGCCCAAAAACCTGTGCGTGACCCTGGGCCCGTAATATCCATAGCACTTGCTGTCCCAATAGCTTCTATCATAAATAATAGTATTCGATTGGGAATATTTCCGGACAATCTGAAACATGCCATCGTAATTCCTCTACACAAAGGCGGCTCGAATGATGATCCAAATAACTATAGACCAATTTCTATTCTCCCTTCTATTTCTAAAATATTCGAAACTCATGTTTCAAATCAATTACAGGCATTTTTCAAAAATACTAATATCTTACATGAAACTCAGTCTGGTTTTCGAAAGCAGCATTCGTGTCAAACTGCTTTGATTAATTTGATTGAAAATTGGGCTAAAAATATTGATTCGGGTTGCTTAATAGGCACTTTTTATTTAGACTTTAGAAAAGCTTTCGACTTTGTCGATCATGGACTATTACTTCGTAAGTTAAGACTTTATCGTTTCAATACTCAAGCAATCAAGTGGTTTAAATCTTATCTTGAAGATAGACAGCAATCAGTTCGAGTTGGAAATTCTCATTCTTCCTTTCGATCAGTTAAATGTGGTGTACCTCAAGGATCTATCCTTGGACCGCTACTTTTTTTGCTCTTTATAAATGACCATCCGTTATATCTAAATTCAACAGAAATCGATATGTACGCAGATGACACGACTCTTTATACACATGGTAAATCAATAGATAATATCGAACGTTCACTACAAAGTGACCTCAACATAGTTTTAAAATGGTGTCAATTAAACAAAATGAATCTCAATCCTCAGAAAACAACATGTATGTTATTAGGCTCAGTCAATTCAATTAACAAAACGAGAACTCTTAATACATGTATATCCATAAATAACCAAACCGTGTCATGTGTAACAACACAAAAGGTTCTAGGAATCTTGGTTGACAATAATCTCAAATGGGAACAACAAATAACTAGCGTACATAACAAACTAAATTCAAAACTCTGTCTTTTGAGAAGAATTAATGAGATTAATTTTGAGATTGATGTTTTATAACGCATACTTATTACCAGTATTTGATTACGGTGTTGTTTTATGGCACTCATCTTCCATGAAATGTTTAAACAAAATAATCAACATACCAAAGAGGGCAGTGCGAATGATATAAGACAAATCATATGATTTTGATGCAAATATTTTATTTAAGAACATAATCTATTGCCATTTTTGTTAAGATGTAAATATCATGTTGCTGTGCTGGTACATAAAACGTTAAATAACTTGTCCCCTATATATATGTCTAATATTCTACAATTTTCAACAAATAGTGTGTATTCTTTGCGATCTGTAACGAATAATAACATAGTACATCCTGTTTGTAAATCATACTTTACTAAATTAACTTTCCAGTATAAAGCTGTGACAATATGGAACGCTTTGCCCAGTCAAGTTAAAAACACAACGTCAGAGAAAATGTTTAAATCTATATTAAAATCATACTTATCCGCAAATCTAACAAAGATAAATTAAAAACACTCGGGTTATTGCTGTTTACCTATTATATCAGGATCTTTTAATACAATATTTTAAATGTCAGTATTTACTGCCATTTTATTGATGCTTTTGAATGTTTGTATATATTTATGCTTGTTTTGTTAGATGACCCCATGGGAGATAAGCCCTAGGCTTGATGGGTATATCATCGGAAAATAAAGTTATTATTATTATTATTATTATTAATATTAAAAACATTATTATCAATGTGTTCATGCAAAAAAGTTTCACAAAATCCAAAAATGTCGATGTCATTAGATAAAAGTCACGGTGTACTTAAGTTCTTCTAATTTAGGCAAAAAATGCTGAATATTCAAGAAAACAACACGAAGACCTTTCTTTTTAAATTCAAACGAAGAACTGTTCGTAAAATGAGCATTATCTAAAATAGCTTTGTAACTTCCAAGTGAATTTATACATTTACCAGTAATATTTTCAGTATCTTTACAAGCCGTCAATGTTGGCATTTTAACAAAGTTTTCGTCATATTCTTGTACGAGTCTTTTTACAGAACTTTTATCTGTACAATCATATAGTATCACTATTACAAGTATCACTATCACATATGCAACATATACTATTTAGAACTTGAAATATTTAGTCATTTGTAGGGTAAACGGGTGGCTGTCTTCGTTACCCTAATGATTGTGAAAGCGGCGACATTCTCGCGTACTGTGATTGTCCATTCCACACTTCTCACAAACCTTGCACCTAACGTGGTTAGGCCTCCGCCATTCACGATCAAACATAGGACGCTGGGTCCAACTGGATGGTTGTCCATGATTTGTTACATCTGAGGTTCCGTTGGTTTGAGTACCGGATGAGACAAATCAATGCATTTCAAAAGCATTGCTGTTCCTTTCGCATTTAGATGTATTCCATCTCTGTGATAAAAGTGTTGTACTCTTCGGCTATCCCCGAAAATAAACGATTTATACACACTCACCTCCTTTGCTGAACACGATTCTCGCACCTGTGCGAGGACGTCATTTATTAGAACAACATCACCGTCTATTCTGGGAGCGACATCACATAGGTAAGTGCAGCAGCCATCCTTCTGAAGACGTGTGGTAAACTCCTTTAATTCCACATAATTTTGACACAATGACTCTTGGGTGAACTGAGGACAATCATTTCCACCAACATATATTACAACGTTGTTGTATCGTTTACCAATATCCATATCCTGTAGATGACGGCAAATCCCTGATATGGTTTCACCAGGTAGAGTCTTTACATCAACGCCTCTTTTCAAACCTCGTTTCTTGATACATTTCAAAATGCTGTCACCAATGATCAGCGTGTCACATCTCTCCGATACATGCGAAACCTCCGTGATTGGACGCTCTTTATGTCCATCGGATTTATTTATTTTACGGCACTCCGATTCTGCGAACGTAACATCTCCTCGTGTGTCATGATAACATGTAGGTTCAAATTTAGTTTGCTCGCAATTAGTTTTTTCTAGTGATGAAGCAGACCTTTTTGACTCAGTTGTATCAACTTCAATTTCTCGTATACCACAGGACGGTGTTGACGGTACGTGTTCATGCTCCAAACGGTTTGTTAACTTCACTTTTATAGCATCTGACAACGATTGGATTCTTTTGATCAACCCTTTGTTAATTGATTGAATCTGATCGGACAGGACCGTCGTATTTTTGCTCAGTGCATCAACATCCGAATGAATACTGCGTGCATATACCTGTTGCTGATTGTTTAGGCTGGTTATTACATCCTTTATCTCGCCTATCTGTGTAGCTGTTGATGACATGAACTTTTTCACATCATTGCGTATAGTTTGAATAACTTCACCGAGTGAGTTGATTTGCGATTGAACAGAATCCGAACAGTTACACATTACTACAGGACTTGAAGTATTCTTACTGGATTTCTTATCATGTTTTAAACTGCGAACTTTTTCAACCTCTTTATTCAACATTTTTAACTCATTTTCACTGTTAATTTCAGTGTTGACTTCGGTGTCACTTGTGTCGCAATCGGTACACGTTTCTATCACTTGGCGAATGGTTTCATTAACTGATGATAAATCACAGCCGTTCGTTATGAGATTCATTTCAATTCTGTCCAGTATACCAGGGAAATCTGTTTCTCTAAATATATCAAGTTTTTTCCGTTTGCAAGACATAAAGATGTCGTATGATACATATTGAGTGTATATAAAGTATTCATACCGAGTGTTAGTTTATATTGTGTCTCTACAATATTTCCTTGCTGATCCGCAACATCTATCTTTTTACAAGTTCTCTTTCCGTTGTTTTCTTTGAAGTGTAATTCTGTGGCAGTTTTTAATAATTTGTATGTTCCGGTACTTAATATGATTTTCATGCCACCTTTTGTTTCTATTATTTCCACATTTTCTCTTGTAGTTGCATCCATTTTCTTGTTTAACGCCTTTTTTCGATTTAAATCATAACATCTGGATTCTGTAATATTGAAGTTTGTAACATCCGTTCCGTGAGAATTACTCGAAAATTGCTGTAGTTCACTCATTTTTAACCAATTTACGTAAAATTTAGTCCAAAATGTACATAGTATGTAGACGGTATTAGATATAACTGTTTCAAATTGAATTTATTTCAAATAACTTCGTTATTAACTGTTTTTACAATTTTTACGTTTTTTTAAAAGTTTACGTCGCATGGGCGTGACGTCATTTTTCAATTTAAATCAAGGTGAACTTTATCATATTAACTTTATTATCTGGTTCTATATGTATGTCACATGACAGGGACGGAAACTATAAACTGGTACCATATAATCACTTGGTCATTTTCTCCCGATGTCCAGTATAAATGAACATGCTAACATAACGAAGGGAGATAAATTATAAACGAGAGAAAACGAGAAATCATCTATAATGAGTCAATTTCAAAATTCGCAGGTTTTCTTGTCCTGATTGAAAAACTTACACATAAATGTGATAAATGATAGTAAAACATTCATTATATAAAGCTATATATACTGTATTTATAGTAACCCTGCAAAACTAAATGATATGTTATTAGTATTTTTTTTATTTATTTGTGTTTTTACTGCCTAAAACAGGGAACAAATGAATTCAATTCAATTCTTTATTTCTCTCTATGCGGAGGATATTGAACACATTATGTACAGGATAACAAAGTATAAGAAGTTATACAAATATAAACATGAGCATGATAGTAACTACATTAATATGTAATTCTCAGAAGACATGCCGCTAGTGATTAGCGACACGCAAGTGACCAGTTATACGTATATATCACGGTTCTGTCTTAGGTATTCACTAAGCAGAATGTAGGGTTAACGCATGCTTTTTCGGGCTATAACATCTGCAGAGTCCCGAGGGACAGTTGGTGCCCAAGCCCGCCAGGGCGAGGGCACCAACGCTCCCGAGGGACTCTGCATATGTTATAAAGCGAAAAAAACATGCGTAAACGCTATTATAGCATACAACACATCAATTAATGCGTTTGTAATTCAAAATAATGATATTTTGGCGGGAGATTTTGTGACGACGTCGCGAAAACAAACGTAACGTCATACCAGTTATTGTTATGCACGTCGACTTCCGGTATCGGCAAATACCAAGAAAACATGGATACTGCGGGTTTGTTTAAATGTATAAGTTAAATATTATAGAAAACTAATTAGTACTTATTAGTACGTAGAAATAAAATGGGAATAACTGTTCATATGAAGCTGTACAACCTTTATAGTCGCCGGTGCGGCCCTGAAATGAGCATACGTAAAACTGGACGTTAACAGCGCGTGAATCTTTATGTTTACGCATGGTTTTCGTCCCGTTAACGTATGGGCAAAATCACCGTTTTTATGCTATAATATGTATTCAGACATTGGGTTATATACCTATATGAAGATTTGAGAAATACAGACTCAGTTTCAACGTCGAACACAGGTTCCAATGGTGCCCCTAAGAGTTTTAAAGACATTGAGATGCTGTCAAATGACAATAGTTCGTGTACATCGTCTTGACTGATATATTGTACTAGTGAATCTTTGAATTCAGTTCGGAGTGTCTGGGTACATAGGCATTCGCTTAGCACGTGTGGAGTTCTTCCTGGTAGACTAATTCACATTTGTCACATATTTGGTTTTCGAGTAAAACACTTCTAGTCCATAATCTAGCGATGACGCACATAATATAGTTGAATGAGTTTAGATTACAAACGTTATACACAATGGATGGCACAATTCGTGGATGTAGTATCCGAAAGAATGTAAAGTCCGTATCCTGTGACATTCGGTTGTCCCACAAAAGTGTTTCATTTAACTGTGTTGCACATGTAACGGCATTTTCCACTCTCGCTTAGAAGGTATGCATTGCGCAGTGTATGTGAAGTTGTTTATTATGAATTGCAAGCCATATTTGTACCATATGTTACATACGTCAGGAATGTATGCTAACGTTACTTTTGATCTATCACTATAAAAAAAAACCCGTTTTCGAATAAAAATATTTAATACACTTGTTACTATATATAGTAACAAAAATAAGCCTATTTGCGGCTGATTATTGGCCATTACGTGATTGATTATCGCCTATCCGCCCGGTCCGCAATCTCATAATCATAATCGGACCGGTTGAACGAGCGCACGTTACGTTATCCATGTAAACATGACGTCACGTTGGAGCCAAAATGACGTTACGTTGCTCATATGCAATATTTCTTTGCCAATTTTATTCACACTAAGTGCATTTTATTGGTTACATCCTTAGTGTACATATTTACATTATTTGTTATTTGTAAATCGAACAATTGTATTAAAGACTTTAATACGCTTCAGAGCCGGGCCGGAAGTTGATAATCCGCCCGGTATGAATAATCACCCTCGGGCTGAAGCCCTCGAGGTGATTATTCATTTACCGGGCGGATTATCGCCTCCCTGTCCGGCTGTGTCGTGTATTAACCTCTAACTCTTGTCACGGAGCCCGATGGTAAAAAACATAAATTTGCGAGATTCTATTTTGGACGGTAATCGGTTCAGACCTAGCATGTATTCTGCCATATCAGAACGGGTAGCTAATGGTAACCCTTGAATGCGTTTAACACCAGAATGTTGAAAAGAGATATGGCAGAAGAATCTGAGGTATGTAGGTTGTTCCATAATTCGGAACCATACAAGGCTATCAGCACAATGATTTTTGTGTACAGACCTGCAGAGATACGTGGGTTGACCCCACAGACATGGACACCTTGCGCAGACAATGCGAAGAAAGCATTTTTTGCTTTGTTTAAACGCTCGTTAATCCTATCTTTGTTTTTTAAATTGAACGAGTACAAAATGCCAAGATGAACGAAAGTATCAGCTTGTTCAATGAACTGGTTGCCGTACAAAATGCCCACTTTAGGTTGCGAACTTTTCTTGTGAAGACTGATACACTACTTTTACGTACGTTGATAGAGATGTTAGTCTTAAGGATGCTGGATCGGTTTAATGCGCATGCGTCATTTGTCATAGTACGTTATATGGCTTATAAATGTAAAAATGTGTCAAAATAATCTAAAATAAATCAAATTGAACAGTTTTGATAAGTATTATGCAATAAAATTAGAAAATACTAATCGAAATGACGGTTTCCATTCCGAGAAAAATATTACATAACAAAATAGGTGGGTGGGGTTAAAAAATAAAAATACATTTTGTATTGCAATTTATGCCAAATGACTTTTTTGGAAGTTGGGTTCGTTTGGTAATGTTTGTTTATTGTGTGTTGATGCGTTTTCGCGATATTTACATGTTCAATAAATTTTATTTAAAGCGTTTTCATTGATTTTCTCAGCATTTTAGCCACATTTAACCAGAATAAAAACAAACATTGCGAAAAAGATACCTCGGTGACATATATTTTTTTTCATAATTTTGAATATCTATGTCACTAGACTTATTTAACAAAGTATTTAAAAAAAGTTTAAGGTGGGAAAAAAAGTTATTAGGAGTTTACCTGGGTGCTATTTTGCTGCATTAAATATGAAGTGGGTGGGGTAAAAGAGCAATATAATTATATTAGACCAAAATTAAATATACCCTTTTTGGTATCTTGATCATGTAGAACAATGTGTACCCAAACTATATTGAAAAATATTTTAGTATTTAGATTACAGACATCAATTAAAAATGTCAAATTTGAACACCACCACCAATTTACCAATAGCAATGGAATTATAAAAATAATTCATACACGCTTCAATCAGGGCTGATTACCCGAAAAACGAGTTTCGTGACCTAGTGTTTTTTCATCATATTTTGTGTCAGTATAGATTTCTTTACTTCCTGGCAAAATTTGAGCAAATTCTGAAGGTTGGATTCTCAAGCGCTCCAACATCCTTAAGAAGTTTCCAGTGAAATGTAGTCTCCCGAGATTGAGGAATAGAGCATCAAAGCGCACTGTGTCGAATGCAGCTTTTTGATCGAGACATGCAACATAGACGTCAGAGTGACGTGCAATATTGTACAGGACTGTTTCTTGTACAGCGAAGGCGGTTGATAAACAGCTCAGATTAGATTGGACGCCCTGTTGTTGCCTACTTGGAAAGTCAATTACCCCATTTTTCAGATGGAAATTGATTCTGTTAAGTAAGACCTTTTCAAATACTTTGCAAAATGTGGGTATTAGGGAAATAGGGCGATAGCTGGAGGGATCTGTCGTGACCTTGCCCTTTCCCTTGTATATTGGTATTATTATACTAGTTTGTCAATCTTGTGGGACCTTCAGATGGGTTAGAATAGAGTTAAATAACGATAGCAACATGAGTTTGACAGTGTCTCCTCCGTGTATTATATGTTCGTTTACCAGTTGGTCATGGCCGGGGGATTTTTTTCGTGACAAGGACGGCAGAACCTTACTCAGTTCCTGTAGTTCGAATGGTCGAGTTAGACGCTGTGTATGAGCATTCTGTTCCATACAAATGTAGTTATCCAATTTCGCGCAGTAACAATGTGGTAAGTCGTCGCCTTCGTCGTATGTACCAAACACGCCATTGAAATGGTGTTTAAAACCGTTTATTACGTCTGAGTCATGGAAGCTTTGACCGTTTACTTTAATTTACGTACATATGTCGAAGTTCGTTCCGCTGTTTCTCTTAAGCGGTTTCCAAAACAGCTTATAGTCAGTTTCAGCAGTTTTATTCAGTTGGTCAAAAACTTCATTGTCGTGTTCGTCAATACAACGCTTCTGTTTTCGTCTAAAGGTCCGTTTAGCTGTCTTATAATTAGTGTAAGATTCGTGGGCGAACCCTCTCGGACATCCAGATTGTTTCCAGATTGACCGGAAGTGCCTAGCTTGCGCATGCGCGTGTTTGAGCTCCGGACACCAGTAAGGTTTGGCGGCCTTATTGAATCGAGACTTAGGGAGGTGCTTTTCAGCTTCTCGGATAAAATTGGTTATGGCGAAGTTTATGATGTCAGGATCGAGATTCTCAATATTATGAGTTTGATGCATTTTTGTGACCTGATTTTCAATTTCTTTATTGAAGTTTGAGATATGGGTGGGTGTGCATTTTGACCAATTTATGTTTGTACTGGTACGGAGTGTAGGAGTTATCCTCTCGCCATTCACGTTGGCCTGGAACATGATAATGTGAGGATCTCTTGGGGGTCTGCGACATCATATTTTGAGAACAGATGGCTGGAGTTACTCTCAACGAGTATATGGTCAATATTGGTTCTGGTTGGTACAAAGGTATATGCATTGCAATTGAATACGTTGTGGAGAGATATCAGGCCGTTTTTACGTACAAAGTCGGTAAGAATTCTGGATTTCCTATTCGGAAATAATCGGGACACTGTGACAAGTTGAGCGTTAAAATCTCCAGCTAGTACAACCGTACCAATTTTACGATAGTGCGACATAATAGATTTAACATCCAATAGAGCGTCATTGTATAAATTAACATCATTGTCAGATGGCATATATACACAAAATACATACATAGGTACATTACATGCATGTTTGATCTCTATCCCTGATATTCTATCATGGTTGAGATTGGTTAAGGTAGTAACATGTTTTTGTAAGTTTTTACGTTTGATGATTGTGGTACCCGCTCTCCCACATTTCATATATCCATAGTTATCAACATTATGATCACACGTGTTTATAGCATGAAAATCTGAGTTAATGGAATATAAGAAATGTAGCGATCTTGGCAATAGTTTGTGCTCTGTCAGTAGAGCTATGTCCATGTTCTTTTCGTCGAGGATTTCGGAGAGGCTGTAGGCGGTTGATATTATGCCTCGCACGTTCCAACAGAGACTATGATTTACGCACATGCTGAACAGAATAATATGCACTTTGCTATGGTAAACTTCCATTATTTCACACTTGGGAGCACAGCACTTTTTCACAATTTAGTCATCGATCGACTGTCGATCCCATGCGTTGTCGTTCCAGTAGTTGTTGTTTCGAGGTGCGTCGTATTCGTGATGCCGGTAGTTTCTAGTATCGTCGTCTCTTCGCTGTTCGTAGCCATGGTAACGGTAGTTATGTTGCTTACGTGGCGGATACTGCCTCGCGTTCGCGTCGTGAGGTTGATGACTGTCGTGTTCAGCAGCATCAGAAGACCAACGTTGATGTCGCGGTGGTCGTTGTTGGTTGCGATAGGATGCTCTTCTTTTCTCCCATTCTGGTTTGCTGACCCACTTCCGACAGGTTATATTGGTTGGTCAGAAGTCGTCCTGATTGATGGTATGTTCGTCTTCAAAGTAAATATTAACTTTGGCTGCCGCGCCATTCCTTCCGTAGTATATGTTAATGAATGATGGAATTACATTCTTGTCTTGCATAAAGTCATACACATCTTGTTTTGAAACGTTACCATCAATGTTGCCTATAAAGTACGACAAGGTCTTGTTACGCCGAACAGCCTTAAATCCACACCCTTGTTACCCTGATAAAACAACATGATTGGATATTCCCAACATGATTGAAAAATGGCCGACATGAACAATGTGATAAGTGCATTGTTTTTGCAATATTTTCCATATAAACTATCCAGATTGTTTATTTCAATATTACATAATCAACATATGAAGAAAATGTACTATTTGCACTAAACAATTTGCACATAGGTACTATTTTTCACTATGTAAAGCCTTAAAGAATGTGTGGATTTTGCATTTGAGAATGAGTTTTGTACTTAAAAACGTTGTAAAACTCATTTATTTGACTTTATGTAATGAATATCATTTGGGAAGTATTGGCAGTTGTATAAACTATGATTTGGACGTTTCAATTTTTTAAAATCTTAGATAAATTAACGCTCACCAACAATAATTCAAACATGTATAGTATTTTTTGGATACTGACCGACGTGATTGTTAAATTTATTAGGATACTGGCCAACATGATTGTGGATAAAAGCCAACATTACCAATTGAAATCTTGCCAATGGGATTCTCAAGGTACAAATAATTGTACATTAAAGAAGTGTGCTCATGAATTGTGGTAGCAGGTTTATGAGCATACCCGATGTAAGGGATTTCACACCTAGTCTATAGCACATGCTTTTAGGACATTTAATAATCAAAGCACTTAGAGTGCTGATGGGAGGCGATCTGGTTGCTGTTACTAAAGCTTAAACGACTTTACACGTTTAATGTTCGTTTTCTTACTGCCGATCTTGTCTTGAATGTCTAAATAGGCATATGTGACTATATAGGCATGTTGGGTATCTATATAATTGTAAAAAGGGGCATATTGATGTATATGTCATACGTGTATTGAATGCGTATATCAAAAAGGTCTGTGAAGTTGGTTCTTAGATCGTACATCGACAGTCAGATGTTTACTCATTTTTATTTGAAATGAATAAACAGCTCTTAGCTCGTAGGTCGCAGCTCTTAGATCGTTAGTCGCAGCTCTTAGCTCGTAGGTCGCAGCTCTTAGCTCGTAGATGTGTACTCGTTGGTCGCAGGTCTTAGGTCGTTGGTCCCAGCTCTTAGGTCGTAGGTCGCAGCTCTTAGCTCGTAGGTCGCAGCTCTTAGCTCTTAGGTCGCAGCTCTTAGCTCGTAGATGTGTACTCGTTGGTCGCAGCTCTTAGGTCGTTAGTCGCAGCTCTTAGGTCGTTAGTCGCAGCTCTTAGCTCGTTGGTCGCAGCTCTTAGATCGTTAGTCGCAGCTCTTAGCTCGTAGGTCACAGCTCTTAGCTCGTAGATGTGTACTGGTTGGTCGCAAGTATCAGGTCGTTGGTCCCAGCTCTTAGCTCGTCGGTCGCTGCTCTTAGCTCGTTGGTCGCAGCTCTTAGATCGTTAGTCGCAGCTCTTAGCTGGTAGGTCGCAGCTCTTAGCTCGTAGATGTCTTCTTGTTGGTCGCAGGTCTTAGGTCGTTGGTCCAAGCTCTAAGCTCGTAGGTCGCAGCTCTTAGCTCGTAGGTCGCAGCTCTTAGCTCGTAAGTCGCAGCTCTTAGCTCGTAGATGTGTACTCGTTGGTCGCAGCTCTTAGGTCGTTAGTCGCAGCTCTTAGGACGTTGGTCGCAGCTCTTCGCTCGTAGGTTGCAGCTCTTAGCTCGTAGATGTGTACTCGTTGGTCGCAGGTCTTAGGTCGTTGGTCGCATGTCTTAACTCGTAGGTTGCAGCTCTTAGCTCGTAGGTCGCAGCTCTTAGCTCGTCGGTCGCAGCTCTTAGATCGTTAGTCGCAGCTCTTAGCTCGTAGGTCGCAGCTCTTAGCTCGTAGATGTGTACTTGTTGGTCGCAGGTCTTAGGTCGTTGGTCCCAGCTCTTAGCTCGTAGGTCGCAGCTCTTAGCTCGTAGGTCGCAGCTCTTAGCTCGTAAGTCGCAGCTTTTAGCTAGTAGATGTGTACTCGTTGGTCGCAGCTCTTAGGTCGTTAGTCGCAGCTCTTAGGTCTTTGGTCGCAGCTCTTAGCTCGTAGGTTGCAGCTCTTAGCTCGTAGATGTGTACTTGTTGGTCGCAGGTCTTAGGTCGTTGGTCGCTGGTCTTAACTCGTAGGTCGCAGCTCTTAGCTCGTAGGTCGCAGCTCTTAGCTCGTAGATGTGTACTCGTTGGTCGCAGCTCTTAGCTGTGTACTCGTATTCCAAACCTGCTCTGAGTTTGTTATTGGACTTGACAAAAAAAACCTAAACGATAGGTGTTCATGTGAAAAACATTAATGTCGGGGGACTAGGTGTCCATGTAAAAAACCCTGATTGTAAGGGGACTAGCTTGCCTTGTGAAAAACCTAAATAGAAGGAGATTTAAATGGTAGGGGACTATGTGTCCGTAGGAAAAACCTAAATGATAGGATTTCATGTGAAAAACCTTCATTGTTGGGGACTAGGTGTCGATGTGAAAACCCTAAATAGTATGGGACTAGGTGACCCTGAGATGACCGGTGTCCAAGTAAAAAACTAAAATGGAAGGGGTCTAGGTGTCAATGTGAAAAATCTGAATTGTCGGGGAATAGGTTGCCATGTGAAAAACCTAGGGGTTTTCCTACTGACACCTAGTCTCCTACCATTTAGGTTTTTGCTACGGACTCCTAGTCCTATATCTTTTAGGGTTTTCACATGGACACATAGTCCCCTACCATTTAGGTTTTCCACAAGGACACATAGTCCCCTACACTTTTGGTTTTTCACATGGACACCTAGTCCTCAACCATGTAGGTTTTTCACATGAAAACTATCATTTAGGTTTTTCCTACGGACACCTGGTCCCCTACAATTTAGGTTATTCCTATGGACAACTAGTCCCCAAGCATGTAGGTATTTCACATGACAACCTATCATTCAGGTTTTCGCAACGGACACCTAATCCCCTACCATTAGGTTTTTACATGGACACCTAGTCCCTTCCCTCTTAGGTCATCTCATGGTCACCTAGTCCCATACCATTCAGGTTTTTCACATCGATACCTAGTCCCCAACCATGTAGGTTTTTCAAAAGAAAACATATCATTTAGGTTTTATCCTACTGACACCTAGTCCCCTACCATTTAGGTTTTTCAAACGGACTCTTAGTCCCCTACCTTTTAGGTTTTTCATATGGACATCTAGTCCCCTACCATTTTGGTTTTCCACATGGACACCTAGTCCCCTACAATTGTGGTTTTTTACATGGACACCTAGTCCCCAACCATGTAGGTTTTTCACATGAAAACCTATCATTTAGGTTTTTCCTACAGACACCTGGTCCCCTACAATTTAGGTATTTCCTATGGGCACCTAGTCCCCAAGCATGTAGGTTTTTCACATGACAACCTACCATTTAGATTTTTACATGGACACCTAGTCCCCTCCCATTTAGGTCATCTCATGGTCACCTAGTCTCATACAATTCAGGTTTTTCACATCGACACCTAGTCCCCAACCCTGTTGACTTTTCAAAAGAAAACCTATCATTAGGTTTTTCCTACTAACACCTAGTCCCCTACCATTTATGTTTTTTCTACGGACTCCTAGTCCCCTACCTATTCGTTTTTTAACATGGACACTTAGTCCCTTACCATTTAGGTTTTTCACATGGACACCTAGTCCCCTACCATGTAGGTTTTTCACATGAAAACCGACCATTAAGGGATTTCCTACGGACGCCAGGTCCCCTACCATTAAGGCTTTTCACATGGCAACCCATTCCCCGAAAATTAAGATTTTTCACAAGACCACAAAGACCCCTAAAATTTTGGTTTGTCCACATGGACACCTAGTCCTAAACCATGTAGGTTTATCACATGAAATCCTATCATTTAGGTTTTTCCTACGGACACATAGTCCCCTACCATTTAAATCCCCTTCTATTTAGGATTTTCACAAGGCAAGCTAGTCCCCTACCAATCAGGGTTTTCACATGGACACCAAGTCCCCCGACATTAATGTTTTTCACATGAACACCTTTCGTTTAGGTTTTTTTTGTCAAGTCCAATAACAAACTCAGAGCAGGTTTGGAATACGAGTACACAGCTAAGAGCTGCGACCAACGAGTACACATCTACGAGCTAAGAGCTGCGACCTACGAGCTAAGAGTTGCGACCTACGAGCTAAGAGCTGCGACCTACGAACTAACAGCTGGGACCAACGACCTAAGACCTGCGACCAACGAGGACACATCTACGAGCTAAGAGCTGCGACTAACGACCTAAGAGCTGCGACCAACGAGTACACATCTACGAGCTAAGAGCTGTGACCTACGAGCTAAGAGCTGCGACCTGCGACCAAAGAGTACAAATCTTCGAGCTAAGAGCTGCGACCTACGATCTAAGAGCTGCGACCAACCAGCTAAGAGCTGCGACCTACGAGCTAAGAGCTGGGACCAACGACCTAAGAGCTACGACTAACGACCTAAGAGCTGCGACCAATGAGTACACATCTACGAGCTAAGAGCTGCGACCTACGAGCTAAGAGCTGCGACATACGAGCTAAGAGCTGCGACATACGAGCTAAGAGCTGGGACCAACGACCTAAGACCTGCGACCAACGAGTACACATCTACGAGCTAAGAGCTGCGACCTACGAGCTAAGAGCTGCGACTAACGATCTAAGAGCTGCGACCAACGAGCTAAGAGCTGTTTATTCATTTCAAATAAAAATGAGTAAACATCTGACTGTCGATGTACGACCTAAGAGCCAACTTCACAGACCTATACCAAAAGTGGCTTTAAAATAATACTACGCGCCTATTTATCAGATTCTACAGTACCGTCTTGTAATCACTTCCATCACAGCGTGAGACATCTCTAGAAAGCGGCTAGTATAGCCACACCATATGATTGCATAACATGATTATATACGATTCATTGATAAAACCATCACGTGGCCCTGGTCTGAAGTTTCTAAAAATAGCTATACGGCTGGGACATTTGATGAACACGTCATTTTCATATTCTCCCCGGCTGAGTGATTATCTGCAAAAATATCGATTCAACGAACAGTTTCACAATAATTGTTGATCGTAGAATAAACAATTGTTGCTGATTGAATTAAATAAGTTTAACATTTTAAGAAACATATGTTGCAGTATTGGGAATGTTGATAGTTTCTGGAACTACTTGAATGCGGATTCACTTAGCAGCCTAAAGGCGTTCCAGGTTGCATTAAGAAATGGGCAATGGTAGTATAGAGAGGCTTACGCCTACCAAAAATGGGTACAAATGTTCACCACATCAAGACGATGTGCCATGCACAAAACCCAGGTCCCTAGCTTAAAGGTCAAGGTCACACTTAGAGGTCAAAGGTTAAAAGGCTCAAATAGGCATGTGATTCGTGTCCGCTCTGTAATTTTGTCATCTCCTATTGGATATTTATAATATTTGGTACAAATGTTCACCACATCAAGGTGATGTGCCATGTGCAAGACCCAGGTCCCTTACTTAAAGGGCAAGGTCACACGTAGAGATCAAAAGTTAAAATTCTCAAATAGGCATGTGATTCATGTCCGCTCTGTAACTATGTCATTTCTTATTGGATATTTATAACACTTGGTACACATGTTCACCACATCGAGACGGCGTGTAATGCGCAAGACCTAGGTCCCTTGCTCAAAGGTAAAGGTCACACTTAGAGATCGAAGGTAAAAAGGCTCAAATAGGCATGTGATTCATGTCAGCTCTGTAACTATGTCATTTCTTATTTTATATTAATATTACTTGCCACAAATGTTCACATCACCAAGACGAGGTGACATGCGCAAAACCCAGGTCCCTAACGCAAAGGTCAAGGTCATACTTAGAGATTTAAAGTTAAAAGGCACAAGTATGCTTCTGGTCTGCTTTTTGTTATTTCGTTCTGGATTTTAAAATTACTTGGTTACATTCGCATTTACACCCTGACTCAAATGTAAAGGTCACACTTATGCACCTATCAATGTTTTCCCCCAGGAGGGGGGTGGCGGGCTGACCCAGGGGAATTTGACATTTTTACTGTTTCAAAGTCTAAATTCCCGCCCTAGAGCAAGGGCAATTTGTCAAAATCCCCTCACTGGGAGATGCTTTACATACCCACCGGGATCAAAATTTCGGCCAGTGTCAAAATTTCCCTGGACTCGGCACCATTCTGTCTGTCAAATTCCCACCTATCGGGAACAGCCTTCTGTCAAAAGTCCCGTGTATGCCCGCCGCTCCCCCCTTGGGGAAAACATTGATAGGTACATTACAGACCCAGCTCTTGTCTGCTGTTAAATGTCACATTTAAGCAATTACAAACTTGTTTCAAGTTATTTCATGTGCATAGCTTTATACTTAGGTGTCTGATGACAGCTTTTAGCGGGGGCATCCGTGTCCTGTGGACATATTTCTAGTTAAATACTTTTTTCTGCTATATGTTGGTAAAATTCATAATAAGTCAAGACAGGTAAATTTAACACATGTATCTAAATGTGCAACATTCACCGGGAATAGGAACAGTGAATTATGGGGACCAGGCTAAACGCTGTGAGCATGTCTTGAATGGTGCCAAATTGCATTTCTAATTTAAAAAAGGGGACACAATTTCAACATATATAGAGATATATGATAGAGTTGCCTATTCATGTGGAGGTCATGGCGTCATGATGGTGAGCAAAGTATCAAAGAGGTTAAAATTGTGTACATAAACTGTAAACTGTTGTATTTCTAAGTACTTACTTATTGCCCGTTATGCCCTCTGGCATGTAGGGCAGCAACTAAGTACATCAGTCCAAATGGGGCATAACATTCAACAACATGCTTGATAGAGTGCAGATGTTGTGGTCAAGACGGTTGACAAGTATGCAAAGTATCACAGCAATATGAACATGCACTTAGATATAATAGGTTAATACCTTGAACGTAAACTTACAAATTTGCACGAAGTTGAAAAAAGGGACATATTTTCCAATAAATACTTCATAGAGTTATCTACTCCTACGTACGTGTTGGGGTCATCCCATTATTCTTCCAATAGTGAAGCTACATATTCAATTCGCACTGCAGTGCATCAATGAAAATTCAATGTTGGTCAGTATCCAATTTAAAAGATAAATCATGTTGATCTTTATCCTCAAATCATGTTGGTTTTTATCCATTTTTCACACATGGGTTACTTTAAATAGTTATCACGTAGAAACGGCAAATGTAAATAACTTACTCTAAACTAAGTCTGATAGTGAAATGAATGAGCTGTATAAACAAAAGATCTTAACCCAAAATAAACAACAATATATATGTTTTATAGACTGTCAAATAAATCCAACACAAATTTTTCTAATTTTTTATCGTATTGTGTATCACATTCACAAACATACGGATAAATAGTTTTAGTTTCATGGAAGGAATGTACAAGTTTATCTTCATACAGCATCAGAAGGTGGTTAAACCCGTAGATTTTGAAGAATTGGTCGAAAATGCGATGAAAATGTAAACATACATCCGCCATTTTTCAATCATGTTGGGTATATCCAATCATGTTGTTTTATCAGGGTAACAAGGGTGTCCAGGTGCTGAGTTTTCATCGTTTGCATCAGTATGTGACGTTGGTTGAGGTTTCGAAGAAACGTTGGGTTTGTCGTTCACAGTCATGGTGATGGATTCGGTAGTACTGTAATCAACCTGTTTTGCCGGTTCGTACAACGATGAGTCTCTATAAGTAGATGTTGTTATGGTAGGCTCAACAACAATGTGGGTTACTTCATCCTCGGGAGTGTTATTGCACTTTATAGAATCCAATGGTGTCTTGATTTCTAGGCGGGTGTTGCGTTTGATGGGAGTGAGGTCGTCAAGGAACCGTTTGTTTAAGGTAGCGAGTGCCGTTTCCATTCGGGCGCAATCATCCTTCAGTTTGTTCGTTTGTGGTATCGAATTTGCGATTGTTCCAACACGTGAAAGAACACTGTTGACCGATCCGTGAATAGTTGTAAACAGTACGAGAACTTGGCTAACATCATTTCTAATGCTTTCTAGTACTATAGAGTCAGCTGCTTGTTTCCTCTTAATATCGCTGATGTCACTTTGCATATTTGATAGCATGCCGTATATATCAGGCAGTTTAAAAGTTTTATCAATTTCATCCTCAACGAGTATGGTGGCGTTATCGGTTATACTATTGTTTGTGAAAACGTTTAGAACATCTCGATTGTGAATACCTTGTGAGAATGAGTATAGGGTGTAGCAGTCTGCGGCACATTTCTCCTCTTTGGTTCCGTTGGATGAATTCCGTCACGTCCTAGCCAAATCTCATGAACAGTGATCTCCCTCTGTTAGGTACGCCAAAAAGACTACCTACTGACTGTCTGTGGTTCTGGCTGATTTGTTTAAGGAATATGTTGTCAATACAAGTGAGCAGATGTGTGTTTATTAACTTTTATTAATGACGCTAATTAGACAATACATAGAGGCTTTGAACCTCATACCATTTTTATGTTACTTCTGTGAGGAGAGGTCTGCTTGAAAAAGGATGTGGTCTCTGTAAGACGTAATGGAGCATTAGCCTACAGGTGGCAATCATTTGCAAACCATCTGACCTAGGACTTTACTGATTTCGGTCGGTCGTTGATATAACACAGAAATAGGAGTGGGCCCAACATTTTTCTTTGGCGCACACCGGAATCAACTGTAACAGGATCAAAGTGACATGTGACGACTGGTAAGGAATTGTCTCAGTCAGTCGTTTATGGAGCCGTTCTCGACATAAAGTTGTTCATTTTATAGGCCTACATCACAAGAAGCCCCAAATTAACACAAATGTTAGGACTTTGCTTGGAGATGATCGGCATGTTTCTCAATACTTAGACACGCACAAATTGTCTGTATGGTGAATCGCTAGACTTTCAAACTGGAGGCCTGGATGAGGTCCATGCTCACCACGCACGCATGCTAACTTAAGTCCGTTTGTGTTGTTCGAACTGCAATCATAGTATAAATGTAGGCCTATTTCTATGTAATTTTTGCCTAGGGCGTAAAATGCATCCCGGGCAGTGGACGATATCACAACGGTTAAAAGCTCTAATGCGCATATGAACTGTAAGGTACCTCCCTACGCTCATTTGAGGTTACCCTTATAGTCAAGGATGCTGGTTTACTGTAGTGTATGTAATATCCATGATAACTTGCTTGGGTGTATATCCACACCTGTGGAACTCCGCCCAAGCAGGTAAAACAGAAAGGTCTACTTCTGTCACTGTGTGTGTAATCTCCATGGTAACTTGCTTGGGTGTATATCCACACCTGTGGAACTCCGCCCAAGCAGGTAAAACAGAAATGTCTACTTCTGTCGCTGTGTGTGTAATCTCCATGGTAACTTGCTTGGGTGTATATCCACACATGTGGAACTCCACCCAAGCAGGTAAAACAGAAAGGTCTATTTCTGTCACCGAATGTGTAATATCCATGGTAACTTGCTTGGGTGTATATCCACACCTGTGGAACTCCGCCCAAGCAGGTAAAACAGAAAGGTCTACTTCTGTCACTGATTGTGCAAGGTGCCTCTTCATGCTCCGTTTTAACGTTCCCTGTTAGTCGAGGATGCTGGTTTACTATAACGACCATGATAACTTGCTTAGATGTATATCCACACCTGTGGAACACCACCCAAGCAGGCAAGAACAGATTATGTGACCTCTGTCTCTACGTACACACCATCGTGGCAGAACAACAACAACTGGTTTCGTCTACATCATTTAATAACGGCGGTTTGTCGCAATACTTCTTAGATCAAAATAGAATCTATATATTCAAGGGTTTAACTATATATAGGATAAAAGTGTACACAACTATAAATTAACTGGATACGCAACTGTATTCATCAACAGTGACATCATAACATCATAAAGGACATCGGATCAGTGACGTGCGTCATATATAAAGTGCTATAACCTCATAGACCTGACAACGAGGGATCCACTTCGATTGACTTAAACATTACATAATGTACATAGATCTACAAAGACTGGTGAATGCACAATTACTTTGGCTCATCAATGCATGGTAAACAGATCTTGTGCATGTAGATCTATATAACCCCATACTGTAGGCAACATCTGACATCCCTAGGCAGCACAGGCGTTCCATACTTGGAAAATCTCATTCATAATCATATACTATAAGTAGGCCTATTGTAATTTACATCAACCTTCTAGGTAGTTCTGATACCTTGTAGATAGCTAAGTATTAAATAGGAGCTGGTATAGCTAGTAGATAGTTCAAAAACTAAACATGTTACGTCTTCGGTGACGAAGTGGATACTGAAATATTGTGACGACGCCACTTATATACACTTCTCAATAGGGTCACATGACCACATAAACCAATCAGAAGCTGGCTTTAAAGTGTGTACTGTGATCAGTCCCCATTAAAGTCAGCCTACATTATATAAAATGTCATGTTTAAGTGTGGCTCGATGGTGGCTTCTCAATACAATATAAAAAGCCACAGAATAAATGTCAAACAACAATAAAAAAATGCATGTAACAAATAAAAGCCACAGTAAAACTAGCCGTTCGCAACAATACAGGCCAAAGTGTAGGGCTACGCTTACTAAAAAGTACAATGTAGTCCCAAAATTATCAACAATGTAACATAAGACTTCATGTGACTGGCTCAGACGTGCATAATAAACAATTTTACATAAATAAAGTATCTGTAAAGTTTCAAGGCTGAAAAAGAAACATACACAAAAAGCCACGAATTTACAGTTCAAAAATGCGTGTAGGCAAGAAAGGGAATGTTATTAAGACTAATGATGGAGAAATCAGTGTACCTAGAATAATGATTGTCACTTGCTCTGAAGAGGCCAAAACCAAAATTATGAAAAATGCATATAAGCTAATGGATTGTAAATCAGAATATTTCAGGAAAATTGGGATCAAGCATGATATGACTAAGGATGAAAGGCAGAAGGAAATTGAACTACGTAAGGAAGCTAAACGAATGAATGAGGATGCGACATCAGGAAATTTTCTTCATCTAGTGAGAGGAATGCCTTGGGACAGGAAGGTGATACGTATAAGGAAGGGAGGAGGAGGTGTGGAGTAGGAAGCGGTACAAAATGGAACTATGTACGTGTAAATGCGTTAGTTAAGTTACATAAGTTACATAAGTTAAATGTTTGGTTTTCAAATGTTGATACATTTAATATTGATAAAATTCATGAAATTAGGGTCAGACTCGGTCTAATACAGGACAAACCAGTTATAATAGCTTTATCAGAAGTAAAGCCAAAAAATTACAAGTTTGATAGAAGCATATCTGAATACAATATTGATGGCTATGAGATTATTCCTGTGAACATGAACAAAAATGACACTGGGAGGGGTATGTTGATTTATATTCTGGATAGTATGAAATATAATCAAGTGGATATTGACACTTCGTTCAGCGAGTATGCTAGCATAGAGATTATCTTGAATAAAACTGATAAACTGTTGTTTACCAACATATATAGAAGTCCAAACTCCGAGAATGTTAATAATCAGAATTTGAATTCCTTGTTACGTAAAATCCTGGATTTGAATTATACACATATATTGATAAACGGTGATTTCAATTACCCTGGGATCAACTGGGAATTATATAGTACATCTCAAGGTCCGGGTGACAGTGAATATGAATTTGTGGAGGCTGTAAGAGATTGTTTTTTGTACCAACATGTTGATGAAGTGACTAGGGGACGAGGTTTAGACAATCCTTCACTAATTGACTTGATATTTAGTAATGAACAGGGAATGGTATCAGATGTATTGGTGGATGCACCATTAGGGAAGAGTGATCATGCCATGATTAGTTATACTTTTAATGTCCATACCAGAGACTTGGGTGGTGATAAAATTTTATATAAATATGATAAGACTGACTGGGACAAAATGAGTGAGATGTTGAGTATTGACTGGGAAGAAATATTTGAGAGTGCAGATATTAATGACAATTGGAGTTCCTTTAAGGATATTCTGCTGAAAGCTATTGATGAGTGCGTGCCAACAATTACGGTTAAAACAAACAGGAGAAATAACTCCAAGTTGGATAATAAGAAATTGAGATCTAAAATCAAACAAAAGCAGAGATTATGGAATAGATACACTAAACATGGTGACCAGAGTGCTAGGATAGAATATAATAGAACTAGAAACCAAATAAGAACATTAACTAGGAAAATGGTGAAATCATATGAACAAAAGATAGCTAATGCATCAAAGACCAACCCGAAATCATTCTGGAACTATGTACAAAACAAAGACTAGAACGAAAGCATCAATATCAGATTTATATACTGATGATAACAGGACTGTTCTAACAAAATCTGATAAACAAAAAGCTGATGTATTGGCAGACTTCTTTACTTCTGTATTCACTATTGACAATGACATAGAGCAACCAAGTGTTGAAAAACAGGATGGTATACCTATATTGAATGATCTACACATAACTCCAGAAGTACTGGAAAAAAACTGAATAATTTGAAAATTAATAAGTCGCCTGGACCGGATAAGTTACATCCGAGAATACTACATGATATGTGTAAGGAATTGTCAGTGCCTTTAGCGATAATCTGTAATAAATCTTGGCTCAATGGTATTCTTCCTGAGGAGTGGAAATGTGCAAATATTACTGCATTGTTTAAGAAGGGTGACAAGAAATATGCAGGAAATTACAGACCTGTTAGTTTAACATGTATTATTTGTAAAGTCATGGAGAGTATATTTCGTGAGGGTATAGTGAATCACATGAAGATGAATAAGTTATTTAGTGACAGACAATATGGATTTATTTCTGGGAGATCAACAACACTTCAATTATTGACTGTAATTGATAAGTGGACTGAAATACTGGATAAAGGGGGAGTTGTTGACGTAGCGTATTGTGACTTTATGAAGGCATTTGATAAAGTGAGCCATGTGAAACTTCTACATAAACTTGAGATGCACAATTTCGGTCAACCATATATAGCATGTATTAAAAACTTTCTAAGTAATAGGAAGCAAAGAGTGATTGTAAAGGGAGAGGCATCAGAATGGAGATCAGTTACTAGTGGTATCCCACAAGGATCGGTCCTAGGACCAATATGTTTTGTACTATACATAAATGATTTACCTTCTAGTATATCTAGAGATAGTGAAATATTTTTATTTGCGGATGATACTAAAATATTCAGAGAAATCATGAATGTAAATGACTGTGTGAATCTTCAGTCTGATATCTTCGATATGAAAAAATGGTCAGATAAATGGCTTCTAAAATTTCATCCTGACAAGTGTAAAGTTATGAGGATTGGTAAAAGGAATATTGATCATTTTGATTATAAACTTGATGAGAATTTTCAACCAATGTCAACATGTACTGAGGAAAAAGATATCCCTAGGCGTTATCATTGATGATGAACTGTCATTTGAAAAGCATATCACAGAGAAAGTGAATAAAGCTAACTCCATTGTGGGAATAATAAGACGAACATTTGAGTATATAGATAAGAAAATATTTAAGACTCTCTTCACAGCTTTAGTAAGGCCTCATATTGAGTATGCCAATCAAGTTTGGAATCCTTACTTAAGGAAGCACATTGACATGATTGAAAATGTTCAGCGAAGGGCTACCAAACAAGTACCAGGTTTGAAAGATTTGTCATATGAAAATCGATTGAGAACATTGAACTTACCGACTTTAACATACAGAAGAATAAGAGGTGACTTGATTGAAACTTATAAAATTGTACGTAATAAATATGATCCAGAAGTGTCAGCGTTATTCGACATGAGTGAATTCCAGTCTACTAGGGGACATAAATATAAGTTGTACAAAAAAAGACCAAGATTGAACGTAAGAAAGAATTCGTTCTGCTTTAGAGTTGTTGATTTGTGGAACCAACTACCAAAATATGTTGTAAATGCTGAATCGGTGCACTCATTCGAAAGACGATTAGATAAATTCCTTCAGGATCAGCCTGTGAAATATGACTATCTCCAATCCATAAATATCGGTGGAAGTTATGATATTCCCATTAACGACGAAAACATAGAGCTGGTGTTACAGGCTGACGACAGCCTTCTACCAGAAGGACATCCTATCTGTAAGAAAATAGTCCCGTACCACAGAAGTTAGGAAGCCGCCATTTGTCAAATGCAGACAAAAATGGACGCTCATACTACTGTCATTAAAGTTCATATATCTTGGAAGATATGTAGATTAATGTTCACACAGAATGTTTCACTAGACTCAGAAAAGATTTGAACACACAGTAAGTCACTTACTCATTTCTGATCACAATCTCATTTAGAGGTATGACGCCCGATATCCTGTGAATGTTCCGTGACAGACGTCAATATAAACATTGAGTAAAACACTAGAAATCCAGTCTGTTGGTTGTAACTAAGCACTGAATGGTGAGTTATTCATAAATTTATCGTGTTAAACCTACATGCTGAAGTTCATTTTGTTCTGTAATGCGTATTCGATGGAGAATCACTATTGTCACTAGTTTTCGCGACCTTGATTCCATGTCATTTGAAGACTGTCAATTTGTAGAATGTAATCCTCAGTTGAGTTTGTTAGCACAAAAGGGTGATAATATTAATCATCGTGTAGCACATACAGGGTGCTGCCATGGTATTCTCTGGGTTAATTATGCTGATCTTGATATAAATGTAAGGGGGGTCCCTTACAACATAATGGTCCCATTTGGGCCATTATTGAAAAGTCTAACTGCATTTCCTGCGTCAGAAACAAACTTGGTGTTTTGGGGTCAAAAACTAGGTCACTAGGTCAAATAATAGAAAAGCTTGTGTAGTCACTAGAGATCACAATTTTTACCTAATCTTTATGAAACTTGGTCACAATGATCATCCCAACAAATTCTAAGTCAAGTTTGATATTGGGTAATTTTGGGTCAAAAACTAGGTCAAAAGGTCAAATCATAGAAAAACCTTGTGTAGTCACTACAGGTCACAATTTTTACCTAATCTTTATGAAACTTAGTCACAATGATCATCCCAACAAATTCTAAGTCAAGTTTGATATTGGGTAATTTTGGGTCAAAAACTAGGTTACAAGGTCAAATCATAGAAAAACCTTGTGTAGTCACTAGAGGTCACAATTTTGACCTAATCTTTAGGAAACTTGGTCACAATGATCATCTCAACAAATTTTAAGTCAGGTTTGGTTTGGGTCATCTCGGGTCAAAAACTAGGTCACAAGGTCAAATCATAGAAAACTCTTGTGTAGACACTAGATGTCATAATTTTGACCTAATATTTATGAAATGTTGTCGCAATGATAATCTCAGCAAGATCTAGGTCAAGATTTAAATTGGCTTATCTGGGGTCAAAAACTTGGTCACAAGGTCAAATCATAGAAAAACCTTGTATAGTCACTAGAGGTCACAATTTTGGCCCAATCTTTTTGAAACTTTGTCACAATCATTATTATAACACATTCTAAGTCATGTTTGATAGGGGTCATCTGGTGTCAAAAACTAGGTCACTAGATCAAATCATAGGAAATCCTTGACTAGTCACTAGAGGTCACCATTTTGACCTAATCTTTATTAAACGTTGTCACAATGATCATCTCAACAAAATCTAGGCCAAGTGCAATGTCACTAGGTCAAATCACAGGGCTTGCATGCACTACTACGACAGATGAGCGACCTAGGGCGCTTGGGCCCTCTTGTTTATTTCTGATTATTGAGCTGGCATGGGGGCATACATGTTTTACAAACATCTCTTGTTTTTTGTTTCTGATGGATAACTAAAGTTACAGATGAGATATCACAATGAAATTTGCTGTGTTGGTAGTTTTTGTGGAGACAACACTTGCTTTGGGAAGTGGGGTGTGTGGGCGTCAAGGTCACAGTTAATTTTTTTGAGGATCAAGATAACATGATGAAACTTGTTAGCTTTGTAGGTGGCTTGTGTGAAAAGACAACACTTGGAATTGAAAGTGGGGGTCATGGTCACCGTTAATAAAAATAGAAAAAACTTTTTATGCCCCCGTATCGATAGATCGGGAGGCATATAGTGATTCACCTGTCCCTTCGTTCGTCCGTCCGTTCGTCCATTCGTCCGTTCGTCCGTCCGTCCTGGTTAACCCAAATTGACCGTTTCTTCTAGCATCATTATGGCTTGCTACAAAGCTTCCAAACTTGCATGGATGTTGTATATGAACACTCTCCACACACCTGTATCACCTGACCCCATTTTGACCTTCACCTTGACCTAATTTTGGACTTAGACTTATTTATGGACAAGGCTTCCACAGGGGGCATAAGCGTTTATTGAACGCAGTCTTGTTTACTCAATAACTTTTGTTAGGAATGAGATCTCATTATGAAACTTGCATTGTATATAGCTATTTGTACACATCACTTGCAATTGACATGGGGCTGATTGAGGTCAAGGTCACAGTGACTTAAAATAGATAAATTGTTTTTGCTCAATGACTTTAGTAAGAAATGCGATATCATGATGAATCTTGCTATGTAGGTAAGTAGCTTTTGTGAAGACAACAATTGGGATAGAAGGTGGGACTGGTTCGATCAAAGTCAACATTTAAGCCTAACCAGGTTTTCGTGTAATGTCTGCTTCTTGTTGACTTTGTTTATTTTTTATGTAATAAATTTGGATACAGAGAAATATCTTGTGCATCTCAAACATTTCTCATTGGACTGAAACCAAACTTTCACATAACTTATGACACAAAAATATTTTGTGTATTCAATAATCTTTGGTACAATGAGTTTCCCTTCGGCGGGGATATGGCTGTCTCACAGTGACTGCTTCTTGTTGATGCTGGTGTCAATCGACTGTGATTCTGAACAATCACTGCTCCCGGTCACTCTGAGTCAGCTAGTCTGTTCACTCATCATCTATATGTTTGGGTTGTCCAAACAACAGCTACTTGAAACCATTCATAGAAAGTTTACATTTTCTCTATTTAGATAATACCTCTATTTACTATGCAGGGTTTCCAGAGATCAGACAAGTCTATGAAGCAGTATTCTTTGTCATAGACTGTCCTAAAATATACGGAAATGTTTCGTTCAGTAGCACTTCAAATTAATCTGATTTATTTACATTGTAGAATCCCAGCAAGCCACATTTCAACCATTATTTGTTTGAGACGATGTGTGTTACTGTACGTACTACGTGTAAGGTAACTCCTGCAGCAGTGACTGAGTTTGAACAAGCTTTATTTCCTCCCTTCACTGAGATTCTATAGCAAGATGTACAAGGTATAGTTTTCCTGCATAACATTATGTAACAGGAACTTCTCATATTGACACCGCAAAACTCTATAAGGGGGTATATTGCTAGGCACATGTTGGTCTGTCAGTCGGTAGACTAAAATGGTTTCCGTAAAACGCTTTGCCCTAGGATCTTCAAACTTTACATGGAGGTTGGTCATCAACACTAGATGACCCCTACTGATTTTGACTATTGAGCTGCCATTTGGGCATATGTGTTTCAAAAGATCTCTTGTTTGAATTTAATCTTAGGCTTGGTTTTTGGGAGGCATTATAGCCTCTCAATATGATCCTTGCCCATTTCTTAATGCAACCTGAACCGCCTTTAGGCTACCATGTGTATCCGCATTCAAGTAGTTCCAGAAACTGTCATCATTTCCAACACTGCTACATATGTTTCTCCAAAGTTTTAAACTGATTTAATCAAATCGGCAACATTTGTTTATTCTAAGATCAACAATTATTGTGAAACTGTTCGTTAAATCTATACTAGCCCCTTTCTATAGATGTCTCACGCTGTGAGGGTAGTGATTACAAGAAGGTACTGTAGAATCTGATAAATAGGCGTGTAGTATTATTTCAAAGCCACTTTTGATATACGCATTCAATACATGTAATCCATATAAATTAATATGCCCCTTTTTATACGCCCGTTGAAAACGGGACGTATTATGTGAACACCCTTGGCGGGCGTGCGGGCGGCGGGCGGCGGCGTTTGTACTCTAGCACAATAAGGTTTTCATCCGATCATCTTCAAACTTGCTGACAATGCTTATGGGCATAATATCTAGGCCAAGTTCGATTATAGGCCAAATCGACCCAGGCCTTATTGGGTTATGGTCCTTTAATAACCAAATAAGTATGAAATTGGCCTTGTCTGTACTTTTACGCTTACAGTTTTCATCCGATCATCTTCAAACTTGCTGACAATGCTTATGGGCATATTATCTAGGCCAAGTTTGATTATAGGCCAAATCTGCCTAGGCCTTATTGGGTTATGGTCCTTTAATAACCAAATAAGTATGAAATTGGCCTTGTCTGTACTCTTACGCTAACAGTTTTCATCAGATCATCTTCAAACTTGCTGACAATGCTTATGGGCATAATATCTAGGCCAAGTTCGATTATAGGCCAAATCGACCCAGGCCTTATTGGGTTATGGTCCTTTAATTACCAAATAAGTATGAAATTGGCTTTGTCTGTACTCTTACGCTAACAGTTTTCATGCGATCGTCTTCAAACTTTGTGACAATGCTTAAGGGCATAATATCTAGGCCAAGTTCGATTTTAGGCCAAATCGGCCTAGGCCTTATTGGGTTATGGTCCTATAATTACCAAAATAAAGGTGAAATTTACCTTGTCTGTTCTTTAGTGCAAACAGTTTTCATCTGATCATCTTCAAACTTTGTGACGATGCTTATGGGAATAATATCTAGGCCAAGTTAGATCATAGGCCAAGTCGGCTTTGGCCTTATTGGGTTATGGGCCTTTAATTACCAAATAAGTAAGAAATTGGTCTTGTCTGTGCTCTAACGCAAACAGTTTTCATGCGATCGTCTTCAAACTTTGTGACAATGCTTATGGGCATAATATCTAGGCCAAGTTTGATTATAGGCCAAATTGGCCTAGGCCTTATTTGGTTATTATCCTATAATTACCAAAATAAATGTGAAATTTACCTTGTCTGTTCTCTAGTGCAAAGAGTTTTCATCTGAGTATCTTCAAACTTGGTGACAATGTTTACGGATATAATATCTAAGACAAGTTCAATTGTAGGCCAAATCAGCCTAGGCCTTCTTGTGTTATGGTCCTTGAATTAAAAAAAATGTTGGATTGTTTGTTTTTTATGCCCCTGTATCGATAGATCGGGAGGCATATAGTGATTCACCTGTCCGTCCGTTCGTTCGTTCGTCCGTTCGTCCGTTCGTCCGTCCGTCCGTCCTGGTTAACCCAAATTGACCGTTTCTTCTAGCATCATTTTGGCTTGCTACAAAGCTTCCAAACTTGCATGGATGTTGTATATGAACACTCTCCACACACCTGTATCACCTGACCCCATTTTGACCTTCACCTTGACCTAATTTTGGACTTAGACTGATTTATGGACAAGGCTTCCACAGGGGGCATAAGCGTTTATTGAACGCAGTCTTGTTTCATTCACCATGCCCTGAGACTCACCATGCCCCAAGACGGGCGTATTTTGTGACATTTTGGCACTCTTGTTACAATTATTTAGATACCCAACATGCCTATATATAATAGTCACATATGTCTATTTTGACATTCAAGACATGGTCGGCAGTAAGAAAACGAACATTAAACGTGTAAAGTAGGTTTAAGCTTTAGTAGCAGCAACCAGATCGCCTCCCATCAGCACTCTCAGTGCTTTGATTACAGCAGGTATGCAAAGAATTTTATTGCTGGGTTTGCAGGTGAATGTAAATATTCTGCACTCGGGTAACTGTTACTGCTGTTGCAGGAAAAAGGCCTGGGTGCGAAAGGGATTTATAAATAATTATGTGGATGGAGGTGTCAGTCATTCCTAATTCTGCAGCTGGCGTTAATGTTTGAACTGTTCTTGTCCACTGATGTTTTTCCCTGGAACAACTTTTGCAAAATATTTTCTAACATAACCCTTGGATTCTGATCTGTCTGTCAATACTGTTAGCTAATGGTCTTTGCCAAGAATTCTGCTGGTTATAATGATTGCAAATCACTGATATGAGTATGTCCTTCATTTGTCCCAGCACTATTATGATGTTAGAACATACATTTATTCGAGTAAGAATCTTGTTTATTGTATTTTTCAGAATTTATTCCGTATGTATTCCAAATCCTGTCATTGCTGATTAGTTACATACAGACTCAATTTCTGATACTAACACACATTTTTCCCCGATGCACCGTTACTTTGGGAACGACACAGGAACATTCCTCCATTGGTGCGACTTCTACAGGCGTACATAGCTATAAAGATGCTAAGCAGATTGAACTTGAACAATTGGTAAATTTTATCTACTGTTTAAATATCTTCTTCATACATGCCATGTTTTTCAGACCCCTTTGCATGAGATTGGTTATGGAAATGCAAGATATTTTATCAAAACTAATATTTGTGATCATTTTCATAAATTAATGTAAACAAAAAATGTCAGGCTCCAGTATGTCCAAGATTTTAATGTGTGAGATTTAATCAATTGATCATGTGTGAGTGATGTGGGAGATCTGGCATGTATGCTCCTTATTTGAATGTTACGCTAGTGTAAATGCTTTGATAAAACAGTACCCTAGTGTATAGCACAGGTACACACCAGATTATCTCTACCTAGCAATATTGTATACCTATTATGTAACAAGGATTCTGATTGGCTTAGATGGCCTGCACAAGAGGTGTATATATTTTAATATGCCAATATGTAAGTAGATAATTGAAATTAGGCCGTGATGAGTTTATTATGTCCCCCATCTTTGATGAGGAGGTATATTGCTTTGCACCTGTCGGTCGGTGTGCCTGTCGGTCGGTAGATCAAATGGTTTCGGTTCAATAACTTAAGAATGCTTTGCACAAGGATATTCAAACTTTACATGGAGGTTGGCCAGCAACAGTAGATGACCCCTATTGGTTTTAAGATCAGTAGGTCAAACTCAATGGTCACTGCAACCTTCACCATTTCTGACTATTGGGCTGCCATGGGGGCATACACCTCTTGTTATTATTGTTATTTTTTATAGAAGATTACCTGTTTATATATATACTATAAATCATGTTACATGCGGTTGGATTGTGACTGGTGGAACACATGTGGGTGTGATGAAACACATCGGCGAGCCTGTGAAGGATTTTGGGATAGCGATAACTTCTAAAAATCCTGTCATAGCCATTGGAATAGCACCATGGGGCTGTAAACAGAATATATGGACTCCTTCGTGAATGAGAGTCAGTATGTATTTAGTTTGTAACAAATGCTGACATACAATAAAAGATCATCTCAAAATGAAGATAACAGTTTTAAATTCCATCAGTTAGTGTGTGGGTCAGTCTGTCCATTCAAAACATTTGTGTCTCTCATAGATAGTACTTGAGCTACAGTCGTCAAACTTCATAGGAATATTAGAGAATATGTGTAGTGGTGTGGCTAGGTTCTTTTGTATTGTTATTCAGTTTCCTACAATATAAGCTGGCACATGGGGTGGCATGGCTGTATTTCTAGTTAGAGCTTGGTTCTAAATTTGAGCGCTTTCACAAACACATGCTTGTGTAAGAATGACAATTTATAATTTAGTTTTTCTATGTTGAGAAGATATTAAGATACATGGCAGTTTAGCCATAAAAAATGGGCTGAAAATATTGAAACATTATTATTCCAATATTGTTTTATCTTTTCTGCACAATATAGGATACAGGACTATGGCCAGTAAACTACAGAATCAACAAGGAAATGAAACCAAAGGAGAGCTTTCTGGATCTTAATCATTCACATTTCATCTTTGTCGACAATGCTACTCAACATAAATTTGGTACTGAAATTCCATTCAGAGCTCAACTAGAAAATGGGGTGTCCAAGATCCGAACTGACACAGGAGAAAGTATGAACAATGTCTACTTTTTGTATACATCTATATTTCTCCTTGCTAATTAGAGAATGCGGGAGTCTACAAGTTCTCAAACATGATACTGTAAGATCAGGCATTTTTTGCAATGGATTATTTTTGCTATATTCTCGAAGTAAGTAAATCTTTGTGAACTGAAGACAGTGTTAAAATGACAGGAAATATTTCTTTCGAAATTTCAAAATTCCAAACTACCACATATTAGCGAAGTCTTAACCTCACGAAAATTCTGAATTTACAGTAGTATGGTTTGTTACACTATAGTCCAGAGAATTTGACATGACTCTCGACCTTTAAATTAGCATAATTTAACAGCTGATATATTGTCTATAGTTATAACCCCGGCTGTATGTTTTCATAAGCGGAGAGTATCACGAAGACGTTTGAGGAGTAATACCAAAACAAACCTAAAGAACCGATAATGCACGATTTGCTCGCGGAAATTTATATATTCATCGCAATTACCTTGTAATATATTCATGCATAAAGGTCAGGATCATATTATCTGTGCTTTCATCACCCAATTGTACTTGTTTTATTTAATTCAATTATGCATGTATGAAATTTTATTGATTAAAGGGAGGCAACTCAATTTACTTTAAAATCACTGTTTTTCAAGCAGCTGCAATACATATTCAATGTACAAGTTTTTTAACTTCTTATATTTTCAAAGTCCTTTGAGACATTGCTTTCATACTTTGCATACTTGTTCACCATCATGACCCCAACCCATATGCAGGAGTAGGTAACTCTAGCAGGCATTTTGTTGAAATTATGCCCCCTTTTTCTACTTAGTGCAAATAGTGCAAATGTTAAAGGTATTTTAACCCCTAATATCTTCAAAGTGCATTGACATATTGCTTTGATACTTAGCATACTTGTTTACCATGTTGACCCCAATCCATATACAGAGTTAGGTAACTCTATCAAGCATTTTGGTGAAATTATGCCCCCTTGTTCAACTTAGTGCAAATGTTTAAGTTTAGGTACAGGTTTTTTCACCTCTAATATTTTCGAACTGCATTCACATATTGCTTTGCATTCTTGTTCACCATCATGACCCCAACCCCTACACAGTGGTAGGTAACTCTATCAAGCTTTTTGTTGAAATACTGCCCCCTTTTTGACGTGAAATGCAAATTTTAAGTTTAGTTACAGGTTTTTTATCCTCTAATATCTTCAAAGTGCATTGACATATTGCTTTGATACTTTGCATACTTGCAGACCCCAACCAATACACAGGGGTAGGTAACTATACCAAACATTTTGTTGAAGTTATGCTCCGTTTTGGACTTAGGAATGCAAATGTTAAAGTTTAGGTACATGTTTTTAGCTCACCTTTCACAAAGTGACAGAGTGAGCTTTTGTGATCACTCTTCATCCGTCGTCCGTCTGTCGTCTGTCAACAATTTGCCTGTGTAGACACTAGAGGTCACAATTTTGGCCTAATCTTTATGAAACTTGGTCACAATGATCATCACAACAAAATCTAGGTCAAGTTCAATATTGGCTCATTACGGGTCAAAAACTAGGTCACAAGGTCAAATAATAGAAAAACCTTGTGTAGTCACTAGAGGTCACAATTTTGACCTAATCTTTATGAAACTTGGTCACAAAGATTATATTAACAAAATCTAGGTCAAGTTCGATATTGAATCATCTGGATTCAAAAACTAGGTCACAAGGTCTAATCTAATCATAGAAAAACCTTGTGTAGTCACTAGAGGTCACAATTTTGACCTAATCTTTATAAAACTTGGTCACAATGATCATCTTAACAAAATATAGGTCAAGTTTGATATTGGGTCATCCGGGGTCAAAAACTAGGTCACAAGGTCAAATCATAGGAAAACCTTGTGTAGTCACTAGAGGTCACAATTTTAGCCTAATCCTTATGAAACTTGGTCAGAGTGATCATCTCAACAAAATCTAGGTCAGGTGCGATATTGCAGCATATGGGGCCAAGAAACTAGGTCACTAGGTCAAATCACAGGTCTTGCATGTACTGCTACAACAGGTGAGCGACCTAGGGCCCATTGGGCCCTCTTGTTTAACCTTTAATACCTTCAAAGTGCATTGTCATATTCCTTTGATACTTGCATACTTGTTCATCATCATGACTCCAAGACTGTTAGACATACACATGAGTAGGTAACATTGTCCTGCATTTTGTCTGAATTGTCTCCTTATCGACTTAAAAGCCCAAACCTCTACACAGCAGAGGGTAATGCTGCTGATATGAAGCATTTTGTTTTGAATATATAATGATTTTACTATCCTAGCATGGCCTGTGAATAGTGGAGCGCGCAGTTCGTAGACAGCTCTTGTTCACTATGATCTTTTATTATTCCTCTTCATCAGTCGTCGTGTGCTTGCATCATACATGACTCATATATTGTTCTTTTTAGCTCACCTGCCACAAAGTGGCAAGGTGAGCTTTTGTGATTGTTTTTTGTCCGTCGTCCGTCTGTCCGTTAAACTTTTCACCGTTAACACTCTAGCACTTTCAATTTTGCTTTGATCTTCATCAAACTTGGCCAGTAGTTGTACCTCAATGAAATATAGGTCAAGTTCGAAGTTGGGTCATGTGGGGTCAAGAACTAGGTCAATAGGTCAAATAATAGCAAAACCTTGTTAACACTCTGGAGGTCACATTTTTGCTTTGATCTTCACCAAACTTGATCAGTAGTTGTATCTCAATGAAATCTAGGTCAAGTTTGAAGTTGGGTCATGCGGGGGGTCAACAACTAGGTCATAAGGTCAAATAATAGGATAACCTTGTTAACACTCTGGAGGCCACATATTTGCTTTAATCTTCATTAAGTTTGATCAAAATGTTTATCTTGGTGACCTTAAGGTCAAGTTTGAAGTTGGGTCATATGGGGTCAAAAACTAGGTCAAAAGGTCAAAAGGTCAAATAATAGGAAAACCTTGTTAACACTCTGGCAGCCACATTTTTGCTTTAATCTTCATGAAGTTTGGTCAAAATGTTTATCCTGGTGACCATAAGGTCAAGTTGAAAGTTTGGCCATGTTTAGCAGGTGAGCGCCCAAGGATCTATGATCCTCTTGTTTCTTTGAATTAAACTTGTCGGAAAGAATGCTGTCCTTTTTGTTGGTTAAAGGGAGACTACTGAATTTATTTTTAAATCACTATTTTTAGCTCACCTGGTGAGCTATTGTGATCGCCATATGTCCGTCGTCCGCCGTCCGTTGTCCACCGTAAACAATCGGACTGTTAACACTAAAGGTCACAGTTTTCGTTTTATCTTCATGAAACTAGGTCACTAGGTTAAATCAATGAAAATCCCTGTTAACATTCTAGAGGTCACATTTTTGACACAATCTTTATGAAACTTTGTCACAATATGAACCTTTATGAAATCTAGGTCAAGTCTGCAACTGTGTCACCTGGAGTAAAAAACTAAAAAAAGGCTCCATTTAGGTTACTGCCCAGTGAAGGTTGTAGAATACTGTAAGTATATATAGTTTCTTGAAAAACAGTGTTGTATTTCTGGTACTTGCTTTCCTAGTGGAGTCAGTAGACTAAATATTGTCTGTGAAGATGTTTGAGTGATTCCATGTAACAATACTAACATTGATGAGTACAAAATCATAGCATTTCTTTGTATATTTCAGAACTACATTCATTGGCACTTGGATCTACAATCGACCGGAATACTGCATGAATAGTGGAGATTTGTTGATGTTTGGGACAGTAGGTTCTTTAGAAAAGTGCCAACTTCATATTTTGTTGGTCAACAGGCATGTTTTTGTGTCTGGATTGATTGGAATAAAGTCAAAGAACATGTCTATGGTAGTGCTTTTGCTGTTGCTTTACTGTGTATATCAAAATTCTGATGGAAACTTGACTGGATTTACATAGGGTAAAGAAGCACTATATCCAGTAGGCCGAAACCTAGATAGCCAAATTGAAAAATTGTAAAGCTGCCACAATACTGTTCGGAAATGCATCTAACTTCACCAGAAAGCTTCTGGGGACAATAAAAGTAAGTTGTCAAAATGAAATTAATCAGATATTTAAAATTTAAATTTTATTGTTATTTTAAAATGTTAATCTAACAAAATTCAGGTTGGAGTTACCTCCCTTATACAGAAGCTGTCATTTCCGGTCGTCTGCTGAATTGACACACCAGGATATTTTACTAAGGCTGTTTTCTTGATAATCATTAATAGGTATCAATTTAAAGCTTGAAAATTAAATTTTAAAATTGAATTTAAATTTGTTTTAAATTTAATTTTTTTTAAATTTCTTAATTTTTGGTTCTAGATAAACTAGATGTTAACCGGTAATGGATGCTCGCTTTTATGAGTGTTGCAGTAGGCGATTGGAGGCGGGTAGCCATCCTCATAGTAATGGTCAGTGTATTTTGTGGACTGGTCGCCCATCAAATTTGGCTACGGTCATTTTCGTTTGTTCACCGAGTCGCATTAATGGTGCACATGCGCGACTTTGAAGCGGCATGCCTCTCATCTGTGTAACATTAAACTCTGCATTAATCCTGCTCATATAATTTTTGAGAACAGCAGCCTTAATAATCTTAGAAAATATTGCTTCCAGTCCGGAAAGTGCACTGGCCATATCAATGAGGAGAGAAATTGTCTACCGGGTTGTATGGTTGATCTTTCAAATAATTAAAGCCAGGAGGGGCAGGTGGTTGGAGAGTTAGTACTGTGCTTAAATGGTATTTGCGGCAGGGGCGGTTTACTGACTAACGTGTGACTGACTGACTTATATTGTTTTTGTCTGTTTCGACCGACTGCAGGTCTCATCAGGTACACTGTCTTGTGCACGACAGACACTTACCACAGGGTTCCCACGGTCAGGGAAAAGTCAGGGAAAAACATAATTTTTTCCTGGTCAGGAAAAAGTCAGGGAATTTTGAAATTAGTCAGGGAAATCTATAAATTGAGCAAAAGTCAGGGAAAAGTCAGGAAATTTTTCATTGTAGCTGTTGATAAGTCATTTCCTATGAAGAAAATACCTAAGATTGAAAAAATCCTCGCTCGCTATACTCGCTCGGAATAATTCTAAGTTATAATAACTTTATTTCAATTAACAGCCTTAAAAACTTCTAACTTAAACTTTGTTGTTCCATATATTATAAAGCAAATATAGCCTCCTTTGCTCTATTTTATTGCCATATTTTGCTATTACAAAAAGATGCCGTGTTGCCTGATCGCTGTAAAAAAAGGGAAAACTGCTCTGTGGTCAGGGAAAAATCAGGGAAAAGTCAGGGAATTTTGTTTTAAAATATTGTGGGAACCCTGTACCATCTTTCTGTTCATTTGTACTGTGTTTCAAAGATAGATAGGTCTGCCAGTGTTTTGGAACACTACACTAACTATGGTCTGAGCGGCTGTCTAGTTGACCTTTCTGGTACTCATCGACGCAATTACCGGACTTTTTCATTTCATTAAAGTTGTATTCCATCCGCGCTCTGTTCTTAATCTTACAATGAAGTTTCTTCGCTTCTTTTTTCTTAGGATCCTGATGAGCTTTGGCACGGCGTGAGGCAGATGTTAGGTCCCTTAGAGGACTTTCTGAGAGTGGCTTGCCAGTGATACTTTCCACTTTCATCATCACAGATTCTTCAAGGCTGTTGTTGCTCTGCAAGGTCTTGGAAGCGACTCGTGCTTTGAAGGAGACCGGTCTCTTCACATCTTTCGGTGCAACAGCCAGCAGTGAACGGTTAAATGCTTCTAACCTTTGTGTGTTGTTGTTCAAGTCTACACTCCTTACCGCTGCTTCACTAAGTCTAATCTCCAAAATGGCAGATAATAATTGCCGGTCATTTTCTGTCATTTTCAGGTTCCTTATGTCATGTGTTGGAAAAAATGCAGAATGGAACCACCATGAGCCAACTCCTCCTGTACCATTGCAGACTAAGGATTGATGTGGACAAAAGCTACAGTTGCCAGAATAGCACTCTATGGTAGCACGACATATCTCTGGTAAGTTATCCACACTTTTTTTCTGTCACCGTTGCCCAAGTTTCGTAGCTTCTGTATGATAGCGCTGCTGCGAGCTTTCAAGTCCTTGCCCAAAGCAGTAAAGGCACGTGATCTTGCGTCCGCTTTAAGCTGTCCTCCAAATAAAGCCGGCTCTATGCGGAAGTCCTCTATTTCCTCACTTGGCTGCTGCCGAGATAATGTGGGTCTGCTTGCCGCTCGACTTTCCAAACTTCATCCAGGGTATCATAAAAGTCATTTATTCCGAGGAATGCTCGCGTATCGCCGTCGGTTGTCACAGTTTTGATATAAATATCTTCTTTCATAAGATCTTCAGCAGCTTGGAATGCCATCTTTCGCTCCGAGTGCGGCTCAAAGTACACCTGGTTTGCCGTGCAACCTAAATGACCGCCTGGACACTTGGCGTCGAACCCCTTGTTTCTGAGTCGAGCTCCAGTGTAGCACAGTTTGTTTTGCACAGCCATGTGAATAATGTATTTATGTCCAGTATCATTTTCATGTAACACTCCAATGGCCTGTTACCTACTCGTACACAAACCCACGCACACATACCTACTCGTACACATACCCACGCACACTTACCTACTCGTACACATACCCACGCACACGTACCTGCTCGTACACATACCCAAGCACACGTACCTACTCGTATACATACCCACGCACACGTACCTGCTCTTACACATACCCAAGCACACGTACCTACTCGAACACAAACCCACGCACACGTACCTACTCGTACACAAACCCACGCACACGTACCTACTCGTACACAAACCCCTACTCGTACACAAACCCACGCGCATGTACCTACTCGTACACATACCCACGCACACGTACCTACTCGTACACATACCCACGCACACGTACTCGTACACAAACCCACGCACACGTACCTACTCGTACACATACCCACGCACACGTACCTACTCGTACACATACCCATGCATACGTACCTACTCGTACACATACCCACGCACACATACTCGTACACATACCCACGTACACCTACTCGTACACATACCCACGCGCATACCCACGCACACGTACCTACTCGTACACATACCCACGCACAGGTGCCTACTCGTACACATACCCACGCACACGTACCTACTCGTACACAAACACACACACACGTACCTACTCGTACACAAACCCACGCACACGTACCTACTCGTACACAAACCCACGCACATGTACCTTCTCGTACACAAACCCACACACACGTACCTACTCGTACACAAACCCACGCACACATACCTACTCGTACACAAACCCACTCGCACGTACCTACTCGTACACATACCCACGCACACGTACCTACTTGTACACAAACCCACGCACACGTACCTACTCGTACACAAACCCACGCACACGTACCTACTCGTACACAAACCCCTACTCGTACACAAACCCACGCGCATGTACCTACTCGTACACATACCCACGCACATGTACCTACTCGTACACATACCCACGCACACGTACTCGTACACAAACCCACGCACACGTACCTACTCGTACACATACCCACGCACACGTACTCGTACACAAACCCACGCACACGTACCTACTCGTACACATACCCACGCACACGTACCTACTCGTACACATACCCATGCATACGTACCTACTCGTACACATACCCACGCACACATACTCGTACACATACCCACGTACACCTACTCGTACACATACCCACGCGCATACCCAAGCACACGTACCTACTCGTACACATACCCACGCACATGTACCTACTCATACACATACCCACGCACACGTACCTACTCGTACACAAACCCACGCACACGTACTCGTACGCATACCCACATACACCTACTCGTACACATACCCACATACACCTACTCGTACACATACCCTCGCGCATACGTACCTACTCGTACACATACCCACGCACACGTACCTACTCGTACACAAACCCACGCACACGTACCTACTCGTACACAAACCCACGCACATGTACCTTCTCGTACACAAACCCACACACACGTACCTACTCGTACACAAACCCACGCACACATACCTACTCGTACACAAACCCACTCACACGTACCTACTCGTACACATACCCACGCACACGTACCTACTCGTACACAAACCCACGCACACGTACCTACTCGTACACAAACCCACGCACACGTACCTACTCGTACACAAACCCACGCACACGTACCTACTCGTACACAAACCCCTACTCGTACACAAACCCACGCGCATGTACCTACTCGTACACATACCCACGCACACGTACCTACTCGTACACATACCCACGCACACGTACTCGTACACAAACCCACGCACACGTACCTACTCGTACACATACCCACGCACACGTACCTACTCGTACACATACCCATGCATACGTACCTACTCGTACACATACCCACGCACACATACTCGTACACATACCCTCGTACACATACCCACGCGCATACCCACGCACAGGTGCCTACTCGTACACATACCCACGCACACGTACCTTCTCGTACACAAACACACGCACACATACCTACTCGTACACAAACCCACGCACACGTACCTACTCGTACACAAACCCACGCACATGTACCTTCTCGTACACAAACCCACGCACACGTACCTACTCGTACACAAACCCACGCACACGTACTCGTACACAAACCCACGCACACGTACCTACTCGTACACAAACCCACACACACGTACCTACTCGTACACAAACCCACGCACATGTACCTACGCGTACACATACCCACGCACACGTACCTACTCGTACACATACCCACGCACACGTACCTACTCGTACACAAACCCACGCACACGTACTCGTACACATACCCACGCACACGTACCTACTTGTACTCATACCCACGCACACGTACCTACTCGTACACAAACCCACGTACACGTACCTACTCGTACACAAACCCACGCATACGTACCTACTCGTACACATACCCAAGCACACGTATCTACTCGTACACAAACCCACGCACACGTATTCGTACACATACCCACGCACACCTACTCGTACACATACCCACATACACCTACTCGTACACATACCCTCGCGCATATCCACGCACACGTACCTACTCGTACACATACCCACGCACACGTACCTACTCGTACACATACCCACGCACACCTACACATACCCTCGCGCATACCCACGCACACGTACCTACTCGTACACAAACCCACGCACACGTATTCGTACACATACCCACGCACACCTACTCGTACACATACCCACATACACACTAAATAGTGTACCCTCCCAGCGAATATATTCTTTCGAGTTTTGACTAAAATTGATGCAATTTCGTGCACTTTTAGCTTTAAAACCAGACTTAAAAATAACTAACATAGTGCTACTGATTAGTGTTCCCCCTCAAACGATGATTTTTTTCGGTTTTTGCTTAAAAATGATGCAATTTCCTGCACTTTTAGTTTTGAAATCAGACATTAAAATAATTAAAGCAGTGCTACTAAAGAGATCTACTAATTTTTAAAAACTTTATAATCTGATCATTCATGTTTTACCATTTTAACATTAATTATTAAGAAATCCAAATTTATACGAACATGAATTTTTTTAATATAATGTGATTTCCTGCACTATATATATAAATAATGAACTTTTATATTCGGATATAAAATTGGACTACTAATACATTTGATTTATGAATCAAATTTCAATGAAATGGATGCATATTTAAAAATATTTCAAGAATGTGACCATTACTTTCCACTCAAACATTAAATACTATATATAGGAATCCTAATTAATCACCCCATCAAACAATTAAATAATATATCTATTTTTCTCACTGTAATGATTACGTGTAAGTTAGTAACTTACATCTTAACTATCAATTCTTCAAGTCAAACTTTAATTTTTAATCATCATGCTCTAATTTAACGGGATTAAATGGTGATAACCATTGACATCATTATGTAATATCTGACTGACCTTCTTTAATCAACCTTAACACACTTAATTTCTTATCAGTTGCAAAAATCACACCTTCACCATCAGTTGGTCCTATTGAGTGCTTGATTAGTCTGGGGGCTATCACGCATTTAATTAACATGCGAAGGGCTATACAATATATACACAGGATGTCATCTAGAATGTCCAATATACAGGTCCAGTATGATAGATGCGGAAAGATTTAGTCAGCCCCAAGAAAATAGATCAGTGGTGTATTAAATCAATAGTTGTAGGGACCGAAAAGATATACAAAAACGTAGCTAGCCAGTCAGCTGGGGGGGGCCAAGGCCCCCTGGCCCCCTACCTGAATACGTGCCTGGGTGTGGCGATGTAACACAAGATCCAAGGGCGCACACTGCCCAGTTCTCGTCTTCCAGAAAGGGGACAGTTTTGTACAAAAACATGAACACATCCACTCCAGTGTGCCAGATGTGAAGTTAAGAAGGAAGGTGTATGCTAAGGTAGTTGTTAACTTCTTTTGATAACATTAGTACCACGGCCGGGAGATTTGAACCATTCTGTGTTAGAAATAACAATTTGATATGTTAGTGAATTATTATAAACACATACATGTCATACGTCCGTGATTTTTTAAACACACTTTGTACATGTCATAACACCACATGACCAGGAAGTTATACAGGTTTAGTATATGTATACAATTACTATGTCATTCCAGGTACACAAAACTTCAAAGAACGAGATCTACAAGAAGGGAATGATGATTGCGGAGGACGCTTTACTGGAGAATTGTACAGACAAAGACATTAACCGACCAATGTAATCTCTTCTGAAGAGGGTAGCCAATCTGGCTAGGGCGGCTTAATGGCCACAACAACCATCAACATTGGACTTCGAGGTATAATTTACACGATACATACATGCTATTCTAATAAGCGCATATATATGTCAAAAAGTCCGGGATTTAAACAATACGCATATGAAAAAAACGTTACATCAAAGATCTACCGGGATTGGAACCTGAAATATATACATGTATGTTATTCAATCATGCAGCTTATCGCTAAAATAGAACCAAACTAATGGAATTTCAACAAATATACCGAACATGACGTTGATGGGACGTTCAAGGTAATACAGCTCTTTCTAATATTCTTATAGCAATACAATAACAATATCATACTGTTTTATTAGTCTCCTACCGGTTTTTTACCGGAGGGGACTATAGGTATGCCCTCTGTCCGTCAGTCCGTCAAAAAATCTGGATCCTGTCATAACTCAAACAGTTTCGAAGCTAGGTATATGAAACTTGGTATGTGGATAGGAGGCAATCAATGGATTATGCACGTCTAAAAATATTTTGATTTTGACAAAAATTGTGGTTGCAATGGCAACAGAAACATTGAAAATGGCTTAAAACCAGTAGGGGACTTCTGTATTGCTTGCAATTCTTAATTACTTGTTTGTGTATTACTCACGGCATTGTACCTTATCCTGTAGCAGCTACCAGATGCAACACATCATCAAGCATAAAGGACAATCTAAACCGTTTGAGAATAACTACAATAACAAACATCCCATTTTTAACTTATCTCAAAAATTGTTATAGATTTTCTAAATCATGTTTTATTTATTACAGATTGTAGGAGAGCCCTTCCGGCGCCAAGGACAATTATTTTTAATACACACCTTCGTCGAGAAAGATGGGAAGAGTTAATAAGTCCCTCTGTCTTCTGTTTGATGAGTAGGATCATGTTCAAGTTTTGACTGCCGTAAAGGACCAGTTAGATACCACCGCTGTAGAGGGCTTTGTCACTGACTTCGAAGCTGGTAATTATAATTCATTGTTAATTATTTTCATAATGATTACAGTCATACTTGGATTCTTACAAAGATATTTGATATTGCCATTTGTTGTTATACAATGGATGCCACAGGACTGGGATTCCAACCTTACACAGATATTTGATATTATCATTTGTTGTTATTATGGATACCACAGGACTGGGATTCGAACATTAAACTAATGTTTGATTTTTGCTAATGTACTTCCTCTTTTTCAGCAATTTGGCAAGTGATCCGTGCTGTATTTCCGGGTATAGAAATACGAGGATGTGCGTTCCATTGGGGTCAGAATGTGTGGCACCACGTCCAGTCTCTTGGGTTGGCTGAAACCTACTACAGACAGCGTGGCATTTACAGGTTCGTGAGAATGATCTTGGCTCTGCCGTTTCTACCAGCAGGACATATTGCCAGGGCCGGTGATATGCTGAAGACAAGGGCAACCACTACTGCTACACACGATTTGGTCAGTTATGTCGACCAACAATGGATCAGTAGCTCCAGTTTTCGAACAGACCATAAGAACCAACAATGACTGCGAAGGTAATATATTTGTAAATAATACATATTGTACGTATGAAGAACATGTTTGCAATATTCAAGTGAAAATAATAGTTTCAGTTGTGATTCGAACCTTTAAGCATTAGGTATATATAGCTGAGTTATCAACAAATTACATTATTGTTCTTGTGTTATCTTGTATCTCAATACTTCAAGAAATGTCAGGTTTCTGAAATAGGGAGTTGCTATCTATAGACGTCAGTAAGTATATTTGACGAAGACCAACATTTCACAAATCATTCATTGTTTTATTTACTTCGTTTCAGGATGGCATCACCGCGTGAATGGACAAGCTGGCGTTTCAGGGTTAGGGTTCTACCGCCTAGTTCCATTTCTACAACGGGAATCAGAAGTAGTTTGTCTGGCCGTCGAAGCAGGAGATTTAGAGCGAGCAGCAATGTGTACTGGACATTATACAAGGACCATGATTTGACTGCGGCAGCTTTCTTGTCTACCGTGGGGGGAATATATGGCATCTGCCTATAAACTGTGCCAAGTGTTGGGAAAGTGATGTCATTGTGTGAAGTGCTTTTGTGCGTATTACAAAGGTGTGCTTTCATCACGGGATATATTAATGTTATCTGTTTTGTATATAAATGTGCGTCTTTTCATGTTATGTGTTTTCTGTTTGTATATAAATGTACGTCTTTTCATGTTATGTAAGTGTTTCTGTTTGTATATAAATGTGCGTCTTTTCATGGTATGTAAGTGTTTTCTGTTTGTATATAAATGTACGTCTTTTCATGTTATGTAAGTGTTTTCTGTTTGTATATAAATGTGCATCTTTTCATGGTATGTAAGTGTTTCTGTTTGTATATAAATGTACGTCTTTTCATGTTATGTAAGTGTTTTCTGTTTGTATATAAATGTACGTCTTTTCATGTTATGTAAGTGTTTTCTGTTTGTATATAAATGTACGTCTTTTCATGTTATGTAAGTGTTTTCTGTTTGTATATAAATGTGCGTCTTTTCATGTTATGTAAGTGTTTTCTGTTTGTATATAAATGTGCGTCTTTTCATGTTATGTAAGTGTTTTCTGTTTGTATATAAATGTACGTCTTTTCATGTTATGTAAGTGTTTTCTGTTTGTATATAAATGTGCGTCTTTTCATGTTATGTAAGTGTTTTCTGTTTGTATATAAATGTACGTCTTTTCATGTATGCATTATTGTTTCATGTATGTATTAATGTTTCATGTATATATTAATGTTTTCTGTTTTGTATAATTTTACGATTTGCTTACAGACGACTTGTACAAAGCTGCTCTCCAAATATTTAATCTGATTCCCGGGGTCAAATGTTGTAACACTAGGCTCAGAAACCATATAAAACTCCAACATTTTTGATTGGTTGGTTTTTAACTAGGTATTAGGATTGACCGATGTAAAGGCTGGATTTTATGACTGGTTTCAAGCCTCAGTTTTATGATGTTCGACCTTTATCAGTTTTTGATCATTTTTACTGTTAGATCTAAACTTCTGTGTACATTTATACTTTTATGCTCAAACTGCTTAGGCATGTTATGTTCATTTAGGTATATTTTTACTTTGATATGTTTAAACATTTTAAATAAAAAGTGAAACATAAACATGTATAGTTTTATGTAAAAATGAGTTCCGTTGTCATTATAACAACTTTCCTGTTCAGTCAAACACCAAAGAGGAAGCACTCTAAATATACATCAGGATTTGATACAGTCAAACAGTTACCTTCATGGAGACACCTTTGGAGGCCGACACATCTACCACTGTGAACGGAGACACCTTTGGTCACATCTACCATTGTCTGTGCCGATGCATTTAATGCACTGTCAAATTTACAAATATTTTACAGAATCCATGATGTTACCTCCCCATGTGTTAGGGGTTTCCCAAAAGAGTGATCAGAATGGCAACCAATGTTCCACTTGCATGTATTGATTGTATAAAACAATTAAATGGATGTGAAAATGTAATCAGTTGATAAATTGCAGTACAACCTCTCAACTTGCGACTTATTGCAAAACTATGCAATTCAACATGTACTCATTATTGCAATAACCGGACGTAGACTTGTTTATACACTGTGTGTATGGATATAGTAAGTCAATGATAGGAGCACAGAAGTACCAGGTGCTCTGTAGAGGTCACATGCATCATAAAAAAGATATAGTAGTCTACAAGTAGAGGGGCAACGACATACCAGGAACACCCATAGAGGTCCCATACATACATATATATATACTATGTCTACAAGGGGCAACATCATACCAGGAACACCCATAGAGGTACCATACATACATATATATATACTATGTCTACAAGGGCAACGGCATACCAGGAACACCCATAGAGTTACCATACATAAATATATATATACTATGACTACAAGGGCAACGGCATACCAGGAACACCCATAGAGTTACCATACATAAATATATATATACTATGTCTACAAGGGCAACGACATACCAGGAACACCCATAGAGGTACCATATTTACATATATATATACTATGTCTACAAGGGCAACGGCATACCAGGAACACCCATAGAGGTACCATACATAAATATATATATACTATGTCTACAAGGGCAACGACATACCAGGAACACCCATAGAGGTACCATATTTACATATATATATACTATGTCTACAAGGGGCAACGACATACCAGGAACACCCATAGAGGTATCATACATAAATATATATAATTATACTATGTCTACAAGGGGCAACGACATACCAGGAACACCCATAGAGGTACCATACGTACATATATATATACTATGTCTACAAGGGGCAACGACATACCAGGAACACCCATAGAGTTACCATACATAAATATATTTATACTATGTCTACAAGGGCAATGGCATACCAGGAACACCCATAGAGTTACCATACATACATATATATAATTATACTATGTCTACAAGGGGCAACATCATACCATGTACACCCATTGAGGTATCATACATACATATATATAATTATACTATGTCTACAAGGGGCAACATCATACCATGTACACCCATTGAGGTATCATACATACGTATATATATATACTATGTCTACAGGGGCAACAACATACCAGGAACACCCATAGAGGTACCATACATATATTTTTAGTAGGTTTACAGGTATAGACAAAGACAAATAAACTGACTCATAAACTGAAAAAGTCAAAGAGAGATAACTCAATTATAAAAATCAAAGGGAGACAAATCTTGAGTCCTGAAACTGCCTAAAACTTTGCACAGAATTCTATTGTTCTTTTGGTCAACATTTCCGTATTTTCAATTGTCTCCCTTTGACCTAAAACTTGTCAAACTGGTCAAAGGGAGACTATTGAAAATACGGAAATGTTGACCAAAAGAACAATAGAATTCTGTGCAAAGTTTTTTGGCAGTTTCAGGACTCAAGATTTGTCTCCCTTTGATCTTTATAATTGAGTTATCTCTCTTTGACTTTTTTAATTATGCTGATATACTTAAAGTCTTACTGTTTTTATGCATGGTACCTCTATGTGCGCTCCTGGTACTTCTAACATTGCACATATACTTGTAGATATACTAAATCTATGCATGGTACCTCTACGGGCGCTAATGGTACTTCTGTGCTCATATACTTGTAGACGTACTATATCTATTAATGGTACCTCTACGGGTGTTACTGGTATTTCTAACTGTGCTCATATACTTGTAATCATACTAAATGTGAATGCAATACCTTATATATGGGTGCCCTGGTACTGCTAATAGTGCCCCTATACTTGTAATCATACTAAATGTGAATGCAATACCTTATATATGGGTGCCCTGGTACTTCTAATAGTACCATATACTTGTAGACATGCTATATATGTGTGCATGGTACTCTATGGGTGCTCCTGGTACTTATAATAGTACCGTATACTTGTAGACATGTTATACATGTGTGCATGGTACTCTATGGGTGCTCCTGGTACTTTTAATAGTACCGTATACTTGTAGTCATTCGGAAGGTGGTCATTATCTTTGCATATAAAACATGTTTGTGAAATTTGCTGGCAAATGAAACAGAACGGACTACCGCACTCAGACCAAAACACTGGTAACTATTGGCGCTTTGTCTATAAAACATCCTCATACATCAGTGGTTAGTCAAGTTCCCAGTGATATCACAGGTGAAGAATACTCTGGTGAAGGAGAATGTGATATCACAGGTGAAGAATACTCTGGTGAAGGAGAATGTGATATCACAGGTGAAGAATACTCAGGTGAAGGAGAATGTGATATCACAGGTGAAGAATACTCTGGTGAAGGAGAATGTGATATCACAGGTGAAGAATACTCTGGTGAAGGAGAATGCTATAAAATGGCAGGTGTGAAATAATAAGTAAAGAACAAGAATTCATTGTGGTAAAATTTATTTGTGATTCTATAGAATGTGTAGAAGGATACAAACAGAACATGCACAGAAGATGAATGAATCTCTGGTATAACAAATACGAGGGGGTATCAAAAAGTTTGTGCACTGGCCCATTCATTTTAATATGCGTAATGCGATTGAAAAATTTGTTTTGCTATCTTAAAATATATTCAATTCTGTACTAAGAAACCAATGATAAGATGGTTACATGCTAATATCGATAAAGTATTTAAACAATTTAAAAGATGACTGACAGCCACCCTGCACACTTTTCGGACGTCATGACGTCGTCTAACGTTAACGCATTTGTCACGTTTTGATCATCCAAGGGTTATTCTTTCATGAAGTGTGGTCGTGCACACTCAATACACTTTTACCGTGTTCTGATCCACTGATCGATTAAGCCTTGAACTAGCATGTTATAATTTCCGCCATAATGTGATGTGTTGTCGACAATAACGCACCTGTACCCTAGAATGGTCACCCTCAATGTTTATTCTTAATTTTGGGCAATGTTGCATTATCCCAAGGCGCCCAATTGGGGCTATAGGCTAAATGTGTACTGTTTTCAATCTTGCTTTAGCCTCGACAGCGTCCTTCGTTAACTTTAGCTGTACCTGTAGTTGTCTTGTTTTATGATATCGTAATAACGTTTATAAAGTTTGAAAGAAATGCGCAAGAAAGTCATACTGGCGCTACTTGAAAGTCATACATTTGCTCATCTGTTTGAAGTCCTCGGATCCAACAATCAGAAACCTTAAACAGTTCCGAGATAATGGTTTGGCACCAGAAAACTCAAATTTGACAGCGTTTTCAGAATAAATATGTGTCTGTCAGTTAATGAAATATTTGACCAATTCAGTTTTTTCATCAAACTGCTCAAGAGGTCTACCTTTACGATAAGCACCATTTAACTCTTTTATCGCTTCATGTCTTATACCATTTAAACAGGAGAAATCCTACACAGCCTCACTTTTACATACTTGAGTGGTATGATCTTATCTTAGACCAGTGTTGGGGCATATCTGAGAAAAGAGCAAAATGCAAAGGCATTTCGATAGTTTGAGCGTAACGTCATTTTGAAAAGTGTGCCGACATCATAAAATGTGATTAAAGTCAGGCTACACAAATCCACATGTTTTTGACATCACATCAGTATGCATGCAACTAGCGCCATGATATATACATGATGTTGATGCTACAGTCTTATTGTTTACGTCGGTGGTTTAATCTTTCAAAATTATTAGTAAATGTTGAAGGCCTAGTCCATTATCATTCTAAAGTGCAGAGCATTATTTAAGTTACCATAGTAACTGCTAAATACTTAGCAAAATGTAATATTCCAAGAAAATTTCAAAAACAATTCAAATTAAGTTGTTTTAATGCTTGTGTGATTTTTGCGGAAATCAGTAAAAAAAACAAATGACAGGCCCAGTGCACAAACTTTTTGATACCCCCTCGTATAAAGCGTACATGCAACATTTCATAGATAAAATTATGTAATACTTTAATTAACTAGAAAAGGTAACAGTTTATAACAAATAATAAATGTTCTATATAAAATTTATGTTTTTATAAAATTATTAACAAGGTAATATGAAATACACTAGTAAACACTGTGAGCTGATCATTATGCTAAATGAAACAATGCTTGTCAAATATGTTGCTATAATATGGCAAAATTAGACAGAAGTATGTGACTGGCCATGAGGTTCTGGGTCCAAATGAGGAATTTTTCGAAAATGAGTTTTTTACTGAAATATGATGTACATATATTCCTTATTACAAATGAGCCGTTCTCCAGGAAAACTGGGCTTAGTGCAAAATTATTAAAATCATGATAATAAGGTGTACGAAAGACAAGACTTCTATAAACAGTTTCTGAAAATTTGAGCAAATAATAACTGCAACTTACAAAGTTACAGACCTTTAGAACTAACCACTCCTGTCTACTTTTCGAGTGACGTCAAAAATGTCATTGAATCGATATTTCACGTAACGTTTATACACGCTTCAGAAATTCAATATTTCATAAATTATTGACGTAAATGTTTCAAAATAGTATCACAATTTAGAGTTATATTCTTAGTTCTGAAAAACATGAATATTTTCTAAAAAGTAAAAATTGATGCTAACTACAATCATTATATATTCAAATATATTCAAAACAAATGCTTCATGACAGCAGCATTTCCCTCTGCTGTGTAGAGGTTGGGGCTTCTAAGTCAAGAAAGGGGGATAATATAGACCAAATGCAGAACTGTTACCTACTCAAATGTAGGTCGCCTGGGTCATGAAGGTTATCAAATAATTTTCCTGTGTAGGGGTTGGGGTCATGATGGTGAACAAGTATGAAAAGTATCAAAGCAATATATCAATACACTTTGAAGATATTAGAGGATAAAAAACATGTACCTAAACTTCAACATTTGCATTTCCAAGTCCAAAAGGGGGCATAATTTCACCAAAATGCTTGATAGAATTACCTACCCCTGTGAATGTGTTGGTAGTCATGATGATGAAAAAGTATGCAAAGTATGAATGCAATATATCAATGCACTTTGAAGATATTAGAGGTTAAAAAACCTGTACCTAAACTTTAACATTTGCATTTCCAAGTCCAAAAGGGGGCATAATGTCAACAAAATGCTTGATATAGTTACCTACCCCTATGTAGGGATTGGGGTCATGATGGAGAACCAGTTTGCAAAGCAATATGTGAAAGCACTTTGAAAATATAGAGGTGAAAAAACCTGTACCTAAACTTTAACATTTGCACTAAGTTGAAAAAGGGGGAATAATTTAAACAAAATGCTTGATAGAGTTACCTACCCCTGTGTATGGGTTGAGGTCATGGTGGTGAACAAGTATGCAAAGTATCAAATGTCAATGCACTTTGAAAATATTAGAGGTTAAAAAACCTGTACATAAACTTCAACATTTGCATTTCCAAGTCAAAAAGAGGGCATAATTGCAACAAAATGCTTGATAGAGTTATCAAGAATTTTCCCACAAGTACTAGCTTTCTCGTTTGAGAGGCTATTTTTAGACTATCTTATCCGGCATTTTCGCAGAAGACTTGTTACTGAATGGGCTTTCTGATGTGCGTATAATAGTTTTTGAGCCAACACGTGTATACGAGGTTTTCGAAGAACAGCGACGATAAACACATTGGTCCAATTTCTTTGCTCAATATACTTTTGTGTGTCCAGGCAGTTTACAATTGCTGCATTTCCTAGCCAGTGTGGGTGATTCCAACTTAATACAAGGCTTAGGTAGTGTTGGTTGTGGACAGCTGTCCTTGTTCATACAGTAGGGAACAACTTCCTGGTACAAATACCATTGTCTTTGAGCATCTGATCCTTTTACAGGAATTATTGATGGAAGACAGTTGTCAAGTACAGCCCCTGTCTTTAGCACATTAATAGAAACTTCTGGGTTCTTGGCATACGTCCGGGCAAAAATCACTCCTGCATGTTCTTTATCCATTCTAGAAATACAAATAAATTGGAAAATAATACAAATATATTAATATGTATCATGTTTAAAGACAAACATGTCCCTATAGACCATCCATATGAACAGTAAACCGTGGTCTTTGTTGAAATGTGGTCATTTTTACCAGGTGAAAGTTTTAGAACTGAGAATTAACAATAAGTTATAAAATAAACAAGAGATGTTTGCAAAACACATATGCCCCATGGCAGCCCGATAGTCAAAAATGGTGTAGGTCACAATGACCTTGACCTCTGCCCTCCAAATGAATAGAGGTCATCGACTGTTGTTAACCAACCTCAATGTAAAGTTCAAAGAGCAAAGCGTTCTCGAGTTATTGAACGAAAACCATTTGAATAGTCTGAAATGGTGAATGTCAGTAACCTTGAACTCTGGCCTACTGCCCTAAAAATGAATGAGAGTCATCTACTGTTGATGATCAAACTCCATGTAAAGTTTGAAGATCCTAGGGCAAAGCATTCTTGAGTTATTGAACGGAAACCATTTGATATGACTGATCGACAGACAGATGCAAAGCAATATACCACCTCATCAAAGATGGAGGACATAAAAAGACATGAGCAGTTTAAGCGTACCTAGTTTAAGTATTACCTGAAAAGATGATATGATTTTAAGCTTGGAATAGGTTTGAAGATCCTTTTCAAGAATGTAGCCCAGTCATAGAAGAAGATTGGAGCACTAGGATCATCTACCAACTGTGGAATATTATGACCATTCCTTGACGATTTATGTACACTATCCGTGATTTCAGACAATGTTTCCACATTAGAATGTCTCCACTTTACGTTCCATAACCCGAAATGCCAGCCTGGATTAAACTTGGTGTGATCAACCTCCATCATAGAAAATTCCACTGATTCATGAAGACACGTCATAACACGCCACATACCATACCTAAAAACCATGTAGCTTATTTTATAACATGCATCAAAATTGCATTTAAAATCTTATTCTTTACTATCAGGATTGTATTTTGTTACAAATGACATTAAGGAAATAAAAAAACCTCAAAGTTTTCAACAATTTAAATTATCTTCCACATGTGGATCAGTTGTTGATTCCTTGTGGTAGGTTAGAACTGGTAAGAGAATATGGTAAGGTTTCTTCCACATGTGGATCAGTTGTTGGTTCCTTGTGGTAGGTTAGTACTGGATAGAGAATCTGGTAACCCTTCCACATGTGGATCAGTTGTTGGTTCCTTGTGGTAGGTTAGTACTGGTTAGAGAATCTGGTAACCCTTCCACATGTGGATCAGTTGTTGGTTCCTTGTGGTAAGTTAGTACTGGTTAGAGAATCTGGTAAGGTTTCTTCCACATGTGGATCAGTCATTGGTTCCTTGTGGTAGGTAAGTACTGGTTAGAGAATTTGGTAAGGTTTCTTCCACATGTGGATCAGCTGTTAGTTCCTTGTGGTAAGTTAGTACTGGTAAGAGAATCTGGTAAGGTTTCTTCCACATGTGGATCATTTGTTGGTTCCTTGTGGTAAGTTAGTACTGGTTAGAGAATCTGGTAAGGTTTCTTCCACATGTGGATCAGTCATTGGTTCCTTTGGTAGGTTAGTACTGGTTAGAGAATCTGGTAAGGTTTCTTCCACATGTGGATCAGTTGTTGGTTCCTTGTGGTAGGTTAGTACTGGATAGAGAATTTGGTAACCCTTCCACATGTGGATCAGTTGTTGGTTCCTTGTGGTAGGTTAGTACTGGTTAGAGAATCTGGTAACCCTTCCACATGTGGATCAGTTGTTGGTTCCTTGTGGTAAGTTAGTACTGGTTAGAGAATCTGGTAAGGTTTCTTCCACATGTGGATCAGTCATTGGTTCCTTGTGGTAGGTAAGTACTGGTTAGAGAATCTGGTAAGGTTTCTTCCACATGTGTATCAGTTGTTGGTTCCTTGTGGTAGGTTAGTACTGGATAGAGAATTTGGTAACCCTTCCACATGTGGATCAGTTGTTGGTTCCTTGTGGTAAGTAAGTACTGGTAGGAGAATCTGGTTAGGTTTCTTCCACATGTGGATCAGTTGTTGGTTCCTTGTGGTAGGTTAGTACTGGTTGGAGAATCTGGTCAGGTAAATAGGCCAATGTATACAGTAAAACCTCATCTCAAATGTATACAGTAAAACTTCATCTGAAATGTATACAGTAAAACTTCATCTGAAATGTATACCTGTACAGTAAAACTTCATCTGAAATGTATACAGTAAACCCTCATCTGAAAGGTATACAGTAAACCTCATCTCAAATGTATACAGTAAACCTCATCTGAAATGTATACATTAAAACCACATCTGAAATGTATACAGTAAACTCTCAACTGAAATGTATACAGTAAAACCTCATCTGAAATGTATACAGTAAAACCACATCTGAAATGTATACAGTAAAACCTCATCTGAAATGTATACAGTAAAACCTCATCTGAAATGTATACAGTAAAACCACATCTGAAATATATACAGTAAAACCTCATCTGAAATGTATACAGTAAAACCTCATCTAAAATGTATACAGTAAACTCTCATCTGAAATGTATACAGTAAAACCTCATCTGAAATGTATACAGTAAAACCTCATCTGAAATGTATACAGTAAAACCACATCTGAAATGTATACAGTAAAACCTCATCTGAAATGTATACAGTAAAACCTCATCTGAAATGTATACAGTAAAACCTCATCTGAAATGTATACAGTAAAACTTCATCTGAAATCCACCTTATTAACAAGACCACCTGTTTTGCTTTGTATTTTGCCTTAATAAGCGAACAAATAAACTTAAACTGTGACCCATTCTTGTGACATGGTCTTTTTATTAAAGTTTTATATTGTACATGTACTGCAATAATTATTTACCCAATGACTGTATTGTTCTTATTTTGTCCACTACAATTATCCATGTGTAGTTTTAACCTCTTCTCGCCTAATCCATGGTGTTGAAAATGGTGATGTAGCAAGCTTGTTACCGTGTTGGCCCCTTTGTTGGAGTGTTGTGCATCATCAACCAGATAAAAAATCTGAGAACCTACAGTTACGTCTAGACATAGTAAATACATGTACATGTAGTTTATATTTAATTTACAGAAAAAACACTATTTTTAAGCTCGCAGACATTACAAAATGTACTTAGTATTTCAATTGCACTCAAAACAATACAATATGTATGTAAGTACTAAATAAAAATTAGAAATCAATTCTAAATAGCAACTGGAATTTTAGAGTCATGTTGGATATTTGATGGAGTGATAAACAATTAAAAAATAAACTATGAAAAACCGTAGTATACCGGTTATATACAGTGCTATAAGTGTTCAGTTTGGCCTTATAATATAGCATTGGTCCAGTGATATGCACTGGGTTTGTAACTCAGAGATTTAGGTTTAATTCCTGGTTGTGGCAGGTCATATTATATCTTCCATGAAAATTTGATAACAAGGTTGATTTTCCTCCACATGTGGAGAAGTTGATGATTGCTTGTGGAAGAGTAAGTTCGGGTACAGTTGAGGCAAACTAGTTAGGTGAATCTGTCGCTGTATATAATTGAAAAAATTATGGGAAACAACCTAAAAAAATACACATTTAGTATAATTTACTTACTAAACCTTCACAACAAATCCCGAAGCACTGACACTTGCGTGGTGTTTTAAAACAATGGTTCCACTTGTTGCATATAATGAGGATAGTGCACTTGCTGTGCGTAGTCTAATGCGTAATCTAATTTATCTCCAACATGATAAGGGAGCACACCTCCCGTCAAAAACATGGTTCATACACAATTCACACCCAAATTCAAGGACTTATCAAGGTTTTTTCAAGGTACAATTACATTCAAGGCATTTTCCCGAACATTTACCTAGGTAAAATTGTATGATTTTGACTATTTGTGCTGAATAAACATAAAAATACCCAAGAAATAGATTCATTCTCAGTACATGCATTGGCAACTGTTACAGTTGATTTAAATTACTTTTGAAGATTGCATTCATACAAAAATATTCATGATTATTTATTTAATTTAATATGTTTTCAAATTGACCAGTTTAATAATTCTTTGACTATGTCTAAACTATGACAAAGGAGATCTTAGAAGTGTAACGTGTTTGTAGCGTGCTATTCAATATTGCCTGCATAAGACCAAAGCCGACTGGAGCCAAGATTTGCCTAAGAAAAAAATAGACCTGAGCTAGCCCTGCAGTGCTTAGTGAGGAACAGCCCAGCCTTGTGACCTAGTTTTTTACCCCGGATGACCCAATATCAAACTTGACCTAGATTTTGTTGATATGATCATTATGACCAAGTTTCATAAAGATTAGGTCAAAATATGACCAACAGTATCTACACAAGCAAAGAAGAGAGATCACAAAAGCTCACTCTGTCACTTTGTGACAGGTGAGCTAAACAAGAGGGCCCAAAGGGCCCTAGGTCGCTCACCTGTTATAGCAGTACATGCAAGACCTGTGATTTGTGACCCTGATGCAATATCGCACTTGACCTAGATTTTGTTGAGATGATCACTCTGACCAAGTTTCATAAGGATTAGGCCAAAATTGTGACCTCTAGTGACTATACAAGGTTTTTCTATGATTTGACCTTGTGACCTAGTTTTTGACCCCGGATGACCCAATATCGAACTTGATCTAGATTTTGTTTAGATGATCATTGTGACCAAGTTTCATAAAGATTTAGTCAAAATTGTGACCTTTAGTGTCTACACAAGGTTTTTCTATGATTTGACCTTGTGACCTAGTTTTTGACCCCGGATGACCCAATATCGAACTTGACCTAAATTTTGTTGAGATGATCATTGTGACCAAGTTTCATAAAGATTAGGTCAAAATTGTGACCTCTAATGACTACACAAGGTTTTTCTATGATTTGACCTTGTAACCTAGTTTTTGACCCCGGATGACCCAATATCGAACTTGACCTAGATTTTGTTGAGATGATCATTGTGACCAAGTTTCATAAAGATTAAGACAAAATTGTGACCTCTAGTGTCTACATAAGGTTTTTCTATGATTTGACCTTGTGACCTAGTTTTTGACCCCGTATGACCCAATATCGAACTTGACCTAGATTTTGTTGTGATGATCATTGTGACCAAGTTTCATAAAGATTAGGTCAAAATTGTGACCTCTAGTGACTACACAAGGTTTTTCTATGATTTGACCTTGTGACCTAGTTTTTGACCCCGGATGACCCAATATCGAACTTGACCTAGATTTTGTTGAGATGATCATTGTGACCAAGTTTTATAAAGATTAAGTCAAAATTGTGACCTCTAGTGACTACACAAGGTTTTTCTATAATTTGACCTTGTGACCTAGTTTTTGACCCAGGATGACCCAATATCGAACTTGACCTAGATTTTGTTGAGATGATCATTGTGACCAAGTTTCATAAAGATTAAGTCAAAATTGTGACCTCTAGTGACTACACAAGGTTTTTCTATAATTTGACCTTGTGACCTAGTTTTTGACCCCGGATGACCCAATATCGAACTTGACCTAGATTTTGTTGAGATGATCATTGTGACCAAGTTTCATAAAGATTAAGTCAAAATTGTGACCTCTAGTGTCTACACAAGCAAATTGTTGACGGACGGACGGACGACGGACGGACGACGGACGGACGACGGACGACGGACGAAGAGTGATCACAAAAGCTCACTCTGTCACTTTGTGACAGGTGAGCTAAAAACTAAAAGAAATTAAAACTATGTATAATTATCACCTGCTTCATCAACATCCGCATAGATGTTGTCCTCGAAATCATATGTAGTATCGCTACATCCACTGTATGACAGATAACAGACCATAACTCCTTTCTTCCTCCATGCTTGAACCTATTAATATGTATTATTAGTGATATTATGGAAGCAAACATTGTGACCATGTTATAAAATAATAATGCCAAAACTGTGATTCATACAGCATATAAATTTGGCACTATGATTTGCCATGTCGACAAAACTTTTTTACCAAGACTACACAGTTTAAAAATTGGAAGAATATAATATGGTCGGTCACAAATTGTCTTGAGAGATAAAACAATCTGAAATGAGTAAAAAAACAATTTGTTAAGCTTAAAAAGCTTGCTATTATTTCTAGACAAAACTATAAAATTTGATCTCATAGACATTGAATCAGTGTCAGATTCTTTTTATCACTTTGATAATGAAAATGAAGTTACCACGATTACCAGGTCAACAGAACGTTGGAGAAATGTCAGCCATCCACATTACCTTTTTGCATGAAGAACGCAATAACAACACACATGTTGAAGAACATTGTTCTGTGGTTTGCTTTCGTCTTGAATATAGCTGGAGTTGTGATAAAAATATCAAAAATAATGTCCACGCTTTCTGGTCCCCCTCCAAGTATTAGAGTTGTCTGTTCAAGGACAATCTACTTATATATGGAGAATTAACTGCATCATGCAGGGGTATCATTGGATTCCATCCAACTCTTTGTTGCCAGATTTTGAACAATATTGATATATGTATACACTTTTGATAATAATAATGTAATACAAGACAAGTTTGCAAGCAACATGACTAAGTAATACATCAATTATAATAGCTAAGTGCATCTATTAATTATCAATAACAAAATAAATAAAGGCATGTCTTAAGGGGTGTAGGAATTCATATGACCGGCTTGTCCAACCAGGGTCTTTTGTAAATTTTGTACTATCAGTTCTATGCAAAATAACTCAATTTCATGTCTGTCCCTGAGTCACACTGATTTTCTGAATGATTTCCTGTGGCAGTTTCCATAGAATACGTGGGTTGTTCATTTAATACCCGGACGATCGATATTGCTGAAAACTAGTGGACCAATATTAATGATAACCATTCATTAATCCACATACAAAATTTCAACTTGTTGCGATGATGGGTTTACATAATATTGGTGTTTTATTAAGAACATGTAACGCAAGTCGGCCCAAGTCGACGTCAAAATATTGTGATGTTATGCCATTTTCGCTCCTAAAAAGTGACACTTTTTCTATATTTGATCATCGTTTTTGCGCCATAAAGTCACGCTAGCACACACATTTACCTTTTTAAGATGTTCGGTATAATTTTGCATGGTTCCGTAATTACTATAGTAGTATTCTTCAAGTAGTGTTTACGCTCCACAGGTGTTTAACCGATGACACTTTCCCGTTTCTGACGTTAGATTGGCCCATCCTCGGATCATCGAGAGGTGATCCTTGTCATTAAAGAGCCGTTTATATGCAGAAATCCACTGATACGTATTTTCCCAAAAGGCTTCTCTAAAATAGATTCTTCAGTTTTATAGGAGTATGACTAATACTTTTACCAAATTGTATCATAATCGTTTTGAACTCGATCCTCGTGTAAACACTTGGTCAAATGTTTTGGTGATAACTGTAAGGGGTGTGATAGACTTGATCTTTCATCATTTCAATCGTGTATATGTATTAGTTCATGTTCAAACTTAGATGTAACAACGACACCGACAGAAAGGCTCGAGGACTTTGTTATCATGAATTTCGACTGGTAAGGAAATTTGTCATAATTGTTGGCTCCTGTTGTGTTGACATTCAGATATGTCAACATAATTTTGACAATCCCAAAAATGTCGACATAACAAGTGTCGACTGTATAACGTTATATGCATGTTTTACCTTGAAAACAGGCAACAATAACACACACTCTGTCATATTAACACTCTACATTTCACTGAAAACTTGGGTTGGGCAAGGTGGCCCTTAGTTGGGTTACTATAGTTACCACAGTTTGTGTTCGGTTGGACAAAATTATACAAAGTTTTGTCGAATCATTAAGTTGGTGAGTATTATTAAACGAAAGTTTATTATAATTGCATGCTTCAATCAAGCGTTACGGCGATCGTCCCTGGTACATTCACTGTCCTCTAAAATGAGGTTGATAGTGATGTTTTCCTGCTATTTCAAGTCTCCCAGGTAGACTATGCTATTTTCCAATACACAACAGCTGACTTGGCCGAAGCACCCACATATTTCCAGCCCTCAGTCAGGGTGTAGTAATCCTGAAAAAGATCAATTAAAGACTGTTAGCTGTAGACAGAAAGTCCATATTTCAAATATGTACAGGAATTTAGGTCAACAATCCACAGTTCCCACAGTCAAACAGTACTTGAACAGAACAGAATTAAAGTTTTGATAAGAACTATTTTAGGATACTACCACCCAAAGTACTTTCACCGGTGTGACACACTTGTATGAGTTTGAGCTGGTTCCTGTGTGTTCAGCAGACAACATGACTGTCTTACAACATAATTCTTTAATAGACTTCCTGGAACACCTCTAACCACCATGTGATCACAACAAATACCTGCCAGTGTACTGTAAACAGATTAAGCTAGCAGACAGACTATGCAAACAGACTAAGCAAGCAGAATGGCTAATCTCCCTTGGAAGATCCTGCTTAAAATTGTCACTGTTGAGAGGCTTATCAAGAACAGTATGGTTGATATACAGTATGGATGTCAGCATTCTAACATTGTACAAAAGTCAGTGGTTCAGTTCACTTGTCTCCTTACAAAAACTAACCTATCAAACAATGCCAAAAGGCGACAGAAAGCGCAAGGCGGCAAACTGCTTCTTCAAACCTGGTAACACCTATGGACAAGGAAAGAAGAAATGTGTACATTTGGATCAACAAGCACGTGGGAGTCAGTCTGAGACAGGACTGCAACTAGTACATGATGAGCCTTCTACATCCACTGTGATCCGCGAGGAAGGATATGACTTGCGGCCGCAACCTGAACAAGAGGGTCCAAAGGGCCCTAGGTCGCTCACCTGTCGAACCTGACATAGATTTTGTTGAGATGATCATTGTGACCAAGTTTTTTACAGATTAGGTCAATATTGTGACCTCTAGTGACTACACAAGGTTTTTATATGATTTAACCTAATGACCTAGTTTTTCACCCGAGATAAACCAATATCGAACTTCACCTAGATTTTGTTGAGATAATCATTGTGACCAAGTTTCGTAAAGATCAGACCAAAACTGTGACCTATAATGACTACACAAGGTTTTTATATGATTTGACCTTGTGACCTAGTTTTTGACCCCAGATGACCTCATATCCAACTTGATCTAGATTCTGTTGAGATGATCATGGTGACCGAGTTTCATAACGATTAGACCAAAATTGTGACCTCTATTGACTACGCAAGGTTTTTCTATGATTTGACCTTGTGACTTAGTGTTTGACCCTGCATGACCCAATATCGAACTTGACCTAGATTTTGTTGTTATGATCATTGTGACTAAGTTTCGTAAAGATCAGATTCAAACTGTGACCTCTAATGACTACACAAAGTTTTTATATTATTTGACCTTGTGACCTATTTTTTGACCCTGTATGACACAATATCGAACTTGACCTAGATTTTGTTAAGATAATCATTGTGACCGAGTTTCATAAAGATTAGACCAAAATTGTGACCTCTATTGACTACACAAGTTTTTTTCTATGATTTGTACTTGTGACCTAGTTTTTGACCCCAGATGATCCAATATCGAACTTGACCTAGATTTTGTTGAGATGATCATTGTGACCAAGTTACATAAAGATTAAGTCAAAATTGTGACCTCTAGTGACTACACAAAGTTTTTCTATTATTTGACCTTGTGACCTAGTTTTTGACCCCGGATAACCAATTATCGAACTTGACCTATGTTTTGTTGAGATGATCATTGTGACCAAGTTACATAAAGATTAAGTCAAAATTGTGACCTCTAGTGACTACACAAGGTTTTTCTATGATTTGACCTTGAGACCTAGCTTTTGACCCCGGATAACCCAATATCGAACTTGACCTAGATTTTGTTGAGATAATCATTGTGACCCAGTTTCATAAAGATAAGGTTGAAACTGTGACCTCTAGTGACTACACAAGGTTTTTCTATTATTTGACCTTGTGACCTAGTTTTTGACCCCGGACGATCCAATATCGAAGTTGACCTAGATTTTGTTGAGATGATCATTGTGACCAAGTTTCATAAAGATTAAGTCAAAATTGTGACCTCTAGTGACTACACAAGGTTTTTCTATGATTTGACCTAGTGACCTAGTTTTTCACCCCAGATTAATAGAATATCGAACTTGGCCTAGATTTTGTTGAGATGATCATTGTGACCAAGTTTCATAACGATTAGGCTAAAATTGTGACCTCTAGTGTCTACACAAGCCAATTGTTGTTGGACGGACGACGGACGACGAAAGACTGACGACGGACGACGGACGAAGAGTGATCACAAAAGCTCACTCTGTCACTTTGTGACAGGTGAGCTAAAAAGGTGAAGGAAATGAAAACCTAGGCAATCGTAGAATCAGCATGCGACAGTTACTAGATTTACTTAACGTTCTTTCAGCTGAACACTGTAAAACAAAGTGCACAAGAGTGAATTGGGACATAGATAAAGAAACCAAGTATGGTTTAGAAATAAGTTGCAATTCAAATGTACCGGCTGTGGATTTATCTCGCCAAAAACGACAAGAGCTGCGATCAACACTAACCTTGCTGTGGCTCTTCTCCATACACCGATGGGAACTTCTAGGGCAGAGTGTCTGTTCACACAGCTGGACTTACCTTTTCTTTCTCCAAGCCATCTGCAGAACCTTACAAAGGAAGTCAGTGATTATTTCAACAGCCGAAATAAGCAAGATATGGCTGAAAAGTGGAATTTGGTTGAAAAACACAACAGACAGCACAGTGCGAAGACCCTTCAAAGCTAGATCTGTCTACAGATGCTAGGTACCATCGACCCCACATGACTTTGTCATACAAACCTGACATGAGCTCCTCTCAAGCATATGCAGTGGCCATGGAAAATCACACCACCAACAAATACATCATTGCCACAGCTATTGAGAATAAGCTGTTCAAGAAAGGGGCGGACATGAGGCTGTACTGCCGATATGCCGTACCTCATGCTGCACTCAGAACGGAAGATGGCCTACAAAATAGTGGAGGATTTATCCACTGACGGATATGTCGTCCGCACATTAACAAATGACGGTGACAGCAAGGGCTTTCTTTAGAATGCAGGACTATTATGCAGCCCACAACATAGACTAAAACGTGACAAGCAGACCCAAACCACCTTGCGACTAGACAGGAGAAAAAGTGTAAAAGTACCCAGTTCTCCAGCACCATGATTCCACTCACCACAGACAAGCGCATGGGTGAAAGTTTGAAATTTTGAAAAACCTGAAATCCTCGAAAATAGACAATTTATATAGGGAAAATAAAGACAAAAAGGCTTTTTGGCACTCTCAAAGTTCAGGCATGTGCCTGAAAACTTTCACCCATGCAAGCAGCACAAGCTGTCCTGATTAGAGACGTGAAACTGCGTTGCAACGCTGTGATTGGTGAACTTGCTTGAATGGGCAAAGGTGACATCACTAAAATGATGAAAAAGTAACCGGCTATTCGGGCAGCCACCATTGAATGCTTTGCGGGAAACTGCAGTTTCTGTCCTGGAGATTCACTTGTCTGTTCTGGTGTGGGACTTGGGTGCTAGTGGTACAAATCTGATGTCCTGAGTCCGGCCAAGTTCAAATATCTGCGAATAAATGAACAAGATAAGAAGCTAATGGATGGTGTATTGCAGATGAGACGCAGCAGTTTACAGTGTCAGCTCCTGAACATCAACACAGGGGTACGAGTCTTTCAACAGGGCTACTGTGGCTACAATGAGCAAACATGTAAGCTACACAAGAGCATTTGAGAGTCGCTTGTCAGCGCAGGTACAGATGTTGTTGTACAGATGTTGTTGTACAGAGGCTGTTGTTCAGAGGTTGTTGTACAGAAGCTGTTGTACAGAGGTTGTTGTACAGAGATTGTTATACAGAGGTTGTTGTACAGAGGCTGTAATACAAAGGTTGTTGTAGAGGCTGTTGTACAGAGGTTGTTGTACAGAGGTTGTTGTACATAAGCTGTTGTACAGAGGCTGTAGTATAGAGGTTGTTGTACAGAGGTTGTTGTACAGAGGCTGTAGTATAGAGGTTGTTGTAGAGAGGTTGTTGTGCATAGGCTGTTGTACAGAGGCTGTAGTATAGAGGTTGTTGTACAGAGGCTGTTGTACATAGGTTGTTGTACAGAGGCTGTAGTATAGAGGTTGTTGTACAGAGGCTGTTGTACAGAGGCTGTAGTATAGAGGTTGTTGTACAGAGGCTGTTGTACATAGGTTGTTGTACAGAGGCTGTAGTATAGAGGTTGTAGTATTGAGGTTGTTGTAGAGAGGTTGTTATACAGAGGCTGTTGTACATAGGTTGTTGTACAGAGGCTGTAGTATAGAGGTTGTAGTATTGAGGTTGTTGTAGAGAGGTTGTTATACAGAGGTTGTAGTATAAAGGTTGTTGTACAGAGGTTGTAGTATAAAGGTTGTTGTACAGAGGTTGTTGTACAGAGGCTGTTGCACAGAGGTTGTTGTACAGATGTTGTTGTAGAGAGGTTGTTGTAGAGAGGCTGTTGTACTGAAGTTGTTGTACAGAGGCTGTTGTTGAGAGGTTGTTGTACATAGATTGTTGTGCAGAGGTTGTTGTAAAGAGGCTGTTGTTCAGAGACTGTTGTACAAAGGTTGTTGTACAGAGGATGTTGTTCAGAGGCTATTGTACAGAGGTTGTTGTACAGAGGTTGTTGTACAGAGTTTGTTGTACAGAGGTTGTTGTACAGAGGCTGTTGTACATAGGTTGTTGTACAGAGGCTGTAGTATAGAGGTTGTAGTATTGAGGTTGTTGTAGAGAGGTTGTTGTACAGAGGCTGTTGTACATAGGTTGTTGTACATAGGTTGTTGTACAGAGGTTGTAGTATAAAGGTTGTTGTACAGAGGTTGTTGTACAGAGGCTGTTGTACAGAGGTTGTTGTACAGAGGTTGTTGTACAGAGGTTGTTGTAGAGAGGCTGTTGTACTGAAGTTGTTGTACAGAGGCTGTTGTTGAGAGGTTGTTGTACATAGATTATTGTGCATAGGCTGTTGTACAGAGGCTGTTGTACAGAGGTTGTTGTAGAGAGGTTGTAGTATTGAGGCTGTTGTACAGAGGCTGTTGTTCAGAGGCTGTTGTACAGAGGTTGTTGAACAGAGGATGTTGTTCAGAGGCTGTTGTACAGAGGCTGTTGTACAGAGGTTGTTGTACAGAGGTTGTTGTACAGAGGTTGTTGTACAGAGGCTGTTGTTCAGAGTTTGTTGTAGAGAGGTTGTTGTAGAGAGGTTGTTGTAGAGAGGTTGCTGTAGAGAGGTTGTTGTACAGAGGCTGTTGTACATAGGTTGTTGTAGAGAGGCTGTAGTATAGAGGTTGTTGTAGAGAGGCTGTAGTATAGAGGTTGTTGTAGAGAGGTTGTTGTACAGAGGCTGCTGTACATAGGTTGTTGTACAGAGGCTGTAGTATAGAGGTTGTTGTAGAGAGGTTGTAGTATAGAGGTTGTTGTAGAGAGGTTGTTGTACATAGGTTGTTGTACAGAGGTTGTAGTATAAAGGTTGTTGTACAGAGGTTGTTGTAGAGAGGTTGTTGTACTGAAGTTGTTGTACAGAGGCTGTTGTAGAGAGGTTGTTGTACAGAGGCTGTTGTTCAGAGTTTGTTGTACAGAGGTTGTTGTAGAGAGGTTGTTGTAGAGAGGCTGTTGTACTGAAGTTGTTGTACAGAGGCTGTTGTTGAGAGGTTGTTGTTGAGAGGTTGTTGTACATAGATTGTTGTGCATAGGCTGTTGTACAGAGGTTGTTGTAGAGAGGTTGTAGTATAGAGGCTGTTGTACAGAGGTTGTTGTACAGAGGTTGTTGTACAGAGGCTGTTGTTCAGAGGCTGTTGTACAGAGGTTGTTGTACAGAGGATGTTGTTCAGAGGCTGTTGTACAGAGGCTGTTGTACAGAGGTTGTTGTACAGAGGTTGTTGTACAGAGGTTGTTGTAGAGAGGTTGTTGTAGAGAGGCTGTTGTACAGAGGCTGTAGTATAGAGGCTGCTGTAGAGGTTGTTGTACATAGGTTGTTGTACAGAGGCTGTTGTACAGAGGTTGTTGTACAGAGGTTGTTGTACAGAGGCTGTTGTTCAGAGGTTGTTGTAGAGAGGTTGTTGTAGAGAGGTTGTTGTAGAGAGGTTGTTGTAGAGAGGCTGTTGTACAGAGGCTGTAGTATAGAGGCTGCTGTAGAGGTTGTTGTACATAGGCTTTTGTACAGAGGTTCTTGTAGAGAGGTTGTAGTATAAAGGTTGTTGTACAGAGGTTGTTGTACAGAGATTGTTGTACAGAGGCTGTTGTTCAGAGGTTGTTGTAGAGAGGTTGTTATAGAGAGGTTGTTGTACATAAGGCATGGAGCAGAGGTTGTTATACAGAGAAGTTCTTGTTTAGTTCTTGACCCCACAAAGCCCAGTTAGGAACTTGACGAACATTCTGACCATGTTTCTTGAAGATTTGGCCATTATTGTGTTAAATTTGACCCCACATGACACACTTTATATTTTGTTGAGATGATCATTATGACCTATGTTCATAACGATATATCTAAATAGTGACCTCTACTGACTACACAATGTCTTTCTATGATTTGACCTAGTGACCTAGTTTTTGACACCGGATGACCCAACATCAAAGTAGACTTAGACCACCTCGGAGCGGACGCTCATTTCAAAACTCCACAAATATTGGCTTTAAAAGCCGATATTAGACGATTATCGGTACCGACAGGTTGAGGTGCGGATGTATTCTGCATTGTTATAAGCCCCTTTATCTGCCTAGATCATGTTTTAACTGTCAAGTTGGTATAGAGAAAATATTTGGGATACAATCGCATTGCACTCCTGTCTATATTTTAATAGTACAAGTAGGCCTAGTGAAAAAAAAAAAAAATTATTAATGCAAGTTCCTGTGCCTAGACATTGTTGAGATGATCATTGTGACCATGATTCATAAAGATTTGGCCAAAATTGTGACCTTTAGTGTCTACACAAGCCAATTGTAAACGGACGGACATACGATGGACGAAAAGTGATCACAAAAACTCAATCGGTCACTTTGTGACAGGTGAGCTGAAAAGTGCAGACAAATATGCAGACCAACTAATCAACTGACCACACATTGAAGAACCAACAGACCCAAGGATGACATCAATATAGCCACCATATACTTCTTATCAGGGCGTATAAATTAACATTATAGCATAAAAACGGTGATTTTGCCCAAACGTTAACGGGACGAAAACCATGCGTAAACATAAAGATTCACGCGAGAACGCGCTGTTAACGTCCAGTTTTACGTATGCTCATTTCAGGGCCTCACCAACGAAAATAAACGATTTTACAGCGTCTTATGAACTGCAATTCCCATTTTATTTGTAACTACTAACTAATTTTCTATAAGATCTAATCAACAAATTTAAACAAACCCGCATTATCCATGTTTTCTTGGTATATGCAGATCCCGGAAGTCGACGCTCATAACAAAAACTGTTATGACGTCACGTTTATTTTCGCGACGTTACGTTTGTTTACGCGACGTCGCCACAAAATCTCCCGCCAAAATGTAATTATTTCCAAATACAAACACTTAAATTGATGTTTTGTATGCTATAATAGCGTTTACGCATGCTTTTTCGTGCTTTAACATCTGCAGAGTCCCTCGGGGGCGTTGGTGACCTCGGGACTCTGCAGATGTTATAGCACGAAAAAGCATGCGTTATCCCTACATAATTGCACAAAGTGTTGCGTGTTATCCTATGTTTTATTTTAACTTTTAGATAAAGTACACTTTAATCAACATCCTTAGCCAAGAATAAATTATAACAAGACTAGAAATTATGAGAAAAACATATATGCAAAATGTACTAATTTGGCCTTTTTGCGCCATTTTACCACCATTATACCGCAATTTGCAAAGAGACACAATTACGACGTAACTGCAGCTAAAATAATTGTTGTTACACGCCAATTTCTTCTAAGTTTATATTTACTATACTTTCATGTACATAATATGCAAATGTAAGTACTCTTTTGGTATTAGAATATTTTTTACGCGCAAATATTGCGTCATTTTTACGCAATTTCACTAAGGTTTTTATGATATAGGGGGACAATAATGACGTCATACCGCAAAAAGTAGTCCCGTGACCTATATTTTTTATTTAATATTTGGATTGAGTACACTTTTATCAACAAAATTTGCAATAAAAAAATATATTGGTCATCCAGGTCGTTTTTGAGCTACGGCCGATTTTGTGTATTTCTTTTTTCTTTTTTAGCAGTCATTTTTCGGATATTTTTTGTCAAAAATTTGTGAATTTTCTTATCAATACCAAAAGTGTATAGGAATGTTTGAATAATATGTGTTTGTTCATACGAACCTAAAATATTGATTTTAATGCTGATGAATACATTGCGAAATATCAGCAATTTTGGTCATTTTCTTGAAAAGTGATGTTGCAAAAGGGCCCATGACCCCTTAAATAGTACCGCGACATACCTTTTTTATTTCACACATTGCTTCAGTATATATTAAACTATAATTGTGCCTATTTTTTTGTATCATTTAAAAATAATAATAACCCTATCAAACGTCCTTAACATCATATACCCAAAATTAAATCCGATTGTACTCGGCAACATTCTGAGTAAAACTTAAAGACATTTTTGACACTCGTATCACAATTCCGAATTAATAGGTAAAAGAAATAGACCACAATCATGGTCAACTAAACTGTTACTTCTACCTGATAATGATAAATCTCCTGACTGACTCAAGATATCCACACTTCTTGTACAAACACGCCCTCAAACAATGCACACTGCTTCCTGTCGGCCTATACATAAATCATGATGCAGCACACAAGTAGTACTTTAACCCATTTCCTTAGGATCGTGATTAGACACATTTGTGACATTCCTAGAAAAAACATTGGTGTTGAATATTCACAGCATCTAACTTTAAACTTATATTTTACAAGTTTTAGCTATTCCGAAAATCGTATGCAGGGCATATCCATTTATTATGAAATGTTTTCAGATATAGCATATCAATGTAGACTGCATAGTCAAAATTGAGCATTAGGTAGCTGGTTCTATTTACGCGCGCTGATATATACCGCCGCATATTTTGACCCCTTACCAGAACACGTTAGCCAATGAAACAGTCGCCGTAAACGAATTCTCTATTTCTCGAAATACTTATTTTCCTTGGTGATGACTAAAAATAGACGAATATTTTCATTATATCTACGCAAATTTCACAGCATGCGTAAATGCCCGAGTAACGAAAAATAGTTTTCCTTAGACTGGTTCCATTTGCCGAAAGACGTTAACAGTCGAAGTTTCACGATGGTGGTCTCCATTCAGGAATATCGTTAATTCACAGAGGCGTTACAATATATTACGCAACTCATGTCCGTATTTATGAATGAATGCATTCCTATATATACTATATAACTCGCAAAATATTATGCTACTTAATGACGTCATAAATCAGAAAATCACGTCATCCCATTTTGATCAATGCAATTTCAGGGGTGCAGTTAGTGGTTGTGCTCGAGAGTCCTCATCATAGTGAGAATTCTTACTTTTAAAGCCATTTAGCTGTATTTGTCACAGACACTTGGGGTCTGGACCATGCCCCCCCTCGCTACGCGCCTGGAAATATTTTTTTATTTATTTATTATATACTGTATTCAGACCCACTCAGTAATCACACAAACATTTGTTGTATGTAGTTGATGTTAATACAAAAATCTAGGTAATTCCTCTACTGGTTAAATAACACCTTTTAAGGGCCGTTTTCTAACATTGGTAACTCTTGCAAAATATTGACAAGATTTTGGACCACAATTAATCCAGTCAAAGCAGAGTTACTTCCCTTGTGGTTCATGCTATGTTAGTGACAGTGTGTGTGTCTACTTTGTAATTAAAAAGGACATGTGTTTATTAAAGTGCATATGTCCCAGGTGCGTTGCAGTTTACGAGAAATGAACAATATGCGAACATCTGAACTACCAGGTGCGAATCAGACTGTACGACGACATTTGGGCACGAATAAGGAAGAACTTTGATCACATAATGCACGGTGGTCGGACAACTTAGTTGGAATGTAACGGTGGCAAAATAGCAATGAGATATAATTACAACGATTGAACCCGGAGTTATCAATCAACTCTTACGTTTCTGCTCAAAAGAAGCTTCCGAAAATACAATTTCAGCGCTGCAAGAATGTGAAACCGAGCGAGGTGACGACTAAAATCCAGTCTAAGGTACCATCCGGTACCGATAGTAACGACGTTTTTACCTCCCTTTGCTAGGAAGTAAGCGCGATATGGACCCCCAAGATATAAAACGTTATGGAGCAGAGCACCGGAATTGTCTGAGATTAATACTCCTTCCAGAATAATCTACGAACTAATGATAAAGTTTAAGAGAGTTCACTCCAGTGGACACTTTTACCATTATTCCAATCCGTGAGATGTCAAACCGGTGGACACAAGTTTACCATTATTCTAATCCGTGTGATGTCAATCCAGTGGACACTTGTACCTTTATTCCAATCCTTGTGATGTCAACCCAGTGGACACTTTTCCCACATTTTAAATCGTGTGGCCATTTTTTTACTGTTTTTTTAAACTAAGGAAAAGTGATACAACGTTGGGCTGTTACTTATACATGTAACTACATTTGACATTGATTTACATAAGAATATAACACTCATAATGAACAAACAGCCTTAAACAGGTCTTACTGTAACTGATAGACTGAAAGACATTGAAAGATATCTGACGAACTGTATATTCTATATATTGAGGCTATTTCAGACGTTTAAATGATCATCGGGTCACATTATATCATTTTATTGCGAATATGGAGTATACTCGACTTGTACATGGCCAGTATCTTCAGAATAAATGTTTAACGCCATTTCGCTCACTTCCGGTTGTCTGCAATTTCGACTAAAATACTAAAATTAATCGCTAGGACTCAGGTGCCAGTCTAACCACGCATGTTAATTAACATGCGTGGTCTAACTAGTGGCTACAAACTGACTGGCTCACTGGGTGGGAGAGAGGTCATTTAAACATGACCTGCTACAGAGTGTAGTCAGATCTAACAGCATAGCTAAATGTTAGACTCTGATTTTAATGAGATTGCGACAATCGCTGCCAAGCCACATGTTTGAAGGATGGCATGCTATTACAGGGCAATAGGTATCCACCTGCAACAGCCATTAACGCGACTTTCTGAGAAGCGTGAAGGTTCTTGAACATTCCGATCATCCTTATTTGTCAAGCATGGCCCCTTGTGATCTTTATTTGTTTCATACGACTCTTAAACTGCATTGTCGGAAAATATATCCGGTACGTCAAGATCTCGGTTTGGGTCATGTCCAGTGTATGTACAGTGTACCTAGGAATAATAACAGAAGCGCATTTTAGAAACGGAATAACTGAATGAAACTTCGCATATATATCGGAGATGAATACAGCAATTGCATCAACGGCTTGTTTAATTAGAATCTATCAAGGATAAATTTTTATGGTCTTAGTTGCATTCCAATTTGAACAACCCTCGTATTACACAAATCAATAGGGCTGAAAAATCACCTTTCATTTAACAGTACTTTAGTGTATATGATTTGATATAGAATTATCTTAGAGCTTCAAACATTACATAAATAAAATATTTAACAAGACAAAATCCAGAATTATTCAAATATTACATACTTATTCTTATTAAGTAGAATGGTTGAACATCTGTATTAATATACATGTAAGGTTAACTTAGTATTCGGTTAAAATTCAGTTTTGTTCGGTTTAGTTTGTTTTTACAAAATTGATTATTTTAACTATGGTATTTTAATTTTTTGCTTATTTCGTAGTTTAATTCAGTGTATTGGTAAGTGTGAGCTAATGTGCAATACTCTGTACAGTATATAACAATACTCTGTACACGAACTTATATCTACTTTGGTGTGTATCTTTGTTGTACTTTGATCTATTTTTCTGAAATTTGGACTTAAGACATAAAATTAATGTTCGATACAAACAGAATGCTCAGTTTACAAAATGTATATCTGGGGTCAATATCTCGACACTGTCGTTACTTAAGCCTTAACGAATGCCATAACGAGTGGTCTAAGGTTGGTTAACGAGAGACTTGTGCGAGTTTCTCGAAAGCTCTCTTACGACGTTCGTTCGTTACTCCTTCGTTAGTTATTAACGATTGAGCTGTGTGTTCTTTTATTGTGCAATATCGTGTGTATTGAGACATAATTATATAAGTATGAAAGATGGAAATATAACTTTGTGATTTTATTAAAAACTTTTAAGTTTGAATTTTTTGAAACATGGTTGTTGCGAACAAGTGGAATGCGGAAGTACGTTCTTTCACGAGAGACATTTTGCGTTTCATTAGTTCCTTCGGTCGTACCTCATTAGCGACATTTTCACTCAGCAAGCAACGGAACAAATGAAATATAATTCATCCTAATGTTCCGCATCCCAAAACCGCGTCTGTATGAGGGCGGACAGACGGGAAGACAGACGGTCAGAGGAATGTTGATGCCAAAACATGGAAGACATACTAGCAATGATAATTTGATTCTAATTTTCACCTCATCTTCAACCGACACAACGTCATCGCGACGTCTTTACATATTACAGTATACTAATCCGTGCACAATTCATAATGTATAGTGCAGTGAATGGTTCTCAAAAAATAGCTGTACAACCAGATACACTTCATTAACCTGTAAACCGAAAATCATTTTATCCTTTGCAACTTGCATGTAAATTATACGAATTAGCCGCAGGAGATCATTAATAATGATGACGTAATTTGACGGTATTGACGTCGTAGAGCCCATTTGCTGCCGGCATTGAGTTCACACACTACATATGATAGAATATACAAAACAGACACCTGTTTTATATGCCATTACATAGCATTATGCAATATTGTCATTGGTATTTTATGACATTTCATTTGCAACACGCCAATTTCTGTATCGCACTCATGTTCTGACATTGACTTCGAAGCAAATAGCTCTAAAACGGAATTTTGACGTTAAAACATGTTTTTGAAATCCTGAATATAATGCTATATCATTGCATACCGATAACCCACCCTTAAGAATTTACAATATTACAAATTCACGAATGATACGGCATTGTTTTCTACGTTCAACGTTGGAACATTTGGGCCGCATAATGTCGAGAGACGTTGTCATAGGAAACCGCGTTCGTTCTGACTTTGGTTAATTGATGATCAGCGGTGAATCACTTTGAAATACATTTATCGTCATGTTCAGAAAGTTTACAATGGCAAATAAAGACAGTACGGCACTTTCCGCGTATTTGATGATCACCCCTCGTAGAAGAGTCATGTGTTGACCCGGACCAACGAACAACTGTATTTGTAAATAAAGTGTCACTACATGTATTACTGTACACCATGCGCATTTTATAACATGGAACCACATTCACGGACATGTACAAATGTTCCGGTGGCTGTCAGTCGAAGAATCTATTGGCTCATACTAGTATGTTCCGTCTACGACACCAAGTATGCATAAATGCATCGCGCATGTAGATGGCTGGAACTATATTCTTGGTAAGAAGTTGTTCGACGCATCGCAGTTCTACTGTACATAACGTCTTTAACGTCATGAGAGAATGACTTATTATATACTAATATATATTTAGGCCGATTTCTTACAACTTTTATTTATCGATCTCTCCACGCACCAATCATCGTTACGTAAGACACCCTTTTATACTAAATGTAAAACCACTTGTTGTACGATTCGGTAACGGATCAAACCCGCGACCTCCATGCGCACGAATCACACGCTCTTTCACTAGGCTATCGAGACTTTTAAAAGCGAAGTTTGATGTTGTCTGTTGAACATTAATAGTTATAACCAGCGTTATCATCACATTTCTAAAGTAGATTTGCTTTTGTCTAGCATTTATAAATGCTTAAATCTTTATAACTTCCCCACAAAAACATAATTCTTACAAAGATTTATCATAATGCCAGCGTTTCATTTCAACTACTTATGAATTGCTGTTATTATTGTGACCACCCCGTTTGTGTGTCTGTTTCAGTAAAGTGATTGGTAGTTTGTCTCCTATAGCTTTCGTTATAAAATGATGGTAACGAGAGCTTAACGACAACCCCAGGCAGTCGTTAAAAAAGTGGCAAATTAACGATTATTCGTTAATAACGATTGCTTCGAGATATCCGTCAAAACCCTAACGATAGGCTAACGATAGTTGTTATGCTAAGAGAGCTTCGAGATACTTACCCCTGGTCCGTTACGTTTTGATTACAAATGTTGGTTAGATGTACGCGGTGTTTCAGTATGTGTCTCAAAAAAGCTTATTGGAATCTACAGTTTGAACTTTCTAATCGACATTCTCATCTTTAAAAATATATTTATTAAAAACACCCGCGGATCCAGAAGGAACATGATTTGAACACCGCCTCTGTGAAAAAATCTGATCACTAATTAGGGGATTTGTTCTAATTACTGTGCATGTTCGATCGCTGTTTAAATATATGTTTCTATTCATGTTAGCATTTTTTTGGTACATCGTTCAATTCAAACCTCTGTATCTTCACAGAAAATGCACATTTTCCAAAACGGAAACGACAGATATATTGAGGAAGGATTGAAGTTTGTATTCAATGTTTTAGAACTGTTTCAAACTACGAATTAAGTTGAGAATTCAATGTCAAAGACGAAAGTTTCGAACTTTTGGCAAACATCGCATACCTAAACCCTGTTTACTCGAATAATATGGCATATGTGGGCACATACATTGTATATACTTATTGTTCCTTCATCGCGTGAACGATATATGTTAGTGATCATTTTCAAAAGCAACGCAAAACACATACAAGTCAAATAGTTTCCTGCGGGTGATTACCTGCGGCCTTGTAATTTAGTTGTATTGTTTAGGATGTGGTTTTTGCAGTTTGGATGCAATTCGAATTTATTCCGGTGTAAGTTTAAATTAATGTTTCTGTCAAAATAATTCCAATACATGTAAAATCGGACAATACCGATTATCTTCCAATTATTTGGTTGTGTTAAATGTATGTGCCGAACGAATGAACAAATTCAAAAGAATTAGAATTTTTTTTATCATGTATCAATACCATGCTCCTGTTAATCTAGCGATGTGTTCTCTACGGGATGTAGTCCATTGCCCACTATATTTATTACTGACTGGGAATCTTATGCAGCTGCAGACACCTGCTGTTTAGATTCGTGGTCTCGCGTGCAAAGTGAAATTTCGGAATAGTTCTGCTTTCTTTGGTAAATAAACTATTGTAATGCGATAAAGACCGATGTTGTCCGCATGGAATAATGGAATTAGTCTGGTTCACGACATTCTTACAAAATGCTTCTTTTTTTTGGATATTTTTTTTGAAATCGTAAACCATCGAGAACATGTCACGTGCCCCTCCATGGTCATTTTACTTTTGGCAATCCAATATAACCTGCGGCTCAAGGCCGCAGGTTAATAAAATAACAAATACTTACCCCACTCTAATGGCGTAAAACGCGTGTGTCTCTGCCTTCAACATACAGAACTGCCTTACACACAGCGGGTTGTACGGTGTGACACCTCACTTAACGGTCTTTTTATACAGCACTGTTTCAAAATCGCTCTACAGTTACTTACCACGCACTCCTTCGCGGTACAGTTATAGACCATTGTATAACTTACCTAAGGAGTCTTCAGATTTTGTCTTTCTGGCTTCAATTGCTTTTCGTTTCTTTTCTCTTCGTCTTTCTTTCATCTTGGCTCACCAAGTAGATATAAACCCGAAACAACCAGCATTCTTCAGGACACGCGCCTTGATCTTAGAACTTTCAGCTGCTGTTAGTGCTTCTTTCTTCTCTATTGGTGCAAGCCTTACTGGACGTTTGACTTCTTCTTTATCTTCTTCGATTACTTTAGTGTCAGGACTTGACTTCTTCTTAAAAAATAAATAAATATACCAGATTTATATAGCACCCTTTTCATGCGAACGCACGTTCAAAGGCACTTTACATAATTGTGATGCAGCCACAAGGGCGCAGGTGCATCCTCTACCAGTGCAGATGCAGCATGATCTGACCAGAGGGACAGACTGAGAGAAAGCCCCTGAAGGGAGAGAGAGACATTAGATACAGGCATGTCCGGCGCTGCAGAAGTGCGCCTAGCTCTTATTTCGAATAGACAGCCTGGTTCTTTAATGTGCCCGGTGTATAGCACCAATACACAGCTTCCTGACACTTCCAGATACTTGCAGACCACACGGTCAGATATAGCGGGAAATATTATAAATATTTCAGAAATGTCAAGTTCCGATGCCAGGGATTGAATCCACGACCTCTGGATTGACAGCCCAGCGCGTTACCACTGAGCTAAATCCGCTTATAAATCTTCTGTAAATACAACAATACAAATATTTGACTATCATGGTATTAAACCATCTAGATGTGGTTGCACTTTTTTTAGGTTATCTTCGACTGAAATGTCTAAAAATTACTTATTTACTTATAGATAATATAAATTTGGAATAAAGTTTAGAATAAAGTATTGACACTGCGTCATTTTGTTTCTGTTCAATGTGATAAAACAAGTATATCAAGTAGTACAAGTAGTAGATATCGTTATAATGTTGATAAAGCCTATAAAGTCTGAGAGTGAAATATTGAACACTGTTCCTTATACATGTATTTAGTTTTTTCATTATTATTTAATGTGGAATTTGAAGTTATATTTGCTAGTGATATAGATACCTCATTCCAGACACAATGTAGTTTTATCGTTATTAGTAAGACAATTTCTTTTTATAACTATGGGATTTGACAAAAAGCAAATCTCACTGAAATCCGTATAATTGCATCATTCAAATCATGAAGCGTTAATTTTAAAAAGTATTTATTTGACATATTTGCAAAACAACCAAACACACGTACATGTTCATGAAATATAGGAGTTAAAGGTGTTCATGAAATGTAGGAGTTAAAGGTGTTCATGAAATGTAGGAGTTAAAGGAGCATGAAATTAGTTTTAGGTTATTAAATAGCTATAATTGCATTGCATACATACACGGTATACCTGGTATTTCATACATATAATTCTTATACCAACCCTGTTCTTACTCTTCTTCTTTTTCTTCTTCTTTTCCTTTCCGTTTTCACGTTTCATTTCATGAACTTTAGTACCAACAACCATTATATCTGGCTCTAAGACAGCGGCTGTGTTGTCTGCTTGTCCCTCTAACTTCAACTGTACTTCTATGAAGTCGTCTTCAATACCCCTGCTCATGTTTTCAGGGCTTGGCGATATTTGTTGCATTGTTGCTAAGGTCGATGTCGAAGATGAATCCAGACATTCTGATTCCATCTTAACAATTGCTGACGTCATATCCGGCTTGCACGTATTCTCCACTGTTTTATGTGAAAGTTTCACAAGATTGATAGCACCAAAGTTATCTGTTGGTGCCGATCGTACTTGGATAATTTTCGTTTGGCGTTTACCGCGCGCCATCGTTGCTGACTGTAATAACGTCGTATCCAAGTGTGACGTCATAGACGTCATAACGCCATGCTAACTTCCAGACGTTCCGTTCGTTATTAATTCCGGTCTTTTTAACATATGAAATATACTTATAATTTAGTCGGTTGGAGTATACACTCAGTCGCAAAAGAAAGTATACATTGTTTATAATTGAAATTAATTCATATGAGGTTAAAAGAAACAAATAAAAGGTTAATATTTACTAAAAAGTATGTTTATATGAGATTTTAAAATCAATAAATAACATGTCAATAAATGCAATACTTCTTAAATATGGTCAACAGCTTTGACACGTGAAAAATCAAATTCACTAAAATGATCAAATCTTATACATGGTTACCTCCCCTTGACCATAATAGTATTTCTCGTACATCTACGTTTTTGGGTTTTCATGGCTTAATAAACCCCTGTCTTAAATATTGAAGAAAAAACTTTATTAATAGGCAGTCAAAACAGCGTGAACACAAAGTTTTATGCAAAAATATCAATAAATTAAGGATTTTTTAATTGTTTTGACGATTTAGCATTTGTGTTAATTTTATTTTTCAAGTACAAAGGCTGTTGACTTTACATGTATGTGTGTGGTATTGCATTTATTGATGTGTTATTGTTAGGTTTTAAAATATCAGATAAACATACATTCGGTACATATAAACTTTTTATTTGTTTGTTTTGATCCCAGATGATATAATGACATGTTATGTACAACGTATACTTTCTTTTGCGACTAAATGTAGTTATGCGGCCGATAACATATTGTTCGATTGAATGAATGCCAATGTGTGGTGATATGTGTCAATGTGTGGTGATATGTGCCAATGTGTGGTGATATGTACCAATGTGTGGTGATGTGTGTCATCGTGTGATGATATGTTTCATGATGTGGTGATATGTGACAATGTGTTGTGATATGTGCCAAGATGTGGTGATGTATGTCATTGTGTGATGATATGTGTCAATGTGTGGTGATGTATGTCATTGTGTGGTGATATGTGCCAATGTGTGGTGATGTATGTCATTGTGTGGTGATATGTTCCAAGATGTGGTGATGTATGTCATTGTGTGGCGATATGTTCCAAGATGTGGTGATGTATGTCATTGTGTGGTGATATGTTCCAAGATGTGGTGATGTGGTGATGTATGTCATTGCGTGGTGATATGTTCCAATGTTAGGTGATGTATGGCATTGTGTGGTGATATGTTCCAATGTGTGGTGATGTATGTCATTGTGTGGTGATATATTCCAATGTGTGTTGATGTATGTCATTGTGTGGTGATATGTGCCAATGCGTGGTGATGTATGTCATTGTGTGGTGATATATGCCCATGTGTGGTGATGTATGTCATTGTGTGGTGATATGTTTTAGTGTGTGGTGATGTATGTCATTGTCTGGTGATATGTGCCAATGTGTGATGATTTTTGCCAATGTTTGGTGATGTATGTCATTATGTGGTGATATGTGTCAAGATGTGGTGATGTATGTCATTATGTGGTGATATGTTCCAAGATGTGGTGATGTATGTCATTGTGTGGTGATATGTGCCAAGATGTGGTGATGTATGTCATTGTGTGGTGATATGTTTCAAGATGTGGTGATGTTTGGCATTGTGTGGTGATATGTTCCAATGTGTGGTGATGTATGTCATTGTGTGGTGATATGTTCCAAGATGTGGTGATGTATGTCATTGTGTGGTGATATGTTCCAATGTGTGGTGATGTATGTCATTGTGTGGTGATATGTACCAATGTGTGGTGATGTATGTCATTGTGTGGTGATGTATGTCATTGTGTGGTGATGTATGGCATTGTGTGGTGATGTATGTCATTGTGTGGTGATATGTTCCAAGATGTGGTGATGTGTGTCATTGTGTGGTGATATGTTCCAAGATGTGGTGATGTATGTCATTGTGTGGTGATATGTTCCAAGATGTGATGATGTATGGCATTGTGTGGTGATGTATGTCATTGTGTGGTGATATATGTCAAGATGTGGTGATGTATGTCATTGTGTGGTGATATGTTCCAAGATGTGGTGATGTATGTCATTGTGTGGTGATATGTTCCAAGATGTGGTGATGTATGTCATTGTGTGGTGATATGTTCCAATATGTGGTGATGTATGTCATTGTGTGGTGATATGTTCCAAGATGTGGTGATGTGTGTCATTGTGTGGTGATTTGTTCCAAGATGTGGTGATGTATGTCATTGTGTGGTGATATGTTCCAAGATGTGGTGATGAATGTCATTGTGTGGTGATATGTTCCAAGATGTGGTGATGTATGCCATTGTGTGGTGATATGTTCCAAGATGTGATGAGGTATGTCATTGTGTGGTGATGTATGTCATTGTGTGGTGATATATGTCAAGATGTGGTGATGTATGTCATTGTGTGGTGATATGTGCAAAGATGTGGTGATGTATGTCATTGTGTGGTGATGTGTGTATTATTTTTGGGTTTAAAGCTGAAAGTGCATAAAATTGCACAATTTTTATTCAAACATAAAAAAATTCTTGGCCAGTACCCCCTCCCGTGCACACACCATCGCAATCCCCAGTTGAACCTCCTCTGTATATCCCCTGAGTACAAGCCTTTATCGTTATAGCTACTTCGATTTATAACTGGGACGAAGAACTCTGTCTTCTCCAAACAATATGTTATTTAAGTTGCTCCCCTTTGGTTGACAGACAAATAAATGTATACAAATAGGGGCAGCCAATAAGCACAGTCTAACCTTTCAGAAAAAGTAATGCTTGTGCTCGTACGTGAAAGATTAAAATGGTTAAAGTTTTATTTGTCACAAAATGGTCAATGTTTAGTTTTATAACATGGTACTGATCATGGTACTGCCGCCGTGAAGCCAAAGCCTATCGTTGAGCTAAATGATAACATATTGCTCGACTGAATGAAATATTACGGCATTGGTCTACATTAATTGCATTTACTGGGGGTTCGATGACGACACATCATCAGTCTAAAACTGACGATACTGCGACTTTTATTTTCTTCATAAGTGTATTGTAGTGTCACATGTTTCATTCATTACCGGTTTGTCATTCGGAAAATTAGGGTCCGAAGCTCGGGATAATCATGTTGTCCTCCTTTAGACTTTGTAACTTTGTTGAAATAAAAAAAATACGCATGGAGGATTCGAACTCGGATCGCTGGGTTGTCAGACCCGTGTCGAATCCTTTACGCTATGACAATCGTATCTTTATGCCTTGCCTGGTAATACATTTAAGTATGATAAACCACTGTTCTATGACCACAATAGCACTTAAAATTCTCGATTTTTGCGTGAAATGCGGTTTTTAATAACGTCATGGTGGAGTTTACTGGGGACGGAACAAAATTACAATACACAAAATATGAATGGTAAAATTCGACTGAGACAATCGTAGTACATGGTCATTCGGTTTTATCCCTGTCTAGTTGACCAATGATGACCTCCATCTTCGAGGGAAGAAACAGATAGTTTGTGCGAAACAAGGAATCGAATCAGGGATCTCCGGATTGGTAGACGAGAGCGCTAATTACTCAGCCACCGTGACGCCATGACTGTCTGATAAGGACATTCCAAATCTTATTTTTGTTTAGCGTCAACTCCTTTTCGCAAAACCTATCTACATACCCTCCAGAAAAAAACAACACAAAATAAACTTATTATGAGCTATGAAAAGTTGGACATGTATAAACAGATCTGTTTTCAAGGTTTTACTATAAATTGTCAATTTTATACTAGAACACATTTGTACAATGAAATTGTCAATTTAAACACTGGACTTTCATGAAAAGAATGGGCGAAATGAAGATCATCGGCTCGGGATTTGCGCATGCAAAAAATACAGTGGTAAAACCTTTGTGTTCAGACTTTTTCTTATATCCTTTCCGCTACCATAGCGTACTAATGCAGACTCGCCGGGATGGCCATTTCGGCCTTCCGTAGTTTTCGACCTAAATGCCCAAATTCGGGAACACAGGGTACACAGGCATCCCAGACTACAGGATATTACGGGCCCAGGGTCGTGCACATGTTTTTGGGCCCGCTAGACCCCTTTAAAGAAGGCTCTGGACATTTTTTTTAATTAAACAAGGGGAGATAATTTCAAAACTGGGCCATTTAGAGTAATAGTTCTTGGTCACTTTACTTCTGCTAGTTGCCATCTATTCACATACCAAATTTCAAGTCAATACCTCAAATAGTTTAAGAGTTATGCTCCGGACAAACTATATTATTACTATATCCCTTCGCCTTCGGCGGGGATAATCAGCTACTTAGTACATGAAGTGTCACATGTAAAATTGATAGAAATAAATGTCCTCTAAATGGGAGAGAGTTATTCCCCGGAGGAAGGGGTTTCCTTAGGGGCTCATCAAGCCTTCAGAAGTAGGACTGGGCTATCTTTTGGGACAGTGTTTAACTGTGTACAATAATTATGTAAGCATTTTATCCACAATGATCTTTAATAAAATCAGCCCAAAATAATAGCACCGGGTGCTTAGCCGGTAGTATATATTATAAAAAATATATGTCAGAGCGACGATATTTAATATCGACTATTTATTTGTTGTCGAGTCGCCTGCAGTGAGCCCCAGGTTTAATTTTACTTGTAACTCGACTTGGTCACGGCTTGCACGAGTTTTTCCATATAAGGATATTGGGTTAGAATGTGTGTAGAAATTTTCTATTCATAGGATTAGTGGTAGTCAAAACAACCCATTCACAAGCTCGTATTGTAACTTTGGACGGTCATCCTTCAATACCCATTGATCAATATACACATGCAGACGACGTTTAAAAATCACCACGTGGTCAAATCTAAACAAAGATAGGCCTACCATGGACTCGGGTAAGATTTTCCTCTTTATTTTAATAGCTCCACTATTCGTAGAATAAGGGGAGCTATGGCTGTCACCCGAGCGTCGGCGTCGGCATCGGCATCGGCATCGGCATCGGCATCGGCATCGGGGAATGCTTATGTTAAAGTTTAAGTAGGGCCTACCAAAGAATACAGGCCGAGAAATATGATCTTTGGGCCTACATGTTTTTTAACCTCTCATATTTTCAAAGTCCTTAGTGATGTTGCTTTCACACTGTGTATACTTGTTCACCATCATGATCCCCACACCTACATAGGGATAGGCATTTTATCAAGCGTTTTGATGAAATTATGCCCCTTTTTCAACTTAGTGCGAATGTCAAAGTTTAGGTACATTTTTTCTAAGTATTACGTAGGCCTCTAGTTGTATGTGTAGATATATGCAGGTCTCAGCATCTACATGTATTAAAGTAGATCTCTAGCTGTATGTGTAGACAATTGCAGGTCTCAGCATAATCTTGAGTAGATCTGTCTGCTCAGATGGGGCCAACAAACGGACTCAGTCATAAAAATTATCAAAGTAGGCCTACTTATTTTACCTAGATTTCTATTAAAACTTCAAAGACTCGATAATAAATCAAGTTATTTATCAATTCTGACTTGAAATGCTTTGAAAAAATGTCTAGATCTACTGTAGTGAATCACGATAAACCTTCGTGAGAGAATGGAGGTTGGCCATTTTTCTAAAGTGTGGAGACCCCGAATGACGGGAGGCTCGCTTTATATACCAGCCAGAAATTGGTCTGATTGGACGAGAGTGCTTGCGTACTAGCAACCAGAATCCCATACCAAGAACTAAGAATTTACAATAAAAACACATTAAAACATTTGACAATCGGTCTGAATCAATTGAACAAAATTTAATATAGGGACCCATAAATGAAAATGACCCAAACAACGACAGTGGTCTACAAGTTTGACGATATTACAAAATTGGTGTTCTACCGTTGCTACGGAGAACAAATAACATGCGCACCGGTCTAGCGAGAACTTCCGGATACAGAGGCTGGATCGCGCAAAGCACGACGAAAACAGCTGTAGGTCAGTAAAATAGCGGATTACCCGATGAAAGTACTTGTTCTACAAGGAAAACCATATTTTAAATACATAATAAACGTGAATATATGATGTCATCACCATTCGATGCTGAGAAATTAGCATGAACGTAAGTGCACTCAAATCGTTTCGTACCCAAATTTTCCGGACACTAAGTCAATTAGTGAACACTTATAAATAGTGTAAAAATAAATGATAAACAGTTGTAGAAAAACATGTGCTAAGTCAAACCTGTGGCACCACAGTATGTTCATTGTTGGTAAAGCATTGAATTTATAGCCGTCGGTAGAAGCCTTTATAATTAATTGGATTTATGCCATAGTAGCTAGTGGACTCGACCGCTGCGTCACTCTATTCTTATACTGACTGCACTATAGTAGTACAGTCGTTTCGGCTAATTCTGCTCATTGGCTAATTCTGCACATCGGCTAATTTTGTGCATCGGCTAATTCTGCACATCGGCTAATTCTGCACATCGGCTAATTCTGCGCACCTTAATTTGCAGATTCCAGGGATAGTTTTCCTTTGGTCTTGAGTGTTTTTGTGCATGTTTGTTACTTATGAAAAGTCTTACCATAACAAAAATGGCATCGGATTAGTATTTCTTCGAAAATTTGACAAAAATGATACCCAGTGATTTTTCTTGAACAAAATTAAACAGCCTGTGCCTTTAAAATTGGGAAATTTAGCGCAAATTTGGGAATTATTAAAAAATATTGTTTCGATTAAAATTGTTCATAAATTGCTATTTTCTACTGATAATATATGTGACAAGGACTTTTGCAAGTTTGAAAATACATTGTTTTGACTTTAACAGCTATACCGTAGTTGCTTTGAATCCAGCGAGCACAAAAGGGGGGAAATAATGCTTACTTTTTGGGAGAAAATTGGTGATTTTTTGGGAAAAATGGAGGTTATTTTGCTAGGGGAAGGGGCCTGTATTCGGCCCAAAAAATAGCCCAAAAAAATCACTGATACCAAAAGCGATTTTCAGTAATGAGACATATCACATGACACATAACTTGAATAAATACACTTTTCTAATGGATGACAAACTTTCTTTTTTGTCAATTTGATCTTGATGATTTATTTTTCTTTACTGTGTTAAAATTTAAATATGTCGTCAGTCAAATCTTTTAAGGTGATTGCAAACTCTTCACTTGAGTGGAAGTTTAGAAATTGGTGTAAATAAGACGTATTGAAAGCATCTGACTACCATGTTGAAATAGTATGAATACTTAAAATCAGGCACAGATCCATCGGGGGCACAGGGGGCCCGTGCCCCCCCCCCCCCCCCCCCCTAGTTGGCCTCGGAGTGACCATTTTGTACATCCCAAAAATGTTAAAATCCTTAAAATATTACAAATCGATCTGGCTATGGACCAATATTTTGTGATAACAGCCTCTGTATATTACACATAACGGAAGCGAGTGCAATAAAATGTGCCCCCTGTTGTTAATCCAGGCCCTAATTACTCCTGATCTGTATCGTTCAGACACTTAACAAAGGATTTTGAATCATCTGAATGATCATGATTTAGGGAATCCCTGGAGTTTAATACACTTATCTATGTTACTATATAATGTGTGAACTGATCGATTTAATAATAGTGACACGATAGAGCTTAAATTAAATTTCGAAATTTTCTTGTTGATAAGATTTATTACTGATTATGTAACAATGCAGTTTTAATATAATAATAATTTCACGTGAGTTTTTAGAACATAAAAGCTGCAAAAACGGTTTTAATGCAAAATTGACCAAAATCTTCGCAAGGGGGGGGGGGCACATTTTTAAAGTTCATGTGTCTAGTGTTGAATATTTTTTTTATTTTTTAAAAGTAACAGCGGAAATTTCATGATTTTTATTAAAATGCTACAAAAAATCAATCTGAACCTGTGGAAAATTTCAGTTATAGATCTAACTTGTTTAGGCCTTTTTCATGGGTTATGAGTTTTGATTTGTAGCAGTAGACCTACACTTAAATAATTTAACGTCTAACTCAAAAAATAAGTTCTTATTTGAAAAAAATCTTCAATGGGGTAAACATTTGTTAAAATAATTGCATAAAAAAATTCCGATGTCTGATTATGTAGCATACATTTTAATCATTTATCGCCTGGTTTGTAAATTTTAGAGAATTGAAAGAATTTTTTTTTAAATAATTGTTAAACTCATCGTATTTTCTGTTGATGTAGCAGTACAATTTTAGTACCTTTACTTCTGATTTTAAAAGCTCAAAGTGCAGGATATTGCATGATTTTAAGTCAAAAAGTGAAAAAAAATCTTCGCCGGGAGGGGGCACCCCTCCCACACCCTACCCACCATATCATCCCAATAGCTAGCTGTGCCCCCCACTCGAAAATTTCTGGAACCAGGCCTGTAAAATTGATGTGTCAGCATGTTCTCATGTCTGAAAATCTCGAATTTACTGTATAGTTATTACTATATTATACTATAATAATCTTGCACAAAAATCTATAGCTGAAATATTATTTGTCATTTATTTCAAATGTTTGAAACACCAACACTCGCGAATACCAGCTACAACGTATGTGAAACATTTTATAATGCGCCCACAGAAAATTTTATCCGAGTTTTAATATTTGTTTAGCAAGCATCCTGACCACTTTAGAGGAAGGTTCTTTTGCATGATTTATTTCGGAAGAATATAGACTAGCTAATGCAACGAGAAAACTGGGCTCATCTTTAAATATACACTTAACGATTTAGAAACGCAAGAATTTAGGGGGTTGGTATATTTTTGTTTAAATTTTGATTTAAATTTTATTCAAGTATAAACCAATAAATTCAATTTAGCCCATTACGTCATATTGGCTTCATTTTTAGCTCATCTGATTTTTGAAAAAAATATGAGTTATTGTCATCACTTGATCCTCGTTGGCATTGCATGGTTAAGTTTTGTGTTTAGGTAAACTTTTTTCATAAACTATCAAAGCCATTGCTTTGAAACTTGCAACACTTGTTAACCATCAATACCTGAGCCTATAAAGCAAGACCCATAACTCTGATCTGCATTTTGTAAGAATTATTGCCCCTTTTTGGACTTAGAAAATAAAATGCCTTGGTTAAGTTTTGCCTTTAGGTTCACTTTTCTCCTAAACAATCAGAGTTATTGCTTGAAACTTTCAACACTTGTTCACCATCAATACCTGACCATGTCAAGCAAGACTCATAACTCTGGTCTGCATTTTGCATGAGTTATTGCCCCTTATTGGACTTAGACAATTCCATGGTTAAGTTTTGTGTTTAGGTCCACTTTTCTCATACACTATGTGGGCTATTGCTTTGAAACTTTCAACACTTGTTCACCATCAATACCTGACCATGTCAAACAAGAACCATAACTTTGATCTGTATTTTGCAAGAGTAAGTGCCCCTTTTTGGACTTAGTAAATTCCTTGGTTAAGTTTTGTGTTTAGGTCCACTTTTCTAGGGCTATTGCTTTGAAACTTTCAAAACTTTATAATTCACCATCAATACCTGGTTATGTCAAGCATGACCCATAACTCTGACCAGCATTTTGCAAGAGTTATAGCCCCTTTTTTCACCATCAATACCTCATTTTTTTAAGCAAGACTTATAACACTGCCCTACTTTATGCAAGGGTAATGGGCCTTTTTTACAGTGACAATGATCAGATGAGCGTCTTCACCCGCAAGGCAGTGCTCTTGTAATTATTTACATGTGACGCGCGAGCAAAACCACTGGGCGTGACGATTTCATCGACAATTTGTAGGGCAACGATACCACAAAAAAAAAAAAATTAAAGTAAAGTGTGTCGTATACGGTACCACGCCTTTATGATACAGAACATCCTGGCGCCATCGACTTGCTTTAAGCAGATAATGTCACGTTTTATCATGGCAAAGTAGTTTAACTATCTTCTGTCGACGAGATTTAGACTTGTTAAGTGTTTTCAAGAGGTTGAGTCAAATTTGGCGCAATATTGTATGACAATGTTTGACGACAATGTTTGATGTCAATAATGATGTCATGATGACGTCATATCCTGTTTATCAAAATTGCGCCATTTTATTTATGCTTTTGAACAATCAAGCTGACCATGTAGGGAAGAAAGGAATCTTTATAATTTTTTATAAAGCCTGTATGGCGAAATATTAAAGAAAGAGTGAAATACTGAACAGTGTTATTTAGACATTTTGGTTAAAGTTTTTTAAAAAACTTGAAACACTTATTTATTGTCATTAGTCAAGTGCAATGCATAAATACCAAGATGATCAGAATGTTGCTAGGGGTGTGCAAAAGTTGATTTTTGGTGCAATAAAATAAAAATAAAATAATACCACTACGTGTTCTGACGTAACCAAACTCTTGTATTGTCTGTATTATGCATTGCACATTGTGGAAAGTCTTATGTACATGTATTGTTTGTGTTCTGTACATTGATTTCTCACATTATATTCTTACATTACAGATGATGTTTTGAATCCCGATCATGGAGTGGGCATTACACCTTTGCGTCAATAGTTTTCATGGGAGATGTCATAAACATAATTGAATAACACAGATAAGTGACTTAGTCTTTTAAAAACAATTCTCTATAGCATAGCTGACTAAAATTTCTGTCCAAAAATAGGCCAGCATATTCAAAGCAAAACATTGTTCTAAATACACTTTTATATAGGTATCAGCATTGACCCAAAGTCTATGGTAACCATATTTGTTTGGACAAATCTCGTATTAATAGTCTGCTTAATCAGGTCTGTCACTTGTTTACAAATATTGCAATATCATAACATCGTATTTTTATTATTTTGAACATTTTAATCTGAGAAAAAGGCAGTGAAAACCGAAACCTTATTCACGAAGCCATATACTCATGTATACACAAAATATCTATCAAATTTAGACTTTAATAAGATAGTTTTAAAGTTTATATGCACAATGTTATGTAGAGAGGTGACTGACCTGATTAAACGTTTACCAAAATTTAATCCTTCTTGTTTTTACACGACCATATCAAGGCTTTTTGTATGTAGATTGTAAAATACAGATATCTTACTAGTACATGTATATAGAACTGCTAACCTGAACTTTTATAACAGGTTTTCTATATTGCTGCAAGTTTTGTAAAATTAATGTATTTATGCACTCCTGCAAAAATGATATACGACTTTAATAATATTCATAATATACTGAGACAACTTTCAAGTCGCAAATAACTGATAGGCCTGCATGTATTCATTAACTGGTCAAATAGCAATAGTTGACCTGTCCGTCTGTTCCTGGTTAACCCAAACTGACTGTTTCGTCTTACATCAGTATGGTTTGCTACAAAGCTGTCATACTTGCTTTAATAATCCCCCCTATGCAACTGCACAGCTGGCCTTGTCATGGATGTAATGATAGGCTGCATGTGTTGGGTAATCTATCTTGCGTCCTGTATTACCACCTGAAAGTCAAGTCAAACTTGCCGAACAAGGCCATGCGATGCATCTTCTCTATTTGTTCTTCTCTATTTTCACCCAGTTAATAGCCGTTTGGTTAGTAGCGTTGTATTGCCAGTAACACTGCAAATCTTAATAAGTAAGTGTATAAGCACTTGGCTAGGGCTATGATTAGTCGACTGTCCAGAGATCATCTGCATATGCTGCTTTCCATTTTGACATACTTAAAGCCAAGTAACTGAACAATTAATGATAGGCTGCGTGTCTTGGGTATTTTATCTTGCGTCATAAATCACCACATAAGTCAAACTTGTTTATTTAGAACACGACCATGTGGCACATCTCTATTTGTTCTTCTTTATTTCCACCCAGTCATTGGCTGTTCGATAAGTGGCGTTGTATTGCCAGTAACACTGTGCCTCTTAATTAAGTCAGTGTATTAGCACTTGGCTAGGGCTATGATTTGTCGACTGACCAGACAGAGATCATCTGCGCATGCTGTTTATCCATTCTGGGTCTTCTGACGTTCTTAAAGCCAAATAACTGAAAAATCATGGGCTGCATGTCTTGGGTATTTTACCTTGCGTCCTAAATCACCACCTAAGTCAAACTTGTTTTTTTAGAACACGACCATGTAATGCATCTCTATTTGTTCTTCCCTATTTCTCAACGCCCAGTGAATGGCCGTTTGATAAGTGGCGTTGTATAATGCCAGTAACACTGCGAATCTTAATTAAGTCTGTGTATAAGGACTTGGCCAGGGCTATGATTTGTCGACTGGCCAGAGATCATCTGCGTATGCTGTTTTTCCGTTCTGACGTTCTTGAAACCAAATAACTGAACAATGATAGGCTGCGTGTCTTGGGTATTTTACCTTGCGTCCCTAATCACCACCTAAGTCAAACGTGTTTATTTAGAACACTACCATGTAATGCATCACTATTTTTTGAAACCCTAAACAGAACAATGTATCATTTTCTTTTTCCATCTTTTTCATGTTTCAAACCTTATTGTTCATCATTTCTGTTCAGGATGTATTGACCCCTTTTAAATTTCAGTTTCTTTCAGCAGGGACTTGGGCAATTCATTTTCTTGTTCAGTTATATGTTGGGCATTGTGGCGCATAATTGTGGCATGTAATGTTTCTATATTTTCTTATCTCGGCTGGTTAAGTTGAGTGCTGTCTTTCCTGCCCGACTTTCATGATGACTTTCAGTTCCAATTGTTTTCATGATTTTTATAATCCTTTGAAATGATAATTACAATGTATATATTTCGACGATAACAATTAACATAGTAAAACCCAATATATACTTATCAACACAACCCTTGAACTTTAGTCCCTATCCAGCCTTTTCCAGATTTCTTTGATGGCAGGAAGCTGGGCTGTTCTCACCCATACATGTTAAACAGGCAATTTTTGGTTGTTAAGAATAGCTCCCTTAAACTCCAGATATTCTTCAGCTGGATGAAAGTGGTCATTGCTTTGTTTATCCTTGACTTAAAGTCTGCATCTGTTCCTCCCTGTTTGGTTATTAGTCCCCTACCGGTTTTTGACCGGAGGGGACTATAGGTTTGCCCTCCGTCCGTCAGTCCGTCCGTCAGTCCGTCCGTCCGTCAGTCAGTCAGTCAGTCAGTCAGTCAGTCAGTCAGTCAGTCAGTCAGTCAGTCAGTCAGTCAGTCCGTCCGTCCGTCCGTCAAAAAATCTGGATAAGGACATAACTCAAGCAGTTTCCAAGCTAGGTTTATGAAACTTGGTATGTGGATAGAGGACAATAAGGGGATTATGCATGTCTAAATATATTTTGATTCTGACAAAAATTGTGGTTGCTATGGCAACAGAAACATTGAAAATGGCTTAAAATCGGTAGGGGACTTCTGTATTGCTTGCAATTCTCAATTACTTGTTAATACTGCCAAGATCTGTGATTGATAAAACCATTTCAGAACTTAAGAACTTATATTGACTAAACAATGACTTTAGTTTGTATCAAAAGGCAAACACAATGTGTATCGGTGCTGTACACCGGGCACGTTAAAGAACCAAGGAATCTATTCGAAACGAGCTAGGGTAACGCACCTGGATTCCTTGTATCTCACCTCTGTCTCTTAATTGATTTTATGTCTGCCCCTGTCAGACACCTGCCAATAATAATCAGAAAGGATTGTCGGCAGTACAAAGGAGAAATAGAAAAATAATTATAATATACATATTGAAGATAATATGTTCATGATTGCAATGACCTGTTTGTGGTATTAAGTTGTAGTAGTTTACAAATTAAATTTAATCAGACTCATTGTAAGAGTAATTTTGTTTATTTGCTGTGTTAGGTGTCTTAATTAAGAGTATACTGGAATTGCATCAAGTGGCAACGTTTCGACAGAATTCCGAATTCCACGTTTACTGAGAAAATGAAAGGGCACGTGAATGAGGTTTTTGGTGAATGAGGGTTATTAAGGACCACATTCCATGCTAAAATATCTATCTTGTTACAAATTACCTTTATAAAATTAATAATTTATCAGAATTCAACAAGTTTTTGTGCAATTTTTCAATAATGTAAATGTCAGGTTGGTTTTAAATGCATTTTATCATCTTTCACTCCTTGATATCTCCAAGTAATTAACTTCATTACATCCAAATTTCTAGGGGCGAGTCAAAATTGTGGGAACGAAGGGTGATTTTTTTATTTTGAGGTGTGTTGTGGCCGGTCATCTACAGTAAGACATTTTCTATTTTACGGGATGAGTCACAATTGTGAGATTGAATGATAGTTTTAAGAAAGTGTATTGTGGCCGTTCATCTACAGTAAGACATTCTCAATTTTACGGGATGAGTCACAATTGTGAGATTGAGTGGTAGTTTTGAGAAAGTGTATTGTGGCCGTTCATCTACAGTAAGACATTCTCAATTTTACGGGATGAGTCACAATTGAGAGTTTGAATGGTAGTTTTGAAGAATGTATGTGGTCAGTTATCTACAGTAATACATTTTCTAGGTTACGGGATGAGTCATATCAGCTGCATATAAAAGCACTAGGTTCTTGTGAGTAGCATGTTCCCTTGGATTATGATGTGTGATGCCGGATGTTGTGGCTGGTCATCTTCAGTAACACATTCTCGATGTTAAGAGGATGAGTCACTTCATCTACGAATTGCACTAGTTCTTGTGTGTATCATGTTCTCCTTGGACTACGATGTAGGGTCCCGGGTGTCGTGGCTGATCAGGTCATCTACAGTAACACATTTTCTAAATTACGGGCTGAGTCACAGCTACGTACATGCACTATGTTCTCTTGGACAACGATGTGTTATGTGTGTTCAATGGTGTGTGTGCGTGTGTGTGTTTGTGGGATGTGTGCATTTGGTGGGGTTGAGGGGTGTGTTTGCGGGCGTGTGTGCTTGTGGCATGTGTGCTTGTGGGTGTGTGTTCGGTGGGCTTATGGGATGTGCTTGTGTTTGGAACGGATTAATAGTTAAACATCATATGATTTTTTATACTAAATGTATGGTTTGATTCCGTATTTTGATTGTTTTGAAATTTAGTCCTATTTTTTAGTTTTGATTCTGTAAATAATTTTTTTAAATTTTCGACACTTGTGTGTCAAAGGTACGATTACGTATCATAATTAAATACTTTAATAATTCAACTTAAATAAGCTCACGTTCAATACATAATGTATTGCTCTCAGCCATATCATAAAGCTGTTTGATCCACATATTTATTAGTAAAGTGTCAACAATTTATGATTCATTACATTTCAATTACATTTTGTGTTTCATTTGTTTAAATTATTTCGGGTTTCGTGTTTTAAATATTTAGGTTTACTACAATGTTGAGTTTTAGGTCACATGATCAATATCCAGTATACATTAAGGCAGGGTCATTATAGGTTCTCCAGCCTCATTTTACACTTAAAATGGTGTAATAATGTATCATATTTTTACTTGAAACTTTTATTTTTTATAAATATATTTTTATCCTTTTTTATTGTTATTTTGAAAAGAACGAACAGGGGTGTTTGCGTCTGTAATAAAATGAAAGGGCTTTAGTCCGAATGGCTATTTGATCAAGTCCTATCTATATACCATTTAATAAAAACAAATTCATTCAGCCTTTTGATAGATAAACCGAGGTAGCTTTCTGTCGTTACATGACCAATGTTAACAGTTATCAACACATTTCTCCTGTCATTTACTAAAATGATGTCAGCGCTTTCTTGTCTTCTCTATATCACACTTAATGCTAATGGATAAATCCTGCTTTTTATTTAATAAACTGAGGTAGCTTTCTTCTATCATTACATGACCAAAGTTAACAGTGGCCAACACATTTCCCGTCATTTACACAATTTATGTCAGCGTTTTCTTGTCTGCTCTAAAAAACATTTCATAGTAATGGATAAATTCTGCTTTTCATTTACCAGTAATAAACCGAGGTAACTTTCTACTATCGTTACATGACCTAAGTTAACAGTGGCCAACACATTCCTCCTGTCATTTACTAAAATGATGGCAGCGCTTTCTTGTCTCCTCTAGATAACATTTAATGCTAAGGGATACGTCCTGTTTTTCATTTAATAAACAGAAGTAGCTTTCTTCTATCATTACATGACCAAAGTTAACAGTGGCCAACACATTCCTCCTGTCATTTACTAAAATGATGGCAGCGCTTTCTTGTCTGCTCTAAAAAACATTTCATAGTAATGGATAAATTCTGCTTTTCATTTACAAGTAATAAACCGAGGTAACTTTCTACTATCGTTACATGACCTAAGTTAACAGTGGCCAACACATTCCTCCTGTCATTTACTAAAATGATGGCAGCGCTTTCTTGTCTTCTCTAGATAACATTTAATGCTAAGGGATACGTCCTGTTTTTCATTTGATATACCGAGGTAGCTTTCTTCTATCGTTACATGATCAAAGTTAACAGTGGCCAACACATTTCTCCTGTCATTTACTAAAATGATGGCAGCGCTTTCTTGTCTTCTAAATTTCATGGTAGTGGATAAATCCTGTTTTTTGTCTGATAAACTGATGGTAGCCCTCTTCTGTTTTTGTCTCATGACAAACAATTGATAGCAGCTAAGAGCATTTTCTGCGTGCGCTTTGTGCACTTTCGTTATGGGAGGTTGCGACTTTGATCCATGGCCGGAGTTGTACCAAAGGTGAATAAATCAGGCACCGAGACATTAATTTGAATGGTATCAGTACTTCCCTTGCTAATACGCTCCATATAAAAGTGAAAAGATTTCTATCTCCCGTACCCTAGTACTGTCAATGTATACCATCATGATAGATATATGTTGTAAGAACTTGTTTCGAAATCGACCTAAACTCAAGTTGAAGTTGGTATAAACCAACAGCCAATAAGATATTCCCGTATTCATAGGATCATTTAACTAATAGGAGTTTTCATCTGTATTCTCTGGATAACATATGACAATGATTAATCTTTCCCCTTTCATTTGAAAAATTGTCCTCCCCAGATAACACTTGACAACAGCTGATACATTCCTTATGTATTTCATAAACTGATGGTAGTTTCCTTCTATCTTCTCTAGATAACATTTGACAGCGACCAATACATTTCACATTTAGTCATTTGATGCAGTCCTTCTTTTCTTGATAAATTTGCGTTAGTTTTCTTCTGATAAAATGTAACAACTAGCAATACACTCATCCTTTATTGAAATTGTTAGAAGTTTACATCTGTATTCTCTAGATATCACTTGTCACCCACCAATAAATTCCTTCAATGGATTTCCCATTCAACGATCTATCACATTGCTCGATTATTTGATAACTTGATGCTAGTTTTCTTCTGTCCTTCAAAGATAAAATTTGATAACAATCAATATAATCCACTTTTCATTTTGATGATTTGGTTGGAATTTGCTTTGTTATTCTCTCTCTAGATTTCACCTGTCACCCGCCAATAATTTTAATCTTTGACTTGACAAACTTTCTATCCTAGATAACATTTGATAACTTCCTATCCTAGATAACATTTGATAACTTCCTATCCTAGATAACATTTGATAACAACCAATACCCCTCCGTAATTTGATGAATTGGGGAGTTTTCTACTAAAACGTGACCGTGGTCATTGCTTCCTAATGGAAGTTATCTTGTCTTTCCTAGATAGTATTAAATTTTGATAACAAACAATACATTTACCTAACCTATGAACACTTGCTCTCATATTCTCTTGAGAACACTTGACAAATAAAACATTGATATATTTAGTACTTACATCATGCTGATAATCACACAGATATCAATTTCTACTCATCAGTAGGAGTACTCAACAGGACCATACAAATAGATTCAAGGAGCACATGCCATGTGAACATCTGATAAACACATCGCTGGCTTGGATAGAGAACATCGTAAGTACAAAATCATTAATTTGAAACTGTCTGAAAACTACTCCCAGCTTATGGAAAAACAAGCTTTTTATCCCCTTGTATCGAGTATATAGTGATTCACCTGTCGGTTCTTCCGTCCGTCTGTCTGTCCGTACGCACTTGTAGTTGTAGGGTGTGGAACAATAGGCTATGTTTAGATTCTACCGGTATTCATTCCATTGCTAATCAGGTGCAAAATGTTGCTTATGGGGTTTTACAAACAAAAGGATCAACACAAGAAACCCCACAAAGTCAAGTCAGTGAGAATGTCTGTCCTGGTTAACCCAAATTGACTGTTTATTCTAGCATTATAATGAGTTGCTACAAAGCTTCCATACTTTCATGAATGTTGTATCGGAACACTCTTCACACACCTGTATCATCTGACCCCATTTTGGCCTTCACCTTCTCCTCATTTTGGACTTATTAAGCGTCCAATTCTTGGTTAACCCAAATTGATCGTTTCATCTTACATTATGTCCATCAAGGCGTTGCATTCAAACTTGGCATAATTGTTTACCATCATAAGCCCCTTACATTATCAAAGCCATGTAGCACTATCTAACATTTTAACAGAACTATGGCCCCTGATTGACTTAGTTTTGTTATGGACAAGGCTTCCATGGGGGCATAAGCGTCTATTCAACGCAGCCTTGTTAAACTTCAGTTTGTTCAACATGACCACTTCCGATTTTTATGAAAATAGGATCATAAGAAGCTCCTTGAGATGCAGATTTCAAATATGCATGAGTGTTAGTTAACCAAGTTCAATTTCAAAAGTGTATACTTACCTTTGGTGGTACTGTATATGCAATGAAATGCGTTTATTTCTGCATTAAACAAATACAGTTATAATTATATAAACTACTGATAGGATACATTTTTCACTGAATCAGTCTGTGTCGTTCATTACATGAAATCAATATCTTTCTGAAACATGTCAGCTGTTTTACAGTTGCACAGTTTATGGCACACAGGCTTGAAAACGACTGTTCCAAGTTGTTACAAATCTAATATCTATAAGTACAAACAAACTATAAAATGAGAGCAAGTTATATGCAAATCAAACATACAAAATTATGGTTGCGAGTGTTTCCATTTACCATTATGTATAATTTGCTCTGTCCAACTAGCACATATTTTATGTACTCATACAACTTAAACAATGCTAGTGTGTTACTGGTTTCTTCTTCATATTTCAGGTTTCCTGACATCATGAAAAACATTGCTACCTGCAGTTGCATCAAATTGGTAAGTCAGTACTGTTGAATGACTTATGTTTTCTTGTTTGATTTCATACTGTCTTAGCGATCTGTGAATGGGTTTGCTAGTAAAAACTGATACTGTATGTTTTCATTGACAGGTCAATATGGAATACCTAAGCCGTTCTTTTTCCCATTTACCAAAACATATTGGTATGGAAGCAGTTGTAACCAGGGAGAAGATAGACTTTAGTCTCCACACATTGAACTAAATGGTCAAAGTGTTCAGTTTAGTTTAGATTTCCCTCTATACGAGGGGTGATCAACAAATACGCGGAAAAATGCTCTTAAATCTTTGTTACGTGATCAATATTGAAGAAAATCGGTCTGGTAATAGATGTATAACGCATTTAATGATTCTCAAAAAATAGCTGTACAACCAGATACACTTCATATACCTGTCAACCGAAAATCATTGTTTTTTCTTTGCAACTTGCATGTCAATTAGAATAATTAGCTGCGGGAGAACATTAATATTTATGACGTAATTTGACGCTATTGACGTCGTATAGCCCATTCACATGTCGGCATTGATTTCACATGGCTACATGTGAAAAAATATGCGAAACAGACACTTGTTGTGTATGCTTTTACATATTTGTTGTATTTTGCAATATTGTCATTGGTATTTTATGACATTTCATTCGCAACACGAATTTTCGCGGGCGATTTCAGTAACACACTCATTTTCAGGCAAAGACTTCGAAGCAAACAGCTCTTAAACGGAATTGTGACGTTAAAACATTGTTTTGAAATAATGAATGTAATGTTTTATCATTGCATATTCATAACCCATCCTTTAGAAAATTATAATATTACAAACACACGAATAATACGTTATCGTTTGCTATGTGCAACGTTGGAAAATATGAAAATTTGGGCCGCATGACGTCGAGTGACGTTGCCATAGGAGACCGCGTTCGTTCTGACTTTGGTTAATATTAATTGTAAGCGATAAATCTATTTGAAATAAATGTATCTTCATGTTTGTAAGGTTTCAACTACTTACAGTGACAAATAAAGAAATGACAGCACTTTTCCGTGTATTTGTTGATCACCCCTCGTAAGAGCTTATCATTACATTTTGCCAAAATTCATGATCTCTTAATAACACTTAAGAAATAATGAATATGTACCTGTGTTTTATTGTAGAATAAAGCACAGTCATGAGTTTGGAGGCGTAGAAATTAAATCATGAGTGCGTAGCACAAGTGATTTAATGTAAGCGTCCGAACAAGTGACTATGCTTTATTTAAGATAAAACACAGGTACATATTCATGATTTCGATTCTAACATAGCCAATATTCCGCATTTGACAATACATCAAGACATTATCCGCTGCACTATTTTCTTCCTCGGAAGGCTTCTTTGCATTTTGAAGTTATTCAGCCGTAGCTGTGTTTTATCAGTAGTTCGAGCACACCGTGGTTTCCTGAAACCGCATACTTTAATACTGCTGTATAAGTGGATATTTCCACGGGTGTTTGAATTTTACACATTTAGTATGCGAAAATATTGGCAGTATTGGAATTTCTTTGTTGCGTTCTTTGTAGGCCAAAATTTATGCTTTAGAAAATCGTAGCTAAATTCATGTCACTAACTTAATGACTTATGAAGTATATTATGTATCATATAAATAAAATATCAGATTGAACATATAAGCCAAATACTGATTCCTATACTATGTTACATATTTACTAAACCAGTTACATGTACCAGGACCATGTAGTGGTATACTGGTCAGAGTGTCGTCTGCCTTGGAAACGCAAAACTATAATACCTTTCTTGCATGACTCTTGGTAAATAAAGGTTTCAGGACAAGTTAGCTAGATAGGTAAATAAAGGTTTCAGGACAAGTTAGCTTGATAGGTAATAAAGGTTTCAGGACAAGTTAGCTTGATAGGTAAATAAAGGTTTCAGGACAAGTTAGCTTGATAGGTAAATAAAGGTTTCAGGACAAGTTAGCTTGATAGTTTCCATATGACTGCTTTAAGGTTCCCCAGTGTGGTCTTATTATGTCCCCTGTCTTTATTAAGGGGTGTATTGCTGGGCACATGTCCGTCAATCAACCTATCAATTTTGAGGATACTAGGTCAAAGGTCAAGGTGGCCGTGACCTTTAACTTAAATGACTAGTCCAAACAGTTTCCAATCATTAACTCGAGAAAAGTTGGGCCAAGGCTCTGAAAACTTTATAAAGAAGATTGATCATGATCAGTCGATGACCCCTATTCATTTTGAGGTCAATGTCACCATGACTTGACATGAATGACTATTTGGCTGCCATAGGGCATGTTATTGAGATTTTGCTGTTCTATTTGTCATTCAGACCTGAGCACTATTGAAGATGAACCGAAGGACAAGACAGTGGGTGTGGCTATCAGAAATTTGAAGAAGAAATATTCGTCGAGCAATAAGATGGCTGTAGATGGTCTGAGTATCAACTTCTTTGAGGATCAGATAACATCATTCCTAGGACACAATGGTGCTGGAAATACTACAACCATGTATGTTCTCTGTTTGATATTGAAAAAAAATCACTTTTGCATGGTCAAAATTTGTTATTTTGAAGTAGTTCACCATTTATCAGAGAGGTTGTGATAAGAACGTGTATGACTACTTGTACCAGTAGCTACCCATACATGTATAAGTACATGTTGCAATTGGCTTGTGAAACATGACGTGTGCGTGTAAAATCATGTGACAGTTGTAACGTGATTTCTTTGTAAATCAATAACGAGTGTTTATATAAGAGACCACGGGCGATATAATCTTTTTCCTGTGCATGCGCTTACCTATGTGACATAGTACACATTATATTTTCGTGTGTCATGTGTCCATTACTTATAGAAACTACACATACCTGGATGACAATGTACCCCAAAATAGTATTCACATAGACGTACACGTTACACGTTGCCTTTCACAACCTCTCTATTATCTTCCGAAAGAACGTCCTTTTACTATGTTCGAACTTCTCAAATTCAAAAATTCAGCAAAATGAATCCATCCCCAAAATTTCTCATTTTGAAGTTTTTTTCTACCAGAGGGGACTTTAGAATAGTCCTCTGTCTGTGCGTCAAATCGTTAGTCCAACCTGGTATACACAAATGTTTCAGAGCTAGGTTTATGAAACTTGATGTGTGTCCACTGGGCAAATAAGTAGGTTCAAAAAATGTTTTATTCTGACGAAAGATTGAGTTACAATGGAAACTAGTAACTTTTGTATCACATGCAATAATTATTGCCTTGTTTATTTCAGGTCAATACTAACTGGTTTATTTCCGCCTACAGATGGTAAAGGCTTTATTCATGGTTAAAACATTATGCACAGAAATGAATCAGATCAGGCATAATCTGGGCACATGTCCTCAACATAATGTTCTGTTTGACTGGTAAGTATCCTTCTTTTTCTTAAACTTAAGTTGTTTGATCAATACATATATATATAGGTAGTAAGGTTGGCAACGAATATCCGAATAACCGGTTATTCGTTGTCTGTTCCGAGTATCCGGATAGCAAATTGGTATTCGAATATCCGTTATATCATTTGTAAACAATCGTACCGCCATACCTTAATGAGAGACAACATCGTTTAACACCTTTAACAATAGAATCAATTTGGTGTATATTGTGGGGGTTTGTTTTTGTTTTCTATACACAGGACTCCGTTAGATTCGCTGATGCGTTATAATCACTGCGGTATATTTTAAAGTTTGTTTTCACCTGACTATTATCAGCTTATATGTTTATGTTAGTAACAGTCACTAATTTTAAAAAGTTGTCTGCTCAATTAGTAATTGAATAAAACCCGGTTTTGATTAATTTCATCTAATTGAGCGGATTCACAAAACGTGATAAATCATGTTTGAGGGGGTTACGAATCTGGTATTTGTCTTTACGCTGTATGTTACAAACATTGTTTTCTCATCAGTAGTTAATTATTATCAAGTTAATAGGATTCGATAAAACCAGAAAAATAGCTGACTACTCGTTCTGTGACATAAAATGTGAGTCTGTCTGATATTGGTACACAAAGACGATGTTGGTCGCGAAATTAGGCTACATTTCATGCTGTGCTCAATGCTTGGTTCAGTTTTGATATGGATATTCGGATATCCGTTTGGATAGCGATCTGGCTATCCGGATACCGATTTTGGTATCCGTTGCCATCCTTAATACACTCCAACGATTTAAAAACGCACCACTTATGAAATATAAATGTTATGGATGAAAACGTAAATCTATGGTTATTTAAATTTGGGAGAATAAACTTCAGTCTATACGCAACAAGCTATGTCAAGTTAATGTAATTATCGCGAGTTTGAAATAAATTATGATATGGTTACCAGAGGGACCCATGAAAATGAAAGTCGCAATTTCACTAGTGAGTATATGAACCTGCTGCATTGATGTATGCACGGGACCGCTCCTCCTCAATGATAACATACATTACATAATAGAATAGAAATTATGTTATGTTTGATGTTGTCCCACTCTTCAAGCAGCACTTAACTTAAATTATAATGATATGTGGCTGCGGCTGCCTGGCTCAATCCGTATAACCGGGTTCAGAATCTAGATGTGCTCAGTGTGTGAGCTTGAGATGGTTTCAAGTCAAATTTAGAATAGCAATTTTGGTGATTGTCGTCAATATGTTAGGATATTTCTCGCGTTGGGTCTACGACACCTCAAACCAATGCCACAAAGACGGTTGAAGACAATACATTCGCAAATAAAGCTCGAAACGGACGAAAATCGTTCCAAATTGTACTTAAAAGATTTTCCTTTTTTTAAAAATTATGAAAGGAATAATGCAATAATGTACTTTGGACTAATCCACTGACACCCGGCATTCGTCTGACACTGTGTGCAGTCATGCGGAACCATTTCGAGTGACGCCGCCTTTGTAATGTTGCCTCCTGACTCGGGGTCATAACCTTTGGCTGGTCTGATCGTGGTCGGTTTTTGACTTTGCCATTTGCCAAGAATTGATGTTCTAAGCACACACTGGATGTGTGGTGGCAGCTGGACCATCATGCTACGACACCATGGCTCCTTTTAGCTTGTAGCAAACCCAAAAGCATCCGAACGAATATTTCGAGATAATCGCAGCAGAAAAAGACCATTAGAAAATATTTTTATGTTGTTTTTTTAATGTGTAAACCTACAGTGTACAATTGAAAGTCAATATCGATCCGTTATGTTGACGCGATCGAGCTGCACGTGCAAAACATGCAAAATCACAGAAGTGTTCCTGGTGGGGTATTCCGAATTATAAAATTTCCATTTGCTTTGCCTTAGTTAAAGATTATGAACTGGAGAGAAACTGTCAACTATTAATTTCAGCCTAAAATGAATTTTGAAAAAATTCAGTTATTTTTTTATACTGGTGTGTTTTTAAATCTGTTGAGTGTAGGTAGTCAGTATATTACAGAAAAAAGGAGCTGGTGACGCAACTCAATTAATTTTGTGGGTGTGGATCCAAGAGGTTTTAAATTTTGTGTGGTTGTGTTTGGATTAAATAATTATAATAATACATGTAATTGAAATCATGACCTCCACAGGTGGAGTAGTTTTCTTATTAGCTATATTCATAGTATCCACATGTGGAGAAGTTGTCACATTGGCTTTGGTCTTAGCTTTATTCATATTCTCCACATGAGGAGAAGTTGTCACATTGGCTATGGTCTTAGCAATATTCCTATTCTCCACATGTGGAGAAGTTGTCACATTGGCTATGGTCATATCCTCCAGATGTGGAGAAGTTAAAACATTGGCTACAGCCATGTCCTCCACATGTGGAAAATATGTCAGTTAACTGTTGCTTGCTGATGAATAGTTAGTACTGATAAATTGTGTACTCCTAGAAAACTGTCAAGTTAATAAACATGCTGTAACCTTTGTAGGTTAACTGTGGAAGAGCATATGTGGTTCTATGCTCGTCTGAAAGGAGCATCTTCTATAGAAGTGCAATCAGAGATGGAACAAATGATTAAACATGTTGGATTACCATACAAGAGGAAATAACTCTCCTGTAATCTGTCTGGTAGGTAGTACATGTTTTATTTTTATGCTCACCAAAGGATGAGCATATAGTCGCCACTTTATCCGTTCTTCCCTCCGTCTGCCGTCACACTTTTGTCTGGGCCATAGCTCATATACAGTATTAGAGATATCAAATTAGAACTTCATAGGTGAATAGATCTCATTAAGGGGAAATGCAGTGCAAAAAATGATAACTTCATTCCATATTTTTTTAGTTATTCCCCTTCGTAATTTTTCATACTTCATTCTTGTCCGGGCCAAAACTCATACAGTCTAAGAGATATCAATTTAAAACGTCATAGGTGAATAGATCTCATTGAGGGGAAGTGCCGTGCACAAAAACCATAACTCTTCATTGCATATTTTTGGAGTTATTCCCCTTTATAATTTTTATGCCCACCCATCTTTGATGGTCGTACCAAATGGTTTCTGTCCAATAACTCAAGAAAGCTTTGCCCTAGGATCTTCAAACTTTACATGAAGGTTTGTCATCAACAGTAAATGATCCCCATTGATTTTGAAGTCAGTAGTTCAAAGGTCAAGGTCACTGTGACCTTCACCATTTCTGACTATTCAAATGGTTTCCGTTCAATAACTCGGGTATACTTTGGCCTAGGATCTTCAAACTTTACATGGATGTTGGTCATCAACAGTAGATGACCCCATTTGAGGCCCACATGGAAGATTGGGAAACCAAATGTGTAGTCTCGTTTCAATAAAGTCTTTACTTACTTACTTACTTACTTACCCCTATTGTTTTTTAGGTCAGTAGGTCAAAGGTCAAGGTCACTGTGACCTTCACTATTTCTAAATATTCAAATGGTTTCCGTTCAATAACCCAAGAACACTTTGCCCTAGGATCTTCAAACTTTATATGGAGGTTGGTCAACAACAGTAGATGACCCCTATTGATTTTGAGATCAAAGGTCAAGGTCACTGTGACCTGCACCAATTTTGTCTATTGGGCTGCCATGGGGGCATACATGTTTACAAACTTCTCTTGTTCATACTTAAATCTTGTTTTTCTTGTATCTGTAATATGTTATCACCCATATTGGGACAAGCACTTGCATCGGGGAGCATAATTTACCTATTCCTTGTACCAATTTGGTTACATATAGGATTTTCATATTAGTCATTGTGTTCCACAAGGTTCTAGATAATCTCTGATTTAATTGTGACGATATTGATTGAGACATTTATAAATTTACAGTAACTGTTAATTTATAAATGTCTCAATCAATATCTTTGTGGCAGCTTTTGTATTCCCAATGTGAATCAATGATGTAGACCAACAATCCAAAAACCTGCATATTTTCTGACCAAATGTCATACAAGTCATATGTATTGGTATTTACTGTGATATTTCAAGTACAAAATGTATTATTACGCCCACCCCCATCTTTGATGAGGGAGTATATTGCTTTGCACATGTCAGTCTGTTGGTCTGTCGGTTGGTAAGTTGTTAGGTCAGTCAGTAGACCAAATGGTTTCCATTCAATGACTCAATAATATCAGTAAATCAAAGGTCAATTTCGCTGTGACCTTTAAAGGGACTGCCTCAAATATTGGTGTATTGCAACAATAAAATAAAATTGTCAAATATTCGTGTAATTTTGGTATAGTTGCCTGTATATCCCATAAACAACCACACTGACATCTAAAATAACTTGAGAAACTTCGGCATTTTGTAGTTATTTATTATTTTTACCTAAAACATTCTATAGGGTATTACCCTATAAAATTAACACTACTATTACTTAAATGGCCTGAAATTTGTTTGCATTTGATGAAAACGAATAAAAAAACGAACCAAATACCTCACTGATGTTTACGCTGTAGTTTGTTGACGTTACAGTTCAATCATATGTGAATTACATAATTCACAAAGCATGTTGGAAGGAAACTTAGCAATTTTAGTAGGCGATATCGAAAGTGGTTAAAATTGCTTATTTGCACCAAATATTTCATAAAGCAACCGTCAGTGGCTTTCTATTACATGTACATCAGTACTTGGTTAGGTTGGAAAATCACGATATACAAAATTTTTAGCCTAATCTGTGAGGCAGCACCTTTAACATAAATGACTTTGGCTGCAATGGGGGCACACCTGTTTTACAAACATCTCTTGTTTATGTGATATTATGTATGTATATTATAGGTAGTATGAAGAGGAAGTTGTTTGTTGCCATAGCATTTGTTGGAAATTCTAAAACAGTCATACTTGATGAGCCTTAACTGCTGGTGTAGATCCTTATGCTAGGAGAGCTATCTGGCAACTACTTCTCAAGTTGAAAAAAGGTATGTAAGTTTTTGTCATCTATAAAGTTAACTTTGATTCAACTGTTGGGCAGAGTATGTTTAAGAAATAGACTATGAAAAACTGTTGTATACCGGCTGTTATACAATGGTTTGGAGTTCTGACGCGTAGGAATTAACCACGAAGGCCGTAGGCCTGAGTGGTTAATAACAAGCGTCTGAAAGACAGCCAGTATACAATGGTTTTGAATATTTTACTTCAATTTTAACATGATTTATATATTATTCAGTCAGTGTTATTTTGTGAGATCTATGGTGTTTACATTACTTGTTTACCTGCATCATGTCATAAATACGAAGTGACGTCATTTTCATTGTATATCGGCCGATACACGACATTATGATTTGTTCTTTGTATATATAGGCAAAATCACCAGTCATGTTAGAATCTTCCATAACATTAGCTATGGTCGTGTATTCCAGGTGTGGAGAAGTTCTTAGTTGTTTTTTACTGAAGATACCCGTGGAAACAGCAAAAAGCTGTCTATGTCAGCAAGTGGTCTTTTAATACAAGTTTGTCTGTATTTAGATGATCCCATGTTGTATTTCAGGTCGCACTATTAGCCTCTCCACACATCATATGGATGAAGCGTACGTGTTAGGTGATAGAATAGCTATCATTTCTCAAGGTCGTCTCTGATGTGTCGGCTCAAGTTTGTTCCTCAAAAATCACTATGGTAACCGTTACTATCTGACAATGGTTTGTGGTGATAAGGAAGTTGATGAAGATGCTATATTAAAGGAGCAGCTGATGGCCCCTCCTGAACGACCAATGTCATCTCATAGTATTTGATCTCTAACAAATGTTGTGGTATTATAGAAACACTAATACGTTTTTATGCCCCTTTATCTACTGATGCATATAGTGATTGTCCTGTCCATCAGTCTGTTCCTCCGTCCATTTGACCCAAAACTTTCAAGTCCATTAAGGCATAGCTTTCAGACTAAGCATACATGCTAATCATCATAAACACCTTGCAGTGTCAAAGCCATGTAACACTATCCAACATTTCAACAGAATTATGGTCCCTGATTGACTTAGCTAGTTTTTATGGACAAGGCTTCCACCGGGGCATAAGAGTTTATTGAACGTAGTCTTGTGTTGATACATAAGTAACCATTTTCTATTACGTTTACCTCTTCAGAGCACCAACCTCTCTACAACAACAAAAATGTATGTTTCCCAGTGGGTGTTGCTCTACAGAAGACGTATATCTAAATAATATCTCTGAAACAATTCTGATCCCCACGGCCTTTGTGCATTGCCATAGACTCACTGGAGACAAACGGAAATGGCTGAGCTTTAATGATTTCCCAGTAACCACAGAAACAATTGATTTTTGAACTTCACACAAGGCTTCGCAGTAATAAAAACTTTAATGGCTAGGATAGATAACTCTTTCCAGCTGTTAATTCAAAGTTGGGACCTTTCTAATCTTAGAGTTCTGACAGACACCTACACCAATTACGAACCATGTCTAGTAAGTTCAACAATAACACAACCATTTAATGCAAAATATGTCCCTTTTTACTCAGAAATATTCCTGCTATGGCTAAACATGTATTCTAACAGCACTTTTTTTCTACTTTTCTAGATTTTGAATGTTCCTACCCCATGTAGGCCTTCCAACGACTTGACCAAAATCGTTGCTGTTGTCTCACACAACTTGGATTTACAAGCACAAATGTGACGGATGGTACGTTGATTGCTGTATTTCAAAGAACTGTGCGAGTAAAATGTGACTGTTTATAAAATGTAAGGAAAAGGTTGCATTGGACATAATTATTTGGTCCATAAAGGACTGTGGTCCGTAAAAGTGACCAGATTGTATGTGTTGCTTTGTTTGGTTGTTTTTACTTGATTCCATCTTGGACGATCAACAATTGATTGTTAGACTATCATCAGATTATTTCATTAAAACAGGAGGCAGACTATCGATTTTGTTTGACAGTTGCCGGAATTTGCAAAATCTAGAACTGGCAAGAATAATAGAGGTGGAGAAGATACTCTAGCAATTAATCTGTTCTTGTCGTACAAATAAGCACAATGTAAACTTCACAAACTTTGATGAGGATCGGCAAAACAATATTCCCGTTGCATTTTAAAAGTCTGGAGCGAAAACTTTGCCATTAATTTACATAATGGCGTCGTTTTCCAGGGTGAAACATACAACATGTAACATTTTGTTTTCTAAAAAGCCGATCAGTGCATCTTATGAAATTGGCAAAATATCTGCAAGGAAAAATTTGTTCACCATTGTCAAAGTTTGAGTAGTATATATTTGTGTCATACTGGGTGATCCATTAATTCCGCACATTAGTAAATGCCTATCACTTCACTATTTCTTTACTTACACATATAAATTTGGTATTGTTGGAAATGTAATAAATAAAAATTTCTGCTGAAAGGAAAAAAGTAATTGGCATTGTGCCATCAAAGTGAAGGTATGACGTCATCGATGACGTCATAAATTTGAGTATCTTCAAATTCGAATCATAAAACTTTATTACGAATTGGGGAAATCTGCGATTTAGGTGAAAAGAAAACTTGAAACGTGCGTCCAAATACACATGTGCGTTCATGAAGGAATAGTGTTGGATATTTCCAGTGAAATGAAACATTCGATTCGTCGGGAAAAGAGACTGGTTACCTAGCTGCATGCAACAGCGTCATGTGCAGAATTGAAAACGACGTTTGAAACTCATTTCTGAGAAAATGGGTGGTCACATTGAACGTCTGCTTTAGATAGGGATTCTATAGTTGAATATCCGTTTTGATCAGATCAAAACTTACACGTACACTCTACAATTACTTGTATTCTTTAATATGGTAGCTTTAAAGATGTTGAAGTTATAAGCATTTAATAATGTGCGGAATTAATGGATCACCCTGTATATATGTGAATATAATTGTTATATACTCAACAAAATAAACAATGTCCCATTTTTAGCTAAGATTAAACGCAACTTTCGTTGACTCTCTATTCACTTACATGTCTCATGATATGTCAAATCATGAATGGTGGATACTTTCTTTTTGTTGAGTATATAACAATTACTGTGGGAAGCTAAAGACTAGCCTGCGTACTGTTATATTAAAGCACTTAGGAAAAAATAAACATACCTTACGTTCAAATTAAATTTCTTAATTACCGTATTCTTTAAAAACCTACACATTGGGGACAGCTATTGTCTCTTTAAGTTCCTGGTCTGATTCAAAAATAATTTTGCACCACCCTTTACCATCAGTTTTAGCTGTTAGAAAGCTATGAAGAATTCATTGAACGTAAGTTTAAGATTTCCATAAGTGATTGCATAAAACAATACCCTGGCTAGCTACCTTATTAAGGATTGTAAGAAATATCCCAACAGCAGGAGCATGGACCACAGCAATTCCTTGGTTATACCCGCAATATGTCATCATCACCAGTAACAGCAACTACCTGGTTATACCCGCAATATGTCATCATCACCAGTAACAGCAACTACCTGGTTATACCCACAATAAGTCATCATCACCAGTAACAGCAGCTACCTGGTTATACCCGCAATATGTCATCATCACCAGTTACAGCAGCTACCTGGTTATATCTCCAATTTCACCAGCATACCTGCCAAGTACTCCACTTAAGGTGGAGTTGCTCCACTTTTATTTGAAATAAATTATCAGATTTTCCAATTTAACCCACCTAAACTCTGAATTTCAGATAGTATTTTGTGGTGGACAGAGTTGCCTCCCCTGCTGAATTTCAAGGAAAGTAACTCTTGCACAGGGCAGAGTTCGCTCCCATGATTTACAGGGGAGGTCACTATTGCCGACTTTCAATAGGTTGGACAGAGTTGCCTCCTCTGCCATATTTTAAGGGAAGTAACTATTGCCCCGTACAGAGTTTGCTCCCCTGATTTTCAGGGGAGGTCACTTTTTCCGACTTTAAAAAGGTCATACAGAGTTGCCTCCCCTGCTGAATTTCAAGGGAAGTTACTCTTGCCCCGTGCATATTTCGCTCCCCTGATTTTCAGGAAAGGTCACTCTTGCCGACTTAAAATAGGTCATACAGAGTTGCTTCCCCTGCTGAATTTCAAGGGAAGTTACTCTTGCCCCGTGCAGATTTCGCTCCCCTGATTTTCAGGTAAGGTCACTATTGCGGTTTTAAAATAGGTCATACAGAGTTGCCTCCCCTGCTGAATTTCAAGGGAAGTTACTCTTGCCCCGTGCAGATTTCGCTCCCCTGATTTTCAGGAAAGGTCACTCTTGCTGACTTAAAATAGGTCATACAGAGTTGCCTCCCCAGCTGAATTCCAAGGGAAGTTACTCTTGCCCCGTGCAGATTTCGCTCCCCTGAATTTCAGGTAAGGTCACTCTTGCGGTTTTAAAATAGGTCATACAGAGTTGCCTCCCCTGCTGAATTTCAAGGGAAGTTACTCTTGTCCCGTGCAAATTTCGCTCCCGTGATTTTCAGGAAAGGTCACTCTTGCCGACTTAAAATAGGTCATACAGAGTTGCCTCCACTGCTGAATTTCAACGGATGTAACTCTTGCCCCGTGCAGATTTCGCTCCCCTGATTTTCAGGGAAGGTCACTCTTGCCGACTTCAAATAGGTCATACAGAGTTGCTTCCCCTGCTGAATTTCAACGGAAGTTACTCTTGCCCCGTGCAGATTTCGCTCCCCTGATTTTCAGGGAAGGTCACTCTTGCCGACTTAAAATAGGTCAGACAGAGTTGCTTCCCCCTGCTGAATTTCAAGGGAAGTTACTCTAGCCCCAAGTTCCCTCCCCTGATTTTCATATATTACCAAATGAAACTAACTGACACCTTTTGAAGTGTCACATTATTTGTTGTGGTCTTAATAAGTATCAGATTTCAGTTACCACTCCACTTTTCGATTTTGGAAACTTGGCAGGTATGATCATCAGTAACGGCAGCTACCTGGTTATACCCACAATATGTCATCATCACCAATAACAGCAGATACCTGGTTATACCCACGATATGTCATCATCAGTAGTAACTGTAGCAACCTGGTTATACCCACAATATGTCATCATCAGTAGTAACAGCAGCTACCTGGTTATACCCACAATATGTCATCATCACCAGTAACAGCAGCTACCTGGTTAATGCAAAATATGTCCCTTGTCACTCAGAAATATTACTGGTATGAATAAACATGTATTCTAACAGCACTTTTTTCTACTTTTCTAGATTTTGAATGTTGCTACATCATGTAGGCCTACCAACGACTTGACCAAAATCATTGCTGTTGTCTCACATAACTTGGATTTACAACCACAAATGTGACAGATAGAACGTTGATTGCTGTATTTCAAGGAGATGTGCGAGTAAAATGTGACTGTTATATAAAATGTAAGGAAAAGGTTGCATTGGACATAATTATTTGGTCCATAAAGGACTGTGGTCCGTAAAAGTGACCAGATTGTATGTGTTGCTTTGTTTGTTGTTTTTACTTGATTCCATCTTGGACGATCAACAATTAATTGTTAGACTATCATCAGATTATTTCATTAAAACAGGAGGCAGACTATCGATTTTGTTTGACAGTTGCCGGAATTTGCAAAAACTAGAAGTGGCAAGAATAAAAGAGGTGGAGAAGATACTCTAGCAATTAATCTGTTCTGGTCGTACCAATAAGCACAATGTAAACTTCACAAACTTTGATGAGGATCGGCAAAACAATATTCCCGTTACATTTTAAAAGTTTGGAGCGAAAACTTTGCCATTAATTTACATAATGGCGTCGTTTTCCAGGGTGAAACATACAACATGTAACATTTTGTTTTCTAAAAAGCCCATCAGTGCATCTTATAAAATTGGCAAAATATATGCAAGGAAAAATTTGTTCACCGTTGTCAAAGTTTGAGTAGTATATATTTGTGTCATATATATGTGTATATAATTATTATATACTCAACAAAATACACAATGTCCCATTTTTATCTAAGATTAAAGCAACTTTCGTTGACTCTCTTTTCACTTACATGTCTCATGATATGTCAAATCATGAATGGTGGATACTTTCTTTTTGTTGAATATATAACAATTACTGTGGGAAGCTAAAGACCACCCTGCATACTGTTATATCAAAGCACTTGGGGAAAAAAATAAACTTGCCTTACTTCAAATTAAATTTCTTAATTACCGTATTCTTTAAAACATACACATTGAGGACAGCTATTGTCTCTTTAAGTTCCTGGTCGGAATCAAAACTAATTTTGCACCACCCTTTACCATAAGTTTTAGCTGTTATGAAGCTATGAAGAATACTTTGAACGCAAGTTTAAGATTTCCATAAGTGTTTGCATAAAACAATACCCTGGCTAGCTACCTTATTAAAGATTGTAAGAAATATCCCAACAGCTAGAGCATAGACCATGTCAATTCCTTGGAATATCACGAACAAAAGACTGTAAAAACATCAGTAACAACCGCTGCATAGTCAAAAACATTTCAACATCAACAACAGTTGCCAGGTCTAACTAACATTATACCAAATATAGCAACAACATTAACAGCACTAGAAGCATACTGCTAGTCGACCCAAATATCCTCATCATCAGTAGTAAAACAGCAACCTGGTTATACCCGCAATATGTCATCATCACCAGTAACAGCAACTACCTGGTTATACCCACAATATGTCATCATCACCAGTAACAGCAACTACCTGGTTATACCCACAATATATCATCATCAGTAGTAACAGCAACTACCTGGTTATACCCGCAATATGTCATCATCACCAGTAACAGCAACTACCTGGTTATACCCACAATATATCATCATCAGTAGTAACAACAACTACCTGGTTATACCCGCAATATGTCATCATCACCAGTAACAGCAACTACCTGGTTATACCCACAATATATCATCATCAGTAGTAACAACAACTACCTGGTTATACCCGCAATATGTCATCATCACCAGTAACAGCAACTACCTGGTTATACCCACAATATATCATCATCAGTAGTAACAGCAACTACCTGGTTATACCCGCAATATGTCATCATCACCAGTAACAGCAACTACCTGGTTATACCCACAATATATCATCATCAGTAGTAACAACAACTACCTGGTTATACCCGCAATATGTCATCATCACCAGTAACAGCAACTACCTGGTTATACCCACAATATATCATCATCAGTAGTAACAACAACTACCTGGTTATACCCGCAATATGTCATCATCACCAGTAACAGCAACTACCTGGTTATACCCACAATATATCATCATCAGTAGTAACAACAACTACCTGGTTATACCCGCAATATATCCTCATCAGTAGTAACAACAACTACCTGGTAATACCCACAATATATCATCATCAGTAGTAACAACAACTACCTGGTTATACCCACAATATATCATCATCAGTAGTAACAACAACTACCTGGTTATACCCACAATATATCATCATCAGTAGTAACAACAACTACCTGGTTATACCCACAATATATCATCATCAGTAGTAACAGCAACTACCTGGTTATACCCACAATATATCATCATCAGTAGTAACAGCAACTACCTGGTTATACCCGCAATATATCATCATCAGTAGTAACAACAACTACCTGGTTATACCCACAATATATCATCATCAGTAGTAACAACAACTACCTGGTTATACCCGCAATATATCATCATCAGTAGTAACAGCAACTAACTGGTTATACCCGCAATAAATCATCATCAGTAGTAACAGCAACTACCTGGTTATACCCGCAATATGTCATCATCACCAGTAACAGCAACTACCTGGTTATACCCACAATATATCATCATCAGTAGTAACAACAACTACCTGGTTATACCCGCAATATGTCATCATCACCAGTAACAGCAACTACCTGGTTATACCCACAATATATCATCATCAGTAGTAACAACAACTACCTGGTTATACCCACAATATATCATCATCAGTAGTAACAGCAACTACCTGGTTATACCCGCAATATATCATCATCAGTAGTAACAACAACTACCTGGTTATACCCGCAATATATCATCATCAGTAGTAACAACAACTACCTGGTTATACCCGCAATATATCATCATCAGTAGTAACAACAACTACCTGGTTATACCCACAATATATCATCATCAGTAGTAACAACAACTACCTGGTTATACCCGCAATATATCATCATCAGTAGTAACAGCAACTACCTGGTTATACCCACAATATATCATCATCAATAGTAACAGCAACTACCTGGTTATAACCACAATATATCATCATCAGTAGTAACAGCAACTACCTGGTTATACCCGCAATATATCATCATCAGTAGTAAAACAGCAACCTGGTTATACCCGCAATATATCATCATCAGTAGTAACAGCAACTAACTGGTTATAACCACAATATGTCATCATCACCAGTAACAGCAACTACCTGGTTATACCCGCAATATATCATCATCAGTAGTAAAAGCAACTAACTGGTTATAACCACAATATGTCATCATCACCAGTAACAACAACTACCTGGTTATACGCGCAATATATCATTATCAGTAGTAACAGCAACTACCTGGTTATAACCACATTATGTCATCATCACCAGTAACAACAACTACCTGGTAATACCCACAATATGTCATCATCAGTAGTAACAGCAACTACCTTGTTATACCCACAATATGTCATCATCAGTAGGAACAGCAACTACCTGGTTATAACCACATTATGTCATCATCACCAGTAACAACAACTACCTGGTTATACCCGCAATATGTCATCATCACCAGTAACAGCAACTACCTGGTTATACCCTCAATATGTCATCATCAGTAGTAACAGCAACTACCTGGTTATAACCACATTATGTCATCATCACCAGTAACAACAACTACCTGGTTATACCCGCAATATGTCATTATCACCAGTAACATCAACTACCTGGTTATACCCGCAATATGTCATCATCACCAGTAACAGCAACTACCTGGTTATAATCGCAATATGTCATCACCAGTAACAGCAACTACCTGGTTATAACCACAATATGTCATCATCAGTAGTAAAAGCAGCTACCAGGTTATACCCGCAAAATGTCATCATCACCAGTTACAGCAACTACCCGATTATAACCACAATATGTCAACATCAGTAGTAACAGCAGCTACCAGGTTATTAACCCACAATATGTCATCATCACCAGTAACAGCAACTATATGGTTATAACCACAATATATCATCATCACTAGTAACAGCAACTACCTGGTTATGCCCGCAATATGTCATCATCACCAGTAACAGCAACTACCTGGTTATATCCGCAATATGTCATCATCACCTGTAACAGCAACTGCCTGGTTATACCTGCAATATGTCATCATCACCAGTAACAGCAACTACCTGGTTATACCCGCAATATGTCATCAACACCAGTAAAAGCAACTACCTGGTTATACCCGCAATATGTTATCATCACCAGTTACAACAGCAACCTGGTTATATCAGCAACCAGTAACAGCAACTAAATGGTTATGCCCGCAATATGTCATCATCACCAGTAACAGCAACTACCTGGTTATAACCTCAATATGTCATCATCAGTAGTAACAGCAGCTTACTGGTTATACCCACAATATGTCATCATCACCAGTAACAGCAACTACCTGGTTTTACCCGCAATATGTCATCATCACCAGGAACAGCAACTACCTGGTTATAATCGCAATATGTCATCACCAGTAACAGCAACTACCTGGTTATAACCACAATATGTCATCATCAGTAGTAAAAGCAGCTACCAGGTTATACCCGCAAAATGTCATCATCACCAGTAACAGCAACTACCCGATTATAACCACAATATGTCAACATCAGTAGTAACAGCAGCTGCCTGGTTATACCCTTAATATGTCATCATCACCAGTAACAGCAACTACCTGGTTATGCCCACAATATGTCATCATCTCCAGTAACAGCAGCTACATGGTCATACCCACAATATGTCATCATCACCAGTAACAGCAACTACCTGGTTATACCCACAATATGTCATCATCTCCAGTAACAGCAGCTACATGGTCATACCCACAATATGTCATCATCAGTAGTAACAGCAGCTACCTGGTTATACCCGCAATATGTCATCATCACCAGTAACAGCAACTACCTAGTTATACCTGCAATATGTCATCAGCTGTAGTAACAGCAGCTACCAGGTTATACCCACAATATGTCATCATCAGTCGTAACAGCAGATACCTTGTTATACCCACAATATGTCATCATCACCAGTAACAGCAACTACCTGGTTATGACCACAATATGTCAACATCAGTAGTAACAACAGCTACCAGGTTATACCCGCAATATGTCATCATCAGTAGTAAAAGCAGCTACCAGGTTATATCCGCAAAATGTCATCATCACCAGTAACAGCAACTACCCGGTTATAACCACAATATGTCAACATCAGTAGTAACAACAGCTACCAGGTTATACCCGCAATATGTCATCATCAGTAGTAAAAGCAGCTACCAGGTTATATCCGCAAAATGTCATCATCACCAGTAACAGCAACTATCCGGTTATAACCACAATATGTCAACATCAGTAGTAACAACAGCTGCCTGGTTATACCCACAATATGTCATCATCACCAGTAACAGCAACTACCTGGTTATAACCACAATATGTCATCATCTCCAGTAACAGCAGCTACCTGGTTATACCCACAATATGTCATCATCACCAGTAACAGTAGCTACCTGGTTATACCCACAATATGTCATCATCACTAGTAACAGCAGCTACCTGGTTATACCCACAATATGTCATCATCACCAGTAACAGTAGCTACCTAATTATACCCGCAATATGTCATCTTCACCAGTAACAGCAGCTACCTGGTTATACCTACAATTTGTCATCATCACCAGTAACAGCAGCTACCTGGTTAATTCAAAATATGTCCTTTGTCACTCAGAAATATTACTGGTATGGATAAACATGTATTCTAACAGCATTTTTTTCTACTTTTCTAGATTTTGAATGTTGCTACATCATGTAGGCCTACCAACGACTTGACCAAAATCATTGCTGTTGTCTCACACAACTTGGATTTACAACCACAAATGTGAAAGATGGTACGTTGATTGCGGTATTTCAAAGAGATGTGCAAGTAAAATGTAAGGATAAGGTTGCATTGGACATAATTATTTGGTCCATAAAGGACTGTGGTCCGTAAAAGTGACCAGATTGTATGTGTTGCTTTGTTTGGTTGTTTTTACTTGATTCCATCTTGGACGATCAACAATTAATTGTTAGACTATCATCAGATTATTTCATTACAACAGGAGGCAGACTATCGATTTTATTTGACAGTTGCCGGACTTTGCAAAAACTAGAAGTGGCAAGAATAATATAGGTGGAGAAGATACTCTAGCAATTAATCTGTTCTTGTCGTACAAATAAGCACAATGTAAACTTCACAAACTTTGATGAGGATCGGCAAAACAATATTCCCCTTGCATTTTTAAAGTCTGGAGCGAAAACTTTGCCATTAATTTACATAATGGCGTCGTTTTCCAGGGTGAAACATACAACATGTAACACTTTGTTTTCTAAAAAGCCAATCAGTGCATCTGATGAAATTGGCAAAATATCTGCAAGGCAAAATTTGTTCACCCTTGTCAAAGTTTGAGTAGTATATATTTGTGTCATATAGACCAGGTTATACCCGCAGTATGTCATCATCACCAGTAACAGCAACTACCTGGTTATAACCACAATATGTCATCATCAGTAGTAAAAGCAGCTACCAGGTCATACCCGCAAAATGTCATCATCACAAGTAACAGCAACTACCAGGTTATAACCACAATATGTCAACATCAGTAGTAACAGCAGCTGCCTGGTTATACCCTTAATATTTCATCATCACCAGTAACAGCAACTACCTGGTTATGCCCACAATATGTCATCATCTCCAGTAACAGCAGCTACATGGTCATACCCACAATATGTCATCATCAGTAATAACAGCAGCTACCTGGTTATACCCACAATATGTCATCATCAGTAGTAACAGCAGCTACCTGGTTATACCCGCAATATGTCATCATCACCAGTAACAGCAACTACCTAGTTATACCTGCAATATGTCATCATCAGTAGTAACAGTAGCTACCAGGTTATACCCACAATATGTCATCATCAGTAGTAACAGCAGATACCTAGTTATACCCACAATATGTCATCATCACCAGTAACAGCAACTACCTAGTTATAACCACAATATGTCAACATCAGTAGTAACAACAGCTACCAGGTTATACCCGCAATATGTCATCATCAGTAGTAAAAGCAGCTACCAGGTTATATCCGCAAAATGTCATCATCACCAGTAACAGCAACTATCCGGTTATAACCACAATATGTCAACATCAGTAGTAACAACAGCTGCCTGGTTATACCCACAATATGTCATCATCACCAGTAACAGCAACTACCTGGTTATAACCACAATATGTCATCATCTCCAGTAACAACAGCTACCTGGTTATACCCACAATATGTCATCATCACCAGTAACAGTAGCTACCTGGTTATACCCACAATATGTCATCATCACTAGTAACAGCAGCTACCTGGTTATACCCACAATATGTCATCATCACCAGTAACAGTAGCTACCTAATTATACCCGCAATATGTCATCTTCACCAGTAACAGCAGCTACCTGGTTATACCTACAATTTGTCATCATCACCAGTAACAGCAGCTACCTGGTTAATTCAAAATATGTCCTTTGTCACTCAGAAATATTACTGGTATGGATAAACATGTATTCTAACAGCATTTTTTTCTACTTTTCTAGATTTTGAATGTTGCTACATCATGTAGGCCTACCAACGACTTGACCAAAATCATTGCTGTTGTCTCACACAACTTGGATTTACAACCACAAATGTGAAAGATGGTACGTTGATTGCGGTATTTCAAAGAGATGTGCAAGTAAAATGTAAGGAAAAGGTTGCATTGGACATAATTATTTGGTCCATAAAGGACTGTGGTCCGTAAAAGTGACCAGATTGTATGTGTTGCTTTGTTTGGTTGTTTTTACTTGATTCCATCTTGGACGATCAACAATTAATTGTTAGACTATCATCAGATTATTTCATTACAACAGGAGGCAGACTATCGATTTTATTTGACAGTTGCCGGACTTTGCAAAAACTAGAAGTGGCAAGAATAATATAGGTGGAGAAGATACTCTAGCAATTAATCTGTTCTTGTCGTACAAATAAGCACAATGTAAACTTTACAAACTTTGATGAGGATCGGCAAAACAATATTCCCCTTGCATTTTTAAAGTCTGGAGCGAAAACTTTGCCATTAATTTACATAATGGCGTCGTTTTCCAGGGTGAAACATACAACATGTAACATTTTGTTTTCTAAAAAGCCAATCAGTGCATCTGATGAAATTGGCAAAATATCTGCAAGGCAAAATTTGTTCACCCTTGTCAAAGTTTGAGTAGTATATATTTGTGTCATATAGACCAGGTTATACCCGCAGTATGTCATCATCACCAGTAACAGCAACTACCTGGTTATAACCACAATATGTCATCATTTCCAGTAACAGCAGCTACCAGGTCATACCCGCAATATGTCATCATCACCAGTAACAGCAACTACGTAGTTATAACCACAATATGTCAACATCACCAGTAACAGCAACTACCTGGTTATACCCACAATATGTCATAATCACCAGTAACAGCAACTACCTGGTTATACCCGCAATATGTCATCATCACCAGTAACAGCAACTACCTGGTTATACCCGCAATATGTCATCATCACCAGTAACAGCAACTACCTGGTTATACCCGCAATATGTCATCATCACCGGTAACAGCAACTACCTGGTTATACCCGCAATATGTCATCATCACCGGTAACAGCAACTACCCGGTTATACCCACAATATGTCATCATCACCGGTAACAGCAACTACCTGGTTATACCCAAAATATGTCATCATCACCGGTAACAGCAACTACCCGGTTATACCCACAATATGTCATCATCACCGGTAACAGCAACTACCCGGTTATACCCACAATATGTCATCATCACCGGTAACAGCAACTACCTGGTTATACCCACAATATGTCATCATCACCAGTAACAGCAACTACCTGGTTATACCCGCAATATGTCATCATCACCAGTAACAGCAACTACCTGGTTATACCCACAATATGTCATCATCACCGGTAACAGCAACTACCTGGTTATACCCACAACATGTCATCATCACCGGTAACAGCAACTACCTGGTTATACCCACAATATGTCATCATCACCAGTAACAGCAACTACCTGGTTATACCCACAATATGTCATCATCACCAGTAACAGCAACTACCTGGTTATGACCACAATATGTCATCATCACCAGTAACAACAACTACCTGGTTATAACCACAATATGTCATCATCTCCAGTAACAGCAGCTACCTGGTTATCCTCACAATATGTCATCATCACCAGTAACAGTAGCTACCTGGTTATACCCGCAATATGTCATCATCAGTAGTAACAGCAGCAACCTGGTTATACCCACAATATGTCATCATCACCAGTAACAGCAACTACCTGGTTATCCTCACAATATGTCATCATCACCAGTAACAGTAGCTACCTGGTTATACCAGCAATATGTCATCATCAGTAGTAACAGCAGCAACCTGGTTATACCCGCAATATGTCATCATCACCGGTAACAGCAACTACCTGGGTATACCACAATATGTTATCATCACCAGTAACAGCAGCTACATGGTTATACCCGCAATATGTCATCATCACCAGTAACAGCAGCTACCTGGGTATAACCACAATATGTCATCATCTCCAGTAACAGCAACTACCTGGTTATACCCACAATATGTCATCATCACCAGTAACAGCAACTACCTGGTTATACCCACAACATGTCATCATCACCAGTATCAGCAACTACCTGGTTATAATCGCAATATGTCATCATCACCAGGAACAGCAACTACCTGGTTATAACCACAATATGTCATCATCTCCAGTAACAGCAGCTACCTGGTTATCCTCACAATATGTCATCATCACCAGTAACAGTAGCTACCTGGTTATACCCGCAATATGTCATCATCAGTAGTAACAGCAGCAACCTGGTTATAACCACAATATGTCATCATCACCAGTAACAACAACTACCCTGTTATAACCACAATATGTCATCATCTCCAGTAACAGCAGCTACCTGGTTATCCTCACAATATGTCATCATCACCAGTAACAGTAGCTACCTGGTTATACCCGCAATATGTCATCATCAGTAGTAACAGCAGCAACCTGGTTATACCCACAATATGTCAACAGTAACAGCAACTACCTAGTTATACCCACAATATGCCATCCTTACCAGTAACTGCAGCTACCTTGTTATACCCGCAATATGTCATCATCACCAGTAACAGCAACTACCTAGTTATTCCCACAATATGTCATCATCAGTAGTAATTGCAGCTACCTTGTTATACCCACAATATGTCATCATCACCAGTAATAGCAGCTACCTAGTTATTCCCACAGTATGTCATCATCACCAGTAATAGCAGCTACCTTGTTATACCCACAATATGTCATCACCAGTAACAGCAGCTACCAGGTTATACCCACAATATGTGATCAACACATGTAACAGCAACCACCTGGTTATACCCGCAATATGTCATCATCAGTAGTAACAGCAGCTACCTGGTTATACCCGCAATATGTCATCATCACCAGTAACAGCAGCTACCTGGTTATATCTCCAATTTCACCAGCATACCTGCCAAGTACTCCACTTAAGGTGGAGTTGCTCCACTTTTATTTGAAATAAATTATCAGATTTTCCAATTTAACCCACCTAAACTCTGAATTTCAGATAGTATTTTGTGGTGGACAGAGTTGCCTCCCCTGCTGAATTTCAAGGAAAGTAACTCTTGCACAGGGCAGAGTTCGCTCCCATGATTTACAGGGGAGGTCACTTTTGCCGACTTTCAATAGGTTGGACAGAGTTGCCTCCTCTGCCCTATTTCAAGGGAAGTAACTATTGCCCCGTACAGAGTTTGCTCCCCTGATTTTCAGGGGAGGTCACTTTTTCGGACTTTAAATAGGTCATACAGAGTTGCCTCCCCTGCTGAATTTCGAGGGAAGTTACTCTTGCCCCGTGCAGATTTCGCTCCCCTGATTTTCAGGAAACGTCACTCTTGCCGACTTCAAATAGGTCATACAGAGTTGCCTCCCCTGCTGAATTCCAAGGGAAGTTACTCTTGCCCCGTGCAGATTTCGCTCCCCTGAATTTCAGGTAAGGTCACTCTTACGGTTTTAAAATAGGTCATACAGAATTGCCTCCCCTGCTGAATTTCAAGGGAAGTTATTCTTGTCCCGTGCAAATTTCGCTCCCGTGATTTTCAGGAAAGGTCACTCTTGCCGACTTAAAATAGGTCATACAGAGTTGCCTCCACTGCTGAATTTCAAGGGAAGTTACTCTTGCCCAGTGCAGATTTCGCTCCCCTGATTTTCAGGTAAGGTCACTCTTGCCGACTTAAAATAGGTCATACAGAGTTGCCTCCCTTGCTGAATTTCAAGGGAAGTTACTCTTGCCCCGTGCAGAGTTTGCTCCCCTGATTTTCAGGAAAAGTCACTTTTTCCGACTTAAAAAAGGTCATACAGAGTTGCCTCCCCTGCTGAATTTCAAGGGAACTTACTCTTGCCCCGTACAGATTTCGCTCCCCTGATTTTCAGGGAAGGTCACTCTTGCCGACTTAAAATAGGTCATACAGAGTTGCTTCCCCTGCTGAATTTCAACGTAAGTAACTCTTGCCCCGTGCAGATTTCGCTCCCCTGATTTTCAGGGAAGGTCACTCTTGCCGACTTAAAATAGGTCAGACAGAGTTGCCTCTCCTGCTGAATTTCAAGGGAAGTAACTCTTGCCCGTGCAGAGTCCGCTCCCCTGATTTTCAGGGGAGGTCACTCTCACAGACTTTAAATAGTTTGGACAGAGTTGCTTCCCCCTGCTGAATTTCAAGGGAAGTTACTCTTGCCCCAAGTTCCCTCCCCTGATTTTATTACCAAATGAAACTGACACCCTTTGAAGTGTCACATTATTTGTTGTGGTCTTAATAAGTATCAGATTTCAGTTACCACTCCACTTTTCGATTTTGGAAACTTGGCAGGTATGATCATCAGTAACGGCAGCTACCTGGTTATACCCACAATATGTCCTCATCACCAATAACAGCAGATACCTGGTTATACCCACGATATGTCATCATCACCAGTAACAGCAACTACCTGGTTATGACCACAATATGTCATCATCACCAGTAACAACAACTACCCGGTTATAACCACAATATGTCATCATCACCAGTAACAGCAGCTACATGGTCATACCTGCAATATGTCATCATCACCAGTAACAGCAACTACCTGGTTATACCCACAATATGTCATCATCACCAGTAACAGCAACTACCTGGTTATACCCACAATATGTCATCATCACCAGTAACAGCAACTACCTGGTTATGACCACAATATGTCATCATCACCAGTAACAACAACTACCCGGTTATAACCACAATATGTCATCATCACCAGTAACAGCAGCTCCATGGTCATACCCGCAATATGTCATCATCACAGGTAACAGCAACTACCTGGTTATACCCACAATATGTCATCATCACCAGTAACAGCAACTACCTGGTTATACCCACAATATGTCATCATCACCAGTAACAGCAGCTACCTGGTTATCCTCACAATATGTCATCATCACCAGTAACAGTAGCTACCTGGTTATACCCGCAATATGTCATCATCAGTAGTAACAGCAGCAACCTGGTTATACCCGCAATATGTCATCATCACCGGTAACAGCAACTACCTGGTTATACCCACAATATGTCATCATCACCAGTAACAGCAGCTACCTGGTTATCCTCACAATATGTCATCATCACCTGTAACAGTAGCTACCTGGTTATACCCACAACATGTCATCATCACCAGTAACAGCAACTACCTGGTTATACCCACAATATGTCATCATCACCAGTAACAGCAACTACCCGGTTATACCCACAATATGTCATCATCACCAGTTACAGCAACTACCTGGTTATACCCACAACATGTCATCATCACCAGTAACAGCAGCTACCTGGTTATACCCGCAATATGTCATCATCACCAGTAACAGCAACTACCTGGTTATACCTGCAATATGTCATCATCACCGGTAACAGCAACTACCTGGTTATACCCACAATATGTCATCATCACCGGTAACAGCAACTACCTGGTTATACCCGCAATATGTCATCATCACCAGTAACAGCAACTACCTTGTTATACCGGCAATATCTCATCATCACCAGTAACAGCAACTACCTGGTTATACCCACAATATGTCATCATCTCCAGTAACAGCAGCTACATGGTCATACCCACAATATGTCATCATCACCGGTAACAGCAACTACCTTGTTATACCGGCAATATCTCATCATCACCAGTAACAGCAACTACCTGGTTATACCCACAATATGTCATCATCAGCAGTAACAGCAACTACCTGGTTATATCGGCAATATGTCATCATCACCGGTAACAACAGCTACCTGGTTATACCCGCAATATGTCATCATCACCGGTAACAGCAACTACCTGGTTATACCCACAACATGTCATCATCACCAGTAACAGCAACTACCTGGTTATACCCACAATATGTCATCATCACCAGTAACAGCAACTACCCGGTTATACCCACAATATGTCATCATCACCAGTAACAGCAACTAAACGGTTATACCCACAATATGTCATCATCAACAGTAACAGCAGCTGCCTGGTTATACTCACAATATGTCATCATCACCAGTAACAGTAGCTACCTGGTTATACCCGCAATATGTCATCATCAGTAGTAACAGCAGCAACCTGGTTATACCCGCAATATGTCAACAGTAACAGCAACTACCTGGTTATACCCGCAATATGTCATCATCAGTAGTAACAACAGCTACAAGGTTATACCCACAATATGTCATCAACACCAGTAACAGCAGCAACTGGGTTATACCCACAATAAATTATGTCATCATCAGTATTAACAGCAGCTACCTGGTTATACCCACAATATGTCAACATCAGTAGTAACAACAGCTACCAGGTTATACCCACAATATGTCAACATCAGTAGTAACAACAGCTACCTTGTTATACCCACAATATGTCGTCATCACCAATAACAGCAGCTACCTGGTTATACCTGCAATATGTCATCATCACCAGTAACAGCAGCTACCTTGTTATATCAACAATATGTCATCATCTCCAGTAACAGCAGCTACCTGGTTATACCCGCAATATGTCATCATCTCCAGTATGATCATCAGTTACGGCAGCTACCTGGTTATACCCGCAATATGTCGTCATCACCAGTAACAGCAACTACCTGGTTATACCCGCAATATGTCAACATCTCCAGTAACAGCAGCTACATGGTTATACCCACAATATGTCAACATCAGTAGTAACAACAGCTACCAGGTTATACCCACAATATGTCAACATCAGTAGTAACAACAGCTACCTTGTTATACCCACAATATGTCGTCATCACCAATAACAGCAGCTACCAGGTTATACCCGCAATATGTCATCATCACCGGTAACAGCAGCTACCAGGTTATACCCACAATATGTCGTCATCACCAGTAACAGCAGCCGCCTGGTTATACCCGCAATATGTCATCATCACCAGTAATAGCAGCCGCCTAATTATACCTGCAATATGTCATCATCACCAGTAATAGCAGCCGCCTGGTTATACCTGCAATATGTCATCATCACCAGTTACAGCAGCTACCTGGTTATACCTGCAATATGTCATCCTCACCAGTAATAGCAGCCGCCTGGTTATACCTGCAATGTCATCATCACCAGTAATAGCAGCCGCCTAGTTATACCTGCAATATGTCATCATCACCAGTTACAGCAGCTACCTGGTTATACCTGCAATATGTCATCATCAGTAGTAACAGCAACTTCCTGGTTATACCTGCAATATGTCATCATCACCAGTAATAGCAGCCGCCTGGTTATACCTGCAATATGTCATCATCACCAGTAACAGCATCTACATGGTTATACCCACAATAAATTATCATCACCAGTAACAGCAACTACCTGTTTATATCTGCATTATGTCATCATCAGTAGTAACAGCAGCTTCCTGGTTATACCCACAATATTTCATCATTACCAGTAACAGCAGCTACCTTGTTATACCTGCAATATGTCATCATCACCAGTAACAGCAGCTACCTGGTTCTACCCATATTATGTCATCATTGTAAACTGCAGCTTATTGGTCGAACCCGCATTATATCATAATCATCAGTAGTAACAGCAACTACATGGTCTAACCAAAACTATATCATCATCAGCAGTAGCAGCAGCTACCTGGTCAAACCCGCATTATATCATCATCATCAGTAGTAACAGCAGCTACCTGGTAAAACCCATATTCTATATCAACATCGGTAGTAACAGCAGCTACTCAGTCAACCCCACATCATATCACCATCATCAGTAGTAACAGCAGCTACATGGTCTAACCAAAACTATATCAACCTCAGCAGTAAGAACAGCTACCTGGTCAAACCAAAATTATATCATCATAATCATCAGTAACAGCAGGTACTTGGTCAAACCCACATTATATCATCATCAGTAACAGCAGGTACCTGGTCAAACCCACATTATATCATCATCATCATCAGTAACAGCAGGTACCTGGTCAAACCCACATTATATCATCATCATCATCTGTAACAGCAGGTACCTGGTCAAACCCACATTATATCATCATCAGTAACAGCAGGTACCTGGTCAAACCCACATTATATCATCATCAGTAACAGCAGGTACCTGGTCAAACCCACATTATATCATCATCAGTAACAGCAGGTACCTGGTGAAACCCACATTATATCATCATCATCATCATCTGTAACAGCAGGTACCTGGTCAAACCACATTATATATTCATCATCATCATCTGTAACAGCAGGTACCTGGTCAAACCACATTATATATTCATCATCATCATCAGTACCAGCAGGTACCTGGTCAAACCCACATTATATCATCATCAGTAACAGCAGGTACCTGGTCAAACCCACATTATATCATCATCATCATCAGTAACAGCAGGTACCTGGTCAAACCCACATTATATCATCATCATCATCATCTGTAACAGCAGGTACCTGGTCAAACCACATTATATATTCATCATCATCATCTGTAACAGCAGGTACCTGGTCAAACCACATTATATCATCATCATCATCATCTGTACCAGCAGGTACCTGGTCAAACCCACATTATATCATCATCAGTAACAGCAGGTACCTGGTCAAACCCACATTATATCATCATCATCATCAGTAACAGCAGGTACCTGGTAAAACCCACATTATATCATCATCATCATCTGTTACAGCAGGTACCTGGTCAAACCCAAATTATATCATCATCATCATCTGTAACAGCAGGTACCTGGTCAAACCACATTATATATTCATCATCATCATCTGTAACAGCAGGTACCTGGTCAAACCCACATTATATCATCATCATCATCAGTAACAGCAGGTACCTGGTCAAACCCACATTATATCATCATCATCATCAGTAACAGCAGGTACCTGGTCAAACCCACATTATATCATCATCATCATCATCAGTAACAGCAGATACCTGGTCAAACCCACATTATATCATCATCATCATCATCAGTAACAGCAGATACCTGGTCAAACCCACATTATATCATCATCAGTAACAGCAGGTACCTGGTCAAACCCACATTATATCATCCTCAGTAACAGCAGGTACCTGGTCAAACCCACATTATATCATCATCAGTAACAGCCGGTACCTGGTCAAACCCACATTATATCATCATCAGTAACAGCAGGTACCTGGTCAAACCCACATTATATCATCATCAGTAACAGCAGGTACCTGGTCAAACCCACATTATATCATCATCAGTAACAGCAGGTACCTGGTCAAACCCACGTTATATCATCATCAGTAACAGCAGATACCTGGTCAAACCCACATTATATCATCATCAGTAACAGCAGGTACCTGGTCAAACCCACATTATATCATCATCAGTAACAGCAGGTACCTGGTCAAACCCACATTATATCATCATCAGTAACAGCAGGTACCTGGTCAAACCCACATTATATCATCATCATCATCAGTAACAGCAGGTACCTGGTCAAACCCACATTATATCATCATCAGTAACAACAGGTACCTGGTGAAACCCACATTATATCATCATCAGTAACAGCAGGTACCTGGTCAAACCCACATTATATCATCATCATCATCAGTAACAGCAGGTACCTGGTCAAACCCACATTATATCATCATCATCATCAGTAACAGCAGGTACCTGGTCAAACCCACATTATATCATCATCATCATCAGTAACAGCAGGTACCTGGTCAAACCACATTATATCATCATCATCATCATCAGTAACAGCAGGTACCTGGTCAAACCACATTATATCATCATCATCATCAGTAACAGCAGGTACCTGGTCAAACCCACATTATATCATCATCATCATCATCAGTAACAGCTGGTACCTGGTCAAACCCACATGAAATCATAGCAGCTCATCTGGCAGAACATCAATCTTGCTGTTACAAGGTTACAGCTAGTCACTTTATTATACATGTTCTATTGTATATATTGGCTTATTGGTTACATAATGTTATTTGTCCCAGGAAAAGTTTAAATGTCAATGCAACACTTTTTAAAATTAATGTCCGAGTTCATTTGAACATATAGATGATTATTGAAAAGTACTTGAATTTTGAAGTTTAATTTTGGGTGTATTGGCGTATAATTTGTTTTCTGCTAGTAAAAAACAGACAGAAATAACAGAACAGATAAATAATGACCAAAAAAATGAGAGAAGGTTGACTGAAAACATTACACCACCTTATTGACTCATGTCTTTTTATTAATCCCCCGTCTCAAACCGTCACAAAGTGGGAGGGGATTTTAGGAATGGTCTCCGTCTGTGCGTATGTACGTGTGCATAGCTGTCAAGGCCTTTGACATGGTCAGAGTGAGGTTGGGGTTCCAAGGGGCCAGGGGTGTACGACGATGTATGCAGGATGAAAGTTCACATTCTACTGGATATTGACAATTATCAATTACCATAATGATACTACATGTGTATATGAACTTGGTCCTAAAAATCGACTTTATACATGAAGCAAGTTCTGAAGTATAAAATTATTATCAGGGTTCTCAACAGGATTTTAAAATTTGAGTCCCAGGACTCCCTCCTGCCTAAGAGGTTGAGAAATATTTGATTTTTGGAACCCTGCATTCTGGTGCATTTTGGAGTAAATATCAGGCTATAGATCTACTTAATTTTGAGACTTGACAGGTATGCGTGTGTGCGTGCGTGTGTCCGTCGGTAACAAAATTGTGTCCACTCTCTAACTTTTTAATGCCTTGGCCAAATTGCATGAAACTCGTACCAAATGTGTAACTAATAAAGACGATGTGCAGAACCCACAATCCAACCATGCTGGTTCAAGGTCAAGGTCACAATTCAAGGTCAAAGGTTTAAAATCTTGCAATTCATGTCCGTTTCGTAACTTTTAATGCCTGGGCCTAATAGCATGAAACTCATACCAAATGTGTTAGTAATAAAGATGTCGTGCAGAACCCACAATCCAACCATGCTGGTTCAAGGTCATGGTCACAATTTAAGGTCAAACGTTTGAATCTTGCATTCCTTGTCCGCTCCATAGCTTTTTAATGCCAGGGCCGAATTGCATGGAACTGATACCAAATGTGTAATTAATGAAGAAGACTTATAGAACCCACATTCCAACCATGCTGGTTCAAGGTCAAGGTCACAGTTCAAGGTCAAAAGATTGAATCTTACATTTCATGTCCGCTCTATAACTTTTTAATGGCTGGGCCGAATTGCATGAAACTCATACCAAATGTATAACTAATAAAGCTGACATGCGATGCAGAACCCACATTCCAACCATGCCGGTTCAAGGTCACAGTTAAAAGGTCAAAGGTTTGAACCTTACTTCTACCATCCGCGCCTTAATGTTTTAACGCCTGGGCCAATTCATAGCTAATGTGTTACTTATTGGACAATTTCACTGTTCATTAATGCGGCGGGGGATTATAGCCGTCTTTTGGACTGCCTTGTCCTAATAGTAATTGGTGCAAATGACGACAGTCACTTAAAGCGTCTGATTACTCAAGTTTCTATTGTAATTTCATTTGCTTTTAAGGCACTTCTAACATATTTTTGCCTTGACAAACCAAGTTGTTTGTCCTTAAAAATAGATGAAAAGTACTTGAATTTTGGTAGGGAAGTTCTGTATGAAACGTGTGTTACAGGATCAACTACTCAATTCAGTTAGCACGGGTTAATTAATGCTCTTGACATTTTATCCAAAATGTGCCTCATTCCCGAAGTTTCTCATTGCGGAATGATTATTGTGTTTTTTTCAGGAATGTGCCAGTCTGGCAGCTCGTTGTGTTCATCGTACAGTCCCAAAATGCCTACAAGAATATGGTCCTATGACAGACACAGAAAAAACATGCCTGATTGATGTCGTTAGTAAATGTAATCTTTGGAACATAAACATTAGTTGCCCTTGTAGTGTCCCCTCCATGCAACCGTAAACATGACAATATTGTTTATTTCTATTGAATGTTTAAAAGTCATGGACTGAAATCCTCAAAACATTTGCCATTTGAACTGATTGGTCAAACATTAACAAGTTAAGATAAAAAACTGGTAGGATATTTGAAAACAGGACTGTAAGGATGTTGACTGTCCATTCTTAAATTAAACCAATACTGTACAACTTTGGAGAAATATAGATTTTAAATGTCATTTATTTGGCTTACAAAAGTAAAAGACACAAAGGTACAGTCCAGTTAGGATATTGCGACAGTGACGTTGCAGTTTGTGTACACAAAAGAGTACAACCATTGTCTGATCAGGTAGAGCGAATATAGCATGTTAGTTTAGCATTGAAATTACTGTTGTCTGTACAGTATAAGCCTTTATAATTGGTTTACACCGTTATTTTGGACTTGACCACTGCGTCACTGGATTCATCCCCCTGACTGGACTATAATATCTGCTACATTAGTGGTAGTTCAGTTTTGAATAAAGTTATGATTTGTGTGTTTGTTTGATTTGTTTGTAATGTTTATGTTACTGTTTGATTCATCCAGGTGTTCCAAACTGTCAGCACAACCCACTGGAACTTGATGGCTGCAGCTGAACAGCACTACACGAGGTATTGATGCAAAGCACAAGATTGTAAAAAGACAGCAGAATTCAAACTGTATAGAAAGAGAAACAACACAATATTTATACTTTGTAAATTATAATATACTCCATACTATAAATCGATCAATCAGGTCGGTCACTTGTTAACATAACATTGTGCATATACACATTGCAATTTCTCTTATTAATGTATTATTTTAATATACATTATGAGTAATAGTAAGTAGCTTAGTGAATAAGGTATTAGTTTTCACTGCCTTTTTCTCCATTTGAAATGTTTAAAACAATAAAAATACAATGTTATGATATTGCAATGTTTGTATACAAGTGACAGACCTGATTAAACGGACTGTAGTTCTATTTGTCCAAAGTATCATGAGAAAGAAACATTTATTACATTAGTTCATGGTCAGTTTCAGTGCATTCATATACTGTAAACCTTGAAATTATTTCGTGTGATTTAGTTTCGTGGAGTTTGCGAGTGGTCTAATTACACAAAATTAAGTCACCGCGAAAGTGCTTAAAACATTAATATGGACATTACAGGAAATTTAAAAACTCAAAAGTTTGTTGTCGCGAATATGCTGACGATCAGCAAATAGGTTTACAGTAATGAAATACACAATGAATCTATTTACTTATTTCAAGGTCAACGTCAGTTTCATTAAACATATGCGGTTCAGACTGTGCAGAGTTACATGCCCTTGAACTTAGACCTACCGTGTAAAGTGGCATGAAAGTTGGTAGAGCACACTACTCCAACAGTTCTATAGCAATTGGATTTAAACTAAGTACACATAAGATGTAGATGTGGAAAACTCATTGTTTTTATTTATGCATCATCCAGACTGTGTTTAAGACTTTAGACTCAGACAGTATTTTAAATTGATACTGTCTGAGGCCTATCCATCTAGGCTAAGTTTATTATTGGGTCATTTGGAGCCAAAAACTAGGTCACAGGGTCAAATCATTACAGGTGAGCGACCTTCTGCTTTGTAAGTTTTATTTCTTAAAATGTATAAAGCCATGATTTGAACTAATTAATATTGCATTCAGCTTCACCTGAAAAATTTGTGATCTGGTCCGGAATTACAACCAGTACTTATACCCAACACTCAAATATTGAAAATGTAATATAGTCAACTATTTTTGTCCTAGATTGAAAATCTAGATAAGGAAAATGAATAAAATTGTTATATGAGTGCTGGAAATTGCATTTTGTACATTTTCTTTGGAATTGTGTACTATTTATGAGGTATAGATGTAATTAATGAATCTGAGTGCCACACTTAGCACTCTGACTGATAAATTACAATTAAAGCTTTCAAATACACTAAATTAAACTAGGCTAGGAAATAAGCCAAAAATAATACTTAATACCAATTTAACATTATTACAACTTTTTACTCTAAAAACTGTCACTATGAACCTCAACACAGTGAACTTGAATATTTGAGTGCTGAGTGTAAGTATTGGTTGTAATTTTGCACACTGGTCTGATCTTGTTGACAATATGCACCTGAATAAGTCAGTATATCATCTTGATACATATTTGTGATGAGTAAACCTTTCAGTTTATATCCTGTATTGCAGGTTTATGATAGACTCCAACCACTGGGTATAACCCCTAGCCACCAGGGCATGCTGGACAACATGACCTCAATATCTAGCAGTTTCAATACCAAGTTGATTGACAATCTAAAACTGGGAAAACGATTCCCCATTGTTGGGGACAATGTCAATTTCCATGTAGGTATTGCTAAGGAGCGAAAAAGTGTAGGAAAAACATGTCACATGCAGCACTGGTTTAGTTTAGTTCAGAACCTAACATTTTAATGTTTGAATAATGATGGTCGGCAATGCGATCTGCGCCAGGTGCCAAGTCAGAGGTTAATCATGGGTGAGACAGACTGGCAGGAAATCACATACAACTTCTCAGTTCTTTCCTCAAGAGTATTGATTGAGTTTTTCCCATGGTTAAAGTCTGCAACATCTGCTGTAAATGAACCTATGGCTGCTGTTCCGGTGTCACTGCAAAAGAAGAATGATGTTATTCCATTACCTGTTATGCATAAAACGAACAAAGTTATACAGAAGTAGTTGATGTACTAGCATCGTAGCAAGATTTGTTTGAAAGCACGTACAGAGCTGCTAAAAAAGTTTTAGAAAAATGTCATGTTGGCGATGATCAACTTACGAGAGAAAGATTTTCAGGTGCCAAACAATTACGAGCAGCAGCTTTGACAGAAACAAAAATGTTAGAGGCTTTAAACTTTAAACAATCAAACTCTTTCAACTTCAGATGGCAGTCTTAACGAAGTTTTATCCCCAATAGGTACAAAGGTAACTGCAGTAAGTAGGGATGTGGTTGAAGGCAGTTATGTAGAAGAGCCTAGTCTAGATATGGTCCATAGTTATGGCAACATCATAGTGGAACTAGGATTGGTGTTTCTGCAACTGTGCGATTTTTTGAAGTCACCGAATAGACAACGACTGATCACATGTTCGAAATATTTGATGCTAATCTTAAATGGTTACAACAATAAGTCGAAGTATGCTTTAGAAATACTAAGATTTCTTTGTCAACAGTTTGCACTTTTAAGTGAACAGAAAGCTATTGAAACAGTGTACACTTTGTTAATACAGGCCAAACCATTGGTCTTGCCGATTTACCGATGGAACGCCTAAGATGTGAGGGTAACAAAAACCAACCTTAAGTCAATGCGTTCAAATTTAACTGATCAGTCGTTAGTAAAGAGAAGTAGTGCCTTCTTTGATATGAGCGAAATCACTGCTCAATTGAGAAATATTTTTTGTGTAAAAGATGTATATTGTTATAAGTTGTTCAACTGTCTTTTGTATAAAAAATAAATGTATATGAGCAAATTGATGTCTCACTTTCTTATGTGGTAGGTGGTCCTGCATGTATCACACAATTTACAGGCTTCAGATCCGCCCCCATTCCAAGAGCCACAGATGCAAAGTGAATGCAGCAATCTTCAGGTGGCTTCTGCAGACTACTTAAGATCATGTCTTTAAGCTGTAATAAATTAATTAATGGTATAACTATACTACATGTACTTGTGTATGATATTGGTCAACACCAAATACTGTGTCTGCACTTGATCTGTAAAACTGATACACACATTATTATAGTAAGTAACGTCTTTATTTTCCCGATCTTCCATGTGGGCCTCAACATTTGCAAATAACATAAGAATATACAGTAAAATATACAAAACATATATTCATAAACATCATAGTAATAAAGATCAGATGTGTTCAAGAAAGTAATTTTAGATCATGAATGGTTTTACAGTATCAAACAATGTTCAGTTCTTGACAAAACAATATGCTAAGAAACAATATATGAATATATGGAATAGTTAAAAGATAGTAATAAAATATTTACAATATCGTAGTTTATTGCAGGAGTAATTCCCTTTAAATTCTTGAATGACTCTGTTGTTTTTTTAATTGGAGAATAGCCATTTGATGTAGGCAGATTGAAATTTACTTTGACTTTCTGCATTTCGAATTTGTATTGGTATGTCATTCCATGTTTTCGGACCGGAATAAGTAAATGATTTCCTGAAGAATTCCGTTTTAGGTTTTGGTATGATAAGCTTTGCATCTTGTACAGATCTAAGGTTTAAGTTATGTCTATCATTTATTGTTTGGAATTTATTTGTCATATACACTGGATAGGTTGGTTCATTTATACATAAGAATTGCTTTTTTGTACTTAATACGTTGGTCAAAGGACATCCAATTTAGCTCTTTAAATAATTCTTTTGAGGGGTGTCAAAACTTTTGTCTAGAATTATTCTAGCAGCTCTGTTTTGAAATTTGATGACATCAGAGAGTAACTCGTTGCTGCAGTTTCCCCAAATAGTACAGCAATAATCTAAGTGTGGCAGTATGTATGCATTAAAGAATAGTTTCCTAGAGTGAAGATTAAGATACTGTTTAATTCTAAGAAGCAAGTAAAGTTGTGAATTACATTTTCTGATAGTTGTTTGAACCTGTGTTCTCCATTTAAGATTGTTGTCAACATAGATTCCTAGTAGTTTTTCAGTGTCTGTAAATTCTATTTTTTGGTCTTGTAGGTGCAGAGTAGATGGTGTTGTATTTTCTGATTGCTCAGATTGAGATGCTTAAGTAGATCGGGGCCAGTAGCACCCATAGAGTACCATGCACACATATTTAGCATGTCTACAAGTATATGGTACTATTAAAAGTACCAGGAGCACACTTAGAGTACCATGCACACATATTTAGCATGTCTACAAGTATATGGTACTATAAGAAGTACCAGGAGCACCCATAGAGTACCATGCACACATCTATAGCATGTCTTCAAGTATATGGTAAGTACCAGGAGCACCCATAGAGTACCATGCACGCATGGCTACAAGTATATGGTACTATTAAAGTACCAGGAACATCCATAGAGTACCGTGCACACATCTATAGCATGTCTACAAGTATATGGTACTATAAGAAGTACCAGGAGCACCCATAGAGTACCATGCACACATGTATAGCAGGTCTACAAGTATATGGTAAGTACCAGGAGTACCATGCAAGCATGGCTACAAGTATATGGTACTATTAAAGTACCAGGAGCACCCATACAGTACCATGCACACATCTATAACATGTCTACAAGTATATGGTACTATTAGAAGTACCAGAAGCATGCACCCATAGAGTACCATGCACACATGTATAACATGTCTACAAGTATATGGTACTATTAAAAGTACCTGGAACACCCATGCAGTACAATTCACATGGAAAGTATGTCTACAAGTATAGGGGCACTGTTAGGATACCAGGGCACCCATATGTATAAGGTATCGCATTCACATTTAGTATGATTACAAGTATATGAGCACAGTTAGAAATACCAGTAACACCCGTAGAGGTACCATACATAGATATAGTATGTTTACAAGTATATTGAGCACAGTTAGAAGTACCAGGAGCGCCCATAGAGGTACCATGCATAGATTTAGTATGTCTACAAGTATAAGAGCAAAATTAGAAGTACCAGGAGCCCCCATAGAGGTACCATGCATAAAAACGGGAAGACTTCAAGTATATCAGCATAATTAAAAAAGTCAAAGAGAGATAACTCAATTATAAAGATCAAAGGGAGACAAATCTCTAGTCCTGAAACTGCCAAAAAACTTTGCACAGAATTCTATTGTTCTTTTGGTCAACATTTCCGTATTTTCAATCGTCTCCCTTTGACCAGTTTGACCAGTTTTAGGTCAAAGGGAGACAATTGAAAATACGGAAAAGTTGACCAAAAGAACAATAGAATTCTGTGCAAAGTTTTTGGCAGTTTCAGGACTCGAGATTTGTCTCCCTTTGATCTTTATAAATGAGTTATCTCTCTTTGACTTTTTCAGTTTCTTTGTCTATACCTGTAAACCTACTATACATATATGTATGGTACCTCTATGGGTGTTCCTGGTATGTTGTTGCCCCTTGTAGACATAGTATACATATGTAGGTATGGTAACTCTATGGGTGTTCCTGGTATGTCGTCACTAGCAGATTTAGAGGGGGGCACACCCGGCATGAGCCCCCTAAAATCGTCGGAGCCTAGGTAGTTTGTCATATTTTGCATGTAAGAACAATATGATATGCAATTTTTTTCGCTCGCTTCACTCGCATCAATAAAACAATCACCAATTAATTGATTTTAAAGTGAACTTAATGCTGTATGCAAAAACCAAGTTACGGGATTGATAGGTCGTAAGGTGCCAAACATCGGGTACAGAAATTATTAAAAATGTCTGACAAGTCTTAAAAGATGAATACAGTTGGCCTGGTTTTCTAATAAACCTGTCCTTTTCACTAAAAAAATAAGGTATCCCAGAATGATGCAGACGATTTCCATGGTTCTATTTACGTCACGAGGCAGAAAGCCACTTGACCCCCCTGGATGCTGGATCCCAAATGAACTGAAGCCCTGGAGTTTGCAGGGTATGCTGCTCAGATATACATTGTATTTTTTCTTCATGACGTATTCACAGCAGCTTTATATCAGTGAATATTATCCAGTTGATTATCGTTAGTCCTAGCTATGCTGCTCAAATAAACAAGGATTTTTTTGCTCGCTTCGCCGCCGTAGAACTACATACATTCAATGAATTTTTTCGATTAACCAATGAGTTTGTTGGGTATGCTGCTCAGATAAACACTGATTTTTTTCCAATTTTTACAATTACCTGTACTATATTAGTGAATATTCCAAAGTAATAAGGATGTGGGGTATGCTGCTGAAATAGATAATTGCATTTTTTCTATTATTAACTGTTTGACCTTAACGTGACCCGGGTATTGAGTAGATCTATAACAGTAATTCTGTGCATGAAAATGTAGTAACGAAATTGACATTGGCGCGTAGGCCGTCACACACAAGACTGTACTGAGCAACTGTGAAAAAAAACAACATTGAGATCACTAACATAACACATGTTGAGATCACATAACATAACACATGTTGAGATCACTAACATAACACATGTTGAGATCACATAACATAACACATGTTGAGATCACATAACATAACACATGTTGAGATCACATAACATAACACATGTTGAGATCACATAACGTAACACATGTTGAGATCACATAACGTAACACATGTTGAGATCACATAACGTAACACATGTTGAGATCACATAACGTAACACATGTTGAGATCACATAACGTAACACATGTTGAGATCACATAACGTAACACATGTCGAGATCACATAACGTAACACATGTTGAGATCACATAATGTAACACATGTTGAGATCACATAACGTAACACATGTTGAGATCACATAACGTAACACATGTTGAGATCACATAACATAACACATGTCGAGATCACATAACATAACACATGTCGAGATCACATAACGTAACACATGTCGAGATCACATAACATAACACATGTTGAGATCACATAACATAACACATGTTGAGATCACATAACATAACACATGTTGAGATCACATAACATAACACATGTTGAGATCACATAACATTACACATGCAATGCTCATTACACAGATCTAAAGGCCTTTAACATAGCAAGCTCTACAAGAGGTAATCCATATTCTTTGTTTAATTGAGCAGGAGGTGATTGAATAAAGGCGCTTGTTAGCGCTTTGCTAAGGCAACAGACACCTACCATCAGTGTCTTAAACCAATGTATATATAACATATACTGAAGAAATAAAGTTTAGCAAGTTTTCAGGGTACTAATATTTTTACTTGTATGTCGATGTAGGCATACATGATGTAATTAACATGTCTGCCATGACTTAATTATCAAAATTTAAGAGGTCAATTTGTGTTTTCATGGTTTTGAGAAGCCATGACGTCATTTATAAAAAAAAACATGTGTAACACGTGCAGGAGGAAATCTGACCCATGTAAAGGAAGAAAACAAGCACAATATTGTCAGTCTTATGCCACAACCACATAAACCGGTGTTAAAATTGTAAAATATTCAACAGTTTGAGGTCCAAGAATGACAGTGACAACGTCAAATGGCTATTGGAATGTTGAATGATGTCACAAAGGCAAGAGGCAAAGCAATACATTTTAATGACAATTAATTGATCATTAGTCGCCTAAAGACTAAATATTCCCTAAAAGGAGACATCAAAGGTGGGCCATGTTCAGACAGACTAACAACAACCACGTCACAAATAGAGCATTAGATTGCAGTGACGTCAACATGTAACAGATTCACGTGAAGTCACAAGCTAGCTGTTCATGTCAGGAAATCAAACGGCACTTTGTTACAAATCCACCAGAATAGACAATCGAACACTTGAATTTATGGACGCCATGCTGACGTTGGCATACCGTTGACATGACGTCATTGGTAGTGTCGGTTTGCCTCGGCAATTTTTATCGCATAACGACTCATGGGCAATAAAATTACCATCCGTATGGATAAAACAAACACACTAGAATTTTCGCCGACTTAAAAAATGTTGGTCCTTTTCGGGAGTAGAGGAGATGAGGAACAAAATGTCATCCAAGGTGCATGACCTTGAGCAAACATTGAACAAATATGGTATAACATTCCCCGAACCGTTGTTTGCAAGCTTCTTAACAGCAAGAGACAAACATGTTCGACTGTAATGACTCCTTAAGAAGGGCATAATAGACATCGCATTTCTTGTGATTTTTCTATCTCCTTACAAGTGACGCATTTCGGTTAGGATGAAAATTTCCTTCACTTAAATTGTTGAATTTCAAACGGAATGAAATGATCTTAAGATTGAAAAACTTACATTCTGTTAAATATCATGCAACTTCACAAAAACAAATAAATAGTCCAACTTGCTAAACTTTTCTTTATACGTATAATTCACTTCAAAAAAAGCTTTCTGGAATCCTTCCCTGTTCATCCATTTCACTCAAATCTTCTGAATGTCTTGTATTTATCAACTGATTATACATTGTGGTTGCAGTCACATGGATACTCGTTATTTTTGCCACATTTTTGGGGGTTGTTGCAATAGCTGCTCTGTCTATAATGTGGTATTGTACTTGCTATTAGATGGCACAGTATGGTATAATAGGTTCAAATCAGATTCTCAGGCGCAAAGCATTATATATCCTTGATTCATATCATGCATCTACCAAAATCTATTTTAAAATTATAAATTCATATAAAACTGACAGCTTTAATAATCAAAGCACTGAAAGTACTGGTGTGTGGCGTACTGATGCCATTAAATCCAATATCGAATCCAGGTTGTATCATAATTTTATGTCACAGTTCTGATAAGCCCACCCTTACTCAAACATTTGTGCTGCTAAAGACACCAAGAGAACCAGCAGTTACCTGGAACTTACTTAAGTAACTATGCTGAGCATCAATGAAGGGATATTTACAAATACCATTTTTAACGACTTGGAGAATTCGACCAGTGTCAAGATAACTGACTGTTTATTCTCCGTATGACCACGCATGTTAATGAAATGACACTCTATATTAACGTATGTAAAAGGGGTAAACATGGCGTCGCTCACACATATCGATCGGCCGATTAATGCTTTAAAAACAAGTTTTACATTTTATAAAACCTTTAAGTATTAGCTTTTAAAACATGCTTTAACGAACAAAATCGATCGAATATTAAATTAATAATTGATGATTTTCGACCGTTTATTTGGTATAAAACGGGATATTTTAAACTTACTTTTACGCGGAACGGATTCTTACTCGTCGCCGTGGATTAACTAATTAGGGTTTCGTGTTGAATGTTATCTGAAAGAGAGACATATATCTCTGCTTCATTACAAGCTTTAAATATTCAAAATCGGATAATAGATACGAAAATTATGAGGTCTTATATAAAGCACGGTAGAAATTGACTAGTGCGTTTAACGCTTACCGCGGTAACATCGTTAATCGGCCGATCGATATGTACGTAGAACTATTTCAGTTCCCCCCACCAGCTATATATAGCATCAATGTTTGTATACAACATAATTAGGTAATCGTCTGCAATGTGCAGCGGCGGAGTGATTTACATACGTTACAGTATACGATTGAAAACCGTGGGAACTATTAGATTCCCGCCACCAGTGAGAACATTCGTTGGTAGTAAAAATATAGTCCGCTGCGGAATGATTTGCTATAAAAATCCTCTAAAAATAAAAGTCTGATATAATTGTTGGTCTTACTATAAGTAAATGTTGGTAATGTAAACAAATCAGGTCCAATGATACGTGTAACCTGTGTTGCATGCTTGTAATATTGTTCAAATCATAGAACTATTTATTTGCCGAGGCCTAATGCGTTAAATTGGTCGTAAGCTGAAAAGTGGTAATAACATTGTGTGGCGTAAACGCCACACAAAAATAAGAGATAAGAAATCAGAGATTCAAACATGATAATTTAATCATCTTCGTTTTCTTCTTGTACAAAAAATAGTGCATAGAACCTTCTGCCTTCATTTGATAATATCTTATCTATATTATTACTAAACTGGCAACATAACAGAACTATGATCCAATCTGGGACTTGAACCCAGGCACACTGAATTTGATGAACAAATTACAGTTGTCCTACATTAGACCAATTGGATTGACTATAGGCAATTATGTTACCAGATAATTAAATATTGATGCGATAAATTATATTGAATGGGTGAAAAGTGCCTTCATGATAAGTATTCAGAGATTCATTGTTTTCTAATACCAAAAACCAAATTTTCCTCCGCTTTTACAATGGCTTGGAACCGTCTTGTGTTGTCATCTTGTCACATTTGCCAAATGGGACAAAAATACTACACTAGGCAGCATTAAAATTTGTTGGTTTTGTTTCACAGATCAAATGTCCAAAAGAATGTTCCTGTTTTATCATTCCGAAGTGAACGAAACAAACTGTTGTTCAAAATGTGAAATATCCACTTATTTAATAATACTAATTTTACTAATTCTATCAATTTCCTGTTCTGATGGGTTTGTTATATTTCACTTCTTCTTTTTTGCTATATTTTCTTTGTCCATTTGTTCTTTGATTCCTTGCCTCCATTCTTCAAAAGACACAGTTTCTGTTTTGACACAAAAAATTCTGAACATGTAAGACTTATGACTATTAGAGCTTTTTCTATTTTCCCCACATTTGCTGCATTTGACTATAACAGGCAACAGATCACTGAATTCACTCAATATCACTTATTATCCACTCACTATTCACTAACGGACTGCAAACAGGTCAGAGACCTTTAGCAGGAATGCGGATGCCTTCATGTCCTTGGCCTCATACCTATCCCACAATGACGAAATAGCCGCTTCCCTTCATCGTACCCGGTTGATATTCTCTTGACCAAGGTCTCCAGACTCCACCATCATCCTGGTGATCTCTGCCTTTCTCCGCAAGACAGGAACTAAGTGGTAAAAAGATAGGCCACTTGTCCTTTCCATTCAGACGATTATGCCAGGCTGAAATCAAACAACATCAAAGATTAGTTGTTTCTAAAAGAGTCACAATCGTCAATAATGAAGTATGATACAGGTTTAACAATATTCACAATGTTATTCGTATTATATACATGTCAAATAGTGGAATGATATAGCGAAGTACAGTCGTTAAATTATCCAATACTATTACATGAATACAAATATATTTTCATTAATTAATAAACAGTAGTAAAAGCATGATACGTGAATTTCATTTATTTTTTATTTTCACCATTGTTGTTAACGTTATAGATGAGAATCCAATACTGTAATAACAGTTTGATTTATAAATTCATCAGTGTCAATACAAAAATATGTGATTAATAATCATAATAATATCTTTATTTTCTGTGGATAACCAACCAAGTTTCATTTATGGTCCACAATGATTGTGTGGACATTTGTGAAGAAAATTATGCTTATATACCTTCAACGTTGTTGTTGGTTCTAACATCCTGTCGAAAAACGCACCATTCCTCCAAGTGGAATACAGAATTCCTCATTCACTGGTTCTCAAGTAACCGATGAGTTCTCATGTTGATTCTGTGGAAGTCTTGGTTCTAATTTGTTCTACAGCTCTGGAGATTTGTTCTGCTGGCAGGAACTGAAGTCCAGAGACCATTCAAACCAACTGGTGTAGTCCAGCCCGCTTCCTGTACGTCTCCGCTAGCCCCAGGACCTGAACCTTTCTCCAAACGGCCTGTCTCTAGTGAAAGCTGCACCCTTCCAACTGCAGTCCCCGAAACGCTTGTCTATCTGCTTGTCACACAGCTGTAATTACAATAAACATACTTTTAGAAACAATTTTGACCATCTTTCATTCTAACACTGTCTGTGTGTTTCTCCATGTAAACGTATAGAGCTGTATTGTGGTCTAATAAATGGTATATCATGGTTGAATTTAGGCTGTTTAATTTATCTCCCGCGTATATTTATCGATTTTTATCAATGAAATTTAGGTCTTGTTTACTTTTTTTTGTAGCATTATTGTTTATTTATTCGATTAGATTCAATTCGTATGCATAAACATGAGGTACGTAATTGAAATTGGGCGTTAAATAAGCTTCACTTTGATGACAAATAAACAGAAAAGTGAAGCTTAAATTCCAGGGACTGACATGTGTACTATTAACAGCAGTCTACAGCAACATGAAAAATAACTCATCAACTCTGCAAAAACATTAGTCTGTGTAAAAGGGCACATATTACATGTGTTAGAATGCAAATAGATTGCAGTTTGGCACGATATACCCGTGAATAGATCACACTTTGTCGTTAATTTGCATAGTTATTAATCACTCAGGCCTACAGCCTTCGTGATTAATTCCTACGCTTATGAACTCTAAACCGTGATCTATTCACCGGTATATCATGCAAATCTGCGATCTATTTCCTAAATAATAAACAGTATATAACGTTACTATCGGTAAATGTTTTACAATGTTTAAATAAACGTATGCATAACAAACGGTTCAATTCGATTAACAAAATAATTGTATAGTATGTATGTCAGCATAAAATAAGTAAATCCGTTGTGACACAAAGGTTCTATCATCGATCATGTTGAATACTGTTGTATCAATTGCAGTGCGTATATTCATATACGATTGAGAACAGGGCTGGATGAAGAGACCAATATATAGATTTCTAAGAGTTTGATCAAACTCCATTTAACTTACCACTTTCAAAGTCAGCCACCAGTCCCTCCACAGAGTGGCCACCCATACGATCAACGAGATACTAAAAAATCTTCACATAATCAACAGTCGTTCATCTACTCATTAGTATGACAACCAGCGGCACTTGCTTTGTAAGACCGTTTCTCGTGATGAAATACTGAATAGCTGACCATGTCGACAATATGGTTCACCCACCACCTGCAATAATACAAGTTTAACTGAGACTCATTATTGGAAATGACTTTGAATATATATCAATGTACGTGACATGGTGTATTCTAAATTCGGTCCAATCTTCATTATTATAACAAAGAAATAATATAAGATTGTTTAATGGTTTTGGTTTGGAGCTTAAAATCCGATCTAGCACCATTTTTTACACAAATCAATGCGAAACTGTGTTAATCAGTTGGGTTATAAAACCAATCATGTCTACCTTTTTATAAACTTGCTAATAAAAAATGTGATAAATACAATAAAGTACATGTATGTTTAGTTTTTTACTCACCCTAAAGGTTCCATCAACGTACCATCTTCGTGCGTCCTTCAGAAGTGCTAACTCAGATATGATTTTGAAAATATAAAATGACGCAGGTCTCCTGCTCATAAATCACTGATAAGGAAATCTTCACCATTGATGAAGTCCATGTCCACCTAAAACATAATCATTATACCAATTAAGTCACCAGACATAAACTTTAAATTTATTGTTTATAATGTGTATGAGTGGCATGCATAACGCTTGAATGAATAAATATGTGCTATGAGGCATTCATTCAAAATACAGTACCTATTTTATAGTTTACTGGCCCGAACCACTACAGATTTTACTCTTGTCTTAATGAACAATACAGAGAGAATCGCTGTAGGTTTAATCAATATATACTCAAATGCAAAAGAAACTGTGCATGTTTCTAATTGGGATAACTATGGAAATATCTGCCATAGGCATTTTTTTTGTACCATGTAAAGCGTGTGTGTCACTTTGTCGAACAATAGACACAGAGAGGCCCTATCGGATTAGATGTTACGTAACGTCACAAAACAGGATATTCACATGATTTGCGTGTACAGAGACTTCGTAAAGGTGTAATCGGTCAAATAACCGCTCATTCATTTTTCACAACTCCAAGGAGTAGGAAAAACACTAAACAATCTCTGTAAAATCAGAACTTGCTATGCCAAGATTATCAGAACATCAGCTAATTGAGGCGTTGATGATGCTCATTAGAGGTACCTCTATTGATAATGTTGCACGGGCCTTCTTGGTAGAAAGGTACGATCACGAAATGATGTCAACAATTTGTACGACCTGCAAAATCCTCTTCATGTCGAATGGAATGAAATTTCTCCGCACGTCGTATGTGACGTCAATTCCACGAGACATCGTATCGTACAGGTTATACGTCAAAATGAAAATCCAACCCGATATTAATGAAATTATCACAATTAAACAGTTTAGAGAATCTTACACCTTAATTTTATTCTCAAAAACACCGATACCACAATTTATGCAATTTTTATTTTGACCCCTACCACGCTTAAACGAAAAACACGATACATTTCACAGCGCTATATAAATGAAATGTGTTCTGTTTTATAGGCACTTGAATAAGCTAAAATTTGACACCAAACACTATATACTTACTTTATGGATGTCTAAAAAAATAAGTGAAAACCCCATGCACAGTTTCTTTTGCTTTTGAGTATACATGTAGTAAGTTAATGACAAATCCTGTACATTTAACGATCAGGGCTTTGTACCGTTGACACGCCATATGTAATGTACTATCAACAAACAGATTCGGTCAATGACAAATCCTGTACATTTAACAATCAGGACTTTGTACCGTTGACACGCCATATGTAATGTACTATCAACAAACAGATTCGGTCAATGACAAATCCTGTATATTTAACATTCAGGACTTTGTACCGTTGACACGTCATATGTAATGTTCTAGCAACAAACAGATTCGGTCAATGACAAATCCTGTATATTTAACATTCAGGACTTTGTACCGTTGACACGTCATATGTAATGTTCTAGCAACAAACAGATTCGGTCAATGACAAATCCTGTACATTTAACGATCAGGACTTTGTACCGTTGACACGCCATATGTAATGTACTATCAACAAACAGATTCGGTCAATGACAAATCCTGTATATTTAACATTCAGGACTTTGTACCGTTGACACGCCATATGTAATGTTCTAGCAACAAACAGATTCGGTCAATGACAAATCCTGTATATTTAACATTCAGGACTTTGTACCGTTGACACGCCATATGTAATGTTCTAGCAACAAACAGATTCGGTCAATGACAAATCCTGTATATTTAACATTCAGGACTTTGTACCGTTGACACGCCATATGTAATGTTCTATCAACAAACAGATTCGGTCAATGACAAATCCTGTATATTTAACATTCAGGACTTTGTACCGTTGACACGCCATATGTAATGTTCTATCAACAAACAGATTCGGTCAATGACAAATCCTGTATATTTAACATTCAGGACTTTGTACCGTTGACACGCCATATGTAATGTTCTATCAACAAACAGATTCGGTCAATGACAAATCCTGTATATTTAACATTCAGGACTTTGTACCGTTGATACGCCATATGTAATGTTCTAGCAACAAACAGATTCGGTCAATGACAAATCCTGTATATTTAACATTCAGGACTTTGTACCGTTGACACGCCATATGTAATGTTCTATCAACAAACAGATTCGGTCAATGACAAATCCTGTATATTTAACATTCAGGACTTTGTACCGTTGACACGCCATATGTAATGTTCTAGCAACAAACAGATTCGGTCAATGACAAATCCTGTATATTTAACATTCAGGACTTTGTACCGTTGACACGCCATATGTAATGTTCTATCAACAAACAGATTCGGTCAATGACAAATCCTGTATATTTAACATTCAGGACTTTGTACCGTTGACACGCCATATGTAATGTTCTAGCAACAAACAGATTCGGTCAATGACAAATCCTGTATATTTAACATTCAGGACTTTGTACCGTTGACACGCCATATGTAATGTTCTAGCAACAAACAGATTCGGTCAATGACAAATCCTGTATATTTAACATTCAGGACTTTGTACCGTTGACACGCCATATGTAATGTTCTAGCAACAAACAGATTCGGTCAATGACAAATCCTGTATATTTAACATTCAGGACTTTGTACCGTTGACACGCCATATGTAATGTTCTAGCAACAAACAGATTCGGTCAATGACAAATCCTGTATATTTAACATTCAGGACTTTGTACCGTTGACACGCCATATGTAATGTTCTAGCAACAAACAGATTCGGTCAATGACAAATCAGCTTTTAATGCTGTTGTAGTTAGTGATGATATGATAATGTGTAACATATAGCTTTGTTAATAATACCTCAAAGTCAAGTGACCGTGGTTCTGTCAGACAGAACTTGACCCTTGCACGATTTACTGCTCTCTTCATCAGTTTCTTCTTTGGCGGAGCTACATTTTCGGTTCCTATTACATTACTCTTTGCCTGGAAACATAAGAAATCATTTTATATGACAACTACCTGGTATTAACTATATATAACATTGATGTACCATTGACAACGGATAATGCCTGAATTATAGATTACAATTCAAGCGAAATCAACTTCGCAAGCATATTATACCATCGTACATATAACGTAACGAATAATAGATATAACACCCTGATACATTAACTGCATATGTATATACGTGAGACAAATGCTATAATTTGTTAACCGCACAATCATCAAAACGTCGTCAGTTTCACTGTATGATTTGGAAAGACATATGACTAATATTTTATTCAATTCCTCCAACATTTGTTAAATTAATTGGACATGACATCAAAACATTAAACAGCCGTGGATTAAAACGGTTTTGATGTAAGTGTGTCGGTTTTAAATATATGACGTGAAAACTAACAGTACCGACTTGAAAACCACGTAAAAAAATCACAGTTTGAAAATATACAGTTTTATCACAAACTAGGAGAAAAGTCTATACAAACATTTAAAATGATGATACGGACATCGGGAGAGAAGACTGTGTGACGGAAAAAATACTTTAGTATATCAAGCAGAGGCCAGAAATGCATTAGATAAGCGATCAATTTTGAATGTCACTCGCCAAGACGGACGTCATACACAGGTGCTTTCTTTGGGATGAGAATGAAATAGTTATTCAAGTTATTATTAATATTCTATCACAACTGCAATGTTTTTATACCCATGAATACTCTCTCTTGCAAAATACTGAATAAATGGTAAATTTATGCAATAGATAGAGAGACATGAGCGATTTATTGGAGCAATGCGACATTCTAATAGTTAACCGTTCACGCACATGACGTCATTGATGTCAAATACAACTTTTCAAGTTTATATTAGTACTCACTTGTCATTTTACAGAGTTTTCTCATTTCTTTTTGATCACCCCACGTATAAACGCATTACGTATTTTTACAACTAATATTCGTGTACATAACAACCTTGACACACTTGTAGTTGAAAATATTTATTTGTGTACAATTCTTAAATAACATTCATTACGTATTTTTACAACTAATATTCGTGTACATAACAACCTTGACACACTTGTAGTTGAAAATATTTATTTGTGTACAATTCTTAAATAACATTCATTACGTATTTTTACAACTAATATTTGTGTACATAACAACCTTGACACACTTGTAGTTGAAAATATTTATTTGTGTACAATTCTTAAATAACATTCTCCTCAAATCATAATTATATTATCAAAAGTAATATTCCTACCTTGTCGGCTGACAGTATACTGGTCATTAGGATATATTAGCATTAACTATTAGAAATTTACCGTCAAATTCACTTGCAATTTCAACTCTCGGTCGGGAACGCTCGGATACACGGGAACGCTCGGATGCACGGGAACGCTCGGATACACGTGGTCTTTGGTCTGTACAAACACATTACCCTCCTGTTGAAGGGTTACTGGACATTTCACTGCTTTACTTCGCGACATACAGCGCCATACTGTTGATGACTTGTTTTCTCTCTGAAAAAAATGTATATATATATATATTATGTTCTCCCTCCACACAAAGGATGTAATAATAAAGCTACTTTTGATTTAAGAAATAAACTATGAAAAACCGTTGTACACCGGCTGTTATATAATGGTTTGTCGTTCTGATGCTGACCATTTTATACGACCGACAGACAGATCGACCGACCGACAGACCGACCGACCGACCGACCGACCGACCGACCGACAGACATGTGCAAAGCAATATACCCCCTCATCATGGGGGGCATAAATATTCATAATCATTGTATACCGGCTGTCGTTCTGACGCTTGTTATTAACCACTCAGGCCTACGTCCTTCGTGGTTAATTCCTACGCGTCAGAACGACAAACCATTGTATAACAGCCGGTATACAACGTTTTTTCATAGTTTATTTCGATTCTAACATGATTGAAACCCGGAATTATATATAAAGCCAGTGTTATTTTGCGAGATCTATGTTGCTTAGGTTACTTGTTTACCTGTATGACGTCACTTTCCTTGTATATCGGCCGACATACAACATTATGATTTGTTCTTTGTCTATATAGGCAAACTCGACCGTCATGTTAGAATCAAAGTTATCTGTCACAACCGCGTAAACAAACATTCAACACGATCGATTATTACAGGTGTGTCAGGACTAAGTCCTAACACTATGAGTACATTTAACTGATCAAAACTTTAACTGCCCTATAGCCGAGTGGTTAACAGCTATGGTTTTGTGAGTCTTATTTTGAAAATGCATACAATTTACTGCGAGTGATTACATACATACAATGAATAAACTATACTACTCAAACTTTGCTAAGGGCCAAGAAATCTATTTTGATGTTCATCTCACGTTAAATGTACAAAGCCGATATAGAAAATGATGTGAAATTAATAAAATATCATAATATACAATTGATCAAAGTAAATGAGCCAGTCTCCAGGTAAACATGCATCCCTTTGATTACATTTTAAGGAACTGAACCATATACTAGTACTGATATGTATATTAGCTTTAAAGTTACCATGAATTAAGTCAAAATCAAATACTATGTTAAATTGTCAATAATTGATCAAATGGTGAAAGAAAACTCAAAACATTAACATCCTTTGCATTTTGCTTCACTTATTATGGAACATCTAAAATAATTATTTTTTCATGGAGAATGGCTCATAAAAACGGCATGTAATTTTAATACCTCCATTTGACTGTCCCGTACATACACGATTAAGTCAAACGTTGTCTCTTTGCTATCAACATCCTGGTTGTCTAACATTGTGGTCTATTTGAATATATCAATGTTTGGTTCTAGTTCAGGCATCTCTCTACTGTTTTGAGTTGGTACACTACAATCACATGGAAGTTCCGTTATACATACGAGTATATGCATTGTTCCAGTCAAACTTAATATTTAATCATAACGTTTTTTAACTAAATTGTAACATTACAGTAACATAGAAAAGGTTCAGTACGAAAGAAATAACATAACAACCCACATAGTACAGTATTTGCTTAGTAACTCAAGTTGTACAGTATATTACCAATAAGCTCGACAGTATATATTTACAGCGAGTCCACTTGCTGTCTGTAGGTCATAAATACAGGTAGGGCACGTGCTTCAGGATTGAGAGGTCCCGGGTTGCGCTGCTCCTTCATATCTGGGATACTTGGACACATTTATTCATTAAGTAAAATACACTTCCTGGTTGTCTATCAATGTTATCTGTTCAAACACATCCACACTCAGTTCCAGTACCAGCATCTCTTTGTAAGTTTGTCTGGAGACGTCAATGCTGTCTTCACATTGGGGAATACTCAGTTCAAGGACCGGCATCTCTGTTTGTCCCAAGACGTCATGATGCTATCTTCACATTGGGAATACTCAGTTCCAGTACCAGCATCTCTGTTTGTCCCAAGACGTCATGATGCTATCTTCACATTGGGAATACTCAGTTCCAGTACCAGCATCTCTGTTTGTCCCAAGACGTCATGATGCTATCTTCACATTGGGAATACTCAGTTGAATGACCAGCATCTGATAGTGTGTCAAGAGACGTCAATGCTATATTCACATCGGGGAATACTCAGATCCAGTATCGGCATCTCTGTTAGTTTGTCCAGAGACGTCAATGCTATCTTCACATTGGGGAATACTCAGTTCAAGGACCAGCATCTCTTTGTTAGTTTGTCCAGAGACGTCAATGCTGTCTTCACATTGGGGAATACTCAGTTCAAGGACCAGCATCTCTGTTAGTTTGTCCAGAGACATCAATGCTATCTTCACATTGGGAATACTCAGTTGAATGACCAGCATCTGTTAGTGTGTCAAGAGACGTCAATGCTATATTCACATCGGGGAATACTCAGATCCAGTATCGGCATCTCTGTTAGTTTGTCCAGAGACGTCAATGCTATCTTCACATTGGGGAATACTCAGTTCCAGTACCTGCATCTCTGTTAGTGTGTCCAGAGACGTCAATGCTATCTTCACATTGGGGAATACTCAGTTCCAGTACCAGCATCTCTGTTAGTGTCCGGAGACGTCAATGCTATCTTCAAATTGGGGAATACTCAGTTCAAGGACCAGCATCTCTGTTAGTTTGTCCAGAGACGTCAATGCTATCTTCACATTGGGGAATACTCAGTTCAAGGACCAGCATCTCTTTGTTAGTTTGTCCAGAGACGTCAATGCCATCTTCACATTGGGGAATACTCAGTTCAAAGACCAGCATCTCTGTTAGTGTGTCCAGAGACGTCAATGCTATCTTCACATTGGGGAATACTCAGTTCAAAGACTAGCACGAGGTCTCGGTGCAAAACTATGGTAACTACATCAATTTATAGAGGCATGTACAATAGCTTTGCACTGAGCCCTCGATTTAGTCTTCATCTCTGTTAGTTTGTCCAGAGACATCAATGCTATCTTCACATTGGGGAATACTCAGTTCCAGTACCGGCATCTCTGTTAGTGTGTCCGGAGACGTCAATGCTATCTTCACATTGGGGAATACTCAGTTCAAGGACCAGCATCTCTTTGTTAGTTTGTCCAGAGACGTCAATGCTATCTTCACATTGGGGAATACTCAGTTCAAGGACCAGCATCTCTTTGTTAGTTTTCCAGAGACGTCAATGCTATCTTCACATTGGGGAATACTCAGTTCAAGGACCAGCATCTCTTTGTTAGTTTGTCCAGAGACATCAATGCTATCTTCACATTGGCGAATACTCAGTTCAAAGACCAGCATCTCTGTTAGTGTGTCCAGAGACGTCAATGCTATCTTCACATTGGGGAATACTCAGTTGAAGGACCAGCATCTCTGTTAGTTTGTCCGAAGACGTCAATGCTATCTTCACATTGGGGAATACTCAGTTCCAGTACCAGCATCTCTGTTAGTGTGTCCAGAGACGTCAATGCTATCTTCACATTGGGGAATACTCAGCTGAATGACCAGCATCTGTTAGTGTGTCAAGAGACGTCAATGCTATATTCACATCGGGGAATACTCAGATCCAGTATCGGCATCTCTGTTAGTTTGTCCGGAGACATCAATGCTATCTTCACATTGGGGAATACTCAGTTCAAGGACCAGCATCTCTTTGTTAGTTTGTCCAGAGACGTCAATGCTATCTTCACATTGGGGAATACTCAGTTCAAAGACCAGCATCTCTGTTAGTGTGTCCAGAGACGTCAATGCTATCTTCACATTGGGGAATACTCAGTTCAAAGACCAGCATCTCTGTTAGTGTGTCCAGAGACGTCAATGCTATCTTCACATTGGGGAATACTCAGTTCAAGTACCAGCATCTCTGTTAGTTTGTCCGGAGACGTCAATGCTATCTTCACATTGGGGAATACTCAGTTCCAGTACCGGCATCTCTGTTAGTTTGTCCGGAGACGTCAATGCTATCTTCACATTGGGGAATACTCAGTTCCAGTACCGGCATCTCTGTTAGTTTGTCCGGAGACGGCAATGCTATCTTCACATTGGGGAATACTCAGTTCAAGGACCAGCATCTCTGTTAGTGTGTCCAGAGACATCAATGCTATCTTCACATTGGGGAATACTCAGTTCAAAGACCAGCATCTCTGTTAGTTTGTCCGGAGACGTCATGATGCTATCTTCGTATTGGGGAATACTCAGTTCCAGTACCGGCATCTCTGTTAGTTTGTCCGGAGACGTCAAGATGCTATCTTCACATTGGGGAATACTCAGTTCCATCTCTCTGCTATCTATGTCCTGAATCTATGAAAACTAGAACTATTATTTAAATGGAGCAACAGTTTTATAAATGTAAATATGTATGAACTATACTATAATAAACTACCCAGCTAAAGTCAACCGATCGCACATGTGGCACTAAGATACTTGTGTACTCAAATCACGATTGCAACACTATGCACTCAATATGTGTAAAAACTAAATTGTGTCATTTTGGTGTTTTAACAAGCATTTCACTAATCCTGTATGTGATAAATTCTTGATGTAAACATTTCGGTCACCAATAGCAATAGCAATAATGTCAGCTATTGTAACATACTTCATATGAACAATTTAATCTATGAGATATAGTGCTATCATATCTAATTTCATTTTTTATGTTTTTAGATTCTTTTCTAACCGGTATAACATAATCATAATTTATACACATGTTTCATGCCAATTCTCTGCCTGGGGTCCTTGGCAACTCATTCTCAACACTTGGAAGACAGACAAACGTGAGTGACCCATCTTGACTGCAACCCGATACGCTGGTATAGATATGCCTAAAACAGATGTTAAGTTATAAGTAAATGCATTTCAGCTTTAAAATTTGCATTTATTATATACAAAGTATTATCTATTTCTAATGATATGATAAATACAGAAACTTACAACCACCCCTATATGGAATAAACTATCATATTTTTCCATGTGTTTTAGTGTATATTTTTCATATGTAAATCCAATTTAAAGAAAAGCGCATATACTAAAAAGTTTAAATAAAGGCTAAATGTATTGTTACATGCATTACAATTTATAAATCATGGATAACAGAATATTTGTTAAAGTGAGCATTTCAAATGATTGATAAATCCGGAGAAATTGACACGACTCTTGACCTTCTATTAGAATAATTTAACAGCTGATATGTTGTCAATATTTATAATTTAAATGTATGTTTTCATGAGCAGAAAGTATCACAAAGTCGCTCAAGCAGTAATACAAACACAAATCTACAGAACTGATATTGCACGATTTGCTTGCAGAAATTTATATATTCAACGCAAGAATATTGTAATATATTCATGCGTAAAGGTCAGGATCAAGTCAAATTCTCTGAGCTATAACTGAAGTTATTTCTTAATGTCTAAAAATTATGTTGTTCTTGCATTAAACAATATCCAATATCATAAATATAAAATTAGGAACATACAAATAATTAACACTATGATAAGGGATGATATACAAATGCAAAACAGGATATGTCCAATATACATTTAAATTTAAGAATTTAAAGCAAAATGGTGAGGAAAAATCCAACATAAGTACATGTCCTTGCTTTCTGGTCCCCCTCAATGTTTTAAACATTGCTGACATATTTAGCTAATATATTGGCTAAAATGTCGCTTGTCTTTATATTATTTAACAAAATTCTCAGCAAGTTTTAACATAAACTTTAATAGAACAAGATGTTTGTAAAACATGCCCCATGGCAGCCCAATAGTCAGAAAATAGACTGTGACCTAGACCTTTGACCTACTGACCTCAAAATCAATAGGGGTCATTTACTGTTGATGACAAACCTCCATGTAAATGTTTAAAGATTCTATGGCAAAATGTTCTTGAGTTATTGAATGGAAACCATTTGAAAAACCTGGAGACCGTTAACATGGGCTAGCGCTGCGTAGCGCTTTCCACAAGAGGTAATCCTTGCCTTCTATATTTAATTGAACGGGAGGTAACTGAATAAAGGCGCTTGGTACAACGGACCCCAGAAATGGTGATGGTTACAGTGACCTTGACCTTTGACCTACGGATCTCAAAATCAATAAGGGCTATTTACTGTCGATGGCCAACTACCATGTAATGTTTGAAGATCCTAGGGCAACTTTAGTAATGGAAACCATTTGAATAGTCAGAAATTGTGAAGACCATTGACCTTTGACCTACGGATCTCAAAATCAATAGGCGCTATTTACTGTTGATGGCCAAACACAATGTAAAGTTTGAAGATCCTAGGGCAACTTAAGTGTTTTTGAGTTATTGAATGGAAACCATTTGAATAGTCAGAAATTTTGAAGGTCAGTGACCTAGACCTTTGACCTACTGACCTCAAAATAAATAGGGGTCATGTATTGTTAATGACCAACCTCCATGTAAAGTTTTAATATTCTAGGGCGAAGCGTTCTTGGGTTATTGAAGGGAAAACCTTGGTCAACCGACAGATAGACAGACTGTGCAAAGCAATATACCCCCTCACCAAAGATGGGGGGGGGGGGGGTCATAATAATATAAATTATATTTCTCTCATAATAAAATAATTTCGAAACTTTAAAACATTGAGTATTATCTGCTCTTGGCAGGGGTATCATTGGATCCCATCCAACTCCTTGTCGCCAGAATTAGGACATTAAGTACTGAACAGACAGGGTCGGCAACCCATTACTGTAAACCACTTTACTTTCGCTAATACTATCTTTCGCATTTTGATGATCGTCAACATTTTTGCGGCTACAAAGTTTCCCATATTTTAGTCTCCCGCGAACTCTGCGAAACCTGGTAGTAAGTCGGGAGGGACAAATTCACATTTATTACAATCTATCACATACATACTTTCACGTATTGTACAGTATATAATTGCCGCTTAATCAATGTTCTCACCTTCAGTTAATCCAATTGTGTTTGTCCATTAATTATGCAGCAACTGTGATATTAATTTAAATGAATTTATTAGATAATAAGCGAAGATCAAAATACAATTTGCTACATGTTATATGGACAAATGAAAAGGATATTTAAAGAAAACAACACCAAAACAGGAGGAAATCATTTTATTTTCGATTTAGGTGCGATTGTTTCTGTATACAATGTAAAACAAAACAAAACTACACAGAAAGGACGCACAAAACTCTTCTCCTTATTGTTCTTGTAGACGGCAACGATGATATACTTATACCTACATAGACGGCAAAGACACAGAAACATCAGACTATACCGCATGTCATTACATGATTAGTAAACAACGTAAACATTGAAAGAACTACATAATATAGAACTAGCAAATGAAAAGAATATTAAAAGAAAACACCAAAACAGGAGGAAACAATTTTATTTTCGATTTATATATGATTAGTAAACCATGTAAACATTGTTCTGAACATTTTCACGGCTACTTACTTTCGCGAATTTCTATCACTAGCGAACTCAACAAACTTAAATCACGCGAAATATGTTCTAGGTTTACAGTAGTCAGGTGTCCAACCACAGTGCTAGATGTCTCCGAGCTCCTGTATTTTATATGACGGGTGGCAGGTCTGCAGAGGATGTATCTCAGGCTGTTGAGTTATTGGAAACGCAGGATACTGCATCAGATAGCAGTTTCACTGAAGAGCAGAAAGTTGACATGCCAGAATGGGTAGATTCCCCAATTTATGTTCGAAGAAGGTGACAGGTTTCTCCCATCTTTCAGCGAAACAGGGAAAGGGGGAATTCAATTCAAAAGAGGTGACATACAGTATCCATAGAACGACAACAACTAACATCTAGTTAAAGGAAAAAGAAGATAGCTCGGCCTAAGATGAACGACAGTGGTTGGGAAGTGTTTGACACTGACCTAGACACAATACTCCAAAAGTGCACTTACAGGCCCTGTAGAAAGAAAGCTTCAGGCACTCCCTTCACTAGAATATGCCCTTGTGAACAAATTCTATCATACTATTTGTCATGGGTATGAGCCTAATAATCAAGGCCTCAAAGAGAGACAGAGAGAGAGAGTCTAGTGGGCGGGAAACCTGCACTGGAATATGCCTGCCATCCAATAGGACTTATGGATGATATGACAATCACCACAGAAACACATATACAGACAAGGTGGATGCCTACAGCTCTTGAGGAGATAGTAACATGGGCAAGAATGAAGGTGGATGCTTACAGCTCTTGAGGAGATAGTAACATGGGCAAGAAGTTCAAGCCAGGAAAATCAAGGTGGTTAATCGTAAGAAAAGGGGAAGTCGTCAACAAGTTCAAACTTCATATACAAGTGGAAGAAAACACTCCACTGACGACACAATCAAGTGTCTGGGAAAGTGGTCTGACTCTACACTTACAGATAAACAAAGCCAAGATAGATTTAAGCAGCAGTTGGAGGAGGGACTGCGAAGAATAGACAAATCAAATCTTCCGGGTAAAGGTTTGGATATTTCAGCACGGTCTACTGCCTGAACTAATCTGGCCACTGATTACCAACGATGTTCCAATCAGCTGTGTTGAGAAGCTAGGGCAATCAATCAGCAAGCATCTGGGGAGATGGCTTAGCCTACTACCATTGTTTACCAAAATAGGCCTCTACAGCAAGCCATCAAAACTCCAGTTAACCATTAACTCTTTGGTTGAAGAGTACAAGGTGGCAAAGACTCGACTGCTTCTCACACTTAGAGACTCCGCTGACGAGAAGATCAGAAACGCTGGAATAGAGGTCAGAACTGGAAGGAAGAGGTCAGTGTGTCAGGCCTTGGACAGAGCTGAAAACAGTCTTAAACACCAAGTCATAGTTGGAGCAACCAACAGGGGGAGAGAAGGTTTAGTTACCACAATCAAAGATGGGAGAAGTCAGGAAAGGAAGAAAGAAGGTCACTTTAACAGGCTGAAATAAGACAGGAGGAAGAACATGGGCGATCAACCCAGGCTGTCTAGTTAGGGCCGCAAGGCAACTGGACACAATGGGACCTCCCAAAGAAGAAAATCAGATGGCCAAGATTTGGTGATATGAAACCACTCTAACTTAGCTCCCTCCTTCGCTCAGTGTACGAGGTCCTACCAACCAAACCAACCTAACCAGATGGAAACTGTCAGATGATCCCACCAGCCCATTGTGCAGAATCAGAGGAACATTGCGCCATAAACGTCAGGGTGTGCAACTGCCTTGTCCCAAGGACGGTGCAGATGGCACCATGACCAAGTCCTCAGAGCTCTGGCAGACATCCTGGAGAGGGAGAGAGGAAAAGGGAAAGACCTAGAGACAGGAATACTCCAAAATTAAGCTTTGTGAAGGAGGGTGAAAAGAAACATACCACAGACCAAAGTTCCTGCATACAGCATGAATCAAAGAGCTGGGAGATGAGGGTAGACCTAGTGAAGAAGCTATCTTCCCAGAAGAAGAGGCCCATAAAACCCTTCGACCAGACATTATCATATGGTCAAAAACACCAAAACGGATGATTATGGTTGAACTTACTGCCATGGGAGGAGAGAGAAGAGGAATCTTTTGAACTGAAGAAGGCTAAAAATGAAGACCTGGCCAATACATGCAGAGAACAAGGATGGAAGACATTGGTTTTCCTGGTGAAAATTTGCTGTATAGGCTTTCCATCTCAGTCAATGTGGAAGATGGGAGCAATAGGAATCAAGGGGAGAACCCGTAAAGCAGCGATTCATATACGGGTAGCATCTGTGTTTGATAGCATTGCAACAGTTTGTCAGTAACCAATTACCAGAAATAGCCTATCAATACCAAGGTTTCATAGCATTACCAATCTACTCCTTGGCAAGCGGTATGCGGGGGGGGGTTAAAGTAATAAAACTGGGTACCACTGTACACAAATTGTCATTCACTCTGTGGCTGGTAATTGTTTTACCTCAGGAAAAATTAACCAAACACTGTTCTTTCTACGCTGATTGAAGAACTCAGTTAAAGGTTCAAATCTAGATTTAGAAAATGTGACATAACCATGGGTCCAAACAGTTGGAATAGGAGTTCGGCAAGTTGTCTCCACAAGTTACATTTTGCATAAGCTTATGAAATAGGTTAAGGGGTTCAAAAGTTATGGAGCTGACAGGATTTTGTAAAGATGGACCAACAGACTCAAGGATGTTGTGATAGAAGTGAGGACAGAGCATTCTATAATCCCTAAACCACTTTTTGATGTTCAAGACAACATTTGGAGTGAGACAATGTTGTCTTCTTTCGCCCCTATTGTTCAATATATTTCTGGAGAGAATAAAGACCGAAGCCCTAGAAGATTTTCACGGCTACTTACTTTTGCGAATTTCTATCACTAGCGAACTCTGCGAACTTAAATCATGCATAATAGGTTCTAGGTTTACAGTGGTCAGGTGTCCAACCACAGTGCTAGATGTCTCCGAGCTCCTGTATTTTATATGACGGGTGGCAGGTCTGCAGAGGATGTATCTCAGGCTGTTGAGTTCTTGGGAAAGCAGGATACGGCATCAGATAGCAGTATCACTGAAGAGCAGAATGTTGACGTGTCAGAAGAGGAAGATTCCCCAATTTATGTTCGAAGAAGGTTACAGGAATCTCCCATCTTTAAGCAAAACAGAGCATCCAATCTAAAAGAGGTGACATACAGTCTATCCATAGAATGAAAACAACCAACATCTATTGAAAGGAAAAAGAAGATAAATGACTGTGCTTGGGAAGTGTTTGACACTGACCTAGACACAATACTTCAAAGTGCACTTACAGAACCTGTAGAAAGAAAGCTTCAGGCACTCTCATCACTAGTATATGCCCTTGCTTTATAAATGCCAGAACCAAAGTAGCAAACTTCAGTTCCAAACAGGCGCCTCTTCGAAATAAAGGGGCTTCGACATTAAATACAACTTAGAACACTTACCAACGCAGAGAGGCTGAGACGGAAAAGGAGAGAGAGGACAAGGGAAGTGAGAATCTTTCATCAGTAATCCATATAAGATTTCAAAGAACTTGCTGAGTAAGGAGAAATCTGGGAGACTTAAGAGCAGTCAGGAAGAGATGGAGAACTACATGCGCGACACACATTCTGACCCGCTGCTTGAAGAACCTCTAGGAAGCTGTGACAGTGCAAGCAGCTGAGGACCCAGACATTCAACTGGATATTAAGGAGCCCACCTGGAAAGAAGTAAATGACATTGTGAGGAAAGCACGCAAATGTTCAGCGCCAGGTCCTAGTAGCATTCCTTTTAAAGTTTATAAGAAATAAACTCCTTTGCCGTCTATGGTCTATCCTGTGTGTGGTATAGAGAAAAGGAACAGTTTCTGAAAGCTGGCAAAGAGCGGAAGGATGTACTATACCAAAAGACTCAAAGAAGTATCGAACAGTTCCGAACCATTTCCTTACTGAGTGTGGAGGGGAAGATATTCTTTGTCATTCTTGCTGAGAGAATGACAACCTACATGCTGGAGAACAAGACTTTAGTACATCAACACGTCTGTACAAAAGGGGGGAATTCCTTGTTTATCAGGTTGGGTAAAACACACCAGCGCATTGACCCAACTGCTTCATGAAGCAAGAATCAACAACAAGAACTTGATTGTAGTTTGGCTTGATCTAGCAAATGCCTATGGCTCAATACCACACCAGCTAATCAAACAGGCTTTGGAGTGTTTCCACATTCCTGATCATGCAACCAATCTCATCATGAGCTACTTCAATAACATCCTACTAAGATTCTCTTCAAACAACTTTTCAACCTATTGGATTGAACTGAAGAAGGGTATGAACCTAATAATCAAGGCCACAGAGAGAGTCTAGAGGGCCGGAAACCTGCACTGGGATACGCTTGGCATCCAATAGAGGATTTATGGATGATATGACAATTACCACAGAAACACATATACAGGCAAGGTGGATGCTTACAGCTCTTGAGGAGATAGTAACACGGGCAAGAATGAAGGTGGATGCTTACAGCTCTTGAGGAGATAGAAGTTCAAGCCACGAAAATCAAGGTGGTTAATCATAAGAAAAGGGTTAGTTGTTCAAACTACATATACAAGGAGAAGAAATTCCTGGATTGACAACACAATCAAGTATCTGGGGAAGTGGTCTGACTCTACACTTCCAGATAAACGAAGCCAAGATAGATTTAAGCAGCAGTTGGAGGAGAGGCTGCGAATAATAAACAAATCAGATTTTCCGGGTAAAGGTTCATCCTGGAGAGGAAAAGACATAGACAGGAATACTTCAAAGTTTAGCTTGTGAAGGAGGGTGAAAAGAAACCTACCACAGACCAAAGGTCCTGCATACATCATGAATCAAAGAGCTGGGAGATGAGGGTAGACCTAGTGAAGAAGCTTATATTCCGAGAAGAAGTAGCACATACAACCCTTCGACCAGACATTATCATATGGTCAAAAACACCAAAGCGGATGATTATGGTTGAACTTACTGCCATGGGAGGAAAGACTAGTGGAATCTTTTGAATTTAAGAGGGCTAGGTATGAAGACCTGGCTAATACATGCAGAGAACAAGGATGGAAGACATGGGGTTTCCCGGTGGAAATTGGCTGTATAGGCTGTCAATATGGAAGACGATGGGAGCAAAAGGAACAAGGGGAGAACCTGTAAGACCGCGATTCATTTGCAGGTAGCATCAGTCTTAAATCGCATAGCAACAGTTTGTGAGTAACCTATTACCAGAAATAACCAATCTACTCCTCTGCAAGCGGTATGCGGGGGGGGGTCCAAACAGTTGGAACAGGCAAGTTGTCTCCACAAGCTACATTTGGCATAAGCCTATGAAAATCGGTCAAGGGGTTCAAAAGATATTGAGCTGACAGGATTTTGTAAAGACTCAAGGATGTACCGATGGAAGGGTGGACAGAGCATTCCTATTATCACAAACCACTTTGTGATGGAGATTTAATCAACAGGAAAAATGAGAATTTGATCACTCAGAAACATCCCTGTCAAAATAGTTTGAAATTGGGCATGCAGTTTTTGAGTTTCAATATTTTCTAAATAGCTTTACACAGAAAATAAACCCTGTCCCAAACTGTCATGTGCTATATTGATCCAAAAATATAAAAAGAAATTTAGTAGAGTCACCAAATAAACAATGAAAATTAAGCCGCCTGGAAATCGAACCCAGGTTCCTGGATTGGCTGATCAGTATGGTACCACTACACTATAGAGACAACAATATTTTACACTGCTGATTAGAATTAAAACATTCAACCTACGAACAATAATCGCAGAACTACAGATAAGTTGTGTATTAGGGGTAATATCCTAATTTTCTTAAAAACCAAAAAAGATTTTGAGAGGAGGGAGTAAGAAAAAGCAAAGACAATCTAAAATACCCTAAAATAAAAGGTTACATGTATATAGTGAACAAGAGGACACAAAGGGCCCTATGTCACTCACCTGTCGCATTAGTTCATGCAGGCCCGTTAATGGTGACCTAATTTAGAATCATTTACAAATATTCTAAGAATCAAGTAAATGCAGCTTCTATTGCATTTATAAGGTTTTATATTGTCTAAACCATTTACATCGAAGTTTAAGCCAAGTTTCGTATATGATTTGACCTAATGACCCAATATCAAACTTCACCTATGTTTAATTTTGTTAAAAAAATGCATAAAGTATGCAGATATACTGGCCTCTGATGCTTAGATATGCCTGGTCTGGGAATATGTCTGTCTTTATTTACATGATTGTGTCTTTCATTAGTGCTCCAAAAGTTTTGTATAACTTTCAGAGGAATATATACACAAGTGCAAACATACTGGCCTGGTGCTGAAGCATGAACTTTTTACAATGCATCTCAAACTTTCTCATGTCGAGCACTTAAACCACAGAGGTGTACACAAGTGCACACATACTGGCCTGGTGCTGAAGCATTGACTTTACAATGCATCTCCAACCTTCTCATGTCAAGCACTGGTGCTAAGCATGAACTAATGTAACTACAGTCAACTCTCGTTATCTCAAATTTCATGGGTTTCTAGTTTCTGTCATTTTAAATATCGCCATCAACAGAAAAAATATTGTGTGACCTGGCATTAGCCATCGACTTTACTAGAGATTCTTTGATGAGTGGTCAGCTTTCTCTTAGTACCTCTACCATTAACAGCCGATCTAGGTATCCCCCCGGATTTTACACCGGATCCTTCCCCAGATTGCTCAGCTACAGTAGACGTACACGCCGATTCAGTTATCGCCCCGGGATTTATTCCGGGTCCTTCACTGAATTTCTCGACGTTTTGTAGATTCATACTAATTTTTTGATCATTCATATTGAATTGGGATCTAATGCCGGTTTGACATGTTTTAACATCTTGTGTTCTTTAATTATTGTTTTTAACGAAACATTCGATAAAAGCGAGTTCGAGATAATGAGAGTTGACTGTATATAACTTTTATCTAACTTTTTCATTTGTATGCTTCACATTCAAACCACAGAGGTGTACACAAGTGCATACTGGCTTGGAGCTCAGTCATAAACTAATATAACCTTTTACTAACCTTGTGACCTATTTTTTGACCGCAGATGACCCAATATTGAACTTGACCTAGATTTTGCAAAGATGATCATTGTAACAGTTTCATAAAGATTAGGTCAAAATTGTGCCCTCTAGTGACTATGCAAGGTTTTTCTATGATTTGACCTAGTGACGTAGTTTTTTACCCAAGATGGCCCAATATCAAACTTGACCAAGATTGTGTTGAGATGATAATTGTGATAAAGTCTCATAATGATTAAGCCAAAACTGACTTCTAGTGTCTAATCAAGCAAATTTAGGACTGACAACGGATGGATGAAGGACAGCAGGGGGACTGACAATGAGTGATCACAAAAGCTCACTCTGTCACTTTGTGACAGGTGAGCTGAAAATACAAGTGTAGTACATTAAAGATCAATTATGGTATCCTAGAGTTTTATTAATTACCTAGTTAAAAATTGTCAAAACCCAAACAGGGGGAGGGGGAATCCTGTTACGTTTTAGAAGGTATGTATACCACATTAAATGTACAACAGTGATTTCCCAATGATATTTCATAAGGGCCCAAATAGTAAAAGTGTATTTTTATAATAAATCGCCCAAATTGTAGTGGTTCTGGTAAAAGGAAAGGCCTCTGTCTGCCCTTCTGTCTGTCATTTCAGTCTAGAACATCTTTTGCACCCTTCACCAATTTCGATGAAACTTATTATACTAATTGTGTATTAAATGAACTCATGTTCTGTGTGGATTCAATGCCCGAGTGTGCCAATTTCATAATTAATAGAGGAGTCTTAACGAAATTTGAAACACATAAAAAGGAACAAGCCGGTTTCAGAGCCGGCTGCAGCACTTTTAAACAGATATTAAACCTCAGAATCATATGTGAAAACTACCTTCAGCACCAGCAAGACCTCTACCATTGATTTTAAAAAAGCATTTGATAGGGTGTGGCATTCAGCTCTATGGGCAACTATGGGGTCTTACAACATTAATCCCTACCTTATAAAGATGATTCAAAACCTATATGACAAAGCTACATATGCAGTTTTCCACAGTGGGGCCATTTGAGACTGGTTCAAGACAACAGTTGGAGTGAGACAAGGTTGTCTTCTTTCACCAATATTGTTTAATATATTTCTGGAGAGAATAATGACCAATGCCCTAGAAGATCATTAAGGCACAATGATTATTGGAGGCAGAGTAGTGACCAGGTTACGCATTCCTGACCACGTTGATGGCCTGGCAGGAAGTGGGAACAAACTGACGTCATTGATGGCCTGACAGGAAGTGAGAGCAAACTGACGTCATTGATGGACTGGCAGGAAGTGAGAACAAACTGACTTCATTGATGGCCTCACAGGAAGTGAGAGCGAACTGACGTCATTGATGGCCTGACAGGAAGTGAGAACAAACTGATGTCATTGATGGCCTGACAGGAAGTGAGAACAAACTGACGTCATTGATGGCCTAACAGGATGAAACAGTAAATATTGGAGGCAGAGTAGTGACCAACTTACGCTTTGCTGACGACATTGATGGCCTGACAGGAAGTGGGAACGAACTGACGTCATTGATGGCCTGGCAGGAAGTGAGAGCGAACTGACGTCATTGATGGCCTGACAGGAAGTGAGAGCGAACTGACGTCATTGATGGCCTGACAGGAAGTGAGAGCGAACTGACGTCATTGATGGCCTGGCAGAAAGTGAGAGCGAACTGATGTCATTGATGGCCTGACAGGAAGTGAGAGCGAACTGACGTCATTGATGGCCTGACAGGAAGTGAGAGCGAACTGACGTCATTGATGGCCTGGCAGAAAGTGAGAGCGAACTGATGTCATTGATGGCCTGACAGGAAGTGAGAGCGAACTGACGTCATTGATGGCCTGACAGGAAGTGAGAGCGAACTGACGTCATTGATGGCCTGACAGGAAGTGAGAGCGAACTGACGTCATTGATGGCCTGGCAGAAAGTGAGAGCGAACTGATGTCATTGATGGCCTGGCAGGTCATTGATGGCCTGACAGGAAGTGAGAGCGAACTGACGTCATTGATGGCCTGACAGGAAGTGAGAGCGAACTGACGTCATTGATGGCCTGACAGGAAGTGAGAGCGAACTGACGTCATTGATGGCCTGGCAGAAAGTGAGAGCGAACTGACGTCATTGATGGCCTGGCAGGTCATTGATGGCCTGGCAGGAAGTGAGAGCGAACTGACGTCATTGATGGCCTGGCAGAAAGTGAGAGCGAACTGACGTCATTGACGGCCTGACAGGATGAAACTTATTATACTAATTGTGTATTAAATGGACTCATGTTCTGTGTGGATTCAATGATATATTGTTGCCCGAGTGTGCCATATTTCATAATTAATAGAAAAGTCTTAACGAAATTTGAAACATATAAAAAGGAACAAGCCGGTTTCAGAGCCGGCTGCAGCACTTTTGAACAGATATTCAACCTCAGAATCATATGTGAAAAGTACCTTCAGCACCAGCAAGACCTCTACCATTGATTTTTAAAAAGCATTTGATAGGGTGTGGCATTCAGCTCTATGGGCAACTATGGGGTCTTACAACATTAATCCCTACCTTATAAAGACAATTAAAAACCTATAATTATGACAAAGCTACAAGTGCAGTTTTCCACAGAGGGACCATTGGAGATTGGTTCAAGACAACAGTTGGAGTGAGACAAGGTTGTCTTCTTTCGCCCATATTGTACAATATATTTCTGGACAGAATAATGACCAAAGCCCTAGAAGATCATCAAGGCACAGTAAATATTGGAGGCAGAGTAGTAATCAACTTAGGCTTTGCCGACGATATTGATGACCTGGCAGAAAGTGAGAGCAAACTGAAAGAGCTAGCTCAAAAACTTGACAAAGCTTCCTCATCATTCCTTATGGAGATCAGTGCCAAAAAAACGAAACTGATGACTTACAACATCAACGGCATCAGCATAAAAATAAACAGCATCAGCATAAAAATAAACGTTAAAGGACATAATCTGGAAACATATATTTCTGGAGAGAATAATGACCAAACCCCTAGAAGATCATCAAGGCACAGTAAATATTGGAGGCAGAGTAGTGACCAACTTACACTTTGCCGACCACATTGATTGGCCTGACAGGAAGTGAGAGTGAACTGACGTCATTGATGGCCTGACAGGAAGTGAGAGCGAACTGACGTCATTGATGGCCTGGCAGAAAGGGAGAGCGAACTGATGTCATCGATTGCCTGACAGGAAGTGAGAGCGAACTGACGTCATTGATGGCCTGACAGGAAGTGAGAGCTAACTGACGTCATTGACAGCCTGACAGGAAGTGAGAGCGAACTGACGTCATTGATGGCCTGGCAGGAAGTGAGAACAAACTGACGTCATTGATGGCCTGACAGGAAGTGAGAGCGAACTGACGTCATTGATGGACTGGCAGGAAGTGAGAACAAACTGATGTCATTGATGGCCTGACAGGAAGTGAGAACAAACTGACGTCATTGATGGCCTAACAGGATGAAACAGTAAATATTGGAGGCAGAGTAGTGACCAGCTTACGCTTTGCTGACCACATTGATGGCCTGACAGGAAGTGGGAACGAACTGACGTCATTGATGGCCTGACAGGAAGTGAGAGCGAACTGACGTCATTGATGGACTGGCAGGAAGTGAGAACAAACTGATGTCATTGATGGCCTGACAGGAAGTGAGAACAAACTGACGTCATTGATGGCCTAACAGGATGAAACAGTAAATATTGGAGGCAGAGTAGTGACCAGCTTACGCTTTGCTGACCACATTGATGGCCTGACAGGAAGTGGGAACGAACTGACGTCATTGATGGCCTGGCAGGAAGTGAGAGCGAACTGACGTCATTGATGGCCTGACAGGAAGTGAGAGCTAACTGACGTCATTGACAGCCTGACAGGAAGTGAGAGCGAACTGATGTCATTGACAGCCTGACAGGAAGTGAGAGCGAACTGACGTCATTGATGGCCTGGCAGGAAGTGAGAACAAACTGACGTCATTGATGGCCTGACAGGAAGTGAGAGCGAACTGACGTCATTGATGGACTGGCAGGAAGTGAGAACAAACTGATGTCATTGATGGCCTGACAGGAAGTGAGAACAAACTGACGTCATTGATGGCCTAACAGGATGAAACAGTAAATATTGGAGGCAGAGTAGTGACCAGCTTACGCTTTGCTGACCACATTGATGGCCTGACAGGAAGTGGGAACGAACTGACGTCATTGATGGCCTGGCAGGAAGTGAGAGCGAACTGACGTCATTGATGGCCTGACAGCAAGTGAGAGCGAACTGACGTCATTGATGGCCTGACAGCAAGTGAGAGCGAACTGACGTCATTGATGGCCTGGCAGAAAGTGAGAGCGAACTGATGTCATTGATGGCCTGGCAGGTCATTGATGGCCTGACAGGAAGTGAGAACAAACTGACGTCATTGATGGCCTTGCAGAAAGTGAGAGCGAACTGACGTCATTGATGGCCTGACAGGAAGTGAGAGCAAACTGACATCATTGATGGCCTGACAGGAAGTGAGAGCAAACTCACTGACATCATTGATGGCCTGACAGGAAGTGAGAGCAAACTCACTGACATCATTGATGGCCTGGCAAGAAGTGAGAACAAACTGACGTCATTGATGGCCTGACAGGATGAAACTTATTATACTAATTGTGTATTAAATGGACTCATGTTCTGTGTGGATTCAATGATATATTGTTGCCCGAGTGTGCCATATTTCATAATTAATAGAGGAATCTTAACGAAATTTGAAACATATAAAAAGGAACAAGCCGGTTTCAGAGCCGGCCGCAGCACTTTTGAACAGATATTCAACCTCGGAATCATATGTGAAAATTACCTTCAGCACCAGCAAGACCTCTACCATTGATTTTAAAAAAGCATTTGATAGGGTGTGGCATTCAGCTCTATGGGCAACTATGGGGTCTTACAACATTAATCCCTACCTTATAAAGACAATTCAAAACCTATATGACAAAGTTACAAGTGCAGTTTTCCACAGTGGGACCATTGGAGACTGGTTCAAGACAACAGTTGGAGTGAGACAAGGTTGTCTTCTTTCGCCCATATTGTTCAATATATTTCTGGACAGAATAATGACCAAAGCCCTAGAAGATCATCAAGGCACAGTAAATATTGGAGGCAGAGTAGTGACCAACTTACGTTTTGCCGACGACATTGATGGCCTGGCAGGAAGTGAGAGCAAACTGAAAGAGCTAGCTCAAAGACTTAACAAAGCTTCCACATCATTCAGTATGGAGATCATGTGAAACATGGATTTAGAAATAAGAATTCAAGCCCTGGAAATGAGATGTTATCGTAAGATACTCAGGAATAACATACAGAGACAGAATAACAAATGTGGAGGTCAAGAACAGAGTAGAACAAGCAATTGGTCCTTATCAAGAACTGTTAGCAATCGTGTCAGATCAAAGAAAATCAAATGGTGCGATCAGGTGACAAGATCTAGTGGACTTGCTAAGACAATTGTGCAAGTTACAGTGAATGGAAGTAGAAGATGAGGCCAACAAAAGAAAAATTGGGACAACAACGTTACTGAGTGGACAGGCTTATCTCTCAGCTAGTGTCTAAGGAAAGCACAGGAACTTTTGCTGACCAACCTTCATGTAAAGTTTGAAGGTCCTAGGTCAAAGCGTTCTTCAGAAATGGTAAAGGTCACAGTGACCTTGAACTTTGTTGATTATTGTAAAAAGAGTGACACTCAGAAAAAGATCTTGTTTTAATATCAGCCCTGATGTCATAAGGTTTTGACATACTCTGCCAATTCAAGGAGTTTCATCATAATGTCACATTCCTAATTAAAGTTATTGAGTAGACAGATATATTGGTCTAGTAAAGATGGTAGATAGAGATATATTGTTTGTCCTCACCCCTCTGTAGAGAAATTCACAGGTGGACGGGGGGAGGAGAGTGATTTGACCTAGTGACCTAGTACTTGAGCCCAGATGACCCAATATCAAACTTGACCTAGATTGTGTTGATATGACCATTGTGACCAAGTTTCATAATGATTAGGTCAAAATTGGGACCTCTAGTGACTACACAAGGTTTTTCTATGATTTGACCTTGTGACTTAGTTTTTGACCCTGGATGACCCAATATTGAACTTGACCTAGATTTTGTTGAGCTATTCATTGTGACCAAGTTTCATAAAGATTAGATCAAAATTTTGACCTGTAGTGACTACACAAGGTTTTTCAATTATTTGACCTTGTGACCTAGTTTTTGACCCCGGATGACCCAATATTAAACATGACCTAGATTTTGTTGTGATGATCATTGTGACCAAGTTTCCGAAAGATTCGGAGAAAATTGTGACCTCTAGTGACCTACACAAGGTTTTTCTATCATTTGACCTTGTGACCTAGTATTTGACCCCAGATGACCCAATATCGAACTTGACCTAGATTGTGTTGATATGATCATTGTAACCAAGTTTCATAATGATTAGGCCAAAATTGTGACCTCTAGTGTCTACACAAGTAAATTGGTGATGGACTGATGGATGACGGACTAAGAGTGATCACAACAAGACTGCGTTCAATAAACGCTTATGCCCCCATGGAAGCCCAGTCCATAAACAAGAATAAAGTATATAGTTATATTGGATATCTTCCAAGGGGCATAACTGTGTGAATAATCGGTGAACTGGAAAGTGCCGACGATATGCGCATCTCCACTTGGTATTGAAGCTGTCCATGAAGTTGTTAAAATCTGAGCAGTGGTTCTTGAGAAATAGCCCGGACAAGAATTTAGTATATAGTTATAGTGCGATCTTCCAAGGGGCATAACTGTGAATAATCACCAAACCGGAAAGTGCCGACGATATGCGCATCTCCAATTGGTAGTGAAGCTATCCATGAAGTTTTGTTAAAATCTGAGCAGTGGTTCTTGAGAAATAGCCCGGACAAGAATTTAGTATACAGTTATAGTGCGATCTTCCAAGGGGCATAACTGTGTAAATAATCAGCAAACCGGAAAGTGCCGACGATATGCGCATCTCCACTTGGAAGTGAAGCTATCCATGACGTTTTGTTAAAATCTGAGCAGTGGTTCTTGAGAAATAGCCCGGACAAGAATCGGACGGACGAACGGACGGACAAGTGAATCTATCTATCTTCCTGAAAGCCAAACCCCTGCTGGGGACTTAGGCTTGACATGCGTCAAAACTGACAAAGAATATTATTAAGGATAAGAAATTAAAAGTATAAAAGATTTGAGAAAGAAGAAAGGTTAAGAATAGGTTAAAAACAGGGGAGGTATTATTTAGGGAATCACTATATGCCTCCCGATCTATCAATACGGGGGCATAAAAACTCACTCTGTCACTTTGTGACAGGTGAGCTAAAAACCTGTAGAATAGAATATAGCATGTTGAACAGGAAAATACTGAGCCAAAATATACACAAAGCAAATAAACTATCTACTGATATTAATGAGAAATTTTATTTACAGAATGAGGTGCAGGAAGATTATTCCAAGGTTCTCAGTATTTAAAAATTATCTTTCATGTAAATTAAAAATTGAGGCTGAAATTGCACTAAATAATAACACATATGAGTCCTATTGTCACAAATGGAACACATTTTCAATTACATAATCGTAAACTGTCATTATGGTATAGTAAATTAACATTAATGCAAAGATAAACAAAAAAAGAAATAAATAAAAAAAACTGTTTCCTATTTTTGATTATCTTAGTTATGAATATGAGTATGTGTTATTTTGTTCTGTCTGTAAATGTATTGTTTTAATGATAATAGTTAAATGTAAGTATTTGTATAGAACGTAACTATGTATGATTGTCTGGAATGCATGAGAGTGTGAAAGAGAACGAGAGTGTGAGAAAGAAAACCTTAAAATCACTTTGAGTACATTTTTGTCAAAATTGTTATATATAATTATGCATGAATGTATTTAAAGTAAAAAAGAATGAGAGAAAACAGGAAAATACAACTCTGTCGATAGTGATTTTTGTACCAGTGTTTTTGTACAAGTTGTTTCCCTATACACCAGAAAAATCAATAAACATCTCCAGTGATCAGTATCAGTGTAGCAATACCATGTGACTAATTACTACAGTCCAAAGAAGAAAATTGTAAACAAAACCTCCACTTCGCGAAGGAAAATGGGCGTAAGTATTTTATTTCTTCACCAATTTCTATGAAATATAGACCACGCTAAGGGAAAAAATATAAGGTTTCCGCCATATATAATATATTTCTCCGTAGTTTGTCCATTTTGTCAATTACCCTGAGAAACCTTGGAATTTTTTTGTGTGAGAACGGACTACAGTATCAAGCCTTTTCATTTTTCTGGTATTATCTACCCAGTGTGTGATTGAAGAGTAATTTTTACTTCTTCCGGGAACACCTGAAGCCATTTCGCAACCAATAAAATATCTATTGTAACAATGCATGGCACTCATATGAAATTTTCGTTTAATTTGCAATTATGGCTACAGTTCCAAGAAAAAATATTCAGACTACAGTTTAAAGTGGTTTTCAGAATTTACCATAATACCAAGCAACATGTCACCCCAAATGCTATTTTTGTCATTTATTTGGTCAGGTTTTATTTTTTAGGACAGATTTTACAACATTTAAAAACATAACACGCACATGGGTAACAGAAGTTTAAAATATATACATGTAGTAATTGATAATAAGCTTGCGTACGGGTAATTTTGAGAAATTTCCATACGTGCATTTAATGTTTGATCTAAATTATAATACTTCGCGAACGAAAACGAAAGTAAAAGTGGATGTCGATTTCACACGATGAGAAGGTTTTAATCATTATTTTGTAAATATTTAAGCTGTGTGAAGTTGGCTCGACATACGACATTCAAAAAATCGAATGTCGTGCAGCTCGACATACGACATTGGACGACATTAAAAAAATCGTCAAAAATTGAATGTCGTCCAGTTCGACATTGGACGACATTAAAAAAATTATCAAAAATCGAACGTCATCCAGCTCAACATACGACATTGGACGACATTCAAAAAATCATCAAAAATCATGTTGCATGTCGAGCTGGACGACATTTGATTTTTGATGATTTTTTAATGTTGTCCAATGTCGTATGTCGAGCTGGACGACATTCGATTTCTGTTAATTTTAATGCACCAAAAAGTACCACTATTGACGGACAATGCAGAAAAACGCATGTATATACATGTACTTTCCTTTTATTTCAGCTCAAGTATGCACTTCCCAGGACTCTGATCCGATTTAAACTTATGTCTTCCATGTTTTTAACCTATGTTGGAACTCTCGCAAGCAAACACCAAATAACAATCGATTGAAGGAAAACATTGCATTGTGTACGGGATCTAGCCAATATGAAATGTTCAATGAACAGGATCTGGTTTTCTGTTGTTACAAGGGTAGCAGTCCTGTTCTGGTGTTGGATTCCTTATTGTGACTCTGTAGTACATGGTTTGAATCTAAAACGAGAGGGCCCAAAGAGCCCTAGGTCGCTCACCTGTCATAGCAGTACATCCAAGCCCTATGATTTGACTTGTGACCAAGTTCTTAGCCCCATATGACCCAATATCGCACTTGAACTAGATTTTGTTGAGATGATCATTGTGATCAAGTTTCATAAGGATTAGGTTAAAATGGTGACCTCAAGTGACTTTACACAAGGGTCTTCTATGATTTGACCTATTGACCTAGTTTTTGATCCAAATGATCCAATCATTACTTGACTTTGATTTTATTAAGATGATTATTGCGACAAAGTTTCAAAATGACTAGGTCAAAATTGTGATCTCAAGTGACTAAACAAGGTTTTTCTATGATTTGACATTGTGACCTAGTTTTTGATCCCGAATGACCCAATATATATCTTGAAATAGATGCTGTTAAGAAGATCATTGTGACCAGGTTTCATAAAGATTAGGTCAACATTGTGACCTCTAGTGATATACACAAGGTTTTTCTATGATTTGACCTTGTGACCTAGTTTTTGACCCCGGATGACCCCATTATCGAACTTGACCTAGGTTTTGTTAAATGATCATTGTGACCACCTTGCATATAGATTATGTCAAAATTGTGATCTCTAGTGACTACACTAGTTCTATGATTTGACCTTGCGACCTATGTTTTGGATTCCAAAGGACCCAATATTGAACTTGGCCTAGATTTTGTTGAGATGATCAATGTGACCAGGTTTCATAAAAGTTAGGCCAAAATTGTGACTTCTGGTGTCTACGCAAGCATATTGTTGACGGATGGACAACGTGCGATGAACGGACGACGGACGAAGAGTGATCACAAAGCTCACTCGGTCACTCACGTGATTTAATTACGTAGTATTGCCTTCGTACCCAAAATATTTTTATTGCTAAATTGTTTAATGCTATTTTATTTGGTACGAAATCATTGGGGACGTATAAGCTATTTTACCATCAGTCTACGCGAGCTTAAATTGCACGCCAAAACAAATTATGCACACCTTTTTTATTCCTTTAATTATCCTTACAATTAAATATTTTGAACTTATTATCAAGATCTTAATATTGGCCGTTAAACATTCGTGCGAAATCACTATCTTCGCCGTTGAATATGTACAGCTTATTGTGCATTTTTTTGGCAACTGATGTTAATTGAATAATAAATAACAGTGTAAATAGCGTAAGATTCCCGCTCAGTTTTAGCCGTGCTAACAAGTAATTTTACATTTTCAGAATTTCTTATTAGTCCCGACCCAGCCTAAGTTAGTTTTTTGATTCATTTAAAGTCGTTTGATTTTTCAGTTACCTATATTTCCCTACCACGATAATGCTATCTGCAATTTTTAAAACGTTCAAAGCATATCGGAAATTGTTTGCTTATAATAATATTTTTTATATCTTTGGTTTTTGTAAACACGTCAGCTGGCTTACATAAAGTAATTCTGAAGTTGAACTTTGAATTGCAAGTTTTTATTAGTGAATCAGATTCAACCAATAATTTGTATATGAACATATTAAAAACTACCCGTCACAATTGGGCAATATGGTCAGATTAGTCTGATCCTGCAGCAAATGAACCATTAGCGTATCCATGACCTTGATATGTAGGCAATAATAAATCATGAAAACACAAGACTTTCAAGCACAAACAAACCGACCTGACGCTCAACAACGATGCATTATTATAAATATGTTATATCCGCTGTACGGTGTCTACCAGTGGTGAAATCGGTGGCACCGCCCAATATATAATTTAGATCAAACATCAAATGCACGTATTGAAATTACTCAAAATTACCTGTACGCAAAATTATTATCAATTACTAGATCTACCTGCATATTTTGTAAACTACTATTACCCATGTGCGTGTTTGTGTTCTTAAATTTGGTATAATATGTTGTTACAAGTAACACCTGACCAAATATAGAACATTGTAGTGCGTGTAATGTTGACAAAAATAGTATCAGAGGCGACTTGTTGCTTGATATTATGGTAAATTCTGAAAAATAGCTTTAAAATGTAGTCTGAATATTTTTTCTTGGAACTGTAGCCATAATTGCAAATTAAAAGAAAATGTCATATTAGTGCCATGCATTGTTATAATATGTATTTTATTTGTTGCGAAATTGCCTACGGTGTTCCCGGGAGGTGTAAACATGACTCTTCAATCACGAATGGAGTAGATAATACCAGGAAAACGAAAAGGCTTGATACTGTAGTCCGCTCTCACACAAAATTTTTCCAAGGTTTCTCAGGGTAATTGAAAAAACGGTCAAACTACGGAGAAATATACTATATATGGCGGAAACCTTATATTTTTTCCCTTAGCACGGTCTATATTTCATAGAAATTGGTGAAAAAAAATACTTGCGCCCATTTTCCTTCGCGAAGTGGACGTTTTGTTTACAATTTTCTTCTTTGAACTGTAGTATTTAGTCACATAGTATCGCTATACTGAGTATACTGTATGTAAATTAATAGAATGTATGGCCCTATTGTTTAACTAGATCGATAGACAGTGACCAGACAGGATTAGACTAATAATTTAGGGGCAATAAAACAATTAAGGGATTACCCTATTGCAGCTTTTTATTTCCTGGTCACAAATATAAATCCTGTACTGACTAAACTTTATGAGTGTAAAAAGTAGAAACACATACAAACTTTCATTGAAAGAGTATGAATGTATTATTAATGTTTTTTATACATTGTGTAAATAAAAAGGCTATACATAGAGAACAAGAGGGCCCAAAGGGCCCTAGGTCGCTCACCTGTCAAACTTGACCTAGATTTTGTTGAGATGATCATTGTGACCAAGTTTCATACAGATTAGGCTAATATTGTGACCTCTAAAGACTACAAAAGGTTTTTATATGATTTCACCTAATGACCTAGTTTTTGATCTGGATGACCCAATATCAAACTTGACCTATATTTTGTTGTGATGATCGTTGTGACTTAGTTTCGTAAAGATCAGGCCAAAACTGTGACCTCTAGTGACTACACAAGGTTTTTCTATTATTTTCCCTTGTGACCTAGTTTTTGACCACAGATGACCCAATATCGAACTCTACCTAGATTTCGTTGAAATGATCATTGTGACCGAGTTTCATAAAGATTAAGACCAAAATTGTGACCTCTAGTGACTACACAAGGTTTTTCTATGATTTGACCTTGTGACCTAGTTTTTGACCCCGGGTGACCCAATATCGAACTAGACCTAGATTTTGTTGAGATGATCATTGTGACCAAGTTTCATAAAGATTAAGTCAAAATTGTGACCTCTAGTGACTACACAAGGTTTTTCTATGATTTGACCTTGTGACCTAGTTTTTGACCCTTGATGACCCAATATCGAACTTGACCTAGATTTTGTTGTGATGATCATTGTGACCAAGTGTCATAAAGATTAAGTCAAAATTGTGACCTCTAGTGACTACACAAGGTTTTTCTATGATTTGACCTTGTGACCTAGTTTTTGACCCCGGATGACCCAATATCGAACTTGACTTAGATTTTGTTGGGATGATCATTGTGACCAAGTTTCATAAAGATTGAGTCATAATTGTGACCTCTAGTGACTACACAAGGTTTTTCTATGATTTGACCTAGTGACCTAGTTTTTGACCCCAGATGACCCAATATCGAACTTGGCCTAGATTTTGTTGAGACGATCATTGTGACCAAGTTTCATGAAGATTAGGTTAAAATTGTGACCTCTAGTGTCTACACAAGCCAATTGTTGACGGACGGACGACGGACGGACGACGGACGACGGACGGACGACGGACGAAGAGTGATCACAAAAGCTCACTCTGTCACTTTGTGACAGGTGAGCTAAAAACTAACGTCTCGCACATATGGGAAAATATATGAATTTTGAAAACAGCGATGGTAACGTTATAATACCTTTTAATAAAACCATTTGTTTAAACATAACAGTGCATGAAGGCCATTTTAATAAAAGTTTGTATGTGTTATTGTTTATTTTCTAACAGATATAATATACTCTTATTAATATACTCATCAGGCCCGGGTCCAGAAATTTTCGATGTCATGGTAGGGTGGGAGCTGGAGGGGTGACGATATTTAAAATAAACTTTTTCAATTCCCAAAAATTTACAAAATTAATTTTAATCAGATGTCAAATTATTAAACTTCACTGTTCACAACATAAAAGACAACATACAATTTTTATGCAATTATTTCAACAAATGTTTACCCGTTGAAGATTTATTCAAATAAGAACTTTAAATTTTAGAGTTAGACGTTAAATTATTAAAATTATAGGCAGGTTCAGATCGATTTCTGAAGTAATTTTTTAAATATAAATTATGAAATTTCCTGCACCCTAACGTTTTAAAAGATACTAAAATTCATTGATAAGACACATGAACTTTAAAAATGCGCCCTTTGCGAAAGTGTTTGTCAATTTTTAATTAAAAATGTTTTTAAAATGTTTAAAAATACCACATGTTATTATTAAAGTTGCATTGTTACATAGTCAGTAATCTTACAACCAGAAAATTTGTAAATGTAATTTAAGTTTTATCATGTCACTATTTTTAAGTCAATCAGTTCACATGCTATATTATCATTAATCTATGATATCAAACACCAGTGATCAACTAAATGATTATCATTCAGGCGTATTAAAATCATTTGAGAAAGCGTCCTACTGATTCAGATAGGTGAAATAAGGGCCTGGATACACACAACAGGGGGCCCATTTTATGACACTTGCTTCCCCTATATGGAGACTGTTAATCACAAAATATCGATACATAGCCAGATCGATTGTTAATATTTGTGCACTCAAAACCTGTTGAAAACATGCGTTTTAAAAGAAGAAATGTTTAAATAAAGATTTGATTTGAAACTTTGTTCTAAGGGACTGTAAAATCTAAAAGGATTTATTTTCCTTTTTTCAAAAATACTACACAATACGAAACCCGAAAACAACCCACATATAATAAACATCTCATTTGATAGTTGCTACACATAGTGATCTTCTCGACCTTTATCGATTGGAGAAAAACGGAAATAGCCAATGTTTCATGATATACATTATACTTAATGATATGAAAAGGCGTACTAGAACGTGAATTTCTTCATTTTCGAACTAAATTGGAAGCAATTTCTACATTTGCAAATTTCTTAAAAAATATATTGTGATAATGCTAAGACTTTATAGAATACTTCATGAGGTTATAAAAAAAATGTTATTTAAGTAAGAAGCAACTTTATAGCCTGTCAAAAACGCGGTTATGAGTATTTTGACAGTTTTCATGTAGAGTTATCTAGGAATGGTAGTCACTAACTTCAAACGAAAATGGAAGCAAAGAGTTTTAACGTACCACATTAATAAAAATTATATTGAAATAAAGTGCAAAGAATGAAGATTACTTCACGAGGTTATAAAATTTTGTCATCTAATGTTATAAACAAGTTATTAGTGTTAAACCATACGGCTCCTATATAAATCTATAGTAAATCAATGTACTGTTAAACGTTATCGATTAGACGTTTTCAAGGGAAGCTACTTTGCCAATAACACCCGATAAGTTACAGAAATGTTCCGTATGTTTATTTTCCAAATTCTGGACACTCTCGGGTATACAATTTTGATATTTATATAAAAGGCAATCCAAAGTTTAAAAAAAAACTATTCAAAGTAAAAGAGAAAACATATAAACAAACATGTAAATAATACTGATCAGAAAATAACAAAACATCAAAGTACTAATGTACTAATGTACTGTTACTTGGGGGATAACGCAAATCTTAGTAATCTATTAAAAATTACCTTAAATGGTATTGGATTAATAAGTGTGAATATTGTGAAAAAATTTCAGAAATATCGCGGATAGCTGACTCATTTAATTTCATCTAACAAACCTATTTAGGCAATCCGTCCATAAAAACTCAATGAACTAGTTTCAACTATAAAGGTGGGCTGAAATACCTAGTTTAAGCTGAGAAAACGTATTAAAAATACTAAGAATAACAGTAAATAGTTATATCATGCATCTGCATAAATAATGTTTGACGACAGTAAACAAAAAGAATATAAGTAATTGGATAGGGGATAAATTGTCGCAAAAAACCAACTTAAAACTACACTAAGTCAAAATTTCATAACTCGGGTACGAATAGCGCGAACAATTCATTAAGGGGACGAAACAATATGGTCTCGAATCTCGGCGCGAAATGTGTAAACAACACCGCTTGGAAAAGGGTCGTTCTAACGATAGACGCAAAATATTTAGCCGAAGATCTGAGGTAAATTTAATAGATGAAACGTCGATCAATACTATTTATCAATGCAAAATATTGTAAATAGTTAAAAATAGATATATTATAACAGGAGTTTGTTGCTAAACTGTAATATGAACGTTATGAAACCAAACAGTCTAAATTTCGTCTGCTTAACCTGGTACTGTAACAGCAACATTTTTATCAATCCTCATTTTACAGCGTGAAGGAATTTATTCGCACAAAAACATTAACTCACAGAAGAAACATTCCAAAAATTTTCGCAATACAAAGAAATAAAAAGTAATTCAATTGCTATGGACAAATGTTCTTAAAAATGCTTGAAAATTATGATATTGGTTAGATTGGCTGGAACTCGTTTTTTTGCTCGGATGAATTGGTCGTGGAGAAATTACATGAGTAAAATCGTAGTGATTTCTTAAGTTGGTATGTAACAACTTGGGGGAAATCCCCCAAGTAAAAATAAAATAATAAAATAAAAGCCCCGCGAGTCGCATGTGTCGCCTGACGACATGCACATTTGTCATGGAAAACTATCCTGCCTTGGGCTACATATCCGACTCACAAGAGTTCTTTTATCATCTGAACTAATAACAAATAATGCTCTGGACAAAACAAGGTAGAGTTATGATTCTTGCGCACTGCACTTCATGTCACAGCAAGAAACATGCATACCAATTTTGGAGTCATTCATACTTATGGTTACAAAGTTATGCCACGGACAAGAAATGCTTATAAAATCAATCAAAGGGAAATAATTCAAAAATGGCATTAGGTAGAGTTATGGTTCTTATGTACTGCACTTGGAAAGTTTGTAATAAAAATGCATACCAAGTTTCAAGTCAATCAACCTAAAGTTATCCTCCGGACAAGAAATGCTCTAATTAAATCAAACGGAAATAATTCAAAAACAATGCAAGGCAGAGTTAAGGTTCTTGCACACTGCACTTTGGCTTATTGCAAGAAACATGCATACAAAATCTTGGGTGATTTGAACTCTAGGTGACCAAGTTATGCTCCAGACAAGAAATGCTCTAATTAAATCAATCAAAGGGAGATAATTAAAAAATGATGCATGGTAGAGTTATGGTTCTTGCGCACTGCACTTCGGCTGATTGCAAGAAACATGCATACCAAATCTTGAGTCATTTGAACTTAAAGTGACAAAGTTATGCTCTGGACAAGAACTGCTCTAATAAAATCAATCAAAGGGAAATAATTAAAAAAACGATGCAAGGTAGAGTTATGGTTCTTGCACACTACACTTAGGCTTATTGCAAGAAACATGCATACCAAATCTTGAATCATTTGAACTTAAGGTGACAAAGTTATGCTCCGGACAAGCAATTTATGCCGCCGCTGCCAAAGTAACACCTATATGTTGCCTTTTCAGGTGACAACAATAGTGCTTTCATTGACTAGAGCACAAAGTTATTGGAATATCTAGCACATAATTACAAGTGTAATATAAAAAATAATTCAAACAAGATCAAATAACAGCACGGTAGTATGATATACATATTATAAGAAATTATTTATCAAGTATATTGATCTTCTAAGCATATATTGATGTATAAATTTTCCTGTCATGTTTATTGTTCCAACATTTTCGCTAGACATTACATATTGAGACTTCTCTGAATCTGTAAGGTTCTTAAAGGCATTAACAATATGTGATATGTTTGACAGGTATAACAGTCTTTCTAATTTACAAAGAGAACATTTTAAAAGAAAGTGTTCCTAATTTTCAGTGTCATTTAAAGTGCAGCATTTACGAGGGTGGCACCCCCTCCCCCCATGAATCCCGAATACTTCTTATTTTTTCAGCGAGTCCCGAATACCACCTTATTTTTTGGCTGAATGCCGAATTATTTTAGCCAGTTTTGAAACACAAAAAGCTTTTTAAAAAACACCTATCACAGTCCACAACTCGCTAACTTAGACGAAGAATGTCGTAAGTGCAAAAATGCTATTTTGACAAAAGAAAAACTGTCTGAAAACTACTCTTAACTATTGGAAAAACAAGTCTTTTCCATTTCAGTATGTTTAATATGACCTGTTCCGATTTTATAGGATTGATTAGGTGTTAGGATGTAGAAAATATTGACATGCACACACCTTTTCATTGAAAATAACAATGTATCCATCCGAGGACAGGTTTTGTGATATAATCATCCAAAACATCCATAAATCTACTAATTGACTTAAGGCTTATCTAAATTATAGTATCATACAAATTAAAAGCATGTTTCTAATAAATCTAAATTATAGTATCATACAAATTAAAAGCATGTTTCTAATACAAGAACCAATGTAGCAAGGGCGTTGTATGAAATCGTGATTGTCATAATTATGAGCAGTATACTACGTAAACTTGTTCTCAATTTGATAATATTCACTGATAAAGTAATTGTGCAAGCGAATCGAGCCTGAAAATTGCTTATCAAAGAGAAAATTGCTTATCAGAGAGGTATGCTACACAAACTCGTTCGCTACTTGATAATACTTACTAATAAAGAGTTAGCAAGCAAGCCAGAAAAAATACATTGTTCATCTGAGCGGCATCATGATAGTAACTAGGAGTTTTCAAGTAAGTGGGAAATTGAGTCTTGAAGAGGTAACTTTCCGAGACGATTAGAGAAGGGAGTGTGCCCCTTCTTCTCCAGTGGTTAGGGTTTATTGCCCTGATGTTTTTCTAGGGGAAATGCATTGCTTATCTGAGGATCATATCACATGAAACTGTTTAAAACGATTATTGTCTGAGCTATAAAGATTGCGTTTCTATCAGAGCAGCATACCACACACACTTGTTGTCTACTTGACATATTCACTGATGAAAGTTTTTGTGCGAGCGAGGTAAAATGTGTTGATTTTCTGAGCAGCATTTCGCATGTCTTTACTTGATACTATTGGGAAAGTTATTGTGCGAGCGAAGCGAGCTAGAAAAAAATACATTGTTTTTTAGCAATAAAGCCCTACCACACAAATTACAGGTGCATAATTCTATACCATTACAGGTGCCTAATTCTATACCATTACAGGTGCCTAATTCTATACCATTACAGGTGCCTAATTCTTTACCATTACAGGTGCCTAATTCTTTACTATTACAGGTGCCTAATTCTTTACCATTACAGGTGCCTAATTCTTTACCATTACAGGTGCCTAATTCTTTACCATTACAGGTGCCTAATTCTTTACTATTACAGGTGCCTAATTCTTTACTATTACAGGTGCCTAATTCTTTACCATTACAGGTGCCTAATTCTATACCATTACAGGTGCCTAATTCTTTACCATTACAGGTGCCTAATTCTTTACCATTACAGGTGCCTAATTCTTTACCATTACAGGTGCCTAATTCTTTACTATTACAGGTGCCTAATTCTTTACTATTACAGGTGCCTAATTCTTTACCATTACAGGTGCCTAATTCTTTACCATTACAGGTGCCTAATTCTTTACCATTACAGGTGCCTAATTCTTTACCATTACAGGTGCCTAATTCTTTACCATTACAGGTGCCTAATTCTTTACCATTACAGGTGCCTAATTCTTTACCATTACAGGTGCCTAATTCTTTACCATTACAGATGCCTAATTCCATACCATTACAGGTGCCTAATGCTATACCATTACAGGTGCCTAATGCTATACCATTACAGGTGCCTAATGCTATACCATTACAGGTGCCTAATGCTATACCATTACAGGTGCCTAATTCTATACCATTACAGGTGCCTAATGCTATACCATTACAGGTGCCTAATTATATACCATTACAGGTGCCTAATTATATACCATTACAGGTGCCTAATTCTATACCATTACAGGTGCCTAATGCTATACCATTACAGGTGCCTAATGCTATACCATAACAGGTGCCTTCTATATTATTACAGGTGCCTAATTCTATACCATTACAGGTAAAAGCAGAATAATTCGCAAGGGTTTAATTTTCGCTAAATTCGCGACTTTATATTACAATGTACTCGGATTTGATAAAACACTGACTTTTGCCTGATTAACTTACTTTATTTGATTGATATTTACAACAAAAGCTGTCCACGAACAGCGCGCTCTACTATTCGCAGTGCCATAGTAGATAGTATAATCATTATATATACAAAACAAATGCTTCATATCAGCAGCATTACCCTCTGCTGTGTAGAGGTTGGGGCTTCAGAGTCGAAAGAGTGACATGATATTGACAAAATGCAGGACAGTTACCTACTCATGAATAGGTCCTCTGGGTCATGAAGGTGAATAAATCAGCATTTCTAGTCAAAAAGGGGGCATTATTACAACAAAATGCTAAATAGTTATCTACTCTGGTGTAGGGGTTGGAGTCATGATGGTGAACAAGTATGATAAGTATCAAAGCAAAATATCAATGCACTTTGTAGATATAAGAGGTTAAAAAACTTGTACCTTAACTTTAACATTTGCATTTCCAAGTTCAAAAGGGTGCATAATTTCAACAAAATGCTTGATTGAGTTACCTACCCCTGTGTAGGAGTTGGGGTCATGATAGTGAACAAGTATCAAAGCAATATCGCAATGCACTTTGAAGATATTAGAGGTTAAAAAACATGTACCTAAACTTAAACATTTGCACTAAGTACAAAAAGGGGACATAATTTCAACTATGCCTGATAGAGTTACCTACTCCTGACTATGGGTTGGGGTCATAATGACGAACAATTACATAAAGTATGAAAGCAATATCTCAAAGGACTTTGAAAATATAAGACTTTCAAAAACCTGAACCTAGAGATGATCGAAATAGGTCTATATGCCCCAATAGCAGCCCAATAGTCAGAAATGTTGAAGGTCAGAGTGACCTTGATCTTAGACCTACTGACCTCAAAATCAATAGGGGTCATCTACTGTTGCAGACCAACCACCATGTAAAATAGACACAGATAGACACACACACAGACAGACACACACACACACACATATCACACACACCAAACACACCACACACACACCCAACACACACAAACACATACACACAGACACACACAGACAGACACACAGACAGAAACACAGACAGACACACAGACAAACAAAACACAGACAGACACATAGACAGACACACACACACACACACACAGACAGACAGAGACAGAGAGAGAGACACAGAGAGAGAGACACACAGCGAGAGAGAGACACAGAGAGAGAGACAGAGAGAGAGAGAGAGAGACAGAGAAAGAGAGAGACACAGAGAGAGAGAGATATATAGAGAGATAGACAGAGAAAGAGAGAGACAGAGAGAAAGACAGAGAGGAGAGAGAGAGAGATAGAGAGAGACAGAGAAAGACAAAGAGAGAGACAGAGAAAGACAAAGAGAGAGACAGAGAGAGAGAGACAGAGAGAGAGAGAGAGAGACAGAGAGAGAGAGACAGTCAGAGAGACAGAGAGAGACAGAGAGAAACAGAGAGACAGTCAGAGAGACAGTCAGAGAGAGAGAGAGAGATATAGACAGAGATATAGACAGAGATATAGAGAGAGAAAGAGACAGAGACAGAAACACGAGACAGAAACACAGACAGAGACGAGACAGATGGATGGACGGACGGACAGACAAACACACACACAGACAGACACAGGCACAGACAGACAGAGAGATGAGACAGACAGCGAGATGAGACAGACAGCGAGATGAGACAGACAGCGACGAGACAGACAGCGACGAGACAGACAGCGACGAGACAGACAGCGACGAGACAGACAGCGACGAGACAGACAGCGACGAGACAGACAGCGACGAGACAGACAGAGACGAGACAGACAGAGACGAGACAGACAGAGACGAGACAGACAGGCAGACAGAGACAGACAGACAGAGACAGAGACAGACAGAGACAGACAGACAGACAGACAGACAGACAGACAGACAGACAGACAGACAGACAGACAGACGAGACAGACAGACAGACACCAGACGAGACAGACGAGACAGACACCAGACCGAGCAAGACAAGACGGGACGGGACGGACGGACGGACGGACGGACAGACAGACAGACAGACAGAGGCACAGACAGACAGACACAGACATACACATATACAGACAGACATACACACACAGACACAAACAGACACAGACAGACAGACACAAACAGACACGGAAACAGACAGACAGACAAACATACACGGACACAGACAGACACAAACATACACGGACACAGACAGACACAAACATACACGGACACAGACAGACACAAACATACACAGACAGACAGACACAAACAGACACACACACACACAATGACAGACACACACACACACAGGCACAGATACAGACAGACAGACAGACACAGACAGACATACACAGACACACACAGACATACACAGACACACACAGACATACACAGACACACACAGACACACACACACAGACACACACACACAGACACACACACACAGACACACACAGACACACACAGACACACACAGACACACACAGACACTCACAGACAGACAGACAGACAGACAGACGGACATGTGCAAAGCAATACACCCCCTCATCAAAGATGGGGGGCATAATAACATGGGACTGATTGGTAGCAACGTGCCAAGTACAGAAATGCTGAGATTCATACACATCAAAAATGTAGACAAGTCATAAAATATTGCTACATTCTGAGTTATCTTCTCCTGTGTTGGGGTTGGGGCCATAATGATGAACAAGTATGCAAAGTATCAAAACAATATATCAATGCACTTTGAAGATATTAGAGGTTAAAAAACCTGTACCTAAACTTAAACATTTGCACTTTATGCACTAAGTAAAAGGGGGCATAATTTCAACAAAATGCCTGATAAGAGTTATCTACTCCTGCATATGGGTTGGGGTCATGATGGCGATCTAGTATGCAAAGTATGAAAGCAACATCTCAAAGGACTTTGAAAGAATGAGGTTAAAAAACCTGTAACTAAACTTTAACAAGCATTACGCCAAAGCCAACGCTGACACTCGGGTGACTGCAATAGCTCCCCTTATTCTACAAAGTGTTCCTTTAAGGATCATCCTAACCATCGAAAATGCTGGAAAAACACACACGTGAAAAAAGCTGTTTCAAACAGCATATACCATTTGCTTTTATTATATACTACTCAAACTTTGCTAAGGGCCAAGAAATCGATTTTGCTGTCCGTCTCACGTTAAATGTACAAAACCGATGAAGAAAACGTTGTGCAATTAAGAAAATATCATCTTAACTGCTGCTAAATTTCTTAAGTTGATGTCTTACATTTGATACGCATTGCTAAAATGACGTCGTTTTCCAGGTAACTGATAAGCCCTATTAGCGGGAACCAAAGTGGCTAGATTAAAGTGGAAATTTTTATCCCGTTTTTATTACCATATCGTGTAAGACCCAAAATGCCAAGAAAATGACCACATTCCATTACTACAGAGGCTTGAATGCAGCACGATCATTTTATTGGGGTTGGGCTTATCAGCACTTAGACATTAAATTTTGAAGTAATCTTTCTTGGTTTACAATATTGCAGATGTAGCATTATGTTTCTGAAAATTCTACCAGTCAATCTTATTCAATTTGCAAAATATTCAAATGGAAAATTTCTTGGCCCTTACCAAATTTTGAGTAGTATATATATGATAGAAAACCATTGTAACATATAGTTGCCTAATTCAAATGCTAACACTAAAATTTCAAAATGTCAAACGTGATCATTATTGCATTTTATAACACAAACTCATTGGCAATACTTTATGATAAATCGTCGCAAGGGCATGCCAGGCTTGAAATTAGATGCTGGTGTTTTGTTTACGAGAAAAACACCTTCATGTCGATGTGTAATTTCGACAAGGAAGTTGCCATGTTTTCTCCCTCCTGTCACCGCAGTAAACGTATAGCAACATGTTTTTCAAACATAGTAATCAACATAATCGATTGCCAGATCGATTAATGAACTTTATTGCGTTCATAATATATCAACTTTACAAATGATCATACCATAATAATATAGAAATCCAAGTATTTATTACCGTTGTCATCTCGTTTGTTTACGAATTTCGCGCTGTGTAGCAAATTTATATTCATGCGCCAAAGATGAATTTAGTAGTGCGACAGTTAATCGACGAATCCATTATGATGCTTTGTTCACAATGCGTCGTTTATAACGAAGGATGACATCGAATACAATATATTACTTACGGTTTAATGTAAGTCCCAATGAAACATCAATATCAGCATTTTCCTATCTCAACAAATGCTGCACATGTTAGCGAATTGATAATTTGAGATTTGTTACAAGGCTTCCAGTCAAACTTTATTTTAGCTAAATTACAAAAGCAATATGCGTTTTTAAATAATCCTTATGTTAATTATGTTGGTATAATCATTGCAAACACTGTTTTGTAATTCGATTGTGTTGATCGTTGCTCGATCACCTACAGTTTGTGTAAAATCGGTCATTACATGTAGCTGTCAAAATATTTCAATCCACACGAATAGTCCGTGCAAATGTTTCAACGTGCTCGGTTAGTTTACGTACGGTGTGAGGTTACTGCCATGCTACATTATCGTCTGCAATTAGTTTTTGAGTAATATTATACCATTTTAACTCACCAACTGACCAAATACAGCAGTTTTTCACATATCAAAAGAAACAGGCTAACGGACCGAACAACAATTATCAGGGACCAGTACGACTAAAGATAAATAAGCCATTTCTTTGGTATATAAACAAATAAAACACAGTGGAAAGGAATACCTTACTAAAATATGTTTATTATTGACAGAAATACTAAAGCATTAATTAATTTCCCATAAACCTGTTCTAGTTCTTACGTGGCAACTTAAAACTTGCCCAAATAATCGAGTTTTAAGTCTTATAGACCAGATAAAATCGGATATGGACAAACCAACAACTATCTGGTCTATCAGGTCCACCATACCCTAAACTATTTAGGATTTATTAAAAGTAGGCCTTCACACATACACATGTGGTAGATTGTAATTCATGTTGATGTATTTTATTGTTCAACATTAATGCATTTTGGCAGCTTTTATTTAAAAATAGATGGGCAGGCATGACTTTGATCAAATATTTGACAACTAAAATTTCTAATTTTTCTAACATTTTGTTACCAAATAAATGAGACAGACATTTTGAAAAATGTATACCTTTTATGTAATTAACTTTTATAAATATATTTTTATAACAAGTGAATATAACAAAAACACTCGTTGATATAGATTATTTGAACATTAAGCAACAAAATTATACATGAGACTTATGGGTCATTCTCCAGAAAATGTATTTAATTCACTGAAGAAAAATACACATTTTTGCCTCTTAGAGTGAACCTTAATTACTTAGAGCAGTGTACGTATATTCAATGAAAGTTTTCGATTAGCCAATGAGTTTGTTTGGTATGCTGCTTAGATAAATGCTGACTTTCCAGCACTCACAATAAATTGATCAGTGAATATTACGATGTAATACGGATGAGGGGTATACTGTTAAATAGATAAATTGCATTTTATTTCTTGCTCGCTTCACTCGCACAAACACTATTATTTAATTTTGTCAAGTAGGGAATGAGTATGTGGTGCCTTCTTTACCATTACAGGTGCCTTCTTTACCATTACAGGGGCCTTCTATACCATTACAGGGGCCTAATTCTATATTATTACAGGTGCCTTCTATATTATTACAGGTGCCTAATTCTATACCATTACAGGTAAAAGCAGAATAATTCGCAAGGGTTTAAAATTCGCGACTTTATATTACAATGCACTCGGATTTGATAAAACACTGACTTTTGCCTGATTAACTTACTTTATTTGATTGATATTTACAACAAAAGCTGTCCACGAACAGCGCGCTCTACTATTCACAGTGCCATAGTAGATAGTATAATCATTATATATACAAAACAAATGCTTCATATCAGCAGCATTACCCTCTGCTGTGTAGAGGTTGGGGCTTGAGAGTCGAAAGAGTGACAAGATATTGACAAAATGCAGGACAGTTACCTACTCATGAATAGGTCCTCTGGGTCATGAAGGTGAATAAATCAGCATTTCTAGTCAAAAAGGGGGCATTATTACAACAAAATGCTAAATAGTTATCTACTCTGGTGTAGGGGTTGGAGTCATGATGGTGAACAAGTATGATAAGTATCAAAGCAATATATCAATGCACTTTGTAGATATAAGAAGTTAAAAAACTTGTACCTTAACTTTAACATTTGCATTTCCAAGTTCAAAAGGGTGCATAATTTCAACAAAATGCTTGATTGAGTTACCTACCCCTGTGTAGGAGCTGGGGTCATGATAGTGAACAAGTATCAAAGCAATATCTCAAAGCACTTTGAAGATATTAGAGGTTAAAAAACATGTACCTAAACTTAAACATTTGCACTAAGTACAAAAAGGGGACATAATTTTAACTATGCCTGATAGAGTTACCTACTCCTGACTATGGGTTGGGGTCATAATGACGAACAATTACATAAAGTATGAAAGCAATATCTCAAAGGACTTTGAAAATATAAGACGTTCAAAAACCTGAACCTAGAGATGATCGAAATCGGTCTATATGCCCAAATAGCAGCCCAATAGTCAGAAATGTTGAAGGTCAGAGTGACCTTGATCTTAGACCTACTGACCTCAAAATTAATAAGGGTCATCTGCTGTTGCAGACCAACCACCATGTAAAATAGACACAGATAGACACACACACAGACAGACAGACACACATACACATATCACACACACCAAACACACCACACACACACCCAACACACACAAACACATACACACACACAGACAGACACACAGACAGACACACAGACAGACACACAGACAGACACACAGACAGACACACAGACAAACAAAACACAGACAGACACACAGACAAACAAAACACAGACAGACACATAGACAGACACACACTCTCACAGACAGACAGAGACAGAGAGAGAGACAGAGAGAGACACAGAGAGAGAGAGAGAGAGAGAGACAGAGAGATAGACAGAGAAAGAGAGAGACAGAGAGGAGAGAGAGAGAGATAGAGAGAGAGACAGAGAAAGACAAAGAGAGAGACAGAGAGAGACAGAGAGACAGTCAGAGAGAAACAGAGAGACAGTCAGAGAGACAGTCAGAGAGAGAGAGATATAGACACAGAGAGAGAGATATAGACAGAGAGAGAGACAGAGAGAGAGACAGAGAGAGAGAGAGACAGTCAGAGAGAGAGAGATATAGACAGAGACAGAGAGAGATACAGAGAGAGAGAGAGAGACAGAGAGAGAGACAGAGAGAGAGAGAGAGAGAGAGACAGAGAGACAGAGAGAGAGAGAGACAGAGAGACAGAGAGAGACAGAGAGAGAGAGAGAGAGAGAGAGAGAGAGAGAGAGAGAGAGAGAGAGACAGAGAGAGAGAGAGAGACAGAGAGAGAGACAGAGAGAGAGACAGAGACAGAGACAGAGACAGAAACACGAGACAAAAACACAGACAGAGACGAGACAGATGGATGGACGGACGAATGGACGGACAGACAAACACACACACAGACAGACACAGGCACAGACAGACAGAAAGATGAGACAGACAGAGAGATGAGACAGACAGAGATGAGACAGACAGAGATGAGACAGACAGAGAGATGAGACAGACAGAGATGAGACAGACAGAGACGAGACAGACAGAGACGAGACAGACAGAGAAGAGACAGACAGAGAAGAGACAGACAGAGACGAGACAGACAGACAGACAGACACCAGACGAGACAGACACCAGACCGAGCAAAACAAGACGGGATGGGACGGGACGGACGGACGGACGGACGGACGGACGGACGGACGGACGGACAGACAGACAGACAGACAGACAGACAGACAGACAGAGGCACAGAGGCACAGACAGACAGACACAGACATACACATATACAGACAGACATACACACAGAGACAGACACACAGAGACAGACACACAGACACAAACAGACACAGACAGACACAAACAGACACGGAAACAGACAGACAGACAAACATACATGGACACAGACAGACACAGACAGACATACACAGACACACACAGACATAAACAGACACACACACACAATGACAGACACACACGCACAGAGACACAGACACAGACAGACATACACAGACACACACAGTCATACACAGACACACACAGACATACACAGACACACACAGACACACACAGACACACACAGACACGCACAGACACACACAGACACACACAGACACACACAGACACACACAGACACAGACAGACACAGACAGACCGACATGTGCAAAGCAATATACCCCCTCATCAAAGATGGGGGGCATAATAACATGGGACTGATTGGTAGCAACGTGCCAAGTACAGAAATGCTGAGATTCATACACATCAAAAATGTAGACAAGTCATAAAATATTGCTACATTCTGAGTTATCTTCTCCTGTGTTGGGGTTGGGGCCATAATGATGAACAAGTATGCAAAGTATCAAAACAATATATCAATGCACTTTGAAGATATTAGAGGTTAAAAAACCTGTACCTAAACTTAAACATTTGCACTTTATGCACTAAGTAAAAGGGGGCATAATTTCAACAAAATGCCTGATAAGAGTTATCTACTCCTGCATATGAGTTGGGGTCATGATGGCGATCTAGTATGCAAAGTATGAAAGCAACATCTCAAAGGACTTTGAAAGAATGAGGTTAAAAAACCTGTAACTAAACTTTAACAAGCATTACGCCAAAGCCAACGCTGACACTCGGGTGACTGCAATAGCTCCCCTTATTCTACAAAGTGTTCCTTTAAGGATCATCCTAACCATCGAAAATGCTGGAAAAACACACACGTGAAAAAAGCTGTTTCAAACAGCATATACCATTTGCTTTTATTATATATATATATATGATAGAAAACCATTGTACCATATAGTTGCCTAATTCAAATGCTAACACTAAAATTTCAAAATGTCAAACGTGATCATTATTGCATTTTATAACACAAACTCATTGGCAATACTTTATGATAAATCGTCGCAAGGGCATGCTAGGCTTGAAATTAGATGCTGGTGTTTTGTTTACGAGAAAAACACCTTCATGTCGATGTGTAATTTCGACAAGGAAGTTGCCATGTTTTCTCCCTCCTGTCACCGCAGTAAACGTATAGCAACATGTTTTTCAAACATAGTAATCAACATAATCGATTGCCAGATCGATTAATGAACTTTATTGCGTTCATAATATATCAACTTTACAAATGATCATACCATAATAATATAGAAATCCAAGTATTTATTACCGTTGTCATCTCGTTTGTTTACGAATTTCGCGCTGTGTAGCAAATTGATATTCATGCGCCAAAGATGAATTTAGTAGTGCGACAGTTAATCGACGAATCCATTATGATGCTTTGTTCACAATGCGTCGTTTATAACGAAGGATGACATCGAATACAATATATTACTTACGGTTTAATGTAAGTCCCAATGAAACATCAATATCAGCATTTTCCTATCTCAACACATGCTGCACATGTTAGCGAATTGATAATTTGAGATTTGTTACAAGGCTTCCAGTCAAACTTTATTTTAGCTAAATTACAAAAGCAATATGCGTTTTTAAATAATCCTTATGTTAATTATGTTGGTATAATCATTGCAAACACTGTTTTGTAATTCGATTGTGTTGATCGTTGCTCGATCACCTACAGTTTGTGTAAAATCGGTCATTACATGTAGCTGTCAAAATATTTCAATCCACACGAATAGTCCGTGCAAATGTTTCAACGTGCTCGGTTAGTTTATGTACGGTGTGAGGTTACTGCCATGCTACATTATCGTCTGCAATTAGTTTTTGAGTAATATTATACCATTTTAACTCACAAACTGACCAAATACAGCAGTTTTTCCCATATCAAAAGAAACAGGCTAACGGACCGAACAACAATTATCAGGGACCAGTACGACTAAAGATAAATAAGCCATTTCTTTGGTATATAAACAAATAAAATACAGTGGAAAGGAATACCTTACTAAAATATGTTTATTATTGACAGAAATACTAAAGCATTAATTAATTTCCCATAACCTGTTCTAGTTCTTTCGTGGCAACTTAAAACTTGCCCAAATAATCGAGTTTTAAGTCTTATAAACCAGATAAAATCGGATATGGACAAACCAACAACTATCTGGTCTATCAGGTCCACCATACCCTAAACTATTTAGGATTTATTAAAAGTAGGCCTTCATACATACACATGTGGTAGATTGTAATTCATGTTGATGTATTTTATTGTTCAACATTAATGCATTTTGGCAGCTTTTATTTTAAAATAGATGGGCAGGCATGACCTTGATAAAATATTTGACAACTAAAATTTCTAATTTTTCTAACATTTTGTTACCAAATAAATGAGACAGACATTTTGAAAAATGTATACCTTTTATGTAATTAACTTTTATAAATATATTTTTATAACAAGTGAATATAACAAAAACACTCGTTGATATAGATTATTTGAACATTAAGCAACAAAATGATACATGAGACTTATGGGTCATTCTCCAGAAAATGTATTTAATTCACTGAAGAAAAATACACATTTTTGCCTCTTAGAGTGAACCTTAATTACTTTGAGCAGTGTACGTATATTCAATGAAAGTTTTCGATTAGCCAATGAGTTTGTTTGGTATGCTGCTTAGATAAATGCTGACTTTCCAGCACTCACAATAAATTGATCAGTGAATATTACGATGTAATACGGATGAGGGGTATACTGTTAAATAGATAAATTGCATTTTATTTCTTGCTCGCTTCACTCGCACAAACACTATTATTTAATTTTGTCAAGTAGGGAATGAGTATGTGGTGCCTTCTTTACCATTACAGGTGCCTTCTTTACCATTACAGGGGCCTTCTATACCATTACAGGGGCCTAATTCTATACCATTACAGGTAAAAGCAGAATAATTCACTCGCACAAACACTATTATTTAATTTTGTCAAGTAGGGAATGAGTATGTGGTGCCTTCTTTACCATTACAGGTGCCTTCTTTACCATTACAGGTGCCTTCTATATTATTACAGGTGCCTAATTCTATACCATTACAGGTAAAAGCAGAATAATTTGCAAGGGTTTAATTTTCGCTAAATTCGCGACTTTATATTACAATGCACTCGGATTTGATAAAACACTGACTTTTGCCTGATTAACTTACTTTATTTGATTGATATTTACAACAAAAGCTGTCCACGAACAGCGCGCTCTACTATTCGCAGTGCCATAGTAGATAGTATAATCATTATGTATACAAAACAAATGCTTCCTATCAGCAGCATTACCCTCTGCTGTGTAGAGGTTGGGGCTTCAGAGTCGAAAGAGTGACATGATATTGACAAAATGCAGGACAGTTACCTACTCATGAATAGGTCCTCTGGGTCATGAAGGTGAATAAATCAGCATTTCTAGTCAAAAAGGGGGCATTATTACAACAAAATGCTAAATAGTTATCTACTCTGGTGTAGGGGTTGGAGTCATGATGGTGAACAAGTATGATAAGTATCAAAGCAATATATCAATGCACTTTGTAGATATAAGAGGTTAAAAAACTTGTACCTTAACTTTAACACTTGCATTTCTAAGTTCAAAAGGGTGCATAATTTCAAGAAAATGCTTGATTGAGTTACCTACCCCTGTGTAGGAGCTGGGGTCATGCTAGTGAACAAGTATCAAAGCAATATCTCAAAGCACTTTGAAGATATTAGAGGTTAAAAAACATGTACCTAAACTTAAACATTTGCACTAAGTACAAAAAGGGAACATAATTTCAACTATGCCTGATAGAGTTACCTACTCCTGACTATGAGTTGGGGTCATAATGACGAACAATTACATAAAGTATGAAAGCAATATATCAATGCACTTTGAAAATATAAGACGTTCAAAAACCTGAACCTAGAGATGATCGAAATCGGTCTATATGCCCAAATAGCAGCCCAATAGTCAGAAATGTTGAAGGTCAGAGTGACCTTGATCATAGACCTACTGACCTCAAAATCAATAGGGGTCATCTACTGTTGCAGACCAACCACCATGTAAAATAGACACAGATAGACACACACACAGACAGACACACACACACACATATCACACACACCAAACACACCACACACACACCCAACACACACAAACACATACACACAGACACACACAGACAGACACACAGACAGACACAGACAAACAAAACACAGACAGACACATAGACAGACACACACACACACACAGACAGACAGAGACAGAGAGAGAGACAGAGAGAGAGAGACACAGAGACAGAGAGAGAGACAGAGAGAGAGAGACACAGAGAGAGAGAGAGTGATAGAGAGAGAGATAGAGAGAGAGACACAGAGAGAGAGAGAGACAGAGAGACAGTCAGAGAGACAGAGAGAGACAGAGAGACAGTCAGAGAGAAACAGAGAGACAGTCAGAGAGAGACAGAGAGAGACAGAGAGAGACAAAGAGACAGAGAGAGAGACAGAGAGAGAGACAGAGAGAGAGAGAGAGAGAGAGAGAGAGAGAGAGAGAGAGAGAGAGAGAGGGACGAGACAGAAACACGAGACAGAAACACAGACAGAGACGAGACAGATGGATGGACGGACGGAGCGACGGACCGACAAACACACACAGTCAGACACAGGCACAGACAGACAGAAAGATGAGACAGACAGAGAGATGAGACAAACAGAGAGATGAGACAGACAGAGACGAGACAGACAGAGACGAGACAGACAGAGACGAGACAGATGAGACAGACAGAGACAGACAGAGACGAGACAGACACCAGACCGAGCAAGACACGACGGCACGGGAGGGACGGACGGACGGACAGACAGACGGACGGACGGACGGACAGACAGACAGACAGACAGAGGCACAGACAGACAGACACAGACATACACATATACAGACAGACATACACACAGAGACATACACACAGAGACAGACACACAGAGACAGACACACAGACACAGACAGACACAGACAGACAGACAGACACAAACAGACACGGAAACAGACAGACAGACAAACATACATGGACACAGACAGACACAAACATACACGGACACAGACAGACACAAACATACACAGACAGACAGACACAAACAGACACACACACACAATGACAGACACACACACACACAGACACAGATACAGACAGACAGACAGACATACACAGACACACACATACACACACAGACACACACAGACACACACATACACACACGGACACACACAGACACACACAGACTCACACAGACACACACAGACACTCACAGACAGACAGACAGACAGACGGACATGTGCAAAGCAATATACCCCCTCATCAAAGATGGGGGGCATAATAACATGGGACTGATTGGTAGCAACGTGCCAAGTACAGAAATGCTGAGATTCATACGCCTGAAAAATGTCGACAAGTCATAAAATATTGCTACAATCTGAGTTATCTTCTCCTGTAATACGGATGTGGGGTATGCTGTTAAATAGATAAATTGCGTTTTATTTCTTGCTCGCTTCACTCGCACAAACACTATTATTTAATTTTTCAAGTAGGGAATGAGTATGTGGTGCATTCTGTACCATTACAGGTGCCTTCTTTACCATTACAGATGCCTCTTTACCATTACAGGTGCCTTCTGTACCATTACAGGTGCCCTCTTTACCATTACAGGTGCCTTCTACATGTATACCATTACAGATGCCTAATTCTATATCATTACAGGTGCCTCTTTACCATTACAGGTACCTAATGCTATACTATTACAGGGGCAATATGCTATATCATCACAGGTGCCAAATTCTATACCATTACAGGTGCCAAATTCTATACCATTACAGGTGCCTAATTCTATACCATTACAGGTGCCTAATTACCCCCCCCCCCCCTAATATCGCCAGAGCCTTGATAATTTATTGCAGTTTAGATGCAAGAACTATATTGAAATGCAATATGTTTTCATCGCTTCGCTCGCGTGTCAGATGAACCATCAATTTATTGGTTAGTTAGCTAAATAATGTATGCCAATAACAAAACACAAGAGATGTTTGTAAAACATGTATAAACCAATTTTGATAACATGGATTTCTTGGTTCAGCTCATTCAAAGCGTTTAGGGGAGCATGTCTCGTTATCGGATTAGTGCAAAAATGGCATTAATTTACTGGATAAAATCAGTATAGCAACGTGTTATATTCAATAGCCTCTGTGGCTAAGTGGATATGTACGTTGACATAATTATATTTGTCGCTTGAAATTGTTGCTTTTGCGTTCAAGCCCAGCAGAAGTTGACTTTTACTTTGCATAATTTATCCTTTTATTTTATTTTTTATTCGATATAATATTATATAGATCAATATTCAATATATAAACTTTTTTTTTTAAAACCTGTTCGTCAGGTACGATGCTTGTATGCATTTTACGTTCTTTGTGGGATTTCGATTTCTTGAGTTAACTTTCTTTTTACCATGAATTTAAGTTCATACCTTTTATCAGCCTGATACTATAAAACAAAACAGCAGTTATAAGCAATGAATTATTTATATGCATTTTTAGCATATCAGATTTTTGAAAAAAAGATGAGTTATTGTCATCACTTGATCGTCGTCGTCGGCGGCGTCAACGTTGCATGGTTAAGTTTTGTGTTTAGGTAAACTTTTTTCATAAACTATCAAAGCTATTGCTTTGAAACTTGCAACACTTGTTCACCATCAATACATGAGCCTGTTAAGCAAGAAGTTGACTTTTACTTTGCATAATTTATCATATTATATTATATATATTATATAAACTGTTTTTTTAAAACCTGTTTGTCGGGTACAATGCTTAAACATTTTGCCTGTATGCATTTAACGTTCTTTGTGGGAGATTCGATACCATGAATTTAAGTTCATACCTTTTATCAGCCTGATACCATAAAACAAAACAATCAGGTTTTAGAAAAAAAGATGAGTTATTGTCATCACTTGATCATCGTCGGCGTTGCATGGTTAAGTTTTGTGTTTAGGTAAACTTTTTTCATAAACTACCAAAGCTATTGATTTGAAACTTACAACACTTGTTCACCATCAATACCTGAGCCTGTAAAGCAAGACCCATAACTCTGATATGCATTTTGTAAGAATTATTGCTCCTTTTTGGTCTTAGAAAATAAAATGCCTTGGTTAAGTTTTGCGTTTAGGTCCATTTTTCTCCTGAACTATCAGAGTTATTGCTTTGAAACTTTCAACACTTGTTCATGATCAATACCTGACCATGTCAAGCAAGACTCATAACTCTGATCTGCATTTTGCATGACTTATTGCCCCTTATTGGACTTAGAAAATTCCTTGGTTAAGTTTTGTGTTTAGGTCCACTTTTCTCATACACTATTTGGGCTATTGCTTTGAAACTTTCAACACTTGTTCACGGTCAATACCTGACCATGTCAAGCATGACCCATAACTTTGATTAGCATTTTGCAAGAGTTATTGCCCCTTTTTTCACCATCAACTCCTCACTTTTTTAAGCAAGACTCATAACACTGTCCTACTTTATGCAAGGGTAGTGGGCCTTTTATAGTGACAATGATCAGATGAGCGTCTGCACCCGCAAGGTGGTGCTCTTGTTTTAAAAATAGGGACAGTGTGGGATAGAAAATGGCCATAACTAGAGTTTTTCAAGAGGGGGTGCGAAAAATCTGGTCTTGAAGAGGTGACAGGATTGTTAGATAAGGAGGCGTACGTAGACCTGCCCCTCCTGCTGACGGAGGTAATGGCTAATTACACAGTAGCTTCATTGAGAAAATGCACTGTTTATCTGAGATGCCTTCTTTACCACACACACTCGTTCTTCTATTGACACTATGCACAGGCAGTAAACTGTTCTTGTGCGAGCGAAGTGTGCAAGTGAAACTGCATTGTTTATCTGATATACAAACTCGTTCTTCAAATTAAGCGAGCGAGAATAAACACATTAGTTATCTGACCTGCATGGAACACAAAATTCAGTGTTTTCTATTTGCTATACTAGTTACTTTATACTGATTAATTCTAAATATTGAGCGAGCGTAGCGAGCTAGAAAAAATGCATAAATAAAGTTATCTGAGCTGCATGATACACAAAATCGTTCTCTAATAGATGTTATTACACGATAACAAGCGAGAGAATCAAATTAGAAGAAAATTGCTTTGTTTTTCTGACACAAACCATTTCTCTACCTTATACTATTCACTGTAAAAATGTTAAAAAACATCAAGCAAAACGAGCTGGAAGAAAAATGCAATGCAGCTGACTGATGCATACCACACAAACCCTTTTTCTACTTTATACTATTCAATGTTTAAAAAAATGAGCGAGCGAACCAAGCTAGTATGTGCTAGCAGCATACCAGCCACGATGATAAAGTTATTTAGGGAGCGAAGCGAGCCAGAAAAAATGCATTGCTTATCTGAACAGCATATATATATATCACAGACTAGTTCTAAACTATAAAAGACATTGTCAAACGTATTGGAAAAGTTCATTTGCGACTGAAGTTCGAGCTTGAAAATGCATTGCTCGATCTGAACAGAATGCCAGCTAAAAGAAAACACGTCTTCAGCCTAGCAGCAAACCAGAAAAACCGGTTCTCTAAATGTTGTATGATTTTATTTGGTGAGCGGAGCGAGTTAGAAGAAAATGAATTGTTTATCTGAACAGCATACCACATACCCATTTTAAGCTTGAATATATTGACTTATTAATAATTTTGCGAGCGAAGCCAGCCCGAAAAAAATGCAAGGTTTGTTATTTTTAACCAACAAAAAAGGCTACTTTGGTGAAAAAGGGGGGTGCGTTTGCACCCGACGCACCCCCCTTAGTTACGGCCATGTTGAACCTAAAACGTTATTCCAATAGTAATTGAAACTTTCTGCTCTGCCAACTGCGCTACGGTTGCAATTGAAAAATGTGTGCTTGTGTAGCCTAATAAAGAGTTATTATGCATGTTATCAAAGCTGTATCACCTGTATTATGTTTATGTTATAGCTTTCGTATATAAACAAACGGTCAGATTATCGAGCCAAATAGTCAGAAATGGTGAAAATCACAGTGACCTTGATCTTAGACCTACTGACCTCAAAATCAATAGGGTCATGTACTGTTGCTGACCAACCACCATGTAAAGTAGACAGACGGACGGACGGACAGACAGACAGACAGAGACGCAGACACACAGACACACACACAGACACACACATAGACACACACACAGACACACACACAGACAAACACACAGACACAAAGACAGACACAAAGACAGACACAAAGACAGACACACACAGACAAACAGACAGTCACACAGACACACACACAGACAGACACACATACAAACACAAAGACAGACACACAAACAGACAGACAGACACACATACAAACACACAAACAGACAGACAGACACACATACAGACAGACAGACGCACATACAGACAGACAGGCACTCACACAGACACACACATTGCACACACAGACACACATGCACACACACACACACCGCACACACAGACCCAGACACACACACATCGCACACACAGACACACAGACACACAGACACAAACACACACAGACACAGACACAGACACACACAGACACAGACACACACAGACACACACACAGACACACACATGGCACACACACACACAGACACTTATCGCACACACAGACATACACAGACACACACACAGACATTCATAGACACACACAGGTACTCACAGACATGAACACACACACACCCACACACACACACACAGACACACACACTCACAGACACTCACACACACTCACACACACTCACAGACACTCACAGACACTCACAGACACTCACAGACACTCACAGACACTCACAGACACTCACAGACACTCACAGACACTCACAGACACTCACAGACACTCACAGACACTCACAGACACTCACAGACACAAACACACACACAGACACACACACAGACACACACATGGCACACACACACACACAGACACACATCGCACACACAGACATACACAGACACACTCACAGACATTCACAGACACACACAGGTACTCACAGACATGCACACACACACACACACACACACCGACACAGACACTCACAGACACTCACAGACACTCACAGACACTCACAGACACTCACAGACACTCACAGACACTCACACACACAGACACACACACACAGACACACACACACAGACACACACACACAGACACTCACGCACACAGACACACACGCACACAGACACACACGCACACAGACACACGCACACATACAGACAGACATACACAGACAGACATACACAGACAGACACAGAAAGACAAAGACAGACACACACACATACACGCAGACACACACATACACGCAGACACACACACACAGAGACAGACACAGATACAGACAGACACAAACACAGACAGTCACACACACAGACACACACACACAGAGACAGACACAGATACAGACATACACAGACAGACAGACACAAACACAAACACAGACAGTCACACACACAGACTGACATGTGCAAAGCAATATATCCCCTCATCAAAGATGGGGGGCATAATAACATGGGACTGATTGGTAGCAACTTGCAAAGTACAGAAATGCTGAGATTCATACACCTCAAAAATGTCGACAAGTCATAAAATATACTCAAACGCAAAAGAAACTGTGCATGTTTCAAATTGGGATAATTATGTAAATATATGTAGTAGGCATTTCATTTTTGTACCATTTAAAGCATGTGTGGCACTGTGTCGAACAATAGACACAAAATTGCCCTATCAGATTAGATGTTACGTAAAGTCACAAAACAGGAAATTCGCATGATTTGCACTCGCAGAGGGTTGATAAAGGTGAATTTGGTCAAATAACCCCACATTCATTTTGCAACTCCAAGGAGTAAGAAAAACACAAAACAATCTCTTTAAAATCAGAACTTGCTATGCTAAGATTATCGGAACGTCAGCGAATTGAGGCGTTGATGATGCTCATTATAGGTACCTCTATTGATAATGTTGCACGGGCCTTCTCTGTAGAAAGGTATGATCACGACATGATGTCAACAATTTGCAGGAGCTACCAAATGCTCTTCATGTCGAATGGAATGAAATTCCCTCGCATGTCGTAAAACGTGACGTCAATTCCATAAGACGTCGTATCGTACAGGTTATACGTCAAAATGGAGATCATACCCAATATTAATGAAATAATCACAATTAAACCATTTAGAGAATCTTACACCTTAATTTTAGTCTCAAAATCACAGATATCACAATTTATGCAATTTTTATTTTGACCCCTACCGCGCTGAAACGAAAAGCACGATTCCTTTCACTGCGCTATTTAACGAAATGTGTTCTGTGGCACTTGTATAAGCTGAAAGTTGATACCAAACACTATACTTTCTTTTCTGGATGTCTGAAAAAATAAGTGAAAACCCCATGCACAGTTTCTTTTGCGTTTGAGTATATTGCTACAATCTGAGTTATCTTCTCCTGTAATACGGATGTGGGGTATGCTGTTAAATAGATAAATTGCGTTTTATTTCTTGCTCGATTCACTCGCACAAACGCTATTTAATTTTTCAAGTAGGGAATGAGTATGTGGTGCATTCTGTACCATTACAGGTGCCTTCTGTACCATTACAGGTCATAAACCACTAAATGCATATGCGGACCAAAATCGGATACACTCAAATAGTCCTTACAGAAACTTCTGTTTGCCTGGAAATGGTGATATTCCTTGACAAAATGGAACTAGACTTATCTTATTGAGTTTAAAGGTATTGTATACATGTAGTTGAATGAGTGAATGTGTTTCATCTTGAATATTTTGTGATTTTGGCATATTTGACAAAGCGAAAGTAGACTAGGGTAAAACCCACATTGGATCAGTCCGCGCGTCAGTAAATATTTGTCGACTGCATTTGACGAACAAAACCTTTCTTATATTAAACATGACCCCCTGTTTTTTTGGTCTTATTTTGTAGCTGAAACATACTGCTTTTCAATGATATAGGTCTGTCAACTGGCCATATACTTAACATGATATAATCTGGGGCTGACAATTGTCACTTTACATTGAGCTAAAGAACAATTTTATTTAGTGGTTTGTGACCTACATGTGCCTTCTGTACCATTACAGGTGCCTCTTTACCATAACAGGTGCCTCTTTACCATTACAGGTGCCTCTTTACCATTACAGGTGCCTTCTACATGTATACCATTACAGATGCCTAATTCTATATCATTACAGGTGCCTCTTTACCATAACAGGTACCTAATGCTATACTATTACAGGTGCAATATGCTATATCATTACAGGTGCCAAATTTTATACCATTACAGGTGCCTAATTTTATACCATTACAGGTGCCTAATTCTATACCATTACAGGTGCCTAATTACCCCCCCCCCCCCTAATATCGCCAGAGCCTTGATAATTTATTACAGTTTAGATGCAAGAACTATATCGAAATGCAATATGTTTTCATCGCTTCGCTCGCGTGTCAGATGAACCATCAATTTATTGGTAAGTAAGCTAAATGATGTATGCCAATAACAAAACACAAGAGAGGTTTGTAAAACATGTACAAACCAATTTCGATAACATGGATTTCTTCGTTCAGCGCATTCAAAGCGTTTAGGGGAGCATGTCTCGTTATCGGATTAGTGCAAAAATGGCATTAATTTACTGAATAAAATCAGTATAGCAACGTGTTATATTCAATAGCCTCTGTGGCTAAGTGGATATGTACGTTGACATAATTATATTTGTCGTTTGAAATTGTTGCTTTTGCGTTAAAGCCCAGCAGAAGTTGACTTTTACTTTGCATAATTTATCATATTATATTATTTTTTATTCGATATAATATTATATAGATCAATATTCAATATATAACCTTTTTTTTAAAACCTGTTCATCAGGTACGATGCTTAAACATTTTGCCTGTATGCATTTTACGTTCTTTGTGGGAGTTTCGATTTCTTGAGTTAACTTTCTTTTTACCATGAATTTAAGTTCATACCTTTTATCAGCCTGATACCATAAAACAAAAAACAATTATAAGCAATAATGAATTATTAATATGCATTTTTTAGAAATAGGGACAGTGTGAGGGTTGAACCTAAAACGTTATTCCATTAGTAATTGAAACTTTCTGCTCTGCCAACTGCGCTATGGTTGCAATTGAAAAATGTGTGCTTGTGTAGCCTAATAAAGAGTTTGTATGCATGTTATCAAAGCTGGATCACCTGTATTATGTTTATGTTATAGCCTTCGTATATAAACAAACGGTCAGATTATCGTAAAATCGGTCTATATGCCCCGATAGCAGCCAAATAGTCAGAAATGGTGAAAATCACAGTGACCTTGATCTTAGACCTACTGACCTCAAAATCAATAGGGTCATGTACTGTTGCTGACCAACCACCATGTAAAGTAGACAGACGGACGGACGGACGGACGCGGACGGACGGACGGACAGACAGACAGACAGACGGACACAGACGCAGACACACACACAGACAAACACACAGACAGACAAATAGACAGACACAAAGACAGACAGACAAATAGACAGACACACACACAAACACACACAGACAAACAGACGAACAGACACACAGACACACACACATACAGACAGACACACATACAGACAGACACACAGACAAACACACAAACACAAAACAGACAGACAGACACACAAACAGATGCACACACACACACATCGCACACACAGACACACACACAAACAGACAGACACACACACACACACATCGCACACACAGACACACACACATCGCACACACAGACACACACACATCGTACACACAAACACACGCACACACACACACACACACACACACACACACACACACACACACACACACACAGACACACACACAGACACACACACAGACACACACACATACACACACACACACACACACACACAGACACAGACACACACACATCGCACACACATCACACACACATCGCACACACGCACACACACGCACACACAGACACACAAACAGACACACACACAGACACACACACAGACACACACACAGACACACACACAGACACACACACAGACACACACACAGACACACACACACACACATCGTACACACACACGCACACACACGCACACGCACACACACACACACACACACACAGACACACACACAGACACACACACATACACACACACACACACACACACACAGACACAGACACACACACATCGCACACACATCACACACACATCGCACACACGCACACACACGCACACACAGACACACAAACAGACACACACACAGACACACACACAGACACACACACAGACACACACACAGACACACACACAGACACACACACAGACACACACACACACACATCGTACACACACACGCACACACACGCACACGCACACACACACACACACACACACACACCCTCACACACACACATCACACACACATACATATCGCATACACAGACACACACATAGACACACATCACACACACAGACACAGACATACACAGACACATTCACAGACACTCACAGACAGACACACATACACACACACAGACAGACAGACACACACACACGCACACAGACACACACAGACACACACAGACACTCACTCACGCACACAGACACACACGCACACAGACACACGCACACATACAGACATACACAGACAGACATACACAGACAGACATGCACAGACAGACAGACACAGAAAGACAAAGACAGACACACACACAGACACACACACACACACAGATACACACACACACAGACAGACACAGATACAGACAGACACAAACACACAATCATAGACAGACAGACAGACATACACAGACAGACGGACAGACAGACACAGACACAGACAGACGGACAGACAGACACAGACACAGACAGACAGACACAGACAGACAGACTGACATGTGCAAAGCAATATACCCCCTCATCAAAGATGGGGGGCATAATAACATGGGACTGATTGGTAGCAACGTGCCAAGTACAGAATTGCTGAGATTCATACACCTCAAAAATGTCGACAAGTCATAAAATATTGCTACATTCTGAGTTATCTTCTCCTGTGTTGGGGTTGGGGCCATAATGGTGAACAAGTATGCAAAGTATCAAAACAATATATCAATGCACTTTTAGAGGTTAAAAAACCTGTACCTAAACTTAAACATTTGTACTATATGCACTAAGTAGAAAAGGGGGGCATAATTTCAACAAAATGCCTGATAAGAGTTATCTACTCTTGCATATTGGTTGGGGTCATGATGGCGATCTGGTATGCAAAGTATGAAAGCAACATCTCAAAGGACTTTGAAAGAATGAGGTTAAAAAACCATTACGCCAAAGCCAACGCTGACGCTCGGGTGTCTGCAATAGCTCCCCTTATTCTATGAATAGTGGAGCTAACAAAAGTAGCAAAATTGCAAGTGTTCCTTTAATTATTTTGAGCAGTGTACGTATATCCAATGAAAGTTTTCTATTAGCCAATGAGTTTGTTTGGTATGCTGCTTAGATAAACGCCGACTTTCCAGCTCTCACAATAACTTTATCAGTGAATATTACGATGTAATACGGATGTGGGGTATGCTGTTAAATAGATAAATAACCAAGTTCAGACATCGTTACATTTTAAATGCCACCCTGTTGAAAAATTTTGGGGAAAACACAGAATTTACTGAACGGAAAGGGGAATAACTGATTTTGTTAAAACAGCATTATGCGTATTCAAACTATCCGTTCATGGGCTGATGACCCTTTTTTTATGACGTAAACATCAATACACGTATTGTTGTTAAGAAAAACAAGTTTGATACCGAAAATGTCTAATGCTGATTAATGCAGCTTGAGTCAAACATTGATATTTTTCAAATTACCTCCCTTTGAATTAAAATAAGAGCTTATTTTCTGTTGCATTTTTGGTCAACTGTTTTGAACTAAATGTGTCGGCTGTAGTCCACTGCATACCGTACCACTAATTTTATCAATGTAAGGGACCTTTAGGCAAGTACAGAGTCAACTAAAAAATAATGTTAAGTCGGACAGGGAATGCAACACTCAACTTCACCAGCCGAGCACACAACAAACATAAAAACATAAAAGGCACAATGCCCAACATACAACGAAGGAGAAAATGATTCACCCAAGTACCAGCTGTCAAATGGAAAGTTGCGTCTATGGAAATCTCACCTAACATATCGTAAAGTTTCTTTTTTGTTGAGTATAGTACATCATCGGTGCCATTCTGTGGTGTCACAAACCATGCCCCCAAGCTGAGTTTTTGTATGGGAAACCAGGTATTTTCCACTAACGGTCAGTTGATGTTGACATTTTAACAGATCGGCTGACGATTTGCGTAAGATAAACCAGTCTACGATCCAAGTGAGTAGCTAAGGAATGTATTTGGTTTGTAAATATTACTGATTTTCAACGACTAAAGCGTGCAACGATTGAAGATGAATGTAAAATGATCAATTAGAAAGTTCAGAGTAACTCCCACTTTGTATAAACACTTAAGGGCATTCTATAGTGCTATACGGCATGTTTTTAAAAAGCGTTTTTTCTTCAAATTGAACTCTGGTGGACATAAACATAGCATTACATTGTTCTATATTCACCCTTGGAGTGAATACGCATAAATAAAGCGAATTTATCAAAGCATGACGGCACTTGCATTGCAAATCTTGCTCGTCCACCCACGGATATACACTAGATCCCGTATTCTTTGGTCCACCCTATCCCCTTAAATGTATTTAATATTTGCCTGTGGGCGTGGTTTATTGACTTCACAGAATGGCACCAACGATGTACTAGATATTGACATTTCGTAAAGGAAATAAGGAATATATCTTTTCAGGCGAAAGTGAATTTTTTCGATTGCATGAGGTACATATAGTCTTCGTCAAATGATCTTACTTGATCTCTTGTATCTTTTATTTTGTTCCCACTGGCTACGAGATTCCATTTTGGAGGACGAAAGTGTGTTGCATTCCTTCAGTATTATATATACGTGTAGAGCGATTTTGATTAGATTGACTGCTATATTTTATGGATGGAATTTCAAATTCCTGTGGTTGAATCGGACCATTGGTTACTGAGAAAGAGCGCAGACAAACTTATAAGTGTATAACACTCCCTTAAAATTGATAAGATCAACGCGTGACAACCTTACGCACAACTATACTTGGTACTGATCATTTATGCAAAATTTCTTTGAAATCTGACCATTGGTAAAAGAGAAATAACATGGACAAAATTTATAAGTTTAAAAAAACAAAGGGCTGTAACTCCCTTAAAAGTCATCCAACCAACGTGTGCCGATGATATGCACAATTAGACTTGGCACTGATCATTCATGCAAAATTTTGTTCAAATACAACCATTGGTAACGGAAAAATAGCGCGGACAAAATTTAAAAGTGTAAAACAACAAAGGGCCATTACTATAGATAAACCACAATCGCTCGACTGTAACTGTACTTTTAATAATGAAATAATCCAAGTAAAAGGGGTGATTTTGGAATAGAAACAATTATTTGAAATCGTGACTCACATCGTCCTCAATGGCGCAGTAGGCTAAGCTAATGCTTCTGGATCTCAATAGATTTTTTGCTTGGGTTCCAATCCCGACCTTTTTGAATATTTTTTTTTAAATTTTGCTAAATAAAACATGAGTGTGCATGATTGTCTATTGTATATATTCTAAAATATATCTACTTCCTTTAAAAACATTCCAACGTCAAGACTGTTGAGCAGAAATATCGGTCAACGGTCACCATAATTGCGCTCCTTGAAAAACCAGAGTAAAAGCTTATTAATTTTGACGTTTCTACAGGATATTCATGGAGTGGTGATTCCAGCGAAACCAACGATAAATACAGTTTGTAATTCAACCCGATTGTCATCTGAGCAATAAATACAATATCTAGGGCGGACTAAAATCATAAAATAAAAGAAACAAAGCAAATTTGTTTTAGGCCTAAACATAAAACTTAATTTTACCATTCATTAAGTAAAAAATATATAAAAAAAACTCATGTATTATGATATTAAAAAATATTAAAAACAATTTTAGCAGCGGACTCGAACCCACAGCCCATAAAAAAAGAATGTTCTGAGTATAGATCATCTTAACCACTACGCCACGCTGTCAACTAGAAAGTTAACATGAATTTATAATACATGCCCATAATATATCAGAAAAAGTAACGCTTATTAAACATCATTTCAACCTTTGCAAATGAACTCATCCTAGGGTCATATTTCGAAGGTCGTTGTACATTTATACCTTAAAATTGATCCGACTAACTAGGGCAGACGATATGCACAACTTAACTTGGTACTGACCAATGGTTACAGAGAAATAACACGGACAAATTTTGAATGGACTAACCGGCAAACCAACCAACCTCAAGCATTTTTAGTGGGGTGACAATTGGTTACATAAAATCTGGAAATTCCATTTTAGAGTAGAGGTTTCAATTTTTTGTATGATATATCATATTGCATAATTCAACATTTTTTATAAACCTCACTACTTGAAACGTTTGAATTGCATTTTTATGAAAGTGACGTTTTACGTCATGTTAACATTTGACGTCATTGTTAAAGAATAAAACCTGAATGGCATATTATTAATTTTTTTCAAATACATTTGTGTTTGTGTTTTATACTCATCAATGTTAATGCTTGATGAGTTATGAAGAAGAATAAGTTGTTAAAATGGGACAATTTGGTATACATTTGTGTTGTTAGGCAACTAAAAACATATGGTAAAAGGGCTTTCCATACCAATACCATTGGAGGAAATGGGTTGCCATAGTAACTAAACTTATTCATTTTCACTAAAATGTCAATGCATTTGGATGCCAATTAGTATGCACTAAAAGTAAAACCCTAAACGCAAAAATGCCTTGAATACTTAGTAAAGTTGTATGTTTACTTGGGCACAAGTAGTCATTTTGTAAATTTCTAACGGCTCTTAGCTGAACGAGAACACCAAGTGTCCATTTTTTCACTTTGAACGTCGTTTTAGGGTTTCCGAATGCAACCATAGGCACATGTCAATACTTAGTTTAAAGTCCTGTTGATTAAAATTTATGTTGAAATAAAAATATTTCAAACATCTCAAGATTTAAGAAAGGAGGTTGTTAAAATCATAACCAACAAAAGCCACATTTTTAATAATTAGATTGTTGCTAGGCAACAGGGCAATTATGGTTTATTCGCAAAAAATTGTATTCAATATAAAATTTGTGTATATACCCTTTCTTATGATGTATTTGTCATTGATGTAGCTCAAGTATCCATGTTATTATAACGATTCCTTAATGTAACATATATTTTGGGACACCCTGTACCAACCAACCAACCAACCAACCAACCAACCAACCAACCAACCTCAAGCATTTTTAGTGGGGTGACGATTGGTGATTTTTTGGGGTGAGGTGACAACTAAAGTAGAACAAGCAATGTTATATACCAAAATGTTCGTCTATGTCTGTACTATATGGAACTGCTGGCATAAATTGTCAACGCCTGGTGCGGATCTGGAAATCCAAGATGGCGTCCAAGATGGCCGCCATAATTTATGCATACACTCTAAATTCTTTGTTCTCATGCATTTTTTTATTTATGTATATAATTACAAATATTTGCTTGGATATTATTCATTTGATAAGGTACATGAAATGGACATACAAGACTGACCACTTTGAGGTCAAGGTCATTGTCATTTCAAGGTCAAATTACGAAAAATAGCTGAAAAAATGATGTTTCCTCACTTGGTTTCTTATTTTAGCAGATGTTTTACATTCAAGTTGGTATTAAAAGTGATAAAAGTGTTTATAAACACATATTTTCTAATTATTAGTTCAAATTTCAATTCAAAATATTACAACTTTGTCAAAACTGGCTTTATTAAGCATGTACATGTTGGCCAAGAAGGAATTCTTAGATTGCTGCTTCCCTATTTAAAATTTTAGTATTCAACTATTGACAGTAGTATTTCTAATTGTATGATTAAATGTTTGTCTAAACATTATTAACTTTGTATTGTACTCCAAATGGACTTGAAAAATGATCACTCAAGGTCAAGGTCAATGTCATTTCAAGGTCAAACTACCGAAAATACTTGAAAATTTGATATTTCGTTGCAATTATTATTATAAAGTATGTTGAACATTGTATTTTGTTTAAGATGTGATAGCAGGTATTCTAAGTGAAAATTCTTTCATTAGAAGTAATATATATTTTACTGGAGTGATTATACGTAAAGTACAATATTGCAGCCGTGAATTGTTTATTCTTGATCATTGAATCTCTATATTTGACAGTATTATTGTTAATGGTTTGACAACATTTTATAAGACAGTTATTATATATTATAATGCACCTATCAATATTTTGCCCTAGGGTGGGGGAGTGGCAGGCATACAGGGGACTTTAGACAGATGGGATTTTTACACGCCATTTGATTCCGGATCCCGGGAAATAGTCTTTGGGGTGCTCATTACCAATGAATTACAGCCATACCAGGTCCTATGGGCTACGCACAAGTCACAACAATATGGTACAGACATCCAAGGCCCAATTAACACCTGTCACCAATAACAATTGAGTACAGTCACACCTGACCCTTGTTGTACTTACCACCACCGGTTACAACCATACTATGTCCTAAACCTAAGGGGTGCTTGGACCAACTAAGTACAGCCATACCAGGTGCACTACAACCATCTTAGTCCTATTGGGTAATTTACCACCACTAGTTATGGACATACTAATCCCTATGAGGTAGTCTCAACCACTAAATACAGCCATACCAGATCCCTTGTGGTAATTACCACAACCAATTACAGCCACCCTAGGCCCTATGCCCTACTCACAACCATTGTGTATAGCCTGAGGGTACTCACATCCACTGAGAACAGCCATTCAATGCCCTATTTGGTACTTAACACTGCCTAGTACAGCCATCCCAGGCCAGTTTATGTTCTCAGCTAGCTCCCAAAGTTCAACCATCCCAGGCCAATTTGGGTACCAACCGCCACCAATTACCATACCGGGTCTTATAGAGTACTTGTCACCACTAAGTACAGCCATCCTAGGCCCTATTGGATACTCACCACCACAGACAACAGCCATCCCAGGTTCCATTTGGTACCCACCACCTTGAGTACAGCCATCTCAGGCCATATTGGATACCCACCACCTCTTAGAACAGTCATCCCTGGCCCTATTGGATACCCACTACCTACCCACTACCACAGAAACAGCCATCCCAGGCCCTATTGAATACCCTATACCACAGATAACAGCCAACCTAGGCCCATTTGGTACCCACTACCTCTGAGTACAGTCACCCCAGGCCCTATTGGGTACCAATCAACACAGAAAACAGCCATCCCAGGCCCTATTGAATACCCTAGACCACAGAGAACAGCCAGCCCAGGTCCCATTTGGTACCCACTACCTCTGAGTACAGTCACCCCAGGCCCTATTGGGTACCAATCAACACAGAAAACAGCCATCCCAGGCCCTATTGAATACCCTAGACCACAGAGAACAGCCAGCCCAGGTCCCATTTGGTACCCACTACCTCTGAGTACAGTCACCCCAGGCCCTATTGGGTACCAATCACCACAGAAAACAGCTATCCCAGGCCCTATTGAATACCCTATACCACAGAGAACAGCCAGCCCAGGTCTAAATGATTGTAGCATGTCTGCTTTTTGCTGCATCTAATTTCCCAAATACTAGGATCTAAAATCCAGCCAAAGTCTATTTCCCGGGATCCGGAATCTGGCGTGTAAAAATCCTTTCTGTCTAAACTCCCCTGTATGCCCGCCACTCCCCCACCCTAGGGCAAAATATTGATAGGAGCATTATAATATATAATAACTGTCTTATAAAATGTTGTCAAACCATTAACAATAATACTGTCAAATATAGAGATTCAACGATCAAGAATAAATAATTCACGGATGCAATATTGTACATTACGCAGAAACACTTCCAGGAAATAATGTTCTGTCACAAAATTTAAATAGATTTTCTACTTCCAGTAAAAATATATCACTTCTAATGAAATAATTTTCACTTAGAATACCTGCTATCACATCTAAAACAAAATACAATGTTCAACATACTTTATAATAATAATTTGCAACGAAATATCAAATGTTCAGGTATTTTCGGTAGTTTGACCTTGAAATGACATTGACCTTGACCTTGAGTGATCATTTTTCAAGTCCATTTGGAGTACAATATAAAGATAATAATGTTTAGACAAACATTTAATCATACCATTAGAAATACTACTGTCAATAGTTGAATACTAAAATTTTAAATAGGGATCATGATCGAAGCAGCAATCTAAGAATTCCTTCTTGGCCAACATGTACATGCTAAATAAAGCCAGTTTTGACAAAGTTGTAATATTTTGAATTGAAAATTGAACTAATAATTAGAGAATATGTGTTTATAAACACTTGTATTACTTTTAATACCAACTTGAATGGAAAACATTTGCTAAAATAAGAAACCAAGTGAGGAAACATAATTTTTTCAGCTATTTTTCGTAATTTGACCTTGAAATGACCTTGACCTTGACCTCAAAGTGGTCAGTCTTGTATGTCCATTTGATGTACATTATCAAATGAATAATATCCAAGCAAATATATGTAATTATATACATATTTATAAATAAAAAAAATGCATGAGAACATAGAATTTAGAGTGTATGCATAAATTATGGCGGCCATCTTGGACGCCATCTTGGATTTCCGGGTCCGCACCATGCGTTGACAATTTATGCCGGCAGTTCCATATAGTACAGACATAGACAAAAGTTTTGGTATATAACATTGCTTGTTCTACTTTAGTTGTCACCTACTCCTTAAATAAGCTACTTTTGAGCTGATTGTCACCCCACTATTTTGGGAAGCATAAAAATCGCAGCGTACATAGTTTACAACAGTGTATATTGAGAGTTGGTACAATTAACATTGAGAGTTGGTACAATTAACATTGAGAGTTGGTACAATTAACATTGAGAATTGGTACAATTAACATTGAGAGTTGGTACAATTAACATTGAGAGTTGGTACAATTAACATTGAGAATTGGTACAATTAACATTGAGAGTTGGTGCAATTAACATTGAGAGTTGGTACAATTAACATTGAGAGTTGGTACAATTAACATTGAGAGTTGGTACAATTAACATTGAGAGTTGGTACAATTAACATTGAGAGTTGGTACAATTAACATTGAGAGTTGGTACAATTAACATTGAGAGTTGGTACAATTAACATTGAGAGTTGGTACAATTAACATTGAGAGTTGGTACAATTAACATTGAGAGTTGGTGCAATTAACATTGAGAGTTGGTACAATTAACATTGAGAATTGGTACAATTAACATTGAGAGTTGGTACAATTAACATTGAGAATTGGTACAATTAACATTGAGAGTTGGTACAATTAACATTGAGAGTTGGTACAATTAACATTGAGAGTTGGTACAATTAACATTGAGAATTGGTACAATTAACATTGAGAATTGGTACAATTAACAGGATGCAGGTGTCATAAAATTTGCAACCTCCCATTGTTCCCTAATTTGACTAAGATTTAATATACTCGATCTGGCTCACTTGGACGCTTTCATTTTCCATATATAAAACTTCTGACGTTTTTTTCTTCATATTTATATTATTAATTTGTTTTTTAAGCTTGATCGTATTATAAGTTAGGTGTATATAATTGAACATTGTTGAAATACTTGTCGATATTTGTTCAACACAAAATATTATTGCTAATTAATTTATTAGAATAATTGAGGAAATTGCATACTAGTACTTTTTTCAATAAATTGCTTACACAAGGCTACCAAGAATTGTTTTTTAGTGTATAGTTCTTTCCCCTTGGTATCTATTCTAAGACCTAAATATTACAAAACAACTAATTACATGACTTTGTCTAATTAAATGAAGTTGTTTCTTAATTAGGCGGTTTGCATGCTTGAAGGGCCAAAAAATGGAGGGTGTGGAAAAATTTGTGAATTCAAGTCTTATATTAGAAAATATCAGCAAAGAAAAAAAAAGTGGAAAAGTTTGAATGTTCGACATGCTTCATAGAATGCATGTAGATTTAATATAAGTTACACATAGATATATGATGACATTAATAGTTTAAATATGAAACAATTATTACTTTAAATATAAAACTCAGAACCGCACTTACATTCAAAAGTGTGCAATTTTTGTGCACACCTCCAGACAGGCTTTTATTATTTATATTTTAATAATTTCTTCATCCCGGGCATCTGGAGGATAGTTAACTAGTGAAATATTGTGTTATATTTGGAATATGTTTGCTAATATTGTCTGGGAGTGTGCAAAAATTGCATACTTTTGAGTTTTATATTTAAAGTAATAAGTGTTTCATATTTAAACTATTAATGTCATCATATATCTACGTGTAACTTATATTAAATCTACATGCATTCTATGAAGCATGCCGAACATTCAAACTTTTCCACTTTTTTTTCTTTGCTGATATTTATATCTAGACTTCAATTAACAAATTTTTCCACACCCTCCATTTTTTGTATCCAGGTTACAATGGGATATATATGGGATACAAATTTAATTAACTTACTAAATGCCTGAACGTTTCCTCTTTCTTGGTTGCCCTTTTATGAAATATGTAATTAAAACCAATAGATCTATATTTTATTAAAAAAACAAGATTTTAGTAAAAAATTGTAATTGTTCACTATTTCTCAATTTAGGCTATTCTCATTATATACCATTTCTAAAGTAACTCATTTTCCACCTCTCCTAAAGCAAGATTTTTTTCCATTCAAGATTTAAACTGAAATTCATTTATCAATGTTAGAGTTACGCTAGCATAAATGCTTTGATAAAACAGTACCCTTAAGTCAAAAACCGCATTTTGTGGGTGGAATATTGAAAGTAAATCATAAGGGCAGAAAATGTGCTCCATTTTCCAAAATAATGACTTTGAAATATTGCATATTTTTCATTTTTGATATAAATAAAATGCACCTTTCTTTGAATATTACATAATAATATGTCTAATACATAACAGCCTCGTTAAATTAACATACAACAGTGCTTAAATCTTAAAATAATTAACTTTAATTTTCATAATCTGTAAATGTAGCACTACTTTACTAGACCTGTTTATAGCCTGAAAGAACACATATGTTATGGAAATATTGAAGAAGCAAACTCAATACGACAATGGGAACATGTATAATGATGACATGAAAAAATAACTTGCATACCTGAAAGTACACCAATGGGAATATTGAAGACCCAACCCGTCCATCCCTTCCAACGTTTACTCAGTGACTGAAGTCTAGTGAATAGATTTAGTGACGAGCGGGAAACTAGTATTAGCCCGTGCATCTAGGAAAAGTGAGGCTCTATCAAGGGTAATGTATTGTACTGATATTGATGTTACTGTGTAATGAATGATGTGATGATATGACCATGTATTTTAGCCGTGACTAATTTGTGAAGCAAAGTTGATTCACCCTAAAAGTGTAGGTGTATATAAGCAATACCAACATAAGTTTATAATTCTAACACGATCTGCGGATTAATCCTTATACGCATAGAGGAAACATAGGCGGATCCAAGTCCTAAATCGCCAAAGTAAAGTCAATTCATTTGTTGTATCACACTAAATCACATATTTAAAGTCATTTTTGTTCACTGGCCCGATTACATTCGGTGTGTTCTTCTTAACAGCATTTCTTCCGGCTATATCAATCCGTATTACTTATAAAATATGCACTTTTGGGCATTATAAGAAGGTACTTTGACGCAAGCACATAAGGCGCGACATGCTCGAAGAGTACTTGTCTAAGCATTAAAAATCACTAAAATCGAGGAGCTACCGGGGTGATTCGCCCCCCTGAATCCCCTAGCACGGCTTTGTCCTGCACCCACCAGGGGCCCTTGCGCCTCCCTGGACCCCAGCTCATTTTTCATTTCACGCCCCCCTAACACTAAATCCTGGATCCGCCCCTGGGAAACCAAGCTGTGTATTTATATTACCACAACCAAATTGGCTGGTATATTTTAACTTTGGTAATCCAAACACAAACTCGTCTTCCCAAAAGGTGAGCCATTATTTCGTGATGGGTAGCTATTACCACTGTAAAAACAAATATGTTTATCTAGAATACCTCTAATCGGAGAAGTCCGTAGTTTTTATGTATTGTTCAAGGAATGGAATGTGGTCGAACTGGTATGGAATGAGGAACGACAGAACACAATGTGTTGAATTGAAAATGGGCATTTATTTGTGAAATGCCATAAAATATAAGTACAACAACATGCATAACCTAGAAATTTAGTTTCATATACTATTTACGCCCCGCAAATAGCAAATTTGTTATATCTGTTTGTGCGCTCAAAAATGACAAAACAACTACATGTATATAAAATACATACATGTAATAAGCATTTATTGAATATACTGTTATAGTTGTTTCTTAATAAAACTATAAAAATATGTTTCGTTCGGATGCGGAAATACGCACTCATGATTTTCTATTTCCGCATCCGAACTCCTGCCCATGTTTTATTCACCGACAAAATACAAGAATAGATTTGTATTTCTTAAATAGTATCTGTAAGTCGAATATGTGGCCCAAAGCATACGGCGATGTCTTGTGAGACTTCCTTTTCTAGGTTCGATCCTTGGTATGGTTAATTTTTATAGAACAAATTTCAAATCGCTTGTTCAAGTAATATTACACAAGAAAGTTATGCATAAGTTTTCCTGGAACGTATTTAATAATGAGCGAGTTTTTAGTCAAAGTTAAAGGTCGTAAAACCCCTTTCACAATTATCGTGCGACGGACGTGCGACGGGTCTACGATGTAAAACCCCTTTCACAAGTGTCGTGCGACGGACGTGCCACGGGTATACGATAGTAAACGCCTTTCACAAAATATTGTCGTGCGACGGACGTGCGACGGGTCTACGATGTAAAACCCCTTTCACAACGGCGTGCGACGGACGTGTGACGGGTGTACGATGTAAAACCCCTTTCACAATTGTCGTACGACGGACGTGCGACGGGTCTACGATGTAAAACTCTTTCACAATTGTCGTGCGATGGACGTGCGACGTAAAACCCCTTTCGCAATTGCAGTGCGACGGACGTGCGACGGATCTACGATGTAAAACCCCTTTCACAATTGACGTGCGACGGTCGTGCGACGGATCTACGATGTAAAACCCCTTTGACAATTGTCCTGCGACGGACGTGCGACGGGTCTACGATGTAAAACTCCTTTCACAACGGCGTGCGACGGACGTGCGGCTGGTCTACCATGTAAAACCCCTTACACAATTGTCGTGCGACGGACGTGCGACGGGTCTACGATGTTAAACTCTTTCACAATTGTCGTGCGACGGACGTGCGACGTAAAACCCCTTTCGCAATTGTAGTGCGACGGATCTACGATGTAAAACCCCTTTCACAATTTACGTGCGACGGATCTACGATGTAAAACCCCTTTCACAATTGTCGTGCGAAGGACGTGCGACGGATCTACCATGTAAAACCCAAAGGTCACAATTGACGTGCGAGGGACCTGCGACGGATCTACGATGTAAAACCCCTTTCACTATTGACGTGCGAAGGACGTGCAACGGATCTACTATGTAAAACCCCTTTCACAATTGACGTGCGACGGACGTGCGACGGATCTACGATGTAAAACCCCTTTCACAATTGACGTGCGACGGGTCTACGTTGTAAAACCCCTTTCACAATTGTCGTGCGGCGGACGTGCGGCGGGTGTACGATGTAAAGCCCCTTTCCCAATTGTCGTGCGGCGGACGTGCGGCGGGTGTACGATGTAAAACCCCTTTCCCAATTGTCGTGCGGCGGACGTGCGGCGGGTGTACGATGTAAAACCCCTTTCCCAATTGTCGTGCGGCGGACGTGCGGCGGGTGTACGATGTAAAACCCCTTTCACAATTGTCGTGCGGCGGACGTGCGGCGGGTGTACGATGTAAAACCCCTTTCCCAATTGTCGTGCGGCGGACGTGCGGCGGGTGTACGATGTAAAACCCCTTTCACAATTGTCGTGCGGCGGACGTGCGGCGGGTGTACGATGTAAAACCCCTTTCCCAATTGTCGTGCGACGGACGTGCGACGGGTAGATATGGTGCAAAAAAACCTTTCACACTTGTCGTGCAACGGACGTGCGACGGGTCTACGATGTAAATTTGAGGACTATTGTGCGTCCGTCGTGCGACAGAAAATATAATCGTGGACCCTCGTCGTCGAAATTGGACATGTTCAAAATTTTCTACGGCGGGTGACTGTCGTAGGTCCGTCGTGCGATGCTCTACCTCGTCGCACGACAAACGTGCGATGGACGCACGATTGGAAAAAAGTGTACTTTGAAAACAATAAAACCTCTCATATGCGACACACATTTGGGAAACATAACATTATGTTGTTGCACAAAGGTTGTTGCTCTGGAGAGGTAAAAGTGTATACATAATAAAGTGTTTCTTCTCGAACGACATGTTTATGTTGCCTGAGATATGTTGTTGCTCAGTGGAGAGCTGCTCTTGAGAGATTACATTGTACATAAATATTACAAATGCATTCCGCTACAAACTAAGATCTCAAAGTTGTCCGAATGTTATCATGCATGTATAAAATTATGAACACCATACTTTAATCACTTAGCAGGTTATAACAATATCCACAATGCACGTTTTTATTCCATAATTAGTTGCACTAAATGTATACTTAGTAACAATATACCAGTATACCTAAAGACTCTAAACACATTTTATTAGTTCATAAATATTTCCAACATGCTATGCACAAGAAAGCCATACTCATTTGAATCAACTGTTCTCTCTTTTATAATATGTGTACATCCAAAATATCTCGAAACTAACGATTAAAGCCTAATTGGTTATGCATACATGCCTTTCAGTCTAACACTAGTATTTAGCAAGTTCCTATTTGCAAATATGTATCACATTTGTATTATTGGTTGGTTTGACGTTTTGATTTTCTATATGATTACATCCAGCTGCTGCAACTTATTCTTTTAACCAGCTAATAGTACGACAATACTATTATCGTACGACGGACTGGCGTCGATCGTAAGACGGACGTGCGACAACTGTTCATCATAAGGCTGTCGTGCGTCAATGTTTATGTCGTGCGACCACTGCACGACCGTCGTACGTCCGTCGTAAGGGGTTTATGTCATAGTAACCGCGTGCAATTATATAATGGATTCAACTAGTTAAAATCCTGTTTAATATGCTTGTATGTTATATAACGTTTGATGTCATTTTCTGTACTTTACTTGTCATACTTGGCGTGAAGCGTTGTTTTTTCGTTAATATGGCATAATGGTGTACCTTTTTGTATGAACTGCTTTCAACTGCATTCCAGGGGAAAGAACTGTGTTTTGATTCAAATAGTATTCATTTGTGTTGCTCCCCTTTGGTAAATTTACATTTCACCTCTCATACCCATTGTCGTTATTTGTAAATGTGAAAATCGACTGTTTATACCTATCGTATGTTTTATTTTTACTTCACATAATACATTACACTCATATACATATGCATTATTGTAAGGTGTGGCGAGAGATGGTTCCCCGATCTTCTCACACCTATGACCGGGAAAATAAACGGGCTGCAGGACACAGCCGAAAAATTAAAAAAAACCTCGAAAAGTCGCTTTTGATATCGTCCCAAGCTGATTAAAGAACCGCATAAATCCACTTTTACTTACTGAGAAGAGTGAACCAAACTTTCTTAATGTGTGCCTTTCTTGGAATGTTAATAATGACTTACTGTGAATAATAATGATAAAGATTTTATTTTACTAAAGAATTACATTTGACGATATATATCAATCTTCCATAAGATTCTTAACAATGAACAATAAACTAGAAGAAGAATTATGCATTAAGAATAGTATAGACGTTATATTACGCACAAAATTGGTGTTTAAAAACGTTGCGTCAAAAAATGCCGTCAATGTCGACTTTTGCGTAATCACAGTGACGACGTCTGTCAGTAATTTATCAACTTTGGGTGACTTAGCCTAAGAGCTGAGGGCGATTTATTCAAAATTGGAGTCCATCTCTTAAACTTGCACCACAGTTGGACATATGACCGAACATTAAGAAAATCCATTTCTTACAAATTTCCTCTTTCACAACTGCTCAGCTTCCAAGATGGCGTCCAAGATGGCCGCCACTTTTACGCGAAAATGGTACTGAACGCTTATGTGTGCATGAAATGAATTGTTTTCTCACAAATATGTTTAAAAATGTACTTATGAGTTGAAAAATGAATGGAAGACACACTTTTATCTGTTTTTATAGTAAATTTCGACATTTTGGAAAAGCTATGACCCATATAGAGGCCCAAAATTGGCTATTTTTGGGTATTTTTCTATATTTTGTATTGTCAATAACTTAAAAGTACATTTATGACTATAAATTTTACATTTAAATGATTTTATTTATTTCATAAATTTAGTATGAAAAAATTGAGGGTGTAAGATTTACAACTTTTTTAGTTGTATGCTATCGCTAAGGGTTTGAAGTGGGTGGGGTAAATATACCCCAAAGTGAAAAAAATAAGAAATTACATAATTTTGACTTCCTTTATGTATTTAGAGCATCATAGGTGAACTTGCTGTACAATGTGCATGGAATGATGTGTTTTTGAAATTAGTTTTGGTTGCTCTTGCTCTTTTTTACGAAGTGGGTGGGGTAATATTTCACAAATAATAAAAAAACTAAACAACAAGATTAACCGATGGTTGTTTAAACTCTGACCTCTGTTTTTCTTCTTACCTATGATAAACTATTCTGAAATGTTCAATAAGTTTCTTTTGTAGATAATAGATGAGAGTTTTTAAAAATAAGTATGTTACATGACTTTGCCTGTTGAAAGTGGGTGGGGTAAAAAACTGCAATTCTATGTATTATTTTGCTCAATACGTGGGACGTTCAAAAATAAACAGGACTGGGGCTCTCACGGGTAGAGTTTTCAATATTATATAAATATGATTGCATAATATGGCATTGGAATTCAATTGCGAAAATTCGATATCTGAGTTATCGAGTTACACTATCACAACCTCTCATAATAGTCCATTTTGAAACCATGGTAACACGCACCCGGCGCAGCCCATCAATTGCATTAAATGTCGACTATGTAATGGGGTGTATCTTTAATACTATCATATCGTTTGTTTTCAAACTTCGCCGTATCATTACATGGTACATGCTGGACGATGCCTGCAAAAATAACGACATTTGGACGTTAGGTATTGAAATAAACAAAAGTTGAACCCCACGAGTGACAACTTCGTGACGCAAAAGTGACGTCACCATAACGTAAGGAAAAACGAACAAACACCAAGTTCTGTCAACAGCAAGATGATTAAGTCCTCTGAATCTTATGAAATCATCGTAATTACATTTTGGAAACACTTCTGCGAGTCGTTTGTCAGTTTTAGAATGTCACAAATGCTTTAATGATAACTGTTCAGCTTTGTAAGACAGGGAAGAAATAGAAAATCATAAGAACGTCTGTGACGTCAGTCACCGAGATATTTTCATAATACTAACGTTTCATGGTACGGATTTTCGCCCAGATATTCGATGTAAGATCCCGAATAATACATGCGATTCTCGCCAACGCTTTACTTTTGTGACTCATTGTGGTACTGGAATGTATTCATCACCCTATATCATTATAAACGTCGTATTTCGTAGCCCTATGCGAAGCACTAACGCCCTGTAAAATAGCGCGACGTCATTTTGTGCGCCGGGTCAGCGTTAGTGACCTTGTCTCTCCGACCGCGTATATGTTTTAGTTGATATTTTTACAGTATGCAGAAAAGGATTCCGATTTATAATAGTATATAATTTGATTAATTTCGTTTAACCATGCACGTTTTGTGACAATAGACCTGTTTATTTTTGAACGTCCCACGTATAAACAGTACACATCTCTTTCTTTATAAAAGACTTATTTGTTATGACCTATTGTTGTTTTTAAACTAGATGTGTATCCATCATGCTTAGTTAATGGGTGGGTGGGGTAAAATATCTGATAATAGGAGCGTTCACCGGTATAGTGTGGCGACTTTATAGGCTAAAACCAATAGATAGGCAAACATAAGAGTAAAACTAGCGTTTTCATATACATACTCCATACTTAATATGGCTAAGAATGGCTTTTGCTAGGAAGGAGTAGTAAGTAAACATTTGGCTAGTAATTGCTTGATACGTTGGTGGTGAGTACTCCATACTGCTAGGAATGGTTATTCTAGTTGTGGTGCATACCCTAACATGACTGGGAATCAGTTTACCACTGGTTGGGAGTTCTACAAATGGATATGAATGGCTTGTCTGGCAGTATTGAGTTTATTATAGGCCTTGGAATGACATATCCACTTGTGACAAGTACTCTATCTGGCATGGACTTTATCCGCTGATTGAGAGTACATGTACCCCATAAGGCTATCAACTGCTTTTTTCGCAGTAGGGGAGTACTCCATAAGGCAAGAACTGTCTTCATACGCAGTAGGGGAGTACTCCATAATGCAAGAAATGTCTTCATTCGCAGTACAGGAGTACTCCATAAGGCTAGAAATGTCTTCATACGCAGTAGGGGAGTACTCCATAAGGCAAGAAATGTCTTCATTCGCAGTAGGGGAGTACTCCATAATGCAAGAAATGTCTTCATTCGCAGTAGGGGAGTACTCCATAATGCAAGAAATGTCTTCATACGCAGTAGGGGAGTACTCCATAACGCAAGAACTGTCTTCATACGCAGTAGGGGAGTACTCCATAGGGCTAGAAATGTCTTCATACGCAGTAGGGGAGTACTCAATAAGGCTAAAAATGTCTTCATACGCAGTAGGGGAGTACTCCATAACGCAAGAACTGTCTTCATACGCATGAGGGGAGTACTCCATAAGGCTAGAAATGTCTTCATACGCAGTAGGGGAGTACTCAATAAGGCTAGAAATGTCTTCATACGCAGTAGGGGAGTACTCCATAAGGCTAGAAGTGTCTTCATTCGCAGTACAGGAGTACTCCATAAGGCTAGAAATGTCTTCATAAGCAGTAGGGGAGTACTCCATAAGGCTAGAAATGTCTTCATACGCAGAAGCGGGGTACTCCATCGGGCTAGAATGGCCCTATCCGATGATGGTGACTTCTCCATAAGGCTAGAAATGGCTTCATCCACTGGTGGTGACTCCTCCATATGGCTAGAAATGGCTTCATTCACTGGTGGTGACTCTTCCATAAGGCTAGAAATAGCTTCATCCACTGGTGGTGACTACTTCATTTGGCTAGAAAGGCTCCGTCCGATGGTGGTGACTACTCCATAAGGCTAGAAATGGCTCCATCCGATGGTGGTGACTACTCCATAAGGCTAGAAATGGCTTCATATGCCGTTGGTGACTACTCTATAAGGCTAGAGATGGCTTCATTCACTGGTGGTTACTCCGCCATGAGGCTAGAAATGGCTTCATCCACTGGTGGTGACTCCTCCAAAAGGCTTGAAATGGCTTCGTCCACTGGTGGTGACTCCTCCATAAGGCTAGAAATGGCTTCATCTACTGGTGGTGACTCTTCCATAAGGCTAGAAATGGCTTCATCCACTGGCGGTGACTCATCCATCAGGCTAGAATGGCTCTATCTGCTGGTGGTGACTACTTCATAAGGCTATAAATGGCTTCATCAACTGTTGGGGAGTACTCCGTAAGGCTAGAAATAGCTTCATCCGCCGTTTGTGACTCCTCAATAAGTGTAGAATGGCTTTATCCTCTGGTGGTGACTACTCCACGAGGCTAGAAATGGCTCCATCCACTGGTGGTGACTACTCCATAAGGCTAGAAATGGCTTCATCCGCCGTTGGTGACTACTCCATAAGGCTAGAAATGGCTTCAACCGCCGTTGGTGAGTCCTCCATAAGGCTAGAAATGGCTTCATCCACTGGTGGTGACTCCTCCGTAAGGCTAGAAATGGCTTCATCCACGGGTGGTGACTACTACTAAAGGCTAGAAATGGCTTTATATGCTTGTTGGGAGTTCACGAGATGGGATAATTATGACTTTTCTAGTTGTAGTACCAGCAAAGGCGTCTTTTATTGCGTTTTACAATGTGTATAATTGTCCCTTTTACACAAAAAATTATTTATATATAGACCTATATTTAAAATAATTTCATTATTAAGCATTATAAAATTGAATCAGTATTTCAAACATCACCTGAATCGTGAGAAAATGTTATTAAGTTGCCTTTTCTGTACTTTGACCTTATAACTACATTGACCCTAACCTTGACCTTGAAATGGTCAGTGTTGCAAGGCAATTTGCTGCATATCATGAGATATACCAGAATGCAAATATTCAACATCATTTACATGTATGAAATTTAAGTCTCATTTGATTCGTTTTATTGTCAATTGTGGCGGTTGTACTACTGATGACGGTGTGTATGAAAGTTCTTCTGATCGCATACCCATTGGTTTTAGCTTATAATGGCGCCCATTATGAAGTTTCACTATTTACGTGATTTTACCCCACCCACTTCACAATATTAAGCATGCCCAATTTTAAAACAGCGAAATGCTGCAATAAATATATCTTATAAAACCAAAGAGACTTCTACTGTCTATATTAATCAAAATAATTCATAGAATGCAATTTCTGCAAATTGTCATTATTCTCATTTTGCAGTTTTTTACCCTACCCACTTTTAACAGGCGAAGTCATGTAACGTGTTTATTTGTACAATCTCTCATTTATTATATACAAAAGTAGCTTGAAGAACATTTCAGAATAGTTTATCATAGGTCAGAAGAAAAACAGAGCTCAGAGTTTAAAAACAATCATTGGTTAATCTCGTTATTAAATCTTTAAAACTATTTATGAAATTTTACCCCACCCACTTCGTAAAATAGAGCATGAGCAACCAAAATTGATTTCAAAATGCATAATTTCATTCACATTATATAAGTCAACCCAATATGGTCTAAATACATAAATAATTAGTTAAAAAGAGGCAGTTTCTTATTTTTTCACTTTTGATGTGAATTTACCCCACCCACTTCACACCCTTAGGGAACGCATAAAACTAAAAAAGTTGTAGATCTTACACCCTCATATTTTTCACACTAAATACATAGAATAAATGAAACCAATTAAAGGTAAAATTTACAGTCATTAATGTACTTTTAAGTTATTGACAATACAAAATTAAGAAAAATACCCTAAAAATAGCCAATTTTGGGCCTCTATATGGGTCATAGCTTTTCCAGAATGTCGAAATTTACTATTAAAACAGAAAAAAGTGTGTCTTCCATTCATGTTTCAACTTATAAGTACATTTTGAAACATATTTGTGAGAAAACAATTCATTTCATGCACAAATAAGCGTTCAGTACCATTTTCGCGTAAAAATGGCGGCCATCTTGGAAGCCATCTTGGATGCTGAGCGGTTGTGAAAGAGGAAATTTGTAAGAAATGGATTTTCTTAATGTTCGGTCATATGTCCAACTGTGGTGCAAGTTTAAGAGATGGACTCCAATTTTGAATAAATCGCCCTCAGCTCTTAGGCTAACTAGGTTACATATAAATTATATATGTTTTAGATTGATGGCATTTTGAAACTTAGCTTGTGCTCTCTCTCTCTCTCTCTCTCTCTGTCGTACATGATTGTATTCTGGTAAGTGAATGGCACATTTGTAGATAGAAGCTCAACCTCATTCGTTTTTATAACTTTTTTGGTTGTGAATTTAGTTTTGTGATAGTTTCTATATTTTATATGAAGCCAATTTTTTACGTTTGTTCGATGTTATTTCACGGATTGACATTTTCTTTTTCGCTGTAATGACACATTTTTAAGCATAACAAAGCGTGCATATGACACTTTTCCTTTTTACAGATTGCATGTGAAAATATTAACATAATTCCTATTTAGTTAGAAATATACAGGATTACTTCAAATAATCGGAATCGGTATCGAAAAAAAGCTTTATTTTTTGTTGAAAATTGCCGATGATATTAATAAAAATAATTTACTACTATTTATTATGATTTTGCAATAAACATGTAGCAATATTAGAGCTAATACAGTTCAGTCAATAGTTATGTTATGAAATGAATTTTGTGTAAATGACAAAAAGCCGAAAAAACGTCGTATGGGACATTCTACTGGACAAATATAACGCTTGAAATGACGTATTAACTTTTACAGCAAGGAAAAACAAATCACACAACACGGTAGGTAATATTCTACCATTTAATACAACAGCAAAAATAAAATAATACACTGGTGCGTATTTGCTCTGTCTGAAGCGTAATTCAATGTCTATGCCGTGAAACAACGCCGAAAATGAGTATTTTCCATTTATGGGACATTTTACTGGACAATTATAGCGTAAAACAAAATGTATGTGAACGCATTAGTTTTAGGAATAAATATCACATAAAGCAACTACATAGTTTACCATTTTGTCATATTTTCTCAATTTTCATCACACGAATACATGATTCTGAGTATCTTGGATTTTAATTGACAATTGTCGTATTTTAGTCCTTAAAATGACGTAAAAACGCTCATGGGACATTAAGTCTTGTTTTCTTTTATACACAATTTTCAGGCACTACAGTTGATATTTATACCATTTGTTTAACACAAAGTAAATGCGTATGTATTCAAAATCTACTTCAATGAACTTTTACCGTTTGAAATTGAATCTTTATAATACTTTTTTCAAAATATATTGTGTTATACCGCTAATTGTGACGTCATTATAACGGTGGGACAATTCCAGTTTACGTGTTTATAAATGAAATAAAATTCTCAGTGATGATAATACCTAAAATAACTAATGCATTATTGTGCGGATATATATTAGGTAAAAATTCATTAGAACATTAGTGTCATTGCATTTATTAGTGATAGCTAAAATGGTTTTTTTCGATACCTATAGGCCTTTCCCGAAACTAGGTTACCTCCCTTGGAAATTATCTTCCATTGACGCCTATGCGCATGCGCCAGATTAATATCTCAACTTCCGGGGTGTCCGTATATCGATTCAATCGTTGCATTGGTCTTATTTGTGACACCTGATGACGGTTTCCTAAAATCACGGCCAAACGCTTATTATTTGCATATGATGTTCGCGGACATGATGTCACGTCGTTAGGTCATCGTGATACAAATTGACGAAGTTTTGGCGATTTTCGATAAAAAATATCGACACAGCATCTTTATGCATCCCGCTGTCTTGCTTTTGACGCAACGTGTGACACCGTTTTTTGACGTCACTTTCTTTTTAAAACGTAGTATATATTTCTTATAAAAACGATATTCTTTAAATATGTACATAAGAACGAAGCTCCAAGTATGCTCTTTCCGTCGATATACAGGACTTGATAGAAGTACGTTATTTATATGAATTAGGCACACTAATTCCAGGCATAACGTTCGATTTATCGAAAAGACACCAGTTTCGTGCGTAACGTCATAATATTTATTATCTGAATGGTGAATTATCGGACAATCGATCCGAACAGAGACAATAGACAACAGAGATTTATAAACAACTGCTTCTATAACCTACCAAATATCACCCGTGTGTCTTAAATTCTTCATAATGTACCATTTTGTAACAAAACAATCGTTAACAGTTTTAGTCCTATAATCTCAAGCTTTGGTTTTTCTGAAAGCTTAGTATGTACCTAGTGTCTGCCGTTTTAATACTAGTAGTTGTTTATTTTGTTTTTAACTAACAAAAAACGAACATTGAAGCAACCCATTATTAAGCTTATTTCTATTTTTTCGATTTTTTATGCAAATTTTAAGGGTAAGGAATTATAAACATGAAAATGTCTTTCCGGGAAATAGAAAATTTGTCAATTTTTTTACTGCAACTGTAAAGAAATATTTATGTTTTCCAAAAATGTATAATTTAACTCTGTCTGGCCAGCAGTTACTGAGTTTTAGTTGTAACACGCGAACTATTTTAGTTCTCAGTCTAGTTGCCAATCTCTGTTATCTATAGTCTCTGATCCGAACGAACATTTTCTCAACAGTTTATGGATATTAAAGGTAGAGTAATTATGTCGACCTGGTACGTGATATTATTTTCACTGTTAATGTTATCACTTGCAACAACACTGTCACAGGTCAGGTAGGTAATTATCAATTATTCTCAGGCCTGAAAATCCCAGTTTCAAAGCCTGAAAAAGGCCCGGATCCAGTTGGCCTCAGAGTGACCATTTATTACAGTCTAAAAACGTTAAAATGCTTTCCCAAATGATTTTATAGCGTCTGAAAGATCATGATTTAGGTGATTCATTGATCTATGTTACTAAAACGTGTGAACTGATCGATTTAAAAATAGTGACCCGACATATCGAACTGAATTTTAACCGAATACATAGAACCTTACATATATCTTAATGTGCGACTTACCCACCACCCATTTCACTTAATAGGAATACGTAGGTAATGTGTGAATAATTCTGGAGTTTGTCTTGTTTTATTTGATGCAAGTAATGTTTTGAAGCTCTAAGATGGATTCTATAGCAAGCCATATACAATAAAGTGCTGTTAAATGAAAGGGGATATATCAGCCCTGTTGAATTGGGTAATATGTTTGTATATTGTCTTGTCATAAAACCTTCTTCAACAATAATGTGTGTGTGACAGAGCTTTTCTATTGAGCATGAACTGAATACATAAATTTTCTTAAGGGCATACATGCCAGATCTCCTGCATCATGCGTGAGTCTCATGCATTTGAGACACTACTCACGCATGATTGAAGGCCAATTTATCAAATGTTTACATTATAAAATGATCACAAGTATTATTTTAAATTGCTTCATGAAGCATGCATAAAAGTAAAATAAGTGAATATTGTATATAAACTTCATTAATTTTAGTTTTAAAGTTTGAGCAAGGCAAATCACCCACATTTAAAAAAAACCCATGCATTTCCATCAACAACCTCATGTTAACGGGCTTGTGAAACATGGCATGTATGCAAAATGATCCGACCATTTTTTTTAGAAGGGGCCAGACCATCACAGTAACATATTATTCTTATAGAAGGATGTACTAATCATACTCTAAACCCTGCCAAACTGTTTTTTCAACAGATATAGATCTAGACAATATAAGTAATATTAACCAAATAACACTTCTTATCTCGCATTTACTCACTTTCCGCGAGCAATACTCCGTACACTGAACAACAATACTCCGTACACCAGTGAGCATCAATAAAGCAAGACTCTGTACACTAACATGTTTATTTATTCTCAAAATGCACCGTTATCTATGATTCCTTTCCTGGTAAAGCATTTACAACATAAACTTGGTCATTGAAATGTCATTTTGCTAGATTCAAGTTGTGTAGTTTTTTATAGAATATAAACAAAAATCTTTATTTGACCGACCGAGCTTATTTTTTGCGTGAGTAACGATACGAGTTTGGTCTTTTAATTACCCTTTTAAGTAACTTCTGGTCGTTTGTCAGCTTTCGGGGGCTAGGGAAATTATCGAAGTAGATACTTTTGTATAACATTTACATTAAACACACTCAGAAAGACAAAACAGCGTCTCTGAACTTATCCTGGTGTACCCCTGAAGGTCGCGAAAATGGATAATGTTACTCACGTTAGTAGCAATATCTGGTGTACGGTATACCGCAGTGGTTACAAATCCATACGAATCGAAAACAGCCGAGTACAGCCGGGGTATACGGACTTTGATCAGAGTCTCAGTTTAATCTGGTCAGACAATAACACAGGCAATCGTCGATGTAAAACCCCTTTCACAATTGTCGTGCGAGGGTCTACGATGTAAAACTCCTTTCACAATTGTCGTGCGACGGACGTACGACGGGTCTACGATGTAGATTGTCGCACGTCCGTCGCACGACATTCCTGTTGATATTCATTATCGTGAGTCAATCGCACGACCGTCGTACGACGATCGCACGACCGTCGTACGACAATCGCAGGACGTTCTTAAACATAAATTTTCTTTCTCAACAGTCATACCCTACAGTGTAGTTATATGATAAATTCATATTCTGATGAATACCTTGAAACAGTAAATCTAGAGCGACACACATTGGGAGAGGTTACGTTTGGTTGTTTTACAGAGGTAGTTACTCTGGAGAGGTAAACGTATTTGACTATGACATTTATTGAACGTGTTTAGAGTATTAAGAATGCCATGTTTTCTCTTTCACCAATTTCTATATATAGCTAATAAGTGTTACAAACTGACCAAATCTGTTTTCATTCCACCAACACACGTTACAACTCCCCTGTCTATACATGTGCTTCTCAACCCTTGGAAGCTATGGCAATACCACGGTACTTAGTGAGGTTGCTTTGGCTGTTACAACTTCAATGGGTTTAAGAACGCAACGTTGCCCTTGTGGCAGCATTAATGAGGGCTCGACAGCAGCGAAGAAATGCCCGACGACAGCGTAGATGTTGGGTAAAACCATGGATTCAACGAAGGACCCTACTTGGCCAATATGATATCATGATGGTTGAGCTTGCCAGAGAGTGTGATGGGGACTACGTGAATTTTCTTCGAATAAAACCCCATAATTATGTTCCAAGAGTTACTGCAGCGTGTTGGACCCTGAATTCAGAAGAATGAAAGGTAGGCCCATATGTACTAGCCTATTTCCATTAATTATTCAGTTAAGGAGAATCGCGCTACCATGTGCACATGCGCAGAAATTCATAAGTGATAAACATACAGTTTTGTTGGCGAGTTAGCACATATATACAAGCAGCTGATAATTACCATCATGGTTATGTACACTGTTACTTTTTTACTTGTCTTGTTCGTTTTTGCATGTATAAAAAGTGGATGGGAACGGTATAGTTTTATACAAAAGTATATTTAAGCGTACAATAAGACATCTGCTTATGTTAAATATAATAGTGTTATATATTTAGTCATAAATATGAAGTAGCGACACTATAAGTTATTTTAAAAACAGTATTCAATTCAAATATGCACATTGGGTTAATCTATGCAAAATTGGTACTGTATAGCCCCAAAACAAGGCTGGCGATCCCTAGTTGTTATGAAAAAGGGGTGGTCTGTATGATTCTCAACTCATTAGCACTTTAAAATTATTCGTTAAGTTTTGTACACTCGATGACAATCACCATTTATTAATAATTTTGCAAGTGGATGGTTTAACAACTTACAAATGTATCATGTACCAATATTGAATACTGAAAGACAATAGCACACATAAAACTGAATGATTGTTTAAAGTGGCGTGATATGATAAATAATTTAACATGGATATGTTTGTGTCATATATGCAAGAAATAGACTGAATGAACACGCGACAATTGTTGGTTTGCACTGAGATATTTCATATTGTGATTAACAATATCCAGCTGCTAAAACTTATTTCTAAACGAAACCAATAGTTCCACAATCCTATTGTCGTACGACGGACGAACGTCCATCGCACGACAGACGTACGTCGATCGTACGAAGGGTTTATAACAACTTTTCATCGTAGGGCTGACGTGCGTCGAATGTTTTGTCGTACGAGCATCGCACGACCGTCGTGCGGCCGTCGTGCGACGGACGCACGATAGTCTCCAAATTTCCATCGCAGACCCGCCGTGCGTCCGCCGTACGACAATTTTGACCGCTCCACAAAATTTCCTTTTCCAGACGTAGGTTGGTATATTTAGACGAAGCTTTACAAGCATCGTACGACGGAGAAAATTCTACGGCAATTGTGAAAGGGGTTTAACATGCGTCCGACGCGTCCGACGCACGACAAAATTAAGAAATGTCTGCATCGTGCGACGGAAAACATAATCGTGGACCCTCGTCGTAGAGTTTTGGACTTGCTCAAATTGTCATCGGCGGGTGACCACCCAATGTACCCCGACAATACAAGCTAGCCTGAATACTGCTGTGTTAGCATACGGCAAAATTTTCAACATTCAATAGGTTAGGTATTTTGTGCCTGTTTCATTTATTTCGTGTCTACACCAACACAACGAAGAACAAATACGTGTGCAGTGGTTCTTCCTCGACACGGAGATGTGTTTCTTTTCGATCACAAACGTCACATTATATTTTAAACTTGATAAATGTGTCAAAAAGTCAGCAGTTTGGTCTTTAAACAATAATTTAGAATACTTATAGATCGCGGAGAAAGCTCAACTTTTGTGAATATGTAGTGAAATAATATTAGCATATTTATTTGCATTGATGTTTGCACTGGTATCATTATATTTCTTGAAAATGGTAGGTATTTCGCGCTTGGTGGCATAAAATGGATAATGCACGAGTTTCTGACAGTGCTTTGAGCACAGATATTGCCAATATCTAAAATTCAAGGTGTTGTTATAAAGAGGTTGTAGCACGTTGGCCGCTCTGGAGAGGTTGTACTGTAATTAAATATGACCAGTTATTTACTTTTTTTAAAAAAACATCTACACGGGTGTTATATCGATTTTACTTGCTCACAAAATATTTTGGACATCAACATTTTTCTGTGCAAAATGCATAAATTATTAGCTACCGGTGTATGTTCAATTATGTTGCTTGGCCTACTATAGTATATAGCAATCTATAGTTATATATACCACAGCAAAGTGTTGTATATGGGATTTATCCAACACTTTTTCGTTAGCTACTGAGATCTATGGTCTAAATAGAAGTAGGCCTACATATATACAACGATTGAAGTTCGAACAACACAAACGGATTAAAGTTAGGTACGGCAAACAATGGGGCAAATCAACTTATTCCTGGATTAGCGAACAGTATGAAGGTCTCTCCTTATTCATGGATTTATATCTCACAGTAATTAGTGATTTACTTCCGTGCCTTATTGAAAGCAAATGACAACTTGCAAATCTGAAATAGTTTAGGAGGACCGATTTATATCTTGATGCATGATGGTCAGTCAGATTGCGTGCGTGCGTGCGTGCGTGCGTGTGTTGCGTGCGTGCGTGCGTGCTAGCGTGCGTGCGTGCGTGCGTGCGTGCGTGCGTGCGTGCGTGCGTGCGTGCGTGCGTGCGTGCGTGCGTGCGTGCGTGCGTGCGTGCGTGCGTGCGTGCGTGCGTGCGTGCGTGCGTGCGTGCGTGCGTGCGTGCGTGTTTGGAAATGGCAGAGCCTCGCATTTTATTATTTTATTCAACTCGTTTAATAAATTTAATATGGAAAGAAACTCATGTAATATCCTCTATTTTATAAACGATCTAATTAAAGAACTTGACAACAGTGAAATGGGCATTTGCGTATACGATAAGACCATCCCAAGCCCTACCGTAGCAGACGATATGGTCTTAATCTCATACTCCAAGACAGGTCTCCAGAAAATGTTCGATATTTGTAACTCCTTCGCAAACAAATGGCGATACTTATATCAAGATCAGACAAACGTATAAAATACAAAACAGAAAATGTTATCTTGGCAACAATAAAATTAAACAAATACATGTGTAATACAGATAATCTTAGCGAATCCTGCAAAAAGTTACGCTGTAACAGTTCATTCAATACTAGAAGTCTCAGAGAACCATAAAAAAATTTATACAAACACGTTGTGTTGCCTAAAGCTCTGTATGGATGTGCCTTGTGGAATAATATCTCAGCGACTAGCATGCTAACTTTAGAACGTTTACATCGCTTCTGTGTTAAAACTTTCCGCCATATACGGATACAGACATGTCCCTTAGCCTGTTTGGTAATCAACTGATTGAAACTGAGGTTGATTATCAAAAGCTACAATTCTTTGGACAACTATGTAGACTTTCGCCGAACTACTTATCAAAACAAATATTCTTTAACAGAATGATTCACTATGTTAACGACGAACGTCAAGTGCTGGGTTTTATTCCGGACATTATACGCATTTTACGGCAATACATGCTGTATGACTTTTTACATCAATTTCGGGGAATTTCCGTCGAAACAGCAGTGGAAACAAATACTGGTTAAACATGTTTACGGCAAAGAGTTCCAACATCGAATACAACGAATCAACGTCAAACATAGAGACCTAGTGTCTGAAGAAATAATATTTGAAAATCGTTCCTGTATTCATTGGCAAGACAATAAGACAGCAGCCACATAACATAAATAGACTTGAATGTGCGCTCAATACGCTTGCAAAAATAACCTCCTTCTCGATGCCTGTGTTATGTGCCAACTGTAACCTCTATATGGCAAATAATTAATTAATCTAATATCCTTTCCGCTACCATAGCGTACCAATGCAGACTCGCCGGGATGGCCATTTCGGCCTTCCGTAGGTTTCGACCTAAATGACCAAATTCGGCAATTTTGCTGTCATGGGTACACAGGCATCCCAGACCAAAGGATATTACGGGCCCATGGTCGTGCACAGGTTTTTGGGCCCGCTGGACCCCTTTAAAGTGGGCTTTGAACGTAAATTTTCCAAAACTGAAATTACTGGTCCTACCTGCCATTGCGGTACGATTCCCTGTGGAACATTTAGCGCCAAAAAGTATTTCGCGCAAGGGTCACCGTCACAACTTCACTTCCGGTGACCTTTAGTCGAAATATGGACAATTTTTCCTACTTTCAGTTTCGGGCAGGTGTGTAGCATCCGGATGTATCGAGTTTTTATCAGTGCTGCAAGTCAATAGTGTCTCAGGGACCATATGAATTTCTCATAGCCCCCCAAAAAATCGTGGTAGCGGAAAGGATGTATCACAATATATACCTTTGTCCCTTTCACGATCGCTTACGCAACAAACTTTGGTCAGATATATACACTCTACATGGTGCAGACAACTACTTGGTGTTTGTAAAAAAGTCATGTACAAGACAGTGTCATGAAATGATCTCGGGCAAAAGTACCGACATTAATAATTTTGCTGATGTAAAGTCGATATTCTCCAATTTTCTATACCACACATGTAATTTCAAACAACATCTTTAACATCGAGTCTTGATAGTGATAGATGTTTGTTTATTTTGCTGAGCTTGCTCCTCATGCGAGTGTTGTTATTCTATTATAGAATATGTGCAGGTTGTAATACATACTAACCATATACATTGTACATACATGTAAGCCTGACTATTTTCTAACCATATTTTTCAAATGAGTATCCAGTCTCAAGATAACTCCTAAGTTGCTATGTTGTATTTCGTTTCGGCAAGATAGTGACTGATGGGATATTTCTTTACTCATTACTTCTTATTGCTACTATCATATACAGGGTTGGGTTTTGCTTCTTAAAGAAAGTATATCATTTCTTTGAAGTCGGGGTCTCCTTTGGAGTCAGTTTCTCGTGGCAGTGGTATCTGACGCTGCTCGAAAAACACCCATTTGGGGGGGGGGGGATTTGGGGGGGGGGGGTAATTGTGGGAGGGCTTTCTTTGTGTTCTTTATTTACATGTATATATGCTGTCCTTGTTTATTGTTGCACATTTATATGAGCTCTCCAACACTGGAGGTAATAAAAGTATAATTAAAACTGTTTGTTTTGTTCAAAGTTCAAACTTGCCAAGCGCTTGGCGTTGTCTGTTTTGCAGGGCTTGCTCTTCGGTTGTTTCCCTACATCCCGAAGACAAGAAGGGGTGGCCCTAGAGCTCGTCTTTGTCTAAGTGACTTCGTCATAATTGCACGAAACTCAACATTTTGAAAATGTTAACAACATGACTGTTTTGGGAACCTAAGTGAACTATCGCAGTAGGATCGGTTCTGAGATTATCAATATAAACATATCTCTCAACATATGAATTGTTTTCAATTACAGGACAATATTCATAGGTACTTGTAAGTTGAATCCTGCAGCCTGCTGTTGAATATTTTCCGCAATTTCTTAGACATTGTGCTGACCAGTAGTTACCAACATTTTGGTCCGAGTTCAGACGTATTTACCGGCAATTCAATTATCAGGCCTATTTCTTAATAATCAATGACATATTTTTTGCATAGTATAGTACATGTATGAAGAATTTTTGCAATATTTTACGTGTGTGGTTCAAAGTAAATGTCAAATTCCGGAAAAGTACGTATGATACCGATCTCCGTTATTCGGCCGATTCCGAGCAGTGTTGTAGGCAATACAATAATAACAATACACAAATTAACATTCATGAGTACACAAATACATCAACATCAATAAGGTACGTAAATATATTATTAAATGCATTTTTCATATCATGTACGTATAAGCAGGTTATATACAAACAACTAACAGAAATGAGCCCATAAATAATCGTACATAGCACACACAGTCTCTCATAAGCATACTATTATGTTTATCATGAGCTACATATTAAATTGTAAGTAGAACAATTGTTCCTAACGCATAAAAATTATCCTAAACATATGATATAGTATTCTCAGTAGTACAAATTTAGCGTTCCTAGACTCCTTGTAGGCTAATGTCAGTACTATATCAACCTGAATATCTCTAGGTTGTTTAGTCCAATTAGCATAAAATGATGTATTGTCATTCTCTATTATGTAGTCCCATATCTTTTGTCTTAATATTGCCATATTTGGACAAAAGTTAAGAAGGTGATCAACAACATTTTCACAAATACAAAAGCAAGATGTACATTGTTCTCTGTATTGACGCGACAATACCTTCCCAGACAAATAAACCAATACTTCACAAAGGGGACGTAACTCAAGGTGACTTTGTGTTTAAGTTCACAATTCGCTCGGGTTATTCACCTTGGGGATGTATTCTATACCTGTCGGTTTTTCCTGCAATAAATTGTTTATCCTGCTATATTTCAGTGGAATTGACACATATTTGACTAGTAGAGTTTTCCATTCACTCTTTGAAGGAAATAATCCTGTGGCGATGTAATTATCAAGAACCGATATAATGCCATACTTTTGCAGTAATGTATAGATGGCCGGAATAAGACCAAGAACTTGGCCGTCGTTATTCAAGTAGCGTGTTAAGCGATTAACAAACACTCGTTTAGCTAGGTATTCACACGGCAGTTTACAGACCTGTCCCAAAAACACTAGTTTCCTGGAATCTATCATAGTCTCTATGGCGTCGATGTCTAATGATGATAAACAATAGTCTGTACATATTTGGGATTTCTTCGACTGAATATTCTTAATACAGAAGCAATGGGAAATTTGAATTGTGTTCATATCCATTTGTGTAAATGTATGCCACAACTCACACCCAAACAGAGCTTTCGGAATAACCACAGACTTGTATAAAGTTTTCAACGTGAGTCATGAGTTTAAGATGTGTATCCAGAACGGGTCTCTCTGCCACAGTTCTAGAGGAAAATCGTCTTGAACAACGACAGAAGGAGATCACCGTCCATATACCCAGACTGCGATGTCCCGAACAGTCAGGTGTCAGGAACCCCGTCTGTGTACTGGCGGTGAGGTAAAGATTCCTAGAAAACAAAAACAAGCTTGAATATATACAGTTCTAACAGTATTTCAGTTAATGCAAGTTAGTAACTCCAAACTATCGGTGCTGTGCAAGTCCAGAGCACAGCAAGAAAATCATGTTGGTGTGTTCTGGTCGATATCGATCTAGTTTATACCCAAGTTACTTTTACAAATAGTTTTAGAACCGATTCACATTTTTCGGTTACCTTGAAAATCAGCATGGAAGGAAGTATTCTGCCGTCCCAACATACACACATGTTCACAGTCACATGGTCATTTGTTATTATCTTTCCTGAAAATACGTGTCCTTGTTTAGGTCCTAAGACTTTGGTTCTTTGCCTCTCCTTACCGGAAAATCCAACTTCATCAACATTAAATATCTGTAGAATAGAAATGTTCATGTCAGTATATACATTTGTATAACCTTAACCGTAACTTAGATGAATACGAAAACAATGTTAAGTGTTATACATGTACACAATCATTTTGTCCAATAAGAATATGGTATTTGTTGAATGATGGTCAATGGATATATAAAGGACACCATAGTTCTCAAAACGGAATTTTGTTTGGTGTGATATTTACTCCGTATAATAACGTAAAGGTGTGTATGTGAACAGTGAAAACTTTATTAAGTACACGGATTTAACCGAGTGTATATACATGTAAGTACTACCTGACACATAATGTAGTCAATAATTATATAATATGCTTATTGCAATATGAAATGCTCCCCCCATTTTCTGTTTTGCTCCCCCTTTTTTTCTTGCCATATTTTTCATGCATGTTAAATACCACTCATCAGATGTCATTGATCTTTTTGAAATCCTTTTTTCTTAACAAAATACGTGTTTAAGCATGCTACCAATATTTGAAAATAGTTCAGAGCATTTATTTCCAAATTAAGGTGCCAATATCAACTGTATCCAATGGAACACCCACAGCTCTAAACAACTTTACTATTTAAATAAAAAATCTTTCTCTCCATTGTGGGTTGCTTAAGCTTTTCGTTTCGCTTTTTAAGCCTCCCCAATAATGGAAAATATCAAAATAATGAGTATTCTCACATATACGACCGGAAAATATCAAAATAATGAGTATTCTCACATATACGACCCAACCTATTCTATATTCATTCTCCTGTTCCAGAAAAATTGTAAACTTAATTATGTACCTTCTTTTGGTTATAAATGCTATGTCACTATATTTCATGAAGGTATTTGTATGTTTATTGACTATTTTATGTAACATGCTTTCATGATAATAAATAGATATAAAAAAGTACTACCTGCGACTCTTTGTTTTTTATGACATTTTCTGTCAACACCCTATCCAGTGTTGCAAACCATTCGTCCATGGTCTTCTGGCTTGACATCCTCGTCCTTGATTTCTCCATGTTTTCCGGTGTCCTCTCGGACAGTTCGGGGTGCCTCTTGAGTAGTCCCCGGAACCACTTATCTGAGGGGCCAGTTGGACCAATCGCAGTGTCACGGCCTTAAAAGAAAAAAGTAAAATACATAACATGAGCGTGTAAATATTACATGTAATTGAAAGTTGGTTATTAATATTCTCACCTCTCCTATATTATGTAGTAGCAGACGCTACAATTTATCTATAGTGTATGTTAGTAGGTTAATTGGGTGGCATCAAATCTTAATAGTTCAATATACTCATTTTCATGACATACGCCAAGATAATTGTATGATTATATTAGACCGACTCATTAAGTTATATTTCACATCGAATGAGCAAACCTTCATTTAGACATAGATAAAACAAGAAATATCTTTAAACAAGATATACAGCGTTGAGTTTAATGACAGTCTGTGATTGTTACATGCATTTGTTCAATACATTTGCGAATGTAATTAGTTTTAATTAGTTTATATACCAAACGAAACGCTGTACATTTTTGTATTAAGACAGACAGTTCCCGTTACTTATGTAATATTAACTAACAGTTTATGGGGGATATTGACTGGAAAACATGCGCATATTAAAAATTCACTTTGAAAGGAGGAGCTAAAAGTGTGTCTACCACACATGTGGCCGAGCGAAGGGGTTTTGTCAACCTTTGATCATTTTTATCCACCTGTATAATTATAAAACAACTACCCTAAATAATTTGGATGAACATATTTACATTACAAAATACTGTTATAAAATTATATTTAATATTCTATCATAACTTACAGACAATTAAGTTGACTGTACACTTAATATACCAAATAAAGAATGGTCCATGACATTTGTGCAGTTTACCATAGGAACCTGCATTTTCACATTATTGTATTCTTCTCATTAAAAACGGAGTGCACACCCTAAGTTTATATGTATAATAAAAATAGAGGATCTTGCATGAGTGCTCATTACATACGAGTTTTATTAAACGAGTGGACAAAATGATATGACACGAGACTTTGCCGAGTGTCATATTGTTTTTGTCGACGAGTTTAATAAAACTCGTATGTAATGAGCACGAATGTAAGATTCTATTTATCACATAACCTTAAAAATGCACATTATTGTTCAAAAGGATGATGTACGCTGCATATGTTTCAGCCAAAATGCAGCGATACAATGAGCGTGACGTCATGGCGACGTTGATATTATCCTGACGTCATTGACGGATCAATGCATGGATTGGCTAACGTCACGTCAAGCTAATTTAAATATTTATTGCACAGTCTGGGAGTGCCGAACGATATTTACGGCACGGCTTTACGGCACTCCTGGACCACAGGTTATTTGATAAAATATTTTATCACATGTTTGACGTCGCGGTAGCGTAATAAAGCCATTATTTATTTTTGATAATACACTAGTGTAATAAAGCAATCACGCGACGTCATTCAAAGGATAGGCGACGTCGTCCAAGTTGCGCGTTTATTATACTGAAAAATAAGTAGCGTCTTTTATGTTTCGGCCGGAAAAGGCTAACATGTGATAAAAAGAACATTACATTTGTGACTTTCCACATTGAATTTATTAAACTCGATGAAAAAATCGATAAAATACTCGGCAGAGCCTCGCATTTTATTATTTTATTCAACTCGTTTAATAAATTCAATATGAAAAGACACTCATGTAATATCCTCTATATTTTCATTTTGATTTTGAAGTACATGCTCTATTGATGTCAAGAAGTTTAATGAAATTAAAGATATTGTTAATTATGCATGCTGTTTTTACAAGATACAAAATAATGTTAATTTATTCAGTATTGGAGTATTCGTGTAATCAAACATTTTTCCAACAAACTAATGATTTGCATTTTATTTTGAGTTTAGAAGTTTAAAACCAATTTAAAACAACAGTATTTTTACACTGGACCGCCCTTGTGTACATTACTTGTCCGACCGACCTCATCCTTCACATAACCTGCAGCTGGTATAGTAACAGGTCGCTTAAAGGTCAACATTGTTCTTGCTTAGAGTATATTGCACAACTAAAGCTATGGACTAACTGAAAGGCGAGTATATATAGTACTATAAGTTTAGCACAAGAGAACAGTGCAATAATTTAAAATCGAGCATAACCTTTTCTGAAAAGAATACATAATTATATTCTATCAAATTGTGGAATTTCATTCACCCCTGAGAAATTTATAAAGATTTCATTGGTTGTTAAAGTAGGTCAACATCCAAGCTAGACAGCTAACGCTGAAAAAACTTGAATTACCAGACTTAATAAGGATTTCCCGCACATAACATCGTACCATAGGCCTAGTCATGGGGAAACCTTGCCCCGCCATGTATTGTACAAAATGTACCAAGGCAGTCTCTTCAACAACTGTGAGCAAACGATGCTGCTACTTTGAATGACTGGTATAGGTCCCTGGTGGTCAGTTTAGATGATCATGTAGCGTATGACTGGTATAGGTCCCCGGTGGTCTGTTTAGATGATCATGTAGCGTATGACTGGTATAGGTCCCTGGTGGTCTGTTTAGATGATCATGTAGCGTATGACTGGTATAGGTCCCTGGTGGTCTGTTTAGATGATCATGTAGCGTATGACTGGTATAGGTCCCTGGTGGTCTGTTTAGATGATCATGTAGCGTATGACTGGTATAGGTCCCTGGTGGTCTGTTTAGATGATCATGTAGCGTATGACTGGTATAGGTCCCTGGTGGTCTGTTTAGATGATCATGTAGCGTATGACTGGTATAGGTCCCCGATGGTCTGTTTAGATGATCATGTAGCGTATGACTGGTATAGGTCCCCGGTGATCTGTTTAGATGATCATGTAGCGTATGACTGGTATAGGTCCCTGGTGGTCTGTTTAGATGATCATGTAGCGTATGACTGGTATAGGTCCCTGGTGGTCTGTTTAGATGATCATGTAGCGTATGACTGGTATAGGTCCCTGGTGGTCTGTTTAGATGATCATGTAGCGTATGACTGGTATAGGTCCCCGGTGGTCTGTTTAGATGATCATGTAGCGTATGACTGGTATAGGTGCCTGGTGGTCTGTTTAGATGATCATGTAGCGTATGACTGGTATAGGTCCCTGGTGGTCTGTTTAGATGATCATGTAGCGTATGACTGGTATAGGTCCCCGGTGGTCTGTTTAGATGATCATGTAGCGTATGACTGGTATAGGTGCCTGGTGGTCTGTTTAGATGATCATGTAGCGTATGACTGGTATAGGTGCCTGGTGGTCTGTTTAGATGATCATGTAGCGTATGACTGGTATAGGTCCCCGGTGATCTGTTTAGATGATCATGTAGCGTATGACTGGTATAGGTCCCCGGTGGTCTGTTTAGGTGATCATGTAGCGTACTCTGTGGGATGCCAAATTCCTGTGCTATAGTCCGTATCTTCTGTTTTTTTCTGTCTGACGGCAGATAGGACCTTCTCTAGGCACTCCGTCGTGTGTACGTCTTTGATTGCAACATTCTAAAGTAATAAAAGTACTTGTTTATGTAAATATCAATCATTCGCAGCATTAGTTGAATTAAATGTTGCATTCGTTTATTTATCTCTTAATTGGTTTTAAATTGATTTATTGACCGACCCAAGCGTTTTAAAAAGACATTGAACAAGTATAAGCCAAGGGAAAGCAGTCTTACAAACTATATGCACACAAGATCGGACAAGTTACCTCCCTTTGTTTTAAAAAATTGAGCGTAACCCTCTTTATTTCCTACATTTTTATAATTTCACTTTTCCTTTTGCCTATTTTGAGATAAAATGCATTGTGGGACGTTTAAAGACCCAGCCCTGATTTTTCAAAGCTAAATACCTCCGGTTTAAGTGTTTCATAAACGCCGCGTCTGCTATTCTGAAATTGCTCAGTGTCTGAAGATTTCATATCGGGGCCTCACTATACTTTTACTGTTCTGATAAACATTACTTCACATTATCATTATCATGTCATGCAAAGAGAGATACTACAGTGATGCTATGCGTGTCACTGTGTCCTGTCATACATACATGCACACTTATATTATATTAGTAGTTGTTATAGATTATTTTTTCGTCATAGTTGTTATGTTTCTGTTACATGGATGAACGTTTTATAAATGTTCTAGTAAATGTAATACATGTACTTATTTCAGTATTTCATGAAGTAAGCGCGATATGATTTATATGAATTACATTAAAAATTGAAAACTTTAAACTTTCATCCATGCTGTTATGATTTTCTGTCTTACATAAAAACAATGCATACTTTCTGACCATATTGCTGATGTAGAGCTCTGTAGATGAAATAAATACACATGCATGAAATAAATATTAATGTTTATAATTTGCTTTCAATGGATTACGGCGATTTTCAGTGAAAATAACAGTGAAATTACCACTTTGTTATTTTCACTGTTTTAGAAGCTGGTTCCAGTATCGTTCAGAAAAAGAAACGTAACGTCAACGACGCCGGGCTTTAAAATGTACGTTACGTCATCATGACGTCACAATTGTCACGTCGTGACGTTCCAATTTCGACGTGATTTTTCCAATTAGGCCAATTACGGTACCCTTTTAAGAGAAATTGAAGCATATAATAAACAGAAAATTTGTTGATTTTTGGTGAAAGATCAATTTTATTTCACTCGTGATCACAGAAAATTACATTTTCACTCGTGGCTACGCCACTCGTGAAAATATTGATTTTCTGTGATCACTCGGTGAAATAAAATTCGATCTTACACCAAAATCAACAAATATCCTCTATTTAAAACTATACGAGTCGTTGTTAGTGTTGTTTTTACACGCTCCGGTATTCACTTAGACATTGAGTGTAAAACAGTGAAAAAGGAACTCACGGAACTTTCAATAACTTTCTTAATTGTTCAAATATTTTAATTAGCGTAATACTATTTCGAAGACCACCCTTTCCATCTGCAAAATGTGTAATACAGTCGAAAAAAGAATTAACATGCTAAATTCTGGTCATGAAATATCATCTCGTTATTATCACTGCTAATTTCATTAAAACATCGAGATATCCGATTTACGGTAATCTGAAAAATATGATAATTCTTCGGCCTATTTTAAATATGTTACTCAGCATTGTTAACATATTTTTATATATTCCGAATGAGCTTAGGGTTATTGTTAATATAAGACCAAGATTATTGAAATGTATGCCATAATAATAGTTTTATTTAACGTTCCGTGGTGTCGGTGGAATTCCTTAAAACATAATTTTTAATGAAATAATTTAATATTTCCCGGCTATATTTCAAAAGTTTAATCACACATTATTACATTATTACAAAGTTATTTCTGTATTCTGAAAGTTGTTATAATAAGCTTTATTATGAAACTATAATTGTAAAAATATATATACAAATACAAACTTTATTGAGAGTTCCGTGTGGAACGTTGATTTCAGATTAGTGTAAATTATGAGTGAAAAATGATGAAATTTCATGGCTATATTTTAACGAAATGTATTCATTTTAAAAATATTTTTATATATCCATACAGGGGTTAGGGTTATCTGTAGTATGAGACTATAATAATTTAAATCTATGCGTAAATGAAAAAGTTATTAAGGGTTCCGTGAGTTCCGTAAATTATACTTCGAGATAACGGGTGTTCCGTGTTTTACACTTGGTCACGAAAAAGTTTGCGCATGCGCACTAACCACTTCCAAGATCTGCAGACGAATAAGGTATCATTTCTGGTAAAATACTTACATTACAGCGTTGATTTTTTTCTGTGTTGTTCAAAAGCAAGCGTCTGAATGATCGGTAACGAATGATTAAAGAAAAGAACCGAAATAAAGCGTTTTTGAGTCTGTCCGGGTTGGTGGTCGTCCGGTTTTGCCCACAGCGCGCAAAGGACCAACAGCCTCAGAACTTCTTTAGACCAGAAACGTAAGAGTTGATTGATTACTCCGGGTTCGATCGTTGATATTATATATCATTGCTATGTTCTCACCGTTACATTCCAAATAAACTGTCCGATCGCCGTGCATTTTGTGATCAAATTCCGCACTTATTCGTACCCAAAAGTCTTCGTACCGTCTGATTCGCACCTGGTAGTTCAGATGTTCGCATATTGTTCATTTCTGGTAAACTGCAACGCATCTGGGACATATCTAATCATGGCTGTAACTAGGATTTTTCAAAAGTGTGTGCGAAATCGGGTTTTATAGAGATAATGGGGATGTTAAGATGAGGGGATGCAAGGGGAGGTTGCGGGTTCGTACCAACGAGAGTGGTGTAAAATACATTGTTTACCTGAGGGACAGGGTACTCAAACTCGAAAAATGCGTTGTTTGTGTAAACTGCTTGCCACACACCCTTGTTCTCGACTTGATACCATTCACTGAAAATGTTATTGAGTGAGCGAAGCGAGCAGGAAAAAATGCATTGTTTATCTGAGCTGCATGCAACACAAACTCCTTTTCTAATTGATATCATTAACTGCTAACCGGGCGAAGTGAGCTAGAAAAAAACACAATTTATCTGAAAACCGCATAAACTCGTTTTCATTCACTGTTAACAGTTATTTTGTAATACCATTCACTGATAAAGTTATTTTGCGAGCGAAGCGAGCTAGGTAAAAAATGCCATATTTAACTGAGCTGCATACCACACAACCATGTTCTCAGTTTGATATCGTTCACTGATAAAAGTTATTGGGCAAGCCAAGCGAGCTAGACAAAAATGTATTGTTATCTGAGCTACATACCCCACACACTCGTTCTGTCCTTGAAACCATTCACTGATAAGAAAATGTTCAAGGTTGAGGGTAATGTGCCAGCGGAAGGAGCTAGAAAAAATGCATTCGTTTATATGAACAGCATTCAACCGACTCGTTCTATACTTGATTGGATGACAAAGTTATTTTGCGAGCGAAGTGAGCTTAAAAAAATGCAAAGTTGATAAATGTCACCAACAAAAATGACTTCTTTGGCGAAAAAGGGGGGTGCGTTCGCACCCGACGCACCTCCCCTAGTTACGGCCATGCTAATGTCCTTTAATAAACACATGTCCTATTTAATTACAAAATAGCCACACACACTGTCACTAGCATGAACCACAAGGGACGTAACTCTGCTTTGACTGGATTAATTCTGGTCGAAATCTTGTGAATATTTTGCAACAGTTACCAATGTTAGAAAACGGCCCTTAAAAGATTTTTTATTCTTCTTCTTCCAATTAAAGAGCAGGAGTCCTACCGGACTGTATAAAGCTCAGCGAATACTGTATTAACACATGCGTGAACAACTGTCTCTGATTCACTCTTATAAAAACTGTTAAAACTATGTACAGAATGCCTTATGTCTCAGGCCTTGATCATTCTCTGGAAACTCTCCAGGTTGTCGGTAGCTGTTACCTTTGATGGAAGTCGGTTCCAGTCTTTGGCGGTTCGGTGGAAGAACGAGGTTCCTAATGTCTTGTCATGGTGGCGCTCCTGGAAAAACTTCAGGCCTCCTCTGGTACGCGAGTCCCCAGGCTTCAGAAACTGGCTTGTCTCGATGTCCACTAGTCTGTGGTGTATCTTGAACAGCATCTGAAGCCTGGCTTGTCTCCGACGGCTTTCCAGGGATACCCACTGGAGGTCCTCAATCATCTTCGGGACGCATCCAGGGGTTTTTGACGAATAGTCGTTGGTGACAAACCTAGCAGCCCTTCTTTGTACCTGTTCCAGGGCTTTGATGTTGTTCTGGGTCGTGGGGTCCCACACTGCAGCAGCATACTCCATTGTTGGCCTAGCTATGGTCTTGTAAGCGGCTGCTTTGACTTCTGGACTGCATTCCCGCAGGTTTCGACGCAAGAATCCCACCGTCTGGTTGCCCTTGTTTACCACGTTGCGGACATGGGTGTCCCAGCTCCATGTGTCTGATAGGGTCACCCCTAGGCATTTGCTGGCTTTGACAGTCTCCAGGGTATGGCCATGGAGTTGGTAGCTGGTTTCGATGAGTTTGGCCTTCTTCGTAGTTATTCTAAGCACTACACATTTTGCTGGATGGAAGCTCATCTGCCATCTACTTTCCCACGATTCCAGGGCTGTAAGGTCCTCTTGAAGAAGTTTACTATCTTCCTGGCTGTGGATGGTCTTGTATAGCAGACTGTCATCAGCGAACAGTTTGGAGGTGGATGACTTTATCCACTGTGGTAGGTCGTTTATGTAGGCCAGGAATAGTAGTGGGCCTAACACAGATCCCTGTGGTACACCAGACTTCACCCTCGCCTTGTCTGACTGCGCTCCGTCCAATACCACGAGCTGGTTCCTGTCTAGTAGGAATGACTGTATCCAGAATAGGGTCTTGTTCTTGATGCCATAGTGACTCATCTTGAGGAGAAGACGCTGATGTGGCACTTTGTCAAAAGCTTTGGCAAAGTCCAGCAGAATGGCATCAACCTGGTTTCCGGATGCCATCCCAGAGGCAATCTCATGGGCGGTGGTGATCAGGTGAGTTTCACAGCTCCTTTTCCGTCGAAAACCATGTTGATTGTCCGATAGTATGCCATTCTGGTCAAAGTGCTTCATGATACTGCTATGTATGATGTGCTCCAGTAGTTTGCAGACTATTGATGTAAGCGAGACTGGGCGATAGTTGGATGCTTGGTGCCTATCTCCCTTCTTGAAGATCGGTACAACGACTGCTTCTCTCCATTCTCGGGGTATTTCGCCAAGGTTGAGAGATAGCTGGAACAGCTTGGCTAGTGCTGGAGCAAGTTCTGTTGCAGCCGTCTTCAAGATGAAAGATGGGACTGAGTCCGGTCCTGCTGCTGTGAAGGGACGAAGATTGACTAGTAGCTTGTGCACACCTTTCCAGTTGACTGTTATGTCGGGCATCGTTGGTACTTGGCTGGTACCAAGGTCAGGCATGTCTGAGAGATCTTCTTCTGTGAAGACCGACTGAAACTGATCGTTCAGTATGTTTGCTCGTGCTGTTGGGTCACTTTGTAGATATCCATTGGTATTCTTTAGTGGTGCGACTCCAACGGCTTCCTGTCTCCGGCTCTTCACATACGTCCAGAAGCGCTTGTTGTTTTCTTTGTAGTCACCGCTAACAGTGTCTTCTTTATTGGTGGCCTGCTAGTCATCAGGTGAGTGCAATAGGGCCAATGGTCCTCTTGTATATATATATGACGAAAATACGCAGATGCGCATGACGTCAATGTATACACATTAAACACAGTTTGGGGCATAAAAGCGCCTTTTTACTTTCGTAGGTACATGTATATAATAAAAGGAATTTTACTTTAGTGGTGTTGATCCATTAGGCTGTATTATCCCTTGTTGCTGTGTTATATTACATCATAGATACGGCATTGCACAAGTAACTCGAGGTAATACGGCCCTTGTTGCTGTGTTATATTACATCATAGATACGGCATTGCACAAGTAACTCGAGGTAATACGGCCCTTGTTGCTGTGTTATATTACATCATAGATACGGCATTGCACAAGTAACTCGAGGTAATACGGCCCTTGTTGCTGTGTTATATTACATCATAGATACGGCATTGCACAAGTAACTCAAGGTAATACGGCCCTTGTTGCTGTGTTATATTACATCATAGATACGGCATTGCACAAGTAACTCGAGGTAATACGGCCCTTGTTGCTGTGTTATATTACATCATAGATACGGCATTGCACAAGTAACTCGAGGTAATACGGCCCTTGTTGCTGTGTTATATTACATCATAGATACGGCATTGCACAAGTAACTCGAGGTAATACGGCCCTTGTTGCTGTGTTATATTACATCGTAGATACGGCATTGCACAAGTAACTCGAGGTAATACGGCCCAAGGGATCAAAACTGTGCTATTCGGTATGTTCCAGGGCACGTTTGTAACGCTGTTCCGCACATCCCAGACAGTGGAACACACAAACAAACTGGAACACAGTTCGGAACATGTTCTTTCTGTGCCCGCCACAGAGGTGGTGCAGCCAGAACAGTCACGTAATTACAGCAAGAACAATGGTCGCTTGTGTCATAAAATAGAATATGATAAAAATTATTTTCCAATTATGGCCATTGCGGGCGAACAGTCAAACATTTTACTTTCTGTTCCGTTTTGTATGTAAGGTGTTTGAAGTAGAACATTCGGCACACTGTGCAGGACAGATCCGTTTTGTTAGTAAGTAATTTGGAGTAGAACATCCTGCACTGTGTGCAGAACAGACGTTACGAACATACCCCAGACAACTTTACTTGACTATTTAGCCGACGGAGACCAAATTAATACTCACTGGATTATCCAGAGTCAAAACCTATGTCACTGTCTAATTTAAAAACATCCAAGTTAACACACAAGATGTATCTATATTTATCAAAATCATCATAAAACCTGGTCACTATGAGTATATCTATATATTATATAGGCTGCTTTTGATACCGATTCGCCTTGTTGTCACCCCACTAGCGGATTTAAAGGGGGGGGGCACCCTAAAATTGCTGGAGCCTGGGTAATTTATCCTTGTTGCTGGATCCCAAGTATTTCACATTTCCACTTTAACAAAACTGAAGCCCTGGACTTCGCAGGGTATGCATGCTCAGATAGACAAATAAAATTGCATTTTTATACTCCCAGATACAAGGTATATGGGGCTATATTGGAGTCATGCTTATGGTTGGTTGGTTGGTTGGTTGGTTGGTATGTTGGTTGGTTGGTCGGTATAATTTTGTCCACGCTATTTCTCCGCAACCATTGGTCGTATTTAATTGAAACTTTGCATGACTGATCGGTACCAAGTTTAGTTGTTCATATCATCAGCTGACGTTGGTCATATTAATTTTAAGGGAGTTATGGCCCTTTATTTTTAGCTCACCTGTCACAAAGTGACAGAGTGAGCTTTTGTGATCACTCTTCGTCCATCCGTCGTCCGTCCACAGTTAGTTGTGTAGACACTAGAGGCCACAGTTTTAGCTAAATCATTATGAAACTTGGTCACAATGATCATCTTAACAAAATCTAGGTCAAGTTCGATATTGGGTCATCTGGGGCAAAAAACTAGGTCACAAGGTTAAATCGTAGAAAAACCTTGTGTAGTCACTAGAGACCACAATTTTGACCTAATCTTTATGAAACTTGGTCACAATGATCATGTCAACAAAATCATGGTCAAGTTCGATATTGTGTCATCCGGGGTCAAAAACTAGATCATTTGGTCAAATCATAGACAATTGTCACGTCGTGACGTTTCCAATTTCGAAGTTATTTTTCAGATAAACACTGATTTTTAGTCCCCTACGGGTTTTTGACCCGAGGGGACTATAGGTTTGCCGTCAGTCAGTCCGTCCGTCCATCCGTCTGTCAGTCAGTCAGTCAGTCAGTCGGTCGGTCGGTCGGTCGGTCCGTCCGTCCGTCAGTCCGTCCGTCCGTCAATAACTCAAACAGTTTTAAGCTAGGTTTATGAAACTTGGTATGTGGATAGGGGGCAATAAGGGGATTATGCACATCTAAAAATACTTTGATTCTGACAAAAATTGTGGTTGCTATGGCAACAGAAACATTAAAAATGGCTTAAAACCGGTAGGGGACTTCTGTATTGCTTGCAATTCTTAATTATTATACCCCCAGATACATAGTATATGGGGGCTATATTGGAGTCATGCTTGAGGTTGGTCTGTTGGTCCGTCGGTTGGTCCGTGCAAATTTTATCCGCGCTATTTCTCTGTAACCATTGGTCTGATTTCAACGAAACTTTGTATTAGTGATCAGTACCAAGTCTAGTTGTGCATATCGTCGGCACACGCCGGTCAGACAAATTTTAAGGTAGTTATGGCCCTTTTTTTTTACACTTAAAAATTTTGTCCGTGCTATTTCCCTGTTACAATTGGTCTGATTTCAACGAAACTTTGCGTGAGTGATCAGTACCAAGTCTAGTTGTGCATATTGTCGCACAGGCTGGTCGGACAAATTTTAAGGTAGGTATGGCCCTTTATTTTTTTACACTTAAAAATTTTGTCCGCACTATTTCTCTGTAACAATTCATCTGAATTCAACAAAACTTTGCATGAGTTATCAGTACCAAGTCTAGTTGTGCATATCGTCAGCACACGCTGGTCGGACAAATTTTAAGGTAGGTATGGCCCTTTATTTTTTTACACTTAACAATTTTGTCCGCACTATTTCTCTGTAACAATTCATCTGAATTCAACGAAACTTTGCATGAGTTATCAGTACCAAGTCTAGTTGTGCATATCGTCGGCACACGCTGGTCGGGCAAATTTTAAGGTAGTTATGGCCCTTTATTTTTTTACACTTAAACATTTTATCCGCACTATTTCTCTGTAACAATTGGTCTGAATTCAACGAAACTTTGCATGAGTTATCAGTACCAAATCTAGTTGTGCATATCGTCAGCACACGCTGGTCGGACAAATTTTAAGGTAGTTATGGCCCTTTTTTTTACACTTAAAAATTTTGTCCGTGCTATTTCCCTGTTACAATTGGTCTGATTTCAACGAAACTGTGCATGAGTGATCAGTACCAAGTCTAGTTGTGCATATTGTCGGCACAGGCTGGTCGGACAAATTTTAAGGTAGGTATGGCCCTTTTTTTTTTACACTTAAAAATTTTGTCCGCACTATTTCTCTGTAACAATTCATCTGAATTCAACGAAACTTTGCATGAGTTATCAGTACCAAGTCTAGTTGTGCATATCGTCAGCACACGCTGGTCGGACAAATTTTAAGGTAGTTATGGCCCTTCATTTTTTTACACTTAAACATTTTGTCTGCGCTATTTCTCTGTAACAATTGGTCTGAATTCAATGAAACTTTGTATAAATGATTAGTACCAAGTATTGTTGTGCATATCGTCGGACCACATTGGTCGGATCAATTTTAAGGAGTTGTGGCTCTTTGTTTTTTACACTTAAAAATTTTGTCCGTGCTATTTTAATACCAATACAATGGTCAGATTTTAACGAAACCTGGTATGAATGATCAGTACCAAGTCTAGTTGTGCATATCTTCGGCACACATTGGTCAGATCAATTTTAAGCTTAGTTTTGCAAAGCTGACTGTGTCAAGCAGTTTCTGGGGGTATTCATCAAATTCAGTGATATTTCTTGTTTGTTTTCCAAGTATTACAATTACTATATCAGTGAATATTACCAAGTAGTAAGGATGTGGTGTATGCTGCTGAAATAGATATGCGCATTTTTACTTGCTTGCTGCGCTCGCACAACCTCTTTCAGTTAATTTCGTCGAGTAGGGAATGAGTATGAAGGGATATACTGCTCAAATCAGGGCTCTCATTTAACCATTTTTTGGGCCGAATATATATATTTTTTAGCTCACCTGTCAGAGCACTTCATTATAAATGATCACCCTTTTGTCCGTAGTGGGCCTTCTACCGTCAACAATTGGACTGTTAACACTCTAGAGGTCACAATTTTCACTTAATCTTTATGAAACTTGGTCACAATTTTTGTCTCTATACAACCTAGGTCAAGTTTGTAACTGGGTCATCTGGGGTTTAAAACTCGGTCACTAGGTTAAATCAAAGAAAAACCATGTTAACACTCTAGAGGTCACAATTTTAACATAATCTTAATGAAACTTGGTCACAATGTATTTCTGTATGAAATCTAGGTCAAGTGTGTAATTAAGTCATCTGGAGTCAAAAACTAGGTCACTAGGTCACATTAAAGAAAAACCTTGTTAACACTCTGGAGGTCACATTTTTGAAATAATCTTAATAAAACAATGTCACAATGTTTGTCTCTATGAGATCTAGGTCAGGTATGCATCTGGGTCAACTGGGGTCAAAAACTAGGTCACCAGGTCACATCAAAGAAAAACCTAGTTAACACTCTTGAGGTCACATTTTATACATGATCTTAATGAAACTTGGGCACAATGTATGTCTCTATGAAATCTAGGTCAAGTTCATAACTGGGTCATCTGGGGGTCAAAAACTAGGTCACCATGTCACATGGAAGAAAAACCTTGTTTATACTTTAGAGGTCACATGTTTTACCTCATCTTTATTTAACCTGGCCACAAAGTGTTTCACTGTTAAATCTAAATAAAATATTAAGGTCATATATCATAACAAAAACTGATTCTGCCTAAATTGCTAGTCATCAGGTGAGCGCTTTAGGGCCAATGGCCCTCTTGTATATATTTTACTTTCATGTTTTAGCGCACATAATTATGGTCTATTTCAGCATTATTTTGGCCCACTTCTGACCATCCAGACACTGTGAGATACAGTAGAAGTTTCATAAAAGCTGCTGAAGCTTACATGGCAGAGTGCTTTAAGAAAAAGCCGCATTAAAATCACTGGTCTTAAGGCTAACAAACAAATAGGAGCCAAAAGTCTCCAAAGGCAAATAGCAAATAAACTGTCAGATAATCTTAATACTTGTCCCAATTGAAGAACTGGCAAGATGGCACTAAATGAACGGCAAAGCTGTAAAAGTCGCCGGTGTAGTGTAGGAAGGCCAAAAGTTGCCGGAAAGTTAAGTGAAGCTGTTTATACCTCTAAGTCTTCAAGAGTTGATTCTGGTGGCCAGGAACTGAAGAAAAAGAAGCGAAAATTGGGGGAATGTAATGTTGACAACACGAGAAACAAAGGTCGAGGTCGATACCAATGTGTCAGAAAAAGGCAAAGAGGTAGCAGTGAGGATAGGAGTTTAGATGAAAGTTTTCGAATTGAAATTTTCGAAACCAAGCGAAAGCCAAAGATAATGCTAGTAAACTGGAAGAACTTCAGTGAACTTAGAAAACCTCCTCATAGGAGAGGACTGTGTGTATCATCTGTGAAAGGTGAACCTAAAAGGGTTTACACCAGAGAAAATGTTCAAGGTAACGTTTCTGCCAATAGGTTTATTAGACCGTGTTCATTTACAGCTCGAGACTGCCTTAGTGACTCTCCTGCATTGTCTACAGACCTAACAGCAGGTCAGAGCCATGTAGCTCCTATGAAAATAAAAAAGGAATCTGGACACAATTGGGCAGTTCCTGGTACTATGGGTCATGTAGCCAACGTTGATTGTTTTGTAAGATTAACCCGTATGGAATGGCTTGACAAGCTGTCACGAAAATATGATTTTCCATAAACTGAGAGTGTACCCAAGAAAAAATCTGTGATTTGTGAAACATTCTTGCAAACTTATAGAAGGATGGATGATGATAGAATATGTGTATGAGCCAGTCTCCAGGAAAACCTGCTATTTTGACAAAAATATTGATTTTAAGATTTCCATAGTATTACAGGATAATGTTAAAATATAAGCAAATTGCAAAATAAATTATGTTAATATCTTGAGTTTTATGGAAGTTACAGTTGTTTTTGTAGAGTCCCTATGGATTCGGAGCTTTTTGTGTGACGTCGCAAACGTCATACAAACGTTATTCGACGTAACTGAAATAAGTATTTCATTATTACACAATTAGATCAATTCTTGACATAAACTGTTCGAAATAGTACCAAATTCTATAATTATGTTTCACTTTTAAAAATATATATAAAAATCGGAATTGTTTGCATTCAGAGAAAGGCTACTTCTGTTTTAAACAACTTAATACTCATTTTTCTCAATCGGAGTACTATTCTGAAATTGGTCACCATAGCAACGAAGTATGTGTTTTCGACATAATTCATAGGAAAATTTGAAGCTAAGGTATAGTACTATATCAGTCAAGTACTTAAAATAGAATCAATAGATATGTATTTTTCCTTATTTTAGAGCTTTATCAAAATCTTGTCCGTCAGTCAGTCCGTCCGTCCGTCAAAAAATCTGGATCCTGACATAACTCAAACAGTTTCCAAGCTAAGTTTATGAAACTTGGTATGTGGATAGGGGGCAAAATAAGGGGATTATGCACGTCTAAAGATATTTTGATTCTGACAAAAATTGTGGTTGCTATGGCAACAGAAACATTGAAAATGGCTTAAAACCGGTAGGGGACTTCTGTATTGCTTGCAATTCTTAATTACTTGTTTTATATAGTAATTACATAATGTCATTATAGCAGGTTTTCCTGGAGACTGGCTCATATGTAATGTTTCATTGACCTCACAATGGTCACAGCAAACATTACTAGTATTTACATGCCTTTGTTTACATTGTTGTCGTATTTGTATCAACTGAACATATGTAGAACTGATATAGGGATTACCGGTATACATGTGAATTAAGATGTGTTTAGTTCTCAGTAATGGTGTCATCTTGCCTAACGTGTTTCTCTTCAACGTTCATTCTTTGTATTGTTGTGAATTCTTTTACAGTAGAGTTGTTTAGGATATTATTGTTTCAAAAAGTATTATTGTTTGCTACATGTAGTTTATTGTGATCTGTTATAACCGTTGCGTATCAGTTGACATTCTTTGCAATAAGTACATTGAAATCGCCTTTAAATGCGACGGTTTGTTGACGTTCAGCATGACTTGTGTCCTTTTTCATTTTATACACTGAACCACTTTTCTAATTGGTCACTTTTCCAACCCTAAATACGTTTAACTGTGAACATAATATTTGATGATATTTTGCACACAAACTTTTTATGACATTGTCCTAACATTTAATTCGTTCAAAATCAAAATCACTTGCCAAATAATGCATGGTCAGTCATGCGATCAATGTTGAGTCCATACATAAAACCTACGTGTGCAAAATATCATCAAAGTATATGATCACAGTTAAGGTAATTTGGGTTTTAAATGTGACAAATTAGAAAAGTGGTTGAGTGTATGTTTGTTTCCTCTTGACTTCGACTAAACTCAATTAAACTCACCTACGCAATTGTTTCTTAAAGCTCACTGTCTGCTGTAGATTTCTAACTTGTAGGTTAAGTCGAGCAAAAAACTAGGTTAGCAGGTCAAGGTTTAATTACGACAAACGTGCTTACGTGTATATTGATGGTTTCTGTGTTAAATCCAGAATAGGTAATGTTGGGTAAAAACTAGGTCAGAAATTAGCTTTTATAAAAAACAGTGAGAATGCAACAGTGGATGATATTTGCCTGTTGATTTTCATGAAACTATCCCATTGCTTAAGACTTTGATAAGGTCAAGGTGGAATTTATACTATAGTCGGCCTAAAATAGATCAGCAGGTCAAAATTGTTGTAGATGGAACTTGCTTATAATGTTGTATTTGTGATAATCTGGAGTCAAAAACTGATTTATAAGACAAATACGTACATTAGCCACCCAGGTTAGAAGTCATATAAGTGGTTGTGTTGTTATTGCCTTTCTGTATTACAATATCCCGATTGTCAAATTATGCTTGTGCAACTACTTGTATACTTCATGTTCTTCATATTTTTATGCTCCTGGAAGAAATTCGGGGGAGCCTATGGTCGCCGAAGTGTCCATCCGTGTGTGCGCCCGTCCGTCCGAGCTATTTCTCAAGAACCACTGCTCAGATTTTAATAAAACTTCATGGATAGCTTCACTATCAACTGGAGATGCGCATGTCTTTGGCACATTCTGGTTTGTTGATTATTCACACAGTTACGCCCCTTGAAAGACAAGATTTGCACTATAAATATATACTGAATTCTTGTCCGCGCTATTTCTCAAGAACCACTGCTCAGATTCAAATAAAACTTCATGGATAGCTTCACTCAGAGCTACAGATAAGGTTTTAGTAAATTGGGTATTTTACCCCCGAGTTTCAATTTTGATTGGATTTTAACAAATTTTAATTGGGTATTTAATAAAACTCAAAGGGTAAATAAGCTTTTATGTACTATTTTTAGCTCACCTGTCACAAAGTGACAGAGTGAGCTTTTGTGATCACTCTTCGTCCGTCCGTCCATCTGTCTGTCCACAATTTGCTTGTGTAGACACTGTAGGTCACAATTTTGGCATAATCTTTATGAAACTTAGTCACAATTATCATCTCAACGAAATCTAGGTCAAGTTTGATATTGGGTCATCCAGGGTCAAAAACTAGGTCACAAGGTCAAATCATAAAAAACCTTGGGTAGTCACTAGAGGTCACAATTTTGGCCTAATCTTTATGAAACTTGATCACAATGATCATCTTAGCAAGATCTAGGTCTAGATTTATATTGGGTCATCTGGGGTAAAAAAACTTGGTCACAAGGTCAAATCATAGAAAAACCTTGTGTAGTCACTAGAGGTCACCATTTTAGCCTCATCTTTATGGAACTTTGTCACAATGATTATTTAAATGCAATCTAGGTCAAGTTTGATATGGCTCATCCTGGTTAAAAAACTAGGTCACTAGATCAAATCATAGGAAATCCTTGTTTAGAGATCACCATTTTAGCCTCATCTTTATGAAAATTGGTCACAATTACCATCTCAACAAAATGTTGGTCAAGTGTGAGATCACTAGGTCAAATCACAGGGCTTGCATTCACTTCGACGACAGGTGAGCGACCTAGGGCCCTTTGGGCCCTCTTGTTTAGTTATTCCCCTTAGTAATTCTTCACACTTAATTCTCGCCCGACCATAACTCAAACAGTATTGGAGATATCAATTTGAAACTTCATTGCTGAATAGATCTCATTGAGAGGGTGTGCAGTGCCCAAGAACCATAACTCTTTATTCCCTTTTTGGAGTTGTTCCCCTTTGTTATTTTTCATACTAAGTTCTAGTACAGCTTTGGATATATCAATTTGAAATTCATAGCTAAAAAAGTTTATTATAATGAAGTGACAAAGAACATTTACTCTCTTTTACATATTTTTTGAGCATTTTTTCTATGACAAACATGGCACGGGGAGCATCACCCGTCTCTGACGGCTCTTGTTACCCGTATCTGACGGCTCTTGTTACCTGTTTCTGACGGCTCTTGTTACCCATTTCTAATGGCTCTTGTTACTCGTCTCTGACGGCTCTTGTTACCTGTTTCTAATGGCTCTTGTTACTCGTCTCTGACGGCTCTTGTTATGGATGGTTTGGAATTTTATGTGCATATATCGCTGGCTTAGTATTAGAATCAATATTTTGAGGATACAAGAAAAAACTACTCTTTAAACAAGCTTTTTAGTCCCCTACCGTTTTTTACCGGAGGGGACTATAGGTTTGCCGTCAGTCAGTCAGTCAGTCAGTCAGTCAGTCAGTCAGTCAGTCAGTCAGTCAGTCAGTCAGTCAGTCAGTCAGTCAGTCAGTCAGTTTGATTTTGATTCTGACAAAAATTGTGGTTGCTATGGCAACAGAAACATTGAAAATGGCTTCAAACCGGTAGGGGACTTCTGTATTCCTTGCAATTCTTAATTACTTGTTAAACTTCAGTTTGGTCGACATGACCACGTCCGATTTTCATGAAAACAGGCTCGTAAGAAGCGCCTTGAGATGCATATTTCAAATATGCGTGAGTCTATAAGGTCTTTAGTACTACTTACATCCTTCTAATTCTAAGCCAGCGATATGTGTAAAGTATCCCATTTTATACACCAGTTATTGTTGTTGATTATTTTTGTATCCATGCATATGAATATGTTTTATACTATGCAAGTGCTTATATATTTCTTATTGACCAGTTCTTTGTGGTTCTATCACTAGGTAGTTACTTGTGTCTTTCGATGCATATATCCAACAATTTTATTTTTAGCTCCACTATTTGTAGAATAAGGGGAGCTATTGCAGTCACCCGAGCGTAACACTTTTCTTAACCTCTTATATTCTCTAAGTCCTTCATACATTGCATACTTGTTCCCATCATGACCCTAACCCATATGCAGAAGTAGGTAACTCTATCAGGCATTTTGTTGAAATTATGCCTTCTTTTTCTACTTAGTGCAAATAGTGCAAATGTTAAAGTTTAGGTACAGGTTTTTTAACCTCTAATATCTTCATAGTGCATTGACAAATTGCTTTAATACTTTGCATACTTGTTCACCATCATGACCCTAACATATACACAGAGGTAGGTAACTCTATTAAGCATTTTGGTGAAATTATGCCCCCTTTTTTCAACTTAGTGCAAATGTTAAAGTTAAGGTACATGTTTTTTAACCTCTAATATCTTCAAAGTGCATTGACATATTGCTTTGATTCTTTGCATATTTGTTCACCATCATGACCCCAACATATAAACAGGGGTAGGTAACTTTATCAAGCATTTTGGTGAAATTATGCCCCCTTTTTCAACTTAGTGCAAATGTTAAAGTTTAGGTACAGGTTTTTTAACCTCTAATGTCTTCATAGTGCATTAACAAATTGCTTTAATACTTTGCATACTTGTTCACCATCATGACCCCAACCCATACACAGAGGTAGGTAACTCTATTAAGCATTTTGGTGAAATTATGCCCCCTTTTTTCAACTTAGTGCAAATGTTAAAGTTTAGGTACATGTTTTTTCACCTCTAATATTTTCCAAGTGCCTTCACATAATGCTATCATCCATACTTGTTCTTCATCATGACCCCAACCCCTACACAGGGTTGGTAACTCTATCAAGCATGAAATAATGTCCCCTTTTGGACTTGGAAATGCAAAGTTTAGGTACAGGTTTTTTAACCCATTATAACTTCAAAGTGAATTGATATATTGTTTGATACTTTGCATACTTGTTCACCATCGTGACCCCAACCCCTACACAGGAGAAGATAACAATTTTGCATTTTGTTGAAATTATGCTCCCTTTTGGACTAAGAAATGGTTATTTGTTTACCTTCATGACCAAGAGGACTTACACATGAGTTGGTAACAGTCCTGCATAATTTGTCCAAATTATCCCCCGTTTTTGACTTAGAAGCCCCAACCTCTACACAGCAGAGGGTAATGCTGCTGTTATGAAGCATTTTGTTTTGAATATATAATAATTGTACTATCCTAGCATGGTGCTGCGAATAGTGGAGCGCGCTGTTCGTCGACAGCTCTTGTTGTTTTAGAGTTTTTGGAAAGTTTAACCATTTCATGACTCTTATATTTCTTGTTGACCAGTTCTTTGTGGTTCTATTACTATGTAGTTACTTGTGTCTTTCGAACCATATCTCCAAGGATTTTTATATATTTTTTAGTTTTTTTTTGAAAGTTGAAACCTTTTGTGACTCCTTGTAGGTGTTCTGACACTCATTTACCATGCAATCTAGAATATCTATTCTATGTTCATGCACACTACGTAAAGCAGGTGGTACACCCATTATTTCCCAATAACATTAATGAAGATAGAAAATGAGTAAAGAGAAAATGATTGTTTATCGTTCATACTGGAACCACAAGTATTGGCCCATGTTTTGCTAATCTTATATTATTGAAATGTCCATGTTTTGTTTTAGATTTCTTTTTATTACATAACCTGCGGTCCAGGAGTGCCGTAAAGCCGTGCCATAAATATCGTTCGGCACTCCCAGACTGTGCAATAAATATGCAAAGTAGCTTGACGTGACGTTAGCCAATACATGCATTGATCCGCCAATGACGTCAGGATAATATCAATGTCGCCCCTGAATTTTGGCTGAAATATAGGCAGCGTACATCATCCTTTTGACCAATAGTGGACATTTTTAAGGTTATGTGATAAGTAGAATCTAACATTCGTGCTCATTACATACAAGTTTTATTAAACTCGTTGACAAAAACAATATGACACTCTGCAAAGCCTCGTGTCATATCATTTTGTCCACTCGTTTAATAAAACTTGTATGTAACGAGCACTCATGCAAGATCCTCTATTTATGTTGATTTTATAGATTTTACTTTATTTTATAGTGTTTTACTACAGTCCCGCTCAAAGGTCAAGGTCAGAATGAAGTTTTGGTTAATTTTTGCCAAAAACAGATTTAGGTTCTTCTATAGTCAAATCATAGTGCTCAAACAAAAGTACTCAGATTAATTTATTTGACATTTCAATTTAGATATGAGCCGTTTTCGAGGAAAACTGGGCTTAGAGACAGAATTATGAAAAATCATAATATTTATAGCATTAGATAGATAATACTCTTATGAACAGTTTTTGAAAATTCGAGCAAAATATAACATCCACTTACAAAGTTACATACCTTTAAAACTAATCATCCCTGCCAAATTTTTTAGTGACGGTACAAACATCATTGAAATGTTATTTTATGGCCATCAAGTGGTCTTATGAGAATTGAGAGTTTGTGAAGCTTGTAAGACAAAATAAATAACCAACCAATAAATGTCGTTAAAGGGCTTTTATTACCGGTACGTAAACAACCATTACACAAATCCAGTATTTTGATAAATTCTTAACGTAAACTTTTCAAATTGCATCACATTTGAGAATTATCTTCTTAAAATGTATCAAAATCGTGAATGATTTCTTTTAGAATAAAAGTATGTACAGTGTTTTAACCTCTAACCCCTTGTTTTTCTCAATATTGGTACTGTTCAGTAATTTGTTGCCATAGCAACACGGAAGTTATTTTAACTTAATTCTTGAGAAAAAAGATTTAACGAGATCATACTACTTTATCAAATTACAAGTTAAACAAAGACCATGTCATTTTTCTCATTTCAGTGTCTTTTCTAAACTTTATCCCATGATTGCTTTATACAACGTCACTAAGCCCGGTTTTCCTAGAGAACGGCTCACATATATATCCTGTTAAAAACATGCAGTTCTTGGCAAGTTCACCGTTATATTTCATTATGAACATACCAATGAGGGGGACCCATATTATTTACATGTATATCTTTGTTGTTTGCTAGTTTTTCTAGAACTTAATCAAGTAAAAAAATACCTCATGCTATAGTTATACCCCCCGCACAACGAGTTGTAAGGGGGTATACTGGATTCAGCTTGTCTGTTCGTCAGTCTGTCTGTCTTTGTGTAGACGCATTCTTGTGGACGTAATTCCTCCTACAGTTTTTGCAGCCTTTGCTTCAAACTTTAACACATGAACAACCTCAACATGTAAATGTGCATAAAGGAAAGAATTTGCGCAGCAACAATTTTTGACAGAATTATGGCCCTTTGTACTTTTATGCACTTTACAATATATAGTGACCAGTTCTTGTGGACACAACTTCCCCTACAGTTTTTGCAGCGTTTCCTTCAAACTTTAACTGACAACCTCAACATGTAGATGTGTATAAAAGATAGAATTTGCGCTGCGACAATTTTGATAGAATTATGGCCCTTTGTACTTTTATGCACTATACAGTATGTAGTGTATATAGTGAATAGTTCTTGTGGACGCAACTGCTCCTACAGTTTTTGCAGCATTTTCTTCAAACTTTAACAGATGAACAACCTCAACATGTAAATGTGCATAAAGCAAAAAATTAGCTGCAATGATTTTTGCCACGCGGGGGTATATTAGTCTGCTGAATGGCGACAGTTCTAGTTTATTGTTGTTATTTTGTTACATTTTGTGTTGTAGATTCAAGATGTGAATTATATTTTATATTAATAAAGCCTGTTAGATGCATCTCCCAGCTGTTTAGCATTTGTCTGTTGTCTAATGCTTAGTCACAACCTTTAAATGTTTACTATGCCTATGTGAACAAGTTGAAATTACAATGAAACATTCAATCCTTTGTGATCGCATACAATGAAACATTCAATCCTTTGTGATCGCATGTGCTAAAACATCTGTAATTAGTGATAAAATTACCGCTGCAAATACCTATACATTTGACAAAGGAGCAGGTACGATAAGGGGTGTTTTTGGCCCCATATCCGACTTTAATGAATTATTTAGATGAAAGATATAAAATCTCCTTTAAACGATTTTGATCATTTTAACTAGTTTTTGTCACCGTTTGTTGTCATAGCAACCGATTTTTTCTAATCACTAAAATATGCCAAAATCTGGGTTTTCTTCCAATTTTAAAGAAACAACAATAATTAAATGACATGAACTTAAAATTTTATGATTTCAAGATTTTTATTTCAAAAATTCTGTTTTTGTTGCCATGGCAACCGCCTTTTTCTCAAATATACAAAAATCAGTGCTTTCAATCAAATTTTTTTGAAGCAATTGTCAATGCATGACATATACGTCTTGTGAGTAATATAATTTGAAGCCGTTTTACAATGTCTGAGTTTATACAATAATTTATTACCACGTGATGGAGTTTTACAATGTCTGAGTTTTTACAATATATTACCACATGATGGAGTTTGTCAGTGTAATTCAGGTTGCAGCTGGTACAAGTTTTTAGTTCACTGGATGACTGTTTACAGCAAAGTTTTGCTATAATTTCATTTGTTCGGTCAATTGTGGCTCGTCCTGGGTAACGCACCAAATGTTACCTGTATTCATGTAATTATGCACGACACGGTATCTAACAAAGTCATCGTCAGAGTGAATCCTCGACAACCAATAGGATTGTTCGTGCCTTATCTAAGTTATCTAAGAATGAGGTTAAGTCATATTTTCTCAAAATCTTGAAAATGTCTTTCACAAAACAAAAATTATTAACTGAACAACTGTTGTGGTATTGAAACAATCTATGTAAGAATATTTGTAGGACAACATCACTAGATTGTAGTCTGCATGTGGACCCAAGAAACTGAAACTTCTGAATATCAATATAGGCTTTGATTGAAGTAAAGCCTGGAAGTAATCCTTTTACCATGTCTGAGCGGGTTCTGGTAGGTAGAGATTGTATGTGTTATAAGCAGAAATGATGGGTAGTCCCTAGATGATGCATGTCGGCTGTTGTAATATTGTTCCATAAGTCACAGCCAAAGAAAGCACAAGGTCAAACTATAGAGGTGTTGAGTTTTGCTGCGGTTGTGGGGTTCATACCGTTATTTTGGATACCACATTTGTTTAGGCTCATGACATAACAGTGTGGTCACATGATAACTAATTGAGGAATCTAGCTATGACACGTTTGTTGTTCACGAGGGAATGCGCATAATCAACAGAAAGGCGATACTACGATGATGAAAAGTCGCAAGTATGATAGTGAAAAGTCAAAACTACGATGATGAAAAGTCGAAACAACGATGATGAAAAGTCGAAACATCGATGATGAAAATGTCCAATTCACAGTTTCTGCATAATTACATGGTCATTGAACACACACAATACAGGAATTTTAACGCAGTAATGATGCAGTTTGTGACAGTTTAAATAAATTGTCAATTGTGACAGTTTAGATAAATTGTCAATTCTTTTGTATTCAATGGACAAAACAAATCTACAAGCAAAACAGAATTTACTTGCGGGTACAGGGTATTGTAATTATTCAGGTATACGTACAACCCACGCTTACGTTTTACTCCAGTTTTTAACACTTCTTTTACTAAATCATTTGCACACAGCACAAAATCATTATCATTTTCCTCTGGTAATGTAGAGCTCAATATGTCAGCCGATGCCGAACTATGCCTGCGTCGCGGGGAAAAATATTGTGCAATAGACATATTCAATATTTCAAATGACTGATCAAGTAAGTAACTGAAGTACAGTTTATATACTAGTACATGGACCTATAAATATATTTGATACTCACCATCATGAGATGCACCGTAAAGCTGGGTTCTCACTCTGGCGTTTTGACCGATTGGGCAAACGTTCAGCTCCGCTAGTAAAAGTTACTAAACATTTTGAAAAAAGCTGAAGAACGTATTTGTTGAAAATTTTAAACATGCAAAAACTTAGCCGACGTTTGAAAATAGACACTCATGTAAGTTGTGCTCCGTTTGTAAATGTTCCTGAACGCTAGATTAAGTTGATCAAAGTTTGCTTAAGTTAAACTACGTTGGCAAACGTGTGCTGAAACGCTGGTGGTGATAATGAATTTAGTCGAATGTTTATCTAGCGTATAATGTTCGTGGTAGTAACGCAAACGCTGGCAAGGGACACATGATTAGCTGAAGGTGAGAACATTGATTAAGCGGCAATTATATACTGTACAATACGTGAAAGTATGTATGTGATAGATTGTTACAAAAGTGTATTTGTCACTATGCGACTTAGTTTTCGCGGAGTGCGCGAGAGACTAAAATACGCGAAAGTTTGTAGCCGCGAATATGCCGACAATCGGCAAAACGCCAAAAGATAGTACCCGCGAAAGTAAAGCGGTTTACAGTATCTGTTTCTAACCATTTAGTTCCTGTTACGCTTGCAAATGTAGTTAACAAGTGTCTTGCCTGTTTGGATATTTTGGCAATATTATAGAATGTGCCAATGGTAGAAATTGTAGTTCCACGCCATATGTTATAAAATATAAGTTATAAGTTGAATGCTGTGATTATCCGACACCAATGTTTTTTTTAGGAAAGTCACGAATGTGTGTAATCACAATCCTTAGGAAATGGGTTAAAGTACTACTTGTGTGCTGCATCATAATTCATGTATAAGCCGACAGGAAGCAGTGTGGATAGTTTGAGGGCGTGTATGTACATGAAGTGTGGATATCTTTGTTGCTGCATCATGATTCATGTATAAGCCGACAGGAAGCAGTGTGGATAGTTTGAGGGCGTGTATGTACATGAAGTGTGGATATCTTTGTTGCTGCATCATGATTCATGTATAAGCCGACAGGAAGCAGTGTGGATAGTTTGAGGGTGTGTTTGTACAAGAAGTGTGGATATCTTTGTTGCTGCATCATGATTCATGTATAAGCCGACAGGAAGCAGTGTGGATAGTTTGAGGGCGTGTTTGTACAAGAAGTGTGGATATCTTTGTTGCTGCATCATAATTCATGTATAAGCCAACAGGAAGCAGTGTGGATTGTTTGAGGGCGTGTTTGTACAAGAAGTGTGGATATCTTGAGTCAGTCAGGAGATTTATCATTATCAGGTAGAAGTAACAGTTTAATGAACCATATGTGGTCTATTTATTTTACCTATTAATTGGAATTGTGATACGAGTGTCAAAAAAAGTCTTTAAATGGAAGTTTTACTCAGAATGTTGCCGAGTACAATCAGAGTTAATTTTAGGTATATGATCATTCAGGTTAACAGTCAATAATGACCAATGCCGGGATGGAACCAAGATGTGAGTAGGAGGTCAAAGATTAATTAAAGATGTTTTGGTGGTGAAATCATCTACTCTTATAAATGTGTGTATGTGAGTATATTTAGCTCACCTGCCACAAATTGGCAAGGTGAGCTTTTATGATTGTTTTTTGTCCATCGTTCAACTTGCAGCTGTCAGTGGTGCCTAGGTTCTAATTTATATAACTCTTAATACCCAATCACTGCACTGAATTGGTGGTCACTGACATGTTCACTAAATTCTAATTTAAGATAGCTTGACGCAATTCACATAGTTGCTATTATAATATGTAGATGTTATTGCCCTTTGTGTCCTGGTAAAACCTCATGTTGCTTGTGTTCATGTTCATGCTCATGTTCCGGCAAGTGGAGTTATATTTAATTTGTACAGGTCGAGGTTGTCGCCCTTTGTGTATTGATGTCACCTCATGTTGCGTGTACTTGCAGGTTTTTGTGTGTTGCGTTCAGACATACTGTGTCTCATGTTACAAAGTATAGATCTTATCTATACAGGCCAAAGTTGTCGCCCTTGGTGTACAGGAAACGCCTCATGTTGCGTTTTTGCGTCTATAATATGTATTTCAGATTCAGTAAAAATGAGCCGGCTGTACAGTCAACATCAACACAGCAGGATGTATCAGGTAAATCAATGCTACAATATCTTATAATTCTAAACTACAGGACCCATTGTTATGTTGTTTTTTGCACTATAGAGGCTTTCTGATCAAGATAGACATTGCATGAAAGATCCTCTGTATATTTACTAATTGTATTGATCAGTTACAAAGAAGACTTGTGTGACTGATTTTATTTCGAAAAAATTGTAGCGATTGAAAACAGCGTACAATTTTTGAAAAAATAAAAGTAAAAATTGAAGAGGCTCATCCAAATAACTTGAGTGTGAAGTTTAAGTGAAATCTGCTCATTTGTTTCAGGAGTAGAGGAATTGATCGGGTGCGCTGAAGACAAGTGCTTGAATTCTGCAGTCAAGCCAGATAAATACATTAAGACATATGTATGTTGTTTCAGATGCTGAAACACCAGTGAAAGAATCAACCATCGTGAAGGGCAAGACTACTCATACTCCTTGCCTTGATGGCATATCAAAACAGCAAAGTATGATATAATTATCTTATTGTTAATTTATACGCCCTGATAAGAAGTATATGGTGGCTATATTGATGTCATCCTTGGGTCTGTCGGTTCTTCAATGTGTGGTCGGTTGGTTATTTGGTCAGCATATTTGTCTGCACTTTTTAGCTCACCTGTCACAAAGTGACAGATTTCGTGACAGATTGAGCTATTGTGATCACTCTTCGTCTATTGTATGTCCGTCTGTTTACAATTTGCTTGTGTAGACACTAGAGGTCACAATTTTGGCCAAATCTTTATGAAACTTGGCCAGAATGTTTGTCTCTATGAAATCTAGGTCAAGTTTATAACTTGGCGGTCATAATAATCATCTGAACAAAATATAAAGTGTGTCATGTTGGGTCAAATTTAACACAAAAATGGCCAAATCTTCATGAAACATGGCCAGAATGTTTGTCTCTATGAAATCTAGGTCAAGTTCATAACTTGGCTGTGTGGGGTCAAGAAATAAACAAGAGCAATAGAAATATTTACCAACAAAAACCCCTGTATAACATTAGCCTATTAACAACAGCCTCCAGACAACAACTTCTATACAACAACTTCTGTACAACAACCTCTCTTCAACAACCTCTGTACAACAACCTCTATACAATAACCTCTATACTACAGCCTCTCTACAACAACCTCTGTACAATAACCTCTGTACAACAGCCTCTGTACTATAACCTCTGTACAACAGCCTCTGTATAACAACCTCTACAACAGCCTCTAAACAACAACCTCTGTACACCAACCTCTGTACAACAACCTCTGTACGACAACCTCTGTACAACAACATCTGTACAACAACCTCTGTACAACAACCTCTGTACAACACCTCTGTACAATAACCTCTCTACAACAGCCTCTCTACAACAACCTCTCTGCAACAACCTCTCAACAACAACCTCTCTACAACAGCCTCTGTCCAACAACATCTGTACAACAGCCTCTGTACAACAGCCTCTCTACAACAACCTCTTCAACAACCTCTCTACAACAGCCTCTCTACAATAACCTCTCTACAAGAGCCTCTGTACAACAACCTCTCTACAACAACCTCTCAACAACAACCTCTCTACAACAACCTCTGTACAACAACCTCTGTACAATAACCTCTCTACAACAGCCTCTGTACAACAACCTCTCTACAACAGCCTCTCTACAACAACCTCTCTACAAAAACCTCTGTACAACAACCTCTGTACAACAGCCTCTCTACAACAGCCTCTATACTACAGCCTCTGTCCAACAACATCTGTACAACAACCTCTGTACAACAACCTCTGTACAACAACCTCTTTACAACAACCTCTGTACAACAACCTCTGTACAACAACCTCTGTACAACAACCTCTGTACAACAACCTCTGTACAACAACCTCTGTACAACAACCTCTGTGCAACAACCTCTGTACAACAACCTCTGTACAACAACCTCTGTACAATAACCTCTCTACAACAACCTCTGTGCAACAACCTCTGTACAACAACCTCTACTACAGCCTCTCTACAACAACCTCTGTACAACAACCTCTCTACAATAACCTCTCTACAACAACCTCTGTACAATAACCTCTCTACAACAACCTCTCTTCAACAACCTCTCTACAACAACCTCTGTACAACAGCCTCTGTGCAACAGCCTCTGTCCAACAACATATGTACAACAACCTCTCTACAACAACCTCTGTACAATAACCTCTCTACAACAACCTCTGTACAACAACCTCTGTACAACAACCATTCTACAACAACCTCTCTACAACAGCCTCTGTTCAACAGCCTCTGTCCAACAACCTCTGTACAACAACCTCTGTACAACAACCTCTGTACAACAACCTCTACAACAGCCTCTCTACAACAACCTCTGTACAACAACATCTGTACAACAACCTCTGTACAACAACCTCTGTACAACAACCTCGGTACAACAACTTTTGTACAACAATCTGTGTGCAACAACCTCTGTACAACAATTTCTATACTTGCGCTGACAAGCCACCCTTGAATGTTGTATGAGCTTACATGTTTGCTCATTGTGGCCACAGTTACCCTGTTAAAAGACTCGTTCCCCGGTGTTGATGTTCTGGAGCTGACACTGTAAACGGCTGCTTCACTCAATCTCACCTGCAATACACCATCCATTAGCTTCTTATCTTGTTCATTCATTTGCAGATATTTGAACTTGGCCGGACTAAGGACATCAGATTTGTACCACCGGCACCAAATTCCCACACCAGAACAGACAAGTGAATCTCTGGGACAGAAACTGCAGTCTGCCGCATAGCATTCAATGGTGGCTGCTCGAATAGCGGGTAACTTTTTCATAATTTTAGTGATATCACCTTTGCCCACTCGAGCAAATTAACCAATCATAGCGCTGCAATGCAGTTTCACGTCTCTGGCCAGGACAGCTTGTGATGCTTGTCTGTCCTTTTTTGTGGTGGGTGGAATCATGGTGCTGGAGAACTGGGTACTTTTTCTCCTGTCTAGTCGCAAGGTGGTTGAGGTCTGCTTGTCACGTCACGTTGTAGTCAATGTTGTGGGCTGCGTAATAATCCTGCATTCCAAGGTAAGCCCTTGCGTCACCGTCAGTCGTCAATATGCAGACGACATCTGTCAGAGGATAAATCCTCGGCTATTTTGTAGGCCATCTTCCGTTCCAAGTGTGGCATGAGGTACGGCATATCGGCAGTGCAGCTGTCGTGACATCCAGGACAGTTGACATCTAGGCCCTGGTTCCTCATGTCCGCTCTATCTCACACAGCTTATTCTCAATAGCTGTGGCAATGATGTATTTGTTGGTAGTGTGATTTTCCATGGCCACAGCACATGCTTGTGAGGAGCTCAGGCCAGGTTTGTATGACGAAGTCATGCGGGGTCGATTGTACTTAGACAGATCTAGCTGTGAAGGGTCCTTTGCAATGTGCTGTCTGTTATGAATCTTGCTTATTGAGGCTGGTGATGCTATCACTGACTTCCTTTGTAAGGTTCTGCAGACTGCAAATGGCTTGAAGATAGAAAAGGTTAGTCTAGCTGTGTGAACAGACACTGTGCTGTAGAATTTCCCATCAGTGTATGGAGAAGAGCCACGGCCAGGTGAGTGTTGATCGCAGCTCTAGTTGTGCCAGCGATCTCTGTGTAAGTTTTCATTTCTGGTGAGATAAATCCACAGCCAGTACATTTGAATTGCAATTTACTTCCTAAACCATACTTGGTTTCTTTATCTATGTCCCAATTCACTCTTGTGTACTTTGTTTTACAGTGTTCAGCTGCAAGAGTGTCAAGTAAATCCAGTAACTTTCGCATGGTGATTATACGATTGCCTAGGTTGTCATTTACTTCATCTTTTTCAGGTCGCGGCCACAAGTCATATCCTTCCTCGCGGATCCAAGTGGATATAGAAGGCTCATCATGTACAAGTTGCGGTCCTGTCTCAGACTGACTCCCACGTGCTTGTTGATCCTAAGGTACACACTTTCTCTTTCCTTAACCATAGGTGTTACCAGGTTTGAAGAAGCAGTTTGCCGCCTTGCGCTATCGGTCGCCTTTTGGCATTATGTTTGATTGGTTAGTTATAGTACGGAGACAAGTGAACTGAACCACTGACTTTTGTACAATGCTAGAATGTTGGCATCCATACTGTATATCAACCATACTGTTCTTGATAAGCCTCTCAACAGTGACAATTTTAAGCAGGATTTTCCAAGGGAGATTAGCCATTCTGCTTGCTAAGTCTGTTTGCATAGTCTGTCTGCTAGCTTAATCTGTTTACAGTACACTGGCAGGTAATTGTTGTGATCAAATGGTGCTTAGAGGTGTCCCAGGAAGTCTTTTAAAGAATTATGGTTAATAAAAATTACATTTTGCTTTATAATGTAGACATAAAGGGAGTAAATGATAGGCTGAAGGGTGTCATTTTATGAAAAATATGCACAATTTCCAGAGTTATCTCCCCTTTATACTAGTTTCTGATGTCTGCTGTGATTGCCTTTATATTTTGAAACATTAGGAAGTGTTGTAAAGTTTATTTCAACAAAATCCATTGGGTCCTACCAAGTAATTATTAATGTTTAGCTGTGGCATGTAGAATGGCTCGGAAAGACATAATATCAGGCCTTTATACTGCTGACCGGTTCCATTAGCAGAAATAATTTGTCTAGAAACAGGTCATACTGAATAAGATTTAAAAGAGTAGAACTTTGTTTTAAACCTGATGTTGTCTGCTGAACACACAGGAACCAGCTTAAACTCATACAAGTGTGTCACACCGGTGAAAGTACTTCCGGGTGGTAGTATACTAAAATAGTTCCTATCAAAACTTTAATTCTGTTCTGTTCAAGTACTGTTTGACTGTGGGAACTGTGGATTGTTGACTAAAATTCCTGTATTTAGTTCAATTATGGACTTTCTGTCAATAGCTAACGGTGTCACACCATTCTGATCACCTCGGCCTTTATGCATTGCAATAGACCTCTGACATAACAAGGCGCCATATTGAAACTATTTTCAGTCACATGATTAGAAAATGGCAGCCCCCAGTCTTCAGTACACGTTATGCCAATACATGTTCACACAAATATATAGATCTATATAGATATGTTATACCAGTAAATACGCTCTACAAAATTCCTTGCAACGATTAATCACATGTGTTCCAGGCGATAAGTTAACTCGAAATGATCCGAAAGTCAAGTAGTATATTTTGTAAACAAACCCGCTTAAATATGGGTCATGTTTGTTGATGTTTTCGACACATGCTTGGGAAATATAAATTATGAATAATATTTAAAGATATGGGTTATTTCTTTTATGATATGTCTTCGTATGATCATAAAAATAAGAAAACTGTTCGGGAAAGATAAAATAATCATCTTATTGACGGATACATAAGTTGTTACTTTCGCGCGAACGTAGCTGGGACTTATAACCCAGGCGAATCATATTGGTGTATAACTACAGTTAGACGCGAGGTTATTTACCGGAGATAAACGGAAATGGCCGAGCTTTCACGATTGGGTGTCACACCTGTCGAAAGTACTTCCGGGTCGTAGTATGCTAAAATAGTTCATACCAAATGTTGATTCTGTTCTGTTCCAGTAGTGTTTTAAAGTGGAAAGAGTGAATTGTTGACCACAGTTAATGTATGTATTACAAATATGGACTGCCTGTCAACAGTTAACAGTGTTTAATTGATATTTTTCAGGATTACTAGGCATTGGCGGAAGACTAGAAATGTATGGGTGCTTCATCCGAATCAGCTGTTGTGTATTGAAAAATAATAAAGTGACTAACCGGAAGACTTGAAATAGCACGAAAAGTAAACATTCAACATGCCATTTTCTATGGCTCATTTGGAATGACAGTGAGTGCATTTTATGGAAACGGCAACAGAAAATCATTCGGAATGTCAGTGTAACCCAGGCTGAGTGACAGATGCAAAATTGAGTCATTTTACATAGACTTGAATGGGAGAAATGGTCGGACACCTACAGTATATCAAAACTTTTTGAAGTTCCATATTTCATCAACCATTTGTAATACATCAACGAAATTTGGTATGCAAGCTGCCATGGACCATAAAAACTAGTGGCACAAAGGAAATTGTTCAGGTTTGAGTAATTTTGAATTTATTAAAATTTAAGAAAAAACTTAGTCAATTTCTGTTAAAATTGCATATTAGAGTTACTTCCCCTGGATCATGAACTTTTAACAAGTCAACTTTAGTGAACCAAACTTAATTTTTGTTTGTTTGTGTGTGTGTGTTATGTGTGTGTTTAACAGTGAAAATGGACTTGGAAAGTTTTGACTAAATTTTGAAGTGGTCTTATTTTTAGGATGTCTTATAATATTATTAAGATGGTATTATTATTGATTGATGTGGTCTTGTTCTTGAGATATGCTTATTACTGAGGTGATATTTTGATGAGGTAGTACTGTATTATTTAATTGCTTTTAAAACACTCTCATAAATGCTATGATTTTGGCTCATCAAACAATTCTGGGCCTTGATTGAACGCTGCTGGTTGGTAACTAGAGTGTTTGTGACTGTTTTATTGTGACTGATTACGTGCTGTATTTGTATTATAAGACTAGATTTGATTCCACTGAGCTTTCCGTTTCGGCCGGCGTCAGGCCATCATCAGATATTCTGCCAAGAATGTGACGGAGCTCGTTCCAACGGTATGTATTGTTGATACACTCCGCCATGATTACCAGGAAACACTACATCCTCTAAGTATTGAGTCCTGGAGATGCATACACATGCTCGATATCATCTAGCTGGCCTTTTCCATTTTCATCCTCATTCCCAGGTTGTCCGCTCCTCTTTGTATGGTAATCAAATTCCATCGCAGCTTTATTGCATTGGCGCAGAGTTTTGAAACAGATTGTCGTCTGCACTTTCTTGTGTCTCTGACTTCTTTGGGAAGATTGCCTCAAGTGCTTCATGGCTTCGGGTGACAGAACTTTACCAGTTAGACTGGTCACTTTGGTCAGGTTACGGAATGCTCCAGAGAATTATTCAGTTGCCGGGTTTTTGAAGCCAGACGACCAGCGAAATTTCTCGAGTTGTTAATATCCTTAGGCAGTGATGATAGCGTCGCCCTGTTGAATGCCTCGCATTTTTGTGTTGTAGTACCTTTGGCTACACTCGACACTGCAAACTTGCTCAGCCTGATCTCAATTATTGTCGATAACAGCTGACTTTCATTCTCTGTTAATTGTAGGTGATGTATCCCATGTGTTGGCAGGTATTTGGATTTGTACCACCATGTTCCATTTGAACCTTCCCCAGAGGAGACAAGCAAATCGTTGCTCTCAGTTGCTCTCAGAATTGCAGGTAAGCGATTTAACTGTTTGGTAATGTCTTGGCTTGAAAGTATACGCAGTTTGGCAATCACGCTGCTGCATCGTGACTTGATGTCTTTAGCTAGGGCTCCCATGGCACGTTGTCTATCCTCTGCTGCCAGTTTTGTGCCTACAAACAGGGTCGGACTCCATTGGGAACTTCTGGTTTTTCTCACTTGCCCACTTCCAAGATGGTTTGGGTCCACTTGTCGAGTGACTCGCCAAGCATTCCCCAATGCTTCAAAGAAGTCGTACATGCCATGATATGCCCTGGCATCCCCATCTGTGGTCAGAGTTTTGACGAATATACTGTCATCCTGCCACAGCTGATTGGCTATGCTATATGCCATCTTTCTCTCTGAGTGAGGCTGCATATATGGTATTGTGGCTGTGCAACCAGCATGACCACCTGGACATGTGATGCTGAATCCCTTGTTCCGCAAATACGCACCCTTCCAGCACATTTTGTTTTCAACGGCCAGTCCAACGATATATTTGTATGTGGTGTGATTCTCGATGGCTACCCCATATGCCTGAGACGCAGCCTGTCCAGGCTTGTACGAGGACACCATCCTGGTGGCGTTGTAGCGAGCGTCAAAAGACAAGTCCAATTGACGAGGATTATCTGCACCCTTCTCCATGTTATGCTCGACAATTTATCTATGCTTTTCGGCCATATCTTTCTCGTTCAGCTTGACCGTATTATCACTGGCCTTATTAGTCAGTGTCTGCAGATGGCTTGGGGCTATCGGTGGTATGTCAATTGATGCGAACAGCAGATTCACCTTTTCTATCCCAATTGACATGTCCTGCAGAGCTGAAGCCAGCATCAAGTTCACAGCAGCCCCTTTCTTGTCTCTGGTCTGCTTGAAAGTTTCCAGTTTACTTGTCGTAAGTGATACTGACAGTTCCTGCACCCAAACCGTAGCCCAGCTCCAAGTGCTAGCTTTCTCTCTGATTTCAGTTGTATGGCTATATGCTTACAACATGCATAGAACATTACTAGGACATTGCCCGGTCATGTCACAGTTTAGTTTATAGAGATCCGTTTAGTAGTTTCTGCAATTTTAGAAAAGCATATCCGTCTCATGAAATTCTCAATTCTGTCACATTGTTGTGAGGGGTTAAATGGGAAAACCGGTTGCAGAACATTTGCCGCAATACTCTAAATAACTAGCATGGAAGTGTACCAGTCAGTAAATTTTCAAATTTGAAGCTATTTTGGTGTCGCACCTGTCGAAAGTACTTCCAGGTCGTAGTATGCTAGAATAGTTCCTACCAAAATGTTGATTCTGTTCTGTTCCAGTAGTGTTTTAAAAGGGAAAGTGTGAATCGTTGACCACAGTTTATGTATGTATTTCAAATATGGACTGCCTGTCAACAGTGTTTAATTGATATTTTTCAGGATTACTAGGCATTGGCAGAGGACAAGAAATGTATGGGTGCTTCGGGCGAATCAGCTGTTGTGTATTGAAAAATAACAAAGTGTAACCGGAAGACTTGAAATAGCACGAAAAATAAACGTTCAACATGCCATTTTCTATGGCTCATTTGGAATGACAGTGAGTGCATTTTAACGAAACAGCAACAGAAAATCATTCGGAATGTCAATGTAACCCAGTGAGAGATGCGAAATTGAGTCATTTTACATAGACTTGAATGGGAGAAATTACACCCTGACTGACTCAACCAGAGACATGAAATTGAGTTACTTTGCATAGAAATAATTGTACAAAATGTTACAAGACCCTGGTTGGACTAGCCAGTCATATGAATTCCCACACCCCTTGAGACATGCCTTTATTTATTTTGTTATTGATAATTATTAGATGCACTTAGCTATTATAATTGATGTATTACTTAGTCATGTTGCTTCCACACTTGTCATGTATTACATTATTACTATTCAAAGTGTATATATATATTAATATTGTTCAAAATCTGGCAACAAAGAGTTGGATGGAATCCAATGATACCCCTGCATGATGCAGTTAATTCTCCATGTATAAGTAGATTGTCCTTGAACAGACAACTCAAATGCATGGAGGGGGACCAGAAAGCGTGGACATTTGTTTAGATATTTTTATTACAAATACAGCTACGTGGGGTGATAAAAAAGAAATGAGACAAATGCTATAATTTGTAAAGTTTACATGTTTTAACCATAAAACTATCATATTCATTTAGGTGCATTTAATGCCGATATGTTCGTGTAAAATATAATTTTCTATTATAAGTAGTGATTTATTAATAGAACGTTAAATATAACATGTCACGCTATGTCGCTGCACATCAAAACATCGTCCGTTTTCGCCGTATGATATGGAAATATATATGACTAATATTTTATTAAGTGTTCCTCCAACATTTGTTAAATTATCTGGACATTAAGTCAAAACATTGAATAACCGTGGATTAAAACGGTTTTGTTGTAAGTGTGTTTGTCGATGGGGGTCAAGGTCACCGTTACTAAAAATAGAAAAAATCATTTATGCTCATATTTTTGTTTCTGATGGATAACTTAAGTTTGGGATGAGATATCACTATGAAACCTGCTATGTAGGTAGTTTGTCTGCAGACGGCACTATCAATGGGAAGTGGGGCCATTGGGGGATAAGGTCACGATTACTAAAAATAGAAAAAAGCATTCATGCTCATTTTTTTCTGAGGATTGAGATAACATGGTGAAACTTGCTAGCTTTGTAGGAGGCTTGTGTGAAGAGTCACTTGGGATTGAAAGTGGGGGTTAAGGTCACCGTTACTAAAAATAGAAAAAACGTTTTCACTCAATAACTTTTGTAAGATATGAGATATTATTGTGAAACTTGCAGTTTATATAGCTTATTGAAGACGTCACTTGCAATTGACAGTGGGCTAAAGGGGGTCAATGTCACAGTTACTTAAAATAGATAAATTGTTTTTTGTGTGTAATAAATTTGTATATAGTAAAAAATCTTTTGTGCATCTCAAACATTTCTCTTGGGACTGAAACCAAACTTTCACATAACTTATGTTATAAAAAATTGATAGTGTTCAATATTCTTTTGTATAATTTTTTCCCTTCGGCGGGGTATATGGCCGTTTGTGACTGCTTCTTGTTCATATTAGCAATTGTAACCATCTTATTATTGGTTTCTTAGTACAGAATTGAATATATTTTAAGATGACAAAACAAATTGTTCAATCGCATTACGCATATTAAAATGAACGGGCCAGTGCACAAACTTTTTGATACCCCCTCGTATTTGTTATACCAGAGATTCATTCATCTTCTGTGCATCTTCTGTTTGTATCCTATTGTGACATTCAATGAAATCGCAAATATATTTTACCACAATGAATTCTTGTTCTTTACTTATTTCACATCTGCCATTTTATAGCATTCTCGTTCACCAGAGTATTCTTCACCTGTGATATCACTGGCAACTTGACTAACCACTGATGTATGAGGATGTTTTATAGACATTGTGCCAATAATTACCAGTGTTTTGGTATGAGTACGGTGGTCAGTTCTGTTTCATTTGCCAGCAAATTTCACAAACTTGTTTTATATGCAAAGATAATGACCACCTTCCCAATGACTACAAGTATATGGTACTATTTAAAGTACCAGGAGCACCCATAGAGTACCATGCACACATATATAACATGTCTACAAGTATATGGTACTATTAGAAGTACCTGGAGCACCCATAGAGTACTATGCACACATATATAACATGTCTACAAGTATATGGTACTATTAGAAGTACCAGGAGCACCCATAGAGTACTATGCACACATAACATGTCTACAAGTATATGGTACTATAAGAAGTACCAGGAGCACCCATAGAGTACCATGCACACACATATAACATGTCTACAAGTATATGGTACTATTAGAAGTACCAGGAGCACCCATAGAGTATCATGCACACATATATAACTTGTCTACAAGTATATGGTACTATTAGAAGTACATAGAACACCCATGCAGTACAATTCACATGGAAATTATGTCTACAAGTATAGGGGCACTGTTAGCAGTACCAGGGCACCCATATATAAGGTATCGCATTCACATTTACTATGATTACAACTATATGAGCACAGTCAGAAGTACCAGGAACACCCCTAGAGGTACCATACATAGATATAGTATATCTGCAAGTATATGTGCAATGTTAGAAGTACCAGGAGCGCCCATAGAGGTACCATACATAAAAACAGTAAGACTTCAAGTATATCAGCATAATTAAAAGTTAAAGAGAGATAACTCAATTATAAAGATCAAAGGGAGACAAATCTTGAGTCCTGAAACTGCCAAAAAACTTTGCACAGAATTCTATTGTTCTTTTGGTCAACATTTCCGTATTTTCAATCGTCTCCGTTTGAAAAGTTTGACCAGTTTTAGATCAAAGGGAGAACATTGTTTCGACGAGAGTATAACCAGTTTTCACTGAACCCTCATTACTGAGGTGAACATCGTTTCGACGAGAGTATAACCAGTTTTCACTGAACCCTCATTACTGAGGTGTACATCTTTTCGACAAGAGTGTATAGCCCGTTTGCAGCGAAAAAAATCGTCTAAATTTCAAATTTCTGTAAATCTATTCATCAGATGGTGATAAAAATTTACATAGAGCCATAATTACATTCTACCTACTCCCATTTAAAATTTCATAATTTTCAATTAATTATTTAAATAAGTTTATTCTTTATTGTATATTGATATTACATGAATTTGGACACTTTAACGCAGGGAGGTAATCTGGTATTCCATTGATGTTTTACTGTCATTTATTTAACTGTTATAATCCGTGATCAGCTAAATTGACATTGCTGTGATGAAAGCGAAATTAATGAGGCCCGTATAAGTCGTTTTGTTTAGGTATGTCGCTGTTGTGTGTGTATACAGATAATGTATAATAATATTTCAAGAAAAAGCAGTGAAAACCAAATCCTTATTCACTAAGCCACATAAGCTATATATAATATACTCATACATGTACATATTTAATAATGTTAAATTAAGAACTTATTGGAGCATTGTAATGTTTATGTACACAAAGACATGTAGTGATATGACTGGACCAGTCCTAAATAATTGGGTTATATACATCTACCCAAACCTTAAGTAATGGTCTGAAATCGACCTTCACCCGTTTGAAGCCTTAAGCACTCAAAATCGTTCAAAGACGCTGTAAAATCCGTGTTTTTATAGTTCGAGAAGGAGGCTGCAAGACGCAAACCAGTTTTACGTTTATACCCGAAAATATGATACAAACAAACAGTACAGATGTACAGACGGGCCTCGTATATGCTATATTAAATAGGTAACAAACTCGTTAATCTACCGTTAGACGTGTCATGTGACCATAAAATTGGCTGTTGCGTGTATCAAGTCTTCTAACATGAAGTTTCATTGTAAACTACAAATATTTCACATAGAACTTATGAACAAAACTTTTTTCACACATGCCCGATGCTGCTTAAATTTAATTGTGTATTAGGTAGATACATTTAATTCACCCGCGCAAAATCTCATACTTGTAGGTGCAGTAAATACTGAGAAATCTTCATTTTAGACGATTTTTTTCGCCGCAAACGGACTATAACCAGTTTTCATTTAACCTCATTACTGAGGTGTACATCATATCGACAAGAATATAGTCATCCTGAGAACTATGAAGAGTCTACACAATCTAATCACCGAGGCGTAACAATATCAAGGGAGAGAATTATGTAGTGCAAGTGTGATGTTGGAATGTTCGACGGTCACGTAAATAAAGCCAGTGTTTACAAAGTGTTTAAATGACAAGTCAAGCAATGTCACTCTTCCTGTGCCGAGATTATTAGTTGACTCAACCAAAGAATACGTATTCTTTGACTCAACGCATTGCAGTTTGCTGTAGCATTTGTGACAAAATATAGCTTTGACCTTGGACCAGAATTACAAATAATTGCACTCTGCAAGAATGTGATAATTTTGGTGCTGAATATTATTTGCTTTTTCTCATGTAATTTAGTATACTTTAATGCTACAATTGTATTTGATCAGGCACATATCTCAAATAGTACATAATAGCAATGTACCAGATCTAGCTTCTATTTTCAACACCAGAAATAGTTTAGCAGTCAAAGAACAAATATTTCAGTTCCGAGTGCAAATATTGGTTAATACCCTGTGCCCAGAATGCTGTCATAAAAATTGCATCTGATAGGTGTAGAGCTTTGACGTATAGATCGAAGTGTGTGCCAAATCATACAGGTTCTACTGGAACAAACTCAGTATTAAATAAATATAACACTTAAAGTAATAGTGCACCCACGATAATGAGAAAGGCAAGAAGTTTTGGTATAATCCATTCTGACGTGCATGATTTTTCAGGGATGTTTTTAATACAACACTGACAGTATCTGCTTCCTTCAGTAATTTATGAAATATTTGTAAACATCACATTATCCTGGGTGCACTATACTTCGCTTGAAACCTAGTAATGTTTTCAAAATAACAACACATAATAATGTACATGACTTTATTTTAGAGGATGATTCGCCATTAACAAAAACAAACATGATATTTACAAAAGCAATATAAATAGGATATCACTAACAACAAAACAAGGTTAACTAAAATATAACATACTGGTCAAAACAATATATTTTTAGTTATTGAGGGCTGTTTTCCTGACTGCATCCTTACCAGAACTAATTTAATTACCCTCTATAGCGCGCCCAGGATCATGTGAAAGGCTGGAAAAGTTGGTATATTCCACAAAGGTGGATTAAAATTATGTGCACGATTAATCAGTGATGTTTTGAGCACATTACTGACCTTATCTGTTCATTTTAGTGATTTGTAAAACCAATTTTGCAACAGTTGACTAAACCGATTTTCATGTTTGTAAATATCACATTATCCTGGGTGGACTATAATAATGATACCGGCACATGTAAATTAAATAACAGTATTGCCATTATAGTGGTGGACAAGGCCAGCGTAAAAACCCAGAGATAAACTTCACCCTCTATATGTAAGTGTCTCTATATGTAAGTGTAACGAATTCTGGGAAAACTGTACCCGTACACCACTATTTCATTTTTATATATATAACATCTAAAATTGGTATACATGATGACATGACAAAGGCAACAATAAATTACATATAAATACATTGTTTATAACAGAAAGACAAGAATATCACAGAAGTTATCATAGTTCAGGCCTCAACAAATATTTTTTAAAAGCACTCGTCCAGCAATATCGACAAAGAAGAAAATCACAAAATAGATAAACGAAAAAATTGTGCAGGACGAGCGTATTTATTGAGGCCTGTAGTTAAATCAGTTGATTATACTATCCATTATAAATAAGTTAATAATAATTATTATCACAATGAAATATCACAACAGTAATATGTAATCACAGTTCACAGCCTCATTGCAAGCAAATTAAGAATATTATTTAATATGGACCTATACCAAAATCTATTTAAAACAATCAAATAAAACCAGCAGGCGTAAGTGTAGTGAAATAAATCATTAATGATTATCTAAAAGATGCGTTTTTAATGCCTTTTTAACCGCAGGATAATCAACCATTGGCAGCTTATTCCACCGTTGGAGCAAAAAAAATCCAAAAGCACTCTTCTCACTGAATCGTGTGTTATACATATGAACAGAGTTTTGCAATATAAAGTGTTCTTTCATGTTGTTAGGAGCCGATCCATTTTTTATTTTAAAAACTTGATTTAAAACAATTTACTGCACACGTTTGTTACGTATACTGTATAATTTTAGTTATAAAGCAATGGCTTTTTTAGTATGGAACTTGCCAAGTCAATATATCTTATTAATATAATATAAACAAATTTAAGTAATTTCAAACATTCAGCTTGGTTACTGATACACATAAGATTTTCTAATATAAATATACTTAGTTGCATACAACACCAAACATTACAACATACAATATGATAAACAAACAACAACAACATAACAAACATTTTAACACCCAACAGATAATTTTAAGGTATTTCCCACCTATAAATGATTTTTTAAAAACTTAAAAACATTAATATAGTTTTAATCTATGTCCATTTGTGGACTTGAATCCAGATTTTAAAGACTTTTTACCCCTACCCCCTTACTTTCAAGGACAACCCAAAATGATGAGTACTGATTTCATACAATTTTCACACTATAAATAATAAGAAAATACGTTTATAATAATAATAATGACTTCATTTATTGTGGATTACATATTTGACAGCAATATCAATTTTCAATATGGTCCACAGGAAAGAAAACAGACAATAGACAAAAAACAACAATAACAATGAAAAGCATATATAAAAGACAATGTGCATAATAAATAACATATTGCAGTTATTGATGGTATTGGTGATAAAAGTATAATATTACAGAAATAATGCAATGGAATTTTCAATACAGGCTTATTCATATATAGCAATAATTTCTGATGTAGGCTAATGTATGGAGGAAGAGAATTCCAAAGTTTTGGTCCAGCATATGAGATTGACTTTCTGAAGATTTCTAGATTTGGTTTGACATGTATGAGATATTGTTGGTGGCTGACCTTAATGATTGATTGGGGTAATTTTTTGGTCAAGATAGCATTTTATTCTCAGGAGGAGAAAGAAAAGAGTTGCATTTTTTAAGGGTTTGTTCGATATGTGTGTTGAAGATTGTTATCAATATGCACTCCGAGGAGTTTTTCTGTTGTGGAAAATTGCAAGTGGTCATTTTGAAGGGCTAGGGGTACATGCATGATGCTGATATGATCATGGATTTTGTTTATCAATATCATTGAGTTATGATTGCACCAATCCGAGACTGCATTCAAGGATTCTTGCAATCTCGAGTTTATTCATACACAGTAAATAGTATTGTGGGGAAAAGACAAATTTTCACTTAATCATGTGATATCAATATTCGGAAAATAGCAATTTTTCACCATTTGAAAATATACACCATTTTTTCAAAAGATCATAAAAAATTAAAAGATTACATCAGTAGCTAAAGTCACTATAAAATTTATCCAATATATACCATAACATAAAATTTATGAACATAGAACTACAAAGTCATACTTAAATACAATGTAGCATCATACATATAATATAATGAGAGAAAAAGAACAATACAATTAACATATGGATTTTGTTTTCTTAGTATAGGTATAATATTCATTATGTATTTAGTGAATATTATATTTGTACATTATTGTTACATAAAATTAATATTTTGTATTCATAGGAAAATCTTAAGTCCGATTTCTTAGGTCAAATGCGTAAATAAACAATAAATAGATAAACTGATTACTAATCGCGTTGTTGATGTTGACATTAATGATTCAAACTTCCTTAAAGTTGGCAAATGACCGTAGTATTGTGGTAAAAGTGAAGTTCTAAGTATATGATACTTCAGAAAGACAAAGAGAAAAGGATATTCACTTTCTATAACATTCATTGTTACATTGTTGACAGATTCTTTCATTTCAGGGTATATTACTATGTCTACCAAATTCTATCGCGAGAGTATGAGATGATAGTCGAAATTTTGTGAGACTTATTCTATACTTGTTTATATTTATACAATTCAGATATTCTTCCATTTAAACTCAAATTTATTTTGCAATAAAAGTCAAATCTACTTGAATTAATTATATTACATATACGTATGTATTCAACACTTTAAACAAAAATTTTGAAAGTTTACCATCTTGTTAGAAGATATTGTACAAAAGGGAAGGTAACTACATTTTACAAGACACAATACAATATTTATTTTAAGTCGGATACATGTACAACAAGGAAACATAAGCTATGTATACCTATTGTTCGACATTTTTAACAAAGTATAAAATTAACAAACATAATTATAAATACATATAAGCAGAGGTTAAGACATTTAAGGTAGCAAAATATATGAGCCAGTCTCCAGGATTACCTGTTATTTTGACAAAAATATTGACTTTAAGATTTTCCATAGTATTAATAAGCAAATTGCAAAAGAAATTATTTTAATATCTTGAGTTTTAATGAAGTTACAGCTGTTTTTGTAGAGTCCCTATTCGGAGCTTTTTGTGTGACGTCTCAAACGTCATTCGAACGTTATTCGACGTAACTGAAATAAGTATTTCATTTTTACACCATTTAATAAATTATTGACATGAACTGTTCAAAATAGTACCAAATTCTGTAATTATGTTTCACTTTTCAAAATATAATATCAAAATCGAAATTATTTGCATTTAGAGAAAGACTACTTCTGTTTTAAACAACTACATCCTCGTTTTTCTCAATCGCAGTACGTTTCTGAAATTGGTCACCATAGCAACGAAGTATGTGTTTTCGACATAATTCATAGAAAAATTTAAAGCTAAGGTATCGTACTATATTGGTCAATTACTTAAAATAAAATCAATAGATAAGTATTTTTCTTTATTTTAGAGCTTTATCAAAATCTTGTTATATATAGTAATTACATAATGTCATTATAGCAGGTTTTCCTGGAGACTGGCTCATATATAACTGTTTATACATTAAAAATATTTTAAAATAGATACACATTGAGCAGAGAATAAGAAGGAACCATGCAGGAACCACGTGTCTTCAATCAGAAGTCATATCCAACATATTTACGAGACCAAAAAAAGATGAACGTATCAGGGTTTTTCTAAACTTGAAAAATATTCAATAAAAATTACATGCAGAAAATTCATTTTAAAATGGAAACATTAAACACAGCTATTAATGCTATTGTCAAGCATGATTTTATCTCCATGATCACCAACAACCTTTGAAACAAGGCTACCTAAACACTTTACGTCAATAGCATTATGTGCATTGTATTCAGTTTGCAGTATGTCACGAACAAGGTCTTCTTGTTTATATGAAGATCTCTTTGGGAATGCACTTTTCAAAACATTCAGTGAGTCATTCATTCCATGTGCGGTTTCCAACAAAGAGTCACACTGTTGAACAACTGTGTGAAGAAAGAAGAACGGGAAAGTCAAAACGTCGACCATTGTGGGCAACAAGACGTGGATTGTCAAACTGTTTCAGCCAGTTTAAAAATTCTATGGCGACTGTCTTTCATAAACTTGAAGTCACATGTTTCCCAATTATCAGCATGTCGTTGTTGTCAACCATGGTTATACCAGTCACATAATGAGCATTATCTGATATTGGTATTATCGGCTGTATGTATCAGCTGTACATTTGTGATGAAGCCATATCCACAGCAGCTAGTTGGGTAATATGGGGCATCTGTCTTGAGCGTACTGAAAATATGTTCATTAAACTTTAGTTACAGTCAAAGATGAGTACTAGACCACCTATGAATAAAAGCACTTTTACAACACCTGTCATAAATCAAAGTACTATTACTGGGAGGAAACCGCAATTCTTGGTAATATAGGGTTTCACCTTTAGTGGTAATGAATTAAAAAAATTGTGAATATTGTGACAAGGTTTCTGAGAAGCGATAGCAGCTGACTCATTCAAATCACATCACAACTGACCAATCAAAATACTAGAGCTCATGAAGGCAATACACCTACTGTAGTCGTATAATATCATATTGTGTGTTCGATTCATTTCGATTCCGTATGCATTGTAATTATATTGTTAGGTCTTATGTTTCCGTGAAAATTGTATATGCAGCTCAGCGCTTGGAAAAGAGTTGTCATAACAACAGATGCAAACTACTTGGCTGATGTTTTGTGGTAATTTAATAGATAAACCATCAAAGATTTCAGAAGATTGCCGCGAGATATTGTGAGATTTGGTACATCATTTCAATCAATGTATATTTAGATCACCAACATATACATAACCTGTTGAACGACAAACCCACAGAAGGTGGTAACACACTGGTTTTCATGTATAATATCTGAAGGAAACATCCCCACAAAAGGAAATTAATGCTTAGCCGTGATGAATGTGATATGACTAGTGAAGCAAAATAATATAAAAATAGAAGTATTTGTCTACTTACTTAGATCTGTTGTTTCTAGATCATAGGTGAATGATGAACCATTATGCACTGGCACTGGTTTAACACTCCTCGTGGTATTGATTCTGGAAGTTTTTCAACATCCACATCATCTTCAAGTCCAAAGCCTGCATTAATTAATTTTATAATTGTAATAATTATACTAGTACCACATATTATTGGTTTAGTGGAACTTACATATAGTATACAGCAGTATGGTAACAGAGCTGGTTCTAATTATAAATTATTGTATGACACAGCTCTGATCCAGTGGCTAGTTTGCTGGATTAGTAACCATGGTACTGTTTTACTAATATTGCGTAAATGTCGCGCAAGTTTGCACATATATTTGTCACTTACGAAAATCCTTAAGTGTGTCTTACTAATCGATCGCAAGTTGTTGGATACATTTAAGTAAAAATTTTGAGTATTGAACGTAGACCAAGCCACAATATTACCAATATATCTGGAACCAGAATGAATAAATATACATAAGTTTCGATGATTAAACATCTTTTATTACTTATCAAAGTCTATAACTACAAGTGACGGTCGAAAATCAACAGTTCATGGAAAAAACTCACTATGTTCATAATTGCTATTTACGGTTACTCTGACCTTGCATAGGATTATGCCCAAACTTAGAAGCGAACATGAGAAAAAATATCTTAGTAAAACGTATTTGGGCAAATATTATCAATGTAAGCAAGATTTACAGTCTAGGAAACTTGGTTATGTGAATCGGCGCATACGATATAAGGTAACTGTCAAAAGAATAAACAAACCTGACTGATAAGAAACCCCTTCTGCTCGTGTGACAGATCTGTCCTGTTTTAACAACATACCTCTACCCTCTGCTAATGGCAGTTGAGACATTTCTTAACAATGCTTTCTTTTCTGAGCACATTTCTCTGCATACTGGACAGTATGTTCACCAGGAGACATACCAGCTTCCACGTTTTTACCTACAATGATTTGTAACCTTGTCAGACAATCTAAACCAGCATTTAATTTTACCAACTGTAAATAATTAATAGCAACACTTGGGTTGGTAGAATGACCATGCTGTTGTATATATTCTAAGCAAGAAATATATGCCACTGCCCGTGATCGAACATAGCTTCTCTTTCATGGTATGCAGACATTACAAATTTAACTGATTTTTTGGGGCTATTTTTAGGGATGTTGGGCATTACACCTTACCAATGATGGTGAACAAATTAGCTAAATGATTTAAATCTCCTTCAATGCAAGTTACAGCTAGGACAAATTTTGGGACAGACGGACCGACTGAAATATCTAGTCACTACCGATACAAGTGATCGTAATCTTGGCACTTACAAGTCAAACTATCAAATCCACACTTCTGTCATGCAGTGTCAACAGCACATGACATACCATGTCATGTCCTACATGGGAACATCCAACAACATTTTTCTGCAACATTTTACTGCGCTTCGATTTTACAATCTGTATGATGGGACCTAAAAGAAGTTAATAAGCTTATACAACATATTAGATTATTACTTGGTTTTCACGGAATTTTGTCTGAACAATTAAGACTTTCAATATAGTAAAGGAAACCCAGCTAGCAGAGTCTGTCAACAATGTATATAACTGAAAAATCTAGGTCCTTCACATGTGGAGAAGTTGTGTCTTCCATGTGGAAGAGGAATTTTTAACTGGTTATAAACAAGCATAACAAAATAAATAAAACAAACTCAACCATCATAACTATTTTTGAATCATTTAAATTAATGATCATAAATAATGTTGTTCCACATATCTATTTATTGTGGTCAATTTAATGATAAAAAAGTTGAATTTTGTTTACTATGAAAATCAGATAATTTGTAGGTACATGATGACCATATACCTTCTAACAGCATTCTTCCTGTGTTGAATATTCACACTATCAATGTCTTGTCCTATCTTCATCTGTGCCAGCTGTAGACATATGTTCAATCAGGTTTCTGTCAATATAGTAATACAGATTTCCATTGATTTCTTTTGACAATGCTAAAAAGTATTTCATTCAAATGAAAAATGAAACCAGTAGCTTATTTGTACAGCATTTGCTTAGAGCACAAGGGAACCAGGTTCGCGTCCAGACTGCATCGTTCCAAAGACATGATAAACATGGTACCAAACTAATTCCCTTGCTAGACACTAGAAATCAAAAGTTAAAAGCTGGCTTCTTGAGGCAATGAATACCATCAGAAATGAAGGGTCCATATTGATTAATCAAGTATTAAGAAACAAGTTTTACACTTCACCTATTAAAATGAATTAGTATAAACTAACTGATCAGTAAGACTGTCCATATAGAAATATATCTAGTAGAAAGCACAGGCCTAAGAAATTATACCACAAAATACAGATTTTTGAAATTCCCCATCAACGGGGAAACATTTGCAATCGAGTCTAGATGTAAAATACTACACAAAACAATAATATATATATCATTTACCATGTTTAAGATACATTTTAGGTCATATTCACTGATCGGATTCCATGACGGTCTCGTTGTTTACAAATTTAACAAGAGGACCCAAAGGGCCCTAGGTTGCTCACCGGTCGTTGTAGTGCATGCAAGCCCTGTGATTTGACCTAGTGACCTCACACTTGAACTAGATTTTGTTGAGATGATCATAATGACCAAATTTCATAAAGATGAGGCTAAAATGATCTCTAGTGACTACACAAGGTCTTTCTATGATTTGACCTAGTGACCTAGTTTTTTACCCTGGATGACCCAATATGCATCTTGACCTAGATCTAACTGAGATGATCATTGTGACCAAATTTCATAAAGATGTCAAAATTGTGACCTCTAGTGACTACACAAGGTTTTTCTATGAATGGATCTTGTGACCTAGTTCTTGACCCCATGAGGACCCAATATCAAACTTGACCTAAGTTTTGTTGAGATGATCATTGTGACCAAGTTTCATAAAGGTCAAAATTGTGACCTCTAGTGACTACACAAGGTTTTTCTATGATTTGACCTTGAGACCTAGTTTTTTACCCCGGATGACCCAATATCGAACTTTACCTAGATTTTGTTGAGATGATCATTGTGACCAGGTTTCATAAAGATTATGCCAAAATTGTGACCTCTACAGAGGACACAACCCAATTGTTGACAGACTGACGAAGAGTGATCATAAAAGCTCACTCTGTCACTTTGTGACAGGTGAGCTAAAAACAGTCCCGCAGTGAATAGTCATTAGCGTATATTATATAAATGCTGTAGCGCACAGATAATCCAAAGCAACACAGAAACTACGGGAGCGCCTAGCCATCCACGCAAGAGTCAGACATAGAACCATCCATATCCCCATGAATGGATATTTCAAGCAAGCCTATATACTCACTCCGCAATGAATGACACACTGTGGACTTCGAATTTTGTGCATAATTAGCCATAGAGAGGTAATTATAAATGATAACTACACTGAAGTGAAGTACGGGGAGACTTATTACAGCCACCACAAGTCTAATAATGTTCCTATTCAATCATAAATAAACATAAGCATTTTTAAATTTGTAATTTTATTACATTAGAATATTAATTAAAATAAATTGTATAAAGTTTAAAACATTGTTTATTGTTATATGCAAATAAGTAAGGGAAGTCAGCGGTAATCAGCATGTCATTCACTGTGGGACTGTTGCACTGATGGGTGCAAAAACTTGTATTGTTTCACCCACCCACAGGTACATCATAGCAAGGGACTGTCCAATCACTTTCAGTGTTTGACCTATATACAGTTCCAGTCATCTATTGTTTTACAATATGAACAAAGAAGGGATTTTGCCAGGACTGAAGAACTGTATAATGTGTGTCTTTGGTCACAACATTTATCCATCTATAGAAGCAAATTAGTGTTATTTTCGGTATATTTCAATAATCAATTCCAATGCGAGAACACATTGATCCCAGAAATTTCAGCTAGCTAGCTTCAATAAATGATGAGGAAGTTTACAGTATAAAGCTAACCATGATTTCAACAATCCTGTCACTTCAATAGAATCCTCCATCCTCACTTCATCATGGTCCAACTCTCACGTCATCATGGTCCCACTCACACGTCATCACGGTCCCACTCTCACGTCATCACGGTCCAACTCTCACGTCATCACGGTCCAACTCTCACTTCATCACGGTCCAACTCTCACTTCATCACGGTCCAACTCACACGTCATCATGGTCCAACTCTCACTTCATCATGGTCCAACTCTTACTTCATCACGGTCCAACTCTCACTTCCACCATGGTCCAACTCTCACTTCCACCATGGTACATCTGTCTTATCCCTTGTCCATCTGTCTACGCCAAGGAGTCCAATCAAGAGCTGTAACTGCAATATAGGCATGAATTAGAACATGATCTTGGGAAGTTAATGTTAAAAAAAATAAATAAAAAAATAAAAAATAAAAAAACTCGTATTATCTAAAAAACTAAACTAAAGCATAAGAAAAACAAAATAACATCTTAATTATCAACTAAAACTAACTATAAAGCTAAATAAAAAAATACAACATCTAAGAAAACTACACAACAAAACCATTAGAAAAACAAAATAACATCTTAATTATCAACTAAAACTATAAAGCTAAATAAAAAAATACAACATCAAAGAAAACTACACAACAAAACCATTAGAAAAACAAAATAACATCTTAATTATCAACTAAAACTAACTATAAAGCTAAATAAAAAAATACAACATCAAAGAAAACTACACAACAAAACCATTAGAAAAACAAAATAACATCTTAATTATCAACTAAAACTAACTATAAAGCTAAATAAAAAAATACAACATCAAAGAAAACTACACAACAAAACCATTAGAAAAACAAAATAACATCTTAATTATCAACTAAAACTAACTATAAAGCTAAATAAAAAAATACAACATCAAAGAAAACTACACAACAAAACCATTAGAAAAACAAAAAAACATCTTAATTATCAACTAAAACTAACTATAAAGCTAAATAAAAAAATACAACATCTAAGAAAACTACACAACAAAACCATTAGAAAAACAAAATAACATCTTAATTATCAACTAAAACTAACTATAAAGCTAAATAAAAAAATACAACATCTAAGAAAACTACACAACAAAACCATTAGAAAAACAAAATAACATCTTAATTATCAACTAAAACTAACTATAAAACTAAATAAAAAAACTATACAACAAAACCATTAGAGAAAAAAATAACAGAGCAAAAACTTCCCATAAAATGGATGCGAAGAAATCTTCCACCATGGTACATCTCCATCTTCGCCAAGGAGTCCAATCAAGAGCTGGAACTGCAATATAGGCATGAATTAGAATTAGAACATGATCTTGGGAAGTTAATGTTAAAAAATAAAATAAAAACAAATAAAAAATAAAAAAACTCGTAACAAAACCATTAGAAAAACAAAATAACAATATCTTAAAACTAACTATAAAGCTAAATAAAAAAATACAACATCTAAGAAAACTACACAACAAAACCATTAGAAAAACAAAATAACATCTTAATTATCAACTAAAACTAACTATAAAGCTAAATAAAAAAATACAACATCTAAGAAAACTACACAACAAAACCATTAGAAAAACAAAATAACATCTTAATTATCAACTAAAACTTACTATAAAGCTAAATAAAAAAATACAACATCTAAGAAAACTACACAACAAAACCATTAGAAAAACAAAATAACAATATCTTAAAACTAACTATAAAGCTAAATAAAAAAATACAACATCTAAGAAAACTACACAACAAAACCATTAGAAAAACAAAATAACATCTTAATTATCAACTAAAACTAACTATAAAGCTAAATAAAAAAATACAACATCAAAGAAAACTACACAACAAAACCATTAGAAAAACAAAATAACATCTTAATTATCAACTAAAACTAACTATAAAGCTAAATAAAAAAATACAACATCAAAGAAAACTACACAACAAAACCATTAGAAAAACAAAAAAACATCTTAATTATCAACTAAAACTAACTATAAAGCTAAATAAAAAAATACAACATCTAAGAAAACTACACAACAAAACCATTAGAAAAACAAAATAACATCTTAATTATAAACTAAAACTAACTATAAAGCTAAATAAAAAAACTATACAACAAAACCATTAGAGAAAAAAATAACAGAGCAAAAACTTCCCATAAAATGGATGCGAAGAAATCTTCCACCATGGTACATCTCCATCTTCGCCAAGGAGTCCAATCAAGAGCTGGAACTGCAATATAGGCATGAATTAGAACATGATCTTGGGAAGTTAATGTTAAAAAATAAAATAAAAACAAATAAAAAATAAAAAAACTCGTAACAAAACCATTAGAAAAACAAAATAACAATATCTTAAAACTAACTATAAAGCTAAATAAAAAAATACAACATCAAAGAAAACTACACAACAAAACCATTAGAAAAACAAAAAAACATCTTAATTATCAACTAAAACTAACTATAAAGCTAAATAAAAAAATACAACATCTAAGAAAACTACACAACAAAACCATTAGAAAAACAAAATGACATCTTAATTATCAACTAAAACTAACTATAAAGCTAAATAAAAAAATACAACATCTAAGAAAACTACACAACAAAACCATTAGAAAAACAAAATAACATCTTAATTATCAACTAAAACTAACTATAAAGCTAAATAAAAAAATACAACATCTAAGAAAACTACACAACAAAACCATTAGAAAAACAAAATAACATCTTAATTATCAACTAAAACTAACTATAAAGCTAAATAAAAAATACAACATCTAAGAAAACTACACAACAAAACCATTAGAAAAACAAAATAACATCTTAATTATCAACTAAAACTAACTATGAAGCTAAATAAAAAAATACAACATCTAAGAAAACTACACAACAAAACCATTAGAAAAACAAAATAACATCTTAATTATCAACTAAAACTAACTATAAAGCTAAATAAAAAAATACAACATCAAAGAAAACTACACAACAAAACCATTAGAAAAACAAAATAACATCTTAATTATCAACTAAAACTAACTATAAAGCTAAATAAAAAAATACAACATCTAAGAAAACTACACAACAAAACCATTAGAAAAACAAAATAACATCTTAATTATCAACTAAAACTAACTATAAAGCTAAATAAAAAAACTCGTAACATCTAAGAAAACTACACAACAAAACCATTAGAAAAACAAAATAACATCTTAATTATCAACTAAAACTAACTATAAAGCTAAATAAAAAAATACAACATCTAAGAAAACTACACAACAAAACCATTAGAAAAACAAAATAACATCTTAATTATCAACTAAAACTAACTATAAAGCTAAATAAAAAAATACAACATCAAAGAAAACTACACAACAAAACCATTGGAAAAACAAAATAACATATTACTTATCAACTAAAACTAACTATAAAACTAAATAAAAAAAACTATACAACAAAACCATTAGAGAAAAAAATAACAGAGGAAAAACTTCCCATAAAATGGATGCGAAGAAATCTTCCACCATGGTACATCTCCATCTTCGCCAAGGAGTCCAATCAAGAGCTGGAACTGCAATATAGGCATGAATTAGAATTAGAACATGATCTTGGGAAGTTAATGTTAAAAAAAATAATAAAAAAAAATAAAAAATAAAAAAACTCGTAACAAAACCATTAGAAAAACAAAATAACAATATCTTAAAACTAACTATAAAGCTAAATAAAAAAATACAACATCTAAGAAAACTACACAACAAAACCATTAGAAAAACAAAATAACAATATCTTAAAACTAACTATAAAGCTAAATAAAAAAATACAACATCTAAGAAAACTACACAACAAAACCATTAGAAAAACAAAATAACATCTTAATTATCAACTAAAACTAACTATAAAGCTAAATAAAAAAATACAACATCAAAGAAAACTACACAACAAAACCATTGCAAAAAATAAAATAACATATTACTTATCAACTAAAACTAACTATAAAACTAAATAAAAAAAACTATACAACAAAACCATTAGAGAAAAAAATAACAGAGGAAAAACTTCCCATAAAATGGATGCGAAGAAATCTTCCACCATGGTACATCTCCATCTTCGCCAAGGAGTCCAATCAAGAGCTGGAACTGCAATATAGGCATGAATTAGAATTAGAACATGATCTTGGGAAGTTAATGTAAAAAAAAATAAAAAAATGCTGTCAACTTGGAAGTTAACGCGAGGTTGTAATATATATCTATATTATATCAGAAAAGTAACAGTAAATATCGTTTCAACCATAGCAAATGGACTCGTCCGATGGTCATATTTCGAAGGTCGTTGTACATCTATACACATCATAAACACCAAAGTTCATAGATAACAACTGCATACAACAATTAACAAGAGATGTTTGTAAAACATGTATGCACCAATGGCAGCCCAATGGTCATAAATGGTGAAGGTCGTAATGACCTTGACCTTTGACCTCAAAATAAAAAGGGGTCATCTACTGTTGCTGACCAACCTTCATGTATAGTTTGAAGATCGTAGGTCTAAGCGTTCTTGAGTTATCAAACAGAAACCATTTAGTACGACCGACGGAAATACTGACATGTGCAAAGCAATATACCCCTCATCAAAGATAGGGGCATGATTCAGGATGGTTGCCAGTCAACAATCTTGAATTTCCATGTTAAGGGAGTAGAGTCTAATCTTTAGTGAAATAGTGCAATTTTCGTTTTGTCTTCAAATTAAAGTTGCTGAATAAAATAAGCATTGTATTATGATGCACTACATGTACTCTTGAAGTTCAACCCAAAATAAATATTGATAAAGTGAATTTATTGAAGCATGACAGCATTTTAATTGCAAATCTTAATCGTTCACAAACAAAGTCAACATGGCATTAAGAGTCAAAGTTTGTTGTCGGGGACAAAGCCAATAGTATAAGGAACAAACTCTTACAAAGAAATAATTATGAAACAAATTCATGAACTTTTATCATGCAAAAAACCAATGATCATCAATGACCTTGCAAACCGAAAGTAGAAAAATGGCAACAATCTTGAATATCTTTGTAAGTATACAATTTCAGTCTTAAACTAAGTAAGAGTTTGTTCCCTAGAGTTTAATCGTAAGAATGATATACATTTTAGCAAGTATCCTTGGGCAGTTTGCGTTTGCGAACGAGCAAGATTTACAATGAAAATGCTGCCATACTTCAATAAATTCACTTTTTCTTTCAAACGGGCTTATAAAAATAGGACCATATTGCAAAATTACCTCGAAGTCCATTGAAGCAGTCATTGTATGACAGGAACATGGGGACAAGGTTCTTCGGGTTGACCATTTCAACTCCAAATTCAAGTCAAGGAGCTGGGTCAGATTTGCTACCTGAAAACATTGCAATTCAACTTGGTAAGCTTACATATACATTGTAACACCAAGAAGTCAATATTCCTGATGTATAACATACACTTTATCCAACTGATGAAGAATATGTTGCGCATTTATTAAAATGATTGATCCTAGACCGGTTAACCCCTACTCTACTTTCACTTTCATATTTAGGTCTAAATGTCAAAATGTTCAAGATTAAACAGTTTCACTACATCCAATACATGTTCACAATGACTTTAAACTCAATTTCATGATTTCAAAGCACAATTGTCAATGCATAGCACCATTTCCCGTCAATCCAATGTTTCTTTCAGGACTCTTTTGAGTGTATCACCATTTGGGCCACTTATGTATTTAGTGGTTCCTTACCTTTAGGCAGAAATCATTTACATTGGACGATATTATTTCGTAAATCTACATGTTTAAATTATATATTTGAAGTTTATTATGAAATTTCACTTGTAACTTAATTACGTCAAATGTATCTATTGTTTAGTTTAACCTTGACGCACGTAAACATCAGGGCGCTACCATTTTGAAACGTCATCTTGTGACTTAGTCGAGTTTCTTGGTATTACGTCATTTACGATAAGGGCATTTTATGCTTGCCGCGGCTCAGTCAAATAGTCTTGTTTCTATAATATTTTTGTGAAAAACACAAATCAGTAAAATTCAAACAACATTCTAAAAATCAGCTCCAACATGGGAATTACATTTTAAATTTACCTGGCGAACCTTCTTCATCAGGCTGTCCACAATAAAACAGGTAGACAATCAGGAAAAAATGAACAGTCGTCCATCCAATCCATCTTCTTCAAGTGCGCCACAGTTACCAGTAACCAGTAACATCTATAGCTCTACCAGGGACACTCAGCATCACCAGGTAACCAGAGACAGTTTGGTACCAACCCAGTAAACTATCCAGACTAGGTGGACCTGTAATATAGCACAGTAACACACAATCATACCATGACCATAATTTGCTAAAATTTTGACCAATAAAACATATAGTCATTATCATTTTATTCGTTTTAAAAAAAATCAATATTTAAATTAATTGAATATTTGCTGCCGAGAGTTAGGCATCTATTATTATCAACACATAAATGATGTTCACATTAAGCTATTGAAACCTTTGCAGCCTAGAACTGTAGATCAATAGACAACAAGTACTAGGTAGTTATTTTGCTATCATTGTCATTTACTGAAGTCAATCTCTAAGTAGAACATAACCTGTCTAGTCTGGTGATAATTCAGCACTCTACCAACTGAGCTAACAGGGCTGGCTTTTAGCACATTAGAGAAACAGGCATGATTAAACAATATAAACCAACACAAAAACCCACCATTTTCTCTTCCGTCTCCTCTCATTGTGAAGTGAAGCGCACAGGGTTGACCAGGTTGATCAGGAAACTCATTCATTACTGGGACACCAACTAGTTCCATAAATCCTCGAGGTCCTGTCTCACCTGGACAACCTGTAAAACATATGAAACCATATATTATACTGTTATTGACTTATGTTGAGGTGAATATGATGTTTTGTTGACCTGCAAAAAAGTGATATTGACTGATGATCATCGAAACATAAGTCAACAACTGTTATATTATATATAGTTTGCCGGAGATAACTCTAGACTTATCAATAAACAAACATGCATTACATAAACACTGCATGGTCGTACATCATTACAAGAGGGCCCTTTGGGCCCTAGGTCGCTCACCTGTCATAAAAGTGCATACAAGACCTGTGATTTGACCTAGTGACCTAGTTCTTGACCCAATATCACACTTGACCTAGATTTTGTTGAGATGATCATTGTGACCAAGTTTCATAAAGATTATGCACAAGGGTTTTCTATGATTTAACCTCGTGACCTAGGTTTTTGGGCGCTCACCTGCTAAACATGGCCAAACTTTGAACTTGACCATAGATGATGAAGATTAAAGCAAAAATATGGCCTCAAGAGTGTTAATTAGGTTTTTCTATTATTTGACCTTTTGACCTAGTTTTTGACCCCACATGATCCAACTTCGTACTTGGCCTAGATTTCATTAAGATGCAACTACTGACCAAGTTTGGTGAAGATCAAAGCAAAAATGTGGCCCCACAGTGTTAACAAGGTTTTCCTATTATTTGACCTTTTCACCTAGTTTTTGACCCCACATGACCCAACTTCAAACTTGACCTAGATTTCATTGAGATACAACTACTGACCAAGTTTGGTGAAGATCCAAGCAAAATTGAAAGTGCTAGAGTGTTAACGGTGAAAAGTCTTAACGGACGGACGGATAGACAGACATTCTAACATTACAGTTTTATGTGACTAAATAAGTCACATAAACTGAAAAAAAGCCACATAAACCCAAAATTCTTAAAGTTGAGGTTTATGGGACTTTTTTAGCCACATAAAGTAGATTTGTGAGGGCGATAGACTGACAGACGGACGAAGGACAAAAAACAATCACAAAAGCTCACCTTGCCACTTTGTGGCAGGTGAGCTAATAAAACATATTGACTCTTTAATTATAATAACTTCCAATCTCCCTTAAGGAAACTGTATGCAATAGAGACGAGTCTTATTCAAATCTTCTAGCTAATAATGTTCTTATTATACATGTGTATTAATTAACCTGGCTAAGTTAGAGCGTATCAATAATAAAGACAATATGTGTGAGCAGTTGTCGGCCAAATAATATGAGAAATGACGTTATGTTGCAAGAAATGATGTCACGTCATAAAAAATGTTATGTCCACCCCAGCCTCGGTTTAAGGAGGTGTATATTAAAATATGTTGACTTCTCGTGTAGGCGGTCTAAGCCAAAATACACAAAATTATCATTTTACTGCTCTTTTTGGTTCATTTCACCCCAAATGTTATAACGGCATTATAAAAATTCCAATACAAGTACACTGGTCGCTGTATAACTTGACTAGCTAGCTTCAAAAGCACAAAATGATAGGGTAAATTACAGAATATAGCTTACCATAGTTTAAACATACTCTTCTTGAAGCCTGGACTGTAACTTCCATAAACAGTGAAGATTCATGGAGGTATATGGTTTACCAATGTCTTAAAGGTTAACCTGTAAAATAAGATCAACAATAAATTCTAACAACAAAAAGTTTAAGATAATCCTACACACTTTCTGAATATATAAAAGTATGTTAATAATGTTGAATAACATTGTATAACTATGCCAATGAATGATCAACACTTTAGATTACCGTAAATCGGATATCTCTAACTTTTCAATCACGGAACATGTTTGGACATATATTTCCATACATTTATGATTATAATAGGAATCTGTAAATAAATTACTGTTTGGATTTGTATAGAATAATAATCAAGTTAAAGATGAAGCTGTATAATTTATATTTATACTTGTATGACATCTTGATGTAAGAACATACAAAGATCATATAACAAATATATGTAGGGTATTCTTTGGTACATATGAGATCGGTTCAATCGTCGAAAGTATATATAGGGCTGCAGCGAGTAACCGGGTATTCGGATATCCATGAGTTCAACTAGAGTAACGAGTACGAGTATTTGTCATCTCCGAGATCCGTTGGATCGCGATCTTTGATATAGATACCTCAACTATGCAGACATTTCTTAAATTAATTACCTCGAGTAGTTTACATAACTTTTAGATAAATACTGACAGTAAACAAGAAAGCATCCCTTATTTGCAATTCGAAAACAAGAAATATCACTGAATGTGATGAATACCCCCAGAAACTGCTTGACACAGTCAGATATGCAAAACTAGACTTGGTACTGATTGGTTATGCAGCTTCATTGAAATCCGAACATTGGTTGGTGAGAAATAGTGCAGACAATATCTATAAGTGTAAAAAATCAAAAGGCCATAACTACCTTAAAAATGGATCCGTCCAACGTGTGCTGACGATATGCACAACTAGAATTGGTAGCGATCATTCATGCAAAGTTTCATTGAAATCCGACCAATGGTTACATTTGTCAGCATAATTACAGAATATAGCTTACCATAGTTTAAACATACTCTTCTTGAAGCCTGGACTGTAACTTCCATAAACAGTGAAGATTCATGGAGGTATATGGTTTACCGATGTCTTTAAGGTTAACCTGTAAAATAAGATCAACAATAAATTCTAACAACAAAAAGTTTACTAGTAGGAATTTATTTTCTATTTTAATTTTATCCAACAGCTGAACGTAATAAAAATCACTTTACAATCAAAAACTTAATACATGACCACAAAAACATTTTGTCTTAAAATAAAATATCTATTGGACTTAGCACAAAAGCAATGCACAGTCAGCTCCGGGCTATGGAATTAAGTCCTCACAATTGCCAATAGAGACCGATGGTATATAGCTTACCATGATTACAACAGCCCTGTAACTTCTTTAAACAAATTCAATATACTTCTACGTCTTCAAGTCTTCCTTTGTCTTGTTTCTAAACATTGACTTGTTATTTCCATATACTGTCTCTTAGCATAGATCATCCCCTTCATCCAATCAAGAGCTGTACTAACATCTTCATTATATACCCATTAAGTAAACCTCCCCGAGTTTATTCCAATGAAGCTTTGACAATTTTCCCTAATCGAAAGTACAGGTACAAGATTCAACAGACTGAAAAGAGACCCAAAAATTGTATCAGTACCTATGCCCCTATATACACACCCTGACGATGCAATCGAGGCATTAAATAGTCCCTGATACCCGTCCATTTTTGTATGTTAATGATAAAAAATGCCCTTCAGCCTGCCAAGCTTTTCCCTGACTTTTGCCTTAGACACACCACCCGCCCAATGAATGATTAACCAACTAGACCAAATGCAAGCAAGCTATGTATGAAAGGATTCCGGAAAATGAACATGTGCACTCGTCTCTCTGCATGGTTTCTCAAAGCCTGAAAACAAAAAGACACAAATAAACACTTCCTGTTCCATAATTATACCAGAATCAAGCAATCTTACCATTGCCACTGATTAACTGTTGGAATATCTACAGTGGTATATGAAGCTGACAGATCAACTGATAGAATTTTCAATAAAACAGTGTCATATGAAACCCATCAGTTTTTGGAGTTTGACATATTAATAGCAATCAAATAAAGTCAATTTAGATGGTAGCCATCTTGAAAACTTGCAAATTGTGTTCTGCTGAGCTTTATTTTACAGGGGTGATCGTAAATTAACACATAAAATCAACTAGAATTATCCCTGTTGTGACCAAGGCCCCATGGTAGCATGTCGTATCAGTGCTATTACACCGAGCGGCTTTGAAAATGTAACACTTACACTTATATAGCTTATGGTGTCCCACTGGTGAAATTTCTCCCATTCAAGTGTATGTAAAATGACTCAATTAAGCATCTCTCACTTGATTACACCGACGTTCTGAATGATTTTCTGTTGCCGTTTCCATAAAAAGCACTCACTGTAATTTCAAATGAGCCGTAGAAAATGGCATGTAGAACGTTTACTTTTCGTGCTATTTCAAGTCTTTTTTCGTTACACTTTATTTTTCAATACACAACAGCTGATTCAGCTGAAGCACCCACACATTTCTAGTCTTCCGCCAATGCAAAGTAATCCTGAAAAATATTAATTAAACACTTGTTAACTGTTGACAGGCAGTCCATATTTGAAATTCCACATTAAAACATTACTGGAACAGAACACATCATTTTGGTAGGAACTATTTTAGCATACTATGACCCAGAAGTACTTTCGACCGGTGTGACATCAAAATAGCTTCAAATTTGAAAATTTACTGACCGATTCACTTCCATTATAGTTATTTAAAGTATTGCAACAATGTTCTGCAACCAGTTTTCCCATTAATCCCCACACAACAATGTGACAGAATTTTAAACATGGCCAGTACCCACCCCTCCAATAACTTTGCTCAGATTTGAGAATCTCATATTAGTTGTGTAATACACGCCGATAATTACTTTTACATTAAACAAACATTTTTTTTCATCGGTAGCTAATTATAATCACGTTCAGCTTTGAAGTTTGTTTAATGTAAAAGTAATTATCGGCGTGTATTACACAACTAATATGCCTCGATGTTTATCATTGGAACTGTTCTTACAACATTGCGACAAGGGAGATCACTGCTAGCAGTTTGACAAAACGAAAGTAGAAATAGTATTTCATACAAATGGAGTGACCTACCCTTATATAGTATACATCCATGCACACCGCATAAAGACAAATACCAGATTCGTAACCCCCTCAAACATCATTTAACAGGTTTCGTGAATCCGCGCAATTAGATGAAATTAATTAAACCCGGGTCTTATTTAATTACTAAATGAGCAGACCCCGTGTATAGAATTTAGAAAACAAAACAAACCCCCACAATAAAGTGTCACCGATACCAAATTGATTCTATTGTTAAAGGTGTTAAAAGATGTTGTCCCTCGTTAATAAGGTATTGAGATACGATTTTTTACAAATGATATAACGGATATTCGTATACCAATTTGCTATCTGGATACTTGGAACAGAAAACGGAATAACCGATTATTCGGATATTCGTTGCCAACTTTATTATTTACACATACATGATGTTCACACTAAGCTATGGAATCCTTTGCAGTCTAGAACTGTAGATCAATAGACAACCAGTACTAAGTAGTTATTTTGCTATCATTTACTGAAGTCAATGTCTGAGTAGAACATAACCTGTCTAGTCTAGTGATATTCCAGCACTCTACCAACTGAGCTAGCAGGGCTGGCTATTAGCACATTAGAGAAACAGGCATGATTAAACAATAGAGAGGTTGCGAAAGTCAACGTGTAACGTGAATACCACTTTTTAGTATTTCGTCATCCAGGTATGTTTAGTTTCTACAAGTAACCGTTGTGTGGCAGACGAAAATATTGTGTGTATTCATTGAGTTTATATAAACACTCATTATCCATTCACGTTATTATTATTATTATTAATAGTCATGAAGAAATCATGCTACACCTGTCATATAATGTTACATGCACACGTTGTCTTTCGCAAGCCAATTTTAATTGCAACGCATACGTATGCAGGTATGGTAACTGCATGTACACATAGTTGTACACGTTCGAATCGCAACCTCTCTAATATAAACTGACACAAAAACCCACCATTTTCTCTTCTGCCTCCTCATTGTGAAGTGTAGCGCACAGGGTTGACCAGGTTGATCGGAAAACTCTATCATTACTGGGACACCAACTAGTTCAATGAATCCTTGAGGTTCTGTTTCACCACGATAACCTGTAAAACAAATGAAGCATTTGAAACCATATATTATACTGTTATTGACTTATGTTGAGGTGAATATGATGTTTTGTTGACGGCAAAAAGTGATATTGACCGATGATCATCGAAACATAAGTCAACAACTGTTATATTATATATAGTTCGCCGGAGATAACTCTAGACTTATCAATAAACAAACATGCATTATATAAACACTGCACGGTCAACTGACCGTTTGTTATCAGTTTAGATTTAAAGAGTATATCATTAAAAGTGTATACACTCAAGATTGAACAAAAATAAATATCGAAAATGTATTTAATTTTAATTTTTATTTGTAAACAAAGGCTAGAGTTATCTCCGACAAACTATACATTAATCTCTTTGTATTTTGTGCTAGTGTTTAGGGGAATCAGTCAAAAATTATTAAAGCTAGAGTTGTTGCCCTTTGCTACAAATGTATTTGTGTTTTGCTTCACATACATATACTTATGAAGTATTTACCAGTAAGTATCTTGAACCATTTTTAAACTATGGCCAATGTTAAAGTTTTTGAAGCTGAAAATCTATCAAAGCTAGAGATCTTTTCTACAGCAGGCTCTGCGAAAACTGTCAGTCCTTCAGTCCTGACTGACTTTAATTCAGACTGACAGAAAATCCTGTATTTTTTTCTATTAGACGAAGAGGACCATTCACTCATTCAGGGGTTCTACTGAGGCCTAATGCCCAATCCTGAAAATAAGACGCACATGTTTTGGATGCCATGAGCACACATCCCAACACTAAACCTCTGTTTCAAACATTGTTATATTATCAAAATTTAGCATATAGAATTTCAAATGACCATAACTGAGTCAATAGTTGGTATTTTTTCATCAAATAACTTTCATTTTTTGAAGTTCATTCTTTCTAAAGCAGCAAATCCGGAAGTGTAGAACCCCTGCTCATTTTACTTATTCTCGGATTGACAAGTTTAAAAACTTTTTGCGGAGCTTGAAACAGACATGCGTATTCATCACTGGCATTAAGTATAGCAAGTTGCATTTGAATATATCTATTATGGTTTTGAAGTCACAAAGCAAAAAGAATGAAAGAGGAAATTGGAATTTAATAAAGGGCCATAATTCTTCCAATATTATATATCCCCACTATACATTTTGATCATTTTATTATAATACCTAAATATTACAGAACAACTAATTTCATGGCTTTATCTATTTTAGTTAAGGTGGTAGGCATGCTTGAAGGGCCTATAATTAGGTTGTTCGCGAGCTAAGCAACATGAATTGGGCGGTGTTAGCGCTTAGCACAGAATATTGAATTTGCAAGCATGGCACGCTTTAATTCAATGTTTGCTCGAATCTCAGGCAATTGCATGATTTTATTATGGCAGGCCTGTAATTAAAGGTTACTATACCTTAGATTCCTTGTATGTAGCCACATGAATACAGGACATAAACACCACTGTGAACCTTGTTATGTTGCTCTCTGGTTTCGATTGGAAATCCCTTGAGTATGCGACAAGATCTAGAAGTATGACCCAAGTATGAGTCAAGGAATCGTACAAGGGTATCATCAAGTATAACCTGTTGAGAATTAATAATAAACAGGTAATTAAGAATTGCAAGCAATACAGAAGTCCCCTACCGGTTTGAGGCCATTTTCAATGTTTCTGTTGCCATAGCAACCACAATATTTTTAGTCGTGCATAATCCCCTTATTGCCCCCTATCCACATATCAAGTTTCATAAACCTTGCTTGGAAACTGTTTGAGTTATGTCAGGATCCAGATTGTTTGACAGACAGACAGACTGACGGACGGAGGGCAAACCTATAGTCCCCTCCGGTCAAAAACCGGTAGGGGACTAATTAAACAAGAGGATCATAGATCTGATCATTGGGCGCTCACCTGCTAAACATGGTCAAACTTTGAACTTGACCTAAGGTCATCAAGATAAACATTTTGACAAAACTTGATGAAAGTTAAAGCAAAAATGTGGCCTCCAGAGTGTTAACAAGGTTTTGCTATTATTTGACAAATTGACCTAGTTTTTGACCACACATGACCCAATTTCGAACGTGACCTTAAGGTCATCAAGACAAACATTTTGACCAAAGTTGATGAAGATTAAAGCAAAAACGTGGCCACCAGAGTGTTAACAAGGTTTTCCTATTATTTGACCTTTTGACCTAGTTTTTGACCCCACATGACCAAACTTCAAACTTGACCCCACATGACCCAATTTCAAACTTGACCTAGATTTCATTGAGGTACAACTACTGACCAAGTTTAATGAAGATCAAAGCAAAATGGTGACAGACTGACGACGGACAAAAAACAATCACAAAAGCTCACCTTGCCACTTTGTGGCAGGTGAGCTAAAAAAACACAGACATATAAGAGTTCTTGAATATATTACTTTTGACAAATATAAGTTTCTTAAAGTTGCCAAGAACTTCTGAATGGCCAGACCATGTACACAGCAATTATGTCCCATTTAGTACTAGAAAGCTAGTATTGATGGTTCAACTACAAGCATTAGAAATAGGAGTTTTTCAAACTTTTGTAATGATTATTATTAACACAAATTTCAATTACAATTGTCTGAATCGTTGCAAACTTATGGTCGATTTACCATAACCCATATGAATGACAGTAACATTTTATGGTGTGGCCAACAAACAACAAATCTGTTCGGATTGGAGCATTTAGTGACAAAGTCACATGACACCATTATGTCAATGATGTAAGCTGCAAAAGTCCGACAAACTTTTGATTTTTTAGAATATTAGCCAAGTATCAACTTGAATCGAAACCCAATCATTGTTGCCTCACAGATTGGGCTAAAAATTTTGTATATCGTGATTTTCCAACCTAACCAAGTATTGATGTAATAGAAAGCTAGTATAGAGAATTTGACATGATCCTGACCTTCATGCATGAATATATTACGAGGTACTTGCGTTGAATTTAAAATATATAAATTTCCGCGAGCAAACCGTGCATTATCAGTTCTTTAGATTTGTGTTGGTATTACACTTGAGCGTCTTCGTGATATTCCCCGCTTATGAAAGCATACAGTCGGGATTATAAATATAGTCAATACATCAGCTGTTAAATTATGCTAATTGAAGGTCGAGAGTCGTATCAAATTCTCTGGACTATACCGACGGTTGCTTCATGAAAGATTTGGTGCAAATTAGCAATTTTAACCACTCTCGATATCGCCCACTGAGAATATTTTCCTAGAAAAAAAACCTCTTAAGTTTTCTTCCAACATGCTTTGTGAATTATGTAATTCACACGTGATCGAATTGTAACATCAACAAACAAGAAATATCACTGAATGTGATGAATACCCCCAGCAACTGCTTGACACAGATATGCACAACTAGACTAGGTACTGATCGGTCATGCAAAGTTTCATTGAAATCCTACCATTGGTTGCTGAGAAATAGCATGGACAAAATGTATAATAAGTGTAAAACAACAAAGGGCTATAACTCCCTTAAAATTGATAAGACCAACGTGTGTCGACCAAATGCACAACTAGACTTGGTGCTGATCATCCATGCAAAGTTTCATTAAAATCCGACCCAAAGGTTACAGAGAAATAGTGCAGACAAAATTTATAAGTGTAAAAAACAAAGGACCATAACTACCTTAAAATTGATCCGACCAACATGTGTCGATGATATGCACAACTAGAAATAGTACTGATGAGCTATGCTAAGTTTCGATGAAATACGACCAATGGTTACAGAGAAATAGCCCGGACAGAATATATAAGTGTAAAATAATAAAGGGCCATTACTCCCTTAAAATTAATTCAATGGGCGTCTGCCGACAATATGCTTGGTACTGATCAGTCATGGAAAGTTTCAATGAAATATGACCAACGGTTGCAGAGAAATAGCCTGGACAAAATTTATAAGTATAAAAAAATATTCGGCCATATCTCCCTTAACATTTATCCGACCGATGTCCGCCAATGATATGCACAACTAGACTTGGTACTGATCAGTCATGCAAAGTTTCAATGAAATACGACCAACAGTTGCAGAGAAATAGCGCGGAAAAAATTTGTAAGTATAAAAAAATAAAGGGCCATAACTCCCTTAAAATTAATCCAACCAACATCCGCCGACGATATGCACAACTAGACTTGGTACTGATCAGTAAAGCAAAGTTTCAATGAAATACGACCAACGGTTGCGGAGAAATAGCACGGACAAAATTTGTACGGACCAACCAACCTCAAGCATGACTCCAATATAGCCCCCATATACTATGTATCAGGGGGTATAACTACAGCGTAAACATCAGTGAGGTATTTGGTCGATTTTCGATTCGTTTTCATCAAACGCGAACAAATTTCAGACAATTTAAGTAATCTAGTAGTGTTAATTCTATAGGGTATTAATGCCCTTTAGGATTTTTGATGTAAAAATACTAAATAACTACCAAATGTCGAAGTTTCTCAAGTTATTTTTGATGTCAGTGTGGTTGTGTATGGGATATACAGCCAACTATACCAAAATTACGCAAATATTTGACAATTTATTTTATTTTTGCAATACACCAAAATACGAGGCAGTCCCTTTATCACTATAATATATCCTTATAAATAGCAACTACCACAGTTCATCGCCCCCAACTCTACTTAAACGAGACATGTTTGTAAAACATGTAAGCCCCCATGACAGCCCAATAGTCAGAAATGGTGAAGGTTGCAGTGACCTTTGATTTACTGACTTTAAAATCAATAGGGGTCATCTACTGTTGCTGACCAACCTCCATGTAAAGTTTGAAGATCCTAGGTCAAAGCGTTCTAGAGTTATTGAACGGAAACCATTTAAATAGTCAGAAATGGTGAAGGTCACAGTGACCTTGACCTTTGATCTACTGACCTCAAATCAGTAGGGGTCATCTAACTGTTGCTGACCAACCTCCATGTAAAGTTTGAAGATCATAGGTCAAAGCGTTCTTGAGTTATTTAACGGTAACCATTTTATACGACCGACCAACAGACAGACATGTGCAAAGCAGTATACCCCTCATCAAAGTTGGGGGGCATAAATATCTGGGATAGGACCAGTATTACAATATTATGAGTGTTGAATTATCGAGTAAATAAGTTATATACCTGACACCCAACCTTGTCTTGTGGAATGAACAGAAACCAGTGAGCTGTTAAATCATCTTCTATAAACTCTAGTCCTTCTATCAAAGCCTCTCATTGACCATCACAAACATCTGCCGGCAGTGCTCGAACAAGCTGAACATGTAAGAAAACAGGAAATGTCTTTAAAATGGGTCAATTTAATGCAGTCAAAAGATTTAAGTATCAACATAGTTTTGCAATCAATTGACTTTTGTCAGTGCTTGAAATGTGAAAGGATAATATTAAGTCAGACAGGGAAGGCAGCACTCAGCTTGACCAGCCGAGCACAGAAAACAATTTCTAGAATAAATTTGTGTAATAAATTTTGGCAGAAATAATATTGCAGACTTGAAAAAAAATTGTTTTCTGACACAGTTTCACTGTGATGACTTCAATTTCAGCTAAGCAAATTACATATCTCAAAACAAAATTTTCGCCCATCCCCTCCCAAATGTTTGCCCACCCCCTCCCCCAATGTTGAAGACGCTCCTATATTCATAAAATTAGTGGAGGACTAAAGCCGGCAAATTTCGTTCACAAAAAACACAACAGTAAATAAGCTCTTACTACAATTTAATGGCATGTAACTTACAATAAATTTATAATTTAGTTTCTTCAACCTGGGTTGACTGGAAATCGATAAGCAGAGAGCACGTGCTCTAAAAAAGTTAAATCACCGTCGGATTATCATGGATACGGCTTGCGAGAGTTCTTTTAAGTATTTATGAAAATTCGGATTCTCCATCATGTTGGCAATATAGGCTGCCGGCCGCCGAGTGTTGGGTGAATAAGACGATAAAACGTATCGTGGTGGTATGGGTTGTGGCGCGGTATCAGAAATGGCGCACCTGAGATTAGTGGTCTTTTCTTGAGTTTAAGACCCAAAATGACATACATTTCCAGTATATTTTTGGAAGGATGTATGGTTTTGGTCTGTAATGCAAATAAACAGTGTTCAAAGTAAAATTTGGTGCTTTTAGAACTCGAAAGGTATGCTGTACCCATATTTGTTGTTATTTTCTTATGTCACTTTATTCCTCAAATATCGTAATCCCACAAATTTGTAAAATGAAATTTTAACTTCAATTTTTTTTTGTAAAGAACACTGGCATCCATGTTAACATCATGTAACATGATTAAAATGTCCTACACACTGTCAAACACAGGAAATGGTGTCCAGAAGGATGTAACTTTCTTATTAAGAAAAACTGAAAAAACTAGTCAAAATCTGAAATAATGTTTTGAAAATTTTGTTAATATTAACTGTCATTGATATTTTCGGCATTCCCAAGTCAAGTTGGTGACAGATCAGACTATGCAGATGCCATGAATGATTCTTACATGACAGTAATAGATGATTTAACACTTGTTTGGACATCTTCAAGTTGTCTTGGTGACTCTAAAAGTATAATGGCAATTAGTAACCAGTGCAATTCTGTCTCGATACTAATTATTGATTTATTATCTAAGAAGAAGTATACAAAGTAAGCTTACTATTATATAAAAATGGACTATATAGCCATAAAATAAAATTGGAAACAACTACAGCATGAATCCTTTTATGTTTTTACCACTAGGGACCTACAGGATAGGTGCGCCATTTCATATCACGCGGACCTGACATAATAAGCTGAGCATGTCTTTCATTGTAATGGTCATACAACATGCATTGATGGAATTGACTATTGATATTTAGTGTCAACATGTTCCCATTGAATTGCCCTATCATTGCTCACTCATTTTTATTATGAACGTTTTATATGTATAACAAAATAACAACGTAAACTGTTAAGTGCGCCATTTCCAATACCACGGGGATATTTAACGTTCACTTATTTTCATTTCACATTCTTTTACCGCCAAAGTTCTGGTCTACTCGCTTAACAGCAAAGGCAAAAACATTTTCTAAGAACATGTTCTACAAATTAATCGAATAAAAATTGAAGGTGTAAAGATAGGCTAATTGACGAAATCTATCCCACAGGTATACACACATGGTATTCTTTGTTGACATCAAATTAGACAGTGTTAGATAGCCAACGTGAAATTACGGCAATATTGTATCAGACCTAAATATACATTTAGGTCTTTGATTGTATCAATAAATATATAAATTTATACTTACAGTACATCAAAACACAACAGTCAGATCCACCATGCATACCAAACTCCGAATAGATGTAGAAACTCATTATTGCTAATGTTTCGTGATAAACAGTGAACTTGCATCGACCAAGTGGGAACTAAGAATGAAATGATACACTGCGATTTCCTTGCGCGCGTCTATTTTATACTGTTTCCCGTTCCCAGCTTTCAGTATGCGGACCAACTACTGTAAGTGAGCTGGAACGAGAACCAGACTATTTCTCATCCGTGACGGCATTCTGATCACCTCGGTCTTTATGCATTGTTTTTACCGGAGACAAACGGAAATGGCCGAGCTTCCACGATTGCCGTGACGGGTCATGTGATAGTGTTCACGTTTTTCACGAATTCATGTAGAGTCCCTGGTTTTGACAACTGATATGTGTTCAGCTAGATTAACTCAGGAATGTAACACATTCCAAGGTCAACCTAGTCAAGTTTTTTTGCACTAGTTGACTTCAGGGGCATAGCTTGGTCTAAATCAATGTGTAGTCCAAGTTATTTTAGGGGGGTTCGGGCGGGGCATGCTCCCCTAGAAATGCATTCTTAGCAGTTTTCAGACTAAAACAAGAACATCTACGACTCTCAATTGTGATCACACAATTAGGATTCTACAGTATTGTCTAGGTTCCATATAAACATAAATTGCCTTCTTGTAGGGGGTCCAGGGGCGGATCGAGGATTTAGTGTTAGGGGGGGGGGGGGGGGGCGTGAAATGAAAAATGACCCTGGTGGGTGTAGGGTGTAGGGCAAAGCCCTGCTAGGGGGTCCAGGGGGCGAATCATCCCGTTAACTCCTCGATTTTAGTGATTTTTAATGCTTAGACAAGCACTCCTCGAGCATGTCGCGCCTTATGTGCTTGCATCAAAGTACCTTCTTATAATGCCCAAAAGTGCATAAGAAGTGTCTGTGGTTAGTGGAAAATGTTAACTGCGCGCTGTGCGCACAGAAAGCAGAACAAAATGACTTTAAATATGTGATTAAGTGTGATACCACAAATGAATTGACTTTACTTTGGCGATTTTAGGGGGGGCGTACGCCGGGTCCGCCCCCCCCTTGGAACCGCCTATGGGGTCCGGGGCATGCTCCCTCGATTTTTTTTAAATTATATACTGTCGTATGTGTTCTATGGTTTGTTTTCAGACTAAATATCAATAACAGCCCAAGTGAGTTTGGCACTGCTATACCACATATGATAGATCTACCCCCATTAACATCTTTACTGCAGTTTTGGCATTTTTATTTTTTCGACTTTCTGTGAAAAGTGTTGGTCGTGGAGTATACGGCCAATTATGTTTATCATGAGCTACATATACAAGTAGAACAATTGTTTCTAACGCACAAAAATGATCCTAAACATATGATATAGTTTTCTCAGTAGTACAAATTTAGCGTTCCTAGACTCCTTGTAGGCTAATGTCAGTACTATATCAACCTGAATATCTCTAGGTTGTTTAGTCCAATTAGCATAAAATGATGTATTTTCATTACAATTGTTCATTGTACAACAATAAATTAAAAAAATTATAAATTATGGCTGTGATTTGATTGCAATGGATTTGTATGTATGAAATCAATGATGCAGATCTAATTACTACATATGGACAGCGGCGATTTTTGCATTGAATTGTTCGTAAAATACAATGCTTTGCTACGATCTAGATTTGGATCTATTCTCTGACCGACGATAACCCGCCATGATACGCACCGTGGTATTATTCCATACATGTATTTTTCTCCACCCTACCATACGATGGACAGAACTGTATTTAGAATAGGTCCATTATAAATATAGGCCTACTTGCATAATAATAGACAAGATAAGAAGATCCAATCCAGTGATAACGTGTATACAGTGTCCGTTTTAATATGGCTGCAGATCTTAATAATTTCCACTGTAACATAACTTGCATGGTTCCCGTTTCTTTTAGGGATTTGGTATCACCAGAGAGATGTTGATGGTGAAGATCGGTAGAGTAGTAAGGCGTATGGGGATTAAGACTCCCTTCAAGAACGGGATTCCTGGGAAGGAATGGGTGTCCGGGTGTGTATCCCGACACTCTGGCATTAGTTTGAGGAAGCCGCTGGCTCTGTCTACCTGCAGAGCCAGAATGTTAATCAGGACTGTTGTTGATAAGTTTTATGTAGATTTATGTGCTTTACTGAATGATGTAAATTTGTCTAATGACATTGAGCCGGCGGTTGCACATCCGAAGTCTATTAGCCGATATCGGAAACCGATGTCAGGCCGACATAGCAACTGATATCGGACCGACATTGGACCGATATGTAATGTTTGCTGGGAGATATGTTAATAGAAGTCGAGAAGCTTAGCAACATGAAGCGAGAACTGAACTACAACCTTTACATCTCCTCCATGAATTGTCGGAAATATGTTACACTCAAACAACAATACTAGTATCTAACACTAGTTCTGACCGAGTTCTATCTAAATCGAATCAACATTTTATAAATTATGGCTGTGATTTGACAGTGCGAATGCCGATACGTTCTGAACTTTATTTAAAAGGTCACCTGGTGTAGCCGGGATTGTGTCATTTAGACCAGTATTATTTGTCTATATAATGACGACATGTTTGAGACAATAAACATAAAAGAAGCGCCTATGATGTGCTTTCGTTTTGAGGTGAATAAACATGGTTGGAAGGAAGAATGAACGCAGCCCTGATCAGCCTCTGTATCATTGTACATCTCATGAATCAGACAAACATATACACGCAAGTTAGGTATACTTAGGTTACCAGAACATGAATTATTAATATATTTCGACAACGTGGTAATGTAGAGAAAACGCCAAGAAAGGGTTCCCAAGTAAAATTAAGTGAAAAGGGCCATGGTCGCCGACTTAATTGATGCCAGTTAATTAAAGATGGAAGAGAAAGCGCATTCTATCTGACATTTCCAGATTAGAAATTACCAACCAGGCGAGAGATAAATCTATCTCTACTGTTACTGTTCAGAGAAAATAATTCCTTAAAGTATTTTCTAAGACGCGTTTTGCGCAAACGTATCATTATATATTATGACGTTCACTTGTTTTATGGCACGACGCTGTACAGTACTTTGATCACAAGAGGTTACAATATATAACGAACTCAAACATTGGCGCGTGCAGAACTGAATCATAACGTTAAGACGGAATGTCGATTATCGCTAAAATACACTAACAATCATGAAGTACAAGTAAGTTTCAGTTAATAATGAGTTCAATGAAATGATTTCCGACTAACATGTGTATCAAAACATGCAACAATATCGACAAACGGAAAGGTCACCCATTTCCGCGACCCAAATGAAGCATGACTCTTTACGGACTAAAGATATTCGTACTCTGTATATGAATCGATGCATGCATGATGATTACTAACGATCAAAAAGTCGTCAAGTATTTTAGATCTCGATGTTTGCCTCGTGCGGTATAGTGAACCCCCATTCTGTATTCGAATATTCTGTATAGAAAGTTCCCCCTAGCTGTTTCCTCGAGACACTCGATCGTAGAATCCATATTGCTTTCTATGAAAATGACAAACTTAACTTAATTCTGACAACGTAACATATTTACATCATATAATAATGTTAAAAGTCATTTTTGGGATGCGTCTAAGCCTCTCTATACTACCATTGCCCATTTCTTAATGCAACCTGAACTGCCTTTAGGCTGCTATGTGAATCCGCATTCAAGTAGTTCCAGAAACTGTCGACATTCCCAATACTGCTACATATGTTTCTCCAAATTTTTAAACTGATTTAATTCAATCATTAACATTAATAATTTTGTTTATTCTAAGATCAACAATTATTGTGAAACTGTTTGTTAAATCGATATTTTTGCAGATAATCACTCCGCCGAGTCGATATCGAACTTGTTTCGTAATATGAAAATGATGTGTTCATCGCATGTCCCGGCTGTTTAGCTAGTTTTAGAAACTTCAGATCAGGGTCATGTGATGGTTTTATCAATGAATCGTATATCGTTTGCAAAGTACTGTATTGCAATCATATGGTGTGGCTATACTAGCCGCTTTGTAGAGATGTCTCACACTGTGAGGGAAGTGATTCCTAGTACCTTTAAGTGTACTTAATGATCTCTTGTGAGAAATGTTGGTACCCTGTGCTAATCTTGTCAGGAAAAGGGATCTAGAGCAATGTAGTCTGTAACACACTGTCTGTGAACACCTTTTAACGTCTCTTGTTTGGTCGGCAGTTAAGATGAGCTGTTGACTTATCCTGGAATGTCTGCAGTCTAAGGACAAGCTGTAGTACCAACTCACAATTCTCTGCTAAGCTGCTGGTAGGGGGTAGATCTGCAATTTGTAGTTTTTTTGTATGCTATCTGCCCTGGCGTCTGCAAGTGACGAGCATTTGAGTAGAAAGTGTTCTATACTTTTCGTCCTGTGTATCACATAAATTACATATAGTCGAACCATTTTGACGCATTTTAAGATTCTAGCAAACATTGAATTCAAGTCCCTTAGCGTGCGAGCCGCCTAATTATAGGCCCTTATAGCATCATGCGAACGGCTTATAAATCAAAGCGCTGAAGGCCCGGTGTTGTTCGAATGATTGCATGCAGAGGAAGTATAAATAAACGTTGGTGTAGCTGTATTTTTTACAATCTTTATGTTTCTTATGACTTAATTGTACGTTGATTACTAACAAATACTATTTAATAATATATGCTTGAATGCCTCGACACCAAATTTGTATAGACTGGTCATTCCATAGTTAACAGGAAATATTCAAATCTGTATTGTACGAAAACTGAGACGTGACTGCATTTTTGGTGCAGCAGGTAATTACATTTATTACTATATGTGGCTTTATTGAGTTGCTACTAGATAACAATCTGCGATGGTGCTGCGGGTAATTACATTTATTACTATATGTGGCTTTATAGAGTTGCTACTAGATAACAATCTGCGATGGTACAGCCGGTAATTACATTTATTACTATATGTGGCTTTATTGAGTTGCTACTAGATAACAATCTGCGATGGTGCTTCGGGTATTTACATTTATTACTAGATGTGGCTTTATTGAGATGCTACTAGATAACAATCTGCGATGGTGCAGCAGGTAATTACATTTATTACTATATGTGGCTTTATTGAGTTGCTACTAGATAACAATCTGCGATGGTGCTGCGGGTAATTACATTTATCACTATATGTGGCTTTATTGAGTTGCTACTAGATAACAATCTGCGATGGTGCAGCGGGTAATTAAATTTATCACTATATTTGGCTTTATTGAGTTGCTGCTAGATAACAATCTGCGATGGTGCAGCGGGTAATTACATTTATCACTATATGTGGCTTTATTGAGTTGCTACTAGATAATAATCTGCGATGATGCAGCAGGTTATTACATTTATTACTATATGTGGCTTTATTGAGTTGCTACTAGATAACAATCTGCGATGGTGCAGTGGGTAATAACATTTATTACTATAAATTATGTGGCTTTATTGAGTTGCTACTAGATAACAATCTGCGATGGTGCTTCGAGAACTTTTTACATTTATTGCTATATGTCACTTTATTGTGTTGCTACTAGATAACAATCTGTGATGGTGCAGCGGGTAATTACATTTATTACTATAAATAATGTGGCTTTATTGAGTTGCTTCTAGATAACAATCTGCGATGGTGCAGCGGGTAATTACATTTATTACTATATGTGGCTTTATTGAGTTGATACGAGATAATAATCTACGATGGTGCTGCAGGTAATTACATTTATCACTATATGTGGCTTTATTGAGTTGCTACTAGATAACAATCTGCGATGGTGCAGCGGGTAGGTGTGCGGTGTGTAGACAACAATGTCCGGGTTTGAGGTTCACTCAATATATATTTTTCTTTAACAATCACTTTTTTCTTCCTTTGCAAGTGTGCAAGCTTATTTGGCTTATAAGTTCAATCTGATATTTTATTATAATCATATGAATTAAATATCAGACTGAACTTTTTAGCCAAATACTGATCCCTAGTATATACAGGGTGTTAAAAAAGTTCGTTCTTAAAGTTTAAGTTTCAATAGTTTATTTTCCTGATGTCGGAAGAATGTATAATTTTCAGGTTAAATTCCGGAGGGTTCTACCATTGCTTTAATGTTTTGAGCATTAAATGAAGCTATTTGTGTAAGCAATTGAATTGTACACTGTACATGGCTCAGATAAAATGTAGTATGAATAGAAATTTTGAGAACAAACTTTTTGAACACCCTGTATGTTGTAGTTGGAATAAAATATTGATATGGCTGATCTCCCATTGTCACATAATACTAGATTGATCAGTTGTCCGCAAAGTTGCAAAACATGTACAATCATCATGGATGAATTATTGAAAAAAAGTATATGTAATGATACGGCTGATCCCCAAATTAATGTCACATAAAACTAGATAGATAAGTTGTCTGGATGGTTCAAAACGGGTACAATCATCTTGAATGATTGGTGAGAAAAAATATAATACTAGATTTGGTGAGTTAGTCCAGGAATTTGCACAAAGAATGTATACAAAGTGTGTATATTGAACAAAAACAAGTAATGATACTGCTGATCATAATACTCGATTTGATCGGTTAGTCAGAGAAGGTGCAAAAGGCAGAGATTTGATCGGTTAGTCAGAGAAGGTGCAAAAGGCAGAGATTTGATCGGTTAGTCAGAGAAGGTGCAAAAGGCAGAGATTTGATCGGTTAGTCAGAGAAGGTGCAAAAGGCAGAGATTTGATCGGTTAGTCAGAGAAGGTGCAAAAGGCAGAGATAAGTTGCAAAAGGCAACAGTAGTAGAATTTATTGAATATTAAATAGATATTGCGCTAGTTGAGTCTGAGAATTAAGGCAATGACAAAAAGAAATTATTAATTGTCGTTCGCGCCAGTTTATTCGTGACAATACATTGCTAGGTATATAATATATGTTTATACCTAATTGTTTATCTAAGAATGCAATCGGATAGATTGTTAATGCCAGACAAAGGCGTGACTGTATGTACATGTGTAATTAATGTTGTAGTATCTTAAATACTGGTGAATTTTAAAGAGCTACATTTAATGATTCTGGTTCCAGTTTGAGATGTAATATAGGTAACGGACATCGTTATAGACTTGTATAATATAAGTAAAATACATTATATAATGAGATAGAAGCTGTATAAACATTTCTCCTTTGTTATCTCCCGAATTCAAATTTTGTTACCCCGCCTGTAGAAGAGGGGTCACGTTCAATGTGACAATATACAGCGTCAGAGTACTGTTTTATCAAAGCACTTACGGAAAGCTTCATTAATAACGGAGATCCCAAATGCCTTAACGAAATTCTTGTCAAAAGACGTGCAACCGTCAAGTCAGTGCCAAAAGATGACACCATGCTCGAAACCATTAATTACCAGCAATATGAATAAATCGTTGCAACAAGAATTAGCCCAAATGAAGGCGAACATTCAGCTACTGCAACAAGATGTTTAAATGCTAAAAAAAGGAAGTCAGTACGACCAGAACAAAATACACGTCTTAATTAACAAGTGAGGTTGAAACTCTGAAAAATAATGCCTCCAACATAGTATTCTTAAGCACTACGAGGGTCGTTTTATTTAATACCCGGACGATTGCCATAGCGCTTTATTGAAACATGCAATTGTAATAAATTTTAGTTTGATAAGACTTACTCACCAACTTGATAATTTGACAAAACTTGGTATAATTTTATCTAACCGAACTCAAACTGTGGTTACTATAGTAACCCAAATAAGGGCTACCCAGCCCAGCCCTAGTTTTCAGTGAAATAAAGTGTTGATATTACAGGGTGCATGGTATAGTTGCCTATTTTCAACGGAAACATCATATAACGTTATGTCTACATCTATGTTATGTTATATAATGTTTGATGTCATTTCTGTACTGTTACTGTGTGTGAAGCACTGTTTAGTGACAACCGGCGTGTTTCCGTAAATATCGCAATAAAACCGAATTTGTTAGGGAAAAAACGATTATGATACAATTTTGTAAAAGTATTAGTCATACACCTTTAAAACTAAAGAATCTACTTCAGAGAAGCCTTTTGGGAATATTGGTATAGGTAGGTTTCTGCTTATAAGCGGTTCTATGGTGACAAGAATCACCTGAAGATGATCACAGGCCGGGTCAATCTAACGTCAGAAACAGGAACATGTCGTCGGTTAAACACCTGAGTGAGAGGTAAACAAAACTTGAAGAATATCTACTATTGTATTTACAGAACCATGCGAAATTATTGTTGATACAGTATTTAACACCACTACTGAACACCTTATAATGGTAAATGTGTGTGGTTGTGTGACTTAATTAAATATTGCTGGCGAGACAACACTTGCCTAGGTTGGTTTAGAGACAAAGTTTGACTTTGTTGTCATGTTAAGTTCTGCAATGTTGCATCAACTTGAAGTGTTTGTTTATAGATGTTACGTAATCTCTTATCCTCTTGGATTGTTTCAGTAAGAAGGTTTTTATGCCCCCGTATCGATAGATCGGGAGGCATGTAGTAATTCACCTGTCCGTCCGTCCGTCCGTCCGTTCGTCCGTTCGTCCGTCCGTCCGTCCGTCCGTCCTGGTTAACCCAAATTGACCGTTTCTTCTAGCGTCATTATGGCTTGCTACAAAGCTTCCAAACTTGCATGGATGTTGTATATGAACACTCTCCACACACCTGTATCACCTGACCCCATTTTGACCTTCACCTTGACCTAATTTTGGACTTAGACTTATTTATGGACAAGGCTTCCACAGGGGGCATAAGCGTTTATTGAACGCAGTCTTGTTTAGTAAATAAAATGATGTTGTTTTTGCTTCAAAACCCAGTATCAACCAACACCATGAGTATGTTGAGGTAATACGATTCCTGCGAGTTACGGGAGTCAAGCTTAATTTTTAAATGGAACTAATGGTGACCGAAAACAATATCAAGCTGATTTAATTCAATTCTACTGCATACTTTTACTTATTTGTTGTTTGGAAATAATGTGACAACAGGAATTATTTTCTGCACGGGATGTATTCCTCCTCGAGAAAATGTTTTTTATTCATTTTCGTTTGTGTACGTAACGTGTTGTTTGCATTAAAATATGATGATATGTAGTCATCAGTAAGTGTAGTGTATCACATGCAAATGTATTTGTAAAGTTACGATATTGGGTCATCCGGGGTCAAAATCTAGGTCACAAGGTCAAATCAGAGAAACACCATGCTAAGTCACTAGAGGTAATAATTTTGACCTAATCTTTATAAAACTTGATCACAATTATCATCTCAACAAAATCTAGGTCAATTTCGATATTTGGTCGTCCTGTGTCAAAAACTAGGTCACAAGGTCAAATCATAGAAAAACCTTGTCTAGTCACTAGAGGTCGCAATTTTGACCTAATCTTTATGAAATTTGGTCTCAATGATCATCTCAACAAAATATAGGTCAAGTTTGATATTGGGTTATCCGGGGTGTTAAATTTTATGGAAGAGGGGTAGGTAGTGAGTTCGAGTCTTTTTATTGACATATCCCACCGCTGGCACCAGTGTTAAATTTTATAGAAGAGGGGTAGGTAGTGAGTTCGAGTCTTTTTATTGACATATCCCACCGCTGCCACCAGTGTTAAATCTCCGTAACTGGGGTTTGGTGTTTGAATCTCGGAGGAAGGAGTGATCACAATGAAAGCTTTATATCCAAGTTACTATAAGTCCAAATTGATTTTACATGTTTAATTTCTACACTATTCAAAATTCTAGCTAAGATCCAATACAAAAGTTGACGAATTTCTCTCACAATGACTGTAATTTCTGTTGTTTAGAATGTTCTAAAATTACCCCCACGCCACATTCTAATTCGAGTATAATTCCGGCCCTACTGACCCTAGCTCAATGTAATGCTGGCTGTCTGACCCTAGCTCAATGTAATCCTGGCCCTACTGACCGTATCTCAATGTAATGCTAGCCCTACTCGCCCTAGCTCAATGTAATGCTCATCCTCTGACCGTAGCTCAATGTAATGCTGGCCCTACTGACCGTATCTCAATGTAATGCTAGCCCTCCTGACCACGAACAAAGATTTGCACCAACTTATATACCCTCCCTTCCAAATATGGGGTATAGCACCATTATTCATTCAACACCTTCCATATAAAGGGTGTAGCATTATAAATCTCAGAGTGTAGCCCCCATATAAGGAGTATAGCACCATAAATCTTATTGAAACCTGCAAACAGATTTATAACCAACATGCTATCTCCTTTGTTCCAAGAGACGAGTTCTTGCAGAGGTCACTAAGGTGAACCATGTGCAGTCACTGGAACAATTGAACTTTGACCATCAAACAGTGAGGACTACAATTGTGCTCAATATTCCTATGAAGCTGATATAAGTATATATTGCACCATTACACATATACTATACCCAAAAACCACAACACTCCCCCTCCCTTAGACTTAATGGTCCCCATTAAGATTATTACCCCAAAATTTAGGACAACCAAAAGTATAGTCATTAATCGCATACTCACAAATTAAAATGAACATAAATCATAACATTAAAACATGGAAATATGTGAATTCACGTCTTGAATTTGTATGAATCATCAATAAAAGAAACATGCATTATAAAGAGGAAAACATGCATTAAAATTCAAATATAAATCCAAAACATGGGTAAGTGTCCAACACATTCGTAATCCACATAATTGTCCTATTAAAATAAATCCTGGGAATTGTATCTTAAAACGTCCTAATTAGAGATTCATTTTCACACATTGTTCATTACTTTCACACTAAGTCCTGGTGCTTTATTAAGCACAAATAAGAATTATTGGAACGGTAGTCGTCTCTACCGATGCTATAAGTCCTGGTGCCTTTAATTTAATTATTTTAACACAGATTGAAGATATAAATAGGCACTGTAATAATAAAATTGATATGGTAGTCGTCTCTACCAATATGTCCTAAGTGCCATGATAAATTTAAACATTAAATACAAAATGAAAGATCATTTAAATAGCACTATATTTTAATAGCTGAAAATTAAACACAAGTTTAGATCCCAGTTGAATACACCATCAATTAAATCCAAAACTTGAATAAACTTGTAATACATAATTAATCCAATTCGCGTTCTGCAAGTAGTCCGAGCAGTAAGAATACACATGTATGTAATCCAACTAGACCCGAAGAATGCTAATTAAATCCAAAATAAGGAATAAGGAAACATAATTATAATCCAACTGGAATACAGCAACTAATCCAAGTGACACTTATTTCCTCTTTTTCTTGCTACTTCTATACCTCTATTTCAGCCAAATTAAGTCAATACATTCCAAATTGAACAGGTAATATCTCCAATACGTTAGATGACCAGCAACCCAATGTAACTCTTCACATCTCCAAACGTCAGACTAGCCACAACAAACCACAACCTCAAGCTCTGGACTTTTACTGTTGGGACTCCAAAATCCCCGGTGGTGAATGATGAACTCACCGAACATGGTAAGACACCTAACGAAGACCAAAACTGCATTTTTGGTTAATGCAGCTGCGATCGAACATAGAATATACGTCTTTATCCGGTACACGACTGTTATCATCACCAAAACTGAATTGTTATGCAAAATCTGCAGATCTCAGAACCTTACGGAAGCGCAAAAGGACAATCCGATCAGCGACAATATTTCCTTATCCTGAATAATCCACTTTACAGGGAACAAAACAGTTCAAAAGCTTCAACTGGTACCCTATGAAACTTAACAAAAGGTCAATTCCAACACCACAACTGACGCAATGTCCTTGGGTTAAACAGGAAATTCCTTTTACGATGCTTTCTCTTAACCCTTGACCAGCTGTCATGTAAGGGAACAACATCTTCATCTGGGAACAATCTGACACACCTATCACTTTACATCTCACACTTTGCAAGGTACATCTTGTCTCAAAATTCTGGTATTCATCATTAGTCAGCTATAAACATTGACATCTTTCTTGTGCTGATGCTCAATTCGACAGCATTATTCATCCATATTTTATTATTTCAATAACAATTATTGTCGGAAAATCCACCGACATAATTCCACATTCTTGTTCCAAATAATGACACCTAAACTGGCCTCATTAAACGATTAAATAGTAACATAAAGTTCCAGGTATTTGATCATCTTCAAACTGTCCTCCCAAACATAACACAATTAACTGGGTTGTAATCAGTTAATGTGCAGACAGTTCCAAGTTGTAAAATCACTGCTGTAAGATTTATTGCTTGACCAGGAACAAGGCAGACCAAGCCGAATACAAAGGTGATCCATTGAACTTGAAGTGACCTGAACTGACCCGTATGAAATTCCTTCATGAACTCTTGAATTTATTCAATCAAACATAATCCAAATGATGCTGAATTCAGATAACATCATGATTATACGAATAATAATTCCAATAAATCCACTATCTTATATAAAACTAATACATATTCAAGCACCAATAACAACATAAAAGTACAAAGTTAAAGTTCCATCTAGTCCAACTAAGAATATAACAATTGCATCACTAGATTGTTATAAAACCACCTGTTGGTTTCTGAGACAAATGCTGAGCCGTTGGTTTTGGCCTAACACATAAATTCCCGTCTGCTTCCTAACAACAGAGGCACATAGCCTTTTTCCTATGTCGATTGGCAACACAACTTGCTTTTTGCTCCTTATTACAGCTTTGCACATTTGATTCTTTGCGCAAGTCCACAGTAGAAAATTTATTTAAATCATCTTGAAATGGGAAAACTACATTAAAAGATTCCAAAACCTGACTGTTCAACTTCTCTATTCCATAAATACTAGTAATCATGATGCAAATAAATATATTCACGGATCCCATTTTGTCGCCTTGAATTTCTAAACTCAACATAAAATAATCCGAATTCCTCGCAAAAAAAGTCCAAAATATCCAAATATTTTCAAAAGACGCGTTAAAGTCTTTTTCCTGACGAAATACAATAATCCAATAAATAAGTCCAAATAAATCCACTTTTCCCGGAACTTGTTCAAGTCCAAAATAATCAAATATCTCACTGACACCAGTTAAAATCCAAAATAATAATATATCCAATATCTCCCTGAAACGTGTTAAAGTCTTTATCCCGACGCTGCCACCAGTGTTAAATTTTATAGAAGTGGTGGTAGGTAGTGAGTTCGAGTCTTTTTATTGACATATCCCACCGCTGCCACCAGTGTTAAATCTCCGTAACTGGGGTTTGGTGTTTGAATCTCGGAGGAAGGAGTGATCACAATGAAAGCTTTATATCCAAGTTACTATAAGTCCAAATTGATTTTACATGTTTAATTTCTACACTATTCAAAATTCTAGCTAAGATCCAATACAAAAGTTGACGAATTTCTCTCACAATGACTGTAATTTCTGTTGTTTAGAATGTTCTAAAATTACCCCCACGCCACATTCTAATTCGAGTATAATTCTGGCCCTACTGACCCTAGCTCAATGTAATGCTGGCTGTCTGACCCTAGCTCAATGTAATCCTGGCCCTACTGACCGTATCTCAATGTAATGCTAGCCCTACTCGCCCTAGCTCAATGTAATGCTCATCCTCTGACCGTAGCTCAATGTAATGCTGGCCCTACTGACCGTATCTCAATGTAATGCTAGCCCTCCTGACCACGAACAAAGATTTGCACCAACTTATATACCCTCCCTTCCAAATATGGGGTATAGCACCATTATTCATTCAACACCTTCCATATAAAGGGTGTAGCATTATAAATCTCAGAGTGTAGCCCCCATATAAGGAGTATAGCACCATAAATCTTATTGAAACCTGCAAACAGATTTATAACCAACATGCTATCTCCTTTGTTCCAAGAGACGAGTTCTTGCAGAGGTCACTAAGGTGAACCATGTGCAGTCACTGGAACAATTGAACTTTGACCATCAAACAGTGAGGACTACAATTGTGCTCAATATTCCTATGAAGCTGATATAAGTATATATTGCACCATTACACATATACTATACCCAAAAACCACAACAGGGGTCAAAAACTAAGTTACAAGGTCAAATCATAGAAAAACGTTGTTTAGTCACTAGAGGTCGCAATTATGACCTAATCTTTATGAAACTTGGTCTCATTGATCATCTCAACAAAATATAGGTCAAATTCGATATTGGATCATCCTTGAAAAAAACTAGGTCAAATCAGAGAAAACCCTTGTGTAGTCACTACTAGAGGTCACAATGTTGTCCTCATCTTTATGAAACATGATCACAATGATCATCTCAACATAATCTAGGTCAAGTTTGATATTGGGTTATCTGGGGTCAAAAACTAGGTCACAAGGTCAAATTATAGTCATAGTCACTAGAGGTTACAATTTTTGCCTAATCATTATGAAACTTGGGTCAGAGTGATCATCTCAACAAAATCTAGGTCAATATTGCGTACTAGGTCACTAGGTCAAATCACAGGGCTTGCATGCACTGCTACAACAGGTGAGCCCTTTGTGCAATGTTGTTATTGTCATAGCGACAGTGTATGGAACCAAACTTGAACAAAACATAAAAATACACAACTCCCATGATGTATTTAGGATACATACAACATTTTATCTGCCTTGGTTGAGTCCTTTTGTCTGAATGTCGCATTCATTTTTCCAAAGAGATGGAAGGATTGGTTGAAAAGTGTGCTTGTGCTTGTTGCCATTGCGTCATATAGGGCCAAGAACTAGGTCACTAGGTAAATCACAAGGCTTGCATGCACTGCTTCAACAGGTAAGCGTCGGTTTGTTACGACAACGAATGGCACCGATGATGGACTAGATATTGAACTTTGTGAAATATATCAAAAATATTTTGCAGAAAATCAGAATAATATATTGGTTGTTAATTGGATTGGGTACATATAAGTATTCTTCATCGAATGAGCTAAACTTGATCGCAAGGATCTTTTATTTTGTTAGCACTGGCTACGGAATTCCATTTTGGTGGGGGAATGCGTTGCACTCCTTCAGTATTATATACATAGAGCAATTTTGATTAGATCGACTGCTATGATATTGTATGGATAGAATTTCAATTTCCTGTGTAGTAAGTCACTGTGTAAAGCAGTATCTGGGGGTATTCATCATGTTCAGTGATATTTCTTGTTTTTACTTGTTAACACATGTACAGACACACAATCAAAAGTGGATTATAATTTGGTGGATAAGGCCAAACTTAAAATATTCTTTGTTTCTAGAATCGGTAGGTAGGTAAGTTAAAAACATTTTTGGGAATGTTTCAGAATGATAGTTATTGGTCAAGACATACAAATAATGAAATTTAGTAATAACTTCAAGGTAATACCAAGTCTTGAATTTAAGATAGGTACCAAGTTTAGTAGAAAGAAACAAGCTGGTAAACAAAAAAATACATTTTCATCCCCAATATTTCATAATAAAAATAAGCAGGAAGGTTACGGTCAACAGTTGTTTTACACAATCATAGTGACAGGGTGAGCTTTTGTGATAACTCTTCATCCATCATGCGTCTGTCCACAATTTCTTGTGAACACATTAGAGACCACAGTTACGACCTAATCTTCATAAAACTTGGTCAGAATGTTTGTCTATATGAAATCTTAGTCAAGTTGGAAAATGGGTCATTTGGGGTCAAAAACTAGGTAACTAGGTCAAACCTTTGAAAAAATAATGAAACTTGGTCATAATGATAATCTCAGTTAAATTGAGGTCAAGTTTGATATTGGTCAAGCGGGTCTAAAACAAGGTCACTAGGTCAAATTATAGATGACCTTGTGTAATCAACAAAGGTCACAACTTTGGCCTAATCTTTATGGATATTTGTCACAATGATCATCTCAACAAAATCTAAATGAAGTCATAGTTGGGTTTTCAGGGTAAAAAACTAGGTGATAAAGTCAAATTAAAGAATAACTTTGTGTAGGCACTAGTGGTCACAATTTTGGTATAATCTGTCGATATGTGTTATATGATATGAACAACAAGGTCCCTGGTTAGGAAAATATGATAACCTTGTACTTGCAACTGAGGCCGGCATTTACTGGATTCTTTGAAGTTGTCAACGATTTCTTATGTGATCATGAGGGCCTTCATGAACCTAGGGCCCTTTGAATTTTTTCCCAGAATGTTCAAAATAATAATGAATACAATTATTTAACATGTTCATTATCGCATTATGAAACTTGCATTATAGTGTCCACTTTTAAACAGTTGCCGTTTCACTTACAAATATACCATCATTCATACAAATTAGATAGTGTAATAGATACTCGTTTTTAGCAAATAACTTGTGCTAAATAACAAGTTTATTGTACACTGTGGGACATAAAATAGAACTTTGTAGAAATAATCAGCAATGTTTTTGCTTGTTTGGGACAAAGGGATTCGACCCGATAAAATATCTTTCACATCTATACTATGAATACATAAGACAGGGGTCTTTCTTTATGACTGGCCCTCATATACCCAATTCAACGTTTTCTAGTTTCTGTCTGTGCAGGGTTATGTCGTCAAACCGGGTTTTACGCATTTTGTGAACATTCTATGCTCGACACAGGCGACATTGTGTACGTGTATTGATAAAAGTTGTATTTTTTATGTATAATATTATATTGTCTTGAAGTGTGCAGTACAAATTAAATGATTGTATTCGGCTTGTTTAAAATATTGGACATAATGTTGAGTTGGGTATATGAGGGCCAGTCATAAAGAAAGACCCCTGTCTTATGTATTCATAGTATAGATGTGAAAGATATTTTATCGGGTCGAATCCCTTTGGTTTGGGAAAGGTACCGGTACCGGACAAATTGGGAAAACTTGCGGCATTTTTACTCAAATCGGGAATTTTTTAATAAGTTGTGAATTCTTAAAGATCTATCATATTTATGATAGAAATTAACATAAAATAGCTTTTGCATGATATGTCATGCATTTCCTCATATAAAATGCACAAATTATAATTTATGGCATGACTTGTGTGGCCAAGGTCTAATATCCGGATGTACCAGATTGGGAATTATTTTCCTCTGAAATTTGGAAAATGGATAATTTTTCTAATTGGGGGGGGGGGGTACCTAACACAGAAGGGGAAAAATTACTTAGAATTAAATAAAAATGAAGATAAAAAGGATCATAAACGGTACATGCTTTCAGTATTAATTCAAAATTATCAGATATTGAAGTAAAAAGAAACAGTAAAATAGACAAATACTGGCCTTGCTATCCTGCTTTAAAAACATAATTTGGCAACGTATCAACTATACAGCCACAGCAATTGACCTTCTTGCAGACGCATCATAGCCACATAGTTACGGCATTCGTTGTAACTATGTGAGACAAGCTTTCATAAAAATGGCGTCTAATACTGAGATGGTGTCTTATACTGAGATGCCGTCTAATACTGAGATGTCTTATACTGAGATGCCGTCTAATACTGAGATGTCTTATACTGAGATGTTGTCTAATACTGAGATGTTGTCTAATACTGAGATGCCGTCTAATACTGAGATGCTGTCTAATGTCTAATACTGAGATGTCTGATACTGAGATGCCGTCTAATACTGAGATGCCGTCTAATACTGAGATGCTGTCTAATGTCTAATACTGAGATGTCTGATACTGAGATGTCTAATACTGAGATGCGGTCTAATACTGAGATGTTGTCTAATACTGAGATGCCGTCTAATACTGAGATGCCGTCTAATACTGAGATGCTGTCTAATGTCTAATACTGAGATGTCTGATACTGAGATGTCTAATACTGAGATGCCGTCTAATACTGAGATGCTGTCTAATGTCTAATACGGAGATGCTGTCTAATACTGAATACTGAGATGCTGTCTAATACTGAGATGCTGTCTAATGTCTAATACGGAGATGCTGTCAAATACTGAATACTGAGATGTTGTCTAATACTGAGATGTTGTCTAATACTGAGATGTTGACTAATACTGAGATGCCGTCTAATACTGAGATGCCATCTAATACTGAGATGCTGTCTAATGTCTAATACGGAGATGCTGTCTAATACTGAGATGCCGTCTAATACTGATATTCCGTCTAATACTGAGATGTTGTCTAATACTGAGATGCTGTCTTAATACTGAGATGTCTTATACTGAGATTCCGTCTAATACTGAGATGCTGTCTAATGTCTAATACGGAGATGCTGTCTAATACTGAGATGTTGTCTAATACTGAGATGCCGTCTAATACTGAGATGTTGTCTAATACTGAGATGCCGTCTAATACTGAGATTCCATCTAATACTGAGATGTTGTCTAATACTGAGATGCCGTCTAATACTGAGATGCTGTCTACTGAGATGCCGTGTGATGATCTTAATTCAATTACGTTAAATAATTTCGCTTTTAAAGTCCATGTTTTGAAAATAATGTAAAACATTATAATGGGCCTACTGAAAACTTGCTAATCTTTAATTGAAGCTTTTTACGTGAGCAGTTACTAAATCAGGTCAAAACAGTTTTCGACTTACACCCTCACACACATAATTTGTTGATCAACAGAATGTTTTTTTTATTTAAATCACTGTTTATGTATACTTTTTGTGCAAATCAGGAAATTTTAATTACATGTCTTGAAAAAAGCATCCTTTATTGTTACCGGTACAAATAATTTATTTTATGGGTTAATTCATATATTTACATATGTACAAAATGTAATACAACAACATTTATTCAGCTTCTAAGCTATAATTTGTCTTCTAGCCTATAAGTATAATAATGTATTGTAGTGGTTCAGCCATGTTTTTGGCACTTATGCTACGGTCATATTTGCCCTACGAGCTCCTTACCAGCTCCGTACGAGTTGATTTTGGCAAACTCGCATGGCGTCCGTACGGAGCCCGTACGGATATCGAAGCTCGAGCATCGTACGGATTTTCGTGACACGTAGAGGACTCGACGATTTCACCAAGCTCCTGAGTTGTCTACGAGCTCGTAGATATTTTTTAAGTCTGTATTATCTCGCACAAACTACGAAATACTCGTGCAAGTATCGTATGATATCCTTATGGATAAGGAAATTTGCAAGGTTTTTTCATCGCATGGGACGCCATTAGGATGTAGACAGTGAACATTATCTCAACTGCTTAACTTAAATTATGACAATGACTTGTTATGAGTATGGTAAATATTGAAATGTTGAAAACAATTTTTTTTGGAAGAAAGACAGTCGGAGCAAGCATAAAACCAATTGTACACAGACTATTAATATCTTTATTTCGAATGTACATGTAATAACACATGGCATTGTTGTATACACACTATAACATATACACACAGTAATTACTAGGTTTTACAGTATTCATAGTGTATCTTTATTATTTCGAATGTACATGTTATAACACATGGCATTGTTGTATACACACTATAACATACACAGTAATTACTAGGTTTTACAGTATTCATAGTGTACCATGTACCCATGCATGATTGATTTTCTGGTGATAGTCACCCATACTTTGTTCAATGAAAACTTCATGTTTCATGAAATTCTCATGCTTTCTACCCTTGGAAGGCTTGTTTAATACCTTCAAATGGTAGATATTGATGATTTTGCCAAATGTAGGACATTCCTAGGTTATTGAGCAATGACCTAGTTTAATCCATTGTACATTTATATAGTTCTCTGCATCGTTTTATAGCACTTGATAAATTAGTTTAACAGTTGAATCATTAGGTAGTTTATGTATATCCAGTATCTAATCATATTTATTTTTCAGCGTTAGCTGTCTATAAGCTTGGATGTTGACCTACTTTAAAAGCCAATCAAATGCTTCTAAAAAACCCGCACCGACGTATTAAGTAAATATAAATGGTCAGATTATAGTAAACAAAGCAAACAAAGGCTGATACAAATTTTTCCAAAACCGCCCTCAGCTGATTAACAAAAATGTCATTGCCCAGACTACTCAAGTGAACACTGTCACTTTCAAAAAGGTTAACAACAGGCGGACATACAGTCAGTTCTGGGTGTAAAATGTAACAACCACCACTTTTAAGAGCCGCCATGGCCCCATACCTATTGACCCGTTGTCTCGATTTTTCCATAGCAACCGTGTTCTTAGAATACCTCCAAACTGACCGAGGTAATTAACAATTGTGACCAAATTATACGAGTCTCCGGGTAAATAAATTTAATTTGCTTGAACAGAGAATCAATGTGTTGTAGAACTTTTACTACTGGTATTGCGCCAATATCATTTGCACCACAATGCAAAAGAATAAAGTCAGGGGATTTACCACCCGAAACCTTATTTAAAGTAAGCATTTTTCTCTTACATTTCTCCAGACCAAGGCCCCCATACCCCTGCCACCAAACATCTGTTTTCAACATTCCGAGAAGTCCCCCCTTGCCTTGACCTGACCTTGCATGTGAAAAGGCGTGCTTCACTTATGACGAGCCCACTAACCATATGACTGTGTCATCTCTCCCTAAAACACGGGCGGTAATCACATGACTTCGTCAAGTATAAAAGTGTAAATATTAACTAAATTCTTATGTAATAATTGACAGCGTCTGATTTCCATCGACCAGCCATTTTTATTTGCTCGATTGGTACACGTTTTGCAGCAGCTGCCGTAGCAGCACCAATTCTAGATGAATGCGACTTGTAATTAGCGTAGCCTTCTCCTAATAAAGCCAGGGTTTTTTTAAGTACCGCTGAAAACTGATACCTAGTCATGGGTTGTCCACTAAAATGCATGAATAACGGTCCACACAACTTAGGTCTTACTTGCACATACTGATAAGCACAGGACAGGATGCATTATTTGTACTAGAAATTTGCACTTTTACACCAAGGCCAGTTTGATCCGTTTTTGAATAACGTAAATGCACTATTGATATGCGATTTTTTATATCTAACTCAAGGTCTTTTATTGACAACACTTTTGCTAAATTATATTTAACGCTTGTTATTTCTCCTACTCTTAAAAACCCATGAAAAGCGAGTGTAAATGCTGCCGAAAACTGCTCTCGTATACAGAAGAGCAGACCGATGGTAATGTTGTTAAAATATTTTCTAACAATTCAGGGGTGATTGGTAGTCTAGCATCATGACTTGGATTAGACCGACGTAACCCCTCAAGCAATTTATGTACAATAAAATTTTTAGTCGGGTCAACCGAACCAACGATCTTGCATTGAAAACTAGTTGCAGCCAAATATAAACGCACCGTGGCATGAGCTGTTTTACGCAATGACAAATATGCTACAAACTGAATTACATGATCCACTTCCGGTGGCCAACATTCCCCAAGATTTAATTCCTTATGAACACTTGAGAATCGACTTAAACCTCCGCTGTACGAGCGCCTAGTGTTTACTGCCAAAGAGTTCGTCAAAAGCCTTGTTGCTTCGCTGTACAGATTATTGACTTGAACCTGGCCGGGATAGCTTCCGGTGACGGGTTTTTACATCTGGAGCTAACAAGCGAAACCTGTCCCACTGTTTGCGAGAAATTGCGTCAGCAATTGAGTTAGACTTAGATGAAAGATGTATAGCTTTAAAAACTATTCCGTGCGACATTATTAAGATAACAGAACAAATTCACGCACTAGAACCATTACTTTTTTGGATCTTGTTGATTGTTTCTTCAAAATTGTAACCAGTGCCTGATTGTCGATCCACAAAATTACTTTATTGTTAGATATTTTATTACACCAAAGCATCAACGCTAGAAGAACAGGTACCATTTCTAAAAATGTCAACTAAAATGCTGCTTCCTAGCCATTCACCAGGCCATTGAAAAAATGCTCATTCACCTTTCATGTAACAAGCCGCACCTACGGTAAGTCGGCGGAACCAGAGCTATCAGTAAACCATTCTAGAGATTCACTTTTTAACCATTCCATTTTCGGAATGTATACCACCCCATTCAAAATCGCAAAGGAACGTGAGCCACATTTCTAGATCTAGTTTAATGTCTTTTGTAATTCTAATGTGATGGGGGGTTGTTTTACTATTGACATGGCGTCATAAAATCTCCTAAGAAATGCCCTACTTGAGTGAATGACTTTTCCAAAAAAATTCAATTTCCCAACAAGTGACTGCATCTGCCTCAATGTGATTTTATCTTTTTTTAATACATCTATGATAATTTCGCTCATTTCTGATATTTTTATCTGAGGAACGCGTATTGACATGCTTATCGTGTTCAACTACAGGCCTTAAAATATTAAAACTGTCATTGGGCCAACCGATTTTTCATTAGCTACAGGAACACCTAAATCTCTACATATTTGGTCAAAACATGAAATCAAACATTCACATTGTGAAGTGCCGCTTGCTCCCGCAAGAATGAAGTCATCTAAAAAATGATCTAAAGAAACCAAACCAATTAACCAGTGTAAAAATGACAAAAACTTTTCAAAAAGGCTACAGGAAATAGAGCATACCATGGGGAGCATGCGATCATAGTAATACAGTCCCCCCAACTGCATACCTAACAGATGAAAATCACTAGGATGAACCAGTAATAGTCTAAATGCCGATTTAATATCACCCTTTGCCATTAATGCCGAATGGCCTAGACTGAACACCATATCCGCCACTTTGTCAAATGAAGTGCACTGAACTGAACATAAAACTGGGTCAATTCCATCATTAACACTATCTTGTATGTTTTGGATAATTTATGATAGGTGAGTAATGAGACGCCAACCACCATCCGACTTGGGCACTACCCCTATAGGATATTTTCATGTTTGACAGCGGCAGACTCTTGAACGGACCGGCTATACGACCGAGGTGTACTTCACTCGCCAGTTTTGCATTAATGACTTGAAAATGTTCAAAAGCAGATTTAAGATTGGTTGCGAAAGATGCAAGCCTCGGACCCATATATTGTAATTTGAAACCTTTGGAGAACCCATGAATAAGCAATTCAGCATCAATGCGATTAGGATAGTATACCAGATATCTTTTTAAATTAGTGATTATAATTGGTGAATGGCCTAGGGCCCATATATCTAGGGGCTGCATTTCATGGCTTAAAGTACGGCTGCTTGAACTTGCCTTTAAAACCGGTAGCACGGAAGACGCTGGGCGGGCGGTGAAACCTTGCCTACCTGTATTACACAACCTGGAAGGATGGTCACCATTACATGACATACATACATGTTTGAAAACACAAACCGAATAAGAACATGTGCCTAAATTATAATCATAGCATTTCCTTTCAGGCATTCGGACATTTCCCATTTCTTGATTATCAGGTGAAGATATGTATAACAACCACAATTCATAATCAACAACTAATCATGCCTTTGTAGGATCAACTGACATTCTATGGCGAAATTGTTGGTCATAATTTTTCCTTCCGAAACCCTTACACCGCTTTGCTGCTGACATGTATTTTAGCATTTGGTGAAATTTACATGTATCAACATGCACTGATGTGTAAATACCAGTATAAATGACAAAAGCATCAGTCCAAGCCTCAATGCTATAAATTTTGCAAGCATTTTGCGATTTAAATACAATCTCGCCAGCTGCTGTTACAATCATAGCCTTTGGGTTATCCTCAAGCTTGGAGTCTAACAACAATGAGAGTTCAACATTTTCTCCAGGAATAATTTTTGACCTCAGTGATTGGGATACATTTTCCCCCAATTGACCTTTCTGCAGATGCATCATAGCCACGCCCCCATAGTTACGGGGATTCCTTGTAACTACGCAAGACAAGCTATCTTCAAAATGGCGTTGAACATAGACATTTAGCACGCTGATGTTGGCACGATTCCACCAAATATTTCGCTATAATCACGATTTAAAAAGATATATGGTAAAACATAATTATGTGCCTCATAAAGTAAATAGATCTACGGGTTTTTATGCCCCCCTATCGATAGATGGGGAGGCATATAGTGATTCACCTGTCCGTCCGTTCGTCCGTTCGTTCGTCCGTCCGTCCTGGTTAACCCAAATTGACCGTTTCTTCTAGCATTAATATGGCTTGCTACAAAGCTTTCATACTTGCATGGATGTTGTGTATGAACAATCTCCACACGCCTGTTCCACCTAACCCCATTTTGACCTTCACCTAGACCTAATTTTGGACTTAGACTTATTTATGGACAAGGCTTCCACAGGGGGCATAAGCGTTTAGTGAACGCAGTCTTGTTTATTCTATAATTTCACGTAACTAGCTACAAACAGTAGCGTATTTTGTCACTGGTATAGCAGAACTCACTACATCTGGAAATTTTAAAAGTGTAAAGTTATCCATGATTGTAAAATAGTATTCATGTTATGGATGAATGGATATGTAAATCTACGTACGAGGGGTGATCAATATATTCGTGAACTTTTCATCTAGCAATTTTGTTTTGTCAGCAAGACTCAAAAGCAAATTGACATTATTCAGTGTAGGATATCTCCAACTGAATGCACCTATAATATAGTTTTATTCATGTAATGGGTGCGTGAAACTTCATAGGTGGATAGATCTCAATGAGTAGAAGTGCAGTGCTCAAGAACCACAACTCTACATAACCTATTTTTGGAGTAATTGCCCTTTGTTATTTTTCATACTTGATTCTTGTCCGGGCCATAACTCAAACAGTATTTGAGATATCAATTTGAAACTTCATAGGTGAATATATCTCATTGAAGGGCAGTGCAGTTCACAAGAACCATGACTCTTCATTGCATATTTTTGGAGTTATTCCCCTTTGTAATATTTCATACTTAATTCATGTCTGGGCCATAACTCAAACAGTATTTGAGATATCATGAAACTTCATAGGTGGATAGATCTCAATGAGTAGAAGTACAGTGCTCAAGAACCACAACTCTACATAACCTATTTTTGGAGTTATTCCCCTTTGTAATTTTTCATACTTAATTCCTTTCTATGCCATAACTCAAACAGTATTAGAGATATCAATTTGAAACTTAATAGGTTAATATATCTCATTGTGGGGAAGTGCAGTGCCTAAGAACCATTACTCTTCATAGCATATTTTTGAAGTTATGGCCTTTTGTAATTTTTCATACTTAATTCTTGTCCAGGTCATAACTCGTACAGTATTAGAGATATCAATTTGAAACTTCATAGTTGAATATATCTCATTAAGTTATAGTGCAGTGACAAAGAACCATAACTGTCTTTTGCATATTTTTGGAGTATTTTTTCTGTGACAAACATACCACAGGGAGCATCACCCGTCACTGACGGCTCTTGTTCACTTTTAATACGGAAATAAGTCATAAATAGCCAACTCTGGAATTTAAGGCGGAATAGAAATTGTCTCGTTGCGTTACTGGACTTAAAACTCTGAAAAAAAGCGGTTGGCTTTACATGGTAGCATCATCCCGATGAAGAAGGAATCACGACCTAACACGTTTAGAGCGCAATTTCTAAAGAACTCCTTTCAAATGGAATGAAAGATTTATTGTTTTGTAATCTATACTGATCGTAGAGTTCGCCAGGAACATATCGTTTAGAAATATGACTCTTTTTCTCAGAAATTAAGGAGGAGTATACCTAACTATGTCTTAATTCTTCCGTTTATTCTTATTTTGTCATGTCATGTGTAGATCACTGATTTGGAGTGCAAATAATCCCCATACATGTTGATCAAGTCATCTTCTAGCTATCGCAAGGATTTTCCAAGCTAGGCGTTAATTTTAATGAAATGCCGTTGCTCTGTGATTATTTATTGTCTGTCACGCTCGACGGCGCGCACTGCACCTTGGTCACAATAAGTGACGTCATCAAGAACATTGTGAGATAATTGATAGATATATATTGCCTGGTTATTTCATTGTTCTAGAATCAATATTTAAAAAGTTAGAAGGAAAGTCCTCGAATATATTGATCACCCCTCGTATGTATCATTATTACGATATTCCACACAAAAATAGATCTATCCATGCATCGTTCACCCACTGCAAACATACATGTGTATATTATAAGCTTCGCTATATAATATGTGAGCTTATTAATAGCAGGAAGTTAACATTTCAATGTCGTAACATATTTTATTACATCTAGTAGAATACAAAAGAGTACAAAACAGGGAACAGTATGGGGTCGAGATAGTGATGCATATAAATTGCTATATGCTATAGATTTGTAGTGGTATGTGTTGACAGACCTCTGGTCTATAGATACTTTGAAATGAACTTATATCTACATGTACGTATATAGCATGATTTACAATAGCTGGACCATACATACTTTTATATAAGGCTTTAAAAAACGTTTTAGGCTATATTTTTTTTATAAAATTTGGAAATGGAATGCATTTAGAACCACAAGTTTATCTACTAAAAAGCGCTTTTAAATAACTTTTACATACTTGACCAAAAACAACATATGTCCAACATTATAAAACACTTCACAACCAGCTTTGTCGGGAAAAATTCACACATTCTCGTTATTTGGAATGTATGCGTCCTTATTCTATGACAAACAATTAATACATGCCTAGTTCTTTAAAAGACATTTTTTAAAACAGCCGTATTAAATTATAGACGAAGTTTTCTAGTTTCTCAACATGCAATTATAAGAATTGTTTTATTGTAAATATCAATGATATAAATTAATATTGCTTCTAACTCATACTAATAATATATCAAAATATACATAATGTAGCTCTTACTTCCGAGGCTCTTAGGGTTTAATCAATTTATTTACTTTCATGACATTGCAATCAAATCAAAGTTGAAATTCTCTAGTTTCTAAACATACCAATATATTGAAAATGTATTCATTATTAATGAAATAATGCTTAATTGAATATTGCAATATTTCCATTGATTTTAGTTTGTCTAATGTCCAGGTTGTCCTACAAAATGGCGGCGATAGACCGTAAACAAAATGCTGCAATTTGATTGGCTAACGCCACCTGTCAATCAAAAAAGGCAGAAAGGTCAATTGGTCATGAATGCTTAATACATTTTTACATGAAACGGGCTCGGGACTTCTAACCTCAGTAACAACAGTGTTTAATATAGGCACTGTTATACCTGGCTGTTGCTGTGCTGAAGTATCTTCCCTAACCGTAGCAGATGGAGTATTATCAACCGTGGGTATCTGTTTTCACTAACACTGGTCTGTTACAACTCGTCTACATTTCTTTTCTTTCCCCATCGTTGGGCCACCATCTCACTCAATTGGATCATTAGTATTTACCAGATTGATTGCCAAATCTGCTGCTTGGAAAGTTGGAATGCAATTACGTGATCAAATAAGCTACGTCACAAACATGACGTCATTAAAGTTGCCCTCACGTGACGGTTTGCAAACAAAGCAGGTACCTGCGCTCCCCAATAACGGTGGCTATTAGGCAAGCAATGTTATAAAGGTCATGATTTTGGCCTAATCTTTATGAAACTTTGTCACAATGATCATCTCCGCAAAATACACAAATAGGCTATCCTGTTTTTAAAAAAAATGATTTGGCAACATATCAACTATACAGCCACAGCAATTAACCTTCCTGCAGACGCATCGTAGCCATAATTTATGCTCTCCCCATAGTTATGGGTATTCATTGTAACTATATGAGACAAGCTTTCATAAATATGGCGTCTTATACTGAGATGCCGTCTTAGAATACTGTAATACTGAGACGCTGTCTAATACTAAGATGCCGTCTAATACTGAGATGCTGTCTAATACTGAGATGTTTAATACTGAGATGCAGTCTAATACTTAGATGCAATCTAAAACTGAGATGTCTAATACAGAGATGCCGTCTATAATACTGAGATGCAGTCTAATACTGAGATGCCGTCTAATACTGAGATGCCGCCTAATACTGAGATGCCATCTAATACTGAGATGCCATCTAATACTGAGATGTCTAATACTGAGATGCTGTCTAATACTGAAATGCCGTTTAATACTGAGACGCTGTCTAATACTGAGATGCTGTCTAATACTGAGATGTCGTCTAATACTGAGATGCTGTCTAATACTGAGATGCCGTCTAATACTGAGATGCCGTCTAATAACTGAGATGCCGTCTAATACTCAGAGATGTTTAATACTGAGATGCAGTCTAATACTAATACTGAGATGCCGTCTAATACTGCAGGACTTTTTTTCCGCTGAATTGTGAAGAGGCCCAAGCCCTTTTGTTTTGTGAAAATTTAGCGCCAAAATTCTCAAATTGTGAAACAGTAGGCACATGGGAAAAACTTAACGCGATAAATCATCAAATTATGATACAAACTTTTTCAGATGTTAGTTCATTTTTAGCTCCACTATTCGTAGAATAAGGGGAGCAATTGCAGTCACCCGAGCGTCGGCGTCGGCGTAACACTTTTGTTAAAGTTTAGTTACAGGATTTTAACCTCTTATATTCTCTTAGTCCTTCGAGATGTTGCTTTCATACTTTGCATACTTGTTTGCCACCATGAATCCAACCCCATACACAGGAGAAGATAACTAATTAGCATTTTGTTGAAATTATGCCCCCTTTTGGACTAAGAAATGCTTATTTGTTTGCAGGAGTAGGTTACTCTATCAGGCATGTTGTTGAAATTATGCCCCCTTTTTCTACTTAGTGCAAATAGTGCAAATGTTAAAGTTTAGATACGGGTTTTAACCTCTAATATCTTCAAAGTGCGTTGACATATTGATTTGATACTTTGCATACTTGTTCACCATCATGACCCAAACCTATAAAAGGGGTAGGTAACTATCAAGCATTTTGGTGAAAATTTTGATGAGAAAATGTATTTGTGCGTATAAATTCCTACGCGCTGTAAAATGACTAATGATTTTTGAGGGGCGATAAAAATGTCACTGTTGAAAGTAACCCGTTGAGCAGACCAACTTAACACAATTCATGGTTTTAACATTCATATTACAGTTAAGCTAGAAACTTCTAATCTAACGTATGCTTGTCTTTTACTATTTACGATATTTTGCATTTGTTGATAGTATTGATCCACGTTTCGTGCTTTAACTTACCAGAGATCTTCAGCTAAATAGTTTGGATCTACCATTAGAACAACCCTTTTCCAAGCGCTGTTACATAAATTTTCCCGCCGAAAGTCGAGACCATATGAGTTATTTATGTTTCGTCCCCATCTTATTCGTTCGCGCTATTCGCACCATATCCAGTTCGTACGCAGGTATAAATATGGAATAAGGACTCTGTGTAAGCAGTTTTTAGTTTCTATATTTTTTTTCTACAGCAGGTATATTGCCTTTATGAGTTCTAGCGGTCTTCGAAATTAGCTTTTCAATTGTACTAAGCCAATTTTTCTACAAAATGTAACGATGGGCTCATACATCAATAAACTAGCAAAAAGGAGAAAAATAGCTAAAAGTCAGGTAAATAATTGATTACCCGATGAAAGTACTTGTTCTACAAGGAAAACCATCTTTTACACAAATAATAAATCTGGATATACGATGTCATCACCTCCCGATGCTGAGAATTTAGCATGAACGTGCACCCAAACCGTTTCGTACCCAAACTTGCCAAACACAATGTCAATAATCATCCTTTATGAATCATGAATAGTTATATAACAACATGTGTTCAGTCAAACCTGGGGTACTACAGAACTTTAGTATTTGTTTACTTTTTACCGGAAACGAAATTAAAATAAATATTTACGAATAGAAATTATTTTTAAAACGGAAAGTCGGTCGAATCAACGGAAATGTGGTTACAAAAACAAGCGTCTGGCTGAGGGCGCCCTCTGGTGGAAACTATTTCTAGACGATACGTCATATACCTGGTGATGTTGTTTAGGCTATTTTTAGCCTCGTAAACAGATTTCGGATTTCCGACAAAGATAATGATTTTTCGCGAGTGTAAATATGTATTTTAAAACGTTTTAGACAAATTGCATTTGGATTTTTTTACTCGCTAAGTCGGGAGACGTTAATGGAGAATGTTACACGCCCGAATCGAAATTTACCCGCCATGGCGATCGGGCGAGTCCTAATTTCGAAGACTGGTTCTAGTATTGTGATGGGTCCGTTGAGGTGTGACTTGAATGATTCAGCTGCTATTGCGTCTCAGAAACCTTGTCACAATATTAACATTTGTTTTGAAATTCATTACCATTAAAATATAAAACCCTATAAATTAATACCCAGCATTGCGATTTCCCCCAGTTTCAGTACTTTGATTTTTCTGATCTTTTAGCTTCAGATACTTTATATTGATCTTTATATTATTTACGAATACTATTATATTTAGTGCATGATTTTACGAAAATTATTCTATTCGTTCTACTTTTTGTTCTTAAAAAAGCATTTCTTGCTTCTTCGAACACATTTTGAGCCGTATGACAGTTTTAATTAAAACATTTCAGTTTCTTATTTGTATTTAGCCCTGTTTGATTTCAACAGGATTGAACATTTATATTTTTTGAGAATAATGTTTTGGCATTACTAAAGTTACACAAGTTATAGTTAGAACATACAGTCAACTCTCGTTATCCCGAATTTCACGGGACTGTGGAAATTACTTCGACATAACGAAAATTCGAGATAGAATTTTCGGCATCGAAGTTGCAAGTTTTCCAGTTTCTGTCATTTTACGCCGCCATATTGTTACGGTCGTAAGAACGACATATTCGTGAGAATTGCTTGTTGTGATATTTATATACATGTATTCCTCCTCGAGAAAATGCATTTTATTTTAATTATTATTTTTACAAACAATTGTTCGAGATGACATGTTTATTGATGTTAGTACGTAACCCGAAGCTTTATGACATGTTTGCGCAAATTGTTGCAAACAAATATTTGTTCAACAATGGAAGGCGCGAAATTTACAGGTAAATCGAAGATTTCAGACTGGCGAAGTGTGAAAAACATTCGACGCTAGTCGTAGCGTCGAATACGATCAGACTTCGACCCGACTTCGAGATGAACAATAGATTTAAAGTGCAAATTGGTTAATCGGGACCAAAAAATAATTCGACATAACGAAAAATTCGAGCCGAAATTTCATATAGACAAAGAAGGAGAAAAATCGGGACTTGAAAAAAACTTCGACATAACGGAAAATTCGATATAAGCGAGTTCGAGATAACGAGAGTTGACTGTATTAAGTAAATATTAATAATTAAAGAGGGCGGAGCGAGCGAAGCAAACATTCTGCATTCTGATTGGCCGATAGAAATTTGCGCCAAAGCATGGCGTCAAGTCTGTTAAGAGAAAATTTTAATGATTCAATTTTCATTTTAAAATAACCGCAAAAATTCGGCGTTTGCATTGGCTCATAATGTACCGTAAATAATCAGACATAAGTCGCACGCAGCCATAAGTCGCAGGGTGACTTTTGACTAAAAAATCGAGGTTTTTGTCAAACCCTTTCATAAGTCGCCAGTAGACTTTTCAATTGCTTGAATCCAATTCCACAAACATTTTTGTTATAATGTACAAGTTATGTACTGATTCAGTTGACTATTTAGCCTCCATGATAATGGGAACGGCAGAAAAAATTGGTACAATCCACAAAGGTGAAATAAAAGGTGGATTCACAACAAGAGATGTTTGTAAAACACGTATGCCCCCATTGCAGCCCAATAGTAAGAAATGAAGTTAATTTGTCTACTAGAGTGTTTGTGTTTTCATTGGTTATTTGAATACTTTCTATGTTGTTTTGTAACATTCTTTGGAATTCTGGTACCTTAAATTTTCTTCATTGAAAAATATTTTTGTATTGTAATTTACATTGAAATTTGCAATTATAGGTTCATTGTAAGTTTGTGCTTTTAAGAGAGAAAAGACTATAGCATTGTAATCAGAGTTGCTCCATTCTGTTACATAAAATGTTCTTATTTGATTGATATTGCTTATGGTTGTTAATAAATAGTCTGTTACACTCATACCTCTAATGGAGTAAAATGTAAAATTACCGACTGAATCTTCGAGGAAACAATCATTTACAATAATATTGTGGCAGGTATGGTTTTAATTCCATATAAACTAGTTGGTTTAATACCAAATTTAACTATACACAGTAATTACTGGTTTTACAGTATATAGAGTGTGTACCATGATTGATTTGCTGGTGACTATTAAAAGAAAACTTGTGTTTCATGTAGTTCTCATGCTTTCTACCCTTGGAAGGGTATATAAAGGTGTGTCAACACAGTGAGTCTTGGTGTATACATCTTGACCTTTAAAGCAAAATTTACCGCTTTAATGCATTGACGACTATCCAATGAATGTGTCGTACATCTCCCGAAAATGTATGGTAGAAGTGTACTACTCATCACTACACCATACATTTTGACTTAAAAGTCAAGGTGTATACACCAAGACTTACCGTGTAGACGCACCTTAAGGCGGAGACAGAGATGCTTCTGTCTCAGTTCACAGACATTTTTTTACAACAACAACAACAACTTTTATTCAGCATTAAGCAATTATACATGCTTCTAGCATACATATATACATAATAGAGATTTTTAGCCGTCGCTGACGCTGACTTCGGGGAGCGAGAGACGAGCTTTTGTAGGGGTTTTATCAAACTAATTTAAACTTAAAAAGTTAAAGGGGAACTATGACAACTAATGAAACTGACCTATTGAGTCAAACCAATTTCCTATTAATGCCTGTTCATTTTGTCACTTAACAACGAAATAAAGCATCGGTACTATTACATTAGTACAGTGTAATATATTTTGATAGCCCTGAGCTGTGGTTAAGAGTTTACTTCGTGTTTGTCTTGAATTTTGGTAAAGAATATAGTGTTATGCTGCGTAATGCTGTGCCTTTAACAAAATCACATCAACACGAGAATTCCATGCGTCAATATACACCTGTCATGACTAGCAATACCATCAAACTGTTAAGCGCGGACCAGCAGTTTTTACCGGGGGGGGGGGGGGGGGTGGATCAACCAGCATTTTCCTCATATGGTTGTCCTGACGGATTCATAGAATTGACAAACCTGAGTCTCAATATACATGTATTAATGATTCATAGAATTGACAAACCAGTCTCAATGTACATGTATTAATGATTCATAGAATTGACAAACCTGAGTCTCAATGTACATGTATTAATGATTCATAGAATTGACAAACCTGTCAGTCTCAATGTACATGTATTAATGATTCATAGAATTGACAAACCAGTCTCAATGTACATGTATTAATGATTCATAGAATTGACAAACCAGTCTCAATGTACATGTATTAATGATTCATAGAATTGACAAACCTGAGTCTCAATGTACATGTATTAATGATTCATAGAATTGACAAACCTGAGTCTCAATGTACATGTATTAATGATTCATAGAATTGACAAACCAGTCTCAATGTACATGTATTAATGATTCATAGAATTGACAAACCTGAGTCTCAATGTACATGTATTAATGATTCATAGAATTGACAAACCTGAGTCTCAATGTACATGTATTAATGATTCATAGAATTGACAAACCAGTCTCAATGTACATGTATTAATGATTCATAGAATTGACAAACCAGTCTCAATGTACATGTATTAATGATTCATAGAATTGACAAACCAGTCTCAATGTACATGTATTAATGATTCATAGAATTGACAAACCAGTCTCAATGTACATGTTTTAATGATTCATAGAATTGACAAACCTGAGTCTCAATGTACATGTATTAATGATTCATAGAATTGACAAACCTGAGTCTCAATGTACATGTATTAATGATTCATAGAATTGACAAACCTGAGTCTCAATGTACATGTATTAATGATTCATAGAATTGACAAACCTGAGTCTCAATATACATGTATTAATGATTCATATAATTGACAAACCAGTCTCAATGTACATGTATTAATGATTCATAGAATTGACAAACCTGAGTCTCAATGTACATGTATTAATGATTCATATAATTGACAAACCAGTCTCAATGTACATGTATTAATGATTCATAGAATTGACAAACCAGTCTCAATGTACATGTATTAATGATTCATATAATTGACAAACCAGTCTCAATGTACATGTATTAATGATTCATAGAATTGACAAACCAGTCTAAATGTACATGTATTAATGATTCATAGAATTGACAAACCAGTCTAAATGTACATGTATTAATGATTCATAGAATTGACAAACCTGAGTCTCAATGTACATGTATTAATGATTCATAGAATTGACAAACCAGTCTAAATGTACATGTATTAATGATTCATAGAATTGACAAACCTGAGTCTCAATGTACATGTATTAATGATAATCACATTTCTTTCAAGCCAATAGGGGATCTAGATCCACAGTCCCCTTCTGGAACCCTGTATGAGGGTGGTAGCCTGTGTTTTATAATTGACGACTGTAGCGTACTAAACGTATATATGGACGCAATGATTCAGGCTTTTACCTTATAAATGCCTTAATTCGGATATGTAATTAACAGTATATTGGGACCCGGTCCCCATTGTAAATGTAGGATTGCCACAACTGAAAGTATTGGTTATATACCACCAATATCATTGCATGTTCCTGAGGAATATTGTTTAAAGGAGTAGATCCACGAAAGGTCTGAATTGGCCTAAAAATTATTAAATTATCAAAGTATGTTATTATGTGTCATTTGTATATTTTTGTAATGTGTATAGCTTTATCCGTTTGCATAGGGAAGCATTTTTCATCAAATTTGATTTTTACCTGTCACCTGTCCACTTATTGGTATCCATGTTTGGCAATTTTTCACAAAAAAGGGCATACTTTGTCCATATTTTTCCAGTAAAAGAGATTTTTTGAATATGGGCACAGTCCTCGACCAAAATCAGATGACTAAAATGTGAAATTGTACTTTATAACACATTGTTTACAGCACAATTCATGATGGTCGAGAGCTGTGCCCATATTAAATTTTAAGATTTTAGGTACCGCTTCAACGTTATTTCCTCTCATCATAGAGCCACGAAGGCATGACATTCACCCAGCATTTAGCCATATTCTCAATACATTTAGTACTTATTGTACAATGATTTATATGCTGTACACAATCATTAGACATCATACTTCAATGATACATAAAAAACTTACAAAAAATATGCCTTGCTGTTTTGATATACTCCACTGAACCCAACCCACTTTAACAAAAAACATCATTTTATTTAATTTGAAGTCATAAATGTGCATTTTGGGCATTTTTTGAAAACTGTTACCATGGCAACCAAATTCGTAAGAAGATAAGTTTCAATTCTTAATATCACTCTATGGATGCGCACTTACATTTCGATTCACTCATAATTTTGGAAATAGAGCCTTTTTTCCATTTTTTGGCAAAATATTATACCCGTTACCATGGTAACCGTTTAAAAAAAATCTTAAAAAATACCGTTTTTGTAAAATACTTCAACTGATGGTATAAATTTATCATTTTCACAGGATTTGGACATGGGGCCATTTTTTACCCTTCGTGGCTTTACCCCTTTAGCGCCAAAAAGTTTTTGTTTAAAGAAAGATTATTAAGGCAGAAAAGGGGGTTGAGGGCCTTGAATATGTAAACACGTCTACATAATAGTTTATTTTATATGTAACTTCGTTTGTAGACCAGACAAAGTGCATTTTCGTAGTATTATTATAAAATTTAACACAAGGCACAAAAATGTACATGTATAATTTTATGTATATATTCATGTATGCAAATATACATGACGAATCCCTAGACGTTTGCAAATATAGATACACATGTACATTTTATATCGACTTCGCCGGCCATCAAAGTGACTAAATTGCATAATTATGCAAAAACTTTATCACTAATAATAGCAAATATTAAAACTAATTAAAAATAACCAGATCTATGGTTTTTCATGATCCGCCAATGCAGCTTGTAAAATTCACATCAAATTATCTTTGAGTCGACCCCTACGTTTAATCTGATGTTCGCTTCTCGAAGTCCGAAGTCAGCGTCAGCTGAAAAACTCTAATAAACAGATGTAGTGAATTAGACATGAGAATTTTAAAGAAATATTCTGATGAGAAGCTAAGACAAGAAAGAATCTGATATAAAGCATGAATTTATATAAATGTGTTTGCAATTCATTTTTAAATAATATAAATAAATACAATGAGTAGTGAATAATTGTTATAGTCCAGAGAATTTGACACGACTCTCGACCTTCAATTAGCATAATTTAACAGCTGATATATTGTCTATATTTATAACCCAGGCTGTATGTGTTCATAAGCGGGGAATATCACGAAGACACTCGAGGTGTAAATACCAACACAAATCTAAAGAACTGATATTGTACGATTTGCTCACAGAAATTTATAATTTCAACACAAGTACCTCGTAATATATTCATTCATGCATAAAGGTCAGAAACCGTCTGCAATGGCTGAACCAACGTACCGAGATCTGCCAACCAAGTTCGCATCGAAGACGTGGAAATACTTCGGTATTCTGCGAAAGCTGTCTAAATAAATCATTAACTAGTCATTGGAGTGAGAAGACATTGTTTGGTGTTATTTAACTTGTTTCTGTCGCTATTTAATAACATATTATTTGTTTTAAGTATCTTCATGCACCCTTGTCTTTGTATGTACATTAGTGTTTCACAAAGTATGTATGCTATGAAAGTAAAAAGTCTCTGAGTACGCCAGTCTTTGTCTTCGTGAAATCGGTAAGTGCTGATTCGTGGTTGGATCTGTGAATCGCTCACCCTGACTTGTTGATAAGATCGGATCGACACTTACCCGACAATCCACAGCCCTATATTTAAGTCAGTGTTAATATTATCAACAATATCCTTTATAAACGTCATAAATTGAAGTGGTTAACAAGGATCGCCTTGTTTTACCCCTTGAGTAGAATTAATATGATCTGGATAAATTTGCCTGTTATGTTTTATCAATGTTCTTACAACTTAGTACATACTTTTTAACGCATTTACCATTTTCATACTGATATTTTCTTTAATGAATTTTTGTCATGATAAGTTTCAGTTTATCATATCGAAACATTTTTCGTAATCAATGATAATGCTGCATATTTTTTACCGGATGTAAGGTTTTTGTAATAATTGTAAAAAAAATATGCAGCTGACTGTGCTTTTCTTTTTATGGAAACCAAATTGACATTTTGATAGTTTTTCGTGTGTTCCACTCCATAAATGGATATTATATCATATGAGGATTTTATAACTGGGGGGAACCCCCAGTATTGTTCCGCCCAGTATTCGTACTACATACCAACTCTGAAATCACTATGATTTTAACCATTTGATTTCTCCACAACCAATTCATCTGAGCGAGAAACATGTGCGAGCAAATCTCAAGCAATATCGTCATTTTCAACCAAATTAAAATTTGTTCATAACAATTGAATTATTTGTTTGTATTGTTTGAACTTTTTGAAAGTTTTTTTCGATGAGTAAATGTATTTGTGTGAATAAATTGCTCTTGTTAATTTAGATCTGTAATAGATCTACCATACGCGTACATACGATAAACTTATTTTTCAATACACTTTACAGTTATTCAATGTTCTATAGCAGTAAAACAACTAGAACTGCCCTATGTTCAAGGAAAGTAACCTGCAAACATGTTTAACAATCACGGGTTTTTGTCGATATAATCCTTTGTTGTACGCTTCGTTTGCAGCATACAATTTGAAAGTACTAATTCCCGTTTTTTCTGTTCTCAGTTCAAAATATGTACGGATGCACGGATTTTACTATTCACATTCTTTTGTTTGCCTCTGTCTGCCATTTTGTTTATTACATAAATACCCGCACACCACCTTTTTTTAAACATACCGTTCAATGAATAACAGGTGCGTACCAGGTGCGAAACGTACGTCACATAATGTTTCTTTGAACGCAAGGCTGATATAATATCATGTATATTATCATGTATATTTCAGGTATCAGTGTAGATCTACATGTGCATCCATACCAGTGAATTTTAATTGCAGGAATTGGAAAGTATTATATCGGGGTTTCGCCAGCCAGATCATTGAGGTTCGTTTGGGGGATTGAAAAATGCATCGTAAATGTTAATAAAGTTATGTTAGCAACGTAGATAAGGTTAAAGAAACATTTAAAACATGTAAGATTCATGTTTGAGAATTTTATAGTTGCAAATAAACGTACAAAACAGCTCAAATTGATATAGGCTAATCGTGTGGATCCTTAAGTAACACCGATGTGCAAATATTTCACAGTCCTGTTAAACGCAGGCGCAGTCAATAAGCTGATGTAGGATGAAAGTTAGATGTTATCGTTTGCCTTGGATGGTAGTATCCGATGTTACACGTATCTGGATCATTTGGACTAATACATTTAAATATACACTGGAATAAATTTGATCAGCATCCAAACGGCAGAAAAACACAAGAAATTATCTGGCCGCAGAAAACTATTTGAATTGTACTTCCTGCATGCATTCATTCCAATCGTGAAAGCTCGGCCATTTCCATTTGTCTCCGGTAAATATTTCAATGCATACAGGCCGAGGTGATCATAATGGTATTCATTTGAACAACTCCAGGGCTTTCAGCGCTTTGCTTATTTAAATGTGTTATTAACTATAGAAATTTTGAATAAGAACCCACACCTAGTAGGTGGGATTCGAACCCAACACCCACGGTACTTAATACTGAGATACCCTATACTGATTATTGTATCACTATGTTTGTTAATCTAGGTGTACATGTATCTATTAGATACTGATTTATTTCAGGAACATGAAATGTACAATGTCAGATTGTGTGAAGCGCAGTGTCAATGAGGACAGCTACCTCCATTTTACATTTGACTTCAGTCAAAATGTAAGTCTCCCACATCATTTAAGACAGATGGGTTCACTATATTTTCTTTCATTACGCAAGGTTCAGATCTTTGGTTTCCGCATTGATAGCATTCAACTTTCAGCTCGACTGTTTGGTGGATGAAAATGAAACGATAGGACAGGATTGAACCAGTTGACCTGACCCTAACTTCGTCATTTCCATGGTTGACTGGTCACTGGAGGAACATGGAAGTGGAGCAGTGAATTTTTCTATTCATTCCGACAATTGCCCAGGTACATGATATATTGAATCAGTTATTAAGATATTGTGTAAATTCTTACTTATTATACCCCCACACAATGAGTTGTAAGAGGGGTATACTGGATTCAGCTTGTCCGTCTGTCTGTCCGTAGACGCAATTCTTGTGGATGCTACTCCTACAGTTTTGGTAGGATTTCGCTTTCACAGATGAACAACCTCAACATATAGATGTGCATGAAGAAAGGAATTTGAGCTACGATGAATTTTGGCAAAATTACGGCCCTTTGTCTGCGGGGGGTATATTAGTCTGCCGAATAGCGACAGCTCTAGTTTTAATTTCAGGATTCACACTGACAACACAATTGACATGTACATTCATCTATTTTTAGCTCACCTGAGCACAAAGTGCTCAAGGTGAGCTATTGTGATCACCCTATGTCCGGCGTCAACAATTGGACTGTTAACACTCTAGAAGTCACAGTTTTCACTTAATCTTTATGAAACTTGGTCACAATGTTTGTCTCTATGAACTATAGGTCAAGTTTGTAACTGGTTAATCTGGGGTCAAAAACTAGGTCACTAGGTCACATCAAAGAATAACCATGTTAACACTCTAGAGGTCACATTTGTGATATAATCTTTATCAAACTTGGTCACAATGTGTATCTCTATGAACTCTTAAGTCAAGTTCGTAACTGGGGTCAAAAACTAGGTCACCAGGTCACATTGAAGAAAACATTTGTAAACGCTCTAGAGGTCACATTTGTTACCTAATCTTTATGAAACTTGGTCACAATGTTTGTCTCTATGAAATCTACCTCAGGTTCGTTGGGTGATCTGGGGTCAAAAACTAGGTCACCAGATCACATCAAAGAAAACCCTTATTTATAATCTAGAGGTCACATTTTTTACCTCATCTTCATAAAACCTGGCCATAAAGTGTGTATGTGTAAAATCTATATTAAATATTAAGGTCATATCATAACATATCTTAACTGCTTGTCATCAGGTGAGCGCTTTAGGGCCCATGGCTCTCTTGTTTGTTGCGTTATTTTTAGTTGAACATTATCATCTGTGTCGCTGAAATTAATAGTCATTATCTGACATTGTTGTTTTACAGGGCAGAACAAGAACAAATATATGCTTGGGTATTTTATGTGGAGAGCAATGACTGGACATAGTGAAAACATAGAATTCCTGATGCAGATTTCAGGTTAGTTTGTTCAAGCGATTGTTTTAAGTATGTCCTACCATCAGTATTTAAGACATACAAAATCTACCCAGTTACATTAATCTTACACCCGGCCAGGAACAACAATCATGTGCTGAGCCTTAAGCAAATTGAGTACCATTTTAACTACTTGTATGTTGAGGCCTGGGATCGAGCCTGCAACCTTCAATTCTCGAGGCAGAGGCTTGAACCACTCTGTCACCAAGGACAATTTAAACTGAAAAGTACACCAATTCATTTAACAACTAATGTTTTTTTCCATAGCTTACGGATAGTGTTGTTTATTTGACATGTACAGTCATTGAACTCTTGAGACAAAATATTGTAATAAAGCTTATACATTATCTTATCATTTTAGCTACTGGTTTACAAAATGTATGACAAGATTATAGATAAAATAACCAGAACATGTTTTGTATTATTGTCAGGTCATACTCGTTGTTTAGTTGATGCAGGGTTTGCTCACATAAAAAGGTTGTATCGTTGTACTGATACTGAGACCATGGATCAACTAGAAGACCTTGTCAACAAGTCATCCAAAGCAAACTTGACTGTAAGATATCCACTTTGGTGTTTGTGGAATTGGAAAGTCTTCTTGGACAATACTTTCAAACCAATGAAAGGAATAAGGTATTTGAAGCAGTTTCATTAAGCAGCTACATTTGTAAGATATGAAAGTATTAACCCTTTACTCCATGGATCAGCATTTTGATGCATCTGCATCTACATGTACCATGGTTTATGCAGATACATAGTGTCTGATTCATCTATCACATTTCAATGCAAATAGCACAGTCAGTATTAAAGTGTCAATCACCGATTATTTCCAATAACTTGTTTAAAGATGGTGAACACAATATCAGATCAATGTAGTCAAATAGAATAGAGTAAATGGTTTATATTCTTAAGATCACACTTTGCTATTTTATTGGCATAACGAAATTTTGTCATAATGATCATCTGATGATCTCCAATAAATAGGCTAAGTCATATGTGTCACTAAGTCACCTTGCACACGGGCTGCATATAGTATGATTTGGCCATGTTTTTTCAATCAAAATATAATTAAGTTCAGTACAAACTATACATGATGATACTAAATTGACTCATATCATACTAATTATTGCTTATTGTGCATTTGTTTTCAAATAGGTGTGTATAACTTATAATGTTGTAATTATGTTAAGAATGTTTATGAAATTCTTATTATTTCAGGTCATACCAGTACTTTAGATTCTGTGCTGCTGTGCCAGGCATTGTTGTTGTTCGTCCTACGGCTGGAGATTTGAATGAAGAAAGGATTTGTAACCTGAAGGATCCCACCTTCAAATTTACAAATATCCTTTGACCTGATGAACTTCCTTCAGGTTGAATGAGTGATAGCAGAAGGTAATATTCACACCGATCAGATAGAACGTTTGTTAGACCTGCATTTCAGACCGTTTGTCTGACCTGCATTTCAGGATGAACTGTGTCCACGGTAACAGTAGAACTTTGATAGTGGCGGGTGTAGTATTATATTATTATTTATGAAATGCCAATTAAACAACTGAAGATTGATATTGTCTTCATTTATTATGTGTTAGATCATCTATGAGAATATAATACACAATTTTGAGTCGCACATTTTATGCATAGACTATAATTATACAGGCATGCATTAAATTAAGGCCTTCCACCGTTGCCAGGCAACTAAACATTACACATGTTGATGTCAAACTTCGTTCAAATTATATGAACTATATAACAGCATTATTATGACTACACACATATATATTGTGTATTATGAAGTGATTTCATCACACCATTACATGTAAAAAAAACGTGTTCAAGTGACGTCAAAAGTGAGGTCAAAAGTGAGGTCAAATTAGTGATGGTCGGGAGTTCAGTGACGTTACTCAAATAAGTGTAGTGAAATAAGTAGTTGGTGGATTTACAAAATATTGGTGTCAAAAGAAAGAAAAATGATTTTGCTTTCATTCTACTTAAAAATCTAAATATTGATAAGAATGTCATTAAGACCTCTTTCTGCATGATGCCGCCCATATGTATTGTTATTCAATTCCTACAATATAAGCTGGCACTTTGGGGGTTATGGCTGTATTTCTAGTTAGAACTAGGTTCTACATTTGAGCTCTTTTACAAACACATGCTTGGTGTAAGGATGACAATTCATAATTTTGGTTTCTCTATGCTGAGAAAATATTAAGATATATGGCAGTTTAGCCAGAAAAAATGGGCTGAAAAAATAAGGATCCTTATGCAGGCATCTTAAAATGGTCAAGTATTGTGTCTAATATTATTTTATCTTTTCTGCACAATGTAGGATACCAGACTGTTGCCTGCAAACTACAGAATCGACAAGGAAATTTGATTCAATGATGCATGTATGAAATTTTGTTGATTAAAGGGAGGCAACTTAATTTACTTCTAAATCACTGTTTTTCAATCAGCTGCAATACATATTCAATGTACAAGTTTTTTTAACTTCTTATAATTTCAAAGTCCTTTGAGATATTGCTTTCATACTTTGCATACTTGTTCGCCATCATGACCCCAACCAATATGCAAGAGTTGGTAACTCTATCAGACATTTTGTTGAAATTATGCCCCCTTTTTCTACTTAGTGCAAATAGTGCAAATGTTAAAGTTTAGGTACAGGTATTTTAACCTCTAAAATCTTCAAAGTGCATTGACATGTTGCTTTGATACTTAGCATACTTGTTCACCATCATGACCCTAACCGCTACACAGAGGTAGGTAACTCTATCAAGCATTTTGGTGAAATTATGCCCCTTTTTTAACTTAGTGCAAATGTTAAAGTTTAGGTATAGGTTTTTTCACCCCTTATATTTTCAAAGTGCATTCACATATTGCTTTGCATACTTGTTCACCATCATGACCCCAAGCCCTACACAGGGGTAGGTAACTCTATCAAGCTTTTTGTTGAAATTATGCCCCCTTTTGGACATGGGTCATTCGGGGGCAAAAACTATGTTACTAGGTCAAATCAAAGAAAAACCTTGCGTTAAGTCACTAGAGTTCACAATTTTGACCTAATCTTTATGAAACTTCATCGCAATGATCATCTCAACAAAATCTAGGACAGGGTCGATATTGGGTCATCGGGGTCAAAAAATAGGTCACAAGGTCAAATCATAGAAAACCTTTCATAGTCACTAGAGTTCACAATTTTGACCTTGGTATTTTTTACGACACTTTGGCACCATGATCATCTCTACAAAATCTAGGTCAAAGATGATATATTAGGTTATCCAGTCTCAAAAACTAGATCACTAGGTCAACTCATAGAAAAACCTTGCATAGTCACTAGACGTCACAATTTTGACCTAATCTTTATGAAACTCGGTCACAATGATCATCTCAACAAAATCAAGGTCAAGTTCAATATTGCTAATATAGAAACTTCAACATGGAATAACTGTTTACCCGTTGGAGATAAATACCTCATTTTAACTGCAATGGTGTGCATTTTAAAAGATCTTTCTAATGACATATAACATGTTATAGTTTAATTGAATAAAAAAAGTGACCTGTACTTGCTAATATTGGGTCATTTTGGGTAAAAAAATTAGGTCATTAAGCCCCTTTCTCACTGTCCCGTTTCAGGTCCTGGTACCCCCCTGTGGAGGAAAGCAGGTATACTGTGATAATCCTGGACATTTTTGTAAAAAAAATCAATTGCATTCTCACATTCCCTTTGTTACTCCGATGTACCCCCTGTCTGAAAGAATGTTCTATTAGTTTGACGCCCGAGTAGCTAGGGTAATTCCCGATTTAGTACGGTGTCATTAAGGGTGCAGAGCGGTATAAGACTAAGGGCTCCGTTAAAGCACAGTTAGGTCCCGGTGGTATTAAGGTGAAAGCAGGTATCTCCATGGCTGTGCACGTTAACAACGGGGCGCATCGGGGCTATACCGTTCAATACCAGGGCTCACCTGACTCTCTGCAGTCTGTATGATACCCGGTATGCTACGGTTCATCATGGTAGACATAGAATGGAGATATGGTCCTTCCCAGAAGGTCCCGGTATTGTCCTTGTGATCTCCGGATTAAGCCAGTTCTTGACATCGCTCCCAGTAACTGGGCCAGTGTCTCCTAGTTGTATTAAACATTTTAAAACAACCCGTGTTAACTGGTTTATCCCGGGTCGCCCCGGATGTTCACGGTGTCGCTACTGTTGTCTCCCCTGTTCTACACAGTTCCTCCGAGTCTCACCAGGGATACCAAACTGGGACTGTGAGAAGGGGGCTTTAGGTGAAATCATAGACAAATCTTGGTTTAAATTTCAATATTGGTTTATGTTGGCCCTTTGGGCCCTCTTGTTTTGGTCTTATTATGTACCTGAAACATACTTCTGTTCAATGTTATATATATGTGTCAACTGGCCATAGACTTTAACATGATACAATTTGGGGCTGACTATTGTCACTTTACATTGAGCTAAAGAACACTTTTATTTAGTGGTTTGTGGTCTTTAATAATTTTACTAAGCCCGGTTTTCCTGGAGAACCACTCAAATGTATTATATTGTGTATTGTATCTTAATACTGTAAAACATCAATGGTGCTTTAAACTTGCAGGGATTTCATTTAGACTAGCTGTGCTGTATAGATTGAGACACCAGCTGGGCTGAGGTTATAAAATTATATTTTATTTTTCATTACTTTATACAGGTAGATATTGATACAAAGATGTCAGACATGCTCAATCACATGATGAATGTTTGGGGACGGGACAAACCAAATCTTCTCATCTCTGTGACTGGAGGCGCCAAAAACTTCCAGATGAACAAACTACTTAATGATAATTTTAGACGTGGCTTGATAAATTCTGCATTAACTACAGGTAAAATATACTTTCATAACATGAATACCTATCTGGAACCTTAGACCACAAATTCATAAATCCCCAAACATGAATGATTCTGGAATTTGCTAAATAAAAATCTCACAAATACAAAGTGATTTACAGTTTATGAAATATTCCAAAATAACCTGTGATTGTCACCCATGGCATATCTGCACTGGAAATTAAAATAAAATGCAGGGAATGACATCTCCTTGGAAATAAAGAAGTTGCTACAAAATGTGTTAATGAAAAGGGGTAATTAGAGATTGTATTATGGAATAGATTGTTTCAAGGATTCCTTATTCAGAGACGCAAAAACCACACAGATGCAAATATTTCCTAGTTTTTAAAAAACAAAGTGACAGAGTGAGCTTGTGTGATCATTCTTCATCTAGAGGTCTCAATTTTGACTTAATCTTTATAAAACTTTGTAACAATGATCATCTCAACAAAATCTAGATCATGTTTGATAAACGGTCATCTGAGGTGAAAAACTAGGTCACAAGGTCAATTCATAGAAAAACCTTGCATAGTCACTAGAGGTAATAATTTTTACCTAATCTTTATGAAACTCAGTCACAATGATCATCTCAACAGAATCCAGGTCAAGTTTAATATTGGGTCATCCAAGGTAAAAACTAGGTCACAAGGTCAAATCATAGACAAAACTTGGCTTAAACTTCAATATGGTTTCATGTGATGTAAATTACCAGGTTGGTTGTTAAGATAATATGAAAATCTTGTACATGTATTAGAGGCTGCATTTACTTGATTACAGTTACAATGTAAGGGGCCTGCAGGAGCTACTACGACAGGTGAGCGACCTAGGGCCCTTTGGGCCTCACCTGTCACATTGTGAAAGGGTGAGCTTTTGTGATCACTCGTCTGTCCGTCCACAATTGCTTGTGAATTCACTAGAAGCCACAGTTTTGATCCAACCTTCATGAAACTTGGTCAGAATGTTTGTCATCTAGGTCAAGTTTGAAACTGGGTCATGTGGGGTCAAAAACTAGGTCACTAGGTCAAATCTTAGAAAACGCTTGTAAACACATTAGAAGAAACAAGTATGGCCCAACTGCATGAAACATGGTCAGAATGTATGTCTGCATAAAACCATTACTTGATTCTTAGAAATTGTAAATGGTTTTAAATGAGGTCACCATTAAGGAGCCTGCATTAACTACTATAACAGGTGAGCGACATAGGGCCCTTAATGTTTTTTATTATCATTGTTATTTTATAGCAGATTACCTGTTTATATATATACTATATGTTTCATGTTACAGGCGCTTGGATTGTGATTGTGATGAAATATGTCAATTCTAAATTTCGGTCAAAGCCATTGGAATAGAACCATGGAGCTGTATACAGAATAAGGACTCCTTAGTGAATGAGTTGGTACGTTCTTTAATTTCTAACAAATGCTGACATACAATAAAAGATCATCTCATAATGAAGATTACAGTTTTAAATTCCATCAGTAAGTGTGAGGGTCAGTCTGTCCATTCCAAAACATTTGTGTCACTCATAGATAGTACTTGTGCTACAGTCGTCAAACTTCATAGGAATATTAGTGAATATGTGTAGTGGTGTGGCTAGGTTCATTTGTATTGTTCTTAAAATTACTACAATATAAGCTGGCACGTGGGTGGGGGGGGCATGGCTGTATTTCTAGTTAGAGCTTGGTTCTAAATTTATGCGCTTTTACAAACACATGCTTGGTGTTAGAATGACTATTTAAAATTTAGTTTCTCTATGCTGAGAAAATATTAAAAATTACATGGCAGTTTAGCCAGAAAAAATGGGCTAAAAAAATGTTGAAATATATTATTCCAGAATAACAATTAAGGATCCTTTTGCAGGCATCTTAAAATGGTCAAGTATTGTGTCTAATATATTACCGTGGCCGAGTGGTTAGGGCGTCAGCCTTGGAAGCGGGAGATCCCGGCGGAAGCTGGGTTAGAACTGATGCGGTCGGTTGGTGAGCCGCCAGCTAGTTAAAAAATGGTAACCGTAGGCCCATCTCTGCCAGGCGCCTGGCAATACGAGAAGGGATTCAGGAGGTACTGTACGCACAAAATGTAGGTGTCTCATAAGTCAAATTGGCTGGCCCTTTCAATTGGGGTGACACTATAATAAACAAATACTTTATACTTTTTATTATTTTATCTTTTATGCACAATGTAGGATACCTCACGATGGCCAGCAAACTACAGAATCAACAAGGAAATGAAACCAAAGGAGAGCTTTCTGGATCCTAATCATTCACATTTCATCTTTGTTGACAATGCTACTCAACATTAATTTGGTACTGAAATTCCATTCAGAGCACAACTAGAAAATGAGGTGTCCAAGATCCGAACTGACACAGGAGAAAGTATGAACAATGTTTACTTTTTGTATACATCTATATTTCTCCTTGCTAATTAGAGAATGTTGGAGCCTACAAGTTCTCAAACATGATACTGTAAGATCAGGTATTTTTCGCAATGGATTAATTTTTGCTATTATTTCGAAATTAGTAAATCTTTGTGAACTGAAAAGATGGTAGTAAAACAACAGGAAATAGTTCTTTCTAAATTTCAAAAATCCCAAACTACCACATATTAGCAAAGTGTTTACCTCACAAAAATTCTGAATTTACAGTAGTATGGTTTGTTACACTATAGTCCAGAGAATTTGACTTGACTCTCGACCTTTAAATTAGCATAATTTAACAGCTGATATATTGTCTATATTTATAACCCCGGCTGTAAGTTTTCATAAGCGAAGAGTATCACGAAGACGCTCGAGGAGTAATACCAAAACAAACCTAAAGAACCGATATTGCACGATTTGCTCGCGGAAATTTATGTATTCATTGCAATTACCTTGTAATATATTCATGCATAAAGGTTAGGATCATATTCTCTGTGCTATAATCACCCAATTATACTTGTTTTATTTAATTCAATTATGCATGTATGAAATTTTATTAATTAAAGGGAGGCAACTCAATTTACTTTAAAATCACTGTTTTTCAAGCAGCTGCAATACATATTCAATATACAAGTTTTTTAACTTCTTATATTTTCAAAGTCCTTTGAGACATTGCTTTCATACTTTGCATACTTGTTCACCATCATGACCCCAACCCATATGCAGGAGTAGGTAACTCTGTCAGGCATTTTGTTGAAATTATGCCCCCTTTTTCTACTTAGTGCAAATAGTGCAAATGATAAAGGTATTTTAACCTCTAATATCTTCAAAGTGCATTGACATATTGCTTTAATACTTAGCATACTTGTTTACCATGATGACCCCAATCCATATACAGAGTTAGGAAACTTTATCAAGCATTTTGGTGAAATTATGCCCCCTTTTTCAACTTAGTGTAAATGTTAAAGTTTAGGTACAGGTTTTTTCACCTCTAATATTTTCGAAGCACATTCACATATTGCTTTGCATTCTTGTTCAACATCATGACCCCAAGCCCTACACAGGGGTAGGTAACTCTATCAAGCTTTTTGTTGAAATTATGCCCCCTTTTTGACGTGAAATGCAAATTTTAAGTTTAGTTACAGGTTTTTTATCCTCTTATATCTTCAAAGTGCATTGACATATTGCTTTGATAGTTGATACTTTGCATACTTGCAAACCCCAACCAATACACAGGGGTAGGTAACTATATCAAACATTTTGTTGAAATTATGCTCCCTTTTGGACTATGGAATGCAAATGTTAAAGTTTAGGTACATGTTTTTAGCTCACCTGTCACAAAGTGACAGATTGAGCTTTTGTGATCACTCTTCATCAGTCGTCCGTCCGTCGTCCGTCAACAATTTGCTTGTGTAGACACTAGAGGTCACAATTTTGGCCTAATCTTTATGAAACTGTGTCACAATGATCATCACAACAAAATCGAGGTCAAGTTCAATATTGGCTCATCTGGGGTCAAAAACTAGGTCAAAAGGTCAAATCATAGAAAAACCTTGTGTAGTCACTAGAGGTCACAATTTTGACCTAATCTTTATGAAACTTGGTCACAATGATCATATAAAAAAACTCTAGGTCAAGTTCGATATTGGGTCATCCAGGGTCAAAAACTAGGGCACAAGGTCAAATAATAGAAAAACCTTGTGTAGTCTCTAGAGGTCACAATTTTTACCTTATCATAGTGAAACTTTGTCACAATGATCATCTCAACAAATTCTAGGTCAAGTTCTATATTGGTTTATCCAGGGTCAAACACTAGGTCACAAGGTCAAATCATAGAAAAACCTTGTGTAGTCTCCAGAGGTCACAATTTTGACCTAACCATAGTGAAACATGGTCACAATGATCATCTCAACAACATCTAGGCCAAGTTCGATATTGGCTTATCTTGGGTCAAAAACTAGGTCACTAAGTCAAATCATAGAAAAACCTTGTGCAGTCACTAGAAGTCATCATTTTAACCTTCATGAAACTTGGCCTCAAAGATTATCTCAATAGAATCTATGTCAAGCTCGATATTGGGTCATCAGGGTCAAAAACTAAGTCACAAGGTCAAATCATAATAAATCTTGTAATAGAGGCTGAATTTTCTTGAATCTTATTCAGAAAATGTATAATTATGATTACCTAGGTCACCATAGGGGTGTGCATGCAGTACTACGACAGGTGAGCGACCTAGGGCTCTTTGGGCCCTCTTGTTTTAAACAGCCACATTTTCAAATGGCTTGCTTCAGACAGGTATATCAGTATTTCATTATACCGGTATGTATCGAGGCATTAGTCGAAGCTATTTCAGTATTCATAAGGTGCATGGTTGTCTGCTGCAGTGATTGTTGCTTGTATTGTAGAACACATCGTTTAATGGATGATGCCTTGTTGCTTGTATTGTAGAACACATCGTTTAATGGATGATGCCTTGTTGCTTGTATTGTAGAACACATCGTTTAATGGATGATGCCTTGTTGCTTGTATAGTAGAACTCATCGTTTAATGGATGATGCCTTGTTGCTTGTATTGTAGAACGCATCGTTTAATTGATGATGCCTTGTTGCTTGTATTGTAGAACACATCATTTAATGGATGATGCCTTGTTGCTTGTATTGTAGAACACATCATTTAATGGATGATGCCTTGTTGCTTGTATTGCAGAACACATCGTGTAATGAACGATGCCTTGCTGGTGGAAGTACGGAATATGGTGGAAAGAGAATTTATGACTGACATTGATCTACATATTGGTCAGATCAAAGGTTGCCTCCATAAATCTGATCTCATATGTCAGTGTATGAAAATGATAGCCTAGATGGTGCGAAGAAAATTGATGTTGCAATGTTACAAGCATTGTTAAAAGGTTTGTAGTAAATGACTTTGCACCATATTGCTCTGGTAAATGTGATGGTATCTGCTATAGCCTTGTGGTAGAGCCTCCACTTCAAGTGTGAGAGGTCTCTGGCCTAATCTTATGTCCTGTCATATCGAAGTCTTGAGTGGGTGATGCTCAGTACCACAAATCAAGAGGTTCCTGGTTCACAACTCTGTCTGGACACTTGGTCATTTCTGAAATGTGTTTAAGTGATTCCAAACCAACTACTAGAGTTGCTTTGGTTGGTTAACCCAGAGGTAGTCTTGCATGCATCAGTGTGATGCACCATGTTAAAGAATCAAGGAGTTTATTCAGAAAGAGATAGGGTAGCGCACCAAGATTGCTTGTATCCCACAAAGTTTCTATCTCTTCCCTTAAAACTATAAGGCAGAGAAAAACCTGATTGACCACATACACTAATGTCTATCTCAGTCAAACTCAAACAAACATCCACAACAAAGTCATTAAAAATGGAACTGGTATATCAATCTCCCTTGCTTGATGCTCAGCATAGTAATTAAGTTCTAGGTAGCTACTAGTTTGCTCAATGTATAATGTGATTGAATAGTCTCCATATGACTGAAATACTGTTGGTCTACGTGTGATGAATTACTTTCAGTCGCATGTTATTTCAGCCAATAGAAATCAATCTTTTAGTTACATGTTATTTCAGCCAATAGAAATCAATCTTTTAGGCACATGTTTATTTGGCGACTACTAAAAGGCGGTATCCTGTGGTACCGACTGGTTTTGTATAGAAAATCTCTGTATTGACAGTTAATCACGTTGTATATTGCCTTGTATACAGTACATTAATTATGTTGTATATTTCAAACATGCCTGCGGCGCGGGGGGAGTAACTAATTATAGATAGTGCAAATGGGTGTGTGCAGAAAATGTCTTATTTCACCAATGACTAAGATTTATATTTTTAATTAAAAAAAGTATTTTTTGTAAATACTTGCACATAAATGTGGAAATTGTGAGCGTGTTTAATATTAATAAATACCCGACAACAAATATGAAGATCATAGAAGCGGTGTTTTCTTTTAGCCTCCGCTCTGCTATGCTTTGCTCTGCTTAATTCTTTACTGATTAGTTTGCCTGAATTATCTTACTTGTACGTATATGTTAAAATAACTAAGAAATTACAAATCCAACTGTACCGTGCTTTGCTCTGCTCAATTTGTTGGCTCAGTGCTGTAGTGTATAGGCGCATATACACTCTAAACTACATAGCCGCGGTCTATTCATCAAATTATTATACCCCCGCACAACAAGTAGCTTGTCTGTCCGTCTGTCTGTAGACGCATTCTTGTGGACGCAACTCCTCCTACAGTTTTTGCAGCATTTCCTTCAAACTTTAACAGATGAACAACCTCAACATGTAGATGTGCATAAAGGAAAGAATTTGTGCTGCAACAATTTTTGACAGAATTATGGCCCTTTGTACTTTTATGGATGTTACAGTATATAGTGAACAGTTCTTGTGGACGCAACTTCTCCTACTGTTTTTTCAAAACTTTAACAGATGAACAACCTCAACATGTAGATGTGCATAAAGGAAAGAATTTGTGCTGCAACAATTTTTGACAGAATTATGGCCCTTTGTACTTTTATGGATGTTACAGTATATAGTGAACAGTTCTTGTGGACGCAACTTCTCCTACTGTTTTTTCAAACTTTAACAGATGAACAACCTCAACATGTAGATGTGCATAAAGGAAAGAATTTGCGCTCAATGATTTTTGCCACGCGGGGGGATATTAGTCTGCCGAATGTCGACAGTTCTAGTTTTAAATTGACTTGATTAAATCAAACCTAATTAATAGGTCTTCTCGTAACTTTGCAATATTCTTATATTTTAATGTTTGATATCTTACAGATTGTTGTTATTGTTACGGGGGCAAATGATATTGGTAATAAATCCCCGGAGAGAATCACTGACAACATCTGGTATCTTAGTGATGATATTTGTCGCAATACTTCCAGGTAATAAACTAATATAATATTTAGACTTCACACAGCAAACAGCTATATCCTTGTTCTTCGCAGTGCGCGTATAAAATTTTCAATTCATAAACTGGTTAGAAACCCAGAAGAATTTCTTCAATTCATATTGTACATGTAGTATACTTGGTATCATAATGATAATACTCTATAAGCATACTGGCTCCTTAAGTGTCTTGTTACGTATTCTTTCTGCTATATACACCATAATTATATAGTATTTGGAAATTGGTTAGTAACTGGTTAGAAACCCAGGGCAATTTCTTCATTTCATATTGTACATGTAGTATATTTTGTATCATATGAAAATACTGGTATCGTATGTGTATTGTTTAAGGTTGGCAACGGATATCTGAATAACCGGTTATTCGTTTTCTGTTCCAAGTATCCGGATAGCAAATTGGTATTCGAATATCCATTACAGTCTAACTTGTATTAAGCGACCACCCTGGGGAAGGTCTGAAAACGGTCGCTTAACGGAATGGTCGTTTAACACAAATGCAAGAAACATCGAGTGTAACTAAGTAATTTCCGACTTTAGGTTGTCCGAATACTACCGGTATTCAACTTCAATTGATAAACATTAGTGTGTAAATATGTTTTATGATGATTCTATACTTGTATGCATTGTCTTCCTAAGCATTTAATTTATCATTTTAATAAACTTACTCATATATTACTCAATAAATGCAATTAATGTAAGTGAGTTTTGCTTGCCCAGTCGACGAACACAACGGAATAGACCGGGTTTTTACCCCATTCCAAATGGAAAGTGACAACAAGCTGATTGCAGCAAAAGGTGCAACAATTAATCCGTTATTATGTGTGTAATCGGATTTAAAATCATCTGTATGACATGCGCTACGGACACAATGGTGATTATCAATACTGTTAATTGGGGTCCGGTTAACAAAAGACAAACTCTGAAGTGTGAACAAACAAAGCTTTATGGCAAGGTATAGTGTAACTAACAACCTGTCACTACAGACAACAAGTGATTTACTTTTTTTCGGTCGCTTAATGAAATTTGACCAGTCAATTACAGTGCTTAAATAGTGGTCGTTGGTCGCGTGAGACAAAAGTCGCTTAATACAATAGGAAAATAGAAGAAAAACGATCGGGAGGAGTTTAAACCGGTCGCTTAAGACAAAGGTCGCTTAATACGCGTGGTCGCTAGTACAAGTTAGACTGTATATCATTCGTAAAAAATCGTATCTCAATAGCTTAGCTTTGCGCCGTATGTTACAAACATTCTCTTCACATCGGTAGTTAATTATAATCAAGTTAATAGGATTCATAACATAACATATTCGATAAAACCAGAAATAATAGCTGACTACTCTTTTTGAGACATAAAAATGTGAGTCTGTCTGATATTGGTACACAAAGATGTGTTGGTCGCGAAATTAGGTTACATTTCATCCTGTGCTCAATGCTTGGTTCATTTTTTATACGGATATTCAGATATCCAATTTTGGTATCCGTTGCCATCCTTAGTATTGTTACATATTAGTTAAGTTCTTTTCTGCTATAAAGATGATAAATAGTACTTGGAAACTGGTTAGTAACCCAGAGGTAGTATCGCATGTATCGGAACGTTCAATCAAATTAATTCAAGGAAAACTAGTTATTTGATTTGGCCGTATAAAACAATATTTCCTTATTGGAAAGCAAAGGTTGACTCGCATACAAGTCAGGCCGCCTACCAGTGACACAAAGATTTTTTTAACTTTTCAGTGACACAACGATATTGGTGTCTACCAATACTACCAAGATGTAAAAACAAGTTTGATGGGTATTGTATGCGACAGTCAGATCTCGACATGTGGAATGACGACACCTGTGAGGTGAACAAACGTATACATGCTTTCTCTAATGGTAATGACTGGTTCCAGGTTATTGATCATCCAGAAGTTCACACCACGTTTTGAACAAACAGACGGCTGCTCAGTTACGACGGGTTACATTTAAGTTACGAAGGATCAGCGACATTCTCCAGCAACATCAACAAAGTCGTCAGATACATCAGAGAATCAACTCAACCGACACTGGAGTCTGTGTCTGTGATATCTACAAATGAAATACCGGTAATTGAGCCAATTCAGCCAGTGTGTTCAGAGTACTGGTCCAAAACGTTATAGTGACATTGTACGATCTGAGTCTAAGAAGACACCTACAAAAGCAACAGTACAATCACAGTCTCAGTATCACAAAACAAAAGCAACAGTACAATCACAGTCTCAGTATCACAAAACAAAAGCAACAGTACAATCACTGTCTCAGTATCACAAAACAAATGCAACAGTCTCAGTGTCGCACTGTATTTAATTTAACACATAAAATTGATATCATTAAATATTCTGGTCGATGGCTTCTGGAAGTAGCAGGAATTTATAGTCCAAAATCTGGCATCACCACTAATATTTCAGAGGGATTAAATAACATAATAAAATGGGTTAATGATCATAAAAAGTTATCAACTGAGAACATGTTGCTCAGTTTGTTTTATTTACAGAATAATATTCACTGTGAAGTATAGCGGGACAGGGCAAATCTGGGTAATTTTGTGCTAAAAAACAAATATGAACATTTTTCCCACAAAATTCCCACACAAAGTAGTTAAACCATATGATATAATAGAAACTGTAAAAATGTACTGCAAGAAAATAATGAATTAGCGGAGATTGATGCACAAAATCAAATTGCATAAGACTCAGATGTGAAAAGTGATCAAAATTGGTGCACACAGGAAGATCTGGCTAAAAAGGTTTTAAAAAATGACGGGGTACGCTTAGTTTCAGACATGAACGCTTTTATGGTCGGGGGGGGGGGGGTGGGTGATACAATGTATTCTATATTGGGATCAAAACAAAACCTGATCTACAGGAAAGAAAGCTAATTAGTTTAATGTGATACAAAAATAGACCAAGTAATCAAAAGAAAATGGGTCAGAAAAAGCCGAAGCCATCCGACTATGAAAACATACTTCCCGCACCAGACTCACGATTGGCTAACAAACAATTATCACCGAGTACTCAGTCCAAAAAACAAATTAAGATTGAACATGAACCAAACTCTAACGATTGTAAGAACATTTCATCAGAAACATTGAATATCGAAATACCACCTTTAACGTCACTGATAAAATCGCCTATATTTATTGACTGCAAGTCTGAAAGAAGTGATATTTCATATAATCAAGTACCGTGGCTTTCGGAATTAAAATTGAATTTAACTGACAAGGATATTATAGCTTCCAATAAATGGTTAACCGATAAGCATATGTTACCGTCAGTAAAATTTTATCAAAACAATTCCCGAAAATAAATGGACTACAAGACACAATGTTAATACCAAATTTCGATGAAAAAACTAAAACATGGATTACAATCACTAAATTCAGACGTCATACTTCACCATGCGCGCAAATACATTATGATGGTAACGCCCATTGGACAACAAGTTTTAAATCTGAAAAAGACGAACACTCGGTATTTTATTTAGACTCATTAGGTACTTTATAACTTCAAACTTCTGAAAAACAACATTCAATCCAATTATCGCAAATTTACAGTAGCAAGCATTTAAAGTTAAAATACCCAGAATTCAACAGCAACCAAATAGTCATGACTGTGAGCTTTTTGCGATAGCAAACAGTAGATTTTTGTTTTAATCCTTCTGCTTTAAATTTCTCTACTAATTTTATTGTTTCGGAAATGCGGGAGCATCTAGTTATTGCCTAGAAAATTTCAAAATGTCTCCATTTCCTAGATAAAAACAAAACATGAGAACAGCCGCATTCAGTGGAATTCATAAATGCTTGACAATAACTACATCATGTACATGCGAAATGCCAGAATTAGTAGATACTATGATTTCCTGTGATAATAAAAATGTGAAAATGGTATCATCAAAAATGTATGGGTCTAAAAGATCGCAGACGCGCATCAATTTGTAGTTGGGGCTGGCAATGATTTTTCTGTAAAAAAATCAACAATTAATCATACAGAATGCTGATGTTCCTGTTGTGCATTAATTTTGACGGCGATTTTAATGTGTATTTCGTGTAATAAGTAATTGTACATCGTTATGGTATTCTCTGTCGTGCATTTGGTAGCATTTTTAGCTCACCTGTCACAAAGTGACAGAGTGAGCTTTTGTGATCACTCTTCGTCCGTCGTCCGTCCGTCGTCCGTCCGTCAACAATTTGCTTGTGTAGACACTAGAGGTCACAATTTTGACTTAATCTTTATGAAACTTGGTCACAATGATCATCTCAACGAAATCTAGGTCAAGTTCTGTATTGGGTCATCCGGGGTCAAAAACTAGGTCACAAGGTCAAATCATAGAAAAACCTTGTGTAGACACTGGAGGTCACAATTTTTACCTAATCTTTATGAAACTTGGTCACAATAATCATCACAACAAAAACTAGGTAAAGTTCGATATTGGGTCATCCGGGGTCAAAAACTAGGTCACAAGGTCAAATCATAGAAAAACCTTGTGTAGACACTGGAGGTCACAATTTTGACTTAATCTTTATGAATATTGGTCACAATGATCATCTCAACAAAATCTTGGTCAAGATCGATATTGGGTCATCCGGGGTCAAAAACTAGGTCACAAGGTCAAATCATAGAAAAACCTTGTATAGTCACTAGAGGTCACAATTTTAGCCTAATCCTTATGAAACTTGGTCAGAGTGATCATCTCAACAAAATCTAGGTCAAGTGCGATATTTCGTCATATGGGGCCAAGAACTAGGTCACATCACAGGTCTTGCATGTACTGCTATAACAGGTGAGCGACCTAGGACCCTTTGGGCCCTCTTGTTAATTATTTTCATGTATTTCGTGTATAATGCGTAATATTATAATATATTTATCTATAGGTAAATATTTAACCTTGGTAGGTCAAATGGGAGGATTTACTATACAAACTCTTGTTATATGAACATCGCAGTATGTGTTTAAGGACGTTTGATACAGTTGTTTATGCGCATCATTTCTGCGCATGTACCTTAAACGGGAATAGAGGCCGCGTTTGGCACTGGATCGTCATAAAATTGGGCAAACTGTTTGTCGTGATACTATCTAGGGTTAGTATAAATATTGATATTTTGGCGTAAAAAAATAATTTCACTGAGCAAATAATATGACCACACTCTGCGTGAAATAGCGAAATGGGAGGATTTACTATACAAACTCTACTGATAAAATAACATAAACATGCATAACCTAGATATTTGCCTATAAAGGCTATCATGTTTCTTTTTTTTTTATACAGGTCGTTATTATACTTGATCAACGTATCTTCGTGCTTAATTGACAGCATATCTTATGTGTGTATCGTATTTTTGTATGAATATACTATTTATAAACATTTGAATTGTTAATTAGCTCTTTATTTCGACTTTTCAGTGATTTACAATTGCATATAAATATCATACACACATTACAATTTCTATTTTTTTAATGTACATATATTGCACCTTTTTATGTGCAACGTGTTACCTTATTTCATTTGCCTTACCTGAAATTCGAAAGTGTTAAGATGAAATGTAAGGTATGATAACATTATGTACAGTGATGCTTGTCCATACAAATATTATTTACAATGTGTCACATACTTTGTGATTGAATTTTCAACTTAAGTTAAAACATTCAGGTGTCATAGGAAGTCTGCCATTGAAGAGCTTGTCTGATGCTTATAGTGTCTATATAGGTTTGATCTATCGTGAGCAAACCTTTCTATATATATATATCATCTGTTTCAGAGTTGCATATTAATAAAGTAGCTATTGTAATGGTTTCACTGTATTATGTATGTATAAAAATATGTTGAATTCAGAGTCACTCTTTACTCTGACTATCCATTTATTTAATAGAATGTTGTGAATTGCTTATGATACTATGTTTTTCCATGAATATTTATTCAGAAAGACAGGATTTGACGATAAAATGTTAAATTATTGAAACATCTGTCATATTATTATATCATAGAACACTTCCTACTTGTTGAGTTTATGGTGTAATGTTGCTTGTTTAATTTCTAACCATTATTGTTTAAGTTTACTGTGTTGATAATAGGGCTGTTGCGAGTATTCGGGTACTCGGATATCCACCATTTGGGCTAGAAAATCGAGTACGAGTATTCGTCACCTCCGAGATCGTTGGATCGCGATGTTCGATATAAATACCTACCATTTACAGATGCATTTTAAATTTGTTATGTCAGATCATTTACAAGATAACAGTGAGACAAAATACTGACAGTAAACAAGACTGTGAGCATCCTTTATTCGCAATTCGAAAGTAAACTTGTACTATAAGTAAAGGTAGCAACATCATCAAATCGATTAAATTATGTTCGTACAAAGTCTCGTTTATCAAAGTTACAAAGTAGTAATGAAACATTAATTCATAATTCAATTAAATAATTTAAGTCATATCTTGAAAATTAAGACATTTAGTTCATGCACGCACGTTAATTAAAAGATTAAACTTCGTGGTTCATGACAGTAAACATTCAATTGTCAATTGGATGGCGCCATACGACGAACGGGTCTGCAATGGCTTCTAACGAAGGTACCGAAATCTGCTAGGCAAGTTCACATCGAAGGCCTGGCAATACTTCGATATCTCCATTGATGATGATAAGAAGGCAGTATGCAAAAGTTATCTAAATGTTTTATTAACATCAATGGAGTAAGAAGACATTGTTGTTAACTTGTTTTTGTCGCTATGTGATAATAGATCATTTGTTGTAAATGTATTCTTGCAGCTCTTACATGTACGTACATTATTGTTTCACAAAGTATGTGATGTAATTAAAGTAAAAAGTCTCTATGACAGTCTTTGTCTTCATGACTTATGTAACTGCTGATTCGTAGTTCTATCTGTGAATTGCTCATCCCGACTCGTGGATCGAATCGGATCGGTACTTACCAGACGATCCACAGCCCTAGTTGATAATGCTATGATTAAAATTATTTAAAAAGTACCTGTTTGCGTTTGTCCTTATTATATGAACATCGCAGTATGTGTTTAACTCATGAAAAATAGCACTTTAGTAAAATCATTTACATCAATTGCGATATCTGGGAACTTAATTGGTCACTATATTTCACGGCTTGATATATTAAGTTTTCATCAAATGATTTTTCATGGGTTAAAAAACTGTCAAAGCCATGGCTTATTCAATGTATGATTCAAAGCATATAGACAGAATTAAACAAACAAAAAACATTTTTACAAAAGTCTTGTATGATAACTTTTTAAAACCGGAGACCACCGGTACCGTCTTTTAGTAGTAATCATCATCTTCATTAATCACATCCTTCATTTTGAGTATTTTCGTGATGTGTTAAAACAAAGACCTAAATGTATATTTAGGTCTTTGGTTAAAAACTGTTCACACACAGCAGTCAGGCACTTCTATATACAGTGTTTTTTAAAAGAAAGTCTCGTTTTTTTGTACAGTTAAAATCACGTTAAAAACAAAGCAGTTGTCTAGTTCTGAAATCCTACCAAAGCTGTCTGAAAACCTGCCAAGGTAACTTGGCTGACAGTGACCTGGCCCCGTGTTCACAAAGAATTGGTTATCAGGATCAGGCTCAAGCTCCATTTTATTTTATTTCAAGTAAATTAAATATATTGATAGAAAGATTATTTCTTTTAAGCAGAGAAAACAATATTGGTATTTCGTTTAATTTTAAAGACTAATAAACAAGTATTAATGCATAGTTATAGAAATATTGTGGTTAATAAATTGAAGCTGGATTTTCGAGCTTGATCCTGAACATCTCAGATTAGTTTCGGTCTCAAGTACAATAAACCCTTTTTTGTAAGAAAATAAAAGTTTTCAAGGGTCGTAATCTGTTATCTAGAAACTGTTTTGGTGTTCTGTAACTACTAAGGAATATAGAATTGCATAACTATACGTATTATTTAAAAGAAATAACAAAAACAAAACGGAGCTTAAGCCTGACCCTGAAAACTGATTCTTTGTGAACACGGGGTCTGGGGGAGCCTGTTCCTGAGGACGATACTTGCTGGAAAGAAGCTGTGTTGGTAGGATGATTTGGCAGTTGAGGGCTGTGTAAGCTGTAGGTGATTATGCCTGGTAGACCTGGATGGCCGTAGAGGCGGGTCTGGTGTGACATCGACCAGTCCATGTTGAATCTTGTAGAGCATGGACAGCGTTGCGTGATCTCTGCATCTTGGTAGGGTGTCCCACTTTAGATCTGTGATCATACCTTATGTTACCTTATGTAGCTTCTGCACGCAGCACTGATGGGTGCTCTGTATGCAGCTCTTCGTTATTCTGATAGTACACAATACGTTTAACTTCCGGTGATCATGTCAGAAACACTCCTTGTTCTTCTAAAGTCACGCTTGACAAATCTGGCAGCTCTTCTCTGAACCATTTCTAGTTGGTTGTTGAGGCTCTCAGTATGAGGAGACCAGACTGTGGAAGCATATTCGACAGACGGTCGAACGTATGTCTTGTAGGCAGTCGCCGTAAAAGTGTCCACTGGAGTGAAATCTCTGAATATTTATCATTACTTCTAAGATTATTCTGGAAGGAGTAATCTCAGACAATTCCGGTGCTCTGCTTCATAACGTTTATCTTGGGGTCCACATCGCACGTACTTCCTAGCAAAGGGAGGTAAAAGCGTCGTTACTATCGGTACGGGATGGTACCGGAGACGGGGTTTTAGTCGTCACCTCGCTCGGTTTCACTTCCTTGCTGCGCACAAATTGTTTCTTCGGAAGCTTCTCTAGAATAGAAACGTAAGAGTTGATTGATAACTTCGGGTTCTATCGTTGATATTATATCTCATTGCTATGTTACCACCGTTACATTCCAACTAAATTGTCCGATCACCGTGCATTTTGTGATCAAAGTTCGCCCTTATTCGTACCAAAAGTCTTCGTACCGTCTGATTCGCACCTGGTAGTTCAGATGTTCGCATATTGTTCATTTCTCGTAAACTGCAACGCATCTGGGACATATTCAATGCCCTTTAGTAAACACATGTCCTACTTAATTACAAAGTAGCCACACACACTGTCACTAGCATGAACCACAAGGGAAGTAACTCTGCTTTGACTGGATTAATTGTGGTCAATATAATATTTTGCAAGAGTTACCAATGTTAGAAAACGACTGTTAAAAGGTATTTTTTGATTGGTGGCCTCTTTTTATTCATCAAATTACGAAAGAAGGTACTTTGAAGGTCGGGTGCATCCATAAATGAGACCAAAAAACATTTTTTGTAGATGTGTAGTTTTGATTCAAAAACTTCGAAGAATTATTTAACCAATATTTAGTGAGCGCACCCGAACATACTAGCTATGAAAACATGTATTCATTCTGTATTTATTGGGGTTATATTGCATTGTAAGTTGTTATCCACGTATCCAAGTAAATATTGCAATAATGTATTGCCACTTATGTCACAAGTTAGCATGTTTGTTAGATTATCACTGAATTGTTCCCTGATTTCTTCTCTGTGAATTTGACGCCGTTTTACAATGTCCTGAGTTTTTACAATATATTACCATGTGAAGGAGTTCGTCAATGTAATTCAGGTTGCAGCTGGTACAAGTTTTTAGTTCACTGGATGGCTGTTTACAGCAAAGTTTTGCTATTAATTTCATTTGTTTGGTCTATTGTGGCTTGTCTTGGGTAACGCGCCTAATGTTAGCTGTATTCATGTAATTATGTACGACACGGTATCTAACAAAGTCATTGTCAGAATGAATCCTCGACAACCAACAGGATTGTTCGTGCCTTAGCACGGCTTTCTCACATATGTGTTTCCAATAAATTTTGCTAGGAAATGTCATTGTTTTTTCATAGTTATCTAAGAATGAGGTTAAGTCATATTTTCTCAAAATCTTGACAATGTCTTTCACAAAACCAAAATTATTGACTGAACAACTGAACATTGTGGTATTGAAACAACTATGTAAGAATATTTGTAGGACAACATCACTAGACTGTAGTCTGCATGTGGAGCCATTAAAGAAACAGAAGCTTCTGAATATCAATATAGGCTTCGATTGAAGTGAAGCCAAGGAATCTTTTAACCATGTCTGAGCGGGTTCTGGTAGGTAGAGATTGTATGCGTTTTAAGCAGAAATGATGGGTAGTCTCTAGATGAGGCATGTCAGCTGTTGTGATATTGTTCCATAAGTCACAGCCAAAGAAAGCACAAGGACGAACTATAGAGGTGTAGAGTTTTGCTGCGGTTGTGGGGTTCATACCGTTATTATGGATACCACATTTGTTTAGGCTGAATAACGAACTCCTTGCAGACTGACGGACACTGTCTACGTTGGCTGGTGTTTTCTTCGATTTTCACTGTACTATGCCTGTTTGTACTCGGTAACCTCATGAATTATGGTATCGTTATATTCCATAAGAACTGGAAGAGTGTGTTTCTTATTGTGGATCATCACTGCACATTTGCTAGCATTATAGCCATAACGCCATTTTCTCGCTTAAAGGCAGCAGATTTTCAGAAGATTTTCAAGACCATTCTTTGTAAGTGACATCAGCACTATATCGTCTGCTTGCGTAGGGGCACTTATTGAAATATTGTTAATCTTAAGTCCATGTTGTAATTGAGCAAGTTCATTCAACATTTCGCCTATAAAGACAGTATACTAGCGTCCAGAAAGCAGGTATAGCAGGAATCGCCACGTTCAGTACAATTGTTCACAGCTTCTTGGTACATAAGGGAAACCATTTTACACGATTTTCCCTTTCGAAATCCATGCTGTAGGGGATTCATTTTGGTGCCGATGCAACAACTTTCAATTCTAGTAAGTAGCATTTTTTCGAAGATCTTTTATATTACTGGTAGCAGTGTAATTGCTCTGTAGTTATTCGGGTCATTTGTGAAGAGTAATAGTTATACTGTTTTTGAACTGTTTTTGTATATGTTCCTGTGTAATAAATTCGTTAAAATAGTCGCGCGATGCTTTCAATCAGTTTTGTACCACCGTATTTAATATGTTCGTAGATGTGGTCCAGAGAAGCAGCCTTACCACATGGCATTTTACCAACAATGTTACCAAGTTCATGTTCAGAAATCGGTTTTACTAATAGATTGGATACAGTATTGCCAGCACTATCGCGTGTTAACATGTTGGTTACAGCATTTTCAATTTCAGTCCAAAATAAATCATCATATTGAATATCTGTTGAAAATGTGTAAAGCTTTTTGACGTAATTTTTCCAGCCATTTAATGTATTGCCTGGATCCTTTTCTAGAATATTGTTGAAATATATCCCGACACCTTGTTGATTTCTAGTTTTGCCCTTCCTCGAATTAATTAATTTCCAGAACCCAATTTGGTCAATTTCAGAGAGTTCGCTTATTCTATTGAGTTCTTGTTTTTCAAGTTTGTGTGCTGCTTTCCTTAGGTTACACCTAAACACTTGTTTTTCCGTTTTGTATCGTTCAAATATGTTTCTGTTTTGAGGTTTACCATAAAACATCCAGTCAGAGCGCGCAGCTTGTAATTTCTGGTAACATTCTTTGACTGTTGGTGTCCAGAATGGTTTAATATGTTTCTTAAAAGTCTTCTTTGTAATACACTTTTCTGATGCCTTGAACATACATTCAACTATCATTTAATAGGTTTTATCTATGTCCGTATAGTCAGTGCGCCCAGAGTATTGTCAATTTCAACTTGATTATGAGTTCTTCAGTTGTGATTCAGATGACCACTTGTAACAATTCTTAGTAAAATGTTATAATCGATGATCGATTCTTAGAAACAGATAAAGCGGTAGATGTCTGGAGACATTCAGAGGACTGTCTTCATATAACATGAATGCACACGGTCTTCTAAATTTTCTGTGATAAGTATGTGATCAATCAAGCTTGGTGACACATGCGCACATGGCAGAAAAGATACATTACTTCCTGTGCATATGCTGGACCGGGTTAAGACTTTTAAGTAGCGAGTGTGTGCTAGATAAGTCATATAGTTGTCTCTTGGTCTCATGCGCTCTTGTGAGAACTTACAGTTGAAGTCACCCATTAACACTATGCAACCATTATTGTCAAAGCAGCAAGTAGTAGAGATGATGTCATTAAGCGTATCAACTTCATATTTGAAAGCGTCCAATTTATCGCTTGTACACGGTAAAAATAAACCTGAATTACATAAATTGTTTTAGATTCAGAGGAAATTTTTTATTACGGATATGTGATCGCTTGGGGTGTCTACAATTTCCACAATATCATTAGTGATTTACTCCACATGATGGCAACTCCTCCGTTCCCGTAGGATCAACCATTGCATGATTTGGTGGCAGTACAAGTCACAACATGGGAATCAAATGCATTGCTTATCTGATTAAACACATTTTTGTTTTCACTAAGAAGCCAATGTTCGGAAATACCACATACTGAGAGTTCCTTTGAGTCTATTTGATCTAAGATATATGGGATGGCTGTGTAAATTCCCGTGACGTTCCATGACATAAAGTTTAGATTCATGGCGTAAGTGATGGTTATTCAACATCGTATATATCAGAATCATCGAAGACAAATAAATTGCTCCGACGTTTCCAGTAATCTGATCGTTTGATCCAGGGACGACATAAAATGCCTTCTGGCCACGACTTCCAGTTCTCCATAGTGGCAGATTGGTCTTCTTTAACAATCTGTTCTTCGGGTGTAAAGGAATTAGGCTGTTTTGCAGGTAACTCCAATTTCTTCAAGGAATTCATATAGACCATCTTCATCACAAACCAAAGCTATACCGGTGATGAAGTATGAAGCAGATTTTTTTTTCAGCACACGTCTAAATCTGTTTGTTGAGCGAGATTGATGGTATGCATTACTTTCTGAGATATTTTCAGTATCATACTTTGACAGAGTTGCTCTGGCACACTGTGTCCAAAAGAAACACCATCAACTGTATTCTGAGATTGACGTGATGTCATGATTGTAGCATGTGCAACAGAACTACATTGATTTAGAAGCGGCATGTTGCTGTTGTCGCTAGATTGTTGGTTTTCGGTTAGCGTATGTGGTGTGAGCGGAGGTCTCGCAGAAAGTCCATGTGTAGTTGCAAGGTATATAGCAAGGTAAGTATATACCAATGTAAGTATATACCAATGTAAGTATATAGCGAGGTAAGGCCATTCTAAACTGGACTTAGGTTTACCGTCCGCGGGCGGGTAGGTTTTGAGCTGATAAAGAAAATAACATTTTTCCACTATATATTTTGCTTGAAAAAAAAAGTGAAATTTCTATAATTCTACCTGTGGGCTGCATATATGCATCGTATTTAACAAGTTCTGCGCACCGCAGACAAGCGTCGCCTATTATGTTAGCCTAGTCCCGTATGCGGCGTATATGTGTATATACCGTTATAATATACAAACAGTAGTAATGATCTGGAGTGATTATTAAATGATGTGCCAGGGATATATTGCCAAGAAAGAAGGATTTTCTTTTTCTTTCAGAAATTTGAAATTCACAAACATTAACCATCCATTAGACAGCAGGAATAATTAACAAACCTATTTTCCTGCATCTGAGTTTGTTAACAAGTGTCTTGCCTGTTTGGATATTTTGGCAGTATTATAGAATGTGCCAATGGTAGAAATTGTAATTCCATGCCATATGTTATAAAATATAAGTTATAAGTTGAATGCTGTGATTATCCAACACCCATGTTTTTTCTAGGAATGTCACGAATGTGTGTAATCACAATCCTTAGGAAATGGGTTACTACTTGTGTGCTGCATCATGATTCATGTATAAGCCGACAGGAAGCAGTGTGGATTGTTTGAGGGTGTGTGTATCTTGAGTCAGTCAGGAGATTTATCATTATCAGGTAGAAGTAACAGTTTAGTGAACCATGTGGTCTATATATGGAATTGTGATACAAGTGTCAAAAAAGTCTTTAAATGGAAGATTTAATCAGAATGTTGCCCAGTACAATCAGAGTTAATTTTGGGTATATGACAGTTTGCAGTCGATAATGACCAGCGCCGGGTTGGAACCAAGGTGTGAATAGGAGCTCAAAGATTAATTAAGGATGTTTTTGTGGTGAAATCATCTTCTCTTATTAATGTGTGTATGGACAGGTGTATTTTTAGCTCACCTGCGACAAAGTGAGCTTTTATGATTGTTTTTTGTCCGTCGTCTGTCCAAAGGGCTAATATAGTTATTCAACTTGCAGCTGTCGATGGGGCCTAGCTTCTAATTTATGTAGCTAACCCCAATCCCTGCAGTGAATTGGTGGTCACTGACATGTTCACTAAAGTCTAATTTAGGATAGCTCAACGCAATTCACATAGTTGCATATTTCGTAAGTAGAGGTTATTGCCCTTGATGTCTTTGTAAAACCTCATGTTGCGTGTTCCTGCAAGTGGAGTTATATTTAATTTGAACAGGTCCAGGTTGTCGCCCTTTGTGTTTTGGTGTCACCTCATGTTGCGTGTACTTGCAGGTTTTTGCGTGTTACGTTCAGACATGTGGTGTCTCAAGTTACAAAGTATAGATCTTATCTATACAGGCTAAGGTTGTCTCCCTTGTTGTACAGGGAACACCTCATGTTGCGTTATGCATCTACACATCCCGAGGTTGTCTCCCTTTGTGTACAGGGAAAACCTAATTTTGCGTCCAGTCTCATTGCGCCCCAGGCCACAGGTTGTAAATCCTTCAGTTGAGTTCCATTGTGTACTAGTATATCAAATACCAAATTGTTGTGTGAATTTTGCGTCAAATTTGATTTATAGATTAATTAAAGTGTATCACAGCAAAATTCAATGAGAATTAATAGAAAAAGCCACTAAGTTATAGGAAAGTTCTGTAGCAATAATCTTTGAAGCCAAACAAATTAATAGATTGGTTCTGCATAGTTCAATTGCCATATTGCGCCATAATGGACTTAACCATTTTGCTGCAAACGTCAAAACGTCAAAAATCAGTTGGTGCCAAACATGTTTTGACGTTACGTCATTTCTGATTATACGCGTGTGTAAGTGGCGCGTTTGTTTGATTGTCAATTAGTAAACGTCGTCACGTACGCATACACTATAAATGATGAATACAATGTTATCAATGAATTATTTTATCAAATATGATGCTGTTGAATTGATTAGCATGTTATGGTTAAATCTATATAAGCTGTCACAAACTGCATGACTGTACGAGGGATGTCCGGAAAGTTTTCGTATTAACCAAACTACTCAAAGGATTCTTTTGAAAATTTAGTAGCTTAAAGATTTATCTATTAGTGACCATTTTCATGAAGATACCACGAAGGGAACACATACAACCAGCATTCTAAAAGGTACAAGTAACAACTAAACTCCGTAGATGCAAGACGTCAAAAATTCCCTTGAACGCATCTTAGAGGTTGTTACACGAGTAGCCTTTTCTTCCGTAGAGAGAAGCCCGGGAACCAATCAGACTCTTTCCTTTGATAAATTAAGATTGTCACGGTATTTCATGATGGTATGCACAGCTGTCCGTTTTCGTATAACTAGGTCAGATCTTTACTGTCATCCGCCAATTGTGATGCATTTCCCGCACAAACTAGCAGTATGCAGTCACATATCACTGATGGTCTTCAGTTCCTCTTTTAGTCGTCTGAATGATCATGCCCGTCACTTGCACGCTTAAAGCTAGTGAAATAATAAACATTCAAAACTGTATGATGATATCTAACTTTATGTATTCCGTTCCAAAAAAAATAAAAGTGTGAGACATATAGTGCATATACATTTTTTTATCAAATAGCGTTGCTGCGTGCGTGACGTCAACGTTGATTTAATCCGGCACATATTTTCTTACCATAAAAATATAAAAATGTAAAATTATGAGCAATGGAGAAGAATTTCAGTTTGATGTCATATGGTTTAACTCTTGCCAAATATACAAAATTTAATGGCAAGCTATTAATGAATTGTGAAGCACTTCAATTTCGAAGTGCTCTGTGAAGCGCTATATGGGTTGGCCAGTTTTCCTTGACGGTATTGTAAGAATCCTCCCGTTCACAAATCATCCAGATGACGGACAATGTTAATGGGGTGAACATCGACCGGTTATTGGACAATCACGGAAAAATGGTTGTCACTAAACCACGCCTTGATTTTGTCCTACAATATCCGATTTCCATCCGGCCCGAAGAGTCAAGAAGTGCGCCAGCCGATCATTGGACAGCGATCTGATTGAATATGTGACCCAGGTATTATTGCCACAGGGAGTCGACATCTTCTCGATATTTGGAGGAAACTCGAACAAATATTTGTTGCATTTTGAATTCCTATTGCATAAATTTATAACATGGGAATTAATCTGTTTAAAGTACAAATCATTAAAACAAATCATGTTGTTATTTATTTTTCAGATTCTGTGCATTTAAATTAAAAATAAAATATTTCTATCGTTGAACGATTAATTAACTTGATTTGGAATAACGTTTGCATTGTGCAATTCTATAAACGGGAATAAACAACTAAAAAACTCGACGGATTTTGCTGTTTTTCGACTACAAAATACATAATGTGTAATCAAATGTTAATAACATAAAAAGCAGCAAACAAAATTTAATGTATCCTACTCGACACATACATGTATTCTTCTGTGGTACGGACACATGTTCCCCCAACAATACAGATTACATCATCTAATGCATCCATCCAGTACACATGTAAAATGTTTTGTATTGAAAGATCTAGTGTGATTTTGGAAAAATATACTAAATATATTCTGTTTTCCATTATACCTGAAGAAACAGGCCAGTATCATTATTCTTAAAATGTCACATTTGAAGTAACTCGCAGATTTATTTGATTGCCACTGATTGTCAACAAATTACATACTCAGTAAGTGTGATTTCTAGCATGCTAAATTATCAGAGGTTGACCTTTCCGTCGAAGATCTACATGGTGTAGGCCGTGAAATGCATGTACAAAATGTACTCAAATTAATTCCAAACTCATTCTGTGATATAATGCACCCAGTCTATTGAAACCTAGGCCCTCAATCCCTAGAAATAGGTGGGATTTTTACTTTTGCATTTTGTAAACCCCGGGTAAAATCCCTGCCCCCAGGGACATACAGATGTTGAAACCCCACAAATTGCCCTGCCCTATGACTCACTGCTATATTTCCTCGCTATTTTAGCGCGAAACAAAAACCCCAGCACTCGCCCAGCATTGCGGGGACATATTAATCTACAGTTTTTGCAGCATTTGCTTAAAACTATAACAGATGAACAACCTCAACATGTAGATGTGCATAAAGGAATGAATTTGCGCTGCGATGATTTTTGACAGAATTATGGCCCTTTGTACTTTTATGCACTATACAATATATAGTGAACTGTTCTTGTGGACACAACTTCTCCTACAGTTTTTGGGCATGAAGCAAAAAAGAAGCTGCAATGATTTTTGCCACGCGGGGGGTGGGGGGTTTATATTAGTCTTGTTTTGTTTGAAGTACAACGGCACAGCTTAGTGCGTTTGTATCGGAAGGGACATGCTTTGTTTTGGGTAATGTGGTTGACTTATTATAGTAACTTATACATTGTCCAATCAGAATTGGCATTTTAACTAATCAAACATGCTTAAATACGGAAGAGAAAACACAAGAGGAATAATTAGCGACAGGCCAAATGTTCTTGGCTATCTTTATATAACACACTAATTCCACGCGTTGAAATTTTATTTTGTTTGTTGGACAAATTACATATTTTGTTTCAGATAGTGGCAAAGGGGTAACTGGTGTTTATATTACCCGGCAGGTGAATTGATTAGCGGACTTGATTTGACTGATCATGTCTTTTATATTTTGCCACTGTGACGTTAGGGTGATTTGACACTTGGTTTGTAAAGATAACATTTTTGTCTGGGGTACACTATAATAGGTTTATACTGATACGCTCATGCGTAGTATATAGTACACTCGGTGTACCACGGTATTCACGTGCATTTCTGGTGTCTTTTAGAATGGAATTGTGACATTCATGTTTAACCGCCGACGTTTTTCATGAGTCACCTACAATTGACAGATGTGTTTTAAAGTTTGAGTACGAGATTGTAACCAGTACTTTGTCAATCAACTGCACGGTTTTCTAACTTTATACATGTAGTAGTGGATGACTTACCACTGCTTTTGTGAGACTAGGCTATAGCGTTAGTCCGGCGAGTTTGACACGCATCTCGAACTCTTATTAGCCTAAGTTAACAGTTGATACTTTGTCTATATTTGAAGTTGGTATGTTTTCGTGAGCGGGAAGTGTCACGAAGATGCTCTAGGTGTAATATCAATACAATTCTAGGGGACCGATATTGCAAGTTTGCTTGCATAAACTATGCTCAGCACACTAACCTTGTGGTGTGTTCGGGCATAGGGGTTGGGATCATGTCAATTTCTCCGAGCTATAGCAAATTCAAGACTTATTCATGTCACAGTAAGCCAGGATTGTTGATGAGTCAATTATTATATCAGCAAGGTTTAGGATGTTGTTAAGTACCGGTCCCGGTGGAATGTACCCTATTTTCATTTTACACGGACTTTGATACCAGTGAAACTTACTGACCCATGTAAGCATGCATTTTAAGGGGGTTTATCCTGATATTCAAATAACACTTACTTGCATTATATTACCAATGGACTGTATTGAAATAGAATCTATGGGCATGTGGTCCTAGGCTGACTTTACTATGTGGGTTTTTTCATAGAAGGAATTGGATATATTGTACAATTAATGCGATAGGTAAAATTGTCAAGTGCAGTCATTGTTTAATACACATATGTATGTATTTTGTAGCGGTAATATTATTAAAGGCAAACCAGAATGATGTTGCAGCTAGGAAAAGGATTGACGTCAACGAGAAAGTATTGGTTCTGACTCGACTTCTTTAACAGGGCATCCGTTTAAAACTGCAGTCTAAGTTAAATATAATTAATAGATACATAGTACAATTTGGGATGGTTACGTATATAGAGAATAATAGGTTAGTGTCGTGGATGAAAAAGTTTATCTGGCAAGGCGGAGGAATTTATCGGGTGAGCCGACTGTATGCTTCGTAAAGGCAAAATTGTGGTGTTTACTATGGAATGTTTACCTGAGAATACTATAGGCGCTTGCATTGGGGTCAATAACCAGGCCGATTATGTATATGTTATGTTATTATGTGGAACATTTGAATAAAGACGGAACATATTTGTATTTTGGGATATTTTATTGCATGAAACGTACAGATCATGTGGTAAGGTGACGAATTATCACTAGTCACATGACCAAGTGACCATTTATTGCCAAGTTTATCAGGCACCCCGTTATCAGGCAGATTTAGCCGGAAGTGACTGGATAAATTTGTTTTACACCAGTCTGTTACTATGAAGCTGTCAAAGTTATGAGTACACATGTGACATTCATTTATTTACAGTACAACTGTTGGTTCGGTATGCCTGTTTGCATCAGAGGAACGTAAGGTGCGGAGAGTGTGACCTGATCCTCAACCTTCTTGAACATAATTCAATAGCAGTTATCTTGCTACAAGTATATAATTTTGTCATTGTGGTATATTTTCATAAGAGGTGAGTATCACGATGTTGCTCGTTGTGTGGTACAAAAACAGAGCTTATTGGACCGATATTGACGATTTGCTAACAAAAGTTGATATAATAAACACAGGGCATTGTATTGAATTTATGCCTAGGGGTTGGGTCGGGTAATTGTCTCTGTACTGTGATATTATAGATTCATTGTGCTTTGAAGCCATTAAGCTCGCTAGGTTGTGAAGTAACGTATGGTGTCGGCGGTCAGATTTTTTACTATACAATAATTCCAAAGTCAGTCAATCCCTGCATTCTGATTGGCTAAGACATAACGTTTACACATCAGTGAACCTCCGTTTTCACCAATCGGGACCCTCAGACATTACTGACGTAAACGTTTAAGACGAATGTGTGTGGAATAGGTCAAACTGCAAAGGCCCATCACAGCTGTACAAGCTCTTGTAGCTTAATTTACCTACATGTATGTTCATCCCCTGAACTTGTGTTTACATAAGGAACAGAGCATCTAAACACATTTGTTTAGCTAACGTGAATTCACCAAACGTCACGTTATGGTGAAGTCACGTTTACGACGTTATTAAACCAAGCTCATTTTAATAAAAAGTGCAGGAGTAAATTAAACGTTTTAATTGATATTGATGTGATTAAGCGTCAGTTTGGAATTATAAGGATTGAAAGACCATTTGTTGACGTTCGCTGATGTGTATATGGGCCCTCTTGTATGTAGTTTAAACGTGTTTGCCCGATCAGGGAATGAGTTGCCTCTGATAGGGAATCTTAATTAATTGAGACTTAACAATGTACTACAGAAAGGTATCATACGGTTGATCAGTGAGTGTGTCTGCTGCATAGTATTAGGTTTTGTCCTCCTCTAATGGCAATTCCTAGGTTGTTTATATTGTGTACACACGGTCACGGCTTGTGGCCTTAGTAGGTTGTGTATTCACTTCCACGGCTTGTGGCCTTAGTAGGTTGTGTATTCACAGCCACGGCTTGTGGCACAGTAAGTTGTTTGTGTATTCACTGCCACAGCTTGTGGCACAGTAAGCTTTTTGTGTATTCACTGCCACGGCTTGTGGCACAGTAAGTTGTTTGTGTATTCACTGTCACGGCTTGTGGCACAGTAAGTTGGTTGTGTATTCAATGCCACGGCTTGTGGCACAGTAAGTTGGTTGTGTATTCACTGCCACAGCTTGTGGCACAGTAAGTTGGTTGTGTATTCACTGCCACGGCTTGTGGCACAGTAACTTGGTTGTGTATTCACTGCCACGGCTTGTGGCACAGTAACTTGGTTGTGTATTCACTGCCACGGCTTGTGGCCTAGTAAGTTGGTTGTGTATTCACCGCCTCGGCTTGTGGCACAGTAAGTTGGTTGTGTATTCACTGCCACGGCTTGTGGCACAGTAAGTTGGTTGTGTATTCACGGCTTGTGGCACAGTAAGTTGGTTGTGTATTCACTGCCACTGTTTGTGGCACAGTAAGTTGGTTGTGTATTCACTGCCACGGCTTGTGGCCCAGTAAGTTGGTTGTGTACACACGGTCACGGCTTGTGGCACAGTAAGTTGGTTGTGTATTCACTGCCACGGCTTGTGGCACAGTAAGTTGGTTGTGTATTCACTGCCACGGCTTGTGGCTCAGTAAGTTGGCATGATACAACCACGGCTTGTGTGTCTCTCAGTGTTGTTGCGTCCGGGCTGTAAATTGGATCGGCACGTGTTGCAGTCCCTTCCATTTTCCGGGAACCCGATGGTGGAGGGGATCGCGATCTGACTTTCAATTGATTTACAGCTTGGTTGGTGTCTTACATACAGCCATGGCTTGTGGCTCGCACTGTGGAAGTCGTAGTACATCTCAAGTGTAGTTAAATATCAGTGGGAGCATAATCAAATTACGTATAACAAATCCGTTTTCCTTTCGGTCAACAGGATTTACAGACATACACGGGTACCCGGTATTGTCTTGAGCGGCCTTACTTATCCACATTTATATTATACGTTGAATACTTAGAAACCATGTTAGTGTGTGATTAAATCGTATATAACTGGAAAGAGTGTTGTCTTCATATCGAGTAATAAAATAATGGTATACGCAACATTGATACCATATCATTTTCGTTTTGGTGTTAAGTCTGATAGGCCATTCAGTGTTTAATTTTTGGATCCAATGAAGTTCTTTTATCTTTCTGTACCACTTCGAACTGTCCTGTACTCTCTCTAACACACAAACTCCCATATTGTTAACACAGTAATCCGCCGAAAAAAATCTCCAGTCTCACGTCCGCCTCATGCTCTTTCAGTCTATCTTTTAGTGTCCTACTCGTTTCGCCCACGTACACCACCCTGTCACATTTACAGCAATTTATTCCGTACACCGCATTCCACATATCACACTCCTGCCTGCCGTCTACCTGAACTGTCGTACCATTATCCTTATTGTGCATTCCTCTGGACAACATATCACAAACAACACATTTTTTCTGGCAACTATGTTGATGGTTTGGTTGGTTTCTCATGACCCTATTGGTTTTACCATGTACCAGTGTGTTACCTAGGTTCCTCCCACGTCTATACGCTACCATCGGGACATGCTCAAAAACCTCTTTCATATTGTCTGATTTATGTAGTTCAGGGAGATTTTTTCGTATGATTCTGTGGATATCTGGTAGATGGTTCGAGAATTTTAGCACCAGTGGAACTCTCTCTACATTCTTTCTGTTATCGTTCTTGCTGAGAAGGCTCTTCCTTTCAGTCCTATCCACCCTTGACAGTAGCTTCTCTAAGAACTTACCGCTGTACCCTCTTTTTAGCTCACCTGTCACAAAGTGACAGAGTGAGCTTTTGTGATCACTCTTCGTCCGTCGTCAGTCGTCCGTCCGTCAACAATTGGCTTGTGTAGACACTAGAGGTCACAATTTTAGCCTAATCCTTATGAAACTTGGTCACAACGATCATCTCAACAAAATCTAGGCCAAGTTCGATATTGGATCATCTGGGGTCAAAAACTAGGTCACTAGGTCAAATCATAGAAAAACCTTGTGTAGTCACTAGAGGTCACAATTTTGACTTAATCTTTATGAAACTTGGTCACAATGATCATCCTAACAAAATCTAGGTCAAGTTCGATATTGGGTCATCCGGGGTCAAAAACTAGGTCACAAGGTCAAATCATAGAAAAACCTTGTGTAGTCACTAGAGGTCAAAATTTTGAATTAATCTTTATGAAACTTGGTCACAATGATCATCTCAACAAAATCTAGGTCAAGTTCGATATTGGGTCATCCGGGGTCAAAAACTAGGTCACAAGGTCAAATCATAGAAAAACCTTGTGTAGTCACTAGAGGTCACAATTTTGGCCTTATCTTTATGAAACTTGGTCACAATGATCATCTCAACAAAATCTAGGTCAAGTTTGATATTGGGTCATCCGGGGTCAAAAACTAGGTCACAAGGTCAAATCATAGAAAAACCTTGCAAAGTCACTAGAGGTCACAATTTTGGTCTAATCTTTATGAAACTCGGTCACAATGATCATCTCAACAAAATCTAGATCAAGTTTGATATTGGGTGATCAGGGGTAAAAAACTAGGTCACAAGGTCAAATAATAGAAAAACTTTGTGGTGTCACTAGAGGTCACAGTTTTGGCTTGATCTTTAAGAAACTTGGTCACAATGATCATCTTAACAAAATCTAGGTCAAGTTCGATATTGGGTCATCTGGGGTAAAAAAGTAGGTCATTAGGTCAATCATATAAAAACCTTGTGTAGTCACTAGAGGTCACAATATTGGCCTAATCTGTATAAAACTTGGTCACAATGACCATCTCAACAAAATCTAGGTCAAGTTCGACAGGTGAGCGACCTAGGGCCCTTTGGGCCCTCTTGTTAGCTCACCTGTCACAAAGTGACAGAGTGAGCTTTTGTGATTACCCTTCGTCCGTCATCTGTCCGTCAACAATTGGCTTGTGTAGACACTAGAGGTCACAATTTTAGCCTAATCTTTATGAAACTTGGTCACAATTATTATTTCAACAAAATCTAGGTCAAGTTCGATATTGGTCTATCTGGGGTCAAAAACTAGGTCATTAGGTCAAATCATATAAAAACCTTGTGTAGTCACTAGAGGTCACAATATTGGCCTAATATGTATAAAACTTGGTCACAATGATCATCTCAACAAAATCTAGGTCTAGTTCGACAGGTGAGCGACCTAGGGCCCTTTGGGCCCTCTTGTTCTAAGTTGCTTCTTCAGTTGCTGTCGATGGTACCAATAGTCTTTGTTTCTTGTACAAATCCTCTTCAACCGAATTCCTAGCCCGTATGGTATGGCTTTCTTCACACTTGATGGTACCGGTAATTCACATACATCCAAAGTCGTTGTCTATTGATCTTTTGTAAAAAATAGGTCGAACATTGTGTTTAGCAAGCTCTTCATCCCATTTTCTCATGTAACAACAATATCCAAGTTTTGAGCCTATGGCAACCCCATTCGTCTGTCTGTACTCTTTATCATTGAATGTTATGATGTTGTTATCAAACACTGTTTTTATCATATCCATAATGGCTTCACTTGGTATTGAATGGTTGTCTCTCTGCTTAAGTGCTTCCTCACAGGCTATCAGACCTTTTTGTCTCGGTATGGATGGATATATATAGTTTCACCATATCAAAGCAAAACAAGAAGACATCATCATGCAAGGGCTGAGTAATCTCTTTCAGTTTCTTAAGGAAGTCTGAAGTATCCCTAATGTAACTTGGAGTCTCCTCTACAAACTTATTCAACTCTTTCTCTGCAACGCCTGCCATATTCTCAGTTGCTGTGCCTATTCCATTCCCAATTGTTCTAAACGAATTTCCTTCTTTGTGGACTTTGGGGTTGGCTTACAGTTTTGCTTGTTCAGGTTGTTTGGAATGAGATAATTCTTCAAATCCTGGCAGATATGCAGTCTGTTAGTTACTTTTTTCACTGCCTTTACCGCGTCCTGCTGACCATTTCCATCCAACCGTGTATATGAGTCACAGCTATCCATTTCCTTTTCAATTGTTTTAACATATGAATCAGCATGAACAATCACCACCCCAGATCCCTTGTCTGCAGGTCTGATGACTATATTTGAGTCATTTAGAAGGGTTTTAATTGCCTTCAGCCAATAGTATATCCCTTGCCTCCATAAATCTGTTTACAGTACACTGGCAGGTATTTGTTGTGATCACATGGTGGTTAAAGGTGTTCCAGGAAGTCTTTTAAAGAGTTATGGTTAATAAAAATAACATTTTGCTTTATAATGTAGACATAAAGAGAGTAAATGATAGGCTGAAGGTTGTTATTTTATGAAAAAAATGCACAATTTCCAGAGTTATATCCCCTTTATACTAGTTTTTGATGTCTATTGTGATTGTCTTTATATATTGCAAGAAACAAGAAACATTAGGAAGTGTTGTAAAGTTTATTTCAACAAAATCCATTGGGTACCTACCAAGTAATTTTAAAATGTTTAGCTGTGGCATGTAGAATGGCTCGGAAAGACATAATATCAGGCCTTTATACTGCTGACCGGTTCCATTGGCAGAAATGATTTTCTAGAAACAGGTCATACTTAGTAAGATTTAAAACAGTAGAAATTTGTTGTAAGACGTTATGTTGTATGCTGAAAACGCAGAAACCAGCTCAAACTCATACAAGTTCATCATATTGGTGTCACACCGGTGAAAGTACTTCCAAGTGGTAGTATGCTAAAATAGAAACTTTAATTTGGTTCTGGTCAAGTACTGTGGTAACTGTATTTATTTCAAATATGGACTTTCTGTCAACAGCTAACAGTCTTTAATTGATCTTTTTCAGGATAACTACACCCTTACTGAGGGCTGGAAATGTGTGGATGCTTCGGTCAAGTCAGCTTATGTGTATTGGAAAATAGCATAGTCTACCTGGGAGACTTGAAATAGCAGGAAAACATCACTATCAACCTCATTTTGAAGGACAGTGTATGTATTCTATGGAAACAGCCACAGGAAATAATTCTGAAAATGAGCGTGACTCAGGGAGAGACATGAAATTGGGTTGTGTCCTCTCTACAAGTCACAATTTTAGCCTAATCTTTATGAAACTTGGTCACAATGATCATCTCAACAAAATCTAGGTCAAGTGCGAGGTCACTAGGTCAAATCACAGGACTTGCATGCACTACTACGACAGGTGAGCGACCTAGGGCCCTTTGGTCCCTCTTGTTTATTTTGTTATTGTTAATTATTAGATGCACTTGGCTATTATAATTGATGTATTACTTAGTCATGTTGCCTGCAAACTTGTCATGTATTACATGATTATTATCCAAACTGTATATATATCGAGGGTTGCCTGCAAGACTGTAGTAAGTCCTTCTTTAATAATAAGCAGTTACGACAGTCTTGCGAGCAACCCTCGATATATCAATATTGTTCAAAATCTGGCAACAAAGAGTTGGATGGAATCCAATGATACCCCTGCATGATGCAGTTAATTCTCCATGTATAAGTAGATTGTCCTTGAACAGACAACTCAAATACATGGAGGGGGACCAGAAAGCGTGGACATTTTTTTAGATATTTTTATGACAAATACAGCTATATTCAAGATGAAAGCAAACCACAGAACAATGTTCTTCAACATGTGTGTTGTTATTGCGTAAGGTAATGTGGATGGCTGAAATTTCTCCGACGTTCTTTTGACCTGGTAATCGTGGTAACTTCATTTTCATTATCCAAATGATAGAAAGAATCTGACACTGATTCAATGTCGATGAGATCAAATTTTATAGTTTTGTCTTAACAATTTGTTTTTTATGCCCCCCTATCGATAGATGGGGAGGCATATAGTGATTCACCTGTCCGTTCGTCCGTTCGTCTTAGACTTATTTATGGACAAGGCTTCCACAGGGGGCATAAGCGTTTATTGAACGCAGTCTTGTTTTCGACTCATTTCAGATGAACTCTCAAGACAATTTGTGACGGACCATATATTCTTCCAGTTTTTAAACTGTGTAGTCTGGGTAAAAAAGTTTTGTCGACATGGCAAATCAAAGTGCCAACTTTATATGCTGTATGAATCACAGTTTTGGCATTATTATACCCTTGATACATAGTATATGGGGGCTATATTGGAGTCATGCTTGAGGATGGTTGATAGGTCAGTTGGTCTGTGCAAATTTTGACCATGCTATTTCTCTGTAACTAATGGTCGAATTTCAATGAACCTTTGCATGAATGATTGGTACTAAGTCTATTTTGCATATGGTCGACACACATTGGTCGGATCAATTTTAAGGTAGTTATGGCCCTTTTTTTTTACACTTATAAATTTTGTCTGCGCTATTTCTCAGCAACCAATGGTCAGTTTTCAACAAAACTTTGCATGACTGATCAGTACCAAGTCTAGTTGTGCATATCTGACTGTATCAAGCAGTTTCTGGGGGTATTCATCACATTCAGTGATATTTCTTGTTACCGTATATCGGGTAATTTTCGCGTGTACCTAATTTTCGCTTTATTCACGTCCAAACCAATTCGCTAAAATTGAAATCAGCGAAAAATGCATACCAGAATTTCGCGATTGTCCGAATATAAATGTTTCTACTTTCGTTTTCGTCTACTGGCGTCGTAATATTAACGCATGATGAAAATCGATAGTTTATACTAAGTACTAGCACTATACGATAACATAATCCGTATAAATCATACATAAGCTTTTAGTAAAACTAATTTAACTAAACCACCTATAAAGTGCAAAGTTTAAACAATTATGTTGTTTAAGATGCTATTTCACCAACAAGCGTATTATCACGTATTCATCAGTTTTGAATGTAAAACAAACAGGGGCCAATTTAACAAAAGAATTTTCCCGTCTATTGTATGAAACAATTGAAATTAAATGACGAGGTGTGAACTACATATCTCTGTATTAAATTTACCTCTGAAAATATCTTTTATACATTTGACAACGAAAATCGAGTTTTGTTAATGTTCTACTCCAAATTAAATTCATGCAAAGTTTCGTGTTTAAATAGGTCTACAAGTATATCTTTTATTTGTATGACAACAAGATAGTTTATTTTCTCAGTTCAAAATATAATATGCGCGGTACATAGTGGTTTTTTATAATATGTGATCCCGCTGTTGACAACAAAATACGCACACCGGTACCAACTGGTACACACTGGCTTTTAGTTGCGCTAAAACAATCATGTTGGATTAATCTCCCCTTACAAGATGGAAAACGCGAAAAAAAAACAGAGGTTAGAAATCGCTAAAATTAGCTTCCCTAAAATTTGATTTTGCCGAAAATCGCGAAATTTGCAGTACGCGAAAATTACCCGATATACGGTATATAAAAACATGGTTACGATGTTTGCTTCCATTATATCACTAATAATACATATTTAATTTAATAGGTTCAAGCATTGAGGAAGAAAGGAGTTATGGCCTGTTATCTGTCATACAGTGGATGTAGCGGTACTACATAGGATTTCGAGGACAACATCTATGCGGATGTTAATAAAACAGGTGATAATTATACATAATTTTAATTTCTTTTAGCTTTTGTGAACACTCGTCGTTCGTCCGTCCACAATTTGCTTGTATAGACACTGTAGGTCACATTTTTGGCCTAATCTTTATAAAACTTGGTCATAATGACCATCTCAACAAAATCTAGGTCAAGTTTGATATTGGGTCTTTCAGGGTAAAAAACTAGGTCACTAGGTCAAATCATAGAAAAACCTTGTGTAGTTACTAGAGGTCATAATATTGACCTAATCTTTATGAAACTTGGTCACAATGATCATCTCAACAAAATATAGGTCAAGTTCGATATTAGGTCATTCGGGGTCAAATACTAGGCCACAAGTTCAAGTCATAGAAAAACGTTGTGTAGTCACTAGAGGTCACAATTTTGACCTAATCTTTTTGAAACTTGGTTACAATGATCATCACTACAAATTCTAGGTCAAGTTCAATATTGGGTCATCCAGGGTCAAAACTAGGTCACTAGGTCAAATCATAGAAAACCCTTGTGTAGCACTTGAGGTCATAATTTTGACCTAAGCTTTATGAAACTTGGTCACAATGGTCATCTCAGCAAGATCTAGGTCAAGATTTATAATGGGTCATCCGGGGTCAAAAACTAGGTCACAGGGTCAAATCATAGAAAAACCTTGTGTAGTCAATAAGGTAATAATTTTGACCTAATCTATTTGAAACTTTGTCAAAATGCTTTTTTAACTCAATCTAAGTCATGTTTGATATGGGTCAAAAACTAGCTCACTAGATAAAATCACAGGAAATCCTTAAGATCACTATTTTAGCCTTAATGAAACTTGGTCACAATGATCATCTCAATAAAATCTTGGTCAAGTGTGAGGTCACTAGGTCAAATGCACTACTATGGCAGGTGAGCGACATAGGGCCCTTTGGGCCCTCTTGTTCCCTGTACTACCGATGAGAAACAGGCGTAAATTATGTTTTTATAACAAAATTCGCTGTATTGAAACTTATGATTACAACGACAGTAAAAACAGATACAGTAAAAATCTGATATAGCGAATTAATTTCATGGTCCCATACAATTTTGTTATAATTATGCAGTTTCTGATTAATATTTACAGTTGGATCTTAGATCGGAGTTTATAGTCATTCCACGGCAGAGGCAAAGATTTGTTGGTAGAAATTCCGGGATATTCGTACACATTATGAGTTAGTATTTAATTTTATCACATAAAATAGGCTCTGGGAGTTTAATAAACCCATTACATAAAAGTCATAATACACACGTGTAATAAACATGCAAATGAGGGATATACAAGGGCGAGTCACTTTATTCATGTATTCATACACGTTGTCAAAAAAGTAAAAGAATACATTTTTAGAATAGAATAAATTTTATATCCGATTATGTGCACTCTATAGCATGTTATAATCACACAATAACAGATGTACAAGAACTTAAAGAGTTATAACTGTAAGTAAACATGACGGTAGGTCCGTTAAACGTGGGTACGAATAAGATCGGGACGAAATGTACATACCAAATATCTGTCATCTACACAAACACACGGCTCTGGATGTTGATTTCATTGTATAAATCCGTTAATTTTGAGTATTAAAGACGATTTTCCTTGCTTACCAAGTACTTGCATCGTGTACAATCAGTTATGTTCGGCTATTCAGACGAATCGCGAATATATTCACGCGGAAAACCTAGTTACTTCCCCTGTCCTTGGTTGTTACTAAAACCCGGAACGGAACACGGAACAGAACAGAATACGTTGTGTTGCTGTGGTCCTAGATTTAATTATTTATTTTGTTAAGCGTAGTTTTATATCTGCAGGATTTTAGATACCCTTAAAATATTATTTTCAAAGACAGAAAAATTAACATATTGGTGTATACATTGTTGCACTATTTTCTTAGCTCTTTCAATGAACCGCTTTACTACTATGGAGTTTATTTGCTAAAGGGGAAGTGTGTGCATTCTTGACAAACTTTTACTGTGTATTTAGTTTATGTGATAAAAAGAATCTTACATTCGTGTCATTCCATATTAAATTTATTAAACTCGTTGAATAAAAGTGATAAAATGCTCGGCAGAGCCTCGCATTTTATCATTTTATCCAACTCGTTTAATAAATTTAATATAGAAAGACACTCATGTAAGATCCTCTATATATGCTTCGTCTTTTGCAAATACAGTGGTACCTCTCTTGAGCGCCATTTGTGAGAGACAAACAGAGTGTTTGTTGTAGAGATGGAGCTGTTGTGTAGGGGGACTGTACTTCTAACTAACTGGTGCATATAAAAAGCATGATTTTATCCCCAAAATATGTACATAATGTACAAAAACAGCGTGTCATAATTAAGTAAAGATAAATAAAGTGTATTGAGGTTGCTAACTCCTGACCAGATTATGATCTTATTACATGTAATTCTATAAAAGTAAATTAGTTGCCGATTTTGCCAAGGAAATAAGTACTGACAACTTACAAAATGTTCGCGTACACCAATTGATAAACATGACGGTCCAGATCGGACGGGCTATAGACGGTACTGTACGTACGCTCGACGTCATATGTTTTAACATAAACCAACGCTTCCATTTTCTTGTCCGAAAAGATGCATTAATTGTCACTTTATTTTAATAAGAAATAACAATGTTTCTCACCTTACCCTGACCAAAGTTATTATATATACCACCAATGAATGAAAACAATTTAATCATGTCGTAATTATCCAATTAGAGTAAACCACAAATTGTTAATCGTGTCACAATCGTGTGAAAATTAGCAATTTACAAGCTTCTCAATGATGATTAGCATACCTTATTCACACATTTTGGCAGACAGTGACAATACTTATGAAAACAATCAACAACTGACTTAACCTATGCCAGTTCGGAGAGGTAATTCTTAATGTCGGTACAACTTTGTGAGTGACGTTTGTCGTTGAAGGGAGGTGTCGTTTCTCGGAGGGAATTTAACGTTGAGGAATTTTGAATGTCGTTTAAAGGAGGGAGTCTTTTGAGAGAGGTGACGTTATGAGAGGGAACACTGTACATAATGCTCCCTTGGCTGATTTATAATGTTTAAATAAAGATGATACAAGTCATATCATTAATAGATTTATAAAAACAGATAAAGTCAACATAATTATACAGAGCAGTAAAGTGTTCAATGAATACTCGTATTATATGAAAAGTAATATCTCATTTTGCTCGATATGCGGTTACTAATTTGAAATATAACTGTATATCCAAACCCGCTTATTCAAGTTAACATCTTCTACAACTCATATTAAATGTGCACTTTATTTGCAGAATACTTCTGCTACTAGATTCTGGTGGTACAGTGTTTGACGTAAAGGAAATCATTGTTCTGCTTCTGTGAGTGAGAGAGGTTGGATGTATTTTCGGGGTGCACACATACATTCACATCCTGAAGATCCTCCATGTCTGACCAACAAACATTTGTCTAGGAAGGTATGTTTCATCAAGTACTATATATTCTGATATATATTAGGATATAATGACTACTTGGCACAGATGATTATTAAGAGCACAATTGTTTCTACTTATGTTTATTTGTACGGAGTCACATATTTTACATTAAGACCCAATTTTCCCCCAAGAACCCACACATTTTATGTATGTTCTTATTTACCACTGACATATTGTATTTCAAGTTCCCACGCTTCCTTACTATGGTGGTTGTACATCCTTAAAGATGGATTAATTGTTAACCACAGTGAACAAAATGTTTCATCACACACAGGTTTTCAACAACCCAAATTATCCGAATGAACACATTCAATTTTGAAACTAATTAAATAGTTTGTTCATAACAGGTTAAAGACACTGCTGCGGGTGATGTGTTCAAGTCTGCTATGGTTGCTGTTGAGGAACTAATCAAAGACCTACCCCTATGCAGCCGACAACATACCCAATCTGGATACTTTAGCCAGGAAGGCGAATAGATTCCGGCAGATTCAGTGCCCAGCAGATCCCAGGAATATGGATTTTGGGGTAAATAGTACTTATTTAATGAAAACCGATTGTGATTTACCCCAGGGTTGATGACCACTTTGAAATCATACTGACCAGGGGATGTTAAATGTCAAAGGCTGGCTGACTGACTGAATTGCTGAAAGACGCGTTCGACAACTGCTAATTTAACTCAACATCTTCACTGTATCAGTCTTTAGTAACGGTCACATTGAGTATATGACACTATGTCTTGTATTTGTACGATATTTGCCGTTATTCATACTGTATACAATATTTAAAGTATTAAATTGGTTTATTAGTCCCCTACCAGTATTTCACCGGAGGGGACTATAGGTTTGCCGTCTGTCCGTCAGTCTTTAAAAAAATCTGGATCCTGACATAACTGAAACAGTTTCCAAGCTAGGTTTATGAAACTTAGTATGTGGATAGGGGGCAATAAGGGGATTGTGCACACCTAACAATATTTTGATTCCGACAACAAGTATGGTTGCTATGGCAACAGTAACATTGAAAATGGCTTCAAACCGGTAGGGGACTTCTGTATTGCTTGCAATTCTTAATGACTTGTTTATTAATTGTTTCGGTCTATTACTGTTTTAAATACTTTGTAATTTCAGTAATCTAGGACCACCTACCAGACTTTCTGATTGCAGACGTTACTGTGGATTGTGCTAGACACCTGATTTTCGCTACACAGAAGCAGTTGGACATGTTTGGAAGGGCGAAGACATGGTATCTGGATGGTACGTTTAAGGTGATTCGACCAACTGATGTGTTTGACCAACTGTTTGGCATACATGCGTTCATAAAGAAAGATGACAACATTAAGCAGGTGACGCTCGTGTTTGTCTACATGTCCAGACAGAGGAAGAAAGACTACAAGAAGATGTTGAAGGTTTGTCAATAAAGTATCATAGCTAAACATATTCACTTCAGTTTTATACCACTTTATCTAAGGAAGATTGGTTGTGACTTAATCCAAGATTGAAGTTACGCAATTTATACAACTTGACTATTTTTACCGACCTTGGTAACCAGTTAGAAAGATAGTAAATATATGTTTTACACATATCCGTGTCCGAGTGGTTAGGGCGTCCACTTTGGATCCCAGCGAAAGCTTGGTTACAACTGATGTGGTCGGTTGGAGGGCCACCAGCTATTTAAAGAATGGTGACCGTAGGCCCATCTCTACCAGGCGCCTGGCAATACGAGAAGGGATTAGGGAAGTACTGTGCGCACGAGATATAAGTGTCTCATAAGTCAAATTGGCTGGCCCTTTCTATATTGACTATAATAAACAAAACTAAACTGTCACGTTGATAAATTACTTGCGTACTTGCTTAAATATTCACTATTAAAACCACCCTAAAAACAGTATTTCTTACATACAATTTTAGCCGAATTGAAAACGACAGTGAAGGTCACCAGATGTGCTTTCCATTGGACACAGGCTGTCTAGAAAAGAGTTCAGGTAATTATTTCAGTAACATTTTCACAGTAGGCCTACATTCCAAACCACACTAATATAAATCATTGAATGCATTAGGCATATTCACAATACAGACTCGTTTCAATCAATGGACCAAAACAGTATTATACTAGAACACGCATTATCAAAGAATGAAGTGAACTAATTGTGAACATGTTTAACATACAATGTGACAACTTAGTTCCCTACCGGTTTTTGACCGGAGGGGACTATAGGTTTGCCCTCCATCCGTCAGTCAGTCCTTCGTCAATCAGTCCGTATGCATCCACTTGTTATTGTGGGCTGTGGAACAATAGGCTATATTTAGATTCTATTCATTCCATTGCTTACGGGGTGCAAAATGTTGCTTATGGGGTTTTACAAACAAAAGAAAGAACAAAAGAAAACCCCACAACGTCAAGTCAGTGAGAACGTCCGTCCGTCAAAAAATCTGGATCCTGACATAACTCAAACAGTTTCCAAGCTAGGTTTATGATACTTGGTATGTGGATAGGGGGCAATAAGTGGATTATGCACGTCTAAAGATAGTTTGATTCTGACAAAAATTGTGGTTGCTATGGCAACAGAAACATTGAAAATGGCTTCAAACCGGTAGGGGACTTCTGTATTGCTTGCAATTCTTAATTACTTGTTGTAATTATGGTGCAAGTTATTTGCAGTAATAAACAGTAATTCATGCACACCTTGGTTTCCTCAATGTGTTTATACTGGTGGAACTACTGGTTGTGTTAGAAGTCTGATTCAAAATTATCAACTGTACGACTAAACACTGAATGAATTATACATATTTGTCTGTATTCTTTTACAGGCATGTGGTCTTGCGCCATCATACAGTGAAGGAGGACATTCAGAAGGTTTTGCGGCGACTGTTGGCCTTACCCCTTCTACCTGCTGCCCACATCACTACCGCTATCTTAGAGCAAGAAAAGGTTCAAGGCAACAAATAACTGGCAGAAGTGTTGAGCTTTGTGAATGATACCTGGATCCAAGAAGGCAGGTGCCTGTGGAGTACCGATGACTGGTCAGTTTATGGAAAACCTGTTTGTACAAAAACGACTGTGAAGGTATGCAAGACAATATACTGAACTACAAATGCCAAAAAGTGAATGATGTAGGAGTGTCCATGTTTGTCATCATTGTAACTTAAACCATCATAGATTTATTTACTGGGTTGCATCAACAAACTAAGAAATACAAAGAATAGACATGCCAGTTGTATGCACATGTAGATAAATGAAACTGGTTTTCGATCAAGTTATTTGCGAGTCACTTGTAGTCTATGATAAGTTCGTATTTAAAATTTAATCTGGGGACCGGGATCAAAACCGGGTGTAGGCACACATATATATGCCTGCCATGTTTCAGCAGAAAGCTGACTGGCAAATAAAGGCTTTGCTCGTCATTTATTTAGAATGTACATTTACAATGTTGTAAACTTATTATTATTATTCTCATTGTGTATGCACACGGAAAGAAAAGAAACTGGTTAAATATAAAGTTAGAATTTGTTAAAATGTAAATACTAATACAATGTCACTAAGCCCGGTTTTCCCGGAGAACGGCTCATTTACATTGTTGTAAACATATTATTATTATTCTCATTGTGTATGCACACGGAAAGAAAAAAAACTGGTTATATATCAAGTTAGAATTTGTTAAAATGTGAATACTAATACAATGTCACTAAGCCCGGTTTTCCTGGAGAACGGCTCATTTACATTGTTGTAAACATACTATTATTATTCTCATTGTGTTTGCACACAAAAAGAAAAAAAACTGGTTATGGATCAAGTGTTTTGACAGCCTATAATAAGTCTATGTTTAAAATTGTCAATTATGTCTGTAAATTGAGAATTTGTAAAAATGTTATAAATTGTTTTCATTGTGTATTTCCAGGGTGGTATCGGGGACTCAATGCTAGGGTAGCATCCATTCCACCATTCTACGTGCTGTTGAGCCTGTTACACCGGGAAGCAGAACTCGTGGTGACGCAATCAAAGTTGGTATCTAACAACAAACTAAGAAAACGTCAAAGAAAGGCTACGAAGAAGATGGAGATAGATTTTCAACGTCTGGTCGGTCAATACGAAGAAGAGTAGTCTGGTCCGAATACAATGCTGGTGAAATGTCAGCAACGAGACTGTTGAAAAGGCTCTCCAGAGTCTACAGCAAGTAGGACATTGAGTAAAAAGATGCAATTCTGTGTTTGGACGAATATTTAGTATATAGTGGAAACTAAGGATGTTATTGGAACCATGACAGTGTGTACGAGGGTTGTCCCAGTAAATCGTAGACTTTGCTTATTAACAAAAAAGTGTTCAACGCATTAGCCTTAAATTTTTACAGACATTTAATAAATATGTTATGAATGTGTATACATAATTTTATAAAAATACATTTAACAATTAAAAAAATATCAACATTATAACAACATATGGTACGTATGTGCGGCGCACACTGACGTCACGTCAATAACGTAATAACGTCATCACATAGATCAGTTTATTCCTTCTCAAAGTATTCACCGTGGTGAGCGATACACTTATGATGTCGTTTAACCCACTTTTGATACACCTTCTCAAACCATTCACAGTCTAATGAGCGATTGAATTTTTGTATCGCACACATGATTTCTGCTCGATCCTGAAAACGCGAACCCCGTAAATACGCCTTCAACTTGTCCTTACATGTATAATTACTTTTATTTTATTCAATTTATTAACTGTCATTATTATACTATCTACAACTTTTAAAATATCATTATTTATAGAATCACAGGATAAAAAAACTTACCTTTGAATAATAAGATGCGTTCACCGTCTGTCCGGGTCTCACCATATGCACAAGGATGACCCCTCTCATGTCCATAAACACCATACACATGACTTTCCCCATCGATTTGACAACCTTTGCCTTCTTCCGAGGTGGACTTTCATGGGTTTTCCACACCATCGACATTCACTTGTCTTCCGGCTCATAATAATGTACCCACGTCTCATCGGTAGTTATAATACGTGACAGGTAGGTACTGTCCCTTTCAACTCGTCGGAGAAATGCCCTGGAAGATGTGACTCGAATCTCCTTTTCTTCTGTAGTCAATAATCTCGGAATCCATCGGGCGCTCACACGTGACATGTTCAATTCTGATGTCAGGATACGCTGAACACTAGATTTACTGACTCCAATACATCCTGCAACGTCCCGCACGTCTTACCTCGATCGCTATCTATGACGTTTTGTACAGCCTTAACGTTCCGTAGATCTTTATATGGCTTTCTTCCTCGAGGCAATGTATCAGTCCAACCATCACTAAACCTGCCATGCCATTTGTACACAAGTGCCCTAGACACTCCACTATACCTCTCAGTACTTTTAAGTTCCTTGAAAGTGTCTATTGGTGTCATTCCCATCTGTACACAAAACTCAATAGCCGTTCTTCGGGCCTTGCTCTCCTCTAACGTCGCCATTTTGAGCAAATTTCGATTATCGGTGAAGAATTTCAAAAGTGCATGGTTCGCGTGCGAATGACGTTCATTCATTGAAATTTGCAGAGATGACGTCATAACGTACAAAAACGCAGACGTGAAATGTACGCGCCAAAATGTTAACTTCATTGACATTGAATTAATAACGCCACGTTTAACGGGTTGCACCGCCCGCGCATACATGGGGTGCGCCAATAAATGATTATATAAGTTAAGTACATATAATTTTAATGCATGATTTTTATAAAAATATAATTTATAAAGGTTATTGTCAAATATAATGGCTGTGTAACGTCAAATAAAAATATTATCTACTAAGTCTACGATTTACTGGGACAACCCTTGTATAGGGAAAGAGATAGTGTGTGTTTGTGTATGTACTGGCATTGTATTACGTGTATTTTTAGCTCACCTGCCACAAAGTGGCAAGGTGAGCTTTTGTGATTGTTTTTTGTCCGTCGTCCGTCTGTTAGACAATTCACCGTTAACACTCTAGCACTTTCATTTTGCTTTGATCTTTATCAAACTTGGTCAGTAGTTGTATCTCAATGAAATCTAGGTCAAGTTCGAAGTTGGGTCATTTGGGGTCAAAAACTAGGTCAAAAGGTCAAATAATAGAAAAACCTAATTAACACTCTTGAGGCCATATGTTTGCTTTAATCTTGATCAACTTTGGTCAAAATGTCTATCTTGATGACCTTAATGTCACGTTTGAAGTTGTGTCATGTTGGTAAAAAACTAGGTCAATATGTCAAATAATAGCAAAACCTTTTTAACACTCTGGAGGCCTCAGTTTTGCTTTAACCTTCATCAAGTTTAGTCAATATGTTTATCTTGATGACCTTAAGGTCAAGTTAAAAATTTGGCCATGTTTAGCAGGTGAGCGCCCCAGGATCTATGATCCTCCAGTATATTATGTTCATGTTTAGTGTATGTGTTTGTTTTATATAGTTTATAAATGTAAATGTTGTTAAGATATGCGTCATTGTCTGTATGTTTTTATAACATGAGTTTATTCATTATCAAGTAATTTGTGTTATGTGTTACATATAAGTGTGTTTTGTGTATGACGTCAGAGTTGTAACTTTAGTGAATCCCGCTAGGTTTGGCTAAAGTTACTACCACATATACTACTTGTTAGAGTAATCAACATGCTGAGATTATACGGCGACGTCATTTCTCTGTTTAAGACGTTACGTCATTTGCTGCATTTGGACTCGTGGCACGTCACATATTTTAATAGAGTTATAGTCCACAAGGCTAAGAAATTGAATAATGATGTTACCTCAAACCGCTATTTCTCTCTCCTTCCCCATTTGAAATGATTAGGTGCTTTAATGGGGGCACCCGTGTCAAACGGACACATTTCTAGTTTTCCCCTGCGTTTATTTACCTGTAACAATATTCTGATAATAAAGAATAGTTTATTATACCCCCAGATACATAGTATATTGGGGCTATATTGGAGTCATGCTTGAGGTTGGTTGGTCTGTTGTTGGTTGGTCCGTATAATTTTGTCTGCGCTATTTCTTTGTAACCATTGGTCGGATTTTAACAAAACTTTGTATGAATGATCAGTACCAAGTCTAGTTGTGCATATCGTCAGCACATGTTGGTCAATTCAATTTTAAGGTAGTTATGGCCCTTTGTTTTTTTACACTTAAAAGTTTTGTCCGCGCTATTTCTCTGTAACCATAGGTCTGATCTTAACGAAATTTTTGAATGAATCATCAGTACCATGTCTAGTTGTGCATATTGTGGGCACACGTTTGTCACATCAATTTTAAGGTAGATATGGCCCTTTTGTTTTTTTACACTTATAAATTTTGTCTCCTCTTTTTCTCTGTAATCATTGGTCGGATTTTAAAGAAACTTTGTATTAATGATCAGTACCAAGTCTAGTCGCGCATATCGTCGGCACATGTTGGTTGGATCAACTTTAAGGTAGTTATAGCCCTTTGTTGTTATACACTAAAAATTATGTCTTTGCTATTTCTCAGCAAGCAATGGTAGGATTTTAATGAAATTTGCATGACCGATCAGTACTAAGTCTAGTTGTGCATATCTGACTGTGTCAAGCAGTTTCTGGGGTATTCATCACATCCAGTGATATTTCTTGATTTACAATCGATTTGTTTCTCTTACTAGTTTAGAAGTTGCAATTGGAAAACTGGCTTGTGATCATAGAATATAAAAATAAAAAAGTATAGGTTTGAAAGTGGTTATTACAAGAGGTTGGAATCCTAATTCAATTCAATTCAAATATTTATTGTACAAATGGCCTCCGGCCCATATACAAGATATATACACAGAACATACAAAACTATACAATGGTCAAATAACATAATATTATAATAGTTTTCGTTTTTCAAAGGCATGATACAAATACATAGACACATTCCTTATTATTGTATGGTTTTTAGCAGCTAGTAGAATGTTAAACTTAGACTGTAATATCTACGCTTACTTCATTTTGAATAGGTATATCGTCACTACCAAATAGAGCTTTAAAATGTAACAACCAATCATTGGTTGATATGTCTGGAACTCTAGGAGGATTACTTGTAATTTCTCTAAATTTTCGCCAGAATATTTTTGGGTTTGATAGACAATCTTCGAGGGAATTTACCCGAGCTTTGTCATATTGCCATCGTTTTGACTTGCACAATGTTTTATATTTAGTTTTCTTTGACCAGTATTCGTCAAAGTCGGCATTAGATCTAGTTTTACGATATTGTAACTGCACTATTTGTAGAATAGTCAGAGTTGTTGTTGGAATGTGGTTGGTTGGATGTATGAATTCGACGTTTGATAGACGTTAGAACCCGACATTGGATAGACGTTAGAACCCGATGTTGGATAGACGTTAGAACCCGATGTTGGATAGACGTTAGAACCCGACATTGGATGGACGTTAGAACCCAATGTTGGATGGACGTTAGAACCCGATGTTGGATAGACGTTAGAACCTGATGTTGGATGGACGTAAGAACGGGACATTGGATGGACGTTAGAACCCAATGTTGGATGGACGTTAGAACCCGATGTTGGATAGACGTTAGAACCTGATGTTGGATGGACGTAAGAACGGGACATTGGATAGATGTTAGAACCTGATGTTGGATAGACGTTAGAACCTGATGTTGGATAGACGTTAGAACCTGATGTTGGATAGACGTTAGAACCCAATGTTCGATGGACGTTAGAACCTGACGTTGGATAGAAGTTAGAACCTGATGTTGGATGGACGTAAGAACGGGACATTGGATAGATGTTAGAACCGGATGTTGGATAGACGTTAGAACCTGATGTTGGATAGACGTTAGAACCTGATGTTGGATGGACGTTAGAACCCGACATTTGATGGACGTTAGAACCCAATGTTGGATGGACGTTAGAACCCAATGTTGGATAGATGTTAGAACCTGACGTTGGATAGAGATTATAACCTGACGTTGGATAGACGTTAGAACCTGATGTTGGATGGACGTTAGAACCCGACATTGGATATACGTTAGAACCCGACATTGGATAGACGTTAGAACCCGACATTGGATAGACATTATAACCTGACGCTGGATAGACGTTAGAAAAATAAGTCGCTTTGCTGTACTGGAAGTTACACACCTTGGCATGAAAAATCTAATATATATATATATCGGATACCACAAAAATCTCATTCAGCAATTAGTATCCTGTTAATATAGTAACTTGGTAAATTAAGTTTCTATTTTCCTTTCGCTCCCTTCGTTCATTTCACCAGGAAACCCTTTTTGTATTTTGGTTTGTGCAGAAAGTACATGTACTTATTTAATGCTAACGAGTGGTTTACCGCGGAATATCAGTGAATTATAATCCGATAATTTCACTGGCGATAATTTCACTCAAACGGACTACATTTTGTACTTTTGAAATCCCCATGGAGCACCCAAATTTTGTTTAAGCCTATTGACGTCTAAATCAAAATGAGAAAATGTCTGCCATGAAATCTCAGTGGATAGCTCATAAAATCACCAATTTGGAGGCAATGCAGCCGAATAATAATGATGTATTGTATCAGTAGTAATTTGAATATGCAGTAAGTATTTTGAATCAAACATGAACTCGGAATAGTTTATTAGCTATTGTGATCACCCTTTTGTCCGTCGTCCGCCGTGCGCCGTCAACAATTTGACTGTTAACACGCTAGAGGTCACAGTTTTTATTTAATCTTCATGAAACTTGGTCACAATGTTTGTCTTTATGATATCTAGGTCAAGTTTGTAATTGGGTCATCTGGGGTCAAAAACTAGGTCACTGGGTCAAATCAAAGAAAAACCTTGTTAACACTCTAGAGGTCACAATTTTGACATAATCTTAATGTAACTTGGTCACAATGTATGTCTCTATGAAATCTAGGTCAAGTTTGTAATTGGGTCATCTGAGGTCAAAAACTAGGCCACCAGGTCACATCAAAGAAAAACCTTGTTAACACTCTAGAGGTCACATTTATCAAATAATTGTAATGAAACTTGGTCACAATGTATGTCTCTATGAAATCTAGGTCAAGTTCGTAATTGGGTCGTCTGGGGTCAAAAACTAGGTCACTAGGTCAAATCAAAGAAAAACTTTGTTAACACTAGAGGTCACATTTTTGACATAATCTTAATGAAACTTGGTCAAAATTTATGTCTCTATGAAATCTAGGTCAAGTTCGTAATTGGGTCATCTGGGGTAAAAAACTAGGTCACCAGGTCACATCAAAGAAAAACCTTGTTAACACTCTAGAGGTCACATTTTTTACCTAATCTATATGAAACTTGGTCACAATGTTTGTCGCTATGAAATCTAGGTCAATTTCGTAACTAGGTCATCTGCGGTCAAAAACTATGTCACAATGTCAAATCAAAGAAAAACCTTGTTAACACTATAGAGGTCATATTTTTTATGTAATCAGAATGAAACATGGTCACAATATGTGTTTTTATGAAATCTAGGTCAAGTTCTCAACTGGGTCATCTGGGGGTAAAAAACTAGGTCACAAGTTCACATTGAAAAAAACCTTCTTAACATTCTAGAGGTCACCTGCTTTACCTAATCTATATCAAACTTGGTCCAAAATGTTTGTCTGTACAAAATCGAGGTTAAGTTCGTAAATGGGTCATCTGTGGTCAAAAACTAGGTCACAAGGTCACATCAAAGAATAACCTTGTTTACACTCTAGAGATCACATTTTTAATGTGATATTAATGACACTTAGCCACAATGTGTAGCTTTATGAAATATAGGTCCAGTTTGCAACTGGGTCATCTGGGGTCAAAAACTAGGTCACCAGGTCACTGATTCTGCCTAAACTGCTAGTCATCAGGTGAGCGCTATAGGGCCAATGGCCCTCTTGTTACTCAAATGATTAACAGTTAGCTTGCTTACAGTGGCTGCTGTATTAGATTATCTAGATAGCGTATGTATACAAAATGAAAATGTCGTTTTCTTCCATCAGAACTACACTTTATTATCAAAGTCAACATATTTACTTAAACTACAAATAAGTGAACCATAAAAGTAGAAATTATGTCGGAAATCGACTGTTCTATGGTGATCTATTTGATCGTACGTCAGCGTGCGCTTTGAAAATGACGTCTCGTCAGCATTAAGAGGCACCATACGGGGCAATAAAATTCAATTAGTATAGCTAATTGGTTCAGAAATATTGAAATAACGCATTAAATAAATAGAATATTTGTGTTTTTTGGTGTATGATCGAATGTTATTTCACCTCGTGAGCATCTGACTTAAATTTTGCGTCAGCTGCTCACTCGGTGAAATAACATTCGATCTTACACCGAAAAAAACAAATATCCTCTATATATTTAGACACAGTACACAATTGATTGATATATTCAAATACTGAATTGTATTAAAGTTGTAAAAATAACTTGCCCTACTCGCGCATAGGACATTGTCAATATCGATTAGTATATACATATATTTAACTTGACAATTCATGGCTTCAAAAACTGTTTGTAAATTCATTTTTAGTCTGGATTATTTCCCTTTTATATGATGTTATGCATGGTAAGGTTTTTAGTATTTTGTTAAAAATATGGGTAAGCCGAGTGACGCATGACACATACTCATTGGATTTTGATATAAGTTAACTTAAGGACTTATGATATATAGTCAGTTTTTATTATGCCCCCGTATCGATAGATTGGGAGGCATATAGTGATTCACCTGTCCGTCCGTTCGTCCGTCCGTCCTGGTTAACCCAAATTGACCGTTTCTTCTAGCATCATTATGGCTTGCTACAAAGCTTCCAAACTTGCATGGATGTTGTATATGAACACTCTCCACACACCTGTATCACCTGACCCCATTTTGACCTTCACCTTGACCTAATTTTGGACTTAGACTTATTTATGGACAAGGCTTCCACAGGGGGCATAATTAAGCGTTTATTGAACGCAGTCTTGTTAGTAACACGTTTTATGTGTTGTCCCTTTTGTAATACATATGATTGTTGTCGTTGTACCAACGACAGTCGCCATAACTGGTTTCTACCTGACCTAATCACATATTGTAAGGGGCAGGTAATCCAGACTAGTCTGTACAGTAACAGTATGGAACAATATGTCTGTCTAATTTTGCCATATGATAGCAACATGTTTGACAAGCATTGTTTCATTTAACATTGTGATCAGCTCATAGTGTCTACTACTGTATTTCATATTATCTTGTTAATAATTTTATAAAAACATAAATTATATATAGAACATTTTATTATTTTTATTTGTTATAAACTGTTTACTTTTCTTGTTAATTAAAGTATTACATAATTTTATAGATGGAACGTTGCATGCTATATATTTGTTATAATTTATCTTTAAAATGTTGCAAGAATGCTATAGCTATATATTTGTTATATAAATGAAAGCATTCATCTTCTGTGCATGTTCTGTTTGTATCCTTCTACACATTCTATAGAATCACAAATATATTTTACCACAATGAATTCTTGTTCTTTACTTATTATTTCACACCTGCCATTTTATAGCATTCTCCTTCACCAGAGTATTCTTCACCTGTGATATCACTGGGAACTTGACTAACCACTGATGTATGAGGATGTTTTATAGACATTGTGCCAATAATCACCAGTGTTTTGGTCTGAGTAGGGTAATCAGTTCTGTTTTATTTGCCAGCAAATTCACAAACATGTTTTATATGCAAAGATAATGACCACCTTCCCAATGACTACAAGTATACGGTACTATTATAAGTACCAGGAGCACCCATAGAGTACCATGCACACATATATAGCATGTCTACAAGTATAGGGTACTATAAGAACCAGGAACATACAATAGAGAACACATGTAAGCATGTCTACAAGTATAGGGACACTGTAAGCAGTATGATACTGTATCAGGGCACCCATATACTAGGTATCGCATAAACATAAAGTATGACTACAAGTGTATGAGCAATGTTAGAAGTACCAGGAGCGCTCGTAGAGGTACCATGCATAAAAACAGCAAGACTTCAAGTATATCAGCATAATTAAAAGTCAAAGAGAGATAACTCAATTATAAAGATCAAAGGGAGACAAATCTGAGTCTTGAACTGCAAAAAAACTTTGCACAGAATTCTATTGTTCTTTTGGTCAACTTTTCCGTATTTTCAATTGTCTCCCTTTGACCTTATACTGTTCAACTAATATTTGTGATAATTTTCATAATGTAAACAAAATACGTCAGGTTCCAGTATGTCCAAGAAATCCGTGAGATTTGACCTCCGATCATGCGTGAATTGAGACTCGCGCATAATGCATGACATCTAGCATGTGTATAAGTATTGCAGCTTCATTCACAACTTAATAATTGTAAATTTAACTTTGATCGTTTGTTTACAATATCTGTAAGTGCTTTGATAAAACAGTTCCCAGTTTTCCTGGACTTTATCTTTACTCGCACTAATTTACCCTTCCACACGGAACAAGCAACATTTCCACTTGTGGAGAATAATCAACCTGCCATGACTGGGAATCACATGTAATCTACATTATTCAGAATAAAATTTATGCAATGTTTTATCTTTAGTTCTTTTTTTAGCATGGAAACATGCGAGATGAGTTGTTTTGGCCGAGTCTGCACATTGGCTAATTTTGGAAGAGAACTATGTAGTGTAAGAGTACCCTCGATATAAGGGGAGAGAACTGTGTAGTGTAAGAGTTACTTCCCTCGATATAAGGGGAGAGAACTGTGTTTGACTAACTCTAAATCAGTAAGAATTACTTCAGGGCCGTTCCGCACATCCCGGACAGTGAAACACACTAACAATCCGGAACACTGTTCGGAACATGTTCTTCTTTATTTAAATATATCCACATGCATATTTCTTCCTCCAATATTACGGCTGCAACTACAATTTTGGTCGTCTTAAACATTTGACTTTCTGTTCTGTTTTGTTTGTAAGGTGTTTGTAGTAGAACATTCGGCACACTGTCCAGGACAGTTCCGTTTTGTTCATAAGTTGTTCGAAGTAGAACATCTTGCACAGTATGGGTAACAGACTTTACAAACATACCCCAGCTGAAATTCAGGGAGTGTACTATGTAGTGTAAAAATACCCTTGATATCAGGGAAAGAAATATGTAGTGCAAGTGTGTCTTCCCTTTTTCTACGTTGGAATGTTTTTGACGGTCACGTATATAAAGCCAGTGTTTACAAAGTTTTTGAATGACAAGTCAAGCAACGTCACTCTTTCTGTGCTGAGATTATTATCTATGCAATTCAAATTACATGTTGTTGTAGCATTTGTGATGAAATAAAGCTTTGACCTTGGACCAGAAATACAAATACTTAAAATATTAATATAGAAATTCACTTTCGTGATGTTTAAAGTGACAATTTAGTATACTTTTAAGCTTCAATTCTATTTGATCAGTCACATAAATAGCAATGTACAAGCTTTTATTTTCAACACTAGTACTAGTTTAGCAGTCAAAGAACAAATATTTCAGTTCTGTGTGCAAGTATTGGTTAATATCCCGCGTCCAGAATGATGTCATAAAAATTGCATCTGATAGGTGTAGAGCTATGATGTGTAGATCAAAGTGTGCCAAATCATACAGGTTCTACTGGAAAGAACTCAGTAATATAATAAGTTATAGTGTGCCCACGATAATGAGAACGACAGGAAATTTTGATGTGCATGATTTATCAGGGATGATTTTAATACAACACTGACCATATCTGCTTACTTTAGTAATTTGTAAAATACTTCTAACCATCACACTATCTTGGGTGCACTATACTTCCCTTGAAATCCAGAAAATCTTTTCAAAATAACAACTCATAATAATGTACATGACTTTGTTTTTTACTAATTATTAGTTTACAAAAGCAATATAAATAGGATATCACTAACAACAAAACAAGGTTAACTAAAACATTAATTCATGCAACATGGTGGTGATAATGTATAGTACGAATATGTGACTATATGTTATTACAACAGAGTACATTCATAGTTTCTATGAATTAACATAAGTACTCAAAAGTTTGATATCACCAAATGGTACGTACATGTATAACATTCAATACGGCATGATCATGCGATAGAATGGACCAGGTGAAAACCAGAGATAAAATTTTATAAGATAAAACTCTGGAAACTGTTTCCACTCTATCGCAGCCGAAAGGATAATGATGTAACATCATAATATTCCTTCAACATTACATTACAATGTGTCAGTACAAATGTAAAAAACTTAAACCTAACATATCACAATATTCCATTAAACTATCAATAAAAACAACCTCAATAATAAGGTCAGCTCAAACGTAAGACCACGCTACTTTGGGTCATGTTTTGCTGTTTTATTTTTATCAACATTCGTTACTATGGTCAACTTTACATTGAGACCAACTTTCAACCATGAATGGTATACAGCAGTTAACATGCGTTGTCTCACCCACTATATATGGAAGTGTAATGAACTCTATTTCATTTATATATAACAACTAAATTCAAATAGCCAAAGTCAAATGCTCTGAAACGCGATAATGTCAAACTAAGAACTGACCACCCTGTCTAAATTCCCGTGCTTAACCACACTACTGACCAACCAATGACTAGCCAGTCATGTGACCAATTCTATGCATTGTATCGTATCGATTTGTAAAGACATACGAGGGGTATTCGATATTTATTGTCACTGTCGGTTGCATTTTTCTATGACACTATTTAGAAGGATTTTACGATTACTGTCTAAAAGTTGTATGTTTATTGTCTATATCTGGAAAATTACATAGCCATTCGTTAACAATTAAATAATTTATTGAACTTAGAAGAGGGTATGCTCGAGTACACTGGCCTAATGTTCATTTTAAGCTAAATTTGTGTCATCTTTGCGGTAGTTGTTTAGAAAAGTAAATGTCAGTATTCCTTAAACTGCAACATACGATACGATAACTAGATTCTTATATTTCCATTAGAACTTTAAATCAAAATGAAAGTATTTGTTGTCTACGAGTAAGACGGTCAAAACGAGGGAGATCACTCTTATTTATACGAAATGATGCTTGTTGTTTCACGCACCAATAACTTCATTTTAATTGTATTTTGATCGCAAATTCTTCTCAGAAATCAATGTTGATGGTCTATGGCTTACATACATGTATAATTTGTCAAATTCCAATCAATAAAACTAATCGAAAATTGTCAATAAAAAATAGCATGCTTTTTTTACTAATTTTGACACCTATTTTCGCGACTTTGAAATGCTCTTACTTTGTTCAAAATGGCAATCAAGTACAGAAAATCATGTTTTTATCGAACGAATTTAGATTGTTTACGGTATGATAGTTGTGGAATAAGATTATTTCCCGAAAGGAAGTTCTAATCGACAGTTATTAGCAAAATGTCGCAGTGTCTATTACTAGCCCTTTGAAAAGGCAACAGAAACAACATTCCAGTAATTAAATTTTATTGATTTTTTTCACGAAATATTGCGGAAATCTCGAGGGTTCCAGAAATGTAAAAAGATTTAAAGATATCGAAGAAGTTTCTTATTTGTGACCCAAGTGACAATACATATCGAACACCCCTCGTACTTTCTGTGCTATACTGTCGTAACATACAGAATTTAAAATTACTTAATGAACAAACATCAATCTAACAATGATATATCATTTTAACATCAATAATATACAATCTTTAACAACAATCAATGACAAAACAATATAGGATCATCATCATCACTATAATAAACAAGAGTAACAGACACAGTATCTTAAAAACAACATGACTAGGAAATAGTAGTTTGGTGTGATATACCACTGAAGAAATCACCTAACCAGTTTTTCCTGGACAGTATCATAACCAGTACTAATTTATTCTTCCAAAAGGAACTCAGCAACTGAGTAACAAACATTAATGCCAAATATTCAAGGAAAATGTAAAACTTGCACAGACTGGGATTCGTAACCAGAATTGCCTCGTTACAAACCCAGTGCACATCGGACAAAAAAACAATACAGATCCATAACATAGCAAAGAAAGATCATAAAAAATTAAAGATTGGACAAGTTGCTAAAGTCACTCGAAAATTTATCCAATAAATATTTTCAACACTTAAACAAATATTTTGAAAGTTTACCATCTTGTTATGAAGATATTGTACAAAAGGGAAGGTAACTCAGCAAATTTAAAAATGCCGGAAAATTGTCCGAAATAGAGTAAAGAAGTTAACACAACTTGCAATGTTCACTTTATGAATTATCATAATTATTCTCACAGCAAAGTATTTTACACAATAACTATACACACCAATCTATAAAGTAAGTCAAATTATGAAACTGATTTTATTCCATAGGGAATTGTTTATAAGAGTGGTGCAAATTATGAAAGTTTACGATCTAGTTTTGAAATTATTGTACAAAAGGTGGAGAGGTAACTTCACATTTTCAAAAAATCATCCGAAGTGGAGTAAAAAGGTATACAACTTGCCATTTCACCAAATGAAGTATTATATTCTTACAGAAATAAAGATTACACAATAACTGAACACATAAATCAATATAACAACAAAAATGATGAACCATCAGCAATGAGGAATCAACAGTGTTTTGTTAAACTTCACAATCGGCATTAACTAATTTAGTATAAACTAAATACAGTGCCCACCAAAAATAAGTATACAGTAAATAATTGTTGCAAAATTGAATTTGGTTAAATTATTCAATATCTGTTCAAGAGACGGTCGCAATTATACAAGTTTCTGAAACAACATTTACTAAAGGAGTCAAAAAGAGTTAGAAATAAAGATGAATCTGTTCTGAATTAAAATAACCATGTGATCAAAAAGGCTGAATTTTCCATGTTTTTGTGACAAAGTTACCTTTCAAGAAGGACAAAGAAACTTTATATTTTGCACCTACGGTACCAATCAATGCATGGTCTATACATTTAATAAACAAAAATATTCATTTTCCTTAAATAATATTGTTGTTTCACTGTTTTGCAAATAGTGTTATAACAGACAAGTAAATGGGGAAATAACATTTGTATACTTATTTTTGGTGGGCACTGTATGTGTCCAAATATTTGTAGAAATCAGCTAATCTCACATTATCATACAATTGTGGCAATAGATACCATCAGGCATGGTGTATTGAGAATGAATTATTTAAGTTATACAACTTGTTTCAAAACCAACCTATACAATGGTGCAAACAAATTAGCCTGGTCCTCGACCTTTATGAATGGACAAGGGTTGTTTTAAAGTACACCTTGTGTGAATTTGTTATACTCCCTGCTTATGGAAAGAGTCACAGAATATAAATATACACAAGAAACAACTGTTTATGTAGGGAAATAGAAGGTAAGAGGGTCAGGTTAATTTGCTTGAGAAATATAAACTAACTTGTATAAGCTATTGACACATTTACATACTACTGTTTTCAAAATATCGCACTAGTTTGGGCACAACACATTTCAGAGTACATCTGTCCCGATTGTCATGGTTTTTTTTCAGATGTACAACATTTAAACCAGATGTTGGAATATTTTCTGCAGGGGGGGGGGGGGGGGTTCATATTGTCACGGGCAACCAAACTTGATAAGCCTGGCATGTTCTTAGCACATTCTTTACTGGCCAGAAAATTGTAGAAAACTGCTTTAGCAGAAAATCTATTTTCAAGCATGATTTTATCTCCATGATCACAAACATCCTTTGAAACAAGGCTACCTACACACTTTACGTCATCAATAGCATTACCGTAAAATCCCATGTAAAAGTCGCGGTCGTGTATTGCACGCAGGTAAAAAATGAGAGGAGAATCAGAGGGAAAAAAATTTAGACTGTTTGCAAAACTTGCTAAGTAGGGCCATTTAGAGTGAAACAGTATTGATTGCTTTTAAAAAAAACATTATTTTATTTTCTAAACACTTTCATTAATATTATTTTAGTAAAAATGTATAAATTATCTAGTTATAAATTTTTATATTGATCGTAAATACAACGGTATTAAAATCCGCATAATGTACGGAACGGTACGGCACTTAGCCACTACCTAACCAGTACGAATTATTTCCCCTTTATTACAAATGGTGGACTTCATGAAAGTTCGTTTTTTACCGATGGAGACTTGGAAAATGGCTATATCATTGTAAAAGACGCATCTAACTTTTGGTTTCGATTCTGGGAGGAAAAATGTGCGTCTTATACATGCAAAAATACGGTATGTGCATTGTATTCAGTATGCAGTATGTCATGAACAAGGTCTTCTTGCTTATACGAAGATCTCTTTGGGAATGCACTTTTCAAAACATTCAGCGAGTCCATCATTCCATGTGCTGTTTCAAACAAAGAGTCACACTGTTGAACACATGAGTATGAAAAAACACGAACGGGAAAGTCAAAACGTCGACCATTGTGGGCAACAAGATACCGATTGTCAAACTGTGTCAACCAGTTTAAAAATTCTATGGCGACTGTCTTCCATAAACTTGAAGTCACATATTTCCCATTTATCATCATGTCGTTGTTGTTGACCATGGTTATACCAGTCACATGCTGAGCATTATCTGATATTGGTATTTTCGGCTGTATGTAGCAGCTGTACGTTTGTGATGAAGCCATAAAATTCCTCCGCAGCTAGTTGGGTAATATGGGGCATCTGTCTTGAACGAACTGAAAATATGTTCATTAAACTTTAATTACAGCCAAAGATGAGTACAAGACCACCTGTGAATAAAAAGCACTACAATACATAACCTGTCGAACGATCACCGGTCAATACCAGCTCTACCCATGGAAGGTGGCAACACACTGGTTTTCATGTACAGTCAGATCTCGATACAACGACACTATTTTCCCGAGAAAAATGTCGTTATAACGAATTTGTCGGTATACTGAATTTCACTAGTGACTTGAATTTTGATTGGAAGAATTGCTTTACAGAAAATCAATTAATGATGCACATGTAATTTATTATGTCATAAAATTATATTCAGCAAGATCAGCAGTATGAAATACTCATAATTACATAAAAATAATATTTTAAATAATAAATTATGTTTTGAGAGAGCTCCAAATAAAGTGCGTCCGAATTTAAAGGTGTCCGGATAATACTACAGTAACCTATAAAATATAACGCTCTAGGGAATAAATTGGTAATTCATTTTGTTAGAAATGTTACCTATCGTCTAAAACATTGGATGAATTAAGTCGAGAAATCTCGATTAACATAGTTTTTTTCGTGAACCGTACAATTTCGAAAATACGAATATATGCGATGACTTGGCGCTTATCTCCCTTGATTACGAATGCGTGAGCCGTAGTACACAAACTGTGATTCGTGTGTGAAAGGTTAAACTATTACAATGAGAGCAATTAAGGTATTTTTCATAATTACATAATTAGGCACCATGCTTAGACATTGGCTTTGTGTAAAGCTGATAAATATGTCATGTGTGAAAATAGTCCCTGGTCAGTGTCAGTATATCGAGTAATAATTACTATGTAAACTATCGATAAGTTCCCTGTTTTTTGCTGTCGGTAAGTGAATATGTCGTTATAAACGGATACAATTAACGTTGTATAGAATTCGTTCCCAGCAATTGATGTCGTTATAACGAAATTGTCAGTATATCGGATGTCGTTGTAACGAGATCTGACTGTATAATATCTAAAGGAAACATTTTAATCACAAAAGGAAATTAATGCTTTGCTGTGATGAATTTCATATGACTATTGAAGCAAAATGATATAAGAATAAATGTATTTTTCTACTTACTTAGATCTGTTGTTTCTAAATCAAAGATGATGAATTGTGAACTGGCACTGGTTTAAACACTCATGGTATTGGTTCTGGAACTTTTTCAACATCATCTTCAAGTCCAATGCCTGCATAAAAAGATCTATTTTACACTTTGTTTTATAATTGTAATAATTATACTAGTACCTCATACTTTTGGTTTACTACGTGTTTTAAAAGTTTTTACGTTATTCGTATTTTATTTGCGTGATTGTACGTGCTCATTTAAAAATCATTACGATTTTTTGAAAATTAATTTTGTAATTACGCAAATACGCAGCTTATCTGTAGCTCTGATACTAGGACGACATACTTTTGGTTTACTAGAACTTACATATAGTATGCAGTAGTATAGTAACAGAGAGCTGGTTCTAATTATAAATTATTGTATGACACAGCTCTGAACCAGGGGTTAGTGTGCTGGATTAGTAACTAGGTGATGCAGGTTAAATTCCCAGTTGAGACAGGTCATGAAAAATAACTTTTTGAATGGTAGGTTCCCTCTCGTTAGGATACAGTCTAGGAAACTTGGTTATCTAATTGGCGCATACGATATAAGGTACTGTCAAAAAAATAAACAAACCTGACTGGATCCGGGTTTATTTTACTGTATATATATCCTAAGTAGCTACTATTAATATATCTTTCATATATTTCAACAATAAATTTCAATACTAGTACACACTGATCCCAATAAAATTTGACTAGCCAGCTTCAATCACAAAAAATGATATGGTGAATCACAGGATATAGCTTACCATAGTTTCAGCAACATACTCTTCTTGATGTCAGGACTGTAACTTCCACAAACAGTGAACATTTCATGGAGGTATATGGTTCAACCATGTCTTTAAGGTTAACCTGTAAAATAAGATATACATGTATACTATATACAGTCTAACCAGGCTATCATCCAGTCAAGGTATTATCAAATGGCTGCTAAGGCAGGTGACTTGTTAAATAAAAACCCCTAAACATACCAGACTTATATAGCGCCTTTTTCATGCGAACACACGTTCAAAGCACTTTACATTATAGTGTTGCAGCCACAAGGGCGCAGGTGCATCCTCTACCAGTGTAGATCTGACCAGAGGGACAGACAGAGGAAAGCCCATGAAGGGAGAGAGTGACATTAGATACAGGCATGTCCGGCACTGCAGAGAAGCGACTAGCTCTTATTTTGAATAGACAGACTGGTTTTTTAATGTGCCCGGTGTATAGCACCGATACCCAGCTTCCTGGCACTTCAAGATACTTTGCATTACTCATGGTCAGATATAGCGGGTAATATTACAAATATTTCAGAAATGTTCCTATGCTGGGTATTGAACCCACGACCTCTGGATTGACAGTCCAGTGCATAGCTAAATCCACTTATATTATTAATATAATTATATACAGTTGAAACTCGTTGTCGACTTCGGTTGTATCGACACTTCGGTTATGTCGACATACTTTCAAATCCCCGATTTGGGTTGCTCTATATTCTATCTTAAATATGATGGTTTAGTCGACATGCCTGTGTCGACACTTTTTTGGCCTCAATAATATTTTTGCACCTTATTGTCATTGTGTCGACATCGAGTCAACGCTATCGAAAGTGAAAAGTTGTTAATTGACCGAGAAACTACTTCTGTTTCGAACCATTGTTTGTTAAAAATTAATATGTTCACAGTTTGCAAATGTAATTGAATGATGTTAAATCTAAGTTTGTAAACAAATTGTTACCTATATCAGCTAGCGTATGAAATTTAAAAATCTGCTGAACTAGCATGGCTCTGGGAAGTTGAAAAAATACCTTTCTGTATGCCTTCAACAATTATTTCAACATGCAAGTTGTTTTAACGACAGTTAAATGAATATACTTTATATTGTAAACATAGATAAGAAATGTCATCGTTGCTGTCAGATGTCTGGCATGTTGATTGAAACTTTTGTATGCGTAAGCGAAACCTGTAAGGACTAAAAGCCATACTAGCGGTTGTTTCAAAACGACGCTATAAACTTGACCCTCACGTAAACACTTGGTCAAATATTTGGTGATAACTGTAAGTGGGATAGACTTGATCTTTCACCATATGCATTTAGTCGCATATATGTATTAGTTCATGCTCAAACTGAAACAACGGCACCAACAGAAAGGCTTGGGGACTTTGTTTACATGAATTTCGACGGGTAGGGAAATTTGCTAGAACTGTTGGCTCCTGTTGTGTCGACATTAGGATATGTCGACATAATTTTGACGGTCCCAAAACTATCGACATAACGAGTGTCGACTGTAATACTGAAAAGAGCTAATTGTATTAGTTCTTCAATATACTGCTGCTGATCCACCAAACGTTTCTTGGTCACAATCCTATGAAGAACCCTTCCACTAGAAACCAACATCTTCTCCGATTGTGAAGGAAAATAAATTTCTTACAATTTCACAGTGACTTCAGCAGATGGAATTATGAAACTGTATTCATAGTCAGTTTAGTCACAACATCTATATTAACAAGTTATTATTAACCAGTTAGTGTTACTTTTCGTATATTTCAATAATCAATTCCAATGCAAGAACACAATGATCCCAGTAATTGTATCTAACTACCTTCAATGCCAAACTTGAAACTAACAAACTATATTTGCACTACCTGTTCAGACAATGGTTGTAATCTTCTGTGTACACATAAACGGCTATGTCACTGTCATCAGATCCTAACATGGATTATAGTTTACAGTATATAGCTTCCATGATTTCAACAATCCTGTCACTTCAACAGACTCCTCCATCTCCACTTCTTCATGGTCCACAACTACCACTTCATCATGGTCCACAACTACCACTTCAACAGACTCCTCCATCTCCACTTCATCATGGTCCACAACTACCACTTCATCAGGGTCCACAACTACCACTTCATCATGGTCCACAACTACCACTTCAACAGACTCCTCCATCTCCACTTCATCATGGTTCACAACTACCACTTCGTCAATGTTCAACTTAATTTTCGCCATAGAGTCCAATCAACAGCTTTAAATGCAATAGAGACGAATTAGAACCTGAATGATAAATGCAGCCAGTTTTTGGATGTTAATACCAGCCCTAAAATGCAGTCCTTATTTGCTCAGGAGGCAAGAGGCGCAAATCTCTTTCAGTAAACTTCATTAACATTTGAAGAAACTGCCCTAGCCATTGACTGAAGGATGATAAGTTTCATTGAAATCTGGCCATGGCCTAGTGCTAGCTGTGAATGCAATATATAGAGACATTATTTGGAACCTGAATGATAACGGTCTGTTTTTGGATGTTACTAGTTCTATCCCGGGCCTCGTCATACCAAAGACGAAATAAAAATTGTACCAGAAAATCTCTCGCTAGACTCTCAGTATAAAAGGAAAACTGGCTTCTTATATTCTCGTGGCAGTGGATCAAACATCTTTGTCACTAACATCTTCAATATAACCATTGACAACAGGAAGTAAAACTCCCTGCGTTTATTCCTATGAAGTTTCAACAATTTTCCCTAATCGAAAGTACAGGTACTAGATTCAACAGACTGAAATCTTAATATGCAGAGAAAACAGACTAAAAATTGTATCATGAGTACCTATGCCTCTATTATACATTCCCTGACGATGCAATAGAGTCATTAAATAGTACCCGATACCTGTCCGTTTTAGGACGTTAATATGTAAAAAACTGAGTTTGCCAAACTTTTCCCTGACTTTTGCCTCAGACACACAACATGATCCACTACCGAGTCCTGCACTGCAATATGCATAACTAAAATGCTTGGTACTGACGGACGAACGAACAGATGGACGGACCGACAGGTGAATCACTATATGCCTCCCGATCTATCGATACGGGGGCATAAATATAAATACAACAAAGAACAATAACTTCCCTTTAAATGGATCGGAAATCTACACCATGCCTTCAATCGCCATCTTAGCTGTCCTCTCCATCAAGTCCAATCAAAAGCTGCAAATGCAATAGCGACATGAATTAGAACCTGAATGATAAATGCAGCCAGTTTTTGGATGTTAATACCAGCCCTAAAATGCAGTCCTTATTTGCTCAGGAGGCAAGAGGCGCAAATCTCTTTCAGTAAACTTCATTAACATTTGAAGAAACTGCCCTAGCCATTGACTGAAGGATGATAAGTTTCATTGAAATCTGGCCATGGCCTAGTGCTAGCTGTGAATGCAATATATAGAGACATTATTTGGAACCTGAATGATAACGGTCTGTTTTTGGATGTTACTAGTTCTATCCCGGGCCTCGTCATACCAAAGACGAAATAAAAATTGTACCAGAAAATCTCTCGCTAGACTCTCAGTATAAAAGGAAAACTGGCTTCTCATATTCTCGTGGCAGTGGATCAAACATCTTTGTCACTAACATCTTCAATATAACCATTGACAACAGGAAGTAAAACTCCCTGCGTTTATTCCTATGAAGTTTCAACAATTTTCCCTAATCGAAAGTACAGGTACTAGATTCAACAGACTGAAATCTTAATATGCAGAGAAAACAGACTAAAAATTGTATCATGAGTACCTATGCCTCTATTATACATTCCCTGACGATGCAATAGAGTCATTAAATAGTACCCGATACCTGTCCGTTTTAGGACGTTAATATGTAAAAAACTGAGTTTGCCAAACTTTTCCCTGACTTTTGCCTCAGACACACAACATGATCCACTACCGAGTCCTGCACTGCAATATGCATAACTAAAATGCTTGGTACTGACGGACGAACGAACAGATGGACGGACCGACAGGTGAATCACTATATGCCTCCCGATCTATCGATACGGGGGCATAAATATAAATACAACAAAGAACAATAACTTCCCTTTAAATGGATCGGAAATCTACACCATGCCTTCAATCGCCATCTTAGCTGTCCTCTCCATCAAGTCCAATCAAAAGCTGCAAATGCAATAGCGACATGAATTAGAACCTGAATGATAAATGCAGCCAGTTTTTGGATGTTAATACCAGCCCTAAAATGCAGTCCTTATTTGCTCAGGAGGCAAGAGGCGCAAATCTCTTTCAGTAAACTTCATTAACATTTGAAGAAACTGCCCTAGCCATTGACTGAAGGATGATAAGTTTCATTGAAATCTGGCCATGGCCTAGTGCTAGCTGTGAATGCAATATATAGAGACATTATTTGGAACCTGAATGATAACGGTCTGTTTTTGGATGTTACTAGTTCTATCCCGGGCCTCGTCATACCAAAGACGAAATAAAAATTGTACCAGAAAATCTCTCGCTAGACTCTCAGTATAAAAGGAAAACTGGCTTCTCATATTCTCGTGGCAGTGGATCAAACATCTTTGTCACTAACATCTTCAATATAACCATTGACAACAGGAAGTAAAACTCCCTGCGTTTATTCCTATGAAGTTTCAACAATTTTCCCTAATCGAAAGTACAGGTACTAGATTCAACAGACTGAAATCTTAATATGCAGAGAAAACAGACTAAAAATTGTATCATGAGTACCTATGCCTCTATTATACATTCCCTGACGATGCAATAGAGTCATTAAATAGTTCCCGATACCTGTCCGTTTTAGGACGTTAATATGTAAAAAACTGAGTTTGCCAAACTTTTCCCTGACTTTTGCCTCAGACACACAACATGATCCACTACCGAGTCCTGCACTGCAATATGCATAACTAAAATGCTTGGTACTGACGGACGAACGAACAGATGGACGGACCGACAGGTGAATCACTATATGCCTCCCGATCTATCGATACGGGGGCATAAATATAAATACAACAAAGAACAATAACTTCCCTTTAAATGGATCGGAAATCTACACCATGCCTTCAATCGCCATCTTAGCTGTCCTCTCCATCAAGTCCAATCAAAAGCTGCAAATGCAATAGCGACATGAATTAGAACCTGAATGATAAATGCAGCCAGTTTTTGGATGTTAATACCAGCCCTAAAATGCAGTCCTTATTTGCTCAGGAGGCAAGAGGCGCAAATCTCTTTCAGTAAACTTCATTAACATTTGAAGAAACTGCCCTAGCCATTGACTGAAGGATGATAAGTTTCATTGAAATCTGGCCATGGCCTAGTGCTAGCTGTGAATGCAATATATAGAGACATTATTTGGAACCTGAATGATAACGGTCTGTTTTTGGATGTTACTAGTTCTATCCCGGGCCTCGTCATACCAAAGACGAAATAAAAATTGTACCAGAAAATCTCTCGCTAGACTCTCAGTATAAAAGGAAAACTGGCTTCTCATATTCTCGTGGCAGTGGATCAAACATCTTTGTCACTAACATCTTCAATATAACCATTGACAACAGGAAGTAAAACTCCCTGCGTTTATTCCTATGAAGTTTCAACAATTTTCCCTAATCGAAAGTACAGGTACTAGATTCAACAGACTGAAATCTTAATATGCAGAGAAAACAGACTAAAAATTGTATCATGAGTACCTATGCCTCTATTATACATTCCCTGACGATGCAATAGAGTCATTAAATAGTTCCCGATACCTGTCCGTTTTAGGACGTTAATATGTAAAAAACTGAGTTTGCCAAACTTTTCCCTGACTTTTGCCTCAGACACACAACATGATCCACTACCGAGTCCTGCACTGCAATATGCATAACTAAAATGCTTGGTACTGACGGACGAACGAACAGATGGACGGACCGACAGGTGAATCACTATATGCCTCCCGATCTATCGATACGGGGGCATAAATATAAATACAACAAAGAACAATAACTTCCCTTTAAATGGATCGGAAATCTTCACCATGCCTTCAATCGCCATCTTAGCTGTCCTCTCCATCAAGTCCAATCAAAAGCTGCAAATGCAATAGCAACATGAATTAGAACCTGAATGATAAATGCAGCCAGTTTTTGGATGTTAATACCAGCCCTAAAATGCAGTCCTTATTTGCTCAGGAGGCAAGAGGCGCAAATCTCTTTCAGTAAACTTCATTAACATTTGAAGAAACTGCCCTAGCCATTGACTGAAGGATGATAAGTTTCATTGAAATCTGGCCATGGCCTAGTGCTAGCTGTGAATGCAATATATAGAGACATTATTTGGAACCTGAATGATAACGGTCTGTTTTTGGATGTTACTAGTTCTATCCCGGGCCTCGTCATACCAAAGACGAAATAAAAATTGTACCAGAAAATCTCTCGCTAGACTCTCAGTATAAAAGGAAAACTGGCTTCTCATATTCTCGTGGCAGTGGATCAAACATCTTTGTCACTAACATCTTCAATATAACCATTGACAACAGGAAGTAAAACTCCCTGCGTTTATTCCTATGAAGTTTCAACAATTTTCCCTAATCGAAAGTACAGGTACTAGATTCAACAGACTGAAATCTTAATATGCAGAGAAAACAGACTAAAAATTGTATCATGAGTACCTATGCCTCTATTATACATTCCCTGACGATGCAATAGAGTCATTAAATAGTACCCGATACCTGTCCGTTTTAGGACGTTAATATGTAAAAAACTGAGTTTGCCAAACTTTTCCCTGACTTTTGCCTCAGACACACAACATGATCCACTACCGAGTCCTGCACTGCAATATGCATAACTAAAATGCTTGGTACTGACGGACGAACGAACAGATGGACGGACCGACAGGTGAATCACTATATGCCTCCCGATCTATCGATACGGGGGCATAAATATAAATACAACAAAGAACAATAACTTCCCTTTAAATGGATCGGAAATCTTCACCATGCCTTCAATCGCCATCTTAGCTGTCCTCTCCATCAAGTCCAATCAAAAGCTGCAAATGCAATAGCAACATGAATTAGAACCTGAATGATAAATGCAGCCAGTTTTTGGATGTTAATACCAGCCCTAAAATGCAGTCCTTATTTGCTCAGGAGGCAAGAGGCGCAAATCTCTTTCAGTAAACTTCATTAACATTTGAAGAAACTGCCCTAGCCATTGACTGAAGGATGATAAGTTTCATTGAAATCTGGCCATGGCCTAGTGCTAGCTGTGAATGCAATATATAGAGACATTATTTGGAACCTGAATGATAACGGTCTGTTTTTGGATGTTACTAGTTCTATCCCGGGCCTCGTCATACCAAAGACGAAATAAAAATTGTACCAGAAAATCTCTCGCTAGACTCTCAGTATAAAAGGAAAACTGGCTTCTCATATTCTCGTGGCAGTGGATCAAATATCTTTGTCACTAACATCTTCAATATAACCATTGACAACAGGAAGTAAAACTCCCTGCGTTTATTCCTATGAAGTTTCAACAATTTTCCCTAATCGAAAGTACAGGTACTAGATTCAACAGACTGAAATCTTAATATGCAGAGAAAACAGACTAAAAATTGTATCATGAGTACCTATGCCTCTATTATACATTCCCTGACGATGCAATAGAGTCATTAAATAGTACCCGATACCTGTCCGTTTTAGGACGTTAATATGTAAAAAACTGAGTTTGCCAAACTTTTCCCTGACTTTTGCCTCAGACACACAACATGATCCACTACCGAGTCCTGCACTGCAATATGCATAACTAAAATGCTTGGTACTGACGGACGAACGAACAGATGGACGGACCGACAGGTGAATCACTATATGCCTCCCGATCTATCGATACGGGGGCATAAATATAAATACAACAAAGAACAATAACTTCCCTTTAAATGGATCGGAAATCTTCACCATGCCTTCAATCGCCATCTTAGCTGTCCTCTCCATCAAGTCCAATCAAAAGCTGCAAATGCAATAGCGACATGAATTAGAACCTGAATGATAAATGCAGCCAGTTTTTGGATGTTAATACCAGCCCTAAAATGCAGTCCTTATTTGCTCAGGAGGCAAGAGGCGCAAATCTCTTTCAGTAAACTTCATTAACATTTGAAGAAACTGCCCTAGCCATTGACTGAAGGATGATAAGTTTCATTGAAATCTGGCCATGGCCTAGTGCTAGCTGTGAATGCAATATATAGAGACATTATTTGGAACCTGAATGATAACGGTCTGTTTTTGGATGTTACTAGTTCTATCCCGGGCCTCGTCATACCAAAGACGAAATAAAAATTGTACCAGAAAATCTCTCGCTAGACTCTCAGTATAAAAGGAAAACTGGCTTCTCATATTCTCGTGGCAGTGGATCAAACATCTTTGTCACTAACATCTTCAATATAACCATTGACAACAGGTAGTAAAACTCCCTGCGTTTATTCCTATGAAGTTTCAACAATTTTCCCTAATCGAAAGTACAGGTACTAGATTCAACAGACTGAAATCTTAATATGCAGAGAAAACAGACTAAAAATTGTATCATGAGTACCTATGCCTCTATTATACATTCCCTGACGATGCAATAGAGTCATTAAATAGTACCCGATACCTGTCCGTTTTAGGACGTTAATATGTAAAAAACTGAGTTTGCCAAACTTTTCCCTGACTTTTGCCTCAGACACACAACATGATCCACTACCGAGTCCTGCACTGCAATATGCATAACTAAAATGCTTGGTACTGACGGACGAACGAACAGATGGACGGACCGACAGGTGAATCACTATATGCCTCCCGATCTATCGATACGGGGGCATAAATATAAATACAACAAAGAACAATAACTTCCCTTTAAATGGATCGGAAATCTTCACCATGCCTTCAATCGCCATCTTAGCTGTCCTCTCCATCAAGTCCAATCAAAAGCTGCAAATGCAATAGCGACATGAATTAGAACCTGAATGATAAATGCAGCCAGTTTTTGGATGTTAATACCAGCCCTAAAATGCAGTCCTTATTTGCTCAGGAGGCAAGAGGCGCAAATCTCTTTCAGTAAACTTCATTAACATTTGAAGAAACTGCCCTAGCCATTGACTGAAGGATGATAAGTTTCATTGAAATCTGGCCATGGCCTAGTGCTAGCTGTGAATGCAATATATAGAGACATTATTTGGAACCTGAATGATAACGGTCTGTTTTTGGATGTTACTAGTTCTATCCCGGGCCTCGTCATACCAAAGACGAAATAAAAATTGTACCAGAAAATCTCTCGCTAGACTCTCAGTATAAAAGGAAAACTGGCTTCTCATATTCTCGTGGCAGTGGATCAAACATCTTTGTCACTAACATCTTCAATATAACCATTGACAACAGGAAGTAAAACTCCCTGCGTTTATTCCTATGAAGTTTCAACAATTTTCCCTAATCGAAAGTACAGGTACTAGATTCAACAGACTGAAATCTTAATATGCAGAGAAAACAGACTAAAAATTGTATCATGAGTACCTATGCCTCTATTATACATTCCCTGACGATGCAATAGAGTCATTAAATAGTACCCGATACCTGTCCGTTTTAGGACGTTAATATGTAAAAACTGAGTTTGCCAAACTTTTCCCTGACTTTTGCCTCAGACACACAACATGATCCACTACCGAGTCCTGCACTGCAATATGCATAACTAAAATGCTTGGTACTGACGGACGAACGAACAGATGGACGGACCGACAGGTGAATCACTATATGCCTCCCGATCTATCGATACGGGGGCATAAATATAAATACAACAAAGAACAATAACTTCCCTTTAAATGGATCGGAAATCTTCACCATGCCTTCAATCGCCATCTTAGCTGTCCTCTCCATCAAGTCCAATCAAAAGCTGCAAATGCAATAGCGACATGAATTAGAACCTGAATGATAAATGCAGCCAGTTTTTGGATGTTAATACCAGCCCTAAAATGCAGTCCTTATTTGCTCAGGAGGCAAGAGGCGCAAATCTCTTTCAGTAAACTTCATTAACATTTGAAGAAACTGCCCTAGCCATTGACTGAAGGATGATAAGTTTCATTGAAATCTGGCCATGGCCTAGTGCTAGCTGTGAATGCAATATATAGAGACATTATTTGGAACCTGAATGATAACGGTCTGTTTTTGGATGTTACTAGTTCTATCCCGGGCCTCGTCATACCAAAGACGAAATAAAAATTGTACCAGAAAATCTCTCGCTAGACTCTCAGTATAAAAGGAAAACTGGCTTCTCATATTCTCGTGGCAGTGGATCAAACATCTTTGTCACTAACATCTTCAATATAACCATTGACAACAGGAAGTAAAACTCCCTGCGTTTATTCCTATGAAGTTTCAACAATTTTCCCTAATCGAAAGTACAGGTACTAGATTCAACAGACTGAAATCTTAATATGCAGAGAAAACAGACTAAAAATTGTATCATGAGTACCTATGCCTCTATTATACATTCCCTGACGATGCAATAGAGTCATTAAATAGTACCCGATACCTGTCCGTTTTAGGACGTTAATATGTAAAAAACTGAGTTTGCCAAACTTTTCCCTGACTTTTGCCTCAGACACACAACATGATCCACTACCGAGTCCTGCACTGCAATATGCATAACTAAAATGCTTGGTACTGACGGACGAACGAACAGATGGACGGACCGACAGGTGAATCACTATATGCCTCCCGATCTATCGATACGGGGGCATAAATATAAATACAACAAAGAACAATAACTTCCCTTTAAATGGATCGGAAATCTTCACCATGCCTTCAATCGCCATCTTAGCTGTCCTCTCCATCAAGTCCAATCAAAAGCTGCAAATGCAATAGCGACATGAATTAGAACCTGAATGATAAATGCAGCCAGTTTTTGGATGTTAATACCAGCCCTAAAATGCAGTCCTTATTTGCTCAGGAGGCAAGAGGCGCAAATCTCTTTCAGTAAACTTCATTAACATTTGAAGAAACTGCCCTAGCCATTGACTGAAGGATGATAAGTTTCATTGAAATCTGGCCATGGCCTAGTGCTAGCTGTGAATGCAATATATAGAGACATTATTTGGAACCTGAATGATAACGGTCTGTTTTTGGATGTTACTAGTTCTATCCCGGGCCTCGTCATACCAAAGACGAAATAAAAATTGTACCAGAAAATCTCTCGCTAGACTCTCAGTATAAAAGGAAAACTGGCTTCTCATATTCTCGTGGCAGTGGATCAAACATCTTTGTCACTAACATCTTCAATATAACCATTGACAACAGGTAGTAAAACTCCCTGCGTTTATTCCTATGAAGTTTCAACAATTTTCCCTAATCGAAAGTACAGGTACTAGATTCAACAGACTGAAATCTTAATATGCAGAGAAAACAGACTAAAAATTGTATCATGAGTACCTATGCCTCTATTATACATTCCCTGACGATGCAATAGAGTCATTAAATAGTACCCGATACCTGTCCGTTTTAGGACGTTAATATGTAAAAAACTGAGTTTGCCAAACTTTTCCCTGACTTTTGCCTCAGACACACAACATGATCCACTACCGAGTCCTGCACTGCAATATGCATAACTAAAATGCTTGGTACTGACGGACGAACGAACAGATGGACGGACTGACAGGTGAATCACTATATGCCTCCCGATCTATCGATACGGGGGCATAAATATAAATACAACAAAGAACAATAACTTCCCTTTAAATGGATCGGAAATCTTCACCATGCCTTCAATCGCCATCTTAGCTGTCCTCTCCATCAAGTCCAATCAAAAGCTGCAAATGCAATAGCGACATGAATTAGAACCTGAATGATAAATGCAGCCAGTTTTTGGATGTTAATACCAGCCCTAAAATGCAGTCCTTATTTGCTCAGGAGGCAAGAGGCGCAAATCTCTTTCAGTAAACTTCATTAACATTTGAAGAAACTGCCCTAGCCATTGACTGAAGGATGATAAAGTTCATTGAAATCTGGCCATGGCCTAGTGTTAGCTGTGAATGCAATATATAGAGACATTATTTGGAACCTGAATGATAACGGTCTGTTTTTGGATGTTACTAGTTCTATCCCGGGCCTCGTCATACCAAAGACGAAATAAAAATTGTACCAGAAAATCTCTCGCTAGACTCTCAGTATAAAAGGAAAACTGGCTTCTCATATTCTCGTGGCAGTGGATCAAATATCTTTGTCACTAACATCTTCAATATAACCATTGACAACAGGAAGTAAAACTCCCTGCGTTTATTCCTATGAAGTTTCAACAATTTTCCCTAATCGAAAGTACAGGTACTAGATTCAACAGACTGAAATCTTAATATGCAGAGAAAACAGACTAAAAATTGTATCATGAGTACCTATGCCTCTATTATACATTCCCTGACGATGCAATAGAGTCATTAAATAGTACCCGATACCTGTCCGTTTTAGGACGTTAATATGTAAAAAACTGAGTTTGCCAAACTTTTCCCTGACTTTTGCCTCAGACACACAACATGATCCACTACCGAGTCCTGCACTGCAATATGCATAACTAAAATGCTTGGTACTGACGGACGAACGAACAGATGGACGGACCGACAGGTGAATCACTATATGCCTCCCGATCTATCGATACAGGGGCATAAATATAAATACAACAAAGAACAATAACTTCCCTTTAAATGGATCGGAAATCTTCACCATGTCTTCAATCTTCATCTTGTACAACAGGAACATGGGGACAAGGTTCTTTGGTTGACCATTTCAACTCCAAATTCAAGCCAGGGAGCTGGGTCAGATTTGTCACCTGAAAACATTTCAAATCAACTTGATAAGCTTACATATCATTTTAATCTTCTGCTAAATTGAGTCAATGTCCTCATTGATTATGTAACCAATAAGCCTGCTCCAGTGAGAATAAATAGTCTCGTTTCTATAATATTTTTGTGAAATACACAAATCAGTCAAATTCAAACAACTTTCTAAAAACTGATGCTTAAAGCAGCTCCAACGTGGGAACATAGAGATGTTTGTAAAACACATTTGTCCCCATGGCAGCCCAATAGTCAGAAATGGGAAATGTCACTGTCACCTTGACCTACTTAAAATCAATAGGGGTCATCTAGTGTTGATGAACAACCTCTATGTAAAGTTTGTAGATTCTAGGTCAAAGCATTCTTAAGTTATTGAACGGAAACCAAGTAAATAGTCAGAAATGGTAAAGGTCACAAGGACCTTGACCTTTGACCTACTGACCCCAAAATCAATAGGGGTCATCTACTATTGATGACCAACCTCCATGTAAAGTCTGAAGATCCTAGGTCAAAGCGTTTTTTTGAGTTATTGAACAGAAACCATTTTATACGACAGACATGTGCAAAGCAATATATATAATATAATTAAATTTTAAATTTACCTGGCAAAGCTTCTTCATCAGTCTGTCCACAAAAAAAACAGGTAGACAATCAGGACAGAATGAAGAGTCGTCCATCAAATCCATCTTCTTCAGATGCGCCACAGTTACCAGTAACTAGTTACATCTATAGCTCTACCAGGGACACTCAGCATCACCAGGTAACCGGAGCCAGTTTGATACCAAACCAGTAAACTATCCAGACTAGGTGGACCTGTAATATAGCACAGTAACACACAATCATTAACTGTTGGAATATCTACAATGCCATATAAAGTTGAAAGAACAACTGATAGAATCGACAACAGTATCATATGAAACACAACAGTTTTGGAGTTTGATATATTAATAGCAATCAACTAGTCAATTTAGATGGTATTTAGTCATCTTGAAAACTTGTGAATTGTGTTATGCTGAGCTTTATTTACAAACAGTTATCAACTGTTTTTTTGGGTGATCGTAAATTAACAAATAAACTCAATTTACATAGTAGAATTTGTCACTAAGGGACGCATACCCCAAAAGTGAAAATAGTAAACGCAAGGACGCCATCTTAAGATGCAGACTCTCATCTGATTTGGGCACTGACAGATGGACAGCCAATAGGGTGTATAACATAATACTTTCTTTCCTGGGTATGATAAAACTTGTCACTTACTTTGCAATTCCTCCTAAGCGTGCATCTCAAGCTTTTCAACATTCTTAAAACACCCAAACATACTTGGACAGCTTACTTCCTGCAAATAAGGATGGTATTTGTGCATGTATTAAAGTGAACACCAACAAAATGCATTAGATGTCATTATACAGGTTGAGTCTACAGATATTCATTTATATAAATACTAACATGAACAGTTTCTGTTTCAACCATCAATTTTATTGCACACTGATCCCATTAAAATATGGCTACTCTACAGGGTGTTAAAAAAGTTTGTTCTCAATGTTTAAATTTCAGTAGCTTATATTTTCTGACGTCAGGAGAATGTAAACTATTCAGGTTAATTCCAGAGGGTCTACCATAGGTGTAATATTTTGAGAATTAAATAAAATTATTAATGTTTGAAATTAAAATTGCACACTGCGTACAACGCTCAGATGAAAGTTAGTATGAATTTAAATTTGGGAACAAACTTTTTTTACATCCTGTACGTACCAGACTTTAGAAAAACTTGTTTCCAATATGAATTGTTCTTTCGTGGCATCAGGAAGCTGCTTGATTGAAGCACAGACATAATTGTTAAACAATGAATGTTCAAGTAAGCTTAATAACTGCAAGGTTTGAAAACATTTGTCGTTGGCTGGATACGATCCATACTTTATACAATTTCTATGAAATATTGTTAGCCAGAAAAGTTTGTAACCAAATAATAGAACTTAAATAATGGAATAAATCAATAAACATCTCCCATGTGTTGATATGGAGACAATAAACTATATATTTCTGAATTAAATCATACTATCCTCAGGTGAGGTGGTAAAACACCTGCAATTATACCAGAAAATGCAGTTCAGTGATTATAAATACATTCATATAAAAAAAGAAATATGAGAGAAACATACAGGGTGTTTAATACTTGATACACATCACTGGGAACACTGGTGTTGGAAGTATATGCACCTGTTCCTCTTCTGGCCCCTGCTGAAAACACTGCCAGCTCTCATAATCTGCTAGGAATCCAGATTGAAAACTGTACAAACTCTAGTAATCTGCTAGAAACCTGCATAGAAGAGAACATAATCAACAATAAATAGAAGATCTGAGGTCAAATATGGATTTTATAATCTAATCAAGGGCAGATAACTCTTCCAACAATTATTCTACCAGACTACGAAACTGTCTTAACAATAAGACAGTGAATGTGAATATTTAAAGTACAAAATAAACCTATAGAAACTAAGGGAGATAACTATGTCTGTGCAAGCTTTAATATATACTGGGACAAAAAAATTAGTCAGAAGTTCAGAAACAACGATAAAAATACAAAAAGACACATATCAAAATAGATACAACAGGAAATATCACTGAATGTGATGAATACCCCCAGCAACTGCTTGACACAGTCAGATATGCACAACTAGACTTGGTACTGATCATCCATACAAAGTTTCATTAAAATCCAACCAATGCATCATCGGCACACGTTGGTCGGATCAATTTTAAGGTAGTTATGGCCCTTTGTTTTTTTACACTTATAAACTTTGTCTGTGCTATTTCTCTGTAACCATTGAACGGTTACAGAGACCATTGAATGGTTACAGAGAAATAGCACAGACAAAGTTTATAAGTGTAAAAAACAAAGGGCCATAACTACCTTAAAATTGATCCGACCAACGTGTGCTGATGATATGCACAACTAGAAATTGGACTGATGAGCTATGCATAGTTTTGATGAAATACGACCAATGGTTACAGAGAAATAGCCCGGACAGGATTTATAAGTGTAAACAAATAAAGGGCCATTTCTCCCTTAAAATTAATTCTATGGACGTCTGCCAACAATATGCACAACTAGACTTGGTACCGATCAGTCATGCGAAGTTTCAATGAAATATGACCAATGGTTGCAGAGAAATAGCCCAGACAAAATTTATAAGTACATAAAAATAAAGGGCAACAACTCCCTTAAAATTAATCCGACCGACGTCCGCCGACCAAACAGTTGCAGAGAAATAGCGCAGACAAAATTTATAAGTATAAAAAAAATAAAGGGCCATAACTCCCTTAAAATTAATCTGACGACAATATGCACAACTAGACTTGATACTGATCAGTCATGCAAAGTTTCAATGAAATACGACTAACAATTGCAGAGAAATAGCGCGAACAAAATTTATAAGTATAAAAAAATAAAGGGCCATAACTCCCTTAAAATTAATCCGACCAATGTCAGCCGACGATATGCACAACTAGACTTGGTACTAATCAGTCATGCAAAGTTTCAATGAAATATGACCAATGGTTGCGGAGAAATAGCGCGGACAAAATTATACGGACCAACCAACCAACAGACCAACCAACCACAAGCATGACTCCAATATAGCCCCCATATACTATGTATCTGGGGGTATAATTATGTGTACAGAGAACTGAATATTGTAAGAATCTCGTTTGTGAACAGAGTATTAAACAACATTGTGACTACATATTAATCATAACTCAATAACTTGCAATACACAAGTATACAGTATATACTAGTCTATAGAACTAGAGAGACTCACTCAATGTCAACCATCAAGTAGTTCTCCAGTCTATCATGTTGTTATTGAAATGGAAGACAAATATTAAAATAAGCTTTCCTTGTTTATATCACAGGGTATTGACGCATATTATTTTATGCGTGTGCGACCGCCTTATATCTCATATACGAATAAAGGGAAATAACGCTACATTGTAGTTGTCTTTGATTTCAACGTAATAAACACACATAAACAAAGATATGGAGAAAATCCTCTTGCTATTCGATAGAAATATGATTTATCTGCAAGCAACACCAAACAAAATGATCGTCAGGTCTAAATTAAGCGAGAAATTAACAAAACTGTCACAGAATCACGTCAATTTTTGCCGATGTCAGTTGGTCCGGCACCGTCAAACAAAGCACGACACTCCCTCGCCGTTTTTCCTCTGATTTCAACTTGTGTTTACTATTTTTTTCGTTAAATGTTAGTCCAATGGCATATCTACTGGTTGGCGAGCAGTTTCCGACATTTTTTACCGGTTTTCTTACTTTTTCTAGAATACGAGGTAGTTTTGAAGAAAATAATTTACCTTTTAATAATCCTGGGCTCAAGTCCGAAATATTGTCATTGTTTTGGTACTTTTAACGTAACATAGTGTACGGTAATTGGGGCCACAACGGGGTCACTATTTTAGGCCGTTAATTGGATGAAGAGTAGCAGTAGCCGACATTTCGCATTTATTTACTAATAATTCTTTATTTTCCCCGTATCGAGCCTCGCCATTATGGGGAATTAACTCATATTGGCTACATGTACATTTAAAGAGTTGTCTATCGTAGTGTTGAGTACATGCAGACGACAATTGAAGCCTTACAATCAGTGCGTTTCCCAATTAGTAAAAAACTACGACGTCAATTGGTATGACGTCAATAATGGCATATTTTGTCAATATTGCTCTATTGTCGATGTTAGTTTGGGTCGCTGATTCCGTTCATACCTGCTGTTGAGCTAAAATTAGCTTTATCAACAAACCAGGCAATCCTGTGGCTATTAATTGATGAACTTGCTTACAAGTTTCATCGCGCATGCGCAATTTTCGTAAACATGTGATCCCCAAGCAAAATAGGTGAAAATTGTCATTGTATTATATGTATTGCTTGATATTTTCTATTTATCTACGGGAATTGTATTACTTTTGTCACACAGTTGTTGCTATGATGTAGTTCTTTAATTATACACCTCAATTTAATTGAAGAGCTACGCTAAATACGAAAAATATTCAAATGTTGGATACTGCTCGCTGTCGGAAACTACTCCCCAGCCAGTATGGTAAACATAGAAAAACTCTTTTATTATTTCGCATTTTTGTCGCAGAATTAAGAAAGTTGTATAAAAATTAACACAATAGAGCTTTACCAAAAAGCTTACTTCCAATATACGACTTACTTATTTATGCAAGTTGTTGTCACAATTGCAAAACACAAAATACTACAAAGATGTTGGTTAATAACACGAAATATACCATTGTACTTAAGTTTCACGAAATAATTAAGAGTTATTAGAGGAGAAAGGCCGAGGATGGGTCGTTCTTCACTTTTAAAGCCGCCACTTGCAGACAGCTTATCTGTCTAGAGGATCAGGTTAATATCTCCGCACTATACATTTTGATCATTTTATTCTAAGACCTAAATATTACAGAACAACTAATTACATGGCTTTATCTGATTAAATTAAGTTGTGCAAAGATGAAATTAGTGATGTGGTATGCATGGACCACTGTACAGCCGACACATTCAAGAAATTAACAGTTTATGCAAAGATCTAAACACACTGTATTTTTAGGTGTTTGGTTTATCAAAATTCAAAGGGGGGTAATTTGAAACATATCAATGTTTGACTCAAAGTGGACTTCAAAGGTAAAACACTTTCCCGCCTAGTACTGAAAACTCGTGATTAAACAACAAATTAGATATCTAACAGACGACAGTAAATTACGGCAATATTGTACATAAATTTATACTTACATCAAAAATCCACAACTGTAGATCCACTACGCATACCAAACACCAGCAGAATACGCACAAACTCACTAAATTGCTATTGTTTCGTGGTAAACAGTAAAATCAGACGACTTGCTTCGACCTAGGATGAAACAACAATGAAATATTTGTGATTTTCGCGCGTATTTTAAACTGTTTTCCGTTCCCAACTTCCTGTATGCGGGCCAAATATTGTAAAGGAGCGGGAACGGTAACCAGATATATAACTAGCCGAGGGCAGTGCGCACGTGACGGATCAAGTGATCATGTAGGCCTATTGTATTTTTCTAGCCAGCGTGAGCACGAATCCATATTCATGATTTTTGCGAGTAATGTTTTGCCAGGATAATAAGAGTCGCTGGTGTTGACATGATATGTGATCAGCAGAGCTATAATATATTACATTTATGTCCCTAAGGCATATTACACGTGACCATATGCACCGACTGACTTTATAGCATAATTATATATATTATATATATATATATATCAGTTGAATAAATATTTATTTTCGTATTTAAACTATTTCCCTATAACAATAATTTATACCTGCACCTTATCACATATTGCGAATGTTCATGCATAATGTTTATGATACGTATTTCCTTTAAAACATAGGCCTACTAGGACAATACACGTTTTGAAGTACAGTACTATCTTTCCAGAGCGGCCCCATGTTAAACTATTTTCATCATTCGGCTGTGTTATCAGTACCACCATCTGACCGTATATGCTAGACCGACAGTTAAGAAATCAAGACCTGACCGATGCTGATTTTTACATAGAAATATATACGGTAGGAACAAATTAATAAATGCATATTTAAACTATTTTTGCCGTATACCGTGACAATAGTGTTGATATTACCGTATATAGTTTAATTCTTTATCTATCCAACAGTTTAATTTTATTCGTTATTACTGTACATATTCTTGCTTCCCTTTTCTGTTTAATTGACCCACTATTTTCCTTTATAGACTATATACATCGTATAGCAGTAACGTTCCAATTCGACAAACCTGCATTCTTTAAAGACCTAAATTTGTCCTTCTTTATTTCTGGACCAGAACTTTATAGAAGGAACCGCATGGTGTCAGCAGGAGATCACTATCAGTGTTTATCTAGGGTCATAAAACACCAAAACTGGTCAATGTTATTAACTAGAGGCCCTTATCTACTGAATATCCATAGTACTGTGCTACCGTATGTACACTAGAAAATATGTGTCATATTGTGTGCTTGTTTTAATTTTGTATATTTAGATTTATTCATTTATTTTTGTTTCTATCTAGTTTGAGTGTATATAACAGCTATTTTGCCAAAATGTTTATAAATTTGGCAATTTTATTGTCAGTTATTGATATTGATAATACCGTTGTATATAAATGGGTGGACATTAAAAGTTTGTATATGTGTATTATAATACTAACTGATTAATTATGTAACAACCAATGCAGATGTTTTTGCCTTGGTCTAGATATAGCAGTCTGTTCTCCATGGTATTCAATGTGTTAATTGGTTCCTGACTTAGCACTGATAAGTCGCGCCCGGCTATAACTATTTAATTAGAAAACTTGATATGTTTCTTTTTTTGTAGAACATTATAAAGATCTGAACAATCAGGGAATTCCATAAAGAATATTTTGGTTCATCGAGAAAAATGTAACATCTGAAATCCAATACATTAGAATATGACGAAATAACCATCATACAAAACGTTAAAGGTGCTGCCTCACAGATTGGGCTAAAATTTTTGTATATCGTGATTTTCCGACCTAACCTAGTACTGATGCAGGGACGTATAATCTTCTTCCCAGTAGAAAGCTACTGACAATTAAACTCCACCATTATGGAATCAGGTCAAACATTCACCAGTGGATAGCTCCCTTCCTTGGAAACCGGTCTCAGCAAGTCCTGGTTGAAGGCCAATCTTCTGACAGTGTACCAGAAGACCAAGCAATACTACAACTTGATCTTGATGCCTTAATTGACAGAGTGAGAGAGAAAGTGGGACATGGACTTTCACCCACAGAAATGTAGCTTCCTGAGGGTCATCAGAAGTCGCAAACCATTCCAGTTCAACAACGTTCTGAAAGGCATCACTCTCCAAGAAGACACCATCACCAAGTTCTTGGGAGTAGATCTACAATCCGACATAGGCTGGACCTCACACACCAACAAGAAAATCAAAAAAGCAAACAGTATCCTTGGCTTCCTCAAAAGAAATCTAAAAAAAACTTCCGATCAAACAAAGACCAGCGCATATTTTTCACTAGTACGACCGAACCTTGACTACTGCGTCACCATCTGGAATCCTAACCATCAAAATCTCTAAAAAAACATCGAAATGGTACAACGACGAGCTGATAGATTTACAACAAACATATTCATGAATACAAGCAGCGTAACTGACACGATAGATCACCTGAGTTGGGAGCCTAGCTAGAGTCGAGACGTCAGAAACTACAACTGACGATGTTTTACAAGATCGTCCACAACGAAGTAAACATCCCACCTGACAAGTACCTCTGGTGCACCTTGAAAAACCAGAAAAACGCACAATTCACTAAAATAGCTGTCACAGTGCAATTGTATATTGAAAAACCAGAAAAACGCACAATTCGCTAAAATAGCTGTCACAGTGCAATTGTATATTGAAAAACCAGAAAAACGCACAATTCGCTAAAATAGCTGTCACAGTGCAACTGTATATTGAAAAACCAGAAAAACGCACAATTCGCTAAAATAGCTGTCACAGTGCAATTGTATATTGAAAAACCAGAAAAACGCACAATTCGCTAAAATAGCTGCCACAGTGCAATTGTATATTGAAAAACCAGAAAAACGCACAATTCGCTAAAATAGCTGTCACAGCGCAATTGTATTGAAAATAGCAAATTATTATCAACTTATTCAATGTCAGTATATACACATAAGAAATATATTTTTCAGGTACATTCAAGTTTGACATTTGTTTCGACTATGTATGGTCAAAAAATAGCAAAAATACCATGTCACAAGCTACAGTGCTCTATTTTGTCTTGTTTTATTACACTGATACATATTCTTGTTTAATCTTTTTAGAATGGTTTTGAATAGACATAAGGTTGAAATTTGATTTTATAATAATGCTGACATCTTAAGGAATCAAAACAAACAAAAATTTCGCGATTTTGTCATGTCACAGAATTCTATGTATATATGATATACGATTGTATTCCACCTTTACAGTGATGTATACATTCATTTATGAACAATAGAAATAGTGATAATTGATAGAGAACAACATTAATATATACAAAGCACATGTGAAATATAAATAGGAATAATATAATATGAAACAAATACATTTTACAAATACATGTTATGTCATTGCTTTGTGTCTACTATTAGTGAACATGCGTTTCTACGTCACTAATTATTCCGAACAGTTATGCGTTCTCACTTTGTTTACGTGAGATTTGAATGTACAAATATCATGTATGTGTTTAATTGATAGCCCAAGAAAGCTTAATTGTAAGTCATGGGACAATGAATATAATACGGGCAATTGTGCATTAAACAAACATTGGGTAAAGGACTCGCTATCAGCTGTGTCTAGAAAGGTCCCTATATTTTCTCCGCAGACATGTGTTATGCTCTGTATGAATGAAACTTTCTTACTGCGAGTATACATACATTGTGCCAAGAGATCAAGAGATGTAAGTTTATGTCGACAGTTTCTGTTTTGCAGTATTAACATGTTGCCTCGTTTTGAAACTGTCTATATGTCAGCATTCGAACTGCCGTGAACGTGTATATTAATTCCGAGCGAGTATTTGCTGACGACCATATAACAGAAGGCGAGACTGATTCATGAATAAGTCTGAATCTTCGAAAATCATCGTCATTATGCACTCTATCCTGCAAATTACGAAATTGAAATTCATATACAGATTTATTTACAATTATTTTCCACGAATTTAGTCCTGGATACGACGTGTCTGATAAATATTGCTGAATACAGTTCAACAATTTGTATTCAGCAAGTAACTTGAAAATATCGGGAATGAAACAGCGCTGGTTTTTAAACCCCTTCAGTATGAACAGTTGGAGTCTATAGCAAAATATTTTCCGACATAGATTTTCGGATGGCATTGTACACAATTTTTAAAGAAAGCAAAGCTTTCTCCGGTCTATTTCGGTTTCTTTGTTAAACCAACCTACTGTGCTGAGGGCCATATCGGTTCTCGTATAAGTCGGTAAATGTTGAATCTTTTTAGCGGCAAGCCTTAAAAGCTTTTCAAGCTTTAGCAAATCATTGGTTGAAATATTGTACCATAATTCTACGACATACAGCGCAGTTGGAATTACCACACTACGAACAAGTGACGCCATCACAAGATGATTGATGTCACCTATGTTTGTTCCAGGGGTAAAATTGAGGAAAGTGACGATCTGGCTTTTCTTATTCGGGCATCACTTGTATCTGTACACGTGAGGGGTGTACAATACCAACGTGAACTGTTAAGTTCATTGGGGTTATTTGAGAGTCATAAAATTTAACAGATGTATTTATGTTTTTTTCCCAAATATCATTAGTTTGCATTTGTCAAAATTAAACTCGTAACCCCAGCGATTAGTATAATTACGAACGGTATCTAGCTGTTGCTCTATGGCTAACTTTGAATAACTTAAGACAGTTAGGTCGTCTGCTAGAGTAGGGTTGCCGCAAACCTAATTGGACACCGTTAACACTGGCTTGGAGTGATTTAAGGAGTTCGTCGAGAAAGAGCAAGTAACTCCATGTTGACATTACTCTCCCTTGTCGACAACTTTGCAATATTGGGAAAGTATCGGACGTAAAGCCATTTGCGCGGACGCATCCATTTATATTTGTAAAGGAATTTATAAATAACCGCATGAACTTTCCTTTGATACCGAGTTCCATCATTTTCACAAATAACGCATTGTGGCCTACATTATCAAAAGCGCCTGCTGTGTCTAAAAATATGGCGAATACATTTGAATTGAGTTCTATAGATTCGTTAACTGCTTCCTGGAGATTAAAAGAAGCAGTTATTGAGCTAAGGTGCCTTTTATAAGCATTTCGTTGCTCGTTTGGGAAGTCAGTATGTCGGTACGAACACCACTTGTTTAATCTAGTGTGAAGCACCCTTTCAAATAATTTGTAAATTACCGGAAGAAGGGTAATTGGGCGATAGCTCTTAGGTTCCGTGCGAGGTTTACCGTCTTTGTAAATTGGTATTATTATACCAGTTTTGCATTTTTTGTGTTATATAGGCTGTAGTTATTATCATGTTAAATAACTTTCGTAAGTACGTGTGTAATGTAAGCCCACCATGGACTGTTTGTTCGGGATATAATTCATCATTTCCCGGGACTTGCGTAGTTTGGACGTTTGAATAGCTGAGTTTAATTCACTTGCAGATATATGTGCAGTGAGTATACTATCGTCTGAATGGTCTTCCGAATCTAAGAATTCTTGGACCTTATTGTCTAACAGTGCAAGAAAACAAAGAGTACATGTAAAAATAGAAATATATGCGTATATTTAACAAAAGCTGAGATTAAAACTCAAGTATATTGCATAAAGTTAGAATTGTCAAAATTGACATTTAAATGTGACCTACGTTACCATGTATTCCACTATTATAGAGTAAAAGCAGGAACGTACTTTAATGTGAATGTGATGCTATCAATGTAGTATTTATAACGAAGTTGGTAAAACTTGGTTATGTCCGATTCACATAAAATTGTACCACTTATAACAAGGATTCGTGAAATACGTGACTGTGAACTACGTGACTGCACGTATCTAAAAAAGTTATATTGTTCATGCATAGGACTTATTGCTCAATCGAAATTGTATCAGTGCAACCGTACTGCACGGTGGGAGTATTGTAAAGCAGAAATGGTGAGTCTTTGGCATTTTCGTACAGTGACACTGTATGTATTTAAAGGTAATATACGGTAATGACGGGATGATGGGGAATTTCAAAACTCTGTATTTTGTGATATAATTTCATAGGTCTGTGCTTGCAGACAGCCAGATCCATGCACATAACCCCTCAAAACACCAGATTTCTCCAACACCACGCATCTACAGACACCTAGAAATACAGTTTCCCATGGGCCATCCCAGTGTGGAACAACTTTTACCAGCCCCTGTGGCAGAGGCTCCCTCTTTGACATCTTTCAAGAAGGAGCTTGCTAAACTCTCATTCTAAGGGGATCAGATATGAAGTACAGCCATGTGATTAGGTGTTGAGCTATGTCAGCCGACACTCAGTCCATGTCTCCGCCACGGAAGCTGGACAGGTCAAGTGCCTTGATGGTCGAAAAATATCTGATCGTATCTTTCTCAGTGTGGCAATACCACGTGACTAAATACTACAGTCCAAAGAAGAAAATTGTAAACAAAACCTCCACTTCGCGAAGGAAAATAGGCATAAGTATTTTATTTCTTCACCAATTTCTATGAAATATAGACCACGCTAAGGGAAAAAATATAAGGGTTCCGCCATATATAGTTTATTTCTCCGTAGCTTGACCGTTTTTTCAATTACCCTGAGAAACCTTTGTGTGAGAGCGGACTACAGTATCAAGCCTTTTCGCTTTCCTGGTATTATCTACTCCATGCGTGATTGAAGAGTCATGTTTACACCTTCCGGGAACACCGGAGGCAATTTTGCAACAAATAAAATACATATTATAACAATGCATGGCACAAATATGAATTTTCTTTTAATTTGCAATTATGACTACAGTTCCAAGAAAAAATATTCAGACTACAGTTCAAAGCTGTTTTCAGAATTTACAATAAAACCAAGCAACGTGTCGCCCCTGATGCTATTTTTGGCAACATTACACACACTACAATATTCTGTATTTGGTCAGGTGTTATTTGTAACAACATATTATACCGAATTTAAAAACACAAACACGCACATTGGTAACAGTAGTTTACAATATATGCATGTAGATCTAGTAATTGATAATAAGCTTGCGTATGGGTAATTTTGAGTAATTTCAATAGGCGCATTTGATGTTTGATCTAAATTATATATTGCACGGTGCCATCGATTTTCATCACTGGTAGACACCGTACAGCGGATATAACATATAGTCCGTATTTATAACAATACATCATTGTTGAGCGTCAGGTCAGTTTGTCTGTGCTTGAAAGTCTTGGTTTTCATAATTTATAAGTGCCTACATATCAAGGTCATGGATACGCCAATGTGACTATGTCTCATTTGCTGCAGGATCAGACTTATCTGACCATATTGCCTAATTAAAGTTTGAAGCAAATGCTGCAAAAACTGTAGGAGGAGTTGCGTCCACATAAACTGTTCACGATATATTGTATAGTGCATAAAAGTACAAAGGGCCATAATTCTGTCAAAAATCGTCGCAGCGCAAATTCTTTCCTTTAAGCACATCTACATGTTGAGGTTGTTCATCTGTTAAAGTTTGAAGCAAATGCTGCAAAAACTGTAGGAGGAGTTGCGTCCACAAGACCTGTTCACTATATATTGTATAGTGCATAAACGTACAAAGGGCCATAATTCTGTCAAAAATAGTCACAGCGCAAATTCTTTCCTTTATGCACATCTACATGTTGAGGTTGTTCATCTGTTAAAGTTTGAATCAAATGCTGCAAAAACTGTAGGAGGAGTTACGTCCACAAGAATGCGTCTACGGACGGACAGACGGACGGACGGACGGACGGACAGACAGATAGACAGACAAGCTGAATCCAGTATACCCCCCCTTACAACTCGTTGTGCGGGGGGTATAATTAAAGGAATAAAAAGGTGTGCATAATTTGTTTCAGCATGCAATTTAAGCGCCCGTAGACTGAGGGTAAAATAGCTTATAACACGTCCCCAATTATTTCGTACCAAATAAGACAGAATTGAACAATTTAGCAATAACAATATTTTGGTTACGAAGGCAATACTACGTACTTAAATCACATGCCTTCCTATTTTTAGCTCACATGTCACAAAGTGACAGAGTTAGCTTTGTGTTGACTCGTCGTCCGTCCGTCGTTCGTCCGTCCGTCCGTCAACAATTTGCTTGTGTAGACACTAGAGGTCACACTTTTGACCTAATATTTATCCAACGTGGTCACATTGATCATCTCAACAAAATCTAGGTCAAGTTCGATATTGGGTCATCCGGGATAAAAAACTAGGTCACAAGGTCAAATCATAGAAAAACCTTTTGTAGGCACTAGAAGTCACAATGTTGACCTAATCTTTATGAAACTTGGTCATAATGATCATCTCAACCAAATCTAGGTCAAGATATATATTTGGTCATCCGGGATCAAAAACTAGGTCACAATATCAAATCATAGAAAAACCTTGTATAGTCACTTGAGATCACAATTTTGACCTAATCATTTTGAAACTTTGTCGCAATGATCATCTTAATAAAATCGAAGTCAATTTATGATTGGGTCATATGGAATCAAAAACTAGGTCACTAGGTCAAATAATAGAAAACCCTTGTGTTAATTCACGAGAGGTCACCATTTTAGCCTAATCCTTATGAAACTTGATCACAATGATCATCCCAACAAAATCTAGTTAAAGTGTTATATCGGGTCATCTGGGGCTAAGAACTAGGTCACAAGGTCAAATCACATGGCTTGGGTGTACTGCTACGACAGGTGAGCGACCTAGTGCCATAGGGCCCTCTTGTTTTAGATTCAAACCACGTACTACGGAGTCAAAATGAGGAATCCAACACCAGTACAGGACTGCTATCCTCGGTGCAACAGAAAAATAGATCATGTTAATGGAAAGTTTCATAATGATTAGATCCCGTACACAATGCAATGTTTTCCTTCAGTCGATTGCTTGTTAGTTGGTGTTTGCTTGCGAGAGTTCAAACATAGGTTAAGACCATGGAAGATATAAGTTTAAATCGGAACAGAGTCCTGGGAAGTGCATACTTGAGCTGAAATAAAAGGAAAGTATAGTATACGAAACGTCAGAGCAAATTACAACATTGGTGTTTTAAAATAAACATTCCGCTGCTTAAATTTGTTCACTTCAAGTGAATCACATGAATATTTACAAAAATGTGATTAAAAACTTAGAGTCGTGTGAAATCGACATCCACTTTTACTTTCGTTTTCGTGCGAAGTATAGGGGGCTATATCCGCCATATGGTGTCTACCATTGGTGAATATCGATGGCACCGTCCAATATATAATTTAGATCAAACATCAAATGCACTAATGGAAATTACTAAAAAATACCCGTACGCAAACTTATTATCAATTACTATATGTATATACTTTAAACTTCTGTTACCCATGTGCGTGTTTATGTTCTTAAATGATGTAAAATGTGTCGTAAAAAATAAAACCTGACCAAATAAAGAATACTTTAGTGTGTGTATTGTTGACAAAAATAGCATCAGGGGCAAAACGTTGCTTGGTATTATGGTAAATTCTGAAAACAGCTTTGAACTGTAGTCTGAATATTTTTTCTTGGAACTGTAGCCATAATTGCAAATTGAAATCAAATGTCATATAAGTGCCATGTATTGTTAAAATATTTATTTTATTTGTTGCGAAATTGCCTCCGGTGTTCCCGGAAGGTGTAAACATGACTCTTCAATCACGCATGGAGCAGATAATACCAGGAAAACGAAAAGGCTTGATACTGTAGTCCGCTCTCACACAAATTTTTTCCAAGGTTTCTCAGGGTAATTGAAAAAACGGTCAAGCTACGAAGAAATATACTATATATGGCGGAACCCTTATATTTTTTCCCTTAGCGTGGTCTATATTTCATAGAAATTGGTGAAGAAATAAAATACTTATGCCTATTTTCCTTCGCGAAGTGGAGGTTTTGTTTACAATTTTCTTCTTTGGACTGTAGTATTTAGTCACGTGGTATTGCCACACTGTTTCTGTCCTTTTCTATCATGCATATCTCCACCGTCTTGAACGAGTCTATTCTTCCATACCTTTTCTGTCACCCTCTTTCCTTTTCTATCTAGCACACCGTTACATTATTGTCAAGCAGTCTGACAGCTTATCGTACTATGTAGATGTAGATAGTGAAAAGTATAAACTAAATTAATGTTTATACAGGGGCGTAGCCAGGCTTAAATTAAGAAATAAAAATCTGTTCTTGTATTTTCTCGGTGAATAAAACACAGACAGGAGTTCGGATGCGGAAAAATTAAATCACGAGTGCTTAGTCTCAACATGATAATTTATCGTATAAAATATGGCATACAGTACTTTGATCAAAACAACAGGTTACAATATATAACGAAGTCAAACATTGGCGCGTGCAGAACTGAATCATATTGTTAAGATGGAATGTCAATTATCGCTAAAATATATAAACACTCATAAAGTACAAGTAAGTTTCAGTTAAAAATGAGTCCAATGAAATGATTTCCGACTACATGTGTATCAAAACATGCAATAATATCGATAAACGGAAATGTCACCCATTTCCGCGATCCAAATGAAAAACATGGCTCTTTACCACCCTGTCTAAGCGTATTTACGATGGATTGTCAAAATAATATTTTGCTTCACCATTCTTTTAATTTTAAAGCTATGAGATTGGGAGTTGGCCTACAATAAATGCCCCTTGAATGTGATGCATTGAAATATTCATAGCACTTGTAGTTTTTTTCTAACATTCGGGAAAAACGCACAGAAACTTGTCTGTTTTGCAACCGTCCTGTTGTTTCATCCAGCCAGCCAGCCAGCCAGCCAGCCAGCCAGCCAGACTGCCGAACGCCTCTTTCGAGTATTATTGGCAGGGTGCACGCCGGATAATTAAAAGTAAAAAGAGAAAAGCGAAAGCTTCCAGCTAGACATTGTTAAAATGTTAAAAATGTTAAAAATAGTAAAAGGTAAAAGATAAGATAGAAACAACGGCTGGGTATCACTGATAAATCCTGGCCACTGTGAGTGACTGCTTAAATAATTGAAGATCAGTCAGGGTCGCGATGTTGGAAGGTAACCTATTCCACAGGATTGTGGTATGGGGGAAGAAGGAAAACTTGAAGAAGTCCGAGTTGGCTTGAATGGGGCGGTGACTATTGGGGTGCATGTACCTGGTGGGGACTTGTAAATATGCCGGTTTTGACTGATTGGACTAACTTTAATGCATAACATATAATACCGGCTGGTGGAGTAATGCGCATGTGGACTGGCCATATAGCTTACGAAGCCAATCGGATTTAAAGCATTCAATGCTTATATTTGTTTTAATTACAAGTTGTCTGCTGCAAATTCATATTTTATCCATAAACTTTAAACTGTATAATATACATTTGTTATGTTTGCATGCATATAGATCTATTTCAAATTGTTTTAAAAATGTCTTAAATGTGATTGTTCAGCACTTTTGAACATGATAAAAGTGCTATATAAATATGGTATAATAATAATATAATATTTTAATTAATTATATCGTACTCGTTTTCTAACACACAATACTTTGTCGCATGCTCTTTCGTTTTAACGAAAACCGCCGACGGTGCTGAAGTTGTTTATGAAGCGGCATTTTCAAATTGGCATCATCCTCTATGTCAGATTATTGTCCGCCGTATTTGGATGTTTTAGCAGCGAGTTTCAGCTGCTGAAGACACATTTACACTAATCACACACACACATTTGTTGGATGTATTAGATATTGATTAAAAAGATCTACGTAATTCCTCTAAAGCTTAAATAATATAGTTTGTCTGAGAACTTTCAACTGCAACCCTCTGGCCGTGGTTGTTCATGAATGACCTGATCCATTATGTAACATGTATGTTTACTCCCATATGTCTTAGTTTGTGGATTAACTTGTGATGTTGAACTTTTTCGAATGCTTTGGAGAAATCCATCACAATGACATCTGTCTGTTGACCATCATCCAAACAAGTCGTAGCTGCGTTTTGTCCGGAATCCATGTTGGCATGGGCTCAGTATGTCATGTTTGTCAAAGAATGTCATCAGGTTGGAGACTATGAAATGCTCATTTGCTTTTGAGGCTATGCATGTAAGGGATATGGGTCTATAATTACTCTTTCTTGATTTTGGGCCCTTTTTAAAAACAGGTGCAGTTGTTGCTTTTTTCTAATCATAGGGTACGATGCCGGTCTCAATGAATAACCTAAATATTTCTTTGAGGGTTGGTGCTACCGGTATTTCACTGTGTTCCTTCAGGATGCTTGGTGATACATTGTCAGGGCCAGTAGCTTTATTTGGATTTAACCCTTTAAGAAGCTTGTAAACACCATCAACTGTAATTGTAATGGGGGCATATAGTTAGGGGGACATATGATGTTCTTACACAACTGTTTGAGGCCTGTAGGTTGAGGTCTAGAGAAAACAGATTCATACTGTTTATTAATGACATTCGCCTTGCCCTAGGGGTTTATCATTATTTGAATCAGGCATATATTCCAAAATGTTATTAAAAGAGTGGAACTGTATATATTTGGAAAAAATAAATTAAACAAGGTTCTCAAATCTTGAGCAACAACTTGCCTCTACCGGAAGTAGGGCGTGATAGGTTCTCAAATCTTGAGCAACAACTTGCCTCTACCGGAAGTGGGAGGTGATAGGTGATAGTTTCTCATATCTTGAGCAACAACTTGCCTCTACCGGAAGTAGGACGTGACAGGTTCTCAAATCTTGAGCAACAACTTGCCTCTACCGGAAGTGGGAGTGATAGGTTCTCATATCTTGAGCAACAACTTGCCTCTACCGGAAGTAGGACATGACAGGTTCTCAAATCTTGAGCAACAACTTGCCTCTACCGGAAGTGGGACGTGACATTCAGTCTACCAAATCATCACTCTGTATCCGGTCTGTCAAAAAAAAATATGCCATAGCCAATGTAAAACTACAACAACAGCAATCATGTGTTTTTTCGCATGTAATCGCTAATGGGGATTTTCCAGGCCGCGCAATCCCCTACTAAAAATAGATAAATTTGTTTTTCCAGACTAACATTAGTGTTTTAATTGTGATGTGCTTTACAAATTTCGAAAGATTCTGGGTCATAGCCACTTTCATGATGTGTTTCTCAAGATCATAAAACGTTTTCTGAGTAGAGGATAATTTTATGACCCTTTAATTTTGCAACGGTCTGCATGCTTAGCAGTGGGTCCATTTACAGCTCACCACTATGCTTCTTATTTCATTGTGCGATGACCGGAAAATATACAGACTCTATGATATGCCTAACCTCAAGCCTTTGTGGACTGCTAGCATTGATTCATGTCTGTTACATTGTCTTGTCGTACCCTTAAATGTTTAATTTGCTCTCTTGTTGCTCTGACTTCTGATAGGTCATTGAGTACTTTCTGTGCTACTCGCTGGATGTACGTGGGTAGATCCAAAAGTAATGTCACTGTTCCACTGGTGAGTTTATTTGTTGGTGTATGTCAATGAAATTTATATCAAAATGAGAAGTAATTCAATTCTGATTAATATCATTTGTGTCATATTGTTTGAACATTAAAATAGCATTATATAGACATTCAAAATATACCACTGACATCACGTCGCCGCACACGAAAATGACGTTATTTTGCCAGCATATAATTACAGTTGATGAGACATGGGTGTATTTCTATGACCCTGGATCAAGACAAGCCTGTAACATAACGACTCTGGTATGTAAATGTGTTTAAAAAATGGGTGAACAAAGTTTAACATGAGCGCTGTATAGAACATCAATGACGATACCTGGAAAAGGAATGATGTAAGAAACGTCAAATTTTGTTTACGACGTCGGTAACGTCATTTGCTTGCGGCGATGTCCGTTAGTAGGCTTCCGATGTACACGTATATCTCAATGACAAATACTTGCATTATTCTGAAATTTAGCGATTATATTAGAAATAGATTAATGTAGATGTATGTAAAATTGCGTTGTTTTATTTAAATTATGCACGATTTTACAGCACCAGTGACATTACTTTTGGATCTGCCCACATATTTTATATAATGTTTCATGTTTTACATTCCTTATTACCGGTCACTGTGGCCTTTTTGTTAGAGGGCATTACATGGCGGGAAACATTTATTTACACTGTCCTGTTCTATAAGGTTGTCTATTGGGTAAGTGTGAGGTTTGGTGCACTGTGAAACGTTTAAGCCCCCAGTGGCATGTGTCACTGTCCATACCAAGGCGGAAGCCCCTTAGTCAACTTTCCTCTGTGTATGTATTGTCCACTTTAAAGTATAATTTGAAAAAATACAAAAATATTTGGCCACTGTGCCTTTTTAGCTCACCTGTCACAAAGTGACAGTGATCTTTTGTGATCACTCTTCGTCCGTCGTCCGTCCAGAATTTGTGTAGACACTGTAGGTCACAGTTTTGGCCTAATCTTTATGAAACTTGGTCACAATGATCATCTCAACAAAATCTATGTCAAGGTCAATATTGGGTCATCTGGGGTAAAAAACTAGGTCACTAGGTCAAATCATAGAAAAACCTTGTGTAGTCAGTAGAGGTCATAATTTCGACCTAGTCCTTATGAAACTACGTCACAATGATCATCTCAACAAAATCTAGGTCAAGTTCGATATTAGGTCAACTGGGGTCAAAAACTAGGTCACAAGGTCAAATCATAAAACAACCTTGTGTAGTCACTAGAGGCCATAATTTTGGTCTAATATTTATGAAACTTGATTAAAATGATCATCTCAACAAAAGCAAGGTCAAATTCGATATTGGGTCATCCGGGGTCAAAAACTAGGTCACAAGGTCAAATCATAGAAAAACCTTGTGTAGTCACTAGAGGTCACAATTTTGACCTAATCTTTATCACACTTGGTCACAATGATCATCTCAACACAATCTAGGTCAAGTTTGATATTGGGTGATCTGGAATCAAAAACTAAGTCACAAGGTCAAATCATAGAAAAACCTTGTGTAGTCACTAGAGGTCACAATTTTGGTCTAATCTTAATGAGACGTAGTCAAAATGATCATCTCAACAAAATCTATGTCAAGTTCGATATTGGGTCATCCTGGGTCATAAACTAGGTCACAAGGTCAAATCATAGAAAACCTTGTGTAGACTGTAGAGGTCACAATTTGGACCTAACCTTTATGAAACTGGGTCACAATGATCATGTCAATAAAATCTAGGTCAAGTTCGATATTGGGTCATCTGGGGTCAAAAACTAGGTCACAAGGTCAAATCATAGAAAATCCTTGTGTAGTCACTAGAGGTCACAAGTTTGGTCTTATCTTTATGAGACTTAGTCAAAATGATCATCTCAACAAAATCTAGGTCAAGTTCAATATTGGGTCATCCCGGGTCTAAAAATGGTCACAAGGTCAAATCATAGACAAAACTTGGCTTAAACTTCAATATGCATATTGGTCTATGTGATGTAAATTGTAACGTCGCCTTATAAGACAATATGAAAACCTTGTACATGCAATATAGAAGCTACCATCAAGGGGTCTGCATGAACTACTAGGACAGGTGAGCGACCTATGGCCCTTTGGGCCCTCTTGTTGTTAAACTTTATTAATTTTGTATGTGCCATTCTGCAAATTCGTTGTCCAGCACAAGGCTGCTTCGTATCTTTCAAAATTGCATATACTCAGTGTCTGTTGTGGATTGTCCTTGTGGTGTGTGTGTTGTCCGGTTGTTAATTTCTTACCAACTGGCTCTTGTTTCGTTTTAGTTTGACTGACTTAAGCAGCAGACTTTCGAGATTGGATGCCCGGTTTTGTATTACATGTTCCTGTGCTAGTTTTTTTATGTTGGGCATGTTCCGCGCCTTTTCGAGTGAAGTTGTATATTGTCTGTGCTTTTTTGTTCTCGCTTGTCACGCGGTTTCTGTTGGGCGGTGCTACTTCCGGTAGTTTCGTATTTTGTTTAATTATTATAATATGGGTTTGTATCTTGATTTAAACGCCAATTCCGTTTACAGTGGAGTTTTTCACTTTTAAATAATTAATAATATGTTATAATTTCTCAGTATTCAATTTTTTGACCGGGGCCAATAGTTATATGAAGCTAGGAGATATTTATTCGTATTTGCTGGTTGTCCTCTTACTATTTCGTCCCCCCCATTCGCATCCTACCTGGTTCGTTCATGAGATGTACAGATGTGGAGTTATGGATATAGTTTTCTGTCCCCTAAGGTCATTTATTGTAGTTGTAAGTCCCCTACCGGTTTTTGACCGGAGGGGACTATTGTTTTGCCATCAGTCTGTCAGTTTTGGTTCTGACAGGAATTGTGGTTGCCATGGCAACAGACACATTGAAAATAGCTTTAAACCGGTAGGGGACTTCTGTATTGCTTGCAATTCTTATTGACTTGTTCATTACGTCATATCTCGATTTGTTCAATTACGTCATTTTATTTATTAAAACTAGGTCACTCGGCTTTGGCTTTCAGATTTGTTGTTGCTGAAATCGGGCCTTTCAACGTTTTAATACTGTTACTTAACTTTTGATACTAAAGGCTGCTAAAACTATGTAGTTCAGCAGTTTTACTATGGTAACTAGGTCATTCAACGTAGACATTCTGCCTTTTGTTTGCTGAATCTTTTCTATTCAGCTTTTATACAGTGGGATAAGGGATGTTTAATTTTCTTGGTCGGTATTGTGTTGGGCACTTCTTCGTTTTAAGATTTCTGACAGCTAAAACTAGGCATTGTAGTCCTTTTGCTGTGGAAACTGGGTCCTTCAGCTAGTTATAATTTACTATATTTTTCGACAGCTTGGACTTGGGCGGATCTGCGCTTGTTTAGTTGGGCATTGTGTCTTTATGTGTTTTGTGTTTCCTGTGCTCGGTTGGTTCAGTTGGGCATTGTGCTTTGTGTGTTTTTAATGTTTTCTGTGCTCGCCTGGTTTAGTTGAGTGCGGCCTTCCCTGTCTGACTTAATAATATCTTTTAGGAATGAGATATCATGATGAATCTTGCTATGTATGAAGCTTTTGTGAAGACAATATTATAACTGGGATTGAAAGTGTGGTTTGATGGATCAAGGTCATAATATAACTGGGATGAAAGTGTGGTTGGGTGAATCAAGGTCATAATATATAGGGCTGTGGATCGTCTGGCAAGTGCCGATCCGATTCGATCCACGAGTCGGGGTGAGCGATTCACAGATTGAACTTAGAATCAGCAGTTACATAAGTCATGAAGACAAATACTGTCATAGAGACTTTTTACTTTAATTACATCACATACTTTGTGAAACAATAATGTACGTGCATGTAAGAGCTGCATGAATACATTTACAACGATTGATCTATTATCACATAGCGACAAAAACATGTTAAGTAACACCAAACAACAATGTCTTCTTACTCCATTGACTAGTTAATATAACATTTAGATAACTTTACATACTGCCTTTTTATCATCATCAATGGAGATATCGAAGTATTGCCAGGCCTTCGATGTGAACTTGCCTGGCGGATTTCGGTACGTTCGTTAGAAGCCTTTGCAGACCCGTTCGTCGTATGGCACCATCTAATTGGCAATCGAATATTTACTGTCATGAACCACGAAGTTTAATCTTTTAATTAACGTGCGTGCATTAACTAAATGTCTTAATTTTCAAGATATGACTTAAATTATTTTATTGAATTATGAATTAATGTTTCATTTCTAGTTTGTAACTTTGATAAACGAGACTTTGTACGAACATAATTTAATTGATGTGATGATGTTGCTACCTTTACTTATAGTACAAGTTTACGTTCGAATTGCGAATAAAGGATGCTCACAGTCTTGTTTACTGTCAGTATTTTGTCTCACTGTTATCTTGTAAATGATCTGACATAACAAATTTAAAATACAATGTACATCTGTATATATGGTAGGTATTTATATCAAACATCGCGATCCAATGATCTCGGAGGTGACGAATACTCGTACTCGATTTTCTAGCCCAAATCGAGGACATCCGAGTACCCGAATACTCGCAACAGCCCTATAATATAACTGGGACTGAAAGTGTGGTTGGGTGGATCAAAGTCATAATATAACTGTGATTGAAAGTGTGGTTGGGTGGATCAAGGTCATAATATAACTGGGATTGAAAGTGTGGTTGGGTGGATCAAGGTCATAATATAACTGGGATTGAAAGTGTGGTTGGGTGGATCAAGGTCATAATATAACTGGGATTGAAAGTGTGGTTGGGTGAATCAAGGTCATATTATAACTGGGATTGAAAGTGTGGTTGGGTGAATCAAGGTCACGGTTAACCTCATTTTCCTGGAATTTCTGTTATTGTTGACTTTGTTTGTGGCGAATGTAGATATAGTCTAGAGAAAATATTCTGTGCATCTCAAACATTTCCAATTAGATTAAAAACAAACTTTCCAACAATTGTTTTTGTTGTGTTTTATAGGTAATATAAGAACACATGTGTATAGCTGAACCACTATTTAATTACTGATTTAATACAGAGTGTGACAGGTAGAGATAAGGCTAGTGGGCGGGGCTTATAAGTAAAACATGTTGACCAATGTATACAGTAACATACACAACAGTTTAAATTCATCCCATTCAAGAAACATTACCATTTTCTACTTTCAGTTTGCAGGGTCATTGAAATTTTGCATGATACAATTTCAAAAATATGCTACATAATTATTTCGTTGTAATAATTGTTCATTATACTTTTGACTACGTATAAAAAATATCGCTATCACAGTAATTTAAGCCCTGGAGAATGCAAGGCTCTAACTGACCTTTTACACGACCAGAGCATCATAATAAAAAAGGCAGATAAATCTTCATCTGTTGTCATAATGGATCGTACCGATTATATCAAAGAGTTTGAAAGACAGTTGAAGAATGGTATATATCATGAACAATTGAGTGATGACCCTTCGGATAATGTTATGAAGGACATTGTAAGTACTGTTGAATACATTGCAGAGACAGAACATAGGAATGATTTGAATGATATTGTTAATTCACAATGTAAAACTCTACAATTCTATGACTGTACTTCCCAAGAAACATAAGGAATACGATGCTTTGCTTCCTATCGGTTATCCAGGACGCCCTATTGTATCTGCTTGTAATTCCCATACAGATATGATTTCAGGATTTATTGATGATATTTTGCAACCCTATGTTAAAAATCTAACTTCTTATATTAAAGATACGGCCGATTTTTTACGGAAGTTGCAACGTGTTCCTTATGTTCCTGGGCAAGCATTTTTAGTCACGCTTGATGTAACTTCACTTTACAGTAACATACCACATACTGATGGTATAAAGGCTTGTGAAGAGTTTTTGAGATCTAACCCAAATAACAGTGGCTTGTCTACTGAGTCTATATGTGACCTTATATCCATAGTATTGACTAAGAATCATTTCTAGTTTAATGATGACAACTACTTGCAAACGATGGGTTGTGTTATGGGGACAAAAATGCCTCCTTAGATATATATATATAGTTATGCGTCCTTATTTATGAGAAAATTTAAAAAACTTTAAAAAGAACTTAGTATTCTGAAAAGTTATTTCTTGAAAAGGAATTACCCATCCTGAATTATTGACGATGCTTTTCAAAAAGTTAACCGGTAGCAAACCAAGAAGGAAAAAAATCACTGGCGTCATACTGACGTTGGCAGGCTTTCGGTTCAGGACCACAAGAGACCTTCCTCAAACAGGACGTTCACGCACAATAATTGCTACATAGACAGCTATAAGTATAAATTATCTTAGAAAAATTAGTCCCGATCAGTACATAGAATAATTAGTCCCGATCAGTACATAGAATAATTAGTCCTGATCAGTACATAGAATAATTAGTCCCGATCAGTACATAGAATAATTAGTCCCGATCAGTACATAGAATAATTAGTCCTGATCAGTACATAGAATAATTAGTCCCGATCAGTACATAGAATAATTAGTCCCGATCAGTACATAGAATAATTAGTCCTGATCGATCAGTACATAAATAAATTTGAAATCAATTGTTTGGAAGAGTTATACTCGTATGTCGAAGATGTTCTACATCATTATATCATCGTGTAGCATATTGTGCCAGATTGAGAGACTTGCCTTCACGAAGGAATACATAGTTATTAGAAAGCGATTTAGTGTAAAATTGGCGGTACCCATTAAAGAAACACAAAATAATATCAGAGTTAAAAATGACTTTTATCCACGGTGTATTGGTGCTATACACCAGACACATTAAAAAAGAACTAGGCTGTCAATGCTATGTTTGTTTGAAACTGTCAATGCTATGTTTGTTTGAAACTGTCAATGCTATGTTGGTTTGAAACTGTCAATGCTATGTTGGTTTGAAACTGCCAATGCTATGTTGTTTTGAGACAGTTATTGTTATTTTGATTTCAGAGAGTAAATGCTTGCTATATATTATTTTATGTAGTTAAAATATTGGTTTGTTTGAATTCATTTACCGCAGAATAAAATACTTTCTATGTTAATTTATTTTAATAACGTCGATGCATTATTAATAAAAGTGATGTTGAAAAGGAACATATGTTTATGTGGGTTGTCCCAAAGCTTATAATTGTGTTATATCGATCATGCACACTATCAAGTATTGTACGCCAAAATTATAATTAACCTTTAGAGAAATTTCTTCTTGGCATACTAGCAAAATGCATTACATATAATCTAAAAAGGAACAAATTGTGTACATTTTATGATCGTCAGGTGAAGTCGGGCTCTCCACAGAACATCTACAATCGGGCACGATGTCATGCTTTCAAAGTACTTCCCTTCGTATAAAGCTGCACACTTTTACTATTATGTGTTAAAGTTGTAATCAACTATTAGCGAATTTGTGTCTTTACATACTATCAAAAATTCATTGCTTGGTTTTCAACAAGGACAACTTGAATTGACGATCTTTGCGGATTGTGTTGGAAAAGATCTGACATAAGTGTTTGCTCAGCTTGGTCAGTCTGCTCTACTTCATTCCCCTGTCCTCATGTGCCAAACGAAATGTTTGTGACGCATAAAAACAGCTGCGGAATTACGCTGGTGTATTGTGCAGTTCATTTCGCCTCATTAATCGAATTATCAGTCAGTCCGTCCGTCAAAAATCTGGATCCTGACATAACTGGAATAGTTTCCAAGCTAGGTTTATGAAACTGTGTATGTGGCTAGGGGGCAATAATAGGATTATGCACGTCTAAAAGTATTTTGATTCTGACAAAAATTGTGGTTGCTATGGCGACAGAAAGAGTGAAAATATGCCCAAATCTGGATCCTGCCATTCAAGCTAGGTTTATGAAACTGGATATGTGGATAATGGGGCAATGAAGGGATTATGCACGTCTAAAATATTTTGATTCTGACAAAAAAAGTGGTTGCTATGGCAACAGAAACATTGAAAATGGCTTAAAACCGGTAGGGGACTTCTGTATTGCTTGCAATTCTTAATTACTTGTTTAATTTAAAGTAAATTACTCTGATCTGACATAACAACATTTTTATATTACGCCATTAGACTGCCATGTACGACGCCATTACTTATAATGAAATGTCTCACAGAAACCAGCCAAAACATGCACATTGTGCTTATATGTTTGGTCTGGATGTGGTGAGTAGTACTTTTAAAAAAAAGTATTATTGCCATTAAATATTTAAACTTATTCTGTGATATAGATCTATATTTTTTCTGCTGGACCACATAGTTACCATGGGTTACAACTTCTACTTCAATTTACATTCATGAATTATAAAGAAATCTGTTCTTATTACATGTTTGTTGGTTTCGATGCAATTTAAATGAGTGTAGAACATTTCAGCGTGTTCTTTTACCTCAGTTTTTTTTCATCCATACCGAGTTTGCATATGGGCAGCTCATATGATGACATATCTCAGAAACATAGCATGAGATCATTGTATTTATACCAGTTATATCATACCCTGATGAAGGCTATGTGTCCAAAGCCAAAACATAGGTTTTATTAAACACAATTAATTAAACACATCTGCTTGTTGGTTGTTTGTTCCACATAATTCTTCATTGTTTACAGCTAAGAACCAGTTAAAAAGCATAGTAATTTTGATGCTTATGTTGCCATAGCAACCACGTTTCACAGAATACAATGGCATGACAATCTTTATATATCTACTTAATTTATATACAGTCAACTCTCGTTATCTCGAATTTCACGGGACCGTGGAAATTACTTTGACATAACGAGAATTTACAAGTTTTCTAGTTTCTGTCATTTTACGCCGCCATATTGTTACGGTCGTAAGAATGACATTTTCGTGAGAATTGCTAGTTGTGATATTTATGGATATGTATTCGGTTCCTCCTCGAGAAAATGCATTTTATTATGCCCCCGTATCGATAGATCGGGAGGCATATAGTGATTCACCTGTCCGTCCGTCCGTCCGTCTGTTCGTCCGTTCGTCCGTTCGTCCGTCCGTTCGTCCGTCCTGGTTAACCCAAATTGACCGTTTCTTTTAGCATCATTATGGCTTGCTACAAAGCTTCCAAACTTGCATGGATGTTGTATATGAACACTCTCCACACACCTGTATCACCTGACCCCGTTTTGACCTTCACCTTGACCTAATTTTGGACTTAGACTTATTTATGGACAAGGCTTCCACAGGGGGCATAAGCGTTTATTGAATGCAGTCTTGTTTTAATTATTATTTTTACAAACAATTGTTCGAGATGACATGTTTATTGATGTAAGTACGTAACTCGAATCTTTATGACATGTTTGCGCAAATTGTTGCAAACAAATATTTGTTCAACAATGGAAGGCGCTAAAATTACAGGTAAATCGAAGATTTCAGACTGGCGAGGTGTAATAATAATAATAATAATAATAATAACAACTTTATTTATAGTGGATGACATATTTGGTTCTAGACCAATTTTCAATATGGTCCACATCAACATGGGATATATACAATAATTTACAGGAATACATGATAATTATGAGCAAAAGAAAAACATAACAGAAAAACTCATGGAGTCAATAATAAAGATGCAAAACAAAACAAAAACACAACAGCACGATGTTTAAAGGTAATGGTAAATAATTATGATATACAAAATTCAACAATGTAATTTGTATGTATAATTAATAGCAGAATGTTGTGAAACATGTAAATGTTACATCATGTGGCTAGAGTACATCCACTGTAGATAGGAGTTTTTGAATTGTTTGAGTGTTTTTGAAGTACGTATTTGTTTTGGGATGACATTCCCAATGACTGGCCCTGAATAATTTAAGGACTTGCGGTAGAATTCGAGCCGTGGTTTAGGAATTGTAAGTTCACAATTTTCAGTTGATCTAAGCTGGCTATCTGAGTGTTGGTAGTTTTGGTTAAATGTGAATTTCGAATGAAAGTAATCTGGGCAAATATTATTTAGTGATTTGTATATCAATATTGCCTTTTTGTAATGAATTCTGTCTTGGAAAGTCATCCACTTTAATTCTTTAAATAATTCTGCAGATGGTGCATCAAATTCCTTATCAAGAATAATTCTGGCTGCGCGTTTTTGGAACTTCAGAACAGTGTCTAACAGTTCTCCACTGCAGTTTCCCCATACTGTACAACAGTAGTCAATATAGGGCAATATGTATGCATTGAAAAACATTTTCCTAGAGTGGATGTTTAGGAAGCTTTTGATTCTTAGGAGAAGATATAGATAACTATTGCACTTCTTAAGAGTTTGTTCAATCTGACACTTCCAGTTTAGATTTTGGTCTACATGCACTCCTAAGAGTTTCTCAGATGAGGAGTATGTCAGTGACTGTTCTTGCATTTGGATGTTGTGAGAGTTTGTATGCGTAACAATTTTCTGGTTATTGTTGGAAGCAGATATATACATCGCCTTTGTTTTGTGAATGTTTGGAATCATAGCATTTTGACGACACCATTCGTCTACAGTGTTGACCTCATGTTGTAAAATGTTATGTACTTCTTCTATGGTACCGCCATATGCAGATAGTGTGGTATCATCAGCAAACATGTCAACTGATGAATTTTGAGTGTGGAGTGGGAGGTCGTTTATGTAAAGTATAAATAGTACAGGCCCAAGAACAGATCCTTGGGGAACTCCTGCTGAGATTGGTTGTGCATCTGAAAGATTTCCAGATATGCATACTTTCTGTGAGCGGTTTGTCAAGTAGGATGTAAACCATTTCACTGAAACTTCGCTGAAGTGATAAAGTTTCAGTTTGCTTATTAAAAGAGAATGATTAACAAGATCAAAAGCTTTTTTGAGGTCTAAGAAAATAGTCCCAACATAAGACTTATCATTGATAGCAGTTATCCAGTCATCAATAATGGCAGTAAGAGCTGTTTCACAAGAATGGTTTGATCGGAAGCCTGATTGCTTATCATACAAAAATTTGTGTATCTCTAAAAAGTTTTTCTTATGATCAGATACATGTTTTTCTATGATCTTGGATAAAACTGGCAAAATTGAGATGGGTCTGTAATTGGTCTTATCTGATTTGGATCCTTTCTTAAAAATTGGAGAAATTTTTGCCATTTTAAATTTTTCTGGAAATTTACCCATGTTAATACTTAGATTAATTATTTTTGTTAGTGGCTTTGCAATTACATTACAACTTATTCTTAATATCCTGGGACCAAAGTCATCCAGCCCTGTTGATTTTGAACCATCAAGTGTGTTTAGTTGTTTTAATATGTATTCCTCGGTTGCTAGAGGTATAAGGAATGTTTCATCAAGTATTTTGCTGTTGACAAATTGATTGATTTTTTGCTCACTCTCTTCTACGAGAGTTTGAGGCGGGTCTGGCACTGTTCTAAATATGTTTGTGAAGAAGGTGTTGAAAGCTTCTGCTGTGTCTGTTGGGTTTAGAATTGGAGTACCATTGTCATCATTGATATAATTGGCTTGGTGGTGTTTTTCTTTACCAGATATGCTCTTGAGATTTCTCCATAGAAGTTTGTGGTTTCTTTTGTTTTCATTAATGGTTTTGGAATAAAATGATTTTTTGCAAGGGTGATTAATGTTTTGACTTTTTGTCTCCAGAACTTAAATTGTAATTCATTGCATGTTTTCTTAGCAAAGTTTCTTTGACCAATAGCATGTGCTATTTCATCATTAAACCAGTCTGGTTGTTGTTTGTGTTTGACACGTTTTTCTTTCTTAGGTAAATGACGGTTCATAACATCATCAAATATCTTTAAAAAATAATTTAGTGCATCATCAGGATCATCATATATGTCTATTACAGACCATGGCTGATTTTGCAAGTCATGTAAGAATTGATTTTCTTCAAAGTTTTTATATGATCTATACTTAATTGTAGAATGCAATGGGCCATTTTCATTACAGGAAGAGCATTTCCTAGTAAAGCAGACTGAGAAATGATCACTAAATGTAAGGACTGGGACTTTAACATTTATTATATTTGACGGCCTATTTGAATATATGTGGTCAATAGTGGACGTAGTGGATGTAACTCTGGTTCAGGTTGCTCAACAAGTTGTTTAAAATTGTGTGCACTAGTTATGTTGTTCCACACATTGTTAACTGAAATATTATTGAAAAAATTATAGTTAAAGTCTCCAAGCATTATTATTTCTTTGTTTTCAGAATAAACAGTTTCTAAAGATTGTCCAAATTCATTATTCCAATTTGTTGTAGAGGAGGGTGGTCGATACGTATAACATAAAAGGAATGATTTTTGTTTTGGCGGTTTGATTTCTAGCCACAAAGTTTCTATATTTTCAATTTCCAAGTCTGTTCTTTGCCAACATGGGTATTTCGTTTTGACATACACTATTATTCCTCCTCCCTTTGTTTTCCTATCTTTCCTAAACATTTGGAAGTTTTTCAAGTGGAATTCATTGTCTGCAAAGTTATCATTTAGAAATGTTTCACAAAATCCAAGAATATCAATTTCACTATGCTCGTCAAGAAAATATTTAATTTCATTAAATTTAGGGTAGAGAAAATGAACATTAAGGTGCATTATTATATAAATTCCATTTTTTGGGAACAAAGTATCACTATTCACATGTTGAATGGGAGGAGATTGTGTATGTCCAGGGGTCACAGCTGGTACTTCTGTTATTACTGCTTTGGAAGCCTCCACTGTGCTGGGTATGTCCTGTTGGAAGTAATGATTGTGAGGACTCTGTCGGCGATGATTGGTTCTCCTGGGATTGGCAACTCAAAAATTTACAGAAGAATAATTTTCTCCTTCCTTACCAATGCTCAGATCTTATGCAGAATGAATTTCATATGTTTGCTAGTACTTTTATTCCTTTCGATGTTAGGTGAACTTCGTCATAAAAAAGGGTTTTGTTCGCAGATGTGTCATCGTACATGAAATGCTGGGTGTTGTCCAGAAATATTATGTTGGTTTCACTACATGATGTACGGAGAAGTGAATTCAGAGACAGTATGTTGGGTGAAGACAGTTTGTCATGCTTCTTAGGAAGGACTGATGAAACAATTATCTTTGAAGTTGGATTATTGTTTCGTATAGCCTTGATCACTTCCTGGTATTGTTGTGCAATGCTGTCAGGTTTCTCTGCATTGCTAACATTATTGATGCCAGCATGTATGACAACTGCATCAAAAGTGTCCATATCTTCCCTTTTATTAATGCTGTCCTTTATGTTACACAACTTGGCACCTGAGTGGGTTTTTATAGTAGCATCCATGGTCTGCCCTGCCATGAGATTAGCATCCAGTTTGCTAATTACTGAGTCTCCTATGATAAGAACTTTTGGTAGTTTGTTTGGTCGAGCTTGAGTGCTTCTTGTAGGTGATGGGTTTGATGCCATAACTGGACTGTGCGTTTCTGGGTTTTGAATTTCTGATGGAACATTTTGTGAGTTCGTACTAGTTTGCTGCTTTTTTGATCCTTCTATTTCACATCTTAGCACTTGTATGTCAGAGACGGTGGCTGTTGTATTGAGCCTATCCTTAATCTGCTGTACCTCAGTGCGTAGATAACTTAACTCGTCTCTAAGATTGTGTACATTGTCAATTTGTGTTGTTTTACCATTTTGGACACTTAATTTGTTTTTTAGCTTCTGCTTTTCTTCAATAACTTCTTTTTTGGATTGTTTGACTTTTTGTAGCTCCTCTTCGTGTACTAAGGACAGGGCACGTGCTTCAGCCAGTTGTTGTTCCAAATCTTTCGCTTTGGCAGACAGGGAAGTTATGTGTTTAGCTTGTTCATTTACTTTTGCCTGAGTGTTCTCCATAGTCTTGTGACTGCTGCTTCTTGTAGTTTAATTAAGTTTTTGGCCTGCTCGGCATTTTTCAGTTTCAGTGCCTCATTCTCTTTGTTAAGCAGTCCATTTTCAGTATTTGACTTCTCATTGTCCGTAGCGTGAGATTCAGTGCTCTGATTGGTTTGGGAGCTTTTATTATGACTCAATGAGTGAATTAATGGTTCTACTGAGGGTTCTAATGATTGCCTATGTTTGATCATACTGTCATCACGAGATGAAATAGAGCATGTAGTAGAGGTATCCTCTAAGTTATTCCCAGAGGTAATGCTGACTTCACTGGCTATTGTTTTCAAGGTTGTTTCTTGAGATATATCAATCCCAAAGGAATCAGTACTTGTATTGCTCAATTGTGTTTGATCCATGTTCAGTCTAGTAGACCTTAAATCATATGGCAAAGTAATTGCAGTAGAATTGACTGTTGATTTGTCTGTAAACTTCCTTTTCAGGGATCCAAATAGACTTTTCGGCTTTTGTTTTGGTTCTGGCGTAATGAAATATTGTCCTTTAACTTTAGTAAGGCTTAAGTTTTTTGGTGACACTTGAGAGGGTTGATTTAACTCTTCAGTTAACTTTATGAAGACCAAGTTGTACCAATTTATGTAGCCTTTGCCCTGTACCATCAGTTTATTGGTCTTGGCAAACAGTGTAATTTTTATAGTCAGTCCATTCCTAGAAGCACCGCAAGAAATCCATCCTGTGTTGTTTCTATTCTTCTTGAATGAATATAACTTGACTAGCTTGACTAGAAGTGCTGGTTGTTTCCCTTGATAAAATTAATAACATATACAGTTTCTTTTTTGTCTCCAGAGTCATATTAGGAAAATTAGTGTTAATTTCTATAAAGAGACTTAAAATTCTTAATGTCTATTGTCATGGAATTATCTGAATTGGTTTATGATCTTTGATAGTGTGGAACACTGAATACATGTCTTATGATAATACCTTTTAATGGACTGATATGAGGTTTTATTTATAAGCATATAAATATTATATGGAACAAGGGAGTCATAATATGCATTATAGCATAAAAACAGTGATTTTGCCCATATGTTAACGGGACGAAAACCATGCATAAACATAAAGATTCACGCGCTGTTAACTTCAAGTTTTACGTATGCTCATTTCAGGGCCGCACCGGCGACTATAAAGGTTATACAGAGTCATATGAATAGTTATTCCCATTGAATTTCTAAGTACTAATTAGTTTTCTATAATATCTAAATCATATATTTAAACAAACCCGCAGTATCCATGTTTTCTTTGTATTTGCCGATCCCGGAAGTCGACGTGCATAACAATAACTGGTATGACGTTACGTTTGTTTTCGCGACGTCGTCACAAAATCTCCCGCCAAGATATCATTATTTTGATATACAAACGCATTAATTGATGTTTTGTATGCTATAATAGCGTTTACGCATGTTTTTTCGCGTTATAACATATGCAGAATCCCTCGGAAGCGTTGGTGCCCTCGCCCTGGCGGGCTTCAGCACCAACTGTCCCTCGGGACTCTGCAGATATTATAGCCCGAAAAAGCATGCGTTAACCCTACAATTATGTGTCTTGAAAATTGGTTTAGTATAGATGAAATTATTTAACAATTTGTTGATAAATTTTGTATGTCAAATTATCGTGCATATAGTTTTCCCAATTTGAAAGCTACCAGCCTCGCTGCGCTTATTTTATTCACAATTTTGATATTTTCATGCTTAATTTATACACAACGGCTGTTGAATTATGCAGATAGAAGGTCGAGGCTCCTGTCAATTCTCTGTCAAATGAAGTCGGTACATCATTTGCTCGCAGGAACTATTTGACTTGTTATAAATGGCTAGGTAAGAGCCTATAAATATGTATGAGCAGCTGTAGGCCACATAATATGAGAAATAACGTTACGTTGTTCGGAATGTTATGCCGCAGGAAATGATGTCACGTCATAAAAAAGTTATATCCACCCCAGCCTCGGTTTCGGGAGGTGTATATTAATTTATATAGACCACTCGTGCAGGCTGTCTAAGCCAATCAGAATCCTTGTTACATAATAGGTATGCAATATTTGTCATTATAGGTTCATTGTAAGTTTGTGCTTTTAAGAGAGAAAAGACTATAGCATTGTAATCAGAGAAGTTGCTCCGTGCTTTTAAGAGAGAAAAGACTATAGCATTGTAATCAGAGAAGTTGCTCCGTGCTTTTAAGAGAGAAAATACTGTAGCATTGTAATCAGAGAAGTTGCTCCGTGCTTTTAAGAGAGAAAATACTATAGCATTGTAATCAGAGAAGTTGCTCCGTGCTTTTAAGAGAGAAAAGACTATAGCATTGTAATCAGAGAAGTTGCTCCGTGCTTTTAAGAGAGAAAAGACTATAGCATTGTAATCAGAGAAGTTGCTCCGTGCTTTTAAGAGAGAAAAGACTATAGCATTGTAATCAGAGAAGTTGCTCCGTGCTTTTAAGAGAGAAAAGACTATAGCATTGTAATCAGAGAAGTTGCTCCGTGCTTTTAAGAGAGAAAAGACTATAGCATTGTAATCAGAGAAGTTGCTCCGTGCTTTTAAGAGAGAAAAGACTTTAGCATTGTAATCAGAGAAGTTGCTCCGTGCTTTTAAGAGAGAAAAGACTATAGCATTGTAATCAGAGAAGTTGCTCCGTGCTTTTAAGAGAGAAAAGACTATAGCATTGTAATCAGAGAAGTTGCTCCGTGCTTTTAAGAGAGAAAAGACTATAGCATTGTAATCAGAGAAGTTGCTCCGTGCTTTTAAGAGAGAAAAGACTATAGCATTGTAATCAGAGAAGTTGCTCCGTGCTTTTAAGAGAGAAAAGACTATAGCATTGTAATCAGAGAAGTTGCTCCGTGCTTTTAAGAGAGAAAAGACTATAGCATTGTAATCAGAGAAGTTGCTCCGTGCTTTTAAGAGAGAAAAGACTTATAGCATTGTAATCAGAGAAGTTGCTCCATTCTGTTACATAAAATGTTCTTATTTTATTGATATTGCTTATGGTTGTTAATAAATAGTCTGTTACACTCATACCTCTAATAGTCTGTTACACTCATACCTCTAATAGTCTGTTACACTCATACCTCTAATAGTCTGTTACACTCATACCTCTAATGGAGTAAAATGTAAAATTACCGACTGAATCTTCGAGGAAACAATCATTTACAATAATATTGTGGCAGGAATCATAGGCAGTCAGCACCTACCCAAACACTCCCCAGCCAAATCATATTTTACCACTGTTTACTATCTATGACCGGCTACTAACAGAATTTCCGATTATAAAAGTGCCTGTCACATTAATTTTTTTGTAGCCGTGTAGGTATATTATTCATTGAAATGGTATATTACGGGTATCAGCGTGTAGCTACTATATTTTGCTTTCAGGATATATCAACACTTTAGTCCTTAAATACACACCCTTTACACACCGAACGTCAGAATCAAGAACACTATTCTTTAATTTGGTTGCTAACTTAAACGTTCAGCAAAACCCAGATTCCCACACTTGTAAAGGTGAATTTTGCCTTGAAACAGAGTGTATGCTCCACAAAGGAGCCTAGCTAGTCATCCTTTCAGTTAGTGTAACTACCTCACATGCCAATTAAACATCTCAATATTACAATAGATTGATAATTAAAAAAAATGTACAAAATTCGCCACCGTCAATTTCCAATTCTATTTAGTATTCCGATAACCTTTTGACCTCAACAGATTTCGAAGTGATCGTTTGATTGGCTAGACTGTGTGTTGCGTCATTCATAGTTGTTCAATCGTGAAAGCTCGGCCATTTCTGTTTGTTTCCGGTGTATATACTGAACTTCTAAATTGGTGACCAAACCAAATTCGCGATTCTGACTTATATCGTGTTAAGGGTGTGTATTTAAGGACTACTGTTTATATTCCGGAAAGTGAAATATCTTGGCTACATGCTGATACCCGTAATATAGCATTTGAGTGAATAAATAAAAAAAATACGACAAGTTATGTGACACGCACTCAATTTTCCGATATTCGCCTTTCTTAATATAGGTAAACAATGAGAAGATTGAATTGACTGGGGAAGTATAAAATAGTAGGGTACGTGCTGGCTGCCTATGGCAGGAATGGTTTTATTTCCATATAAACTACTGGTAGATGGTTTAAAACCAAATTTAACTATGTATACAGTAATTACTAGGTTTTACAGTATTTATAGTGTACCATGTACCCATGCATTATTGATTTTCTGGTGACTATCTACTCAGATAGACACCTATACTTTGTTCAATTTAAAAATTCTCATGCTTTCTACCCTTGGAAGGGTATATAAGGCTGAAGGTGCGTCTACACGGTAAGTCTTGGTGTTTACATCTTAACCTATAATTTAAAATGTACCGTGTACGAGGGTCATTCAATATATTCGTAGACAATCATTCTCATTTGATTATTATTGCGTTTTAACAACAATTTCTTATAGCATTGCAAACAGTAACTTATTACCTACTTTATGAAGATAGTTAGACCTCTATTCACTTGTCCTCTACTTTCACAAATTCAAGTGAACAGTGTAGCAGTGTATGCTGCTGTTCTGGGGTCTCTTGCCTAAGCAAAGCGCTACCGAGCACCTTTATTCAGTTACCTCCCGTTCAATTAAATATAGAAGGCAAGACTACCTCCCGTGGAAAGCGCTACGTAGCGCTCACCCATGTTAACGGTCTCCTGGTGTTTTCCAACTAATCGTGTGTTGCGCTAGACGTTTAACTGTACGTCCTCAGTTGCAAGTACAATAAATGTTTCGAGATCACAAAGCCGGCTGTAGTTTACTTATTAGTCCCCTACCGGTTTTTGACTGGAGGGGACTATAGGTTTGCCCAGTCGATCCGTCGGTCGGTCGGTCCGCCCGCCCAAAGACCACCCACAAAGTTATCAAATTAAATCAAATGCACAAAGTCTATACTTCACAAAGATACTGTATTTTGTATTATAGAATTATGTATGTTCTGTTCTGTCTTTTGTCTAAAGTTAAGTCCATTTTTATAAGGTAACCCTTAACTCTAGCAGACAGAGTAATTCACTCAATCTGAGAAGCCAATCAAGTTACTTAAACCAAACATATCAGACTGGATGTTTAAAGTATTTCACACCATGATAATTCAATTAAAACTTGAAGAAAAGTATGATATTCATTTAAGAAATAATAACAAACAATCACAAACTGGATTGACTTAATCAGCTGATTCACTTAGAACAATGCAAGATAACATACTTAGAAAGAAGTCCTATGAAAATGCATGAAGACATATGACGACACACAGAGGCTAAAATTACTAAAATAGGATAATAACCAGTTGAGAGATGGAATAAATGGGTAGTAATTCATAATCACATTTACCTTCCCTTTCAAAAACTTTCTGTCCTAAATTGCTGATTAGGGTTGTCATCTCTTTAATCTCCTTATTGAAATTTGCATTTTCCCTCTGAACTGCAGCATATTATTAGTACCAATCTGATGACACAAATTGTACTGGATCACAGATACTAATTAATTCTTCATTTCCAACAGTAGAAAATGGCATTGCAGAACAGATGTAATTTTTATCATCAGTGATTTCACTTAATTCACACACAGATCTTGTTCTAGTTGAAATGCTGTCACATCTTGGTTCTTTGACAGAATGGGTCTTTTTGATGGACCTACAGAAATCAGCGTAGTGTCCATAACGCCTACACTTGTAGCATTGACGATTCATTGCCTTACAACGATGATGATAGGAAAAACACTCACCACACTGTCCACATATGATTAATGATGGTTGAGAACTTCACAATCGACCTAAAATGAATTATTACCGCATATCAATATTGATACATATACACTACGGTTAACCACAAAAATGTTTTTTCTATAATGTTGATCTGAAGTGATACTCAGAAAAGGCGAATACATGCATGGGATGCTTGATGCAGATACCGTCAAATAATGGATTGTGAGATTTTCAACTGCTACATGTTTTTCCATCGGACTGCACGAAATATCAGTGACCATTAGGGGTGGGCTGATGCATCGAAATATCGATGCATTGCGATTCCGAGTGTCCCGATAGTATGGATCGATAGTAAAAGTCTCGATCCAATAACTATCGCGATAGTTAGCTCAACAATCGATAGTTACGATAATTTGCCTTTTTATAAATAAAGTTTATTATTAATTTAAAACAACTTCCATTTTCGTTAAAAAACTAATTGTAAATAAACACACTCATCAAAACAGCCACAAATTGGCACAATGGACCAATATCACGTTAATTTTATTAATCTATTTCTGTCAAATTCATTTTAAATCATTTCCACAAATACTAGATTTGTATGTTTGTAGAATTGGAAGAAGACCTTGTTAGGTCGAAATATTGAGCAAATAGAGGGAACTATCTACACATATTATAGTGATCCTCTTTTAGGGATATTTTACAACTAGACTAGATTTGTATGTTGTACAAAAAGTGATATCTTACACCGTGCTAAATTGCATTTACAAGTTAATATCTGGTTTTCAAATCTTGGCAATAACTACATTTGTATTGCAATAGTATCGCAATAGTTTCCAACAATACAATAGTATCACAATAGTACTTTCAGCAATAGAAATAGTTTGCAATAGTCAAAATTTGACTCAATAGTCACCCCTATAGTGACCATCCACAATTTGGATAGCGGCATGGGACAGTATCAGCAAATGTTTGTCACTCATCTGCAAAATCGGTTTAAAAAATTGTTTTTCGATTGCTATCTCAACCAGTCCATTCCCCTGATGATAGAAAGCTTCATATGTATACATGGAGACCTACTTCGAATTTTCCGTATAATTAATGGAATCTTATTTTCTAAATACGAGGTATAACACGGATGCATTATTAAATTGAATAATGCTATACCGGTTTCAGATTGCATATTTAAAGAAACATGTTTTATTTTAGACTGCATTGTAACCCCACACTGATTCTTGTGGACTAACAGCATGTTTGAAATGTTCAGAATTGATAGAAAATATAGCTCCGAAAAATATGAACTGTATGTGTGCTGCGTTTTTAAATGTGTTGAGTATATAATCCTGTTGATTGGGCACGATTTTCTAGACTTGAATGGGTGATTTCTCTATCTTAAAATGAGTGTTTTTCTCGATTTTGATAGATGATTCTAAAACGCAGTCTCTGTGATATTTACCACGGCAATACGAGGCGCTGATTGGCTGACAGCAACTAACCATGGTCTAAGTGTTTGGAGAGAAATAACGTGTGATTTATAAGTCATGATATACCATGTAGTTATGCTTGATGTTCATCTTGTGAAGTGAACATCTTCGACTTGTACACCAAAAATTACTGTGTAGACTGTCTCAGTTCACAGACATTGTTTTACTTCAACCACAACTTTTATTCAGCATTAAGTAATTACACATGATTCTAGCCTACATATATACAGATGTAGTGAATGAGACATGACAAAGAAATATTCTGATGAGAAGCAAATACAAGGAAGATATGAAATATGAATTGATACAAGTTTTAGCTGTTCAAAAATTATTTGCAGGGCATATCCATTTATCATGAATTTTTTAAGATATAGCATATCAATGTTGACTGCAGAGTCAAAATTGTGCGTAAGAAAGAATGCCGTTGATAAACGATCTGTTTAACCGTTCTGCTCAGTGTATTTGACCTATAGGTGTTGTTCAAAGTTATACATACTGCATTTCTTTTGACGGGTGACACGATATTCATAACAGAGTGACGATAAAAACATGTAGATATGTATACGCTCTATACAGCGCTTTGATTTCTATTTACGCGCTGATACATATCGCCGCATATATTGACCCCTTACCAGTACACATTAGCCAATGAAACAGTCGCCGTAAACGAAATCTCTATTTTTCGCTATACATGTACTTATTTTCCTTGGTGATGACTGAAATTAGACGGATATTTTCATTATATCTACACAGATTTCACAGCATCAGATGTCTGCTGACGGGGTTTAATTAGTGAACATGTCCTTATAATCTATACGGGTTGACTGTTTTTGCAGAGGTTTAAATATTTCACGGTTCTATGGGATGGTCATTATTTGTTCCTACCAATATGCACTAATTAAACAACGCATTCTTAAACTCCTGAGAGTTATACTTTACAATGCAAAACAATCTTTGACAACACATTTAAAACCCGTATTTACTGATATGAAGTTTGCCTCGCAAGTGATATGCTGATTGGTTGTTTATTGGCTGTGCACACTGGAGATAATACATATCATGGAATTTTCGGGAGAAGGGTATACATACATGTAAGATTACGAAAGGTCTGTAGGTCAGACTGGTGCCTTTATGCAAATGAGATATTTGGCCGGGGGCAACACAATAAGCTTAAGGCAAATAAGTAATTTTGCCGACCAGATCAGCGAGGTTCCTTCGGGGAATTGATAAATTCATCGTATAACATATAATATGTTAATCAATTAAAGTTATGTTCGCAACGTAGAAAAGGTTGAAGAAACATTTAAAACATGCAAGATTTATGTTTGCACATTTTATAGTTGCAATTAAACAGACAGAACATCTTGAATTTAATATCCGCTCATCGTGTGTATCCTTAAGTATCACCGAGGTGTACAGATTTCCAAGAGTCCTGTTAAACGCATGCGCAGTCATAAGAGGAAGTAGGATGAAAGTTAAATGTTTGTCGATAATAAATGTTTTTGCAATTCATTTTTGTGTCCGATGTCCTACATTGTCACACGACACACAATAGACGCTCGATTTGTTTGTGATTATAAGGTCAAACTAGGCACTTAGAATCATACCAATATCGTGCGATGGACATGCGATGGTAGTGCAATTGTCACATGACAGTCTTGTGGATGTTCACTATCCTACAACAGCTGTGAGTCAATCGCACTATTGTCGTATCACAATCGCATAACCGTTGTACGACAATCGTAAACATATGTCCTTTTTCAACATTCATACCCTATAGTGCAATTCTATGATAAAATCATATTCTTAGTGAAAAATGTGTACAGTGAATACCCGCTAATCCGGACCCCTCCAATCCGGATTTCCCTCTAATCCGGGCGGATCTGTTGGTCCCGAATATTCTTATTCATGTTTTAATACGTTTTTACCCCTCGGATCTGGAACCCCTCCACTCCGGACACCGGACAAAATTACGAGGATTTATCATATATTTGCTCTAAAATTGACCCCTCGGATCCGGACAATCAATTTGAACATTGCCCAGGCCAATGTTTTGACAGGTGTCAATGTGTTGTATATTCGCACCATCGTATATGCAATTAAAATAGTCTGATCAATTAACGGTTGTAACATCAACAATACGCAGTGTCGGTGTGTACGTTTTATCGACACGGGTGTGAAAATCACAATTTGGGACAATAAGGTCTTCTTAATGTTTAATTGTGAGAAGGTCGTTATCGACATCAAAGGAAAACAACTCGGACGTTCTCAGTTTGGATAAATCTACGAGTAAATGCAATAAAAATCCATCAAAATGCATTTGACGGAGAGTCATTCTTTTACAAAAAAAAAGAAACCCCTCTAATCCAGACACCTCTCTAATCCTGACTTTTTGTCTGGTCCGGACGAGTCCGGATTAGAGGGGTTCCACTGTACTTTGAAAACAATAAAACCTCTATTGCGACACACATTGGGAAACATAATATTTGGTAGTTGTACAAAGGTTGTTGCTGTGGAGAGGTAAATGTATATATATATAAAACTATTTCTTCTCGAAAAACATGTTTATGTAGCTTAATAAGAGAGGTTGTTACTCAATGGAGGACTGCTCTGGAGAGGTTGTTACTCAATGGAGGACTGCTCTGGAGAGGTTGTTACTCAATGGAGGACTGCTCTGGAGAGGTTGTTACTCAATGGAGGACTGCTCTGGAGAGGTTGTTACTCAATAGAGGACTGCTCTGGAGAGGTTGTTACTCAATGGAGGACTGCTCTGGAGAGGTTGTTACTCAATAGAGGACTGCTCTGGAGAGGTTGTTACTCAATGGAGGACTGCTCTGGAGAGGTTGTTACTCAATAGAGGACTGCTCTGGAGAGGTTGTTACTCAATAGAGGATTGCTCTGGAGAGGTTGTTACTCAATGGAGGACTGCTCTGGAGAGGTTGTTACTCAATAGAGGACTGCTCTGGAGAGGTTGTTACTCAATGGAGGACTGCTCTGGAGAGGTTGTTACTCAATAGAGGACTGCTCTGGAGAGGTTGTTACTCAATAGAGGACTGCTCTGGAGAGGTTGTTACTCAATGGAGGACTGCTCTGGAGAGGTTGTTACTCAATGGAGGACTGCTCTGGAGAGGTTGTTACTCAATGGAGGACTGCTCTGGAGAGGTTGTTACTCAATAGAGGACTGCTTTGGAGAGGTTGTTACTCAATGGAGGACTGCTCTGGAGAGGTTGTTACTCAATAGAGGACTGCTTTGGAGAGGTTGTTACTCAATAGAGGACTGCTCTGGAGAGGTTGTTACTCAATGGAGGACTGCTCTGGAGAGGTTGTTACTCAATGGAGGACTGCTCTGGAGAGGTTGTTACTCAATAGAGGACTGCTTTGGAGAGGTTGTTACTCAATGGAGGACTGCTCTGGAGAGGTTGTTACTCAATAGAGGACTGCTCTGGAGAGGTTGTTACTCAATAGAGGACTGCTTTGGAGAGGTTGTTACTCAATAGAGGACTGCTCTGGAGAGGTTGTTACTCAATGGAGGACTGCTCTGGAGAGGTTGTTACTCAATAGAGGACTGCTCTGGAGAGGTTGTTACTCAATAGAGGACTGCTTTGGAGAGGTTGTTACTCAATAGAGGACTGCTTTGGAGAGGTTGTTACTCAATAGAGGACTGCTTTGGAGAGGTTGTTACTCAATAGAGGACTGCTTTGGAGAGGTTGCACTGTACATAAATATGACAAATGCATTCAGCTACAAACTTTTATTTTGGTCATTATAGTTTAAACAGTTTTCATTCGAATGTCTTCAAAGTTTGTGACAATGCTTATTGGCATAATATCTGGGCCTAGTTTGATTTTTAGTCCAATTTGGCCTTGGCCTTATTGGGTTATGGTCCTATAATTACCAAAAAGTGTGAAATTGGCCTTGTCTGTACTCTAGTTCAAACAGTTTTCTTCAAACTTGGTGACAATGCTTATGAGCATAATACCTAGGCCAAGTTCAATTATAGGCCAAATCGATGAAGACCTTCTTAAGTTATGGTCCTATAATTACATGCAGGTGTGATGAAACACGTCGCAAATTTGTGTCACTCATAGATAGTAATTGAGCTATAGTCGTCAAACTTCATAGGAATTAAGTGAATGGGTGTAAAGGTGTGGCTAGGTATTTTTATAAGCCCACTATTCATAGAATAAGGGGAGCTATTGCAGTCACCCGAGCGTAGGCGTTGGCATTGGTGTAATGCTTATGTTAAAGTTTACGGGTTTTTATATGCACGTTTGAAAAACGGGACATATTATGGGAACACCCTTGGCTTGTGGCAGGCGGGCGGCTGTGTCCAGCATTTAGTGTGTACTCTAAGGCAAACAGTTTTCATCTGATCGTCTTCAAACTTTGTGACAATGCTTATGGGCATAATATATAGGCCAAGTTTGATTAGAGGCTAAATCGGCCTAGGCCTTATTGGGTTATGGTCCTTTAATTAAAAAAAGCCATACACAGGGGTAGGTAACTATATCAAACATTTTGTTGAAATTATGCCCCCTTTTGGACTTAGGAATGCAAATGTTAAAGTTTAGGTACATGTTTTTAGCTCTGAGCACGAAGTGCTCAAGGTGAGCTATTGTGATCACTCACCGTCCGTACGTATGATACTTAGTACAAATGTTCACAATAGCAAGACGATGTGTCATGCACAAGAGATCAAAGGTTAAAAGGATCAAATAGGCATGTGATTTGTGTCTGCTCTGTACTTTTATCATTTCTTATTGGATATTTATAAGACTTGGTACAAATATTCACCACTTCTGAAGGTGATGTTTCGTGTGCAAGACCCAAGTCCCTTGTTCTAAGGTCAATGTCTCAAAAGAGGTCAAAGGTTTATAATACAGTCATTAGTTTCAAGTCTAGTTGTGCATATCGTCAGCACACGTTGATTGGATAAATTTTAAGGTAGTTATGGCCCTTTGTTTTTTTTACACTTACAAATTTTGTCCGGCTATTTCTCTTTAACCAATGGTCGGATTTCAAAGAAACTTTGCATGACTGATCAGTACCAAGTCTAGTTGTGCATATCTGACTGTGTCAAGCAGTTTTCTGGGGGTATTCATCACATTCAGTGATATTTCTTGTATCTAAAATATTGTTTGTATTCAATAATTTTTGGCACAATTATTTTCCCTTTGGCAGGGGATATGGCTGTCTGTGACTGCTTCTTGTAAATATTGATTTATTGTTATACAGAAAATTAAATATGTTTTTTACAGGTGTAACATCGTTACGTGTGTTACTTGCACGTGAGAAAGACAAAGATTCACCCAAGTTAAACATACTACTAACAGTAACATTGTAACTGACAGAGTCACTGTTTGCTGTGTATACAAGTCTGCTGATTAATGCACTTAAGCAATGTATGATTGTTTCCTGTTGTATCGTCTGGCAGCACATAAGTTTGACTCACCGCTCTGGTCCTCTCTGTTTGGTGGTGGAGTTAAGACTATGGTCAAATTAGGCAGCACATCTCCTAGACTTGCCAGTAAGATGTGTTTGTTTTATCCTGATTTTAAACCATTGAGCCGACTTCATTCGCAAGCAAGCAACATGCTTTGCTTGTAGTGAAAACGGCTCGACTTAATTCACCATATTGATAAGCCTTTTGCCGCTTTCTATCATGTGGCTAGCCTCATGTGAATTGGCTTGCCAAAGTGGCTAATACCCAAACCAATGAAGTGTTAAACTGTTTCCGAGGTCAATAAAGTCCGCCCATTTACTTCATAGAGTAAATATTTTGACACATTTCATCTACCGGTATATCTCTGTTTTGATGCATTTCTATTCATTTGCTTCAGTTTACCTAATTTCCATGGGTATGTTATATTGGTGTCAATCTACAAGAACTTACAAATCAACAGGTATGGAAATGAAATTTCGGTCAGATGGTTTTTGCTGGAGTTCTGGTCTTTTGTTGGAGACGTACATTTTTGTGTCAAAAACTGTTCCATTTTCCACCCGTGTCTTAATTATTCATTTCTTGTGCTATTTCAGAAAAATGTGATGAACTACTCGTATACAAGAAAAGGATGCAATTGAATATGAAAATAATTGGCCAACAGAAGGGAGATAATAAGAAGAAATTTGAGTGAAGATTTGTCCCCCCGAGCTTAGTATGATTACTTATTTCATGACAAAACCATGTTTTGAAGCTGTGTAAGATATTGAGTTTTGTTATAACTGTGATGATTCGATGTCTTCTGATGAAGAGAAAATCCAATAGACCGAAAACACTGTGAGTATATATCAGATTTTCTGTCAACCGACAGTACATTTACCCCCGATTGTGGAATCGTATGACTGGGCTGTTACACTCTGCGCTAATGCCAGTCACTTCACGTTAGATTTTGACCCTCTCAGGTACCCATTCATACACATTCACACCTACTTTACTGGGTAAAGTGGAGCATGTTGATTATTCTTGCTAAGAGAAATCAAGCAGTGGCACAGACTGGGATTGAACCTGGGACCTCTTAAATCCCAAAAATGTGCCCTTCCTCTAAGCCAAAGCTCCCCACCTCTAGGCCGCGGCTCCTCAAGAAATGAAATTATAAAATTACTTATATTTTTGATGTTTCACTGTATCACTTTCTAACCATGTTTTAAAAAAGTTATATAAAATAAGGATGCCAAAAGATATCAAAAATGGTATCCGGATGGCTGTATTTGGAACTGAATGAAGATATCCGGATATTTGTTGACATCCTTAGGTATAAAGCATACCTTTATCCATACAAAACTAGCGCAAAATTCATGGTTAAAACATTAGAAAAGTTGTGTAGAATTTTTTGTTGGAGATTTTATTGAAATATTGTGTTTCGAAATATTTTTCAGAAACCTTCCAAATGTACATCAACACTCTGATCCAAGTTTGTACGTGATAATACGATATGCTTGTGTGAGGTTAATACTTACAACTTAAGTTCATTCCTTCCTCAAATTGGTATATAACTTCAAGGTAAGTCTACATGGACTGTATTATAGGTCTATCTGACTTGTACTACATTCATATTCATACTCTCTGTATGGTCTATCTGACCTATACTACATTCATATTCATACCCTCTGTATGGTCTATCTGACTTATACTACATTCATATTCATACCCTCTGTATGGTCTATCTGACTTATACTACATTCATATTCATACCCTCTGTATGGTCTATCTGGCTTATACTACATTCATATTCATACCCTCTGTATGGTCTATCTGACTTATACTACATTCATATTCATACTCTCTGTATGGTCTATCTGACCTATACTACATTCATATTCATACCCTCTGTATGGTCTATCTGACCTACACTACATTCATATTCATACCCTCTGTATGGTCTATCTGACATATACTACATTCATATTCATACCCTCTGTATGGTCTATCTGGCTTATACTACATTCATATTCATACCCTCTGTATGGTCTATCTGACTTATACTACATTCATATTCATACCCTCTGTATGGTCTATCTGGCTTATACTACATTCATATTCATACCCTCTGTATGGTCTATCTGACTTATACTACATTCATACCCTCTGTATGGTCTATCTGGCTTATACTACATTCATACCCTCTGTATGGTCTATCTGGCTTATACTACATTCATACCCTCTGTATGGTCTATCTGACTTATACTACATTTATATTCATACCCTCTGTAATGGTCTATCTGACTTATACTACATTCATATTCTTACCCTCTGTATGGTCTATCTGACTTATACTACATTCATATTCATACCCTCTGTATGGTCTATCTGACTTATACTACATTCATACCCTCTCTAGACTTGACTAATACGAATAGATTCAGGTTTAATTTTGGGGTTGGGCTGGTTGTGTTGGATTATAATTTTAGCTCTACAAGTTGCTGGTTCGGTGTGGAAGGGTAAGTTAGTACTGGTTAGGATACAGTCCAGGAAAACTGTTAAGATGAATCTGCTGCAGTATATAGATGAAAAGTGGTTGAGAAAGGGAGTTAAACCCGCATAAACAATAAACTAGTATAGATGTCAGTGGCTTGCAGATGAACAAGTTAGTATTGGTTGAAAATGATTTTCAGGAAACAGTTATATTCACGGTTTCATATTTTGTACTTATGGTCCCTCTAGTACCTTAATTATATTTCATCTCATGAAATCATGTTGTACCTGGAGATTTTCTAATTAATTAATGCTTAAGCGCCTTTTATACCCGGTCACAAATCTCCCGGGTGCCGGACAATGTCTGTGTACTGGATGTCTAGGCATCCTCGACAAAGGGTGCCGGACAATGTCTGTGTACCAGATGTCTAGGCATCCACGACAAAGGGTGCCGGACATTGGCCGATGATCGTCAGGTCATCAATGGTCCCCTACAAATCTTTGTCACTAAACCCCTCTTCATTTTGTCCGAAAAATGTTTCGATGTCTGTCCAACCTCCGGCTCAATTGGCCAAAGAGTATGCCGGCTGATCATTGGATGGGTATCAAATCGGATTTGTGACCGAAATATTACCAAGTCCAGTTGAGGCCACTATCCTATGAATGCATTTCTATTCTTTTAAAGCTTGATGTATTTACTCTATATCTATTACAGAACTTTCCGTGTGTTCACCGTCGTTGCATGCGTTGCTAAGGACACTGGGACAGTGGCAGAGAGTGTTGCTAGGCAAACTTGACCAATAACTTCATACCTGGATTAGATATTGATGTAGTACCCGGTTATCCTAGTTCAAAATAACAGTCCATTTATGTAAGTGAAATACTATACAATCCTTTTTTGAGTTTTGAGTTTGGTAAATTTTATTGTGATAGCGCATAAAACAAATTACATACAAGACCTTATGTTTTTTTTAAAGACTACCTTGATAATTGGTAATTGAACTACGTTTACATAACTATATGATATGCAGAAAAGAGAGAACAATATTCAAGAAAACGTATTTAAACATATGAACGTCTTTATTGAACTCTGTTTTGTGGTCACCTGAAAAAAAGCAGCTAAATTTCAGTTAAGTCTCCCTAGGGAGACTATTTCTCTCCTGGTGGGTGTGCAGCGAACATCGATCTGCAGCGCCCAGGACTATCGAACATGTTCAGACACAGCCCTCACAGGTACCAATTCACTCCTTAGTCAAGAAATTAAGTGTTGGTCCCAAAGGGGGTTGCACCCAGAACCTCTCGATCCCTAAGCGTGCGCCCTTCTTCTAGGCCACCACTCCCCAATTTGATATATCCCTTGTTTGCCCTCCTAAGATAATTTCAAACTTTTGTGTAACTCATAGCGATGGCATGCAGAATGCCAGTTCAAACCATTCTGACATAAGTTCAAGGTTATGGTTTCATCTGATCCATCAGGAAAAATTACATGATGTGTTTGTATGTTATGTTTTCAAAAACAGAAACTATTTTTTATCATTATTATTGTAACATGCAGGGATCCTCTATGCAATATACTAGTTTTAAATACTAGCATTCACAACAAACGTAAGTCGACAATCTTGCCGTGCATTTGTCTTACAGCTAAGAGTGAAACAAGTCAACTTTAGAAGGGTTCAAATGTACCGTGGTGTATACTTAATATAACAGAACCAGTAAACAGAGAGAACAAGCTCATTGATTAAACAGATTGTCCAGTCACATCCGTGTAAGCGCAACAAGACAACTTCAAACCAGTAGAACAACCTCCGTAAACCTAACACATATGACTCAGCTTTGAACAAAGAGACACCTTGTGGGACCTAGTAAAGTTTCAAGCTACAACTAACAGTAGTTCGCCCTAACCACCTGACCAGACGAACAAGATCCACTGTAGTCCAAACCACTAGAAACACCTTACTGCAAACACCCACCAAAGATGTACTGTCTTAATGCTGCTTCTCAGACTTCACGTTAATCTAACTACGCAGACAGCAAGAGCCAAACGCTGGTCAAAAAGAATTATCACTTCGTTGTACCAATGTAAGTGAATCAACTTTCACAATCTCAACTCCCGGCAGTACCATCTATGCCCAATCGAGCACCCTTGCAACTTGGACGATTCCTTCATAATATAGCGGAATTACTAAGCTCAAACCAAGACAGCACAACTAACCTCAACTAGACTAACTAAAACCCGGCAGTACCATCTAGGCCCAATCGAGCACCCTTTCGGGTAGGATGATTCCGTATATAGCGGTACTGCACAAAGTTTCAGTCAGATATCGCTATCAACTATCTAAAACTCGGCAATACCTTCTATGCCCAATCGAGCACCCTTGCGAGTAGGACAATTCCATATATAGCGGTACTACCAAGCTCCTATAAACAGACTTCAACTACCTACAAACTACTATCTAACTAAATGAACAACCCAAGTACAACAGTCACATAGCAAAATTACAATAAATCTAAAACTAACTACTGCATTAACTAACTACTGCGTTCCCTCTCCGAGATCGGTGAGCATACGAATGACATATTTCAGTCGATTACCGCCATATATAAGACTATTCTGTGGCGTCATACATTTAGTTGGCGTATTTCATTAATCATCGCCGAATGTTTCATAAGTGCCCCGTTTGGCTATATATTTAATGAGCGTCTATTAGATTACTGTTAATTTTAGACTATGCCCGCAAACTCTTAGCTTGAATTATTGGTCTAAATACCAAGAATGTAATAGTCTTAAATTATAACAACCAAAACAACTGTTTCAGTACTTCTGGGTTCCAAGCGAAGGAAATATTTATACACTGTAATTTGACTAAGTGTTCAAGAAACACGACTTCTGGGAAATACGATTAAAAGCGTTTACATGAGTATGATAAAAATCTTAAATTTCAACGGGTTTTACAGACTAATACCAAATAAATAGAAGTGTTTTATGATGTGATTACACTATTAAAACATAAACTCGACATGCACTACTTAATGGAATATTAACGTAATAGACAAATCGGTATTATGTGTAACTTCCTGGTACGAACAGACTAAGTGCGAAACTGGTATCAAACCACAGTGGTCTCCCCTGCCGAATGAGAAATAAGTAATTTATATTACTGTTCGTTACATTATTATTTTTTATCATTATTGTTATTTTATAGAAGATTACCTGTTTTTATATATATACAATATATCATGTTACAGGTGCTTGGATTGTGACTGGTGGAACACATGCGGGTGTGATGAAACACGTTGGCAAGGCTGCGAGGCTTTTTTGATGGCATCAACTTCTAAAAATCCTGTCATAGCCAATGAAATAGCACCACGGGGCTGTATACAGGATAAGGACTCCTTAATGAATGTGAGTCAGTATTAGGGGTGGGCTGATGCATCGAAATATCGATGCATTGCGATCCCGAGTGTCCCGATAGTATGGATCGATAGTAAAAGTCTCAATCCAATAACTATTGTCGATAGTAAGCTCAACTATCGATAGTTACGATAGTTTCCTTTTTATAAATAAAGTTCATTATTAATTTAAAACAACTAATTTTAAATAATCCCAAGCATCAAAACTGCCACAAAGGACCAATATCGCAATCGTTCAACTTATAACCGGAAGCACGAATATACTCTTCCATTGAACAAGAAAAAATTGTATTAATCTATTTCTGTCCAATTCATTTTAAATAATTTCCACAAATAGTAGATTAGTATGTTGTACAACAAAGTGATATCTTACACAGTGCAAATTTGCATTTACAAGTTAATCTCTGGTTTTCAAATCTTGGCAATAGTTATTGCAATAGTATCGCAATAGTTTCTAGAAATACAATAGTATCGCAATAGTACTTTCAACAATAGCAATAGTATTGCAATAGTCAAACATGGACTCGATAGTCACCCCTAGTCAGTATGTATTTAGTTTGTAACAAATGCTGACATGCAATAAAAGATTATCTCAAAGTGAAGATTACAGTTCTAAATTCCATCAGTTAGTGTGTGGGTCAGTCTGTCCATTCAAAACATTTGTGTCACTCATAGATAGTACTTGAGCTACAGTCGTCAAACTTCATAGGAATATTAGTGAATATGTGTAGTGGTGTGGCTAGGTACATTTGTATTGTTATTCAGTTTCCTACAAAATAAGCTGGCACGTGGGGGGGGGGGCATGGCTGTATTTCTAGTTAGAGGTTCGTTCTAAATTTGAGCGCTTTTATAATGAAGTTTCTTTATGCAGAGAAAATGTTAAGATACATGGCAGTTTAGCCAGAAAAAATGGGCTGAAAATGTTCAAATATATTATTCAAGAATAATTATTAAGAATTCTTATGCAGGCATCTTAAAATAGTCAAGTATTGTGTCTAATATTATATTATCTTTTCTGCACAATGTAGGATACCCGACTATGGCCAGCAAACTACAGAATCGACAAGGAAATGGAACCAAAGGAGAGCTTTCTGGATCCTAATCACTCACATTTCATCTATGTCGACAATGGTACTCAACATAAATTTGGTACTGAAATTCCATTCAGAGCTCGACTAGAAAATGAGGTGTCCAAGATCCGAACCAACACAGAAGAAAGTATGAACAATGTTTACTTTTTGTATACATCTATATTTCTCCTTGCTTATTAGAGAATGTTGGCGTCTACAAGTTCTCAAACATGATACTGTAAGATCAGGCATCTATAGTCCAGAGAATTTGACACGACTCTCGACCTTTAAATTAGTATAATTTAACAGCTGATATATTGTCTATATTATTAACCCGGCTGTATGTTTTCATAAGCGGAGAGTATCACATAGACGCTCGAGGAGTAATACCAAAACAAACCTAAAGAACCAATATTGCACGATTTGCTCGCGGAAATTTATATATTCATCGCAATTACCTTGTAATATATTCATGCATAAAGGTCAGGATCATATTCTCTGTGCTATAATCACCCAATTATACTTGTTTTATTTAATTCATTTATGCATGTATGAAATTTTATTGATTACAGGGAGGCAACTCAATTTACTTTAAAATCACTGTTTTTCAAGCAGCTGCAATACATATTCAATGTACAAGTTTTTTAACTTCTTATATTTTCAAAGTCCTTTGAGACATTGCTTTCATACTTTGCATACTTGTTCACCATCATGACCCCAACATATATGCAGGAGTAGGTAACTCTATCAGGCATTTTGTTGAAATTATGCCCCCTTAGTCTACTTAGTGCAAATAGTGCAAATGTTAAAGGTATTTTAACCTCTAATATCTTCAAAGTGCATTGACATATTGCTTTGATACTTAGCATACTTGTTTTCCATGATGACCCCAATCCATATACAGAGTTAGGTAACTCTATCAAGCATTTTGGTGAAATTATGCCCCCTTTTTCAACTTAGTGCAAATGTTAAAGTTTAGGTACAGGTTTTTTCACCTCTTATATTTTCGAAGTGCATTCACATATTGCATTGCATTCTTGTTCACCATCATGACCCCAACCCCTACACAGTGGTAGGTAACTCTATCAAGCTTTTTGTTGAAATTATGCCCCCTTTTTGACGTGAAATGCAAATTTTAAGTTTAATTACAGGTTTTTTATCCTCTAATATCTTCAAAGTGCATTGACATATTGCTTTGATACTTTGCATACTTGCAGACCCCAACCAATACACAGGGGTAGGTAACTATATCAAACATTTTGTTGAAATTATGCTCCCTTTTGGACTTAGGAATGCAAATGTTAAAGTTTAGGTACATGTTTTTAGCACACCTGTCACAAAGTGTGATCACTCTTCGTCCGTCAACAATTTGCTTGTGTAGACACTAGAGGTCACAATTTTGGCCTAATCTTTATGAAACTTGGTCACAATGATCATCACAACAAAATCTAAGTCAAGTTTGATTTTGAATCATCTGGATTAAAAAACTAGGTCACAAGGTCTAATCATAGAAAAACCTTGTGTAGTCACTAGAGGTCACAATTATGACCTAATCTTTATAAAACTTGGTCACAATAATCATCTCAACAAAATCTAGGTCAAGTTCGATATTGGGTTATCTGGGGTCAAAAACTAGGTCACAAGGTCAAATCATAGAAAAACATTGTGTAGTCACTAGAGGTCACAATTTTGACCTAATCTTTATGAAACTTGGTCACAATGATCATCTCAACAATAACTAGGTCAAGTTTGATATTGGGTCATCCGGGGTCAAAAACTAGGTCACAAGGTCAAATCATAAAAAAACCTTCTATAGTCACTAGAGGTCATAATTTTGATCTAATCTTTCTGAAACTTTGTCACAATGATTATCTCAACTAAATCTAGGTCAAGATTGATATTGGGTTATCCAGGGTCAAAAACTCGGTCACAAGGTCAAATCATAGAAAAACCTTGTGTAGTCACTACAGGTCACAATTTTGACCCAAACTTTACGAAACTTGGTCACAATGATCATCACAATAAAATCTAGGTCATCATTAATGTTGGGTCATCTAGGGTCAAAAACTAGGTCACTAGGTTAAATCAATGAAAATCCCTGTTAACATTCTAGAGGTCACATTTTTGACACAATCTTTATGAAACTTTGTCACAATATGAACCTCTATGAAACTGGGTCACCTGGGGTAAAAAACTAGGTCACATGGTCACATTAAAGAAAAACCTTGTTAACACTCTATTGGTCACCTGTTTTACCTAATCTTTATAAAACTTGGTCACAATGATTGTCTTTATGCAGTCTAGGCCAAGTTCGTAACTGGGTCATCTGGGGTCAAAAACTAGGTCACCAGATCACATTAAAGAAAACCTTATTTATACTCTAGAGGTCACATTTTTTACCTCATCTTTATAAAACGTGGCCATAAAGTGTGTATTTGTAAAATTTACATCAAATATTAAGGTCATATCATAACAAATACTGATTATGCCTTAAGGTCACGGCCCGGTGAAGGTTGTAGAATACTGAAAGTAGTTTCTTGAAAAACAGTGTTGTATTTCTGGTGCATGCTTTCTTAGTGGAGTCAGTAGACTAAATCTTGTCTGTGAAGATGTTTGAGTGATTCCATGTAACAATACTAACATTGATGAGTACAAAAGCATAGCATTTCTTTGTATATTTCAGAACTACATTCATTGGCGCATGGATCTACAATCGACCGGCATACTGCATGAATAGTGGAGATTTGTTGATGTTTGGGACAGTAGGTTCTTTAAAAAAACTTCATATTTTGATGGTCAACAGGCATATTTTTGTGTCTGGATTGATTGGAATAAAGTCAAAGAACATGTCTATGGTAGTGCTTTTGCTGTTGCTTTACTGTGTATATCAAAATTCTGATGGAAACTTGACTGGATTTACATAGGCTAAAGAAGCACTATTTCCAGTAGGCTGAAACCTAGATAGCCAAATTGAAAAATTGTATAGCTGCCACAATACTGTTCGGAAATGCACCAAACTTCACCAGAAAGCTTCTGGGGACAATATAGTAAGTTGTCAAAATGAAATTAATTAGATATTTAAAATTTAAATTTTATTGCGATTTTAAAATGTTACTCTTACAAAATTCAGGTTGGAGTTACCTCCCTTATACAGAAGCTGTCATTTCCGGTCGTCTGCTGAATTGACACACCAGGATATTTCTCTAAGGCTGTTTTCTTGATAATCATTGAAAAGGTATCAATTTAAAGCTTGAAAATTAAATTTTAAAATTGAATTTAATTTTTTTTTAATTTTTTAAAATTTCTTACTTTTTGGTTCTAGATAAACTAGACGTTAACCGGTAATGGTTGCTTGCTTTTATGAGTGTTGCAGTAGGCGATTGGAGGCGGGTAGCCATCCTCATAGTAATGGTCAGTGTATTTTGTGGACTGGTCGCCCATCTAAATTTGGCTACGGTCAGTTTCGTTTTCTAGATCCCCGGCATGAACCAACGCGTGACCGAGTGACAACTGTTCACCGAGTCGCATTAATGGTGCACATGCGCGACTTTGATGTCTCTCCGAAGCTGCATGCCTCTCATCTGTGTAACATTAAACTCTGCATAAATCCTGCTCATATAATTTTTGAGAACAGCAGCCTTAATAATCTTAGAAAATATTGCTTCCAGTCCGGAAAGTGCACTGGCCATATCAATGAGGAGAGAAATTGTCTACTGGTTGTTTGTTTGATCTATCAAATAATTAAAGCCGTTTGGAGAGTTTATATAATAAGTACTGTGCATAAATGGTATTTGCGGCAGGGGGCGGTTTACTGACTAACGTGTGACTGACTGACTAATATTGTATTTGTCTGTTTCGACCGACTGCAGGTCTCATCAGGTACACTAGCTGTCTTGTGCACGACAGACACCATCTTTCTGTTCATTTATACTGTGTGTTTCAAAGATAGATAGGTCTGCCAGTGTTTTGGAACACGACACTAACTATGGTCTGAGCAGCTGTCTAGTTGACCTTTCTGGTACTCATCGACGCAATTACCGGACTTCCTCATTTCATTAAAGTTGTATTCCATCAGCGCTCTAGCTGTTCTTCTTACAATGAAGTTTCTTCGCTGCTTTTTTCTTAGGATCCTGATGAGCTTTGGCATGGCGTGAGGCAGATCTTAGGTACCTTAGAGAACTTTCTGAGAGTGGCTTGCCAGTGATACTTTCCACTTTCATCACAGATTCTTCAAGGCTGGTGTTGCTCTGCAAGGTCTTGGAGGCGACTCGTGCTTTGAAGGAGACCGGTCTCTTCACATCTTTCGGTGCAACAGCCAGCAGTGAACGGTTGAATGCTTCTAACCTTTGTGTGTTGTTGTTCAAGTCTACACTCTTTACCGCTGCTTCACTAAGTCTTATCTCCAAAATGGCAGATAATAATTGCCGGTTATTTTCAGGTCCCTTATGTCATGTGTTGGAAGAAATGCAGAATGGAACCACCTTGAGCCAACTCCTCCTGTACCATTGCAGACTAAGGATTGATGTGGACAAAAGCTACAGTTGCCAGAGTAGCACTCTATGGTAGCACGACGTATCTCCGGTAAGCCATCCACACTTTTTTTCAGGTCACTGTTGCCCAAGTTTCGTAGCTTCTCTATGATAGCGCTGCTGCGAGCTTTCAAGTCCTTGCCCAAAGCAGTAATGGCACGTGATCTTGCGTCCGCTTTAAGCTGTCCCCCAAATTAAGTCCAGCTCCATGCGGAAGTCCTCGTTTTCCTCACTTGGCTGCTGCCGAGATAATGTGGGTCTGCTTGCCGCTCGACTTTCCAAACTTCATCCAGGGTATCGTAAAAGTCATTCATTTCGAGGAATGCTCGCGCATCACCGTTGGTTGTCACAGTTTTGATATATATATCTTCTTTCATAAGATCTTCAGCAGCTAGGTATGCCATCTTTCGCTCCGAGTGTGGCTCAAAGTACACCTGGTTTGCCGTGCAACCTAAATGACCGTCTTGACACTTGACGTCGAACCCCTTGTTTCTGAGTCGAGCTCCAGTATAGCACAGTTTGTTTTGCACAGTCATGTGAATAATGTATTTATGTCCAGTATCATTTTCATGTAACACTCCAATGGCCTGTGAGTTGGTTGGGATTCTGTTTGCCAGCTTTGCGGTTCTCTTCCACAACAAGTTTGCGCTTCTCGGCCATGTCCTGATCATTTAACTTCACCGTGTTTTCACTCGTAATCTTAGTTAAGGTGTCCATGTGAGATCTGCTAGGTGGTGCGATATCCATGGAGGCAAACAGTACATTGGCCCTGTCTGCCCCTATTGCTGTGTCTTGCAGTCCGGAAGCATACATCATATTCACTGCTGCCCGTCTGTTGCCTTGGTATTTCTCGTACGTGGACAATCTAGGAGACACATAACCACAAGATCTACACTCAAACTGCAGTAGGGATCCAAATCCTTTCTTGTAATCATAGTATTATAACTGACAAGTCCACATTTAAACATTCCTGTCTATGTCCTGAGCACACTGCATTTAAAATATTTATTAAACACTGCATGTTGATAATTATGTTTACTGGCTTTAGCTGTAGGAGCATCCTCTGGCTTTTTCAGGCTACTTCGGAGTCTTCGAGATGACTCAAAGTCTTGCTGGTCTCTTCCACTGGTCTGGTCATGACTGCTTCTTTAAGTTGAAGAGCATCCTGGGTGATATTCTGCAGAATTGTGAGAAACTTGGCAGGTACGTCTACGTCTGGGTTGGTGACCAATCTTGAACTGAGTACCATGGCGCTTATTAACCTGCTGCCTTGAGCCGCAGGTTATATTGGATTGCCAAAAGTAAAATGACCATGGAGGGGCACGTGACATGTTCTCGATGGTTTACGATTTCAAAAAAAATATCCAAAAAAAGCAGCATTTTGTAAGAATGTCGTGAACCAGACTAATTCCATTATTCCATGCGGATAACATCGGTCTTTATCGCATTACAATAGTTTATTTACCAAAGAAAGCAAAACTATTCCGAAATTTCACTTTGAACGCGAGACCACGAATCTAAACAGCAGGTGTCTGCAGCTGCATTAGATTTCCAGTCAGTAATAAATATAGTGCGCAATGCACTACATCCCGTAGAGAACACATCGCTTTGATTAACAGAAGCATGGTATTGATACATGATAATTTTTTTTCTAATTCTTTTGAATTTGTTCATTCGTTTGGCACATACATTTAACACAACCAAATAATTGGAGGATAATCGGTATTGTCCGATTTTACATGTATTGGAATTATTATGACAGAAACATTAATTTAAACTTACACCTGAATAAATTCGAATTGCACCCAAACCTGCAAAAACCACATCCTAAACAATACAACTAAATTACAAGGCCGCAGGTAATCACCCGCAGAAAACTATTTGACTTGTTTCATCTGGCTCCCATTAAAATTGTAGTAATAAACTTGCTTTTTAATGGAGTAGAGATGTTACAAGCTTGAATGGCTTGTTCAGAATGATTAAAAGTGCTGTTATAAGGTGGTTATCTATCTAATTATTCTTAGTAGATTTTGTATACATGTTTCTGCTAAGGACCCCCTGTGATGTGCATTGACCCCATATCTGGCTCAAGAGTCTTTGATCTTAATTGATAAGAATCTTGTCCCCTTATGGTATCCCATCGTGTCTAATGTAGAGGTCATCACATATTTGGCTTGGTTTTACTGATCAAAGCTTTTCAAAAGCAAATACAGCTATTTTAATTGTCTGAAAATGAGTATTTTTTCAAGAATTTATACCAAATTTTATCTATTTTGTCTGCAAAAAAACACCCATTGACCTAAAGAATGATTAATACAACCCAATATCAAAAAACTTTATCTCATGAAAATTTTGTGTGCGGTTTTAGAAAAATTATATTTTTAGTGATTGAGTAATTTTCTCGGAAAATTGGATATTTTGTCGCACATTGGAGGGAAATTTCAAAGTTTCTAAAACAGCTCCCATATTTCACTTCCGGCTTTTTCATAGTCAACATGCGTGTTTTCTTGCTCGCAAGAACAAACACTACTAGAATAGGCATAGTGTATAATACAAATTTTGAAAAAAGGCGCCATTTAGGTCACTGCCCAGTGAAGGATGTAGAATACTGAAAGTAGTTTCTTGAAAAACAGTGTTGTATTTCTGGTGCATGCTTTCCTAGTGGAGTCAGTTTAAGGGCCAATGGCCCTCTTGAATTATGCCCTCTTTTTGACTTGGACTTTTTTATCAATGAAATCTGGGGCAAGTTTGATGTTGGTTCATGTGGGGTCAAACACTAGGTCAAAAGGTCAAATAATAGGATAACCTTGTTAACACTCTGGTGGCCACATTTTTGCTTTAATCTTCATGAAGTTTTGTCAAAATGTTTATCTTGATGACCTTAAGGTCACGTTCGAAGTTGGGACATGTGGGGTAAAAAACTAGGTCAAAAGGTCAAATAATAGGAAAACCTTGTTAACACTCTGGAGGCCATATGTTTGCTTTAATCTTGATCAACTTTGGTCAAAATGTCTATCATGATGACCTTAAGGTCACGTTTGTCATGTTGGTAAAAAACTAGGTCAATATGTCAAATAATAGCAAACCTTTTTAACACTCTGGAGGCCTCAGTTTTGCTATAACCTTCATCAAGTTTAGTCAATATGTTTATCTTGATGTCCTTAAGTTCAAGTTCAAAATTTGGCCATGTTTAGCAGGTGAGCGCCCCAGGATCTATGATCCTATTGTATATTTATCCCAACAATATGTATCTGTTTTCTGTTCGTTTTCAGATTGATAGATCATTTGTTGATGCAGACGAGTTCCTGTTGGCAGACATTAGAACAGACGATGGTCAACGTCACTTCGTGTTTGCAACAACATTCTAGCTGACCCTTTTACAACAGGCCAAACGTTGGTTTGTTGATGGAACATTCAAGGTAATACAGCTCTTTCTAACATTCTTATAGCAATACAATAACAATATCATAATGTTTTATTTGTGTACTCCCGGCATTGTACCTTATCCTGTAGCAGCTACCAGATGCCACACATCATCAAGCATATAGGACAATCTAAACCGTTTGAGAATAACTACAATAACAAACTTCTTCTATTTTTAACTCATCTTCAAAATTGTTATAGATTTTCTAAATCATGTTTTATTTATTACAGATTGTAGGAGAGCCCTTCTGGCGCCAAGTTCAATTATTTTCTATACACACCTTCGTCGAGAAAGATGGGAAGAGTAAGCAAGTCCCTCTGTCTTCTGTTTGATGAATAGGAGAACAACAGCTAATTATGTTCAAGTTTTGACAGCCCTCCAGGACCAGTTAGATACCACCGCCGTAAAGGCCTTTGTCACTGACTTCGAAGCTGGTAATTTCGATTTATTGTTAATTTGGGCCCCGCAAAATTTTTTTTGCGTGCCCTATAGTTATAAATCACCCTGTCCGTCCGTCCACATTTTTCATGTTTTTTCTAAATAACTTGCAAACCATTTAAGGTATCAACTTCAAACTTTAAACATACGCTCACATCAACAGTACGCTATTATATGGCAAGTTACATAACTCTAGCTACAATATTGGAAGAATTATGGCCCTTTGTAAAATTCAAATTTTCCTCATTTTTCTGCTTTTTTTCTTAATAACTTGCAAACCATTAAAGATATTAACTTCAAACTTTCAACCTAAGCTCACAACAACAGTACGCTAATTATACCCCCAGATACATAGTATATGGGGGCTATATTGGAGTCATGCTTGAGGATGGTTGGTTGGTTAGTTGGTTGGTTGGTTGGTTGGTCTGTTGGTCGGTCGGTTGGTCCGTATAATTTTGTCCGCGCTATTTCTCTGTCACCATTGGTTGGATTTTAACGAAACTTGGTATGAATGATCAGTACCAAGTCTTGTTGTGCATATCGTCGGCACACGTTGGTCGGATCAATTTTAAGGTAGTTATGGCCCTTTGTTTTTTTTACACTTATGAATTTTGTCCGCGCTATTTCTTTGTAACCATTGGTCGGATTTTAACGAAACTTTGTATGAATGATTAGAACCAAGTCTAGTTGTGCATATCGTCGGCACATGTTGGTCAAATTAATTTTAAGGTACTTATGGCCCTTTGTTTTTTTTACACTTATGAATTTTGTCCGCGCTATTTCTTTGTTACCATTTGTTGGATTTTTACAAAACTTTGTATGAATGATCAGTACCAAGTCTAGTTGTGCATATCGTCGGCACACATTGGTCGGATCAATTTTAAGGTAGTGATGGCCCTTTGTTTTTTTACACTTATAAATTTTGGCTGCGCTATTTCTCTGTTACCATTTGTTGGATTTTAACAAAACTTTGTATGAATGGTCAGTACCAAGTCTCGTTGTGCATATAGTCGGCACACGTTGGTCGGATAAATTTTAAGGTAGTTATGGCCCTTTGTTTTTTACACTTATAAATTTTGTTCGCGCCATTTCTCTGTAACCAATGGTCGGATTTCAACAAAACTTTGCATGAATGACCAGTACCAGGTCTAGTTATGCATACCTGAGTGGGTCAAGCAGTTTCTGGGGGTATTCATCACATTCAGTGATATTTCTTGTTTATGACAAGTTACATAACTCTAGCTACATTATTTTAAGAATTATGGCACTTTGTTCAATTCCAATTTTCCTCATTTTTCATGTTATTTTCTTCATAACTTCAAAACCACAAAAGACATTCATATCAGAGTTGCTGTACTTATTGCCAGTGATAATACACATATTTGAAGTAAAGGGCAACAACTCTAGCTTTGATAAATGTTGACTTACGCCCCTTTTTCAGCTTCAAAAACTTTAACATTGTCCATAGTTCAAAAACCGTGCAAGATATTCAAATGAAACTTACTCTGGTACTGACTGCTACAATAAGTGCATGTTTGTGGAGCAAAAAACAATACTCACAGTTGTAGCAAAGGGCAACAACTCTAGATTTAGTAAATTTTGACCGATTCCTTTAAACACTTGCACACAAAACAAACATATTAATGTAGTTGTGTTTGTGTATTTCCATCTTGCAATCAATATTGACCAATCAGGATGATGTAGGAACAGGGCAATGTCAATGAAACCAATGACATTATTTTTGTGCACACTTAGTATATCAAAAAATAAGTTCTTAATAAAAGTCAAAGTTCATCATGGTTTCTATTTGGAAATTAAACCTTTGCTTGCTGTTTTTAGAAGGAAGTGAATTACTTCATTTCAGGCATCAGTACATGTATAGATATGACTTTATTATAGTGTCTTAGTACAGAAAATTGCATCTACATGTAATAGCACTGATAATTATGCAACCCCACTATACTTCAATACTTTTCTCCCAACCCGCTTCTCTTCTGGCATGCTACCACGGGGCCCTGGTCACGACAGTGATAATTCTAGTTATTTTCATAATGATTACGGTCGTACGAGGGTTGTCCCAGTAAATCGTAGACTTTGTTGATAATATTTTTATTTGACGTCACATAACCATTATATTTGACAATTACCTTTATTAATTATATTTTTATAAAAATCATGCATGAAAATTAAAATTATATGTACTTAACTTATATAATCAGTGATTGTCGCACCCCATGTAAGCGTGGGCGCGCAACCCGTTAAACGTGCCGTTATTTATTGAATGTCGATGTAGTTAACATGCTATTTTAAATTTGTTTTTTAATTTGGCGCGTATATTTCATGTCTGCTTTTTAGCTCACCTGTCACAAAGTGACAGAGTGAGCTTTTGTGATCACTCTTCGTCCGTCGTCCGTCCGTCCGTCCGTCGTCCGTCCGTCCGTCCGTCAACAATTGGCTTGTGTAGACACTAGAGGTCACAATTTTAGCCTAATCCTTATGAAACTTGGTCACAATGATCATCTCAACAAAATCTAGGCCAAGTTCGATATTGGGTCATCTGGGGTCAAAAACTAGGTCACTAGGTCAAATTATAGAAAAACCTTGTGTAGTCACTAGAGGTCACAATTTTCACTTAATATTTATGAAACTTGGTCACAATGATCAACCTAACAAAATCTAGGTCAAGTTCGATATTGGGTCATCCGAGGTCAAAAATTAGGTCACAAGGTCAAATCATAGAAAAACCTTGTGTAGTCACTAGAGGTCAAAATTTTGAATTAATCTTTATGAAACTTGGTCACAATGATCATCTCAACAAAGTCTAGGTCAAGTTCGATATTGGTTCATCCGGGGTCAAAAACTAGGTCACAAGGTCAAATCATAGAAAAACCTTGTGTAGTCACTAGAGGTCACAATTTTGGCCTAATCCTTATGAAACTTGGTCACAATGATCATCTCAACAAAATGTAGGTCAAGTTCGATATTGGGTCATCTGGGGTCAAAAACTAGGTCACAAGGTCAAATCATAGAAAAACCTTGCATAATCACTAGAGGTCACAGTTTTGACCTGATCATTACGAAACTTGTTTACAATGATCATAACAACAACATCTAGGTCAAGTTCGATATTGGGTTATCTTGGGTCAAAAACTAGGTCACAAGGTCAAATCATAGAAAAACCTTGTGTAGTCATTACAGGTCACAATTTTGACCAAATCTTTATGAAACTTGGTCACAATGATCACCTCAACAAAATCTAGGTCAAGTTAGATATTGCATCATCCGGTGTCAAAAACTAGGTCACAAGGTCAAATCATAGAAAAACCTTGTGTAGTCTCTAGAGTTCACAATTTTGACCTAATCTTTATGAAACTTGGTCACAATAAACATCACAACACAATCTAGGTCATGTCCAATATTGGGTCATCTAGGGTAAATAACTAGGTCACAAGGTCAAATCATAGAAAAACCTTGTGTAGTCACTAGAGGTCACAATTTTAGCCTAATCCTTATGAAACTTGGTCAGAGTGATCATCTTGGCAACATCTAGGTGAAGTGCGATATTGTGTCATATTGGACCAAGAACTAGGTCACTAGGTCAAATCACAGATCTTGCATGTACTGCTACAACAGGTGAGCGACCTAGGGCCCTTTGGGCCCTCTTGTTTGTACGTTATTATCACATCATCTCTGCAAATTTCGATGAATAAACGTCATTTGCACGCGAACCACGCACTTTTGAAATTCATCACTGAAATTCGAAATATGCTCAAAATGGCGACGTTAGGGGAGAGCAAGGCCCGCAGAACGCCTACTGAGTTTTGTGTACAGACGGAAATGACACCAATTGACACTTTCAAGAAGCTTAAAAGTACTGAGAGATATAGTGGTGTGTCTAGGGCACTTGTGTACATATGGCATGGCAGGTTTAGTGATGGATGGACTGATACATTGCCTCGAGGAAGAACGCCATATAAAGATATACAGAATGTTAAGGCCGCACAGAACGTCATAGATAGGGAAGTTGAAGGCGTATTTAAGGGGTTTGCGTTTTTAAGATCGAGCAGAAATCATGTGTGCGATACAAAAGTTCAATGGCTCATTAAACTGTGAATGGTTTAAGGAGGTGTATCAAAAGTGGGTTAAAAGACATCATTAGTGTATCGCTCACAACGGGGAGTAGAATAAACTGATACGTGCAATGACGTTATTACGTTACTGACGTGACGTCGGTGTGCGCCGCAAATACGTACCATATGTTGTTATAATGTTAATATTTTTTTAATTGTTAAATGTATTTTTATGAAATTATGTATACACATTCATAACATATTTATTTAATGTCTGTAAAAATTTAAGGCTAAAGCGTTAAATACTTTTTTGTTAATAAGCAAAGTCTACGATTTACTGGGACAACCCTCGTACTTGGATTCTTACAAAGATATTTGATATTGCCATCTGTTGTTATTATGGATACCACACGACTGGGATTTGAACATTAAACTGATGTTTGATTTTTGCTAATGTACTTCCTCTTTTTCAGCAATTTGCAAGGGATCCGTGCTGTATTTCCGGGTATAGAAATACGAGGATGTGCGTTCCATTGGGAAAAGGCTGTGTGGCGCCACGTCCAGTCTCTTGGGTTGGCTGAAACCTACAAGAGACAGCGCGACGTTAACAGGTTCGTGAGAAGGATCTTGGCTCTGCCGTTTCTATCAGCAGGACATATTACCAGGGCCGGTGATATGCTGAAGACAAGGGCAACAACTACTGCTACACACGATTTGGTCAGTTATGTCGACCGACAATGGATCAGTAGCTCCGTCTTCCCAGTGGATTCATGGTCTGTTTTCGAACAGACCATAAGAACCAACAATGACTGCGAAGGTAATATATTTGTAAATAATACATTATTTGTATTGTACGTATGAAGAACATGTTTGCAATATTCAAGTGAAAATAATAGTTTCAGTTGGGATTCGAACCTCTAAGCATTAGGTACAGTCAACTCTCGTTATCTCGAATTTTACGGGACCGTGGAAATTACTTCGACATAACGAAAATTCGAGATAGAATTTTCGGCATCAAAGTTGCAAGTTTTCTAGTTTCTGTCATTTTACGCCGCCATATTGTTACATATTGTAAGAACGACATATTCGTGATAATTGCTTGTTTTAATATTTATGTACATGTATTCCTCCTCGAGAAAATGCATAGTATTCATTTTTGTTTGTGAACATTGTTGTTTAAAGCACTCACTCATTTTGACATCTTTTAACATCTTGCATTCTTTAATTATTATTTTTACAAACAATTGTTTGAAATGACATGTTTATTGATGTTTGGACGTAACTCGAATCTTTATGACACGTTTGCGCAAATTGTTGCAAACAAATATTTGTTCAATAATGGAAGGTGCGAAAATTACAGGTAAATCGAAGATTTCAGACTGGCGAGGTGAGAAAAACATTCGACGCTAGTCAAATACGATCAGACTTCGACCCGACTTCGAGATGAACAATAGATTTAAAGTGCGAATTAGTTAATCGGGACCAAAACAATAATTCGACATAACGAAAACTTTGAGCCGAATTCGAGCCATAACTTCGAGATAGGTCTCGAAATTTCATATAGACAAAGAAGGAGAAAAATCGGGACTTGAACAAAACTTCGACATAACGGAAAATTCGATATAAGCGAGTTCGAGATAACGAGAGTTGACTGTATATATAGCTGAGTTATCAACAAATTACATTATTGTTCTTGTGTTATCTTGTATCTCAATACTTCAAGAAATGTCAGGTATCCGAAATAGGGAGTTGCTATCTATAGACGTCAGTAAGTATATTTGACGAAGACCAACATTTCACAAATCATTCATTGTTTTATTTACTTCGTTTCAGGATGGCATCACCGCGTGAATGGACAAGCTGGTGTTTGCGGGTTAGGGTTCTACCGCCTAGTTCCATTTCTAGGACGGGAATCAGAAGTAGTTTGTCTGGCCGTCGAAGCAGGAGATTTAGAGCGAGCAGCAATGTGTACTGGACATTATACAAGGACCATGATTTGACCGCAGCAGCTTTCTTGTCCATCGTAGGGGGAATATACGGCATCCACCTATAAACTGTGTCAAGTGTTGGGAAAGTGATGTGACTGTGTGAAGTGCTTTTGTGCGTATTACAAAGGTGTGCTTTCATCACGGGATATATTAATGTTATCTGTTTTGTATATAAATGTGCGTCTTTTCATGTTATGTAAGTGTTTTCTGTTTGTATATAAATGTACGTCTTTTCATGTTATGTAAGTGTTTTCTGTTTGTATATAAATGTACGTCTTTTCATGTTATGTAAGTGTTTTCTGTTTGTATATAAATGTACATCTTTTCATGTATGCATTATTGTTTCATGTATGTTTTAATGTTTCATTTATATATTAATGTTTCAAGTATGTATTAATGTTTCATGTATATATTAATGTTTTCTGTTTTGTATAATTTTATGATTTGCTTACAGGCGACTTGTACAAAGCTGCTCTTCAAATATTTACTCCGATTCCCGGGGTCAAAGGTTGTAACACTAGGCTCAGAAACCATATAAAACTCCAACATTTTGATTGGTTGATTTTTAACTAGGTATTAGGATTGATCGATGTAAAGGCTGGATTTTATGACTGGTTTCAAGCCTCAGTTTTATGATGTTCGACCTTTTTAGCTCACCTGCCCCAAAGTGGCAAGGTGAGCTTTTGTGATTGTTTTTTGTCCGTCGTCCGTCTGTCAGTCCGTTAGACTTTTCACCGTTAACACTCTAGCACTTTCAATTTTGCTTTGATCTTCACCAAACTTAGTCAGTAGTTGTATCTCAATGAAATCTAGGTCAAGTTTGAAGTTGGGTCATGTGGGGTCAAAAACTAGGTCAATAGGTCAAATAATAGGAAAACCTTGTTAACACTCTGGAGGCCACATTTTTGCTTCAATCTTCAAGAAGTTTGGTCAAAATGTGTATCTTGATGACCTTAAGGTCAAGTTTGAAGTTGGTTCATGTGGGGTCAAAAACTAGGTCAATAGGTCAAATAATAGAAAAACCTTATTAACACTCTTGAAGCCATATGTTTGCTTTAATCTTCATGAACTTTGGTCAAAATGTTTATCTTGATGACCTTAAGGTCACGTTTGAAGTTGGGTCATGTGGGTAAAAAACTAGGGTCAATATGTCAAATAATAGCAAAACCTTTTTAACACTATGGAGGCCATAGTTTTGCTTTAACTTTCATCAAGTTTGGTCAAAATGTTTATCTTGATGACCTTAAGGTCAAGTTCAAAGTTTGGCCATGTTTAGCAGGTGAGCGCCCCAGGATCTATGATCCTCTTGTTTAGTTTTTGATCATTTTTACTGTTAGATCTAAACTTCCATGAACATTTATACTTTTATGCTTGAACTGCTTAGGCATGTTATGTTCATTTAGGTATATTTTTACTTTGATATGATTAAACATTTTAAATACAAAGTGAAAAATAAACATTTATAGTTTTATGTAAAAATGAGTTCTGTTGTCATTATAACAACTTTCCTGTTCAGTCAAACACCAAAGAGGAAACACTCTAAATATACATCAGGATTTGATACAGTCAAACAGTTACCTTCATGGAGACACCTTTGGAGGCCAACACATCTACCACTGCGAACGGAGACACCTTTGGTCACATCTACCATTGTCTGTGCCGATGCATTTTAATGCACTGTCAAATTACAAATATTTTACAGAATCCATGATGTTACCTCCCCATGTGTTAGGAGTTTCCCTAAGTGATCAGAATGGCAACCAATGTTCCACTTGCATGTATTGATTGTATAAAACAATTAAATGGATGTGAAAATGTAATCAGTTGATAAATTGCAACCTCTCAACTGTAGCCCTCGGTAGAGCAACAACCTTCAAAATTCCCCTAAATCACTATTTACTATAAATTTCACATCTGTAGAGTAACAACGTCTAAACAATGACCAATATTTGCAGCACTGAAAGGGTGTTGCTGTACATAGGTTGTACTGTATTCTCATTGTCCAGCACAGAAGTAAGTTTTATATAATTCAGCAATATGAATCTGAATTAAGAATATCTAATATGAGAAGAACCCATTGAGGTATTGTACATAGATCTACAGTATGACTGCAAGGAAAGGAGCACAGAATTATCAGGGGCATGGAAGAGTAACATGTATCGCCGCATATAAACCAAATCACTACAACTTACTGGGATACTATACAATTCAACTTGTATGACTTATTGTGATTGAAACATCCAGTAATTTCCCATCACTGTACGACTTGACTATGCAATTCAACATGTACTCATTATTGCAATAACCGGAAGTAGACTTGTTTATACACTGTGTGTATGGATATAGTAAGTCAATCATTATAGGAGCACAGAAGTACCAGGTGCTCTGTAGAGGTCACATGCATAATAAAAAAGATATAGTAGTCTTCAAGTAGAGGGGCAATGACATGCCAGGAACATCCATAGAGCTACCATATTTACATACATATATATATACTATGTCTACAAGGGGCAACATCATACGGCAACATCATACCAGGAACACCAATAGAGGTATCATACGTACGTATATATATACTATGTCAACAAGGGGCAACAACATACCAGGAACACCCATAGAGGTACCATACATACGTATATATATACTATGTCTACAAGGGACAACGACATACCAGGAACACCCATAGAGGTACCATACATATATATATATATACTATGTCTACAAGGGGCAACGACATACCAGGAACACCTATAGAGGTACCATACATAAATATATATATACTATGTCTACAAGGGGCAACGACATACCAGGAACACCAATAGAGGTACCATACATATATGTATAGTAGGTTTACAGGTATAGACAAAGACAAATAAACTAACTCATAATCTGGAAAAGTCAAAGAGAGATAACTCAATTATAAAGATCAAAGGGAGACAAATATTGAGTCCTGAAACTGCCAAAAAACTTTGCACAGAATTCTATTGTTCTTTTGGTCAACTTTTCCGTATTTTCAATTGTCTCCCTTTGACCTAAAACTGGTCAAACTGGTCAAAGGGAGACGATTGAAAATACGGAAATGTTGACCAAAAGAACAAAGTTTTTTGGCAGTTTTAGGACTCTAGATTTATCTCCCTTTGATCTTTATAATTGAGTTATCTCTCTGACTTTTTTAATTATGCTGATATACTTGAAGTCTTACTGTTTTTATGCATGGTACCTCTATGTGCGCTCCTGGTACTTCTAACATTGCACATTTACTTGTAGATATACTATATCTATGTATGGTACCTCTAGCGGTGTTCCTGGTACATCTAATTTTGCTCTTATACTAAATCTATGCATGGTTCCTCTACAGGCGCTCCTGCTAACAGTGCCCCTATACTCGTAGACATACTTTCCATGTGAATTGTACTGCATGGGTGTTCCAGGTACTTCTAATAGTACCATATACTTGTAGACATGTTATATATGTGTGCATGGTACTCTATGGGTGCTCCTAATAGTACCATATACTTGTAGACATGTTATATATGTGTGCATGGTACTCTTTGGGTGCTCCTGGCACTTTTTATAGTACCGTTAACTTGTAGACATGTTATATATGAGTGCATGGTACTCTATGGGTGCTCCTGGTACTTCTAATAGTACCATATACTTGTAGACATGTTCTACATGTGTGCATGGTACTCTATGGGTGCTCCTGGTACTTTTAATTGTACCATATACTTGTAGACATGTTATACATGTGTGCATGGTACTCTATGGGTGCTCCTGGTACTTTTAATAGTACCGTATACTTGTAGACATGTTATACATGTGTGCATGGTACTCTATGGGTGCTCCTGGTACTTCTAATAGTACCGTATACTTGAAGACATGTTATACATGTGTGCATGGTACTCTATGGGTGCTCCTGGTACTTCTAATAATACCGATACTTGTAGACATGTTATATATGTGTGCATGGTACTCTATGGGTGCTCCTGGTACTTCTAATAGTACCATATACTTGTAGACATGGTATACATGTGTGCATGGTACTCTATGGGTGCTCCTGGTACTTTTAATAGTACCATATACTTGTAGTCATTGGGAAGGTGGTCATTATCTTTGCATATAAAACATGTTTGTGAAATTTGCTGGCAAATGAAACAGAACTGACTACCTTACTCAGACCAAAACACAGGAAATTATTGGCACAATGTCTATAAAACATCCTCATACATCAGTGGTTAGTCAAGTTCCCAGTGATATCACAGGTGAAGAATACTCTGGTGAACGAGAATGCTATAAAATGGCAGGTGTGAAATAATAAGTAAAGAACAAGAATTCATTTTGGTAAAATATATTTGTGATTTTATTGAATGTGTAGACAGATACAAACAACATGCACAGCAGATGAATGAATCTCTGGTATAACAAATACGGGGGGGTGGGTATCAAAAAGTTTGTGCACTGGCCCATTCATTTTAATATGCGTAATGCGATTGAAAAAATAGTTTTTCCATCTTAAAATATATATCTCATCCCAAACTTAAGTTATCCATCAGAAACAAAAATATGAGCATAAATGATTTCTTCTATTTTTAGTAAAGGTGACCTTGACCCCCATCGACAAACACACAACAAAACCGTTTTAATCCACGGTTATTCAATGTTTTGACATAATGTCCAGATAATTTAACAAATGATGGAGGAACACTTAAAAAAATATTAGTCATATATATTTCAATATCATACGGCGAAAACGGACAATGTTTTGATGTGCGGCGACATAGCGCGACATGTTATACTTAACGTTCTATTAATAAATCACTACTTATAATAGAAAATTATATTTTACATGAACATATCGGCATTAAATGCACCTAAATGAATATGATAGTTTTATGGTTAAAACATGTACACTTTACAAATTATAGAATTCGTCTCATTTCTTTTTGATCACCCCACGTAGCTGTATTTGTAATAAAAATATCTAATAAAATGTCCACGCTTTCTGGTCCCCCTCCATGCATTTGAGTTGTCTGTTCAAGGACAATCTACTTATACATGGAGAATTAACTGCATCATGCAGGGGTATCATTAGATTCCAGATTTTGAACAATATTAATATATGTATACACTTTGGATAATAATAATGTAATACATGAACAGTTTGGAAGCAACATGACTAAGTAATACATCAATTATAATAGCTAAGTGCATCTAATAATAATCAATAACAATATAAATAAAGGCATGCCTCAAGGGATGTGGGAATTCATATGACCGGCTTGTCCAACCAAAATTCTGTACTATCATTTCTAAGCTAGGTAACTCAACTTCATGTCTCTCCCTGAGTCACACTGATTATCCGAATGATTTCCTGTGGCCGTTTCCATAGAATACATACACTGTCCTCCAAAATGAGGTTGATAGTAATGTTTTCCTGCTATTTCAAGTCTCCCAGGTAGACTATGCTATTTTCCAATACACAACAGCTGACTTGGCCGAAGCATCAACACATTTCCAGCCCTCAGTCAGGGTGTAGTAATCCTGAAAAAGATGAATTAAAGACTGTCCCATCGGTGTAATTTCTCCCATTCAAGTCTATGTAAAATGACTCAATTTTGCATCTCTCACTGGGTTACATTGACATTCCGAAATTTTCTGTTGCCGTTTCCATAAAATGCTCTCACTGTCATTCCAAATAAGCCATAGAAAATGGCATGTTGAACGTTTACTTTTCGTGCTATTTCAAGTCTTCCGGTTACACTTTGTTATTTTCAATACACAACAGCTGATTCGGCAGAAGCACCCATACATTTCTAGTCCTCTGCCAATGCCTAGTAATCCTAAAAAATATCAATTAAACACTGTTGACAGGCAGTCCATATTAGAAATACATACATAAACTGTGGTCAACGATTCACACTTTCCACTTTAAAACACTACTGGAACAGAACAGAATCAACATTTTGGTAGGAACTATTTTAGCATACTACGACCTGGAAGTACTTTCGACAGGTGTGACACCAAAATAGCTTTAAATTTGAAAATTTACTGACTGGTTCACTTCCATGCTAGTTATTTAGAGTATTGCGGCAAATGTTCTGCAACCGGTTTTCCCATTTAACCCCTCACAACAATGTGACAGAATTTTAAACATGGTTCCCACCCCTCCAACAATTTTGCTCAGAATTGAGAATTTCATGAGATGGATATGCTTTTCTAAAATTGCAATATTACAGAAACTACTGAATGGATCTCTATACACTAAACTGTGACATGACCGGGCAATGTCCTAGTAATTTTCTATGCAAAATGAATGGTGTTGTGCGTGATTTGAAACCATGGTTACCATTTCATGCCTAAAATTGGTAAAAAAACTCTATTAATTTTTATTTCTTACTCACTAAAATGGAATTTTCTAATAAATAACTGTCAATTTGATGGATTAAAAATAATAAACATATATATATGCACAGCTACAAATGGCTACAAATGCTATGCTTTTGATATAATTAATATTTTACGCCAAATTGTTTGATGACGTCATGCTTTGTTCGCCAAATGTTTTTAATGTTATGACGGCATGACGTCACCAAACAAAGCAATTTGAGCATAATATTCATCATGGTTCAGGGACAGGTAAAGAGACGCTTAGCTGGGGGACAGTTTCAGAAAGACAATAAGATGTCAACATGGTGCAAGGATACAGGGCTTCAACTGGTACAGCAGCAACAACAACAACAAACTGAGGGATCAAATAGAATACTTCGTCCACGCAAAGATGATACGAGCACAACAACAACAACAACGGATAATGAATCACCCAAAGGAAATAGAGTATAAAACTTTGATAGTCTCATCACAATCATGAATACTGTATACCAGGAGCACAGTGTCACATGTTGTAAGCATATAGCCATACAACTGAATCAGAGAGAAAGCTAGCACTTGGAGCTGTGCTGCAGTTTGGGTGCAGGAACTGTCAGTATCACTCAAGTAAACTGGAAACTTTCAAGCAGACCAGAGACAAGAAAGGGGCTGCTGTGAACTTGATGCTGGCTTCAGCTCTGCAGGACATGTCAATTGGGATAGAAAAGGTGAATCTGCTGTTCGCATCAATTGACATACCACCGATAGCCCCAAGCCATCTGCAGGCACTGTCTAGTAAGGCCAGTGATAACACGGTCAAGCTGAACGAGAAAGATATGGCCGAAAAGCGTTGACAAGTTGTCGAGCATAACATGGACAAGGGTGCAGATAATTCTCGTCAATTGGACTTATCTTTTGACGCTGGCTACAACGCCACCAGGATGGTGTCCTCGTACAAGCCTGGACAGGCTGCGTCTCAGGCATATGGGGTAGCATTCAAGAATCACACCACATACAAATAGCCTGGGTATACCAAATACTGGTAATCTACTTTTAAAACTTGACGAAATATAACTAAAACACCCGACAACTGCATTAACCGGCATAAACATGTGCAACAATTATTTTTTATTAATAATTTGTGTAAAATACGAGTGGATAAACTTAAATTATGACCTAAATAGATCATATCAACAACCCATGGGAGTCCGCCATATTTGTTTACGAATATACTAATTACCAGTAAGCCGGTACGGTCCGTACAAAATAATCAATTGTTTGGTACTGGGTAAAACTTCTATCCTTAAGTAAACATAACATTAAATTGCATTATTACTATCAAAATACAATTAGAAAGGATGGAATGCGCGTAGACTATTATACCATTGTGCAAAGTTTTAGTGGTCAATTTTCACTACATGGGCACTAAAATTTAGCATTTCTTTTTAAACACCTAATTAACGTGCAATATTTGCAGATTTGTCCCGTGACAACAGTTTCAATATTAACCCCAATGAATAAATCTTCGATATACCGATTACAGGGATGTGCAAATTACCGGTAAAATAAAAAACTGCGAATTTTCAATCAATTAGAGCCTGCAATTAGTGAAAATCCAATATTAAATAGAGGATCTTGCATGAGTGCTCATTACATACGAGTTTTATTAAACGAGTGGACAAAATGTTATGACACGAGGCTTTGCCGAGTGTCATATTGTTTTTGTCGACGAGTTTAATAAAACTCGTATGTAATGAGCGCGAATGTAAGATTCTATTTATCACATAACCTTAGAAAACCCTCAATATTGTGCAGAAGGATGATGTGTGCTGCATATGTTTCAGCCAAAATTTAGCGGTACAATGAGCGCGACGTCATAGTGACGTTGGTATTATCCTGACGTCAGTGCCGGATCAATGCATGGATTGGCTAACGTCACGTCAAGCTAATTTAAATATTTATTGCACAGTCTGGGAGTGCCGAACGATATTTACGTCACGGCTTTACGGCACTCCTGGACCGCATGTTATGTGATAAACGAAAATAATAATTCTTTTTTCAATATATTGATTAACAAAACGTTAATTTATCGTATCCATGACAATATTTCTGGGTTAAAAGTGGTTGATAAGAAGAGCCGGTGTTTGCAAATGAAGTGTGACTGATGCTGGCATCGAGCATGCGCAAACGGTTTTGATACTCAGATTGTTTTGACTTTACCGGTAATTAGTATATCCCGGTAATAGGTATATTGAGGATATATCGTTGGACTGGCCGTTGAAAACAAAATGTGCTGGACGGGTGCGTATTTGCGGAACAAGGGATTCAGCATCACATGTCCAGGGGGTCATGCTGGTTGCACAGCCACAATATCATATATGCAGCCTCACTTAGAGAGAAAGATGGCATGTAGCATAGCCAATCAGCTGTGGCAGGATGACAGTATATTCGTCAAAACCCTGACCACAGATGGGGATACCAGGGCATATCAGGGCATGAACGACTTCTACGAAGCATTGGGGAATGCTTGGTGAGTGACTCGACAAGTGGACCCAAACCATCTTGCAAGTAGGCAAGTGAGAAAAACCAGAAGTTCCCAATGGAGTCCGACCCTGTTTGGAGGCTCGAAACTGGCAGCAGAGGATAGACAACGTGTCATGGGAGCCCTAGCTAAAGACATCAAGTCACGATGCAGCAGCGTGATTGCCAAACTGCGTATACTTTCAAGCCAAGACATTACCAAACAGTTACATCGTTTACCTGCAATTCTGAGAGCAACTGAGAGCAACGATTCGCTTGTCTGCTCCGGGGAAGGTTCCACTGGAACATAATGGTACAAATCCAAATACCTGCCAACACATGGGATACATCACCTACAATTAACAGAGAATGAAAGTCAGCTGTTATCGACAATAATTGAGATCAGGCTGAGCAAGTTTCCAGTGTCGAGTGTAGCCAAAGGTACTACAACACAAAAATGCCAGGCATTCAACAGGACGACGCTATCATCACTGCCTAAGGATATTAACAACTCGAGAAATTTCGCTGGTCGTCAGGCTTCAAAAAACCTGCAACTGAATAATTCTCTGGAGCATTCCGTAACCTGACCAAAGTGACCAGTCTAACCGGTAAAGTTCTGTCACCCGAAGCCATGAAGCACTTGAGGCAATCTTCCCAAAGAAGTCAGAGACACAAGAAAGTGCAGACGACAATCGGTTTCAAAACTCGGCGCCTAGCAATAGAGCTGCGATGGAATTTGATTACCATACAAAGAGGAGCGGTCAACCTGGGAATGAGGATGAATATCGAAAAGGCCAGCTAGACGATATCGAGCATGTGTATGCATCCCCGGGACTCAATACTTAGAGGATGTAATGTTTCCTGGCAATCACGGCGGAGTGTATCAACAATACATACAGTTGGAACGAGCTCCGTCACATTCATGGCAGAATGTCTGATGATGGCCTGATGCCGGCCGAAACGGAAAGCTCAATGGAATAAAATCTAGTCTTATAAAAGGTACAATACCTTCAGTCCAAATACAGCACCTAATCAGTCACAATAAAACAGTCACCAACACTCTAGTTACCAACCAGCAGCGTTCAATCAAGGCCCGGAATTGTGTGATGTGCCAAAATCATAGCATTTATGAGAGTGTTTTAAAAGCAATTAAATAATACAGTAATACCTCATCAAAATATCACCTCAATAATAAGCCCATCTCAAGAACAAGACCACATCAATCAGTAATAATACCATCTTAATAATATTATAAGACATCCTAAAAATAAGACCACTTTAAAATTTAGTTTTGACTGTTTTGCGCTGAATTGAACCTCAATATTAAGACCAACTCAGTAATAAGACCAGTTTCAGGGTCACATGGGTGGTCGTACTATCGTGGTCTAATGTATATCATCAAAAACACACACACACAGACAAATAAAAATTAAGTTGGGTTCACTAAATTTGACTTGTTAAAAGTCCATGATCCAGGGGAAGTAACTCTTATATCCAATTTTAACAGAAATTGACTAAGTTCTTTCTAAAATTATAATAAATTCAAAATTACTCAAACCTGAAAAATTTCCTTTTGGCCACTAGTTTTTATGGTCCATGGCAGCTTGCATACCAAATTTTGTTGATGTATTTCAAATGGTTGATGAAATATTGAACTTCAAAAAGTTTTGATAAAGGTGTCCCACCCGTGTAATTTCTCCCATTTAAGTCTATGTAAAATGACTCAATTTCGCATCTCTCACTGGGTTACACTGACATTCCGAATGATTTTCTGTTGCCGTTTCCATAAAATGCACTCACTGTCATTCCAAATGAGCCATAGAAAATGGCATGTTGAACGTTTACTTTTTCGTGCTATTTCAAGTCTTCTGGTTACACTTTGTTACTTTTCAATACACAACAGCTGATTCGGCCGAAGTACCCATACATTTCTAGTCTTCCGCCAATGCCTAGCAATCCTGAAAAATATCAATTAAACACTGTTAACTGTTGACAGGCTGTCCATATTTGAAATACATACATGAACTGTGGTCAACAATTCACACTTTCCACTTTCAAACACTACTGGAACAGAACAGAATCAACATTTTGGTAGGAACTAATTTAGCATACTACGACCTGGAAGTACTTTCGACAGGTGTGACACCGTTAGCTATTGACAGAAAGTCCATATTTGAACTAAATACAGAAATTTTAGTCAACAATCCACAGTTCCCACAGTCAAACAGTACTTGAACAGAACAGAATTAAAGTTTTGATAGGAACTATTTTAGTATACTACCACCCGGAAGTACTTTCACCGGTGTGACGCACTTGAATGAGTTTGAGCTGGTTCCTTTGTGTTCAGCAGACAACATAAGGTTTAAAACAAAGTTCTACTCTTTTAAATCTTATTCAGTATGACCTGTTTCTAGAAAAATCATTTCTGCTAATGGAACCGGTCAGCAGTATAAAGGCCTGATATTATGTCTTTCCGAGCCATTCTACATGCCACAGCTAAACATTAATAATTACTTGGTAGGACCCAATGGATTTTGTTGAAATCTTGTTTCTTGCAATATATAAAGACAATCACAGCAGACATCAAAAACTAGTATTAAGGGGAGATAACTCTGGAAATTGTGCGTTTTTTCATAAAATGACACCCTTCAGCCTATCATTTACTCTCTTTATGTCTACATAATAAAGCAAAATGTAATTTTTATTAACCATAATTCTTTAAAAGACTTCCTGGAACACCTCTAACCACCATGTGATCACAACAATTACCTGTCAGTGTACTGTAAACAGATTAAGCTAGCAAACTGACTCTGCAAACAGACTAAGCAAGCAGAATGGCTAATCTCCCTTGAAAGATCCTGCTTAAAATTGTCACTGTTGAGAGGCTTATCAAGAACAGTATGGTTGATATACAGTATGGATGCCAGCATTCTAGCATTGTACAAAAGTCAGTGGTTCAGTTCACTTGTCTCCGTACTATAACTAACCAATCATACATAATGCCAAAAGGCGACAGATAGCCCAAGGCGGCAAACTGCTTCTTCAAACCTGGTAACACCTATGGTTAAGGAAAGAGAAAATGTATACCTTCGGATCAACAAGCATGTGGGAGTCAGTCTGAGACAGGACCGCAACTTGTACATGATGAGCCTTCTATATCCACTGGGATCCGCGAGGAAGGATCTGACTTGTGGCCGCGACCTGAAAAAGATGAAGTAAATGACAACCTAGGCAATTGTATAATCAGCATGCGAAAGTTACTGGATTTACTTGACACTCTTGCAGCTGAACACTGTAAAACAAAGTACACAACAGTGAATTGGGACATAGATAAAGAAACCAAGTATGGTTTAGGAAGTAAGTTGCAATTCAAATGTACCGGCTGTGGATTTATCTCACCAGAAATGAAAACTTACACAGAGATCGCTGGCACAACTAGAGCTGCGATCAACACTAACCTGGCCGTGGCTCTTCTCCATACACTGATGGGAAATTCTACAGCACAGTGTCTGTTCACACAGCTAGACTAACCTTTTCTATCTTCAAGCCATTTGCAGTCTGCAGAACCTTACAAAGGAAGTCAGTGATAGCATCACCAGCCTCAATAAGCAAGATTCACAACAGACAGCACGGTGCGAAGGTAGCTTCACAGCTAGATCTGTCTACAGACGCTAGGTACAATTGACCCCGCATGACTTTTGTCATACAAACCTGGCCTGAGTTCTTTACAAGCATATGCTGTGGCCATGGAAAATCACACTACCAACAAATACATCATTGCCACAGCTATTGAGAATAAGCTGTGCAAGAAAGGGGAAGACATGAGGAACCAGGGCCTAGATGTCAACTGTCCTGGATGTCATGACGGCTGCACTGCCGATATGCCGTACCTCATGCCACACTTGGAACGGAAGATGGACTACAAAATAGCGGAGGATTTACCCTCTGACAGATGTGTCGTCCGCACATTAACGACTGACGGTGACGCAAGGGCTTACCTTGGAATGCAGGACTATTACGCAGCCCACAACATGGACTACAATGTGACGTGACAAGCAGACCTCAACCACATTGCGACTAGACAGAAGAAAAAGAACCCAGTTCTCCAGCACCATGATTCCACTCACCACAAAAAAGGACAGACAAGCATCACAAGCTGTCCTGGCCAGAGACGTGAAACTGCATTGCAGCGCTATAATTGGTGAACTTATTCGAGTGGGCAAAGGTGATAACACTAATAGAATGATGAAAAAGTTACCCGCTATTCGAGCAGCCACCATTGAATGCTATGTGGGAAACTGCAGTTTCTGTCCCAGAGATTCACTTGTCTGTTCTGGTGTGGGAATTAGGTGCTGGTGGTACAAATCTGATGTCCTTAGTGCGCATGAATCAACAAGATAGAAGCTAATGGTTGGTTTATTGCAGATGAGATTGAGTGAAGCAGCCGTTTACAGTGTCAGCTCCAGAACATCAACACAGGGGTGCGAGTCTTTCAACAGGGCTACTGTAGCTACAATGAGCAAACACGTAAGCTCATACAACATTCAAGGGTCGCTTGTCAGCGCAAGTATAGATATTGTTGTACAGAGGTTGTTGTACATATGTTGTTGTACAGAGGCTGTTGTACACAGATTGTTGTACAGAAGTTGTTGTACAGAGGTTGTTGTACGGTGGTTGTTGTACAGAGGCTGTTGAACATAGGCTGTTGTAGAAGTTGTTGTACAGAGGCTGTAGTACAAAGGTTGTTGCAGAGAGGTTGTTGTACTGAGGTTGTTGTAAAGAGGCTGTTGCAGAGAGGTTGTTGTACAGAGGCTGTTGTAGAGAGCTTATTGTACAGAGGCTGTTGTAGAGAGGATGTTGTACACATGTTGTTGTGCAGAGGCTGTTGTAGAGAGGTTGTTGTACAGAGGCTGTTGTAAAGAGGTTGTTGTACAGAGGATAAAGTATCTAAGTTGTTGTTCAGAGGCTGTTGTACAGAGGTTGTTGTAGAGAGGTTATTGTACAGAGTTTGCTGGACAGAGGCTGTTGTAGAAGGTTGTTGTACATAGGTTGTTGTACAGAGGATGTAGTACAGAGGCTGTTGAAGAGAGGTTATTGTACTTAGTTTGTTGTACAGAGGCTGTAGTACAGAGGCTGTTGTAGAGAGGTTGTTGTACAGAGGCTGTTGTAGAGAGGTTGTTGTAGAGAGGTCATTGTACATAGTTTGTTGAAGAGAGGTTGTTGTACAGAGGCTGTTGTAGAGAGGTTGTTGTACAGAGGATGTTGTAGTGGGCTGTTGTACAGAGGTCATTGTACAGAGTTTGTTGTACAGAGGTTGTTGTACAGAGGTTGTTGTACAGAGGCTGTAGTACAGAGGCTGTTGTAGAGAGGTTGTTGTACAGAGGCTGTTGTACAGAGGTTGTTGTAGAGAGGTTGTTGTACAGAGGCTGTAGTACATAGGTTATTGTAGAGTGGTTATTGTACAGAGGCTGTTGTAGAAGATTGTTGTACAGAGGTTGTTGTACATAGGTTGTTGTACAGAGGCTGTTGTAGAGAGGTTGTTGTACAGAGGTTGTTGTAAAGAGGCTGTTGTATAGAGGTTATTGTACAGGTGTTGTTGTATAGAGGTTGTTGTACAGAGGTTGTTGAAGAGAGGTTGCTGTACATATGTTGTTGTACAGAAGTTGTTGAAAAAAAGTTGTTGTACAGAGGCTGTTGTTAACAGGCTAATGTTATACAGGGGTTGTTGTTGGTAGATATTGCTATTAAAAAGTTCTTGTTTTTTTCTTGACCCCACAGGGCCCAGTTAAGAACTTTACCTAGATTTCATAGAGACAAACATTCTGGCCATGTTTCATGAAGATTTGGCCATTTTTTGTGTTAAATTTGAGCCAACATGATACACTTTCTATTTTGTTCAGATGATTATTATGACCAAGTTTCATAAAGATTTGGCCAAAATTGTGACCTCTACTGACTACACAAGGTATTTCTATGATTTGACCTAGTGACCTAGTTTTTGACACCGGATGACCCAATATCGAAGTAGACCTAGACTTTGTTGAGATGATCATTGTGACCATGTTTCATAAAGATTAGGCCAAAATTGTGACCTCTAGTGTCTACACAAGCCAATTGTAAACAGACGGACATACGATGGAAGAAGAGTGATCACAATAGCTCAATCTGTCACGAAATCTGTCACTTTGTGACAGGTGAGCTAAAAAGTGCAGACAAATATGCTGACCAAATAACCAACGGACCACACATTGAAAAACCAACAGACCCAAGACGGACATACGATGGACGAAGAGTGATCACAATAGCTCAATCTGTCACGAAATCTGTCACTTCGTGACAGGTGAGCTAAAAACTGCAGACAAATATACTGACCAAATAACCAACCGACCGAACATTGAAGAACCAACAGACCCAAGGATGACATCAATATAGCCACCATATACTTCTTATCAGGGCGTATAAATTAACAATAAGATAATTATATCATACTTTGCTGTTTTGATATGCCATCAAGGCAAGGAGTATGAGTAGCCTTGCCCTTCACGATGGTTGATTCTTTCACTGGTGTTTCAGCATCTGAAACAACATACAAATGTATTTATCTGGCTTGACTGCAGAATTCAAGCACTTGTCTTCAGAGCACCCGATCAATTCCTCTGCCTTGCCAGATAAACAAACTACTCCTGAAACAAATGAGCAGATTTCAATTAAACTTCACACTCAAGTTATTTGGATGAGCAGCTTCAATTTTTACTTTTATTTTTCAAAAATTGTACGCTGTTTTCATTCCCTACACTTTTTCTGAAATAAAATCAGTCACACAAGTCTTCTTTGTAACTGATCAACACAATTAGTAAATATACAGAGGATCTTTCATGCAATGTCTATCTTGATCAGAAAGCCTCTATACAGGGTTCCCACAATTTTCTTATCATGAAATTCCCAACTTTTTCCCAACTTTTCAAGGTTTTCCTTGGCAAATTCCAGGTTCTCAGTTTGTCATACTCTGGACCCTTATCAATACTATTTCAGTTCTAGTAGTGTTTGATTGACACAGGACTTTCTCTATAAAGTATGTAAACTCCCTGATTGACAGAATATCTGTAAAGTTACACAATTTCTGCAAATTTACAGAAAGTTCAATCTCTAAATTTACAGAATAGAGGGCTAGAACTACAAGAAAACAAGTTTAAATCGCAGTTTAATTTGGTTTAATATTGAAAGTAATTCATTATTTAAGTCATAAATGTGCTTCATTTTCCAAAATATTGACTGAAATATTGGATAATTTCATTTTTGAAATTCATAAAATGCATCTTTTTTGACGTATTATTTCTTAAATTTTATATCACTTCGATTTTCATAATCTGTCAATTTATAGATTACAAAAAATACAAGAAATATCACTGAATGTGATGAATACCCCCAGATACTGCTTGACTCCGTCACTTAAATGTGCTCTGACAAACAACTAGACTAAGTACTGATTATTCATGCAAACGTTCATTGAAATACAACCAATGGTAACAAAGGAAAAGTGTAGAATTTATTAGTGTAAAAAATCAAAGGGCCATAAGTCCCTTAAAATTAATCCTACATGTGGTGAGGATATGCACAACTAGACTTGGTAATGATCATTCATGCAAAGTTTCATTGAAATCTGACCATTGGTAAAAGAGAAATATCATGGACAAACTTTACAAGTGTAAAAAAACAAAGGGCCATAACTCCCTTAAAATTAATCTGACTAACGTGTGCCGAGGATGTGCACAACTAGATTAGGTACTAATCAGTCATGCAAAGTTTCATTGAAATACGACCAATGGTTACAGTGAAATAGCGCAGACAAAATTTGCACAGACCAACCGACCAAACAACTATCCTCAAGCATATATAGCCCCCATAATAATTTTACAGATATTGCGTAACTTTACAGATGATCTGTGAATGTAACACTTTCCTAGATCTGTGTATGCCAAATAGTCATTAATGTTACAGGTCACAGAAACCTTGATCTTCGACATACTGACATCAAAAGAAATTGTTTACTGGCGGTGACCAACATCCATGTTAAGTGTCATAATCATAGGGCAAAGCGTTTTAGAGATATTGAATGGAAACCATTTGGTCTACTAACGGAAAGACCGACCGACAGACCGACTAATGTTTCGTCCTCAAAGTGAAGCTTCTCAGCTTTGATGCTAACATGAAGACTGTCGATGCCGTTGTAATCAATGTCAACGCTCATTATTATTATAAACGACAGTTCATACAACGTTTGTTTTAAACTGAAGCCTATTTTTCGACGAAAACGAATGTTTACCAAAGATGCAGACAATTTGGAAAACAATTTGACGGGTGCCGTAATAATCATGTATGTAATTCAAGTAATAATACAAGAACAACATTTATTATAACATAATTCAATTTTAATTGATATATACGACATATCCTAACATATGTGATGTTCATAATTACTATATAGTATCATTAAAAATCATTACAACATGTTACTTAATTAGTTCGTATTTCTCTTCAATTACACTCTCAGCGCCAGTTCTTAATGAAAGGGAGGTAATACATGTATTTTATCCCGAAATTGGTCATAACTTATGTTTTATCATTCCAATTGTACTAAAATTCACATAATAAACCCAAAATACTATTACTTAGCATTTAAAAACTTTATATAATCTTATGTATGCATTTTTATTGAGTTATAGGGCCAGTTCTCTTCGAATCTATCGATTGTTAAGCGCCAGTTCTTGATGAAAGGGAGGTAATACATGTATTTTATCCCAAATTTGGTCATAACTTATGTTTTATTGATCCAATTGTTCTGAAATTCACACAATAAACCCGAAATACTATTATTAAAAATTTTAAAGTATAAAAACATCATATTTGTGTTTGGTTATTGAGTTATAGGGCCAGTTCTTATCCCTAGGGCCAGTTCTTAAGAACTGGCGCCAGTTCTTAAGTGTAAGACACCGGATAACTACTTTTTGGTAGTAGTTTCGTACCCGAATATGTTCGTACTTTAAATTTTCGCACCTTTCCCGGTTTTTTCCCAACTTTGGCCAGTTTTGGATAAAATTCCCGATTTTTCACGACCGGGATTCGATTTTACCGATTTCCCGACTTTTTCCCGTTTTCCCGGATCTGTGGGAACCCTGTCTATAGTGCAAAAAACAACATAACAATGGGTCCTGTAGTTTAAAATTATAAGATATTGTAGTCTTGATTTACCTGATACATCCTGCTGTGTTGATGTTGACTGTACAGCCGGCTCATTTTTACTGAATCTGAAATACATATTATAGACGCAAAAACGCAACATGAGGCGTTTCCTGTACACCAAGGGAGACAACCTCGACCTGTATAGATAAGATTTATACTTTGTAACATGAGACCACGCATGTTTAATTAACGTGCGTGATGAGACACAGTATGTCTGAACGCAACACGCAAAAACCTGCAAGTACACGCAACATGAGGTGACACCAGCACACAAAGGGTGACAACCTCGACCTGTACAAATTAAATATAACTCCACTTGCTTGAACCTGAACATGAACACAAGCAACATGAGGTTTTACCAGGACACAAAGGGCAATAACATCTACTTATGAAAAATGCAACTATGCAAATTGCATCAAGCTATCCTGTACAAACTAGAACTGTCGCCATTCGGCAGACTAATATACCCCCGGGTGACAGGCAGGCAGGCAGGCAGGCAGGCAGGCAGGCAGGCAGGCAGGCAGGCAGGCAGGCAGGCAGGCAGGCAGGCAGGCAGGCAGGCAGGCAGGCAGGCAGGCAGGCAGGCAGGCAGGCAGGCAGGCAGGCAGGCAGGCAGGCAGGCAGGCAGGCAGGCAGGCAGGCAGGCAGGCAGGCAGGCAGGCAGGCAGGCAGGCAGGCAGGCAGGCAGGCAGGCAGGCAGGCAGGCAGGCAGGCAGGCAGGCAGGCAGGCAGGCAGGCAGGCAGGCAGGCAGGCAGGCAGGCAGGCAGGCAGGCAGGCAGGCAGGCAGGCAGGCAGGCAGGCAGGCAGGCAGGCAGGCAGGCAGGCAGGCAGGCAGGCAGGCAGGCAGGCAGGCAGGCAGGCAGGCAGGCAGGCAGGCAGGCAGGCAGGCAGGCAGGCAGGCAGGCAGGCAGGCAGGCAGGCAGGCAGGCAGGCAGGCAGGCAGGCAGGCAGGCAGGCAGGCAGGCAGGCAGGCAGGCAGGCAGGCAGGCAGGCAGGATGGATGGCTGGCTGGCTGGCTGGCTGGCTGGCTGGCTGGCTGGCTGGCTGGCTGGCTGAATCCAGTATACCCCCCTTACAACTTGTTGTGCGGGGGGTATAATTAAATATAACTCCACTTGCAGGAACAAGCAACTTGAGGTTTTACCAAGACATAAAGGGCAATAACCTCTACTAATGAAATATGCAACTATGTGAATTGCGTCAAGCTATCCTAAATTAGAATTTAGTGAACATGTCAGTGACCACCAATTCCGTGCAGTGATTGGGGTTATATAGTTACATAAATTAGAACCTAGGCCTCATTGACAGCTGCAAGTTGAACGATGGACAAAAAACAATCATAAAAGCTCACCTTGCCAATTTGTGGCAGGTGAGCTAAATATACACCTGTCCCATACACACAATTATAAGAGTAGATGATTTCACCACCAAAACATCTTTAATTAATCTTTGACCTCCTACTCACATCTTGATTCCATCCCGGCGTTGGTCATTATTGACTGCAAACCATCATATACCGAAAATTAACTCTGATTGTACTCGGCAACATTCTGAGTAAAACTTCCATTTAAAGACTTTTTTGACACTCATATCACAATTCCAGGTAAAGTAAATAGACCACATGGTTCACTAAACTGTTACTTCTACCTGATAATGATAAATCTCCTGATTGATTCAAGATACAAACACGCCCTCAAACAATCCACACTGCTTCCTGTCGGCTTATACATGAATCATGATGCAGCAACAAAGATATCCACACTTCATATACATACACGCCCTCAAACAATTCACACTGCTTCCTGTCGGCTTATACATGAATCATGATGCAGCACACAAGTAGTACTTTAACCCATTTCCTAAGGATTGTGATTACACACATTCATGACATGCCTAGAAAAAAACATTAGTGTCGGATAATCACAGCGTTCAACTTTTAACTTATATTTTAAAACATATGGCGTGGAATTACAATTTCTACCATTGGCACATTCTATAACACTGCCAAAATATCCAAACAGGCAAGACACTTGTTAACTACATTTGCAAGCATAACAGGAACTAAATGGTTAGAAACAGATACAGAATACAATGAAAATTATAACAAACATGATGGCGTTAGATTTTTGATTTACGATCACAAACATCACAGTATACGAGGGTCGTTCATTTAATACCCGGACGATCGATATTGCTGGAAAACTAGCTGACCGATATCGATGAAAACGTACAGGAATACTTTCACACTACTTCTTAATTCACATACACAATTTCAACTTGTTGCGGCCCTCGTACAATTTAACAAACTCAGATGCAGGAAAATAGGTTTGTTAATTATTCCTGCATGGTCGATAAATTGTCGCAAACAGCCATTCAATGACGTTTGTGTGTATATTTATCAAATTTATCATTCTTAAATACAAGTGTAAATACCGCCCGAGTTAATCTGCACAGGTCAAGGCTCTATTTCAGCCAACAATTCAGGATACACAAAATATACAACCGACTCCAGTCATAAAAAGAAATAAAATTCTACGCCCTATCCTTCAATTTCATAGATTCTTTTCTCCATGATGTCATATCTCCACATTCCTATCTCCACATTATAACAAACATGATGGCGTTAGATTTTTGAATTAGGATCACGAACATCACAGTATACAGTATACAATTTAACAAACTCAAATGCAGGAAAATAGGTTTGTTAATTATTCCTGCTGTCTAATGCATGGTCGATAAATTGTCGCAAACAGCCATTCAATGACGTATGTGCGTATATTTATCAAATTTATCATTTTTAAATACAAGTGTAAATGAGTTAATGTTCACAGGCCAAGGCTCTATTTCAGCCAACAATTCAGGATACACAAAATATACAACCTACACCAGTCATAAAAAGAAATAAAATTATACACCCTATCCTTCAATTTCATAGATTCTATCCTCCATGATGTCATATCTCCCACATTCTGTGTTTCCATCACAATCCACAATAATGACTCCCTTCAGTATGCACCATAACCTGAAGTGACTTGGTCAAATTGTGATACATGTACAAGAAAAATATAAAGAGAGATATATTATAATAAATAGCTAACAATAATGAAAACATATTCAGTTATTTCTCTTCATGCTTAATAAAAACGTAACACACATTAGATTGATAAGGGGCTGTGAAACTAATGCGTTGAGTTTAAAGTCTAAAATACACCGGTCAAAATATTGCCGACTTTTTCGCCTGTAGCAATGCTCAGTGTAAAGGCACTGGTTAACACGGACTATACCTGGCTGCTGGCTGGCACGACATTCACCCGACGCATTTGAGTTTAATGTAATTGTGCCACTTAATAGGCAAACAGCATTCACTTGGTTCAATCGTTGATCCTTACTGCCAAGCTTGAATGATCTGTTAAGACCTAGGCGAACTTGAATAGCAATAGGGCCTACTGTGGAAACCACTCTTATGGATATTTTAACTGCCCCCAGTCTGACCAGGCTAACTACATGTAAAATTATAATGGGGGAACATACTCTGTATGGTATAACTAAATAGTTCTATGACAAACAACTCGCAAAATATTATGCTACTTTGTGACGACATAAATCCGTAAATGACGTCATCCCATATTGATCAATGCAATTTCAGGGGTGCAGTTAATGGTTGCATGCGCTCGAGAGTCCCCATCATTGTAAGAATTCATTCTTACTTTAAAAGCCATTTTGGCTGTATTTGTATTCAAATTCTAAAGAAATTTATGTTAGGCACAAAATTCATGCAACAATGGTGGGCACGTTCATATTGCTGGCTACGCCCCTTAATTTTGTAATAAAATGACAATTCAGCATAAAATATTCTGTAGAATAATCTTGGATGCTTTTGTTTACATCCCAAAGTTGGATAAACACAAAAGTAATTTGTGCAGAAGCTCCACGAGCGGAGACACACGTAATTTGCTAAAAATAAGTTCCGTTATATTTATGCAATTGTAACGAATATTATCCACGCTTTATGACAACAAATAGTCAGGACAACTTGCATTCACATAAATGTCTGATCCCTTGACCGTATCATCACAACGAATGCCGATTCTCCTGATTTTCCATCGTACTTACTTTTCATTTATTCGAAGTTTCACCCTAGTTATCAAAATCTACTTTGTTTCGTAAACAAGATAAAGATTACTTTTGTCTACATAACAAATTTTCTGATTAGTTGAAATCCAGGGGACGCTACCAAAATAAGCGAATCTGACGCTCGAGAATGAAAGCTAGCTTTAGCAAGACGCGTATACGCAGCGTACAGGACTGGGCTAATATAATAGGCGACGCTTGTCTGCGGTGTGCAGAACTCGGTAAATACAATGCATATATGCAGCACACAGGTAGAATTATAGAAATTTCACATTTTTTTCAAGCAAAATATATAGTGGAAAAATGTTATTTCCTTTATCAGCTCAAAACCTACCCGCCTGTGGATGGTAAACATAAATCGAATTTAAAATGGCCTTACCTTGCTATATACTTACATTGCTATATTCTAGTACTTACCTTGCTATATACTTACATTGGTATATACTTTTACATTGGTATAATTATACTTACCTCGCTATATACTTACATTAGTATATACTTACATTGCTATATTCTAGTACTTACCTTGCTAAATACTTACCTTACTATATACTTACATTGCTATATTCTAGTACATGTACTAACCTTGCTAAATACTTACCTTACTATATACTTACATTGCTATATTCTAGTACTTACCTCGCTAAATACTTACCTTAATTACTATATACTTACATTGCTATATTCAAGTACTTACCTTGCTAAATACTTACCCAACGATATATATACATTGATATATTCTAGTACTTACCTTGCTAAATACTTACCTTACTATATACTTACATTGCTATATTCTAGTACTTACCTTGCTAAATACTTACCTTACTATATACTTACATTGCTATATTCTAGTACTTACCTTGCTAAATACTTACCTTACTATATTCTTACATTGCTATATTCTAGTACTTACCTTGCTATATTCTAGTACTTACCTTACTATATACTTACATTGCATTATTCTTACATTGCAATATTCTAGTACTTACCTTGCTATATTTTAGTACTTACCTTGCTATATTCTAGTACTTACCTTGCTAAATACTTACCTTACTATATACTTATATTGCATTATACTTACATTGCAATCTTCTAGTACTTACCTTGCCATATTCTAGTACTTACCTTGCTATATTCTAGTACTTACCTTGCTAAATACTTACCTTACAATATACTTACCTTGCTATATTCTAGTACTTACCTTGCTAAATACTTACCTTACTATATACTTACATTGCCATATTCTAGTACTTACCTTGCTATATACTTACATTGCATTATACTTACATTGCAATATTCTAGAACTTACCTTGCTATATACTTACATTGCTATATTCTAGTACTTACCTTGCTAAATACTTACCTTACTATATACTTACATTGCCATATTCTAGTACTTACCTTGCTATATCTTACATTGCATTATACTTACCTTGCTATATTCTAGTACTTACCTTGCTAAATACTTACCTTACTATATACTTACATTGCTATATTCTAGTACTTACCTTGCTAAATACTTACATTACTATACTGAGCAAAAAAATAAACTTTACATAATTCATATTTCAATGCTCATTATGTGAAGATATAACCAAGTTCGTGACATTTTAACTGCCCACAGTGTTGAAGAATTCCAGCAAAAACAACACAGAATTACTGAACGGAACTTACCTTGCTTCAGCCTTGCTATATACTTACTAATAAAACCACGGTAATACGAGCAGCGATTATTCGAGCAACCGGCCTAATTCGAGCAAATTTCAAAGTCCAGGTGAATTTGCTCTTTATTGTACATTAATTTATCCCTCTTACTCGAGTAAAGTTATGACGAGCATCCGTACTAATTCGAGTGAAGGTGTTGGTCCATTCAACAATTTTCAACGATAATTATTAGTTACTTTATCTTCAGGCAATGATCAGAGTAAAATTTCTCACCTCCGAAAAATGTCATACTTAATTTTATTACGGTCCGTATTTTTTGCACATTGTGATAATTATATTTCATGACAATAGCGTCATCCTTAACACTTAAATTGATTTCCATATTTTCGATTCGATACATTAAACACGAGGTAGAAGATATTTAATTAATGAGCGTGATTAAACAACACATACGTTTCAAAACAAGTTCAATAGGCAACAATTGGGAACTTTACACATACGAGAACTAAAATTTTTAAATGCAACATCGATCGTTGCTTAGACTCGCACAGACTTTTACCAATGGTAAGATAAAATCGACGTACATGTAGAATCTTAAATATTTAGGCGCCGTTCGTTATAAAACAGCAAATAAAAATCATTTAAAAAACTTTTCCTATCCCGTATTTCATGAAAACCTGCGAATGTAGGCTCACATACAGTACAATTCGACGTGTCTGATACTGAATAAGTGAAGTAAATCAAGTCTGAGATTAAATCCAATTCTTATTAAACAACCCTAAAGAATAAACAATTTTTCGACTTTGTTAAGTAGAAAATTAAATGTCAATTAAAGCAACACTATGCGCTGATTGGCAAATTCATATCGCGGTAAGGAACTCTGGCGTAACACTACTCCCAATGATGAAGATGGTCTATATGAATTCCTTGAAGAAATTGGAGTTACCTAAACAACTGCAGTATTCATAATAACGGTATGAACCCCACAAACGCAGCAAAACTCAACACCTCTATAGTGCGACCTCATGATTTCTTTGGCTGTGACTAATGGAACAATATCACAACAGCCGACATGCGTCATCTAGAGACATCATTTCTGCTTAAAACTTAATAAAACGCATACAATCTCTACCTACCAGAACCCGCTCAGACATGGTAAAAGGATTACTTGGCTTTACTTCAATGGAAGCCTATATTGATATTCACTCTGAAGATGACTTTGTTAGATACATAATTACATGAATACAGCTAACATTTGGCGTGTTACCCAAGACAAGCCACAATTGACCGAACAAATGAAATTATAGCAAAACTTTGCTGTAAGCAGCCATCCAGTGAACTAAAAACTTGTACCAGCTGCAACTTGAATTACACTGACGAACTCCATCACATGGTAATATATTGTAACAAGAGGACCCAAAGGGCCCTAGGTCGCTCACCTATTATAAATAGCAGTACTTGACCTTGATTTTGTTGAGATGATCACTCTGACCAAGTTTCATAAGGATTAGGCTAAAATTGTGACCTCTAGTGACTATACAAGGTTTTTCTATGATTTCACCACGTGACCTAGTTTTTGCCCCTGGATGACCCATTATGGAACTTGACCTAGATTTTGTTGAGATGATCATTGTGACCAAGCTTCATAAAGATTAGGTCAAAATTGTGACCTCTAGTGATTACACAAGGTTTTTCTATGATTTGACCTTGTGACCTAGTTTTTGACCTCCGATGACCCAATATCAAACTTGACCTAGATTTTGTTGAGATGATCATTGAATTGTATTCTTGATTCTGACGTTCGGTGTGTAAACGGGTTTGTATTTAAGGACTAAAGTGTTGATATATCCTGAAAGTATAATATAGTAGCTACATGTTGATACCTGTAATATACCATTTCAATGAATAATAAACCTACACGGCTACAAATGTGACAGGCACTTTTATAATCGGAAATATTGTAAGTAACCTGTACATTGTAAACAGTGGTAAAATCCGATTTGGCCGGGGTAGTTTTTGCGTACATGCTGACTGCCTATGATTGACAGTGTGTGTGGCTACTTTTTATTAAATAGGACATGTGTTTATTAAAGGGCATTGAATATGTCGCAGATGCGTTTCAGTTTACGAAATTGAACAATATGCGAACATCTGAACTACCACTGGTGCGAATCAGACGGTAAGAAGTCTTTTGGGTACGAATAAGGGCGAACTTTGATCACAAAATGCACGGTGATCGGACAATTTAGTTGGAATATAACGGTGGGGACATAGCAATGAGATATAATATCAACGATAGAACCCGGAGTTATCAATCAACTCTTACGTTTCTAGTCTAAAGAAGCTTCCGAAAATACAATTTCAGCGCTGCAAGAAAGTGAAACCGAGCGAGGTGACGACTAAAATCCAGTCTCCGGTACCATCCGGTACCCAAAGTAACGACGTTTTTACCTCCCTTTGCTAGGAAGTACGTGCGATGTGGACCCCAAGATAAACGTTATGGAGCAGAGCACCGGAATTGTCTCAGATTAATGCTTCCAAAATAATCTAAGAACAAAGAGATTTCACTCCAGTGGACACTTTTACCATTATTCCATCCGTGTGATGTCAAACCACATTTTAAATTGTGTTGCCATTTGAACTGTGACTTACTTGTCCAACAAGTTTAAGTATTACTGTGCATATTGATACTAGTGCTAATCCTTTTTTTACTGTTTTTTTAAACTAAGGAAAAGTTTCACAACCTTGATTTACATAAGAATATAACACTCATAAGGAACAAACAGCCTTAAACAGGCCTTACTGTAACTGATAGACTGAAAGACATTAAAAGATATCTGACAAACTGTATATTCTAGATATTGAGGCTATTTCAGACGTTTAAATGATCATTGGGTCACATTATATCATTTTATCGCGAAATATGTGTATACTAGACTTGAACATGGCTAATATCTTCAGATATTCGCGTTTTGTAACAAATGTTTAACGCATTCCATTGGCTGACTGTTTTGCGTTGTGGCGTCTCATTGGTGCTAGACTTTTTTCGGTGACAGACATCTAGTCTATATATAGGATGTCAGAGGTTTCGTGTATTTACTTGTTCATGTAACTGATATTATAGTGCAACCGGTCAGAGGTTTCGTGTAATTTATTACATAGTGTTGTATAGTAGATTTGTACTGGCGATCATAGGTGTGATAAACATTATTGCAAAATGTGTAAATATCTCTTTGACATAAACTATATATTTGTTGCTGTAAATTGTAGATAAATTGACACTCGATAGTACTGAGTATAGGCAAACAAATATGTAGTTTTTGACAAATGTTTATAATATAACTAGATAACGAGCTATAAAGTGCATATATATTTAATTATCTACACAATGTATTATAGCTATGTCATACATAAATAAATAATCTTTATGTTATTTAATATTATATTGTATAGAACATAAGGATTTTAAAACATATCATAAACATGCATATTTACATATATTGGTATACGCAATAATGTAATAACATATTAATTATACATTCAACGGTAAAACAGTTATGAAATGTTGAACTTATAACATACCAGTTGAACACTATACATGCATATCACTAAATTTATGCCAGGAAAAGTATTAAAACAAGAGGATCATAGATCCTGGGGCTCTCACCTGCTAAACATGGCCAAACTTTGAACTTGACCTCAAGGTCATCAAGATAAACATTTTAAATAAACTTGATAAAGGTTAAAGCAAAACTGAGGCCTCCAGAGTTTTAAAAAGGTTTTGCTATTATTTGACATATTGACCTAGTTTTTAGCCACATGACCCAACTTTAAACGTGACCTTAAGGTCATCAAGACAAACATTTTGACCAAAGATGATGAAGATTAATGCAAAAATATGGCCTCGAAAGTGTTAACAAGGTTTTCTTATTATTTGACCTTATGACCAAGTTTTTGACCCCACATGACCCAACTTTGAACTTGACCTTAAGGTCACCAAGATAAACATGTTGACCATATTTTATGAAGATTAAAGCAAAAATCATCAGCTGATGCTGTTGGTGCAAGACCGGTGATCCTGCTGGCTAATCTCAGTAGCTGTGTTGTAGTCATTTCATCATCTTCATATTTGTCCCACGCACCGAACAATCGACCATGAATGCTGGCGTATTGCTTCCTGTGGAGTCTTTTTAATAAATTTTCTGATACCTAGTGTATTTGGAGGTCTACCGTCTCCACCTCACAGCGCAGCATTGGGAGAAGGACGTAGAAGGGTAGATCTGCCTTACCAGCCCTGGTGTTTAACCTTCTGTAACAGCCTGAAAATATATAGAAGATTATGAGTGGTATGATAATTGAAAGTTTTGCATGTATATCAGTTTTGTTGCCCATGAACACATAAAATATCCATCTATGCGGCAGTATTAATAAGGATTCCACTTCCGAGTATCAAGTTGTAGCTATCTGTGTGACGTACTGAAGAATAAGTGCATAGACTTTTGCGGGATTTCTGAACACTGGCTGTATGATTACAACATGGTGATTTAAACTCTATCGATAGCAATTACAAATGTTTAGGGGTATCTGACAAGTCTTTAAGCCTCCCAAGTAACAGGAAAGTTGGTAAGGGTGGGGTCGCTCTAATGTGGCATATCAAGCATGACAGATATGTGACACCTCTCTCCATTGATGACGATAGAATCGTTGGTGTGCAATTTCAACTTGCTCCCAATGAATTTATTTTCATTATTCAACTGTATCTACCATGTCGTAATCATCCACTACAGGTTTATAAAGACTATATTGACAAGCTGTACAATCTATGGAGTAATTACTCACAAAGTGGTTGTGTATGTTTTATGGGTGATTTCAATGCATCTTGTGTAAAATCTTCATTTGATAATAGAGATTTATATCTGTTACAGTTTATTTCAGAAACAAATTTAGTTGCTGTTAATACACTTGATTCATGTATAGGTGCCAGTGCTTCTTATGTCAGTTATGATGATCAGCATTTTTCACTTATTGACTACATAGAGGATATTACTTGAGTGTCTTTTCATATTGAATTTATTAAACGAGTTGAATAAATCCAATGTGGAAAGTCACAAATGTAATGTTAGCCATTTCTAGCCGAAACATAAAATAGCTACTTATTTTCACTATAATAAACGCACAACTTTGACGACGTCGCCTATAGTCTAGCATCTAGAGTTTTTAGTGTGAAAAAAAGGTCCAGAGCGTTTCTCAGTTTATTCGTGTAGAGGGATGCTTGAAGTTTAATTTTAGCGAGGGTGGACATCTGAGATCCTGTAGGTTACCATGTAAACCATGATGGCGTCAAAATTTCCCGCCAATTTTTTTAGTACACACTCCGTCTTAATATAACCTTTCTAACTAGTATGTACAAACACATATCAATTTTATTATGTGTAATATTTAAAGTACCGGTATAGAGCTCAGAAATGATATGATACCCAAGGTCATTTAATGTCAAGGTCAAGGTCATTTAGAGGTCAAAAGACCTAAAAATGGGTAAAAATGTGTTTTTACCCCAAATAGTTATCACTCATATGCGCAATTGTGTCCATATACTTCATTAATTTATTTCAACATCGCCTGTTATCAGTTGCACTTACAATAAAATTTATTTCGTGTTGACATGGCGAATAATAATGAAATAAGGGGGGATTTCGTAACCCCACCCCAATTGAAATTGTCCATGTATTTTGATTATCATGACAAAACTGTATGCATTGCATTTGCTTCACCAAGTGTAAAAGTGCAAAATGTGCGTACATACTACTGTATGTGCAACCTTATTACACAATGATACCTGGCTCAGCATTCGAATTGATATGTTGACCAATGTCACGACGGTGAAGGTCATTACAAGGTGAAAGTTCAAGACAATTGTTCCAGTCACATTTTTATGTTGTTAAAAGTGCAATAGCTTTGGTTTCTTTTGCTTCAGCGAGGAGTATTTCCTCAAATCATGTGTTGTTTTTGTTTATTTATGTAGGCAGGTGTTTGAAGTTTAAGGTGCGGCCCTGAAATGAGCATACGTAAAACTGGACGTTAACAGCGCGTGAATCTTTATGTTTACGCATAGCTGAGCTAGACATATAGGTTTGAAACCCGATTGATGGTGTAAAATAATTATGACATTTTGTCTCTATTTTACAATAATGAAACAGAATAGTGTTTTTTTTCACTATGCAATAATAAATAAATGAATAAACTACAACTATAGCTGGTCATTTAATCAATGTGGATATATTGATAGCATTAATTACACAAACTAATTACCTTTAACATCATCGTTAGTTCTCACTGTCTCTCTAAAAACTCTCCAGTTGTCTGGCGAACACATATGCCCATGGACCCAGGTAGAGCCCCATAGACATTCTCCGCCTGAGTCTTCAATTGCTGGAATGCGGGTGTGATGTGTCCTGACGGAAGAAACGGTAGCGACATCAACTTCCTGATGAACGTATGTTTATCCCCCTTCGTGGTGTATGCCGTTGTTAGCCCCTCTTGAGTAACTTTTCGATAAATCCTTTGGTAACCATGCTAGACCTGTCAAGTATTTATTACAACAGGTTAAGTCTGGTATATATCAGTAGGGCGCATACACTCATTAAATGTTATAAGAACACCAACTTGTTACGCTTGTATCTTTTTTATTATAGATGAGACCTTATTCATTTTTTGCATGTGTTCATGTGAGTAGTATAACAACAATTTCCAATAGTTGGATATTTGTATTTGGCTTGGTGTAAGCAGTGAACCGTGAATTCTTAAAATTCAGAAAAATGCACGTGCACAACACTGTGTATTGTACAATGTCTTGAAATGTTGATTACACATTGTCCAGCAATACCCAAACCTAAAAAACATAACGTAAAAACATAAAATATGCAAGTCTCATGACAACCGAATAGCCATGTATTCTTAAGGCCATCCCGACCTTGACCTTTGACCTATTGACCTATATATTTGCAAAAGTCTTCTCTTTATAATTAGCAACCAGTCTGTGAAGTTTAACGATCTTACGACCCACCGTTCTTACGCTGTGGATCAGAAACAGTTGTGTATTCGAAGGTCACGGTAATTTTGACCTTTGAACCTTAGCGACCTCAAAAATCAATGGGGTCATCTACTGGTGATGAACAATCTCCACTTAAAGTTTGTAGGCTCTAGGTCCGGTCGTTCTGGAGTTATTGATTGGAAAACATTTAGTCTACCAACCGGCCGATCGACATGCATGTGTTAAGTAATAAACCCCACATCTACGATATGGAGACATAAAATACTTCACTACTTACAATTCCTAACATGTTTAAACTTAATAACTGTAAAATAAACATAAAAGCATACATGTTGTAGATCTATATTGTGTAATGTTTCAAGCTAGAAGCAAAATGATATACACTATTTGCATGTATCACCCGAGAATGGAAACTGGGCTCACAGACTGTCAATGAGGTTGTCAATTATACCCACCTGGGCATTATTTGCAACAAATTTATGTCAACAAAGGCGTCAATTCATGAAGCCTGTGTTAAGTTGCGGGGTACCTACCTGAATATAACTAGTAGTAGATTTCACCCAACCGAACTCAACCCACTCACGTTGAAAACTTTATACAAATCTGTAGTTATTCCGAAAGCTCTGTTTGGGTGTGAGCTGTGGCATACATATACACAAACGGATATGAACAAAATAGAAATCGCCCATCGCTTCTGTATTAAGAATATTCAGTCAATGAAATCCCAAATGTGTACTGACTACTGTTTATCATTATTAGACATCGACGACATAGAGACTATGATAGATTACAGGAAACTAGTGTTTTTCGGACAGCTATGCAGACTGCCGTGTGAATACCTCGCTAAACGAGTGTTTGTTAATCGCTTAACGCGTTACTTGAACAATGACGGCCAAGTTCTTGGACTTATTTCGGACATATATACATTACTACAAAAGTATGGAATGACATCGGTACTTGAAAATTACATCACCACAGGTCTATTTCCCTCAAAGTGTCAATGGAAAACTCTTCTTATCAAATATGTGTCAATCCCCTTGAAACATAGCAGGATAAACAATTTATTGCAGAAAAAACCGACAGGTATAGAATACATTCCAAAGGTGAATAACCCGTGTGAATTATGGGTATTAACACAAAGTCACCCTGAGTTACGTGCCCTTTGTACAGTATTGGTTAATTTGTCTGGGAAGGTACTGTCGCGTCAAAACAGGGAACAATGTACATCTTGCTTGTGTATGTGTGAAAATGTTGTTGATCACCTTTTTAACTTTTGCCCAAATATGACAATATTAAGACAAAAGATATGGGACTACATAATAGACAATGAAAATACATCATTTTATGCTCATTGGATTAAACAACCTAGAGATATTCAGGTTGATATGGTATTGACATTAGCATTCAAGGAATCTAGGAACGCTAAATTTGTATTACTGAGAATACTATTTCATATGTTTAGGAACATGTTTGTGCGTTAGGAACACTCGCTCTACTAGTATATGTAGCTCATGATAAACATAATAGTATGCTTATGAGAGACTGTATGTGCCATTATTTATGGGCGCATTTCTATCAGGTGTTTGTATATATATAACCTTGCTTATACGTACATGATGGGAAAAATGCATTTAATAAGCTATTTATGTACCTTATTGAATTTGATGTATTTGTAACATACTCATGTATGTTAATTTGAGTGTTGTTATTATTGTATTGTAAATATGTTATGATGCTCTCCATATGTGGAGGAAATAAAAGAATCTATCTATCTAGCTATTTACTGTGTTGGTGTACTTATAACTTTTAATGAGTGTATATTATAACAATACTATATTTTAAACAAGTAACTAATTGGACTTATTAGAATACATGTATATGTAAGTAAGTAAGTAAGTAAGTAGGTAGGTAGGTAGGTAGGTAGGTAGGTAGGTAGGTAGGTAGGTAGGTAGGTAGGTAGGTAGGTAGGTAGGTAGGTAGGTAGGTAGGTAGGTAGGTAGGTAGGTAGGTAGGTAGGTAGGTAGGTAGGTAGGTAGGTAGGTAGGTAGGTAGGTAGGTAGGTAGGTAGGTAGGTAGGTAGGTAGGTAGGTAGGTAGGTAGGTAGGTAGGTAGGTAGGTAGGTAGGTAGGTAGGTAGGTAGGTAGGTAGGTAGGTAGGTAGGTAGGTAGGTAGGTAGGTAGGTAGGTAGGTAGGTAGGTAGGTAGGTAGGTAGGTAGGTAGGTAGGTAGGTAGGTAGGTAGGTAGGTAGGTAGGTAGGTAGGTAGGTAGGTAGGTAGGTAGGTAGGTAGGTAGGTAGGTAGGTAGGTAGGTAGGTAGGTAGGTAGGTAGGTAGGTAGGTAGGTAGGTAGGTAGGTAGGTAGGTAGGTAGGTAGGTAGGTAGGTAGGTAGGTAGGTAGGTAGGTAGGTAGGTAGGTAGGTAGGTAGGTAGGTAGGTAGGTAGGTAGGTAGGTAGGTAAATTGTTTATTAACGTGACATGTGTATAACATATATTTACAAGTAATATATTATAGAAACAGAAAACACCCGGCCCAATGGATCTATATGTCACCGGCTTTGTGACGTAATAAATTAAATCATGGTAATATTATACATATTTACAGATATTGCTCTATGTTAATTAAGCTGAAATATACAACGAGCTAAACATATATTCATTCGGATTTATAATATAAATACAGTATGCACGATTAATGTCTATAGAGCCTTGATCGCCTCTTTAAATAACTTTTAACTAAAAATTTAGCCACTTTTCTCGGAGCATTGTTCATTATAAAGTCTAACAAATCATTGTCACTGAGGTTGTTTATGGGTAGTCCACGAAATAGTTCTTGTCGAAATTCATTATAAAATGTCTTTCATCTTCCACACAATGTTCCTCACATAATTTACATAGTCTATCACCAATGGCTTCGCCGACATACCTTCAGTTTCTACTCTAAATGGTAATAGATCAAACCTTTCTACATTTGTTCATAATTACTGTCATAATCTGAGACAACAATTTTGATAGATAATTAACCAATTAAGGTATTACCAACATCTCTGCTGAGTGCTGACAACAGTATCAGTAGAGGGTGAATGCCGTGGTAACTTCTATGACTACAGTACGACCTCTCTAGGGGACATATGTAGTGCAACAACCTCTGTATAACACAACCTTCAAAGTTACTTGAAGTTATTACATGTACATTGTATATAATTTTGTAAATTCTGTAGGGCAACAACTTCTAAACAATGACCAATATTTGCAGCCCCGCAAAGGGTCTCACTCTACAGAGGTTGTTCTGTACTATTGTGTCTTCAATAATTACGTGCAGATTACCCCTCTCTTCTAAGACATCATTTTCCCAGAGTAGAACTTAAAACCAACTAAACGATTAAAACAAATTGTAGGGGTTCCAATGGTGTCTGCAGGTGATTGAAGTAAATGACTTTCATACTATCACAGCCCATAATTTACAAATTAAGACCTCAGCTCCAAGACCACCTTAAAATAAAGACCACTACTTTCTGTCCACTGACTTGCAACCTCAAATTCACAGTGAAATTGCATTTATATGAAGACCACCTCTTTAACAAGATTGGCTCAGAATTAACCATTTTTCGTTCCGTTTTCATCAGTTTGCTCTTTGATAGAATGATGCAATCACTCAACATTATTGAGATAAGTTTTTACAGTCCCAAGAAGGAATTTCATTATTGAGGTTTTACTGTAAATAGCTTAATTTAGATCTATATATGCATCATGCAACACTTAACATATTACACCAGCACTTAAATGGTTTATCATACCCTATGTACCGGGTACTGGTCGATTTATAGGCAAAGTGTACCTGATAAACAAAGATTATTTATCTATAGTCTAAGTCAGATAGAACAGCTCGTAGGTGTTGATATGGGATTATAATCCTCGTTTCACTCGGAGTTATAAATCCCATATACAACACCTACTCATGTTCTATCCTATACTTATTTTGTGTGTTCTTACTTTAACATTGTTGTAAAACTAAATAGTAAGCTTTTATTGTGTGTACTTACTGTAACATTGTTGTAAAACTAAATAGTAAGCTTTCATTGTGTATACTAACTGTAACATTGTTGTAAAACTAAATAGTAAGATTTCATAGTGTGTACTTACTGTAACATTGTTATAAAGCTAAATAGTGAGATTCCACGGGAGCCCTTGTAAATGTTTTGATAATTAGTCGTATCAATTAAAATTATGCTTCATCTAGGGTTTGACCCGTGGGCAAATGATTTGACTAACCAGGGTGAAAATTTTGAGAAAAATAATCTACCTAGGTCACTATTCCTTTTGACTGTGCCCCATCAATACACCAAAGTCATATTAAGTCTAAACTATCTCCTAATTCCCATACACAGACTACTTATTTGGAATTGCCACCAAGGCAACCAAAACATTAAGTAAACCATTGGAATTTGAAGTTTATAGTGGACATATACAATGTGACGGGTATCAAGCACGGGTTAAGGAGGAAAGGAAACCACAAGCAATGTTTACCAGTGGTTCTACCTATACTCCTACTCAGGCACGTGACACCCCGATTGTATCACATACCCGGTACGCCGGTACTTACCAAGATTATAGATATGGTGAACATGATTATTCCCGGGCCTCGCCAATGTTCAATGGTGAACAACCTTTCAATGGAGGGAACCCTCGCCAATATGAGACTCCCGTAAGGGGACAACCATATCATGACCACATAATCCCTATGCCATCCCGAAATCCTGTTATGCCTGCCTATAATTGTCATTCTATTACAACTAGGATAGAAATAACCCCTGATAAGTTTGATGGGACAAGTTCTGAGTGGGCTGATTATATAGTTCACTTTGAACAGACAGCTTCCTGGAACCAGTGGAATGTTCATCAGAAAGCTTGCATGCTAGCAATCCATTTACGGGGAGAGGCCCAACGCCTGTTATCAACACTGACACAAAGCCAACTTAATGATTATCATGAACTTAAAAGAGTTCTTTCCGAAAGATTTAATCTGAAAGGGAATTGGGTTATAGATGTGAGTTTAGGAATAGGAAACGAAAGGCAGTGGAATCCGTAGCTGATTTTGGTTATGCTATTCGTCGCCTAGGTCAGAAAGCATATCCAACTATGCCCAATGACGCTCTTGAGATATGCATCATTGAACAATATATCCAAGGCTTGGGGAATTTTGAGTTACAAAAACATGTACAGTTCTTACACCCCACTACATTAGATAAGGCTATAAGCGCCGCGGTTGAGTATTGTGCATTAAAAGGGTCATTAAATAATGTCGTAAACACCCATGATAATGGAATCGTGGATTCCAACCATGATGGCTAATGTGTCTATTCATTACGCACTAACCCCCTTAAAGTAGACGGTAATATGGAAGACCTACAACAAATGATCTCCGCATTACTCGTTAATTTGTCAGATCTGAATTTAGGTCAACCTACCAGACCCCATGATGGGCAGTATGATAACTATGGTCCCAGGCAAGCTCAGTACCCTCAACATCAGGCCCCGCATAAGGAACCCTATTATTCAAGTAATCATTATGAATCACGTGATCAATAAAATGATCCACGTTATTGTGGATTCTGTAACCGAACTGGTCACTGGGAAAGTAGATATTATCAGAAGCAAAATATGATGGCAAACAAAAATGATTCGGGAAACTAGACATGACTGAGATTATGGTCGAATCCGCAGTCAACCATTTTGCATCCGATAGGAAAAATGGCCCTCAAAACTTGTTAATGATAATAGTAGCGCCATAAGTGAAAGTTTGAATAATGACCAGAACATGCCACTTTCAAGCGGTGTGGGCGATAACGTGAAACCATCACCTTCCATATCATCTAATGTCATTAATAAAGGGTACATACCCAGTATTACGGTAACAACCCCTCCAGATGAGGTGCATGGTTGTGATATAGGTACCAGGAAGTAGAAAGTTCATGTAAAACTAAACAATGTGATCCTGTACTACAAAATGAGTGCATTGAAAAGAAATCAAATAATGAGAACTTGATATTAAGTGATTTACCTAACAATAATCATGATTCAGACTCTTCAATTGAAATAACCAATGCTACTATTTCTAGAGACAAATCTTATACTGTATTCCTAGAAATGGTTTCGCGCATTTTAAGTTAGCGACTTTCGCGGGAGGTATCATTTCGTATTCAGACACTTGGTTGTGAAAATAAACCATTGGCATCTTGCTACTGTGATGTGAAGACTAACTTAGGTGGTTCAATGTTAGTTGATACTGGCAGCCCAGTTTCAATTTTGTCAGGTACATGTTATCATAGACTTAAAGATAAACCTAAGTTAGGGACAGTAAACACCAAATTGTTTGCTGCAAACGGAAAGGACTTAAAGGTCATGGGGCAGTGTAAATTAAACTTTTACATGGAACATATTTCAATAAGTAGTAACTTTATTGTTGCTGAGATTGGTGAAACTATAGGTATCCTAGGAATGGATTTTATGGAGCAATATGATGTTAGTTTGAAAATTCATAAACATATATTAAAGTCAAAACTAGGAGTAGTTAAACTTTATAAACATCAATCATTGCTTTGTGCCAAGATACACGCTACTTATAGTGATCATGAGTTTAAGTCTTGGTTGGGACTTCACGGTCTCTGCAGGAAGATGAGAAAAAAGTTGTTTGAAATAGCCTGTCCTTTGACCGTGCATACCAGAGAGAGAATTAGATTAAAGGCCTGTCCTTTGACTATGCTTACCAGAGAGAGAATTAGATTTAAGGCCTGCCCTTTGACTATGCTTACCAGAGAGAAAATTAGACTAAAGGCCTGCCCTTTGACTATGCTTACCAGAGAGAGAATTAGATTAAAGGCCTGTCCTTTGACTATGCTTACCAGAGAGAGAATTAGATTAAAGGCCTGTCCTTTGACTATGCTTACCAGAGAGAGAATTAGATTAAAGGCCTGTCCTTTGACTATGCTTACCAGAGAGAGAATTAGACTAAAGGCCTGTCCTTTGACTATGCTTACCAGAGAGAAAATTAGACTAAAGGTCTTCCCTTTGACTGTGCTTACCAGAGAGAAAATTAGACTAAAGGCCTGCCCTTTGACTATGCTTACCAGAGAGAAAATTAGACTAAAGGCCTGCCCTTTGACTATGCTTACCAGATAGGGAGTTAAGACTTCAGTAGTGTTCTTGTTTAAAGGAAACATGTATGTTGAGCCAGTATGACTGTTGAGAATATGAAATGTATGTTTTTATAGTCATGACTATGGAGATGTCTGTTATTCAATTTTACGTTGATACAATATCGAAGGGGGATGGTATTTGTACGAATGCTTTGAATATTGTTGTATAATTATTGTCATGAATTGTGTTGCATACATACTTATATGAATTGTGTTGTATTGACAAACATTGGGCTGTCTGTATGTATTCCATACTATTATATTCATATATGGATACTATCATTTGTTATGTGCGATGTTTAATATACCACGTGAATATTGTATCATTTGCTGTCTATGAATTGTACTTGTAATTTTTCAATTTTGTGGGTTGTTTATTTATGTTTGTATGATATGTCTGTGGGCTTGATATCTTGCATGTATGTACTTTATACATATCAGATGATGTATTGTCCACTGATGTCATTACTGTCATTTGATTTGAATTGTTTGCTTTGATTTATTTGTTGAAATATATGAATTTAAGGAGGGAGGGATGTAGTAGGACTGATCTGATTTAAGCCATCAGGTTTAAATCAGTGTTAAACCTCTGTACTTGTATACTGCACTTAACTTGGGTAGATTGACAAATCACTGAACCATTCCTAATCATTGTACTTGTGTTTTCATTGGCTGTAGTGATTTGTCAGCTCACATTTTGGGTATATAAGGCCAAAATTAGCCTAGTATCATTGCAAAGGTCGGCTGACTGTCCAGTCAGCGCTGCCAATAAAGCTTAGGCTTTGGCTATCTCTCAAGATACTTAGGTATCTGACTTTTTGTTGTGAGTATCTCACGACCCTTGCAAATACAGTCCGTTGTCAACGAAGCATATTGCTTCGGACATTTCCTTTAAATTAAGGGGTTTTTGCATTATCAATTAAATCTACATTTACTATTAGCATAATTGAGGTTGTAAATTGGATTATACATAGGCTGGGATAAACTAAAGTAATATATATCATAAATAAGGTTGTAAATTGTATTGTACATAGGCTGGTATAAACTAAATGTAATATATATAAATCACTTTAATAACTAAATTAAATACTGTTCATTTAAACTGGTGTTGTGTTATTCTTGTAGTTAGGTGTTTATTCATTATATTGAGGTTGTTGTACTACCACTATACGATACACATTGGAGACCACCACAATACTTTACACACCACTGGTATATTATTGCTACGTCTGTAACCACTCAGATCAGACCGACTGAGTGGATACAAACCGGTTATACTTATACTCGGACCAGAAACCGGATCTGTTACATATTTATTACAACAGGTTAAGCCTGGTATATATCAATAGGGCATATAACCATGCCCCACCTGTTGTCATGTATTCATAGATGACAACATGTTAAGCCTGGTATTTATCATTGGGGCATATAACCATTGTCCACCCCTAATTACGGTCTTATGGCTTATTTTGCGCTCTGAATTTTTGATGTCCTACAGTTTGAAAACTACTCGATAGATATCATTGAAACTTCATATAGTTAATCCTTGGGGGTGTACGCGAATCGGGGTTTCCCTTTTGGGTTATGGGGGTCATGGTCATATTGGAGGTCAAACTTCTGAGCGCAATATCTCCCTTATTCCTTCACCCATCTGAAAAAGGTACCTTTCGAGGTCGTTAACGTTCAAAACTAACAAAACTCTTAACCCAACATCCTTTTTTATTGGTATTTTTAGGTTAACCAAAGTCCACCCACACGGGGGTAACATATGAACATACTTTGTTTCTCGGAAGTCCATACCAGATCACTTACAATCTTATTTCGTGTAATAACCTATCAAAACTATATATTTTTGAGTTGGGGAAGGTCACAAGGTTGTTTTTGCATCACAGTGGTATTAGACAGGGCTTAAAACAGGGGTTACTTCTACTTAGCCAATGTGAAAATGAGCAATAATTAAACTCTTGCGGTATGTTATATGACACAACTAGCAGATATTACGTATTTTATGATACAGGCATTACGTACAACCCGTTCTGACATCAAAAATCAAGAAAATGTTATTCTTTCAATGAGCGCAAAATATCCCCCTTTTAGGGATGCCCACCCAACGCGAGTTTTCATACAACGGGTTTAGATATCGAAAAACGGATACAAGATTTGTGTTTAAAATGAAAAATAACCCTAAATACCAACACAGGAGGGAGCTTGTGGGGAAAAATATTTCTACCCCTTATTCTACTGATATATACCCTTGGTGCAATTTGGAGTAAAATCATGTATTCTCTTTAAATCACGTTATAATTTGTTTTTAAGGTTTATTTTGCATGCTAAACACGAATTCGATAAGCATTTTTCGATATCTAAACCCGTTTAGTTAGATTTGGGTTGGGTGACTATTTTAGGGTCAAATTGCGATTTTGGCTGCGTTTGAAGAGCTGTTTCATTTGAATGTATCACGTTACGGACCTGAAATTTGCAGGGCTAATTTAGGATGTTGCTGTCTTTCAGAAACTATTAGTACAAGGTTGTTTTTGCATCACAGTGGTATTAGACAGGGCTTAAAACAGGGGTTACTTCTACTTAGCCAATGTGAAAATGAGCAATAATTAAACTCTTGCGGTATGTTATATGACACAACTAGCAGATATTACGTATTTTATGATACAGGCATTACGTACAACCCGTTCTGACATCAAAAATCAAGAAAATGTTATTCTTTCAATGAGCGCAAAATATCCCCCTTTTAGGGATGCCCACCCAACGCGAGTCTTCATACAACGGGTTTAGATATCGAAAAACGGATACAAGATTTGTGTTTAAAATGAAAAATAACCCTAAATACCAACACAGGAGGGAGCTTGTGGGGAAAAATATTTCTACCCCTTATTCTACTGATATAATTATATACCCTTGGTGCAAGTTGGAGTAAAATCATGTATTCTCTTTAAATCATGTTATAATTTGTTTTTAAGGTTTATTTTGCAAGCTAAACTCGAATTCGATAAGCATTTTTCGATATCTAAACCCGTTTAGTTAGATTTGGGTTGGGTGACTATTTTAGGGTCAAATTGCGATTTTGGCTGCGTTTGAAGAGCTGTTTCATTGGAATGTATCACGATACGGACCTAAAATTTACAGGGCTAATTTAGGATGTTGCAGTCTACCAGAAACTATTAGCACAAGGTTGTTTTTGCATCACAGTGGTATTAGACAGGGCTTAAAACAGGGGTTACTTCTACTTAGCCAATGTGAAAATGAGCAATAATTAAACTCTTGCGGTATGTTATATGACACAACTAGCAGATATTACGTATTTTATGATACAGGCATTACGTACAACCCGTTCTGACATCAAAAATCAAGAAAATGCTATTCTTTCAATGAGCGCAAAATATCCCCCTTATAGGGATGCCCACCCAACGCGAATTTTCATACAACAGGTTTAGATATCGAAAAACGGATACAAGATTTGTGTTTAAAATGAAAAATAACCCTAAATACCAACACAGGAGGGAGCTTGTGGGGAAAAATATTTCTACCCCTTATTCTATTGATATAATTTTTTTTTATACCCTTGGTGCAATTTGGAGTAAAATCATGTATTCTCTTTAAATCACGTTATAATTTGTTTTTAAGGTTTATTTTGCATGCTAAACACGAATTCAATAAGCATTTTTCGATATCTAAACCCGTTTAGTTAGATTTGGGTTGGGTGACTATTTTAGGGTCAAATTGCGATTTTGGCTGCGTTTGAAGAGCTGTTTCATTTGAATGTATCACGTTACGGACCTGAAATTTGCAGGGCTAATTTAGGATGTTGCAGTCTTTCAGAAACTATTAGCACAAGGTTGTTTTTGCATCACAGTGGTATTAGACAGGGTTTAAAACAGGGGTTACTTCTACTTAGCCAATGTGAAAATGAGCAATAATTAAACTCTTGCGGTATGTTATATGACACAACTAGCAGATATTACGTATTTTATGATACAGGCATTACGTACAACCCGTTCTGACATCAAAAATCAAGAAAATGTTATTCTTTCAATGAGCGCAAAATATCCCCCTTTTAGGGATGCCCACCCAACGCGAGTTTTCATACAACGGGTTTAGATATCGAATAACGGATACAAGATTTGTGTTTAAAATGAAAAATAACCCTATATACCAACACAGGAGGGAGCTTGTGGGGAAAAATATTTCTACCCCTTATTCTATTGATATAATTTTTTTTTATACCCTTGGTGCAATTTGGAGTAAAATCATGTATTCTCTTTAAATCACGTTATAATTTGTTTTTAAGGTTTATTTTGCATGCTAAACACGAATTCGATAAGCATTTTTCGATATCTAAACCCGTTTAGTTAGATTTGGGTTGGGTGACTATTTTAGGGTCAAATTGCGATTTTGGCTGCGTTTGAAGAGCTGTTTCATTTGAATGTATCACGTTACGGACCTGAAATTTGCAGGGCTAATTTAGGATGTTGCAGTCTTTCAGAAACTATTAGCACAAGGTTGTTTTTGCATCACAGTGGTATTAGACAGGGTTTAAAACAGGGGTTACTTCTACTTAGCCAATGTGAAAATGAGCAATAATTAAACTCTTGCGGTATGTTATATGACACAACTAGCAGATATTACGTATTTTATGATACAGGCATTACGTACAACCCGTTCTGACATCAAAAATCAAGAAAATGTTATTCTTTCAATGAGCGCAAAATATCCCCCTTTTAGGGATGCCCACCCAACGCGAGTTTTCATACAACGGGTTTAGATATCGAAAAACGGATACAAGATTTGTGTTTAAAATGAAAAATAACCCTAAATACCAACACAGGAGGGAGCTTGTGGGGAAAAATATTTCTACCCCTTATTCTACTGATACCGGGTATAATTTTTTTTTATACCCTTGGTGCAATTTGGAGTAAAATCATGTATTCTCTTTAAATCACGTTATAATTTGTTTTTAAGGTTTATTTTGCATGCTAAACACGAATTCGATAAGCATTTTTCGATATCTAAACCCGTTTAGTTAGATTTGGGTTGGGTGACTATTTTAGGGTCAAATTGCGATTTTGGCTGCGTTTGAAGAGCTATTTCATTGGAATGTATCACGTTACGGACCTAAAATTTACAGGGCTAATTTAGGATGTTGCAGTCTATCAGAAACTATTAGCACAAGGTTGTTTTTGCATCACAGTGGTATTAGACAGGGCTTAAAACAGGGGTTACTTCTACTTAGCCAATGTGAAAATGAGCAATAATTAAACTCTTGCGGTATGTTATATGACACAACTAGCAGATATTACGTATTTTATGATACAGGCATTACGTACAACCCGTTCTGACATCAAAAATCAAGAAAATGCTATTCTTTCAATGAGCGCAAAATATCCCCCTTATAGGGATGCCCACCCAACGCGAGTTTTCATACAACAGGTTTAGATATCGAAAAACGGATACAAGATTTGTGTTTAAAATGAAAAATAACCCTAAATACCAACACAGGAGGGAGCTTGTGGGGAAAAATATTTCTACCCCTTATTCTATTGATATAATTTTTTTTTATACCCTTGGTGCAATTTGGAGTAAAATCATGTATTCTCTTTAAATCACGTTATAATTTGTTTTTAAGGTTTATTTTGCATGCTAAACACGAATTCGATAAGCATTTTTCGATATCTAAACCCGTTTAGTTAGATTTGGGTTGGGTGACTATTTTAGGGTCAAATTGCGATTTTGGCTGCGTTTGAAGAGCTGTTTCATTTGAATGTATCACGTTACGGACCTGAAATTTGCAGGGCTAATTTAGGATGTTGTAGTCTTTCAGAAACTATTAGCACAAGGTTGTTTTTGCATCACAGTGGTATTAGACAGGGTTTAAAACAGGGGTTACTTCTACTTAGCCAATGTGAAAATGAGCAATAATTAAACTCTTGCGGTATGTTATATGACACAACTAGCAGATATTACGTATTTTATGATACAGGCATTACGTACAACCCGTTCTGACATCAAAAATCAAGAAAATGTTATTCTTTCAATGAGCGCAAAATATCCCCCTTTTAGGGATGCCCACCCAACGCGAGTTTTCATACAACGGGTTTAGATATCGAAAAACGGATACAAGATTTGTGTTTAAAATGAAAAATAACCCTAAATACCAACACAGGAGGGAGCTTGTGGGGAAAAATATTTCTACCCCTTATTCTACTGATATATACCCTTGGTGCAATTTGGAGTAAAATCATGTATTCCCTTTAAATCACGTTATAATTTGTTTTTAAGGTTTATTTTGCATGCTAAACACGAATTCGATAAGCATTTTTCGATATCTAAACCCGTTTAGTTAGATTTGGGTTGGGTGACTATTTTAGGGTCAAATTGCGATTTTGGCTGCGTTTGAAGAGCTGTTTCATTTGAATGTATCACGTTACGGACCTGAAATTTACAGGGCTAATTTATGATGTTGCAGTCTATCAGAAACTATTAGCGCAAGGTTGTATTTGCATCACACTGGTATAAGACAGGGCTTAAAACAGGGGTTACTTCTACTTAGCCAATGTGAAAATGAGCAATAATTAAACTCTTGCGGTATGTTATATGACACAACTAGCAGATATTACGTATTTTATGATACAGGCATTACGTACAACCCGTTCTGACATCAAAAATCAAGAAAATGTTATTCTTTCAATGAGCGCAAAATATCCCCCTTTTAGGGATGCCCACCCAACGCGAGTTTTCATACAACGGGTTTAGATATCGAAAAACGGATACAAGATTTGTGTTTAAAATGAAAAATAACCGTAAATACCAACACAGGAGGAAGCTTGTGGGGAAAAATATTTCTACCCCTTATTCTACTGATATATACCCTTGGTGCAATTTGGAGTAAAATCATGTATTCTCTTTAAATCACGTTATAATTTGTTTTTAAGGTTTATTTTGCATGCTAAACACGAATTCGATAAGCATTTTGCGATATCTAAACCGTTTAGTTAGATTTGGGTTGGGTGACTATTTTAGGGTCAAATTGCGATTTCGGCTGCGTTTGAAGAGCTGTTTCATTTGAATGTATCTCGTTACGGACCTGAAATTTGCAGGGCTAATTTAGGATGTTGCAGTCTTTCAGAAACTATTAGCACAAGGTTGTATTTGCATCACAGTGGTATTAGACAGGGCTTAAAACAATGGTTACTTCTACTTAGCCAATGTGAAAATGAGCAATAATTAAACTCTTGCGGTATGTTATATGACACAACTAGCAGATATTACGTATTTTATGATACAGGCATTACGTACAACCCGTTCTGACATCAAAAATCAAGAAAATGTTATTCTTTCAATGAGCGCAAAATATCCCCCTTTTAGGGATGCCCACCCAACGCGAGTTTTCATACAACGGGTTTAGATATCGAAAAACGGATACAAGATTTGTGTTTAAAATGAAAAATAACCCTAAATACCAACACAGGAGGGAGCTTGTGGGGAAAAATGTTTCTACCCCTTATTCTACTGATATATACCCTTGGTGCAATTTGGAGTAAAATCATGTATTCTCTTTAAATCACGTTATAATTTGTTTTTAAGGTTTATTTTGCATGCTAAACACGAATTCGATAAGCATTTTTCGATATCTAAACCCGTTTAGTTAGATTTGGGTTGGGTGACTATTTTAGGGTCAAATTGCGATTTTGGCTGCGTTTGAAGAGCTGTTTCATTTGAATGTATCACGTTACGGACCTGAAATTTGCAGGGCTAATTTAGGATGTTGTAGTCTTTCAGAAACTATTAGCACAATGTTGTTTTTGCATCACAGTGGTATTAGACAGGGTTTAAAACAGGGGTTACTTCTACTTAGCCAATGTGAAAATGAGCAATAATTAAACTCTTGCGGTATGTTATATGACACAACTAGCAGATATTACGTATTTTATGATACAGGCATTACGTACAACCCGTTCTGACATCAAAAATCAAGAAAATGTTATTCTTTCAATGAGCGCAAAATATCCCCCTTTTAGGGATGCCCACCCAACGCGAGTTTTCATACAACGGGTTTAGATATCGAAAAACGGATACAAGATTTGTGTTTAAAATGAAAAATAACCCTAAATACCAACACAGGAGGGAGCTTGTGGGGAAAAATATTTCTACCCCTTATTCTACTGATATATACCCTTGGTGCAATTTGGAGTAAAATCATGTATTCCCTTTAAATCACGTTATAATTTGTTTTTAAGGTTTATTTTGCATGCTAAACACGAATTCGATAAGCATTTTTCGATATCTAAACCCGTTTAGTTAGATTTGGGTTGGGTGACTATTTTAGGGTCAAATTGCGATTTTGGCTGCGTTTGAAGAGCTGTTTCATTTGAATGTATCACGTTACGGACCTGAAATTTACAGGGCTAATTTATGATGTTGCAGTCTATCAGAAACTATTAGCGCAAGGTTGTATTTGCATCACACTGGTATAAGACAGGGCTTAAAACAGGGGTTACTTCTACTTAGCCAATGTGAAAATGAGCAATAATTAAACTCTTGCGGTATGTTATATGACACAACTAGCAGATATTACGTATTTTATGATACAGGCATTACGTACAACCCGTTCTGACATCAAAAATCAAGAAAATGTTATTCTTTCAATGAGCGCAAAATATCCCCCTTTTAGGGATGCCCACCCAACGCGAGTTTTCATACAACGGGTTTAGATATCGAAAAACGGATACAAGATTTGTGTTTAAAATGAAAAATAACCGTAAATACCAACACAGGAGGAAGCTTGTGGGGAAAAATATTTCTACCCCTTATTCTACTGATATATACCCTTGGTGCAATTTGGAGTAAAATCATGTATTCTCTTTAAATCACGTTATAATTTGTTTTTAAGGTTTATTTTGCATGCTAAACACGAATTCGATAAGCATTTTGCGATATCTAAACCGTTTAGTTAGATTTGGGTTGGGTGACTATTTTAGGGTCAAATTGCGATTTCGGCTGCGTTTGAAGAGCTGTTTCATTTGAATGTATCTCGTTACGGACCTGAAATTTGCAGGGCTAATTTAGGATGTTGCAGTCTTTCAGAAACTATTAGCACAAGGTTGTATTTGCATCACAGTGGTATTAGACAGGGCTTAAAACAATGGTTACTTCTACTTAGCCAATGTGAAAATGAGCAATAATTAAACTCTTGCGGTATGTTATATGACACAACTAGCAGATATTACGTATTTTATGATACAGGCATTACGTACAACCCGTTCTGACATCAAAAATCAAGAAAATGTTATTCTTTCAATGAGCGCAAAATATCCCCCTTTTAGGGATGCCCACCCAACGCGAGTTTTCATACAACGGGTTTAGATATCGAAAAACGGATACAAGATTTGTGTTTAAAATGAAAAATAACCCTAAATACCAACACAGGAGGGAGCTTGTGGGGAAAAATGTTTCTACCCCTTATTCTACTGATATATACCCTTGGTGCAATTTGGAGTAAAATCATGTATTCTCTTTAAATCACGTTATAATTTGTTTTTAAGGTTTATTTTGCATGCTAAACACGAATTCGATAAGCATTTTTCGATATCTAAACCCGTTTAGTTAGATTTGGGTTGGGTGACTATTTTAGGGTCAAATTGCGATTTTGGCTGCGTTTGAAGAGCTGTTTCATTTGAATGTATCACGTTACGGACCTGAAATTTGCAGGGCTAATTTAGGATGTTGTAGTCTTTCAGAAACTATTAGCACAATGTTGTTTTTGCATCACAGTGGTATTAGACAGGGTTTAAAACAGGGGTTACTTCTACTTAGCCAATGTGAAAATGAACAATAATTAAACTCTTGCGGTATGTTATATGACACAACTAGCAGATATTACGTATTTTATGATACAGGCATTACGTACAACCCGTTCTGACATAAAAAATCAAGAAAATGTTATTCTTTCAATGAGCGCAAAATATCCCCCTTTTAGGGATGCCCACCCAACGCGAGTTTTCATACAACGGGTTTAGATATCGAAAAACGGATACAAGATTTGTGTTTAAAATGAAAAATAACCCTAAATACCAACACAGGAGGAAGCTTGTGGGGAAAAATATTTCTACCCCTTATTCTACTAATATATACCCTTGGTGCAATTTGGAGTAAAATCATGTATTCTCTTTAAATCACGTTATAATTTGTTTTTAAGGTTTATTTTGCATGCTAAACACGAATTCGATAAGCATTTTTCGATATCTAAACCCGTTTAGTTAGATTTGGGTTGGGTGACTATTTTAGGGTCAAATTGCGATTTTGGCTGCGTTTGAAGAGCTGTTTCATTTGAATGTATCACGTTACGGACCTGAAATTTACAGGGCTAATTTATGATGTTGCAGTCTATCAGAAACTATTAGCGCAAGGTTGTATTTGCATCACACTGGTATAAGACAGGGCTTAAAACAGGGGTTACTTCTACTTAGCCAATGTGAAAATGAGCGATAATTAAACTCTTGCGGTATGTTATATGACACAACTAGCAGATATTACGTATTTTATGATACAGGCATTACGTACAACCCGTTCTGACATCAAAAATCAAGAAAATGTTATTCTTTCAATGAGCGCAAAATATCCCCCTTTTAGGGATGCCCACCCAACGCGAGTTTTCATACAACGGGTTTAGATATCGAAAAACGGATACAAGATTTGTGTTTAAAATGAAAAATAACCGTAAATACCAACACAGGAGGAAGCTTGTGGGGAAAAATATTTCTACCCCTTATTCTACTGATATATACCCTTGGTGCAATTTGGAGTAAAATCATGTATTCTCTTTAAATCACGTTATAATTTGTTTTTAAGGTTTATTTTGCATGCTAAACACGAATTCGATAAGCATTTTGCGATATCTAAACCGTTTAGTTAGATTTGGGTTGGGTGACTATTTTAGGGTCAAATTGCGATTTCGGCTGCGTTTGAAGAGCTGTTTCATTTGAATGTATCTCGTTACGGACCTGAAATTTGCAGGGCTAATTTAGGATGTTGCAGTCTTTCAGAAACTATTAGCACAAGGTTGTATTTGCATCACAGTGGTATTAGACAGGGCTTAAAACAATGGTTACTTCTACTTAGCCAATGTGAAAATGAGCAATAATTAAACTCTTGCGGTATGTTATATGACACAACTAGCAGATATTACGTATTTTATGATACAGGCATTACGTACAACCCGTTCTGACATCAAAAATCAAGAAAATGTTATTCTTTCAATGAGCGCAAAATATCCCCCTTTTAGGGATGCCCACCCAACGCGAGTTTTCATACAACGGGTTTAGATATCGAAAAACGGATACAAGATTTGTGTTTAAAATGAAAAATAACCCTAAATACCAACACAGGAGGGAGCTTGTGGGGAAAAATGTTTCTACCCCTTATTCTACTGATATATACCCTTGGTGCAATTTGGAGTAAAATCATGTATTCTCTTTAAATCACGTTATAATTTGTTTTTAAGGTTTATTTTGCATGCTAAACACGAATTCGATAAGCATTTTTCGATATCTAAACCCGTTTAGTTAGATTTGGGTTGGGTGACTATTTTAGGGTCAAATTGCGATTTTGGCTGCGTTTGAAGAGCTGTTTCATTTGAATGTATCACGTTACGGACCTGAAATTTGCAGGGCTAATTTAGGATGTTGTAGTCTTTCAGAAACTATTAGCACAATGTTGTTTTTGCATCACAGTGGTATTAGACAGGGTTTAAAACAGGGGTTACTTCTACTTAGCCAATGTGAAAATGAGCAATAATTAAACTCTTGCGGTATGTTATATGACACAACTAGCAGATATTACGTATTTTATGATACAGGCATTACGTACAACCCGTTCTGACATCAAAAATCAAGAAAATGTTATTCTTTCAATGAGCGCAAAATATCCCCCTTTTAGGGATGCCCACCCAACGCGAGTTTTCATACAACGGGTTTAGATATCGAAAAACGGATACAAGATTTGTGTTTAAAATGAAAAATAACCCTAAATACCAACACAGGAGGGAGCTTGTGGGGAAAAATATTTCTACCCCTTATTCTACTGATATATACCCTTGGTGCAATTTGGAGTAAAATCATGTATTCTCTTTAAATCACGTTATAATTTGTTTTTAAGGTTTATTTTGCATGCTAAACACGAATTCGATAAGCATTTTTCGATATCTAAACCCGTTTAGTTAGATTTGGGTTGGGTGACTATTTTAGGGTCAAATTGCGATTTTGGCTGCGTTTGAAGAGCTGTTTCATTTGAATGTATCACGTTACGGACCTGAAATTTACAGGGCTAATTTATGATGTTGCAGTCTATCAGAAACTATTAGCGCAAGGTTGTATTTGCATCACACTGGTATAAGACAGGGCTTAAAACAGGGGTTACTTCTACTTAGCCAATGTGAAAATGAGCAATAATTAAACTCTTGCGGTATGTTATATGACACAACTAGCAGATATTACGTATTTTATGATACAGGCATTACGTACAACCCGTTCTGACATCAAAAATCAAGAAAATGTTATTCTTTCAATGAGCGCAAAATATCCCCCTTTTAGGGATGCCCACCCAACGCGAGTTTTCATACAACGGGTTTAGATATCGAAAAACGGATACAAGATTTGTGTTTAAAATGAAAAATAACCCTAAATACCAACACAGGAGGAAGCTTGTGGGGAAAAATATTTCTACCCCTTATTCTACTGATATATACCCTTGGTGCAATTTGGAGTAAAATCATGTATTCTCTTTAAATCACGTTATAATTTGTTTTTAAGGTTTATTTTGCATGCTAAACACGAATTCGATAAGCATTTTGCGATATCTAAACCGTTTAGTTAGATTTGGGTTGGGTGACTATTTTAGGGTCAAATTGCGATTTCGGCTGCGTTTGAAGAGCTGTTTCATTTGAATGTATCTCGTTACGGACCTGAAATTTGCAGGGCTAATTTAGGATGTTGCAGTCTTTCAGAAACTATTAGCACAAGGTTGTATTTGCATCACAGTGGTATTAGACAGGGCTTAAAACAATGGTTACTTCTACTTAGCCAATGTGAAAATGAGCAATAATTAAACTCTTGCGGTATGTTATATGACACAACTAGCAGATATTACGTATTTTATGATACAGGCATTACGTACAACCCGTTCTGACATCAAAAATCAAGAAAATGTTATTCTTTCAATGAGCGCAAAATATCCCCCTTTTAGGGATGCCCACCCAACGCGAGTTTTCATACAACGGGTTTAGATATCGAAAAACGGATACAAGATTTGTGTTTAAAATGAAAAATAACCCTAAATACCAACACAGGAGGGAGCTTGTGGGGAAAAATGTTTCTACCCCTTATTCTACTGATATATACCCTTGGTGCAATTTGGAGTAAAATCATGTATTCTCTTTAAATCACGTTATAATTTGTTTTTAAGGTTTATTTTGCATGCTAAACACGAATTCGATAAGCATTTTTCGATATCTAAACCCGTTTAGTTAGATTTGGGTTGGGTGACTATTTTAGGGTCAAATTGCGATTTTGGCTGCGTTTGAAGAGCTGTTTCATTTGAATGTATCACGTTACGGACCTGAAATTTGCAGGGCTAATTTAGGATGTTGTAGTCTTTCAGAAACTATTAGCACAATGTTGTTTTTGCATCACAGTGGTATTAGACAGGGTTTAAAACAGGGGTTACTTCTACTTAGCCAATGTGAAAATGAGCAATAATTAAACTCTTGCGGTATGTTATATGACACAACTAGCAGATATTACGTATTTTATGATACAGGCATTACGTACAACCCGTTCTGACATCAAAAATCAAGAAAATGTTATTCTTTCAATGAGCGCAAAATATCCCCCTTTTAGGGATGCCCACCCAACGCGAGTTTTCATACAACGGGTTTAGATATCGAAAAACGGATACAAGATTTGTGTTTAAAATGAAAAATAACCCTAAATACCAACACAGGAGGGAGCTTGTGGGGAAAAATATTTCTACCCCTTATTCTACTGATATATACCCTTGGTGCAATTTGGAGTAAAATCATGTATTCTCTTTAAATCACGTTATAATTTGTTTTTAAGGTTTATTTTGCATGCTAAACACGAATTCGATAAGCATTTTTCGATATCTAAACCCGTTTAGTTAGATTTGGGTTGGGTGACTATTTTAGGGTCAAATTGCGATTTTGGCTGCGTTTGAAGAGCTGTTTCATTTGAATGTATCACGTTACGGACCTGAAATTTACAGGGCTAATTTATGATGTTGCAGTCTATCAGAAACTATTAGCGCAAGGTTGTATTTGCATCACACTGGTATAAGACAGGGCTTAAAACAGGGGTTACTTCTACTTAGCCAATGTGAAAATGAGCAATAATTAAACTCTTGCGGTATGTTATATCACACAACTAGCAGATATTACGTATTTTATGATACAGGCATTACGTACAACCCGTTCTGACATCAAAAATCAAGAAAATGTTATTCTTTCAATGAGCGCAAAATATCCCCCTTTTAGGGATGCCCACCCAACGCGAGTTTTCATACAACGGGTTTAGATATCGAAAAACGGATACAAGATTTGTGTTTAAAATGAAAAATAACCCTAAATACCAACACAGGAGGAAGCTTGTGGGGAAAAATATTTCTACCCCTTATTCTACTGATATATACCCTTGGTGCAATTTGGAGTAAAATCATGTATTCTCTTTAAATCACGTTATAATTTGTTTTTAAGGTTTATTTTGCATGCTAAACACGAATTCGATAAGCATTTTGCGATATCTAAACCGTTTAGTTAGATTTGGGTTGGGTGACTATTTTAGGGTCAAATTGCGATTTCGGCTGCGTTTGAAGAGCTGTTTCATTTGAATGTATCTCGTTACGGACCTGAAATTTGCAGGGCTAATTTAGGATGTTGCAGTCTTTCAGAAACTATTAGCACAAGGTTGTTTTTGCATCACAGTGGTATTAGACAGGGTTTAAAACAGGGGTTACTTCTACTTAGCCAATGTGAAAATGAGCAATAATTAAACTCTTGCGGTATGTTATATGACACAACTAGCAGATATTACGTATTTTATGATACAGGCATTACGTACAACCCGTTCTGACATCAAAAATCAAGAAAATGTTATTCTTTCAATGAGCGCAAAATATCCCCCTTTTAGGGATGCCCACCCAACGCGAGTTTTCATACAACGGGTTTAGATATCGAAAAACGGATACAAGATTTGTGTTTAAAATGAAAAATAACCCTAAATACCAACACAGGAGGGAGCTTGTGGGGAAAAATATTTCTACCCCTTATTCTACTGATATATACCCTTGGTGCAATTTGGAGTAAAATCATGTATTCTCTTTAAATCACGTTATAATTTGTTTTTAAGGTTTATTTTGCATGCTAAACACGAATTCGATAAGCATTTTTCGATATCTAAACCCGTTTAGTTAGATTTGGGTTGGGTGACTATTTTAGGGTCAAATTGCGATTTTGGCTGCGTTTGAAGAGCTGTTTCATTTGAATGTATCACGTTACGGACCTGAAATTTACAGGGCTAATTTATGATGTTGCAGTCTATCAGAAACTATTAGCGCAAGGTTGTATTTGCATCACACTGGTATAAGACAGGGCTTAAAACAGGGGTTACTTCTACTTTGCCAATGTGAAAATGAGCAATAATTAAACTCTTGCGGTATGTTATATGACACAACTAGCAGATATTACGTATTTTATGATACAGGCATTACGTACAACCCGTTCTGACATCAAAAATCAAGAAAATGTTATTCTTTCAATGAGCGCAAAATATCCCCCTTTTAGGGATGCCCACCCAACGCGAGTTTTCATACAACGGGTTTAGATATCGAAAAACGGATACAAGATTTGTGTTTAAAATGAAAAATAACCCTAAATACCAACACAGGAGGGAGCTGGTGGGGAAAAATATTTCTACCCCTTATTCTACTGATATATACCCTTGGTGCAATTTGGAGTAAAATCATGTATTCTCTTTAAATCACGTTATAATTTGTTTTTAAGGTTTATTTTGCATGCTAAACACGAATTCGATAAGCATTTTTCGATATCTAAACCCGTTTAGTTAGATTTGGGTTGGGTGACTATTTTAGGGTCAAATTGCGATTTTGGCTGCGTTTGAAGAGCTGTTTCATTTGAATGTATCACGTTACGGACCTGAAATTTACAGGGCTAATTTATGATGTTGCAGTCTATCAGAAACTATTAGCGCAAGGTTGTATTTGCATCACACTGGTATAAGACAGGGCTTAAAACAGGGGTTACTTCTACTTTGCCAATGTGAAAATGAGCAATAATTAAACTCTTGCGGTATGTTATATGACACAACTAGCAGATATTACGTATTTTATGATACAGGCATTACGTACAACCCGTTCTGACATCAAAAATCAAGAAAATGTTATTCTTTCAATGAGCGCAAAATATCCCCCTTTTAGGGATGCCCACCTAACGCGAGTTTTCATACAACGGGTTTAGATATCGAAAAACGGATACAAGATTTGTGTTTAAAATGAAAAATAACCCTAAATACCAACACAGGAGGAAGCTTGTGGGGAAAAATATTTCTACCCCTTATTCTACTGATATATACCCTTGGTGCAATTTGGAGTAAAATCATGTATTCTCTTTAAATCACGTTATAATTTGTTTTTAAGGTTTATTTTGCATGCTAAACACGAATTCGATAAGCATTTTGCGATATCTAAACCGTTTAGTTAGATTTGGGTTGGGTGACTATTTTAGGGTCAAATTGCGATTTCGGCTGCGTTTGAAGAGCTGTTTCATTTGAATGTATCTCGTTACGGACCTGAAATTTGCAGGGCTAATTTAGGATGTTGCAGTCTTTCAGAAACTATTAGCACAAGGTTGTATTTGTATCACAGTGGTATTAGACAGGGTTTAAAACAGGGGTTACTTCTACTTAGCCAATGTGAAAATGAACAATAATTAAACTCTTGCGGTATGTTATATGACACAACTAGCAGATATTACGTATTTTATGATACAGGCATTACGTACAACCCGTTCTGACATAAAAAATCAAGAAAATGTTATTCTTTCAATGAGCGCAAAATATCCCCCTTTTAGGGATGCCCACCCAACGCGAGTTTTCATACAACGGGTTTAGATATCGAAAAACGGATACAAGATTTGTGTTTAAAATGAAAAATAACCCTAAATACCAACACAGGAGGAAGCTTGTGGGGAAAAATATTTCTACCCCTTATTCTACTGATATATACCCTTGGTGCAATTTGGAGTAAAATCATGTATTCTCTTTAAATCACGTTATAATTTGTTTTTAAGGTTTATTTTGCATGCTAAACACGAATTCGATAAGCATTTTTCGATATCTAAACCCGTTTAGTTAGATTTGGGTTGGGTGACTATTTTAGGGTCAAATTGCGATTTTGGCTGCGTTTGAAGAGCTGTTTCATTTGAATGTATCACGTTACGGACCTGAAATTTGCAGGGCTAATTTAGGATGTTGCAGTCTTTCAGAAACTATTAGCACAAGGTTGTTTTTGCATCACAGTGGTATTAGACAGGGTTTAAAACAGGGGTTACTTCCACTTAGCCAATGTGAAAATGAGCAATAATTAAACTCTTGCGGTATGTTATATGACACAACTAGCAGATATTACGTATTTTATGATACAGGCATTACGTACAACCCGTTCTGACATCAAAAATCAAGAAAATGTTATTCTTTCAATGAGCGCAAAATATCCCCCTTTTAGGGATGCCCACCCAACGCGAGTTTTCATACAACGGGTTTAGATATCGAAAAACGGATACAAGATTTGTGTTTAAAATGAAAAATAACCCTAAATACCAACACAGGAGGGAGCTTGTGGGGAAAAATATTTCTACCCCTTATTCTACTGATACCGGGTATAATTTTTTTTTATACCCTTGGTGCAATTTGGAGTAAAATCATGTATTCTCTTTAAATCACGTTATAATTTGTTTTTAAGGTTTATTTTGCATGCTAAACACGAATTCGATAAGCATTTTTCGATATCTAAACCCGTTTAGTTAGATTTGGGTTGGGTGACTATTTTAGGGTCAAATTGCGATTTTGGCTGCGTTTGAAGAGCTATTTCATTGGAATGTATCACGTTACGGACCTAAAATTTACAGGGCTAATTTAAGATGTTGCAGTCTATCAGAAACTATTAGCACAAGGTTGTTTTTGCATCACAGTGGTATTAGACAGGGCTTAAAACAGGGGTTACTTCTACTTAGCCAATGTGAAAATGAGCAATAATTAAACTCTTGCGGTATGTTATATGACACAACTAGCAGATATTACGTATTTTATGATACAGGCATTACGTACAACCCGTTCTGACATCAAAAATCAAGAAAATGCTATTCTTTCAATGAGCGCAAAATATCCCCCTTATAGGGATGCCCACCCAACGCGAATTTTCATACAACAGGTTTAGATATCGAAAAACGGATACAAGATTTGTGTTTAAAATGAAAAATAACCCTAAATACCAACACAGGAGGGAGCTTGTGGGGAAAAATATTTCTACCCCTTATTCTATTGATATAATTTTTTTTTATACCCTTGGTGCAATTTGGAGTAAAATCATGTATTCTCTTTAAATCACGTTATAATTTGTTTTTAAGGTTTATTTTGCATGCTAAACACGAATTCGATAAGCATTTTTCGATATCTAAACCCGTTTAGTTAGATTTGGGTTGGGTGACTATTTTAGGGTCAAATTGCGATTTTGGCTGCGTTTGAAGAGCTGTTTCATTTGAATGTATCACGTTACGGACCTGAAATTTACAGGGCTAATTTATGATGTTGCAGTCTATCAGAAACTATTAGCGCAAGGTTGTATTTGCATCACACTGGTATAAGACAGGGCTTAAAACAGGGGTTACTTCTACTTAGCCAATGTGAAAATGAGCAATAATTAAACTCTTGCGGTATGTTATATGACACAACTAGCAGATATTACGTATTTTATGATACAGGCATTACGTACAACCCGTTCGTTCTGACATCAAAAATCAAGAAAATGTTATTCTTTCAATGAGCGCAAAATATCCCCCTTTTAGGGATGCCCACCCAACGCGAGTTTTCATACAACGGGTTTAGATATCGAAAAACGGATACAAGATTTGTGTTTAAAATGAAAAATAACCCTAAATACCAACACAGGAGGAAGCTTGTGGGGAAAAATATTTCTACCCCTTATTCTACTGATATATACCCTTGGTGCAATTTGGAGTAAAATCATGTATTCTCTTTAAATCACGTTATAATTTGTTTCTAAGGTTTATTTTGCATGCTAAACACGAATTCGATAAGCATTTTGCGATATCTAAACCGTTTAGTTAGATTTGGGTTGGGTGACTATTTTAGGGTCAAATTGCGATTTCGGCTGCGTTTGAAGAGCTGTTTCATTTGAATGTATCACGTTACGGACCTGAAATTTGCAGGGCTAATTTAGGATGTTGTAGTCTTTCAGAAACTATTAGCACAATGTTGTTTTTGCATCACAGTGGTATTAGACAGGGTTTAAAACAGGGGTTACTTCTACTTAGCCAATGTGAAAATGAGCAATAATTAAACTCTTGCGGTATGTTATATGACACAACTAGCAGATATTACGTATTTTATGATACAGGCATTACGTACAACCCGTTCTGACATCAAAAATTAAGAAAATGTTATTCTTTCAATGAGCGCAAAATATCCCCCTTTTAGGGATGCCCACCCAACGCGAGTTTTCATACAACGGGTTTAGATATCGAAAAACGGATACAAGATTTGTGTTTAAAATGAAAAATAACCCTAAATACCAACACAGGAGGGAGCTTGTGGGGAAAAATATTTCTACCCCTTATTCTACTGATATATACCCTTGGTGCAATTTGGAGTAAAATCATGTATTCTCTTTAAATCACGTTATAATTTGTTTTTAAGGTTTATTTTGCATGCTAAACACGAATTCGATAAGCATTTTTCGATATCTAAACCCGTTTAGTTAGATTTGGGTTGGGTGACTATTTTAGGGTCAAATTGCGATTTTGGCTGCGTTTGAAGAGCTGTTTCATTTGAATGTATCACGTTACGGACCTGAAATTTACAGGGCTAATTTATGATGTTGCAGTCTATCAGAAACTATTAGCGCAAGGTTGTATTTGCATCACACTGGTATAAGACAGGGCTTAAAACAGGGGTTACTTCTACTTAGCCAATGTGAAAATGAGCAATAATTAAACTCTTGCGGTATGTTATATGACACAACTAGCAGATATTACGTATTTTATGATACAGGCATTACGTACAACCCGTTCTGACATCAAAAATCAAGAAAATGTTATTCTTTCAATGAGCGCAAAATATCCCCCTTTTAGGGATGCCCACCCAACGCGAGTTTTCATACAACGGGTTTAGATATCGAAAAACGGATACAAGATTTGTGTTTAAAATGAAAAATAACCCTAAATACCAACACAGGAGGAAGCTTGTGGGGAAAAATATTTCTACCCCTTATTCTACTGATATATACCCTTGGTGCAATTTGGAGTAAAATCATGTATTCTCTTTAAATCACGTTATAATTTGTTTTTAAGGTTTATTTTGCATGCTAAACACGAATTCGATAAGCATTTTGCGATATCTAAACCGTTTAGTTAGATTTGGGTTGGGTGACTATTTTAGGGTCAAATTGCGATTTCGGCTGCGTTTGAAGAGCTGTTTCATTTGAATGTATCTCGTTACGGACCTGAAATTTGCAGGGCTAATTTAGGATGTTGCAGTCTTTCAGAAACTATTAGCACAAGGTTGTATTTGCATCACAGTGGTATTAGACAGGGCTTAAAACAGGGGTTACTTCTACTTAGCCAATGTGAAAATGAGCAATAATTAAACTCTTGCGGTATGTTATATGACACAACTAGCAGATATTACGTATTTTATGATACAGGCATTACGTACAACCCGTTCTGACATAAAAAATCAAGAAAATGTTATTCTTTCAATGAGCGCAAAATATCCCCCTTTTAGGGATGCCCACCCAACGCGAGTTTTCATACAACGGGTTTAGATATCGAAAAACGGATACAAGATTTGTGTTTAAAATGAAAAATAACCCTAAATACCAACACAGGAGGAAGCTTGTGGGAAAAATATTTCTACCCCTTATTCTACTGATATATACCCTTGGTGCAATTTGGAGTAAAATCATGTATTCTCTTTAAATCACGTTATAATTTGTTTTTAAGGTTTATTTTGCATGCTAAACACGAATTCGATAAGCATTTTGCGATATCTAAACCCGTTTAGTTAGATTTGGGTTGGGTGACTATTTTAGGGTCAAATTGCGATTTTGGCTGCGTTTGAAGAGCTGTTTCATTTGAATGTATCACGTTACGGACCTGAAATTTACATGGCTAATTTATGATGTTGCAGTCTATCAGAAACTATTAGCGCAAGGTTGTATTTGCATCACACTGGTATAAGACAGGGCTTAAAACAGGGGTTACTTCTACTTAGCCAATGTGAAAATGAGCAATAATTAAACTCTTGCGGTATGTTATATGACACAACTAGCAGATATTACGTATTTTATGATACAGGCATTACGTACAACCCGTTCTGACATCAAAAATCAAGAAAATGTTATTCTTTCAATGAGCGCAAAATAACCCCCTTTTAGGGATGCCCACCCAACGCGAGTTTTCATACAACGGGTTTAGATATCGAAAAACGGATACAAGATTTGTGTTTAAAATGAAAAATAACCCTAAATACCAACACAGGAGGAAGCTTGTGGGGAAAAATATTTCTACCCCTTATTCTACTGATATATACCATTGGTGCAATTTGGAGTAAAATCATGTATTCTCTTTAAATCACGTTATAATTTGTTTTTAATGTTTATTTTGCATGCTAAACACGAATTCGATAAGCATTTTCGATATCTAAACCGTTTAGTTAGATTTGGGTTGGGTGACTATTTTAGGGTCAAATTGCGATTTTGGCTGCGTTTGAAGAGCTGTTTCATTTGAATGTATCTCGTTACGGACCTGAAATTTGCAGGGCTAATTTAGGATGTTGCAGTCTTTCAGAAACTATTAGCACAAGGTTGTATTTGCATCACAGTGGTATTAGACAGGGCTTAAAACAGGGGTTACTTCTACTTAGCCAATGTGAAAATGAGCAATAATTAAACTCTTGCGGTATGTTATATGACACAACTAGCAGATATTACGTATTTTATGATACAGGCATTACGTACAACCCGTTCTGACATCAAAAATCAAGAAAATGTTATTCTTTCAATGAGCGCAAAATATCCCCCTTTTAGGGATGCCCACCCAACGCGAGTTTTCATACAACGGGTTTAGATATCGAAAAACGGATACAAGATTTGTGTTTCAAATAAAAAATAACCTAAATACCAACACAGGAGGGAGCTTGTGGGGAAAAATATTTCTACCCCTTATTCTACTGATATATACCCTTGGTGCAATTTGGAGTAAAATCATGTATTCTCTTTAAATCACGTAATAATTTGTTTTTAAGGTTTATTTTGCATGCTAAACACGAATTCGATAAGCATTTTTCGATATCTAAACCGTTTAGTTAAATTTGGGTTGGGTGACTATTTTAGGGTCAAATTGCGATTTTGGCTGCGTTTGAAGAGCTGCTTCATTTGAATGTATCACGTTTCGGACCTGAAATTTGCAGGGCTAATTTAGGATGTTGCAGTCTTTCAGAAACTATTAGCACAAGGTTGTTTTTGCATCACAGTGGTATTAGACAGGGCTTAAAACAGGGGTTACTTCTACTTAGCCAATGTGAAAATGAGCAATAATTAAACTCTTGCGGTATGTTATATGACACAACTAGCAGATATTACGTATTTTATGATACATGCATTACGTACAACCCGTTCTGACATCAAAAATCAAGAAAAAATGTTATTCTTTCAATGAGCGCAAAATATCCCCCTTTTAGGGGTGCCCACCCAACGCGAGTTTTCATACAACGGGTTTAGATATCGAAAAACGGATATCAGATTTGTGTTTAAAATGAAAAATAACCCTAAATACAAACACAGGAGGGAGCTTGCGGGAAAAAATATTTCTACCCTATATTCTACTGATGTATACCCTATGCTGCAATTTGGGGTAAAATCATTTATTCTCTTTAAATCACTTTAAACTTTGGTTATAGGGGTTATTTTGCATGATAAGCACGAATTTGATATGCATTTTAAAATAGGCAGTGGCTATTCTTACGGGCCCGTTCCTACGGCTCTGTAAGAATAGTGAAACAGCCCCGGAGTTGCTATTCTTACGGCAGTTTTATACGCAGTTATTTAATGAATATATTTACATTCTAAATGTATTTATTGACATTTTTTTCAAAATAAATGAAAACACGTATCAAAAAATTGCAGTTCGAGGAGTCCTTTTGTAATTGGAATTCCTTTGTACTTATAATCAAAGTTATAACTTATATAAAGTCAACCGGCAGGACAGAAATGACTGATGTCTTTGAAATATAATGTGATAATTAATCTTCTTCGATGTAGTCATTATCATTGTACTGTAACTTTGAGTAAAGAAATAACAAGTAATTTTCGACCTGTACGTAACAAAAGAATGTTAATTAACATTAGGTGTTAAATTTCTGTTCCACGGAGCTGAATAGCCACGTCAAGTCAAGTCAAATTATTTATTGGCATAAACAACAAAGTCCATCGCCAAGTAAACATATATACAAATCAAAATTGGCGGTAGAAAAGTATAAGTTATATATACATGTAAGTAATTGAAAATGACAAATATGCATGGTACTTATAAGACAATTATACATATACTAGTATCAACATTGATACAATAATACATTAATAATGTAGAAACAATTTTGTATGAAAATATAAATTTAGTCAAGTTGGGATAAATATGTATTCCTCATTTTGGTAGCTGAATAAACATATGTTGCTAATTTCTTTATGGTTGTAATGCTTTGTGAATTCATTAAATTACGGAATTTATTTAAAGTTGGCCAACTGTGATAATAACGCTTGATGAATTTTTCTCTAATTTCTTTATAAAAAGGACATATTAACAGGAAATGGTACTCAGTTTCTATTTGCTGCATTCTACAAAATTTGCATAATCTCATATTTTTGTCAATATTTCTTATTCTGCCTTCTTCGATTGCGAGTTTATGCGCTGAACATCGTAGTCTACTTAATGCGAATCAATTAAAATACAATTAAGATATTTTTCTTGTACAAAATCAACCTTATAGCTTTTATAGACATCTAATTTAGATAAAACATTTAGTTCACCAAACCAACCTGTACATACTGATCAATAATGCGTTGTATAACATAGTTAATTTGCAAAGGAGTAACATTTAAATTAGTCCACATAAAAGCAAATCCAAGGTTAGATAACAAATTTTTCACATGTAATGCCCATGAATTAAGAAGTATGCCATTACCATTTGTGACATGCATTAATTTATACATCAATGAGTCCGGGGTTTTCATAACTCTATACCAATATTTAATTATTCTTATTTTTCGTGTAATTTCAATAGGATATCTGCCGAATTCACCGTATATAGCAGCGTTTGTAGTTTTAGCATGCACACCTAGAATTTGTTTTAAAAATTTCAAATGAATTTTTTCAATGTCTGGTGATTTATGGAAACCCCAAACTTCAAAACCATATCATAATATTGGCATTATCATTGCATCAAATAATTTAAATTTTTCTGAGATATTCAGAGATATTACATCAAATAATGACAAAAGTGAATACATTGCTCTATTTGCTTGATTGGAAAGAGAACGCTGTGCCTGATAAAAATTACCGTTAGACGACAACGTTACACCCAAATAAGTAAATGTTTTAACAACAGTCAGCTTGCGGTGGTTATAAAATATGCCAACATTCTCCATTCTGGTTCCTTTTTTAAAAACCATAACTACTGTCTTGTTTACATTTACTGTTATACCCCATTCGTTACAATAACTATGTAATTCATTCAATAATAGCTGTAGGCCCTCCTTTGTATAAGCAAATAGAGCAGTGTCATCCGCGAACAATAATAAGAAAATTCTTCATTGTTCAAGAGTATACGTGTTCTGGGTTACGTTTTCTAAATAGTCATGCATATCATTTACAAATAATACAAACAATAACGGAGATATAGTTCGATTTCGAGCATTGAGCCGTGACTGCACTTTTAATTTTTTAACCATTAATCGATATAGGTTGGTATAGGTTTAATGGAAAATATAAGTAATATAATTAAGACCAACTATTCCATGTGTCTGAATGGTCGTGACTGTATATTCCATAAACACACACACTGAAATAAAAAGAACTTGAAAAACTTCGACATTTTGTAGTTATCGAGTATTTTTACATCAAACATTCTATATGGTATTGATACCCTATACCCTATAGAATTTACCCTACTATTACTTAAATTGCCTGAAATTTGTTCGCATTTGATGACAACCAATCAAAAACAAACCAAATACCTCACTGATGTTTACGCTGTAGTTTGTTGTTGTTACAGTTCGATCTAAAGTGAATTACATAATTCACAAAGCATGTTGGAAGGACACTTAGCGCTTTTTTTCAAGAAAAATACTCAGTGGGCGACATCAAGAGTGGTTAAAATCGCTTTTTTGCACCAAATCTCCCATAAAGCAGCCGTCAGTGGCTTTTTATTACACCAAAACTAGGTTAGGTTGGAAAATCACGATATACAAAAATTTTAGCCAAATCTGTGAGGCAGCACCTTTAAAACGTGAATCTAGAATCTGTTCACTGATTTTGACCAAAAGTCAATATTGCTTTTTAAAGTTTAATTTGAGTGGTGCACATAACACCAGGACACTCAAAAGTTCATCTAAACAAATTATATTATACACAGGTGCTAGGTATGTGGATATCAGCCTATGGTACCCTCTATTAGACACCAAACAGCATGTACGTGTATATAGCATTTTGCAACAAATAAGAACAAAACAGATGTATTATTAGTAATCTAGTTTTGTTATATTTGACCATAGGGTGTCATGTCCATATGCCGAGCACCTGTGATATTATCTGGTGTCTGAATGTCACACAGTTTGTACGCAATTGTTCTCTTTAACCAACTTCATATGAATAGTTTGTACCAAGCCTAGATGTGCACATTGTCAAATTGTTTTGTTGTTATGGCCCATTATGGGAGATGTATCTTTTTGGGTCAAAAACCCTTCGAGTTGTACTGTGTTGTCGCTTGAGACGGATTTTAGAAATTAATATTTCTGCAAAACTTGGGTAAAGTGTGTTTTTATTTGTACCAATTAGACCTGAGGTTACTTCACCTCTGATTTATGTGGAGAAAGACATGATAATACTTGTTGATGGCTCAGCCAGCCAGGTTAACTAACACCCTAGTTAAATATTACTTATAGATCTATAGGAATCGAACTATATAAATCAGTGATATATATACATATTTTGTTAACACGGTATTATTCAGAGTTCGCAACCCTCATATTGCTGTATTTTTTATCCTAGTTCAAGGTATAGCTGGATAGTTCAAGGTAAAGCTGGACAGTTCAAGGCATAGCTGGATAGTTTAAGTTGATGTTAAATATATTCTGTATTATTAAACCACAGTCAGTATGTACTAGTATTAGATCTACTAAAATACTGCACAGTAGTGATAGCACTGCAGTTTAATAAAGTTATAGATATACAGTCATACCTGTCTGTAAAGGCCACTCACCTGTAAAAAGTGGTTTTTGAAAAGATTAGATCGGGTTGTATTTGTTCAGATGGTCTATAACACAGCACAGACTGTATCAGTACACATGTTGCCATGCTTACAAAGCTTAAAGACTTCTCCTAAAATAAAATATGCCAACATGTGTCTTTCACATTGAATCTAGAGTGTTTTCGCTTTATTTACAGCCTTACTAGAAATAATGTTCTATTGATAGCAGTGGCTGGTTAACTCCCAACCTGTTGAACTCCTGAGTTATAACAACAGAAATCTGGTGTTTCTTGTTGCTATGGATACCGGTGTTCTTAAGGTGATTCCCAACTCTTCATTTGAGCGGAAGTTTAGAAATCGGTGTAAATAAGACGTATTGAAAGCGTCTGACTACCATGATGAAATAGAACGAAAAAATAAAAAAATGATGCAGAATAAAGCTATAGCTGCAATTTTATGTACCATTTCTTCCAAACGTTGAAACGCGAATACTAGCTACAACGTATGAGAAACGTTTTATAATGCGCCCGCACAAAATTGTATCCAAGTTTTAATATTTGTTTAGCAATCATCCAGACTACATTAGAGGAAGGTTCTTTGCATTTATTTCAATATTTTTGAAGTGACTGGTTCACATGTTTCCTTCGCATCGGCCGAAGTTGCACAATTGCTTGCTGACCGGTTTACGACGTCTATTGGAGGCGTAGGAAGAAAAGTAGTTTCAGACAGTTAAACAGGGTTTGATTGTTGAAATGTGTGTTAAAACTAGTCGTTCTTCGAACAACTAAAAAACGCACAACAAACTAAGAGGATGTTCATCTGTCTGAGTGGTGGTAGACGTCGTCTTTTGGAATCAACTCCTCCTTCAGTTTTGGTAGGTTTCCTTCAAACTTTCACAGATAAGCAACCTCGACATGTTCATCAACATGTACGGTACTCACAGGAAATTATTTATGATTTTTGCCATAATAATTGCCCTTTGCAGGCATTTGGTATATTAGTCTGCCAAATGGTGACAGCTCTATATTGATTATTCTGCTATTTGAAATGTGTCTGTACTGTATTCCTTCCGATGAATGATAACTCTTGTAGTGGACATGTTTGTATTTTCTTGTAGTGTACATGTATTTAGAATAGTATATATGTAGTATTTTGATTTTTGTTGTATGCATGTTTTGTATTTAATTTATAGCTTACCTGAGTACCAAGTGCCCGTGGTTATATTTTGCGATTACTCATCATTTGTCTGTCCATCCATACATATATAACATCTCCAAGAAGAAATGTTCATATAATTTTACAATATTAGACAGCCATTTACCAAATTATTCGGATGGTTAAAAAACATATGAGCCGTTCTCCAGGAAAACCGGGCTTAGTGACATTGTATTAGTAATAAATTATGCAATAAGGGTAAAAAAACCTCTTGAATGACAAAAAGGTCATGCTCTTTGATTTCAGTTTAAGTTCTTGGATAAAATAGAACTACACACTGTATCGGCAAAACGCGATGGGTCCGGTTTAACGAAGCGGGTACGGCTAACGTAACGAAAATGATCCGGCTAAAAAATGGTGGATATCAACAATAATACGCTGGTGAGTGTAACCATTTTGCGTATATTGTATGGTTATTCTTGAATTCTAAAGACAGGAATACTCTTACGGAATGCCCAAGTTTGTCCTGCATGCTCGTAGCTACTTGGTTTTGTCTTTCATCAATGCATATGCACGTAATGCGCGTTGAAAGTTGTGATTCAACCGTAAACAATGCAAAACAGACATGAAATTCGGACATTTTAGACAAATTAGACAAAGTAAGAGCTAACCGAGTCTAAACTATGTACTTGCATGTATTGTAGGGTTACATTTCTTTCCCAGATACTCATCTTTTATTAATAATATATTTATATAGGTCATAATCTAACGTTTTCAAAGTTGAACGAATCAGGGTCCGGTTGTCGATACAACGCAAATGGTACGGTTCGCTTTTACAATTATATTTTCATCGGCATTATGTACAGATATGGACATTAATATTTTAGCAATTTTTGAAATACACATATATCACTTCATTTCTCACGTGTAATATTATTTTGAACAAAACGTCTTCATAAAGGACTTAGCTCAGTGGTTACCCACTGGACTGTCTATCCAGAGGTCGTGGGTTCAATCCCCGGCATTGGAACTTGACATTTCTGAAATTCTATTCGTAGTAATTTCCCGCTATATCGGACCATGTGAACTGCAAATTATCTGGTGAAAGGTGCCAGTAAGCTGTGTGTATCGGTGCTATACACCGGGCACATTAAAGAACCAGACTGTCTGTTCGAAATAAGAGCTAGGCGCATGCCTTCGGGTGCTTTCTCTCAGTCTGTCCCTCTGGTCCGATCATGCTGTATCTGCACCGGTAGGCCCCGTGATGCACCTGCGCCCTAGTGACTGCAACATTCTATGTGAAGCGCCTTTGTACGTACGTTCGCATGAAAAGGGCGCTATATAAATCTATAAAAACTATTTATAAAAACGTCTTTTAAAACCCCATGGATAATAACAAATACATACACGTATTGACATTTTTACGAGATATTGAGCTAATGCTCTACCTGTTTTTGTTTATATTTTGTAGGGATCGCAGCTTCGGCAAGTGTAATAAAAGAATGACCACACCACACAAAAAGACTGGAACATTGAACAGGAGTTTGGATGAAGCCCCGTGCGGAAAATATTTTAAATGTGATGAATCCAAAATTTACCCGCTAGTTAAAACGAGCAGGATATCAACTTAGAAATCACGTGTAATGTGCATGTACTGTATGGAGTATGCATATTATTTATTTTGCATTTCTTGCTGTAGTTGTTAAAAAACATACATCAGAATCACAGAAAAATAAACACTTCATTTAGCCGCAACGGATATGACGTTACAGGAACTGACATCCGTGTTTGCTAAGACAATTGCATCCGTTGAAAACTGTACCAGCTTTTGAAACGTATATAGAGTAAACTCAGATAATTTGAAACATTGTGCCTATGTTTAAAACCACTGTACATATTTCATAATTATAAATTGACATACTATAATTCCATTATACGTGCGAACCAAGTACAATGGTGATGAGATTTCATGAGCCTTTCAAACCTTCATTTAAAACGTTCCCGATTTTCCTATATTTCAGCAACTTTAACGAACAAAATATCCAATGCATTCATAGTATTCTTCTAGAGTTATGAATGAATACAATTTGCTAACAGTCGAGCTTAAGACAATAAGTCGTAGTACAATGCAATGTTTTCCCCCATGTATGTTTAGTAGTGGGGAAGCAACCACATCCCAAGGAATTAGACAGGACTATCTGCACATGGGAGGGAAATTTGACAATGAATTTCCAAAATTCAATCAATCCAAGTATAATTATCATATATAACCCCCCTCCCCCCCCCCCCTATTAGTGAAAACATTGACAAGTGGATAGTGACAAGTGGATAGAGCGCTATACTCTACACAAACCAGCCACGAAAGGTATCTCCATTGAACTCTCGACAAAAGAATACATCATAAAATAAGGAACATAGAACAAAACAAGATCAAGTTTGGAGTGATGGGGTTTTAATAGGTGTATATGTTACATAATTAGAATATTAATTGACTGTTGACCCTGTATACATGTATATATATGTAATTATTTTTTCTTGTACATTTTGTATCTTTGTTTACTCATCGGAATAATACCTAATGTATTTCAAATAAACTGTAAACTGTTCGATTTGTGCATTATTCTTTTCAATAATCTGAACATATAATATGTTCTGGATGTGATTGTTTTTTCGACACGTTTATCCCAGGAAAAATGTGATCATATCATGTGGTATGTGACATAATTTTGGGGGTTAAGAATTTAACGCAAGTAACGTAACTAATTTATTCTTAGACCGATTTAACGATATTTACTCGGAACTCGAGCCAAATTTGAGTACTGTCCATGCGACGTAATATTTTTCTACAAAAGGACTTCTGTCGAATCGACTTGATAGCAGTTGTGTTGTTTTCAAGAATATTAATTGGCATGGATAGCACCTATTCTGGGGTTAAGCATCATGAGTGTCTTCGATCAAAGAATAAAGTACCTACGATTGTTTTTTTTTAGATTTTTACTTGCGTTCCTAGCCAACAATTACGTCACATACCAAGTGGAATGTCTACTTTGATGATGATGAACTAGTTACATACAATAGCAGTGTAGCAATACAATGTGACTTTGACATCACCAACTGCTACCAATCCAAGACGGAATTTGTCTCGCTTCGGAAGCAAAAAAAGCGGTATTTTTTTATATACCAGTTTCTATGAAACATGCGCAAGTCTGAAGGAAAAGGAACATTTCCTTGAAAAGTAGCATCCCTATCAATAGTTGGGCCGTTTTCTCCAGCACCCTGTGAAACATTGGAAAGGAAGACGACTTTGCGGTAAAACTTTTGCCACACTGGGTACATTAATGTCTTTCAAAATGTTGTCCACGACTTAGTCTTTGCCTAGACATGGTCGAAATAAATATGAATGTCTTTGCACAAAGGTCACATTGGAGCCTTGTTTTCCCCCTGAAAATAAATAAAAAGAAGAATCAGTTGATTGGTTGTACATACACGTTCATATCGATGTCTGCATGTCAAAATATCTACATCTAGACAAATATTCAAGTCAACTTTAAAGATTCATCTATGACAATCTATTCTTTGTCTATAAATGTGCAACCAGACCGAGGCTCTAACCCATTGTTCAGCAGTAAGTGCAATATGTGAGGGCATGTTAATTATTCAGTTATACACAAGCAGCACAAAGTAGAAAATGATGGTAAAATTAGTCAGAGTAATACAAGAAAATGACATTGCAATAGCTGTTATGGCGAGTACAACACGAGCCGGACCATTTTCGTTGTATCGACAACCGGACCATGATTCGTTCAACTTTGAAAACGTTAGTTTTGGCATATATAAATACATTATTAATAAAAGATGAGTATCTGGGCAAGAAATGTAACCCTACAATACATTCAAGTACATAGTTTAAACTCGGTAAGCTCTTACTTTGTCTAATTTGTCTAAAATGTCCGCATTTCATGTCTGTTTTGCATTGTTTACGATTGAATCATAACTTTCAACGCGCATTACGTGCATATGCATTGATGAAAGACAAAACCAAGTAGCTACGAGTATGCAGGACAAACTTGGGCATTCCGTAAGAGTATTCCTGTCTTCAGAATTCAAGAATAACCATACAAAATACGTAAAAATGTTACACTCACCTGCTGATTATTGTTGATATCCACCATTTTTTAGCCGGATCATTTTCGTTACGTTAGCCGTACCCGCTTCGTTAAACCGGATCCATTGCGTTTTGCCGATACAGTGTGAACTATGACTTAGATTTATTTTTTCTCATGAATCATGTTAAAATATCTTCTGTTGTTGCTATGGTGACCAATTTCTGAAGAGTATCCATATTGAGAAAAGGAGGGGTTAGTTGTTGAAAACAGTTGCTTCGTTACTCTAAAAGTTAAACTTCACGATTTAGATATGTTTTATGAAAAAAGGAATATATTTCTAACATGTGATTCAATTTTGAAAAGTTTACGTAAAGGTTTTTTTAATATGGATTTATGAACTTCTTGTTAACATAACGTCAAATAACGTTTGAATGACGTTTGCGACGTCACTAACAAAGTAGGGGAGAGTGGTTAGTTTTAAAATTCTGTAACTTTGTAATTTGATGTTATATTTTGCTCAATATTAAACTGTGTCAGGCATTTTGTTGAAAGTATGCCTTTTTTTCAACTTAGTGCAAATAGTGCAAATGTTATAGTTTAGGTACAGGTTTTTTAACCTCTAATATCTTCATAGTGCATTGACATATTGCTTTAATACTTTGCATACTTGTTCACCATCATGACCCCAACCCATACACAGGGATAGGTAACTCTATTAAGCGTTTTGGTTAAATCATGTACCCTTTTTCAACTTAGTGCAAATGTTAAAGTTTAGTTACAGGTTTTTTTACCTCAAATATTTTCAAAATGCATTCACATAATGCTTTGCATACTTGTTCTCCATCATGACCCCAACCCCTACACAGGGGTGGGTAACTCTATCAAGCATTTTGTTGAAAGTATGCCCCCTATTGGACTTGGAAATGCAAATGTTAAAGTTTAGGTACAGGTTTTTTTACCTCTAATATCTCCATAGTGCATTGACATATTGCCTTGATACTTTGCATACTTGTTCACAATCATGACCCCAACCCATACACATGGGTAGGTAACTCTATTAAGCATTTTGGTGAAATTATGCCCCCTTTTTTCAACTTAGTGCAAATGTTAAAATTTAGGTACAGGTTTTTTCACCTCTAATATTTTCAAAGTGCATTCACATATTGCTTTACATACTTGTTCACCATCATGAACCCAACCCCTAACTCTATCAAGCATTTTGTTGAAATTATGCCCCCTGTTGGACTTGGAGATGCAAATGTTAAAGTTTAGGTTCAGGTTTTTTCACCTCTAATATTTTTCAAAGGGCATTCACATATTGCTATGCAAATTTGTTCTCCATCATGACCCCAACCCCTACACAGGGGTGGGTAACTCTATCAAGCATTTTGTTGAAATTATGCCCCCTGTTGGACGTTAAAGTTTAGGTACAGGTTTTTTAACCTCTCATATCTTCAAAGTGAATTGATATATTGCTTTGATACTTTGCATACTTGTTCACCATCATGACCTCAACCCCTACACAGGAGAAGATTACTATTGTGCATTTTGTTGAAATTATGCCCCATTTTGGACTAAGAAAATGCTTATTTGTTTACCTTCAATGACCAAGAGGACCTACACATGAGTAGGTAACGGTCCTGCATAATTTGTCCAAATTATCCCCCTTTTTCGACTTAGAAGCCCCAACCTTTACACAGCAGAGGGTAATGCGGCTGTTATGAAGCATTTTGTTTTGAATATATAATGATTGTACTATCCTAGCATGGCGCCGCGAATAGTGGTTCGCGCTGTTCGTGGACAGCTCTTGTTATATTTTTGTCACTAAGCCCGGTTTTCCTGGAGAACGACTCTTATACATGTAGGTGCGTATACAGGGTGATCCATAATATCTGTCCCAGTTTTAAACTATTATAACGTTTCGTTCCTGTACAAGATATATATGTCTAATATAAGCTACAAAAATGACATCATAGCGTCATGAACAATGTCATAAATAGATGTGCAATTTTGAAGACATCACTTTCAAAGCATAATTAGACGCAGCATTATTTTGATCAGCTATGTGCTTTGAAAGCCATTTTCCTATTACAACCATCGTAGCAATGCAAAACTATATCCTGATTATAATAAACATTGACTTGTATCTTTTCTGTAAATTATATTGAGGTTAGGAACCACCAAGTATATTTGTTCTTTAGCTCAATGTAAAGTGACAATGGCCGGCCTCAAATTTTAACAAGTTTTAGTTTATGGCCACCTGACACTCACATATGTATTATCTTAGAGAAGCACACTGGTATTTAAGCTTCAAAATAATACAATAAAAAGGGGGTTCATATATCTTCTAATAAACATTTTGCTCATCAGAGATAGAGAACATATTTTAACTATTGCGCGGATTGATCCCAGACAGGTTAACCCCTACTCTACTTTCACTTTTATGTTTAGGTCAAAATGTCACAAAATTCAAGATTAAACAGTTTCACTACATCCAATACATGTTCACAATGACTTTAAACTTAATTTCATGATTTCAAAGCAGACTTGTCAATCCATACCACCGTTTCCAGTCAATCCAATGTTTCTTTCAGGACTCTTTGAGTGTATCACCATTTGGGCCGCTTATGTATGTAGTGGTTCCTTACCTATATCGATAGAGGATGGGAAGACTTTAAGCCACATTAAAATGCATCATCATCGGCCAAATTGACGTCACATTGAATAATATGACGTAAAATACGATTCCATTTGGAGACTAAAATATACATGAAAGTATGTTATATTGTTACGATTGTATATCAAATAAAACAATATTATGTGTTTTAGATGTGCAAACTACTTGTGGTTATACTCAAACATATCAAAACTGTTTCATTTGAAGTGTGACAGATATTATGAATCACCCTATATATGTATTGTGGGACCAGTTTTACCAAGAAACAAGAAGGCCAGGGCACTTTCATCAAAGCACATACGGAAATCGTGAATTTTCATACAAACTTAAAAGTTTTGATGATTCTTTAATACTTTATTGATACAACTTACAAACTGTGTATTGATTTTATGATATCAATTGTTAATTTAATAAATTTTAATAAAAAGACGTATCTGTTACTCTCAACATGCAATTAATGTATGTGTCTAACTAACTCCAGGGTCAGATTGGTTCCAGCAAACTGTCATTTAGCTTGGTGGGGGGCAGGAAAATACATATTTTTAACACTTTATTTGATTACATTTGACTGTTTTTCTCTGAGATCTGTAAGAATAAAAGAAATTAATACTTAAATAGTTGACTGAGTGTAATTGATCTTTTGTGAACTGTGTTGATTCTGCATGCAATGCATGGAAGGAATGGTTTTGTTTTGCATGTGTTGACCAGGTGTGTATCGTCATACCAGACATATTAGATGTTCCCCCTTTACTCCATGGAGACATGGTGGGTTGGGGGCCCTGGTGGGTTGGGGGCCCTGGTGGGTTGGGGGCCCTGGTGGGTTGGGGGCCCTGGTGGGTTGGGAGCCCTGGTGGGTTGGGGGCCCTGGTGGGTTGGGGGCCCTGGTGGGTTGGGGGCCCTGGTGTGCACATTTTGGTAAAAGACTAGATGTATTTCAGTATTAAATGAACTTTAGCATGATTGATGCTTTTATAGTATTCAACATACAATAAAACGTAGAAAAATGTACCAAATACCGGTACCCAACTCTACAAGCAGATATTTAACATTTTGTCGAGATATTATAATCTGTATAGAAAATGGAACAAACTGGAAGTAAATCATGTCCTGCCTTATGGCGCTTTAACACAGCCTCTGTTCTCCTGATTTACAGTCAGCTGCCTTCCGCCTCTGTTCTCCTGATTTACAGTCAGCTGCCTTCCGCCTCTGTTCTCCTGATTAACAGTCAGCCGCCTTCCGCCTCTGTTCTCCTGATTAACACTCATTTGCCTTCCGCCTCTGTTCTCCTGATTAACACTCATTTGCCTTCCGCCTCTGTTCTCCAGATTTACAGTCAGCTGCTTTCTGCCTCTGTTCTCCAGATTGACAGTCAGCTGCCTTCTGCCTCTGTTCTCCAGATTTACAGTCAGCTGCCTTCCGCCTCTGTTCTCCTGATTTACAGTCAGCTGCCTTCCGCCTCTGTTCTCCAGATTAACAGTCAGCTGCCTTCCGTCTCTGTTCTCCAGCTTTACAGTCAGCCGCCTTCCGCCTTTGTTCTCCAGATTTACAGTCAGCTGCCTTCCGCCTCTGTTCTCCACATTTATGATCACTTAAAGTATGTCAGGTGCTCATGGTGACAGGGATTTTTACTTATTGGTAAGGCTAGAACATCATAAGGTTAATCTGACTGAAATATTGCGGAACAAATGTGACACGCCTGGACCAATAAATGACTCACGTATAGCATGATAGCACCAAGCAAAACAATTTGTGCGTGATGTTAGTAACACCAACATCATGTAGTGTGGAATGAAACTTGTGATGTTTTATATGGATTATATGGATGTCAGGTGTTTAATGTGCTGCTTCTACCTTATATCATCGGCTTTAAATTGACAAAAATATACCAAATCCTAAATACACATACCCCGGTAGTTGTGTTTTAAGAAAGATTTTATTTGGTACATGTACAACACTATATAACCCACATATTGACAATGTTGCAGGTTAATACAACAGAATACATTCACACAATTAAGACAAGCCTATACAATAACAGAAACACAGCATTAATGAATTGATCATCTAACGGTCAGTTTTAACAATGTCCGCTGTACCAATGTGTTGATTGCATTCTCGCCACCGCTTCCTGTATGCTCCCATCTACAAGAAAGTGTGTTTATACTATACTAGTAATATCAGACGTTTTTGCATCGGCGTCCAAAAGGTTCTATCAAGCCAAAACAAAATGATACTGTGGTTCTAGTAACAACACCTTCACTGTTGCCCATACCCTAAATATTGTACTTTCATTTTGCTGGAAGCCACCACGCGTCGTCGTTGATTTTCCAGCAAATATAGCACAGCGAATTTGACATGATCCTGACCTTTATGCATGAATATATTATAACGTTCCTGCGTTGAATATATAAATTTCCGCGAGCAAATCGTGCAACATCGGTTCTTTAGATTTGTGTTGGTATTACACCTCAAGTGTCTTCGTGATATTTTCCGCTTATGAAAGCATACAACCGCGATTATAAATAGAGACAATACGTCCGCCGTTAAACTATGCTAATAGAAGTTCGAGAGTCGTGTCAAATTCTCTAGACTATACTAGTCAATAAAAGTAATTTTAGTAATTAAAATGGTGTTCCTACCTATCAACCTTAATTTGGCTCAGCATGTTATCAGAACCGCACTATTAATTTGTTTTGGCATCAACAGAATGGTATTCATATTCCAACAGTATACATTCAATCCCCACGTGAGACACGTGCACGATGCTGATGCAACGATCATTATAAGTTCACGTGAATTTCCATTCTGTTAACCGTTCGTACGATAAATCAAAGAAAAGCATGAACACTCATGATACGTAATTAATACGTCCTCATTTGTTTGTTCTCGCTAATCCTAATAATCACATTTATGGAGGGGGCGAAAATGTTCGTGTGCAGCACTCAATGCCTTCAGAGTCAGGAATACTTATTTCGTCAATTACTGGAGATGTAGTAAATCGGCCAATCAAAATTTAATGTTATATTGAACTTACTAATACAAGTATTTCATTTTTTCTCATTTTAGTACATGTACATATATCCATTTTTTCCAAAGTGTGACTCCGCTTTCGAATGTTCATTGCACGATTATCTTATAACGCCTTTTGTATTTTCAAAATGTTGAAGGTAAACCTCGTATAAGGTGATTTAGTTGTATAACGGTTGGAATAAATTCATGCTTTTCAACAAAATCTGCGCTGCATATGTTGATTTCCTGTGGTCCTGGAAATTTACCGTTTTTCAACCACTGAACAAATCCTGCGGTTGCCCTGGAAGCCAGCCTCTTCTTCAGACTAGATCCCAAATTAGATGCGACACTTTTAGCATTGGCTGTAGCCTACCCTTGCCACACATAGAAACAATCATTTTTGCTTCGATGTTTATTGGTATACATGTATCTCTCTTCTAGGAAAGCAATCAATGTTTCTATATTGTGTGTGTTCGCCCAGGGTGATTCGATGTAGCTTTCTGACCAGATTTCCGGAAAGGACACCAAGCTCTCCAGCTCATGGTAAAGAACGATAACTCGGTATGGTGTTTGCCACAGAGTCTGTAGACTGCTACCCCACATTTTTTAATTTGGTGTTGTGAACGGAGGCGGTACCAGCCTGTAACCGAACACGGTTCGTAGTTCAGTGAGGAGCATATTGTGGGCAGTGTCCCACATGTTGTAAAAATGACTAAAGTGCAAAATGACAATTTCCGTAGGATTATTGTCCAAGAATGTGTTAATGTCCTTCAAGGCTAAAGGTACAAGCCCGCCATACAAACCATGTACAAACCGGAACTCCAGGGTATGTGGGTGACTGCTACCCGGAAGTCGAAAAATCGAATCCCCGCCTCCAGTTGCATAGCAATGCTTAGTGTTTGAGTTTGTGACCAGTTATACACTACACGCTTGCCCAGACAATTGTTTTCCAGTCGTCTGATAAATTTAGATTGGTCGACAGCCACGCCCAGTGAGGGTTCTAAATCACTTGTGTCAGAGTCGTGTGAACCTACAATAAACGATAAAAAGTATTTATTTTTTTATGATTACGTATTATCGACGAACCAGAAGGTGTTCTTCCAGATATATATATATTTACATATTGAAGATACATTGTTACCATCTGTTTGATTTTCTGACGTGAGAAGACGCCATTCGATCAGGCCGAAAATTGCCCCTCAAAGTCGGTAGTATAAAAAAAATATGGCCAATCTTGCAGGGAAAGAACCGAATAACCAACCACTTATGACAGTCTCAGTCGAACACAAACAAGCCAGCATATACAACTGGCGAAAGTCCTAAAAAGGCGATAGACCCTAGTCCTTCCATCGTAAGATGTCGTTCACGCTAAAGATTAAGTTATAGTTAGAACATATTAAGTAAATTTTAATGATTAAAAAGGGCGAAGCGAAGCGAGTCCTTTTTAGTCATTAAAATTTACTTAATATGTTTTAACTAACTTAGAATATAACATTCTGCATTCTGATTGGCCGATAGAATTCTGAAAGTAGCGCCAACGCATGACTTCAAATCTGTGAAGAGAAAATTTTAATGATTAAATTTTCATTTAACCGCCAAAATTCGGCGTTTTCATTGGCTCATAATGTAGGTTATATTCTAAATTCTACTGTGATATTATGCTTGGTTCTACCTATTACTTTTTGTCTGAACATTTTTAATGGAATACTAGTAAACGTTCAGCAAAAAATATCAAAGTATTTTTCAACACATTAACATACATTATGGATAAAATGATTACAAGTAGTACCTGGAATAGCTAAACACGTGACAGGTGCCTGTGTCCACGTGGTAGATCCCCCATCCAACGATTGTAATTCGTTAACGTAGCCTCCATCTTATTTCTTAATTAAGTAAAATATAAAAATTGAGTGAAGTATGTCCAACTAGCCTAGTTGAATTAATGACCAGCCAATCTATAGCAGAACATATTTTAAATGACCAGCCACTTGGGGCAAAGGTCTACATTTGCATATGTATGAGTAACCATCACAAGTGGGTCGTTCAATACTGGTGTAACTTTATGCTCTTGTCATCAAGAAATGAAGCATATCGGGTATTTTCATTGAACGATTAATTGGTAATTTTACTTAAGTAAAGGGGTACGTAAAGGTGTCGAAATGTCAAACTTGGACTAGCTATGATACATTGAAATTATCTAAGCAAAATATTAAATTTAATTTCTCGTCCGATGCCCTCTTAGACTTTCTAAGATCTTTAAAGGTGATTTTAAGCACCGAACGAGTTGTCCAACAATAACTTTAATGCATTAATTATGCTGAAACAAATGGCGGATTTTGTTTAAAGGTTTCAATACAAGAAAGGCCAAATACCACAGGTAACCGTATCGTGACGTAGTTCCTTCTAGGATTTATTGAAAGAATACATATTACTCCAATTACTGTACACTAGATGTCATGCCTTATACGGGTTTCCGAATACTCGTATTTCAACAAAACTGTTTAAATTTTTATATGAAAACTTCACTATCGCTAAATACATTGTACGAATGGAATAGATTAACAAATAACCAAAAATGTTACATTCAATACAATATAAAAAAACATCGCTCCTTGGTTTCAAATGGGTTTTGTTTGAAGCGCGAAAGTTCTAGCACATGTAGTTAAAATACCATGGTTTTGTCTCACAATTCTATGAAAAAAATAAAGAAAAATGTAACTAATAACGATTTACTAAGAGGTTGGTGCCATGTACGCTGTGTGTCGTACACCAAACATAGTCGCAGTGAAATATATTCTTATCGCGGATTTTAAAATGTGCCATTATCGCTAGACTGTAATAAACGTCTTATCTCAAACATACTAACTGACTTATACGAGGGATGTCCGTTAAGATTTGAGACTTTGTCCAGTATCTAAAAGGTATACTAGTAAGGCGTTCACCCAGTCTGCGGTTCTAACTGAAAGTTGAAGGAATATTCTTTATTAGATGATTCTTTCAGCCAGTATAAGTTTCGAATGTATCCTCTCAGAGGTTGGTTTATATCAATGCATTCCCAAAACTTTCTGGACAATCCTCGCAAGACTGTATCTGTCATTAGTAGCTCGGTTTAACGTGTTTTCAAACTCATTCCAATATGGGGTTAGTTTTTAAATTAGTTTTAGCTATATTTCTTATAGCTGAGATTCCGGTCATTATTGCAAATGATGATGCATTCGTGTCGCTTGTTAAGCGAATGGACGCACTGGAAGCTAGAAATGACGCACTGGAAAGTAGAAACGACGCATTAAAAGTTAGAAACGACGCATTAGAAGCTAGAAATGACGCATTGGATGCTAGAAATAAGGTCCTCTCCGACGAGAACGAAGACTTGAAAGCCAGGGTCGAAGCTCTGGAAGTCATTGCAGCTAATCAACAGGAGGAAATCAAGCATCTTGTCGTCATATCGGAAGAGCTAACAGCCTCTCACGAGCACTTTGCGGACCGTTTCCAGGAACCCACAGAACAGACAAGTCCTGACGATGACGAAAGGCATAAAGTCAAGGAAAGATCTCAAGGCAAGTTGAAGTATCAGATATATACATGTAGATGATAAATGATTTCATCAGATGAAGCGTTCCCTCCTGTTGCTGCCAAGTGTTGTTCTGGTCGTTCCATATTAATGTTGTTTCATTTCATACATGTTGAGATTGTTTTATCATCATTATCTACACTCTTTTCTTGTTACCTTGTCCATCGGTGTCAATGTCCGATCAGAGTCCTTGTAGCTTATATAGTCTCACAATCAAGTTATTGCATTAAGCAGTCGATCGGGATCAAACGAAATACGCATGTGTTAAACAGTCAACTGTTTTAGAAGCCTATTTCGACTTAGCTTAAGACAAGTTAGGATTAAGGGTAGTACTTTGAACTACGACCATTTTCTTGCAATGTGCAATTTTTTCACAGCTCGTGCGATGTCCAGGATACGAAAGGCAAGTAACGAAATGTCTGTAGCCTTCTATACCTATCTGGATCATCACATTGAAAGTCCTGGGGTTCATCAAACCGTGGTATTTGATAAAGTTATCACCAATGTTGGAAATGCTTACAATCCACATGCGGGCGACTTCAGGTATAACGCTTTACAAATTCGCACCTTAAACTCTACAGTAAACTCCCTGAAAACTGGACTCCCTGAAAACCGGAATCCCCATAAAACCGGACGATTTCTTTGGTCCCAAATTTTCTCCTTATTAAGTCAACTAAAAAGCTTCCACAATACCGGACTCTCAGAATTCCGGATACCGGACGCCATTTGCGGTCCGCTGACAAATACTTTCGACAAATGTATTTTACACAATCTTGAACAATCGATTTAAAGCCTATGTCGAACTGAGTATTTTTGGCCTCGGCAATGAACTCCCGATTTGAATTAATGAGCATTCGAGACATTGGGAACAGGTTCCTCGTGGTCTAGGGGAAGCTTCGGGTAAGTCATGAGACAGTGTGTGATATCGGAAAGAATTGTGATGAATCGGGTGGTATCGAAAGAAATCGCGTGAAGATCGCCGATGTCGAATTCCTTAGTGGGACGTAGGCTTTAGGTACCTCGGAAAAAAATCGGACGATGTTATTGAAACTTGGTACAAACAAATTATTAATGACTCCTATTCACGTTGGTGTATTTATTTTGGTCATTATTGTATACTAGTACGTTGTTTCGTGTGTCATAGCACCACCTAGCGGACACATGCGTGCTGACATGAAACCACTCGTGCCCTGATTATGCACCAGTCAATTAAAACCACGGGGCCCCAACCCCCGGGGAAGGGAGTAATAGCGGGGAACACTCCCGTATTTTTACCTTTCCGGTGTCCCCGCACTGCGGTGAGTGCGGGTTTTTGTTTCGAGCCAAATGAGCGGGGAAGTATAGCCGTGACTATAACCGTGAGGTATAGGGCGGTGCAATTTGCGGAGGTTTTACAATTATGTATGGGGCCGGGATTTTACCTGGGGTTGGAAAAAGCAAAAGTAAAAATCTCAGCTATTCCAGGGGGTTAGGGTGTGGTTTTAATTGACTGGTGCATTAAGACCAGGATAACTGGATACTATTTATACGCAACTAAAATAAAACATTTTAATTATGCAGGGCACCTGTTAGTGGCGTCTATGTGTTTTCTACAACTATGATGGCTGGAACTGATAGTGTACCATATCATTTCCAAATAATGCGTAATGGTTCCGCTGTATCGAACATCTATATTCCTCATGGTGGGACAGCCAGTCACGAAGCGATATTTCACCTCAGCCAGGGTGACGATGTAGCAATCCACAATCTGGACGCCGGTCACAGGATATATGCTTGGTATTCCTCATTTTCCGGTTTCTTGTTACAACAGGACCTACCTGAAGTCGGTTTAGTTGGAAAATAAATTGTTGTTAAGTCATCGACAAAACACATCGATCCGTGTTTTTGTTAATTCGTTCAGTATTCCGAATAATATATTCCGGGACCACCCGAGACATTGTCCTATACGTGTAGTTCTATCCATCAAACCCAACAGTGTACGTAGGAAAATACACCAAAGACCGCATTTCTGCGTTGAACGCACTTATACCTAAGATATGCACACCCCTTCAGACTTTGGTGTAGGGCATCAGTGTGTTTTGGCTAGAGAGTCCATTGATTTAGATAATATTTAATATTGTTACTAGCTACTAGTATCACTTACATTTCTCATTGATCACCACTACATGAACTCGCACTTATACTCAAAACAAAAAGTCTAGTCAGAGATATTTCAATTTAGGTTTAAATTGTGGAACATTGACCAAAACGGTCGAAAATTGACTATGACATGTAAATAGGGCATATCTGACGATATGCATGGCAATTTTGCATTAACACGATATGTGTGACGTCTTTCCAGCCAATACCTAAAATTTGACGTGCAGGTCATGTGCAGGCTCACCATGGGGGAATTGTCTTCCAGCTCATTATAACAAAGTCCTCCAATACAGACGCCATCGGGGCGCCAATCAGATATCTGGCTTGTGCGTCGTTGTAGAAATGACAGCCCGAGGCCGACGATGTATCGCTTTTGCTCGGAGTCGTGGAGGATAAATAGATTTTGAGAAGCTTCAGAATTTTGGTTTCGACCCCAATGTGTTTGATGGTGTACTTTTGTGAAAAAACATGTTCTGTGGTGATCATCCTTTAAGGGGTTCTTGTAGAAATGAATAAAGATATAGATAAAATGATAGTTTGTAACTTCAAATAATTTATGTCAATAAAATTAGCATACGAATACCTACTGACTAAACTTTTTGTTTTCAGTATATTATCACGTTGGTTATGACGAAGTCAGAGGTCAATATCACTTTTTGAAGGTCAACTAAACATCATATTCATCGAAACATTATAAGTCGACAACTGTTATATTGTATAACATGCCATACGTCAAGGAAATAAAACCTATTGGCTCTTTTTAAATTATAACATCTTCAAATGTTCTAGCTAACAATGCTCTTCTTATGTATATGTATGAGAGAGTATCAGTAACGTATTTATTAACGGCATTTATCATTAATGGCTAGGTCAGAGCCTATAAATATGTATGGGCAGCTGTAGGCCAAATACTACGGGAAATAACGTTACGTTGTCTGGAACGTTATACCGCAGGAAATGACGTCACGCCATAAAAAAGTAATATCCACCCCAGCCTCGGTTTCGGGAGGTGTATATTAAAAATTATAGACCTCTCATGCAGGCCGTCTAAGCCAATCAGAATCCTTGTTACATAATAGGTACATGTATACAATATTATGTTGTGTTTCTTAAAATGTGTACCGCCAATTTAACATGTAATCGCTTTCTTATAACAAAACACATGCCTCTCGATATCGTTAGCCAATTTGTAATAATCTAAAACTTCTCTTACACACCATTTCTGATGCTATGCATATCACGAGGGTATTTCCCACCGAAGGCGAAGGAGATAGGGTAATGGTAGGTGCCCTTTCGTTCGTCGGGTCCGTCCTTCCGAGTCTTCTGTGTGCAACTTATCATACATTTCTAAAGGAATTTTGGAGAATTTTTTACAGAACTTATACTATAAGGTGTCCCAATCGTGAAAGCTCGGTCATTTCCGTTTGTCTCCGGTAATTATACTTCGTGTCTAAGTGTAGTAATACACCAAAGTGAGTTATAAGTCCAGCTTCCTTCGCGTGAAAGTAACAAATTATGTATCCGTCAATGAGATGGTTATTTTTTCTTTCTCTATCAGTTTTCTTATTTTTACGACCATAAGAAACCATATCATGACAGAAAATCCAACATATTTAATGTTATTCATAATTCATATTTCCCATGCACGTGTTGAAAACATCAACAAACATGACCCATATTTAATTTCGGAAAAGCGGATTTGTTTACAAATATACTGCTTGACATACGGTTCATAACAAGTTAATATATCGCCTGCACACAAGTGATTAATCGTTGCTTGGAATTTCATAGTGTATATTTGCTGTTTGTGTGAACATGCATTGTCATAAATCAAATGGCCATTAATTCTGAAAAATCCAAGTATTTATTTTATATCAAGTAAACGTAATAAACATCATATTGTTGAATCCAATCTCAACATTCCTTTTCATGATAATTCTATTGAAGTTACTTCACCAGCAAAGGTATTAGGTATCACAATTAATGATAGCCTATCTTGGGCAGACCATATCAATAATGTGATAAAGAAATGTAATTCCTATTTGCACCTCTTATCTAGAATTAAATATTTTCTTTCCATTGAAACTCGGAAGCGCTTTTATAACGCATATATTCTTCCACATTTTGACTTTTGCTGTGTTGTATGGGGAAATTGTACCGGCAGTCTTGAAGATAAACTTATAAAATTTCAGAAAAGAGCATGCAGCTAGAGTAATTCTTGATTGTGATTATTCAACTCCTTCAAGTATTCTATTTACAAAACTCAAATGGATGACATTTCATGAACGTGTTATTTATCAGAAAGCTATTCAAATGTACAAAACTCTCAGAGGTGATGCACCAGACTATCTTAAATCTGCATTTAAATTTACTGCAAATATTCATTTTCACGACTGTTACGCTCATCTTCTACATACCAATTATATAGTCCTAAACCCAATTCCGAGTGGGAATTCTATTCCTCATAATATCAAAAATTCTTTATCAATTCAACAGTTTAAAACATTATATCTACGCTGTGTGAAGCCGTCTTATTTTGAAACACCCCATGTTTCTGCTACTTAAATATCTAATGACTGGCTAGTCATAATCATTACTTCAATACACATATATATATATGTCTGCAGAATGGCATGCAGTGTGTTTTATGTTTCAATTCCGTATGTCATTTCCCGATCTCCTAGTTTTAAAATTAAGATAATGGTGAAGCAAAACATTACCTTGACACTCCAAACGATCCACCTTTCTCGCATTGCTCCGTCGTATTCGATCTCCAAGCTCGAAAATACGCTTAGACAGGGTGATATTGATATGCAACTTTTTCGCTCGCTTCGCTCGCGTGATCTAATCAATTATCACTTTATTGATAAGTGAGTTCAATGCTGTATGCTTTAACATGATCGGGGACTGATAAGTCACAAGGTGCCAATCATCGGGTACAGACATAAAATGATAAATGCAGTTAGCTTGATTTGTAATAAACCTGTTCCGTTTTCATTAAAAAAAAAGTCTCTCAGAATACAGCAGACGAATTCAGTGTTTTCCAAAAAAGTCCCGGGGGAGAAAGCCCCCCCCCCGCCCCTAGATGCTGGGTTCCAAATATTTCACGTTTTCCGTTAAAACGAAAATGAAGCACTAGAGTTCGCAGGGTATGCTGCTCAGATAGACATTGCATTTTTTCTTGGTGACGAACTCTCAACACCTATGTATCAGTGAATATTGACCAGTTGATTATCGTTAATCTAAGCTATGCTGCTCAGATAATAAATGTATTTTCTTGCTCGCTTCGCTCGCTGTAGAAATAGGTATATTCAATGAAAGTTTTCGAATAGCCAATGAGTTTCTTGGGTATGCTGCTCAGAGAATGTCTGATTTTTTTTCAGTTTTTACAATAACTACATCAGTGAATGTTACCAAGTAAAAAGGATGTGGGGTATGCTGCTGAAATAGATAATTGCCACTGTCATCTACTGTGTTAAAAGTGTATGAAATGGTTTTGTTGGATAGATGTCAAAGGACGTTATTAAAGAACATCAACAAACAACAAGGAGGGTTTCAACGCGGCCTTGGTTGCATAATGAGTTCATTTGTCCTACTAGAATGTCTGTATTTCGGCTATGAACAGTCTTCCAAAGTGTATACGTGTTTTCTTGATGGCAAACAGGCATTTGACCATGTGTGGCATACCGGATTATTTTATAAGTTAATGGAATATAATGTCGATGCCACCACACTTTTATCAATTCGAGAAATGTATGTACGAGTTCAACGAGTCGCGTTAGATGTCAAGGATTGGTATCAGCAGAATTTCCTGTGTTACAGGGCACGGGACAAGGTGGTAAAAGTTCACCACTTATGTACCTTGTTTTCATTAACGGACTTATAGATGAACTGGAAAACAGTGGGTTAGGTTATTGTATGTACGGGAAATCAGTTTGTTCACCAACAGTCGCAGACGATATGACATTGATCTCATTTTCAAAGTCAGGCATGGACAATATGATGGACATCTGTTGGAACTATTCTCGGAAATGGAGATATTTTTACAATGCTTCGAAATGTAAAGTGGTTGTGTTCAATGACCGATTATCCAAGGGAGACAATCGAGTATTTTCAATTGGACCAGAAACAATCGACGAAAGTGATAGCTATTGTCATCTGGGTATTACGTGTTCGGATACGATATCCACTAAGACAAACATACAAGAGGCATGTACAAAGTTACGTGGTACATATTTTAGTGTAGTTAACAATGGTATTGATACATCATCAGTGAATCCGATCACAAACAGAACTATATACCAAACTGTTGTATTACCTAGGGCATTATACGGGTGTGAACTGTGATCATCGTACTCCAACAATGATATCATGAAACTAGAGAGGGCTCATCGTTTCTGTATCAAACATATGCAGCAGTTCGCTAAAGGCACTAGTACGAATATATCTCTGACATGTTTAAATTTCGTCGCCATAGAAACAACAATATACTTCAAGAAGCTTCAACTGTTAGGACAATTGTGTAGACTATCTTGTGATTACCTTGCCAAATCAGTTTTTGTGAACAGATAAGTACGATTTGTTAATGGTGATAGACAATCAATAGGTTTTATTCCCGATATCTACAGACTTTTGAACAAATACAAATTGATCAACTACATTCAAGCATTTATACAAAATGCGACTTTTCCTACTAAACATATGTGGAATGGAGTTCTAAAACGGAATGTGATGTCTCCTAGTCACATCAGAATGTTTGAAGACGCCATACAAGGTGACAACAATTGACTGTTTCCTAGTGTCGTAGACAATGACCGCTGGCTTGTCTGCAAGAACACGCCCTCCTTATCGCGTATACATAAAGAAACATTCTTCAGACTGTCATGAAGTTTATATCCAGACAGTACATACAACGATGCCGGAAATGTGCATTACTTACAGATAATATGGTAGTTCACAGGTTATGTCATTGTGTTAGTAACGACCATACAAAACTATGGAATTCTCTGATATATACTGTATTGGATACAACGCGTACATGGAACTTATCAACATGAATATGATATACCAGTGTAGGTTAATTCTGGATCTCGCTGTTAGTAATAATGGTGTCGTATTTAATAATGTACACATATCTTTAGCTGCATGCAAGCTCATTTAACGTGCTATAAAACATTCATAGCTAGATTGCATTCTGAGTACGGGCAGTTGCTATACAGAGGTAGTTATTTTCATAGTGTAACTCTCTTGTTTTACCTTACATTTCGTTTCGGTAAGGTTAACTTTCAGTGAACATGATATTGAGATATAGATACATGAATGTATATTATGACTGTGATGTCATACCAATGAACACTTACCGCAATTATTGCAGTGATATATTTGTTGATTTCTTCATGACTAATGAAAACCATTCCAATTGTATATAAATGTATATTATATATAAGTATGTAAATGTTTTTGTATGTAAATATATTGATATGTATATCTTCAATACTTGAGGGATAAAAGTAAAAGTGTTATCACTGAATATTAAAAGATAAAGAATGTAATTGTGTGGAATGCTTCTCAGAGATGTATTTTTTCTAACTCGCTTCGCTCGCACATTTTCTGAGGGGGGGGGGGTATCAATAAATGTATACATGTGCGCCCCCCCCCCCCCCCTAACACCAAATCCTGGATCCGCCCCTGAGTACATAGCTGTTTTGGGGACATTAGGCTCTTCAGGCGCTGATTAAGACAGCCCTCTATAAAAGCTCAACTTGACAAAATTGCTGGTCGGATGCCTTCATGTTGGACCCCTCGGAACAATTCTGGATATGCGCATGCATAAGCATATATTTTATAGGGCCTACTTGACAAGTCATACTTTACCAGGCAAAAATAGAAATTTAATCAAAATGCAGCCTAAAACCAGAACAAAACACAGGTTACATGCATGACGATGCAAGCTCACGTTATGCATGTTATACGGATGTTAGAATCGAAATAATGAGTGTGTCTGTGTATTATCGTAGAATAAAGGACAGTCATGAGCTCGGATGCGTAGTTATTAAATCACGAGTGCGTAGCGTGTGTGATTTAATGTACGCATCTGAACAAGTGACTGTGCTTTTTTGGTAAATCAGTACTCAAACTGTAACCCTTATTTTGCGCAAAGACCTTTAGGTCTTTGCTTTGCGGAAACTGCTGAAGATTTTCATTTTGATTTTCATGCAGACGGAAGCTTGAATATTACTTATGTTCCGTGGTAATATTAGTATTTTTTAGTCTTATTACGTCTTTTAAGTAGATTTTTTGAATACTTCGTGACCTCTTCCGTGTGTTATTTCTTTTTTTTTTGTACAAAAAGTCAACTTCAACTTCAACTTCATACTGCTTACAATCAATACTGATTATTACTGGCAGGCGCTTCCGGAGACGATGAAATTAGTTTAAATAGTATGTGCATAGTTATCAGTATAGATTAAAAGGTAAAAAGAGCAGTATGTACAATTTAAAAACAAGAGATATTGGGCTATTGGCGATGCTCGTCTAGCCTACTGACAAATGTCTGTAATGTGGGGCTAGACTGAACATGTTGTGGTAGGCTATTCCAGAGGCGGATTGATCGGGGGAAGAAGGTGTCCATATGGTAGGCTGTTCTTGAATGTGGGATTAGGTAATTTAGGTTTCTGGTCTGTGTGAGGTGATTGTGATCTACTGATACAAGATTGTTTTTAATTTTGTAGAACATGACAAGTGTTGAGTGATTTCTTCTCTGTTCTAGTGTTTTCCAGTTAAGTGTTTTTATCATGTTTGTGACGCTGCTTGTTTGGTGGTAATCATTAAGTATGTATCGTGCTGCGGATCGTTGTATCATTTTAATTTTGTGTATGAGGTATTTCTGCCAGGGGTTCCAAACAGTTGAGCAGTACTCAATTTGGGGCCGTACGTAAGTCTTGTAGGCCAGTTCTTTAATTTGTGTGGAGTTAGTTTTGATGTTCCTTTTAATGAAGCGGAGTGTGTTGCTGGCCTTTGCTGTTATGTTTCGTATGTGATTTGTCCATGTCAGGTTATTGTTTAGGGTCACACCAAGGTATTTTGAGTGTTCTGTCGCTTTAAGTTCTGTGTCATGTAGGGTGTATGGAAAGATGATTGGGTCACGTTTACGGTGTTCGTTGCTTATACCAAAAAGCACGAAGGTTAATCAAATTAACGTGCGTGCAAAAAGTGAAGGCAACGCCAGTTTTTTACCAATTATGTAGGTTTGATTATATACACCGTGTATATAGGGCAGTTAAAGTTATGATCATTTAAATGTGCTAATGATGTTAAGACTTAGTCCTGATACACCTGTAATAATCGATTGTGTTGAATGTTTGTTTACGCAGTTGTGAGAGATAACTTTGAATCAACAGTGCGTGTGCATGTGCCTCAAGCACGGTTATACAATCACCTGTTGAATGTATTGTTCAATGGTTTGATCCCTGCCAACATAACTCGTGAAACATGAATACGGATTTCTGCTCACACACCATTCATGGTCACATGACCCGTTACGTACACACTGCTCTGGGCTAGTTTTACACATAGAGAAAATCTACCATCTTTTCTGCTGAAGTTTGGTATGCGTAGTGTTCTGTTGAGAATTTTTGATGTAAGTAAAAATATGTTTACAATATATTGCTGTTTCTGTATTGGTTTTATTCTAGCATCTTTATATTACAGAACAATTAGTTATAAGGCCATTTGAATGCTTGATTGGTTTATAATTTACAGGCGATTCGCGCGCTTAGCGGCTTGAATTATGCGGTTGGCGCTAAGCGGCATGAATTAGGGGGTTCGCTTAGCGCGGGGTTCGCGCGCTAAGCACAGAATATTTTAACTTGTCATCATCAAAAACTGATCATCGCGCGCTTAAATTCAATGTTTGCTAAAATCAGACCTGTTACCATGTTCAATAGAAATGCTTTGTGTAATGTTCCTGATAGCATATAGCTATTTGTATTTGTAACACTCGGACCCGTAAAGGGATTGTTCAAGACCGAAGACGGTGTGTTAGTTATTATACTTTATTCATACAGACTCATACAGACACAGTAACTCAACTGCTAATAATACATGCATACATTCAATACAGATACTCATAGCCAAACGCTATTCGCTGATAAGCACAGAGGGCGGGGCTACCTATTCACTGACCACTACACTTCGTCACACACAGTTAATTTACAATCTCCTTAAAAATGTAAATGAAGCTCAGCAGAACACAATTTGCAAGTTTTCAAGATGGCTACCATCTAAATTGACTTTATTTGATTGCTATTAATATGTCATACTCCAAAACTGATGGGTTTCATATGACACTGTTTTATTGAAAATTATATCAGTTGATCTGTCAGCTTCATATACCACTGTAGATATTCCAACAGTTAATCAGTGGCAATGGTAACATTGCTTGATTCTGGTATAATTATGGAACAGGAAGTGTTTATTTGTGTCTTTTTGTTTTCAGAAACCATGCAGAGAGACGAGTGCACATGTTCATTTTCCAGAATCCTTTCATACATAGCTTGCTGACATTGGGTCTAGTTACTTATAAGTTTATCATTCATTGGGCGGGTGGTGTGTCTAAGACAAAAGTCAGGGAAAAGTCAGGGAAAAGTTCGGCAAGCTGAAGGCATTTTTTTATTATTATCTTCCAAAAACAGACGGGAATCAGAGATTTTTTTATGACTCTTATTGCATTATCAGGAATGTATATAAGAGGCATAGGTACTGATACAATTTTGGGATTTCTGTTTTCATTGTATATTATATAGGATTTCAGTCTGTTGAATCTAGTACCTGTACTTTCAGTTAGGAACAATAATTGTCAATACTTCATAGGAATAAACATTAATGGTTATATAATGAAGATGTTAGTACAGCTCTTGATTGGATGAAGGGGATGATCTATGCTAAGAGACAGTATATGGAAGTAACAAGTTTGCGGACAGCCTGTCATGAAGAAGGTTTGCTAGGTAAATTTAAAATGTAATTCCCACGTTAGAGTTGCTTTAAGCATCAGTTTTTAGAATGTTGTTTGAATTTGACTGATTTGTGTATTTCACAAAAATACTATAGAAACCAGACTATTTATTCTCGCTGGAGCAGGCTTATTGGTTACATAATCTATGAAGGCATTGACTCAATTTAGCAGAAGACTACTATAATATTTAAATAATTGCGAAAGGTTTTCTTAATCAGTTGGATTAAGTGTATGTAATACATCAGGATTATTGACTTCTTGGTGTTACAATGTATATGTAAGCTTATCAAGTTGATTTGAAATGTTTTCAGGTGACAAATCTAACCCAGCTCCTCAGCTTGAATTGGGAGTTGAAAAGGTCAATCAGAAGAGCCTTGTTGCCATGTTCCTGTCGTACAATGACTGCCTCAATGGATTACGAGGTAATATTGCATTATGGTTCTATTTTCAGGAAATTATGTATTGTTGACTATCATGTGCCGTTTGAAAGTACATGTACAACATTTCTACTTCCAAATATCATGCACATTTGTAGTTTTCTGAGTACCCGAGTACTCGGTCGGAAGAATGATCGAGTACCCGAGTACCAATTTTAGTACTCATTGCCAACTCTAATATATATACAAATGTAGTTTCAGGTGAAACAGGACCTCAATGATTCATGGAATTAGTTGGTGTCCCAGTAATGGATGAGTTTCCTGATCAATCTGGTCAACCCTGTGCGCTACACTTCACAATGAGAGGATACAGAGAGAAAATGGTAAGTAGTTGTAAATATATATTTGATTCAATCATGCCTGTTTCACGCACACCACAACACCCTCAATATAATCATGCACACCACAACACCCTCAATACAATCACGCACACCACAACACCCTCAATACAATCACCCACAATACAATCACACACACCACAACACCCACAATACAATCACGCACACAACAACACCCTCACGCACACCATAACACCCACAATACAATCACGCATAATACAATCACACACACCACAACACACTTAATACAATCACGCACACCACAACACCCTCAATACAATCACGCACAATACAATCACGCACACCACAACACCCACAATACAATCACGCACACCACAACACCCTCAATACAATCACGCACACCACAACACCCTCAATACAATCAGGCACAATACAATCCCGCACACCACAACACCCTCAATACAATCACTCACACCACAACACCAACAATACAATCACCCACACCACAACACCAACAATACAACCACCCACACCACAACACCCTCAATACAATCACCCACAATACAATCATGCACACCACAACACCCTCTATACAATCACACACAATACAATTGCACGCACACCACAACACCCACAATACAATCACGCACACCACAACACCAACAATACAATCACTCACACCACAACACCCTCAATACAATCACCCATACCACAACACCCTCAATACAATCATACACACCGCAACACCAACAATACAATCACTCACACCACAACACCCTCAATACAATCACCCACAATACAATCATACACACCACAACACCAACAATACAATCACTCACACCACAACACCCTCAATACAATCACCCACAATACAATCACGCACACCACAACACCCTCAATACAATCACACACACCACAACACCCTCAATACAATCACCCACAATACAATCACACACACCACAACACCCTCAATACAATCACCCACAATACAATCACGCACACCACAACACCCTCAATACAATCACTCACACCACAACTCCCACAATACAAACACGCACAATACAATCACGCACACCACAACACCCTCAATCCAATCACGCACACCACAACAACCTCAATACAATCATGCACACCACAACACCCTCAACACAATCACACACACCACAACACCAACAATACAACCACTCACACCACAACACCCTCAATACAATCACCCACTCCACAACACCCTCAATACAATCACCCACACCACAACACCCACAATACAATCACCCACAATACAATCACGCACACCACAACACCCACAATACAATCACCCACAATACAATCACGCACACCACAACACCCTCAATACAATCACGCACACCACAACACCCACAATACAATCACGCACACCACAACACCCTCAATACAATCACGCACACCACAACACCCTCAATACAATCACGCACATCACAACACCAACAATACAATCACTCACACCACAACACCTTCAATACAATCACGCACACCACAACACCCACAATACAACCACCCACCCCCAACACCCACAATACAATCACACACACCACAACACCAACAATACAATCACGCACACCACAACACCCACAATACAATCACGCACACCACAACACCCTCAATACAATCACGCACATTACAACACCAACAATACAATCACTCACACCACAACACCTTCAATACAATCACGCACACCACAACACCCACAATACAATCACCCACCCCCAACACCCACAATACAATCACACACACCACAACACCAACAATACAATCACGCACACCACAACACCCACAATACAATCACGCACACCACAACACCCTCAATACAATGACGCACACCACAACACCAACAATACAATCACTCACACCACAACACCAACAATACAATCACTCACACCACAACACCAACAATACAATCACACACACCACAACACCAACAATACAATCACTCACAATACAATCACACACACCACAACACCAACAATACAATCACGCACTCCACAACACCAACAATACAATCACTCACACCACAACACCAACAATATAATCACTCACAATACAATCACACACACCACAACACCAACAATACAATCACGCACACCACAACACCAACAATACAATCACTCACACCACAACACCAACAATACAATCCCCCACAATACAATCACTCACACCACAACACCAACAATACAATCACACACACCACAACACCAACAATACAATCACTCACAATACAATTACACACATCACAACACCAACAATACAATCACTCACACCACAACACCAACAATACAATCACCCAAAATACAATCACACACACCACAACACCCTCAATACAATCACCCACAATACAATCACACACACCACAACACCCTCAATACAATCACCCACAATACAATCACACACACCACAACACCCTCAATACAATCACCCACAATACAATCACGCACACCACAACACCAACAATACAATCACTCACACCACAACACCAACAATACAATCACACACACCACAACACCCTCAATACAATCACCCACACCACAACACCCTCAATACAATCACCCACAATACAATCATGCACACCACAACACCCTCTATACAATCACCCACAATACAATTGCACGAACACCACAACACCCACAATACAATCACGCACAATACAATCACGCACACCACATCACCCTCAATACAATCACGCACACCACAACACCCACAATACAATCACGCACACCACAACACCCTCAATACAATCACGCACATCACAACACCAACAATACAATCACTCACACCACAACACCCTCAATACAATCACGCACATCACAACACCAACAATACAATCACTCACACCACAACACCCTCAATACAATCACGCACACCACAACACCCAGAATACAATCACCCACCCCCAACACCCACAATACAATCACACACACCACAACACCAACAATACAATCACCAACAATACAATCACGCACACCACAACACCAACAATACAATCACTCACACCACAACACCAACAATACAATCATGCACACCACAACACCCTCAATACAATCACGCACACCACAACACCAACAATACATTCACACACACCACAACACCCTCAATACAATCACACACACCACAACACCAACAATTCAATCACTCACACCACAACACCCACAATACAATCACACACACCACAACACCAACAATACAATCACACACACCACAACACCAACAATACAATCACCAACAATACAATCACGCACACCACAATACCAACAATACAATCACTCACACCACAACACCAACAATACAATCACGCACAATACAATCACACACACCACAACACCCTCTATACAATCACTCACGCCACAACACCAACAATACAATCACTCACACCACAACACCAACAATACAATCACACACATCACAACACCAACAATACAATCACACACACCACAACACCAACAATACAATCACTCACACCACAACACCCTCAATACAATCACTCACACCACAACATCCACTATACAATCACGCACAATACAATCACACACACCACAACACCCTCTATACAATCACTCACACCACAACACCAACAATACAATCACTCACACCACAACACCAACAATACAATCACACACATCACAACACCAACAATACAATCACACACACCACAACACCAACAATACAATCACGCACATCACAACATCCAACAATACAATCACACACACCACAACACCAACAATACAATCACACACACCACAACACCAACAATACAATCACTCACACCACAACACCAACAATACAATCACGCACACCACAACACCAACAATACAATCATGCACACCACAACACCCTCAATACAATCACGCACACCACAACACCAACAATACAATCACTCACAACACAATCACTCACACCACAACACCAACAATACAATCACACACACCACAACACCAACAATACAATCACTCACAATACAATTACACACACCACAACACCAACAATACAATCACTCACACCACAACACCAACAATACAATCACCCAAAATACAATCACGCACACCACAACACCCTCAATACAATCACGCACACCACAACACCAACAATACATTCACACACACCACAACACCCTCAATACAATCACACACACCACAACACCAACAATACAATCACACACACCACAACACCAACAATACAATCACTCACACCACAACACCAACAATACAATCACGCACACCACAACACCAACAATACAATCACTCACACCACAACACCCTCAATACAATCACGCACACCACAACACCAACAATACAATCACTCACAATACAATCACTCACACCACAACACCAACAATACAATCACACACACCACAACACCAACAATACAATCACTCACAATACAATTACACACACCACAACACCAACAATACAATCACTCACAACACCAACAATACAATCACCCAAAATACAATCACGCACACCACAACACCCTCAATACAATCACCCACAATACAATCATGCACACCACAACACCCTCAATACAATCACGCACACCACAACACCAACAATACATTCACACACACCACAACACCCTCAATACAATCACCCACCCCCAACACCCACAATACAATCACACACACCACAACACCAACAATACAATCACTCACACCACAACACCCACAATACAATCACCCACCCCCAACACCCACAATACAATCACACATACCACAACACCAACATTACAATCACGCACAATACAATCACACACACCACAACACCAACAATACAATCACGCACATCACAACACCCTCAATACAATCACACACATCACAACACCAACTATACAATCACACACACCACAACACCAACAATACAATCACGCACATCACAACACCAACAATACAATCACACACACCACAACACCAACAATACAATCACTCACACCACAACACCAACAATACAATCATGCACACCACAACACCAACAATACAATCACTCACACCACAACACCAACAATACAATCACGCACACCACAACACCAACAATACAATCACTCACACCACAACACCCTCAATACAATCACGCACACCACAACACCAACAATACAATCACTCTCAATACAATCACTCACACCACAACACCAACAATACAATTACACACACCACAACACCAACAATACAATCACTCACAATACAATCACACACACCACAACACCAACAATACAATCACTCACACCACAACACCAACAATACAATCACGCACACCACAACACCAACAATACAATCACACACACCACAACACCCTCAATACAATCCCCCACAATACAATCATGCACACCACAACACCAACAATACAATCACGCACTCCACAACACCAACAATACAATCACTCACACCACAACACCAACAATATAATCACTCACAATACAATCACACACACCACAACACCAACAATACAATCACGCACACCACAACACCGACAATACAATCACTCACACCACAACACCAACAATACAATCCCCCACAATACAATCACTCACACCACAACACCAACAATACAATCACACACACCACAACACCAACAATACAATCACTCACAATACAATTACACACATCACAACACCAACAATACAATCACTCACACCACAACACCAACAATACAATCACCCAAAATACAATCACACACACCACAACACCCTCAATACAATCACCCACAATACAATCACACACACCACAACACCCTCAATACAATCACCCACAATACAATCACACACACCACAACACCCTCAATACAATCACCCACAATACAATCACGCACACCACAACACCAACAATACAATCACTCACACCACAACACCAACAATACAATCACACACACCACAACACCCTCAATACAATCACCCACACCACAACACCCTCAATACAATCACCCACAATACAATCATGCACACCACAACACCCTCTATACAATCACCCACAATACAATTGCACGAACACCACAACACCCACAATACAATCACGCACAATACAATCACGCACACCACATCACCCTCAATACAATCACGCACACCACAACACCCACAATACAATCACGCACACCACAACACCCTCAATACAATCACGCACATCACAACACCAACAATACAATCACTCACACCACAACACCCTCAATACAATCACGCACATCACAACACCAACAATACAATCACTCACACCACAACACCCTCAATACAATCACGCACACCACAACACCCAGAATACAATCACCCACCCCCAACACCCACAATACAATCACACACACCACAACACCAACAATACAATCACCAACAATACAATCACGCACACCACAACACCAACAATACAATCACTCACACCACAACACCAACAATACAATCATGCACACCACAACACCCTCAATACAATCACGCACACCACAACACCAACAATACATTCACACACACCACAACACCCTCAATACAATCACACACACCACAACACCAACAATTCAATCACTCACACCACAACACCCACAATACAATCACACACACCACAACACCAACAATACAATCACACACACCACAACACCAACAATACAATCACCAACAATACAATCACGCACACCACAATACCAACAATACAATCACGCACATCACAACACCCTCAATACAATCACACACATCACAACACCAACTATACAATCACACACACCACAACACCAACAATACAATCACGCACATCACAACACCAACAATACAATCACACACACCACAACACCAACAATACAATCACTCACACCACAACACCAACAATACAATCATGCACACCACAACACCAACAATACAATCACTCACACCACAACACCAACAATACAATCACGCACACCACAACACCAACAATACAATCACTCACACCACAACACCCTCAATACAATCACGCACACCACAACACCAACAATACAATCACTCACAATACAATCACTCACACCACAACACCAACAATACATTTACACACACCACAACACCAACAATACAATCACTCACAATACAATCACACACACCACAACACCAACAATACAATCACTCACACCACAACACCAACAATACAATCACGCACACCACAACACCAACAATACAATCACACACACCACAACACCCTCAATACAATCCCCCACAATACAATCATGCACACCACAACACCAACAATACAATCACGCACTCCACAACACCAACAATACAATCACTCACACCACAACACCAACAATATAATCACTCACAATACAATCACACACACCACAACACCAACAATACAATCACGCACACCACAACACCGACAATACAATCACTCACACCACAACACCAACAATACAATCCCCCACAATACAATCACTCACACCACAACACCAACAATACAATCACACACACCACAACACCAACAATACAATCACTCACAATACAATTACACACATCACAACACCAACAATACAATCACTCACACCACAACACCAACAATACAATCACCCAAAATACAATCACACACACCACAACACCCTCAATACAATCACCCACAATACAATCACACACACCACAACACCCTCAATACAATCACCCACAATACAATCACACACACCACAACACCCTCAATACAATCACCCACAATACAATCACGCACACCACAACACCAACAATACAATCACTCACACCACAACACCAACAATACAATCACACACACCACAACACCCTCAATACAATCACCCACACCACAACACCCTCAATACAATCACCCACAATACAATCATGCACACCACAACACCCTCTATACAATCACCCACAATACAATTGCACGAACACCACAACACCCACAATACAATCACGCACAATACAATCACGCACACCACATCACCCTCAATACAATCACGCACACCACAACACCCACAATACAATCACGCACACCACAACACCCTCAATACAATCACGCACATCACAACACCAACAATACAATCACTCACACCACAACACCCTCAATACAATCACGCACATCACAACACCAACAATACAATCACTCACACCACAACACCCTCAATACAATCACGCACACCACAACACCCAGAATACAATCACCCACCCCCAACACCCACAATACAATCACACACACCACAACACCAACAATACAATCACCAACAATACAATCACGCACACCACAACACCAACAATACAATCACTCACACCACAACACCAACAATACAATCATGCACACCACAACACCCTCAATACAATCACGCACACCACAACACCAACAATACATTCACACACACCACAACACCCTCAATACAATCACACACACCACAACACCAACAATTCAATCACTCACACCACAACACCCACAATACAATCACACACACCACAACACCAACAATACAATCACACACACCACAACACCAACAATACAATCACCAACAATACAATCACGCACACCACAATACCAACAATACAATCACTCACACCACAACACCAACAATACAATCACGCACAATACAATCACACACACCACAACACCCTCTATACAATCACTCACGCCACAACACCAACAATACAATCACTCACACCACAACACCAACAATACAATCACACACATCACAACACCAACAATACAATCACACACACCACAACACCAACAATACAATCACTCACACCACAACACCCTCAATACAATCACTCACACCACAACACCCACTATACAATCACGCACAATACAATCACACACACCACAACACCCTCTATACAATCACTCACACCACAACACCAACAATACAATCACTCACACCACAACACCAACAATACAATCACACACATCACAACACCAACAATACAATCACTCACACCACAACACCCTCAATACAATCACGCACACCACAACACCAACAATACAATCACTCACAATACAATCACTCACACCACAACACCAACAATACAATTACACACACCACAACACCAACAATACAATCACTCACAATACAATCACACACACCACAACACCAACAATACAATCACTCACACCACAACACCAACAATACAATCACGCACACCACAACACCAACAATACAATCACACACACCACAACACCCTCAATACAATCCCCCACAATACAATCATGCACACCACAACACCCTCAATACAATCACGCACACCACAACACCAACAATACATTCACACACACCACAACACCCTCAATACAATCACACACACCGCAACACCAACAATACAATCACACACACCACAACACCAACAATACAATCACTCACACCACAACACCAACAATACAATCACGCACACCACAACGCCAACAATACAATCACTCACACCACAACACCCTCAATACAATCACGCACACCACAACACCAACAATACAATCACTCACTATACAATCACTCACACCACAACACCAACAATACAATCACCCAAAATACAATCACCCACACCACAACACCCTCAATACAATCACCCACAATACAATCATGCACACCACAACACCCTCAATACAATCACGCACACCACAACACCAACAATACATTCACACACACCACAACACCCTCAATACAATCACACACACCACAACACCAACAATACAATCACACACACCACAACACCAGCAATACAATCACTCACACCACAACACCAACAATACAATCATGCACACCACAACACCAACAATACAATCACTCACATCACAACACCCTCAATACAATCACGCACACCACAACACCAACAATACAATCACTCACAATACAATCACTCACACCACAACACCAACAATACAATCACACACACCACAACACCAACAATACAATCACTCACACCACAACACCAACAATACAATCACACACACCACAACACCAACAATACAATCACACACACCACAACACCAACAATACAATCACACACACCACAACACCAACAATACAATCACGCACACCACAACACCAACAATACAATCACTCACATCACAACACCCTCAATACAATCACTCACACCACAACACCAACAATACAATCACTCACAATACAATTACACACACCACAACACCAACAATACAATCACTCACACCACAACACCAACAATACAATCACCCAAAATACAATCACACACACCACAACACCCTCAATACAATCACCCACAATACAATCATGCACACCACAACACCCTCAATACAATCACGCACACCACAACACCAACAATACATTCACACACACCACAACACCCTCAATACAATCACACACACCACAACACCAACAATTCAATCACTCACACCACAACACCCACAATACAATCACACACACCACAACACCAACAATTCAATCACTCACATCACAACACCCACAATACAATCACACACACCACAACACCAACAATACAATCACACACACCACAACACCAACAATACAATCACCAACAATACAATCACACACACCACAACACCAACAATACAATCACTCACACCACAACACCAACAATACAATCACGCACATGCCAATCACACACACCACAACACCCTCTATACAATCACTCACACCACAACACCAACAATACAATCACTCACACCACAACACCAACAATACAATCACACACATCACAACACCAATAATACAATCACACACACCACAACACCAACAATACAATCACGCACATCACAACATCCAACAATACAATCACACACACCACAACACCAACAATACAATCACACACACCACCACACCAACAATACAATCACTCACACCACAACACCAACAATACAATCACGCACACCACAACACCAACAATACAATCACGCACACCACAACACCCTCAATACAATCATGCACACCACAACACCAACAATACAATCACTCACAATACAATCACTCACACCACAACACCAACAATACAATCACACACACCACAACACCAACAATACAATCACTCACAATACAATTACACACACCACAACACCAACAATACAATCACTCACACCACAACACCAACAATACAATCACCCAAAATACAATCACGCACACCACAACACCCTCAATACAAACACGCACACCACAACACCAACAATACATTCACACACACCAAACACCAACAACAACACCAACAATACATTCACACACACCACAACACCCTCAATACAATCACACACACCACAACACCAACAATACGATCACCTACACCACAACACCAACAATACAATCACTCACACCACAACACCAACAATACAATCACTCACACCACAACACCAACAATACAATCACTCACACCACAACACCCACAATACAATCACCCACCCCCAACACCCACAATACAATCACACATACCACAACACCAACATTACAATCACGCACAATACAATCACACACACCACAACACCAACAATACAATCACGCACATCACAACACCCTGAATACAATCACACACATCACAACACCAACTATACAATCACACACACCACAACACCAACAATACAATCACGCACATCACAACACCAACAATACAATCACACACACCACAACACCAACAATACAATCACTCACACCACAACACCAACAATACAATCATGCACACCACAACACCAACAATACAATCACTCACACCACAACACCGACAATACAATCACGCACACCACAACACCAACAATACAATCACTCACACCACAACACCCTCAATACAATCACGCACACCACAACACCAACAATACAATCACTCACAATACAATCACTCACACCACAACACCAACAATACAATTACACACACCACAACACCAACAATACAATCACTCACAATACAATCACACACACCACAACACCAACAATACAATCACTCACACCACAACACCAACAATACAATCACGCACACCACAACACCAACAATACAATCACACACACCACAACACCCTCAATACAATCCCCCACAATACAATCATGCACACCACAACACCCTCAATACAATCACGCACACCACAACACCAACAATACATTCACACACACCAAAACACCCTCAATACAATCACACACACCGCAACACCAACAATACAATCACACACACCACAACACCAACAATACAATCACTCACACCACAACACCAACAATACAATCACGCACACCACAACGCCAACAATACAATCACTCACACCACAACACCCTCAATACAATCACGCACACCACAACACCAACAATACAATCACTCACTATACAATCACTCACACCACAACACCAACAATACAATCACCCAAAATACAATCACCCACACCACAACACCCTCAATACAATCACCCACAATACAATCATGCACACCACAACACCCTCAATACAATTACGCACACCACAACACCAACAATACATTCACACACACCACAACACCCTCAATACAATCACACACACCACAACACCAACAATACAATCACACACACCACAACACCAGCAATACAATCACTCACACCACAACACCAACAATACAATCATGCACACCACAACACCAACAATACAATCACTCACATCACAACACCCTCAATACAATCACGCACACCACAACACCAACAATACAATCACTCACAATACAATCACTCACACCACAACACCAACAATACAATCACACACACCACAACACCAACAATACAATCACTCACACCACAACACCAACAATACAATCACACACACCACAACACCAACAATACAATCACACACACCACAACACCAACAATACAATCACACACACCACAACACCAACAATACAATCATGCACACCACAACACCAACAATACAATCACTCACATCACAACACCCTCAATACAATCACTCACACCACAACACCAACAATACAATCACTCACAATACAATTACACACACCACAACACCAACAATACAATCACTCACACCACAACACCAACAATACAATCACACACACCACAACACCAACAATACAATCACTCACAATACAATTACACACACCACAACACCAACAATACAATCACTCACACCACAACACCAACAATACAATCACCCAAAATACAATCACGCACACCACAACACCCTCAATACAAACACGCACACCACAACACCAACAATACATTCACACACACCAAACACCAACAACAACACCAACAATACATTCACACACACCACAACACCCTCAATACAATCACACACACCACAACACCAACAATACGATCACCTACACCACAACACCAACAATACAATCACTCACACCACAACACCAACAATACAATCACTCACACCACAACACCAACAATACAATCACTCACACCACAACACCCACAATACAATCACCCACCCCCAACACCCACAATACAATCACACATACCACAACACCAACATTACAATCACGCACAATACAATCACACACACCACAACACCAACAATACAATCACGCACATCACAACACCCTGAATACAATCACACACATCACAACACCAACTATACAATCACACACACCACAACACCAACAATACAATCACGCACATCACAACACCAACAATACAATCACACACACCACAACACCAACAATACAATCACTCACACCACAACACCAACAATACAATCATGCACACCACAACACCAACAATACAATCACTCACACCACAACACCGACAATACAATCACGCACACCACAACACCAACAATACAATCACTCACACCACAACACCCTCAATACAATCACGCACACCACAACACCAACAATACAATCACTCACAATACAATCACTCACACCACAACACCAACAATACAATTACACACACCACAACACCAACAATACAATCACTCACAATACAATCACACACACCACAACACCAACAATACAATCACTCACACCACAACACCAACAATACAATCACGCACACCACAACACCAACAATACAATCACACACACCACAACACCCTCAATACAATCCCCCACAATACAATCATGCACACCACAACACCCTCAATACAATCACGCACACCACAACACCAACAATACATTCACACACACCAAAACACCCTCAATACAATCACACACACCGCAACACCAACAATACAATCACACACACCACAACACCAACAATACAATCACTCACACCACAACACCAACAATACAATCACGCACACCACAACGCCAACAATACAATCACTCACACCACAACACCCTCAATACAATCACGCACACCACAACACCAACAATACAATCACTCACTATACAATCACTCACACCACAACACCAACAATACAATCACCCAAAATACAATCACCCACACCACAACACCCTCAATACAATCACCCACAATACAATCATGCACACCACAACACCCTCAATACAATCACGCACACCACAACACCAACAATACATTCACACACACCACAACACCCTCAATACAATCACACACACCACAACACCAACAATACAATCACACACACCACAACACCAGCAATACAATCACTCACACCACAACACCAACAATACAATCATGCACACCACAACACCAACAATACAATCACTCACATCACAACACCCTCAATACAATCACGCACACCACAACACCAACAATACAATCACTCACAATACAATCACTCACACCACAACACCAACAATACAATCACACACACCACAACACCAACAATACAATCACTCACACCACAACACCAACAATACAATCACACACACCACAACACCAACAATACAATCACACACACCACAACACCAACAATACAATCACACACACCACAACACCAACAATACAATCATGCACACCACAACACCAACAATACAATCACTCACATCACAACACCCTCAATACAATCACTCACACCACAACACCAACAATACAATCACTCACAATACAATTACACACACCACAACACCAACAATACAATCACTCACACCACAACACCAACAATACAATCACCCAAAATACAATCACGCACACCACAACACCCTCAATACAATCACCCACAATACAATCATGCACACCACAACACCCTCAATACAATCACGCACACCACAACACCAACAATACATTCACACACACCACAACACCCTCAATACAATCACACACACCACAACACCAACAATTCAATCACTCACACCACAACACCCACAATACAATCACACACACCACAACACCAACAATTCAATCACTCACATCACAACACCCACAATACAATCACACACACCACAACACCAACAATACAATTACACACACCACAACACCAACAATACAATCACTCACAATACAATCACACACACCACAACACCAACAATACAATCACTCACACCACAACACCAACAATACAATCACGCACACCACAACACCAACAATACAATCACACACACCACAACACCCTCAATACAATCCCCCACAATACAATCATGCACACCACAACACCCTCAATACAATCACGCACACCACAACACCAACAATACATTCACACACACCAAAACACCCTCAATACAATCACACACACCGCAACACCAACAATACAATCACACACACCACAACACCAACAATACAATCACTCACACCACAACACCAACAATACAATCACGCACACCACAACGCCAACAATACAATCACTCACACCACAACACCCTCAATACAATCACGCACACCACAACACCAACAATACAATCACTCACTATACAATCACTCACACCACAACACCAACAATACAATCACCCAAAATACAATCACCCACACCACAACACCCTCAATACAATCACCCACAATACAATCATGCACACCACAACACCCTCAATACAATCACGCACACCACAACACCAACAATACATTCACACACACCACAACACCCTCAATACAATCACACACACCACAACACCAACAATACAATCACACACACCACAACACCAGCAATACAATCACTCACACCACAACACCAACAATACAATCATGCACACCACAACACCAACAATACAATCACTCACATCACAACACCCTCAATACAATCACGCACACCACAACACCAACAATACAATCACTCACAATACAATCACTCACACCACAACACCAACAATACAATCACACACACCACAACACCAACAATACAATCACTCACACCACAACACCAACAATACAATCACACACACCACAACACCAACAATACAATCACACACACCACAACACCAACAATACAATCACACACACCACAACACCAACAATACAATCATGCACACCACAACACCAACAATACAATCACTCACATCACAACACCCTCAATACAATCACTCACACCACAACACCAACAATACAATCACTCACAATACAATTACACACACCACAACACCAACAATACAATCACTCACACCACAACACCAACAATACAATCACCCAAAATACAATCACGCACACCACAACACCCTCAATACAATCACCCACAATACAATCATGCACACCACAACACCCTCAATACAATCACGCACACCACAACACCAACAATACATTCACACACACCACAACACCCTCAATACAATCACACACACCACAACACCAACAATTCAATCACTCACACCACAACACCCACAATACAATCACACACACCACAACACCAACAATTCAATCACTCACATCACAACACCCACAATACAATCACACACACCACAACACCAACAATACAATCACACACACCACAACACCAACAATACAATCACCAACAATACAATCACACACACCACAACACCAACAATACAATCACTCACACCACAACACCAACAATACAATCACGCACATGCCAATCACACACACCACAACACCCTCTATACAATCACTCACACCACAACACCAACAATACAATCACTCACACCACAACACCAACAATACAATCACACACATCACAACACCAACAATACAATCACACACACCACAACACCAACAATACAATCACGCACATCACAACATCCAACAATACAATCACACACACCACAACACCAACAATACAATCACACACACCACCACACCAACAATACAATCACTCACACCACAACACCAACAATACAATCACGCACACCACAACACCAACAATACAATCACGCACACCACAACACCCTCAATACAATCATGCACACCACAACACCAACAATACAATCACTCACAATACAATCACTCACACCACAACACCAACAATACAATCACACACACCACAACACCAACAATACAATCACTCACAATACAATTACACACACCACAACACCAACAATACAATCACTCACACCACAACACCAACAATACAATCACCCAAAATACAATCACGCACACCACAACACCCTCAATACAAACACGCACACCACAACACCAACAATACATTCACACACACCACAACACCAACAATACATTCACACACACCACAACACCCTCAATACAATCACACACACCACAACACCAACAATACAATCACCTACACCACAACACCAACAATACAATCACTCACACCACAACACCAACAATACAATCACTCACACCACAACACCAACAATACATTCACACACACCACAACACCCTCAATACAATCACACGCACCACAACACCAACAATACATTCACACACACCACAACACCCTCAATACAATCACACGCACCACAACACCAACAATACATTCACACACACCACAACACCAACAATTCAATCACTCACACCACAACACCCACAATACAATCACACACACCACAACACCAACAAAACAATCACACACACCACAACACCAACAATACAATCACCAACAATACAATCACGCTCACCACAACACCAACAATACAATCACTCACACCACAACACCAACAATACAATCACGCACAATACAATCACACACACCACAACACCCTCTATGCAATCACTCACACCACAACACCAACAATACAATCACACACATCACAACACCAACAATACAATCACACACACCACAACACCAACAATACAATCACGCACACCACAACACCCACAATACAATCACACACACCACAACACCAACAAAACAATCACACACACCACAACACCAACAATACAATCACCAACAATACAATCACGCTCACCACAACACCAACAATACAATCACTCACACCACAACACCAACAATACAATCACGCACAATACAATCACACACACCACAACACCCTCTATGCAATCACTCACACCACAACACCAACAATACAATCACTCACACCACAACACCAACAATACAATCACACACATCACAACACCAACAATACAATCACACACACCACAACACCAACAATACAATCACGCACACCACAACACCCTCAATACAATCACGCACACCACAACACCAACAATACAATCACTCACAATACAATCACTCACACCACAACACCAACAATACAATCACACACACCAAAAAACCAACAATACAATCACTCACAATACAATTACACAAACCACAACACCAACAATACAATCACTCACACCACAACACCAACAATACAATCACCCAAAATACAATCACGCACACCACAACACCCTCAATACAATCACGCACACCACAACACCAACAATACATTCACACACACCACAACACCCTCAAAACAATCACACACACCACAACACCAACAATACAATCACACACACCACAACACCAACAATACAATCACTCACACCACAACACCAACAATACAATCACGCACACCACAACACCAACAATACAATCACTCACACCACAACACCAACAATACAATCACCCACACCACAACACCCTCAATACAATCACTCACACAACAACACCAACAATACATTCACACACACCACAACACCAACAATACATTCACACACACCACAACACCAACAATTCAATCACTCACACCACAACACCCACAATACAATCACACACACCACAACACCAACAAAACAATCACACACACCACAACACCAACAATACAATCACCCAAAATACAATCACGCACACCACAACACCAACAATACAATCACACACACCACAACACCCTCTATGCAATCACTCACACCACAACACCAACAATACAATCACTCACACCACAACACCAACAATACAATCACACACATCACAACACCAACAATACAATCACACACACCACAACACCAACAATACAATCACGCACACCACAACACCAACAATACAATCACGCACACCACAACACCCTCAATACAATCACGCACACCACAACACCAACAATACAATCACTCACAATACAATCACTCACACCACAACACCAACAATACAATCACACACACCACAACACCAACAATACAATCACTCACAATACAATTACACACACCACAACACCAACAATACAATCACTCACACCACAACACCAACAATACAATCACCCAAAATACAATCACGCACACCACAACACCCTCAATACAATCACGCACACCACAACACCAACAATACATTCACACACACCACAACACCCTCAAAACAATCACACACACCACAACACCAACAATACAATCACACACACCACAACACCAACAATACAATCACTCACACCACAACACCAACAATACAATCACGCACACCACAACACCAACAATACAATCACTCACACCACAACACCAACAATACAATCACTCACAATACAATCACTCACACCACAACACCAACAATACATTCACACACACCACAACACCCTCAATACAATCACACACACCACAACACCAACAATACATTCACACACACCACAACACCAACAATTCAATCACTCACACCACAACACCCACAATACAATCACACACACCACAACACCAACAAAACAATCACTCACACCACAACACCAACAATACAATCACGAACAATACAATCACGCACACCACAACACCAACAATACAATCACTCACACCACAACACCAACAATACAATCACGCACACCACAACACCAACAATACAATCACGCACACCACAACACCCTCAATACAATCACGCACACCACAACACCAACAATACAATCACTCACAATACAATCACTCACACCACAACACCAACAATACAATCACACACACCACAACACCAACAATACAATCACTCACAATACAATTACACACACCACAACACCAACAATACAATCACTCACACCACAACACCAACAATACAATCACCCAAAATACAATCACGCACACCACAACACCCTCAATACAATCACTCACACCACAACACCAACAATACATTCACACACACCACAACACCCTCAAAACAATCACACACACCACAACACCAACAAAACAATCACGCACACCACAACACCAACAATACAATCACTCACACCACAACACCAACAATACAATCACTCACAATACAATCACTCACACCACAACACCAACAATACATTCACACACACCACAACACCCTCAATACAATCACACACACCACAACACCAACAATACATTCACACACACCACAACACCAACAATTCAATCACTCACACCACAACACCCACAATACAATCACACACACCACAACACCAACAAAACAATCACACACACCACAACACCAACAATACAATCACTAACAATACAATCACGCACACCACAACACCAACAATACAATCACTCACACCACAACACCAACAATACAATCACGCACAATACAATCACTCACACCACAACACCCTCTATGCAATCACTCACACCACAACACCAACAATACAATCACTCACACCACAACACCAACAATACAATCACACACATCACAACACCAACAATACAATCACACACACCACAACACCAACAATACAATCACGCACACCACAACACCAACAATACAATCACGCACACCACAACACCCACAATACAATCACACACACCACAACACCCTCAATACAATCACGCACACCACAACACCAACAATACAATCACTCACAATACAATCACTCACACCACAACACCAACAATACAATCACACACACCACAACACCAACAATACAATCACTCACAATACAATTACACACACCACAACACCAACAATACAATCACTCACACCACAACACCAACAATACAATCACCCAAAATACAATCACGCACACCACAACACCCTCAATACAATCATGCACACCACAACACCAACAATACATTCACACACACCACAACACCCTCAAAACAATCACACACACCACAACACCAACAATGCAATCACACACACCACAACACCAACAACACAATCACTCACACCACAACACCAACAATACAATCACGCACACCACAACACCAACAATACAATCACTCACACCACAACACCAACAATACAATCACTCACAATACAATCACTCACACCACAACACCAACAATACATTCACACACACCACAACACCCACAATACAATCACACACACCACAACACCAACAAAACAATCACACACACCACAACACCAACAATACAATCACCAACAATACAATCACGCACACCACAACACCAACAATACAATCACTCACACCACAACACCAACAATACAATCACGCACAATACAATCACACACACCACAACACCCTCTATACAATCACTCACACCACAACACCAACAATACAATCACTCACACCACAACACCAACAATACAATCACACACATCACAACACCAACAATACAATCACACACACCACAACACCAACAATACAATCACGAACAATACAATCACGCACACCACAACACCAACAATACAATCACTCACACCACAACACCAACAATACAATCACGCACAATACAATCACACACACCACAACACCCTCTATACAATCACTCACACCACAACACCAACAATACAATCACTCACACCACAACACCAACAATACAATCACACACATCACAACACCAACAATACAATCACACACACCACAACACCAACAGTACAATCACGCACATCACAACATCCAACAATACAATCACACACACCACAACACCAACAATACAATCACACACACCACAACACCAACAATACAATCACTCACACCACAACACCAACAATACAATCACGCACACCACAACACCAACAATACAATCACTCACACCACAACACCCTCAATAAAATCACGCACACCACAACACCAACAATACAATCACTCACAATACAATCACTCACACCACAACACCAACAATACAATCACACACTCCACAACACCAACAATACAATCACTCACAATACAATTACACACATCATGACACCAACAATACAATCACTCACACCACAATACCAACAATACAATCACCCAAAATACAATCACACACACCACAACACCCTCAATACAATCACCCACAATACAATCACACACACCACAACACCCTCAATACAATCACCCACAATACAATCACACACCACAACACCCTCAATACAATCACCCACAATACAATCACGCACACCACAACACCAACAATACAATCACTCACACCAAATCACCAACAATACAATCACACACACCACAACACCCTCAATACAATCACCCACACCACAACACCAACAATACAATCACCCTAACCACAACACCCTCAATACAATCACCCACAATACAATCATGCACACCACAACACCCTCTATGCAATCACCCACAATACAATTGCACGAACACCACAACACCCACAATACAATCACGCACAATACAATCACGCACACCACATCACCCTCAATACAATCACGCACACCACAACACCCACAATACAATCACGCACACCACAACACCCTCAATACAATCACGCACATCACAACACCAACAATACAATCACTCACACCACAACACCCTCAATACAATCACGCACATCACAACACCAACAATACAATGACTCACACCACAACACCCTCAATACAATCACGCACATCACAACACCAACAATACAATCACTCACACCACAACACCCTCAATACAATCACGCACACCACAACACCCAGAATACAATCACCCACCCCCAACACCCACTATACAATCACACACACCACAACACCAACAATACAATCACCAACAATACAATCACGCACACCACAACACCAACAATACAATCACTTACACCACAACACCAACAATACAATCACGCACAATACAATCACACACACCACAACACCCTCTATACAATCACCCACACCACAACACCAACAATACAATCACTCACACCACAACACCCTCTATACAATCACCCACACCACAACACCAACAATACAATCACTCACACCACAACACCAACAATACAATCACTCACACCACAACACCCTCTATACAATCACGCACACCACAACACCAACAATACAATCACTCACACCACAACACCAACAATACAATCACTCACACCACAACACCCTCTATACAATCACCCATACCACAACACCAACAATACAATCACACACACCACAACACCCTCTATACAATCACCCACACCACAACACCAACAATACAATCACTCACACCACAACACCAACAATACAATCACTCACACCACAACACCAACAATACAATCACACACATCACAACACCAACAATACAATCACACACACCACAACACCAACATTACAATCACCAACAATACAATCACGCACACCACAACACCAACAATACAATCACTCACACCACAACACCAACAATACAATCACGCACAATACAATCACACACACCACAACACCCTCTATACAATCACTCACACCACAACACCAACAATACAATCACTCACACCACAACACCAACAATACAATCACACACATCACAACACCAACAATACAATCACGCACACCACAACACCAATAATACAATCACGCACATCACAACATCCAACAATACAATCACACACACCACAACACCAACAATACAATCACACACACCACAACACCAACAATACAATCACTCACACCACAACACCCACAATACAATCACTCACAATACAATCACACACACCACAACACCAACAATACAATCACTCACACCACAACACCAACAATACAATCACGCACACCACAACACCAACAATACAATCACGCACACCACAACATCCTCAATACAATCGCGCACACCACAACACCAACAATACAATCACTCACAATACAATCACCCACATCACAACACCAACAATACAATCACACACACCACAACACCAACAATACAATCACACACATCACAACACCAACAATACAATCACACACACCACAACACCAACAATACAATCACCCACATCACAACACCAACAATACAATCACCCAAAATACAATCACGCACACCACAACACCAACAATACAATAACGCACACAACAACACCAACAATACAATCACACACACCACAACACCAACAATACAATCACTCACAATACAATTACACACACCACAAGACCAACAATACAATCACTCACACCACAACACCAACAATACAATCACCCAAAATACAATCACGCACACCACAACACCCTCAATACAATCACCCACAATACAATCATGCACACCACAACACCCTCAATACAATCACGCACACCACAACACCAACAATACATTCACACACACCACAACACCCTCAATACAATCACACACACCACAACACCAACCATTCAATCACTCACACCACAACACCCACAATACAATCACACACACCTCAACACCAACAATACAATCACACACACCACAACACCAACAATACAATCACCAACAATACAATCACGCACACCACAACACCAACAATACAATCACTCACACCACAACACCAACATTACAATCACGCACAATACAATCACACACACCACAACACCCTCTATACAATCACTCACACCACAACACCAACAATACAATCACTCGCACCACAACACCAACAATACAATCACACACATCACAACACCAACAATACAATCACACACACCACAACACCAACATTACAATCACCAACAATACAATCACGCACACCACAACACCAACAATACAATCACTCACACCACAACACCAACAATACAATCACGCACAATACAATCACACACACCACAACACCCTCTATACAATCACTCACACCACAACACCAACAATACAATCACTCACACCACAACATCAACAATACAATCACACACATCACAACACCAACAATACAATCACACACACCACAACACCAACAATACAATCACGCACATCACAACATCCAACAATACAATCACACACACCACAACACCAACAATACAATCACACACACCACAACACCAACAATACAATCACTCACACCACAACACCCACAATACAATCACTCACAATACAATCACACACACCACAACACCAACAATACAATCACTCACACCACAACACCAACAATACAATCACGCACACAAAAACACCAACAATACAATCACACACACCACAACACCAACAATACAATCACACACATCACAACACCAACAATACAATCACACACACCACAACACCAACAATACAATCACCCACATCACAACACCAACAATACAATCACACACACCACAACACCAACAATACAATCACACACACCACAACACCAACAATACAATCACGCACACCACAACACCAACAATACAATCACTCACACCACAACACCAACAATACAATCACACACACCACAACACCAACAATACAATCACTCACACCACAACACCCACAATACAATCACTCACAATACAATCACACACACCACAACACCAACAATACAATCACTCACACCACAACACCCACAATACAATCACTCACAATACAATCACTCACACCACAACACCAACAATACAATCACTCACACCACAACACCCACAATACAATCACTCACAATACAATCACACACACCACAACACCAACAATACAATCACTCACACCACAACACCCACAATACAATCACTCACAATACAATCACACACACCACAACACCAACAATACAATCACTCACACCACAACACCCACAATACAATCACTCACAATACAATCACACACACCACAACACCAACAATACAATCACTCACACCACAACACCCACAATATAATCACTCACAATACAATCACTCACACCACAACACCAACAATACAATCACTCACACCACAACACCCACAATACAATCACTCACAATACAATCACACACACCACAACACCAACAATACAATCACACACACCACAACACCAACAATGCAATCACGCACATCACAACACCCTCAATATAATCACACACATCACAACACCAACAATACAATCACACACACCACAACACCAACAATACAATCACGCACACCACAACACTAACAATACAATCACACACATCACAACACCAACAATACAATCACATACACCACAACACCAACAATACAATCACGCACATCACAACACCAACAATACAATCACACACACCACAACACCAACAATACAATCACACACACCACAACACCAACAATACAATCACACACACCACAACACCATCAATACAATCACTCACACCACAACACCAACAATACAATCACGCACACCACAACACCAACAATACAATCACGCACACTACAACACCCTCAATACAATCACCCACACCACAACACCCTCAATACAATCACCCACAATACAATCATGCACACCACAACACCCTCTATACAATCACCGACAATACAATTGCACGCACACCACAACACCCACAATACAATCACGCACAAAACAATCACGCACACCACAACACCCTCAATCCAATCACGCACACCACAACACCCTCAATACAATCATGCACACCACAACACCCTCAACACAATCACGCACACCACAACACCATCAAGACAATCACTCACACCACAACACCCTCAATACAATCACCCACACCACAACACCCTCAATACAATCACCCACACCACAACACCCACAGTACAATCACCCACAATACAATCACGCACACCACAACACCCACAATACAATCACCCACAATACAATCACGCACACCACAACACCCTCAATACAATCACGCACACCACAACACCCTCAATACAATCACGCACACTACAATCACGCACACCACAACACCCATAATACAATCACGCACAATACAATCATGTACACCACAACACCCTCAATACAATCACGCACACCACAACACCCTCAATACAATCACGCACACCACAACACCCTCAATACAATCACGCACAATACAATCACTCACACCACAACACCCTCAATACAATCACGCACACCAGAACTCCCTCAATACAATCACGCACACCACAACACTCTCAATACAATCACGCACACCACAACACCCTCAATACAATCACCCACACGCACAACACACTCAAAACAATCACGCATATGCCTGTGTTCTTTCTGTTAGTTTTGTTTTTCATTGTATACAAAAATGTCGTAATTCTGGCGACAATGAGTTGGATGGGATCCAATGATACCCCTGCCAAGAGCAGATAATACTCAATGTTTTAAAGTTTCTAAATTACTATTTTATTACAAGAGAAATATAATTCGTATTATTATGACCCCCTCATCCCCCATCTTTGGTGAGGGGTATATTGCTTTGCACAGTCTTGTCGGTTGGCCAAGGTTTTCCGTTCAATAACCCAAGAATGCTTTGCCCTAGAATATCAATATTATCAAACATATCATTGAGGTTATAGTCATCAACAATACATGACCCCTATTGATTTTGAGGTCAGAAGGTCAAAGGTCACTGTAACCGTCACCATTTCTTGTTTTTCAAATGGTTTCCATTCAATAACTCAAGAACATTTTGCCATAGGATCTTTAAACATTTACATGGAGGTTTGTCGTCAACAGTAAATAACCCCTATTGATTTTGAGATCCGTAGGTCAAAGGTCTAGGTCATTGTGACCTTCACAATTTCTGACTATTCAAATGGTTTCCATTCAATAACTCAAAAACACTAAAGTTGCACTAGGATCTTCAAACTTTACATGGTGGTTGGCCATCAACAGTAAATAGCCCCTATTGATTTTGAGATCCTTAGGTCAAAGGTCAAGGTCACTGTAGCCGTCACCATTTCTGGTTTTTCAAATGGTTTCCATTCAATAACTCAAGAACATTTTGACATAGGATCTTTAAACCTTTACATGGAGGTTTGTCATCAACAGTAAATAACCCCTATTGATTTTGAGATCCTTAGGTCAAAGGTCAAGGTCACTGTAACCGTTACCATTTCTGGTTTTTCAAATGATTTCCATTCAATAACTCAAGAACATTTTGACATAAGATATTCAAACATAACATGGTGGTTGGCCATCAACAGTAAATAGCCCCTATTGATTTTGAGATCTGTAGGTCAAAGGTCAAGGTCACTGTAACCGTTGCCATTTCTGGTTTTTCAATTGGTTTCTATTCAATAACCTAAGAACATTTTGCCATAGGATCTTTAAACATTTACAGTGAGGTTTGTCATCAACAGTAGATAGCCCCTATCGATTTTGAGGTCAAAGGTCAAGGTTACTGTGGTATTTACTATTTTCTGACTTTTGGGCTGCCATGGGGCATACATGTTTTACAAACATCTTGGTCTTTTAAAGTTTATGTTAAAATTGGCAGAAAATTTTGTTAAATAATATAAAAACATGCAACATTTAGCCAATATATATTAGCTAAATATGTCAGGAATGTTTAAAACATTGAGGGGGACCAGAAAGCAAGGACATGTACTTATAGCGGACTTTCCTCACCGTTTTGCTTTAAATTGTTAAATTTTAATGTATATTGGACATATACTGTTTTGCATTTGTATATCATCCCTTATCATAGCGTTAACAATTTATATTTCCTAGTTTTGTATTAATGATTTTGGATATTGTATAATGCAAGAACAACATAATTTTAAGACATTAAGTAAGTCAAAAAGAAATAACTTCAGTTATAGCTCAGAGAATGTGACCTGATTCTGACCTTTATGGATGAATATGTTACAATGTTCTTGCCATGAATATATAAATTTCCACAAGCAAATCGTGCAATATCGGTCCTTTAGATTTGTGTTTGTATTACTGCTCGAGTGACTTAGTCATACTTTCTGCTTATTAAAACATACAACCGGGAATATAAATATAGACAATATATCAGCTGTTAAATTATGTTAATAGAAGGTCGAGAGTCGTGTCAATTTCTCAGGACTATATTGATCATTTAAAGTGCTCACTTTTATAAATGGATTATTTAGGGCGGTCATTTGTTTATATAACATTGTATACATAAACATTGCAATTTATCTTATTAAAGTCATATTTTAATAGATATTATGTGTATTAGTATGTAGCTTTAATTATAGTGAATAAGGTATGGGTTTTCATTGCCTTTTTATCCAATCAAAATGTTTAAAACATTAAAACTACAATGTTATGATATTGCAATATTTGTATACAAGTGACAGAAGTAATTAAACGGACTGTACAAATTATGTATGTATATTTATTTGTTAATGGCATCTGGAGTCGCATCTGATGAATCTCCGTACATAGTCAATAGAGGGTTGAAATGATGATCATATGGATATACGAATGATTATCTCTGATTGGAGATCTACAAATTGAACGGTTGATAAATTTCCAATGAAAATTGTTTATTGTGGTAGGCATCTGTTGGTAGTCCATCGTATATGTATACAAATGTTTATCTCTATTGGAATGATAGAGATCTGCGAATCTGACTATCTCCCATTTTGAACGTTGGAGAAATTCCCATACAATAGTTTATTCATCATCATGATCAGTCGAAATGATGCCATTATTGTAATTTCGGTTGAAGTATTATTTTGAAATACTGGATTTGGTGTTCTCGAAAGTCTGCCATGGTTCGGAGTAATGTGTTAGATTTGCTGATAGCCTCTACAGTTCTGAATAACATTTTCGATTTGCTGATAGTCCGCCATGGTTCTGAGTAACTCGTTCGATCCCTGGTATATTGACTGAAACACTTATCATTGGCAGATCTAATGCAGTATGTATTTGGGAAACCCTTATAAATAAAATGTCTTTCCCTACAGTGCTCACGATATAATAGCAAGAACAAAGTAGTACCAGCCTCATTAATTATTACATATTACATTAAATTAGTATATCTTAGATTAATCAACGATAAAATAAATGATAACTACCCTGACATTGGACATAACGAGTAGGCCTACATAATATTATTTTAATATAGACGATAACGATATATCAAGCATTCGTTCTAAAATTACTTCCCTTTGAATAGATACTCTCTACAAAGGAGAATTTCAAATTTGCCGGAAATGAGTTTTTCTACTCACAAATCTTACAATTTCCTAAGAATTCAACATGTTTACACCTTGATAACAACCTGAATGTGATTTAATTCATTTCCGACCATCATCGTGAAATGATTTCATGTACAATTGAGAGATGTCAACCTATATTGACCACAGAGTTCGACTTTAAAGTTCAGGTAAGTTGGAACTTTTACAATTTTTGACATTGTCTAGTACACAGACACTTGGGGTCTGGACCCCGCCCCCCCCCCCCCAGCTACGCACCTGGGTATATTTTTATCATCAACATTGTATACCCAGACCCATACATTAATCACACAAACATTATTAAACGTATCCGGACAAATAAAAAAATATTTGTAAATGCCTCTCTAGCTTTAATAACACAAAGATAGAAATGTTTCGCTGAACTTTCTCGCACACCTTTCTCGAATATCGGGTCGTGTTTAACTTACTGTGCAACTTTCCTGCCAATATTTGGTGTCCTTCGGTCAAGTACACATTGCTCTTCACGATGATGATAGAGACAGAAACCGATCACCGCCCCTGTCTCCACAATTTGCGAGAAAGTTGGCAATTTTGAACTCAAAATACGACTCGCACATAATCTTTCGACGCTGGTTTCCCGCCTGATCAATACGAAAGTACGGCGCCGCGCGTTAAACGTTGGAACCAAATATGTAAATAAACCATTCGGAATACCTCGTTTGGGTCCAACGTTCAACGCGCGACACAGTTCTGGGAACCACCGTTCAAATTGTCGAAAGATTATATGCGCGGCGGAAAATGAGTTGACAATTGCAAACTTTCTCGCATATTTTGTCGACAAGAGCGCTGATCGAGTATTGTCAGTATAGTTTTCGTAAAGATTAATTTGTTATTGACCGAAAGACATCAGAAATATACGGGTAAGTTGCAAAACAAGTTTAACACCATCAATTTTTCCAGGTCGGTGTGCGAGAAAGTTCAGCGAAACATTTCTATCTTTGTGTTATTTAAGCAGTAGAGGAATTACGTAGATTTTTGTATTACTATCAAATACATCCAACAAATGTTTGTGTGATTACTGAATGGGTCTCGATATATAAGAAATATTAAAAAAATATTTCCAGGCGCGTAGCGGGAGGGGGCGTGGTCCAGACCCCAAGTATCTGTGGTCTAGTATACTCAAAAACATACTATTTTACATGTCAATAGTTGCTTTAAAACTACCACAATCTTTAGTTGTCATAGCATTCTGAATATCTGATTCTTTAGACTCCTTTTTATCTTGGATTTGCCTATTTTTCACAGCGCCTATTTCCATACAATTGTCTAAACTATCATTTTCTGTAATACCATTGAACTCTGAATTACTTGAATGGCTCATAATTGTATTGTCAATATCTGATGCGGGGTCATAAATCTCAGTGTCCCCTTAGTAAGCCAAAGCCGAAATGCTGCAATGCGATTGGCTAACGCCCACCTGTCAATCAAAATCGACAGACAGGTCAATTACCAGTCTGTTTCGCCAATGCGGTCAGTGATATTTACAGTGCGAATTTCTGGCATATTTTATTCACCGCCGCTATTATGATTTCCCTTATTAATGATAGGTTCGAATTGATATGGCAAAATATTTTCATTGCCATCATAATCTGTATCCGAAGAATTTAACGGTTCACTAGCTGAGTCGGAGAAAACTTCGCTGTCGGACATCTCGTTAATTGCACGATTGTGACGTCACGCGCTTTGTGTTTAACTTCAGACTTTTCCGGAGATATTTCCGTAACTTTCCGTACATGTATAACAATGGACGTGAAATATCGGTTGTACGCAGGTAACTGTTCGGGAAATTTCGGGAAAAATGTTACGAATGCAATCACGATGCCGAATAGAACTATTACACGAAAGTTTAAGTCACCAGTAAATAGTCCCTTTAATTTAGTAATTTCACTTTTTGTCGAGCAAAAAATGTACTGAAAAAATGTTGTTGTTTTTTCTTTCATGGGCTCAAAACCTACCCGCCCGCGGGCGCTAAACATAATTCAAATTTGGAATGGCCTAACATACATGTACTTTATTGTATACATCACATTTTTCATTAGCAAGTATACAAAAAGGTAGACATGATTGGTTTTATAACCCAACTGATTAACACAGTTTTGCATTGATTTGTGTAAAAAATGGTGCTAGATCAGATTTTTAAGCTCCAAACCAAAACCATTAGATGGTCTGATATTATTTTTTTGTAAATAATGAATGATTGGACCGAATTTAGAATACACCATGTCAGGTATATTAATATATATTTAAATCAAAGTCATTTCAAATTATGAATCTTGGTAAAACTTGTATTATTGCAGGTGGTGGGTGAACCATTCTGTTGACATCATGTCAGCTATTCAGTATTTTATCACGAGAAACGGTCTTACGAAGCAAGTGCTGCTGGTTGTCATACTAATGAGTAGATGAACGACTGTTGATTATGTGAAGATTTTTTAGTGTCTTGTTGATCATATGGGTGGCTACTCTATGGAGGGACTAGTAGCTGACTTTGAGAGTGGTAAGTTAAATGGAGTTTGATCAAACTCTTAGAAATCTATATATTGGTCTCTTCATCCAGCCCTGTTCTCAACCGTATTTGAATATACCCACTACAATTGAAACGTTTGACATGGTGATAGAACCTTTGTGTCACAACTTATTTACTTATGTTATGCTGATATACATATTATACAATTATTTTGTTAAACGAATTGAACCGTTTGTTATTCATAAGTTTATTTAAACATTGTAAAACATTTACCGATAGGAACGTTACATACTGTATAATATTGAAAGATGGTCAATATTGTTTCTAAGTTTTTTGTAATTACACCTGTGTGACAAGCAGATAGACAAGTGTTTCCGGGACAACAGTTAAAAGGGTGCGCCTTCCACTGGAGACAGGCCGTTTTGAGAATGGTTCAGGACCTGGGGATAGCGGAGACATACAGGAAGCATGCAGGACTACATCAGTTTGTTGGAATGGTCTTATGCCAGCAGAACAAATCCGCGGAGCTGTAGAACAACTTAGAACCAAGACTTCCACAGAATCATCATGAGAACTCGTCGGTTATGTGGAGTACCTGTGGCTGTATTTCTAGTTAGAGCCAAAGGGTTTTGACCCCGATAAAAAAATCAATCAATTCAACACTAGGATGTAGTTCGGGGAATTACTTTATAACTGGCCCTCAAATACCCAACTCAATATTACGTCCAATGTTTTAAACAAACTGAATGCAATCATTTGATTTGTACAGCACACTTCACGACAATATAGTATCATACATAAAAAGCACAACTTTATCAATACCTGTACACAGCGTCGCCTGAGTCGGGCACTGAATGTCCACAAAATAAGTAAAACTCGTTTTGAGGACATACGTCTGAGCCGACAAAAATTGATAAAACATCATGTAAAGAAGATAACTCATTATTTACACATAAGCGGTACAGAAACGGATTAGTGGCGGTAAGTTGCAAAAAAATGTTCTGCTACCAAATTGTCTTACTTATTCCCTGAGATCATGCGTAAATAATGATTTTTAGCTCATCTGATTTTTAAAAAAAAGATGAGTTATTGTCATCACTTGATCGTCGTCGGCGTTGCTTGGTTAAGTTTTGTGTTTAGGTAAACTTTTTCATAAACTATCAAAGCTATTGCTTTGAAACTTGCAACACTTGTTTACCATCAATACCTGAGCCTGTAAAGCAAGACCCATAACTTTGATCTGCATTTTGTAAGAATTATTGCCCCTTTTTGGACTTAGAAAATAAAATGCCTTGGTTAAGTTTTGCGTTAAGGTCAACTTTTCTCCTAAACTATCAGAGTTATTGCTTTGAAACTTTCAACACTTGTTCACCATCAACACCTGACCTTGTCAAGCAAGAACCATAACTCTGATCAGCATTTTGCGTGAGTTATTGTCCCTTTTTGGACTTAGAAAATTCCTTGGTTAAGTTTTGTGTTTAGGTCCACTTTTCTAATACACTATGTGGGCTATTGCTTTGAAACTTTCAAAACTTGTTCACCATCAATACCTGACCATGTCAAGCAAGAACCATAACTCTGAAATGCATTTTGTGCGAGTTATTGTCCCTTTTTGGACTTAGATAATTCCTTGGTTAAGTTTTGTGTTTAGGTCCACTTTTCTCATACACTATGTGGGCTATTGCTTTGAAACTTTCAACACTTGTTCACCATCAACACCTGACCTTGTCAAGCTTGAACCACAACTCTGATCAGCATTTTGTGTGAGTTATTGCCCCTTTTTGGACTTAGTAACTTCCTTGGTTTAGTTTTGCGTTTAGGTCCACTTTTCCCATACACTATATGGGCTATTGCTTTGAAACTTTCAACACTTGTTCACCATCAACAACTGACCATGTCAAGCAAGAAACATAACTCTGATCAGCATTTTGCAAGAGTTATTGCCCATTTTTGTTACCATCAATACCTGACTTTTTTAAGCAAGACTCATAACACTGCCCTACTTTATGCAAGGGTAATGGGCCTTTTATACAGTGACAATGATCAGATGAGCGTCTGCACCCGCAAGGCAGTGCTCTTGTTTTTATCAGAGCCCGTTTTCTAGTTTCTGACGGCTTGCACGTATTTCCTCAAACCGGTTTTTACGCATTTTGCGAACATTCTATACAAGACACTGGCGACATCGTGTACAGATTTTGATAAAAGTTGTGTTTTTTTATGAATGATGTTATATTGCCATGACTCGTGCAGCACAAATTAAATGATTGCATTCGACCTGTTTAAAATATTGAAAATAATTTTGAGAAGGGTATATAAGGGTCAGTCATAAAGTAATTCCCCTTGATATATCCTAGTGTAGAAGTGGTGGGTTTTTCAACCAGGTGAACCCCTCTGGTTAAAGCTTGGTATTGATTTGGTTAGAGCTTGGTTCTAAATTTGAGCGCTTTTACAAACACATACTTGGTGTAAGAATGACAATTTATAACTTAGTTTCTCTTTGCTGAGAAAATATTAAGATACATGGCAGTTTAGCCAGAAAAAATGGGCTGAAAATTTTGAAATATATTATTCTAGAATAATAATAAAGGATCCTTATGCAGGCATCAATGGTCTAATATTGTTTATCTTTTCAGTACAATGTAGGATACAGGACAATGGCCAGCAAACTCCAGAATTGACACGGAAATGAAACCAAAGGAGAGCTCATTTCATCTTTGTTGACAATGCTTCTCAACATAAATTTGGTACTGAAATTCCATTCAGAGCACGACTAGAAAATGAGGTGTCCAAGATCCGAACTGACACAGGAGAAAGTATGAACCATGTTTACTTTTTGTATACATCTATATTTCTCCCTGCTAATTAGGGAATGTTGGAGTCTACAAGTTCTCAAACATGATACTGTAAGATCAGGCATTTTTCGCAATGGATTAATTTTTGCTATTATTTTGAAATAAGAAAATCTTTGTGAACTGAAAGATGGTGATAAAACAACAGGAATAATTCTTTCAAAATTTTAAAAATCCCAAACTACCACATATTAGCAAAGTTTTTATATCACGAAATTTCTGAATTTACAGTAGTATGGTTTGTTACACTAATCACCCAATTATACTGGTCTTATTTAATTCAATTATGCATGTATGAAATGTTATTGATTAAAGGGAGGCAACTCAATGTACTTTTAAATCACTGGTTTTCAATCAGCTTCAATACATACTCAATGTACAAGTTTTTTAACTTCTTATATTTTCAAAGTCCTTTGAGATATTACTTTCATACTTTGCATACTTGTTTGCCATCATGACCCCAACCCATACGCAGGAGTAGGTAACTCTATCAAACATTTTGTTGAAATTATGCCCCCTTTTTCAACTTACCTGTAGTGCAAATGTTAATGTTTAGGTACAGGTTTTTAACCTCTATATCTTCAAAGTGCATTGACATATTGCTTTGATACTTAGCATACTTGTTCACCATCATGACCCCAACACATACACAGAGGTACGTAACTCTATCAAGCATTTTGGTGAAATTATGCCCCCTTTTTCAACTTCGTGAAAATGTTGAAGTTTAGGTACAGGTTTTTTCACCCCTTATATTTTCAAAGCGCATTCACATATTGCTTTGCATACTTGTTCACCATCATGACCCTAACCCCTACACTTGGGTAGGTAACTCTATTAAGCTTTTTGTTGAAATTGTGCCCCCTTTTGGACGTGGAAATGCAAATTTTAAGTTTAGGTACAGGTTTTTTATCCTCTAATATCTTCAAAGTGCATTGACATATTGCTTTGATACTTTGCATACTTGTTCAACATCATGACCCCAACACATACACAAGGGTAAGTAACTCTATCAAGCATTTGTTGAAATTATGCCCCCTTATGGACTTGGAAATGCAAATGTTAAAGTTTAGGTTCAAGTTTTTTTTAACCTCTAATATCTTCAAAGTGCATTGATATATTGCTTTGATACTTTGCATACTTGTTAAGCATCATGACCCCAACCCCTACACAGGAGTAGATAACTATTTAGCATTTTGTTGAAATTATGCCCCCTTTTGGGCTTAGAAATGCTTATTTGTTCACCTTCATGACCCAGAGGACCTACACATGAGTAGGTAACTGTTCTGCATTTTGTCCAAATGATCCTCTTTTTCGACTTAGCAGCCCCAACCTCTACTCAGCAGAGGGTAATGCTGCTGATATGAAGCATTTTGTTTTGTATATATAATGATTATACTATCCTAGCATGGCATTGCGATTAGTGGAGCGCGCTGTTCATAGACAACTCTTGTTACAAAAATGTACTACTGTTTATTTATAAATGAAAAGATGTTTGTATTCATGTAATAGTATTGGAGAATTTAACGACTGTACTTCGCTATATCATTCCACTATTTTGACATGTATATAATATGAATAACATTGTGAATAATGTTAAACCTGTATCATACTTCATTATTGACATTTGTGACTTTCTTAGAAACAACTAATCTTTGATGTTGTTTGATTTCAGCCTGGCATAGTCGTCTGAACGGAAAGGACAAGTGGCCTATCTTTTAACTGCTTAGTTCCTGTCTTGCGGAGAAAGGCAGAGATCACCAGGATGATGGTGGAGTCTGGAGACCTTGGTCGAGAGAATATCAACTGGGCACGACGAAGGGAAGCGTCTATTTCGTCATTGTGGGATAGGTATGAGGCCAAGGACATGAAGGCATCCGCATTCCTGCTAAAGGTCTCTGACCTGTTTGCAGTCCGTTAGTGAATAGTGAGTGGATAATAAGTGATATTGAGTGAATTCAGTGATCTGTCGCCTGTTATAGTCAAATGCAGCAAATGTGGGGAAAATAGAAAAAGCTCTGATACTGTATTCCTAGATACTTTCGCGGATACAATATTTCGCGTTTTTATGCCCCCCTATCGATAGATGGGGAGGCATATAGTGATTCACCTGTCCGTCCGTTCGTCCGTTCGTCCGTCCTGGTTAACCCAAATTGACCGTTTCTTCTAGCATTAATATGGCTTGCTACAAAGCTTTCATACTTGCATGGATGTTGTGTATGAACACTCTCCACACGCCAGTATCACCTAACCCCATTTTGACCTTCACCTTGACCTAATTTTGGACTTAGACTTATTTATGGACAAGGCTTCCACAGGGGGCATAAGCGTTTATTGAACGCAGTCTTGTTCATACTGTCGGCATATTCGCGGCTACAAATTTTCACGGAATAATAAGGCCCGCGAATTCCGCGAAACTTAAGTCGCTACGGCATAAAAGTATGTTTGACACATCTCGTAACTTTAAGTGGACTGTTTGTCATCACCATCTGTGTATACACGATCAAATTTAATTGATTGTGACCTTAACTGACCTGATAACAATTATGATGGTTAATTAATCTCTTCATAACAAAGGATTTCATAAAGTGTTTTCACTAGGTGTTATCAACATAAACCAGTAAATAGTTATTATTATAAATTAACCACCAAACATATGTTAAACAAATAAATGTGAAATGATATTATTGTAAATACCAGTACAGAAATACATTTAATTATGACAAAAACAAACTTTCGTATGTAGAAGTAAACTGAATGTTAACACCCCACCCATGTACCTCCGTGCTTGTTTACATTGAGCACATTACACGCTACGTCATCAGTGTTTATGTCTACACAGCCTAAAATATGCACGATTCTTACAGGATCGAAATTGATGTTTTAATTGAGATAATTAACACAATTAATCTTAGATTTTATAAAGATGGATTTATTGACAGAAGTTCCCACGTCATGTATGCGCAAGTACAATTATCCTTCGTCAAATGATTTTGCGATTTTAGTATGAAGAAGCTAGAAACGTTCGCAGATTCGTTGGAGGTAACATTTTCGCGGCTATTAAACTTCGCGAAATGATACCTCCCGCGAAATTCGCTAACTTAAAATGCGCGAAACCATTTCTAGGAATACAGTAGTCATAAGTCTTACATGTTCAGAATTTTTTGTGTCAAAACAGAAACTGTGTCTTTTGAAGAATGGAGGCAAGGAATCAAAGAACAAATGGACAAAGAAAATATAGCAAAAAAGAACTGAAAATATAACAAATCCATCAGAACCGGAAATTGATAGAATTAGTATTATTAAATAAGTGGATATTTCACATTTTGAACAACAGTTTGTTTCGTTCACTTCGGAATGATAAAACAGGAACATTCTTTTGGACATTTGATCTGTGAAACAAAACCAACAAATTTTAATGCTGCCTTGTGTAGTATTATTGTCCCATTTGGCAAATGTGACAGGATGACAACACAAGACGGTTCCAAGCCATTGTAAAAGCGGAGGAAAATTTGGTTTTTGGTATTAGAAAACAATGAATCTCTGAATACTTATTATGAAGGCACTTTTCACCCATTCAATATAATTTATCGCATCAATATTTAATTATCTGGTAACATAATTGCCTATAGTCAATCCAATTGGTCTAATGTAGGACAACTGTAATTTGTTCATAAATTCAGTGTGCCTGGGTTCAAGTCCCAGATTGGATAATAGTTCTGTTATGTTGCCAGTTTAGGAATAATATAGATAAGATATTATCAAATGAAGGCAGAAGGTTCTATGCACTATTTTTTGTACAAGAAGAAAACGAAGATGATTAAATTATCATGTTTGTATCTCTGATTTCTTATCTCTTATTTTTATTAAAGCTGTCAGTTTTATATGTATTTATAATTTTAAAATAGATTTTGGTAGATGCATGATATGAATCAAGGATATATAATGCTTTGCGCCTGAGAATCTGATTTGAACCTATACCATACGGTGTCATCTAATAGCAAGGACAATACCACATTAGACAGAGCAGCTTTTGCAACAACCCCCAAAAATGTCACAAAAATAACGAGTATCCATGTGACTACAACCACAACGTATAATCAGTTGATATATACAAGACATTCAGAAGATTTGTGTGAAATGGATGAACAGGGAAGGATTCCGGAAAGCTTTTTTTGAAGTGAATTATACGTATAAAGAAAAGTTTAGCAAGTTGGACTATTTATTTGTTTTTGTGAAGTTGCATGATATTTAACAGAATGTAAGTTTTTCAATCTTAAGATCATTTCATTCCATTTGAAATTCAACAAGTTAAGTGAAGGAAATTTTCATCCTAACTGAAATGCGTCACTTGTAAGGAGATAGGGGTAAAATAGAAAAATCACAAGAAATGCGATGTCTATTATACCCTTCTTAAGGAGTCATTACAGTCGAACATGTTTGTCTCTTGCTGTTAAGAAGCTTGCAAACAACGGTTCGGGGAATGTTATACCATATTTGTTCAATGTTTGCTCAAGGTCATGCACCTTGGATGACATTTTGTTCCTCATCTCCTCTACTCCCGAGAAGGACCAAAATTTGTTAAGTCAGTGAAAATTCTAGTGTTTTTGTTTTATCCATACGGAGATGGTAATTTTATTGCCCATGAGTCGTTATGCGATAAAAATTGCCGAGGCAAACCGACACTACGAATGACGTCATGTCAACGGTATGCCAACGTCAGCATGGCGTCCATAAATTCAAGCGTTGGATTGTCTATTCTGGTGGATTTGTAACAAAGTGCCGTTTGCGTTCCTGACATGAACAGCTAGCTGGTGACTTCACGTGAATCTATTACATGTTGACGTCACTGCAATCTAATGCTCTTTTTGTGACGTGGTTATTGTTAGTCTGTCTGAACATGGCCCACCTTTGATGTCTCCTGTTAGCGAATATTTAGTCTTTAGGCGACTAATGATCAATTAATTGTCATTAAAATGTATTGCTTTGCCTCTTGCCTTCCTGACATCATTCAACATTCCGATAGCCATTTGACGTCGTTCACAGTCATTCTTGGACCTCAAACCGCTGAATATTTTACAATTTTAACACCGATTTATGTGGTTGTGGCATAAGACTGACAATATTGTGCTTGTTTTCATCCTTTACACGGGTCAGATTTCCTCCTGCACATGTTAAACATGTTTTCTTTATAAATGACGTCATGGCTTAAATTCTCAAAAACCACGAAAACACAAATTGACCTCTTAAATTTTGATAATTAAGTCATGGCCGACATGTTAATTACATCACGTATGCCTACATCGACATACAAGTAAAAATATTAGTACCCTGAAAAACTTGCTAAACTTTATTTCTTCAGTATATGTTATATATACATTGGTTTAAGACACTGATGGTAGATATGTCTGTTGCCTAAGCAAAGCTCTAACAAGCGCCTTCATTCAATCACCTCCTGCTCAATTAAATAAAGAATATGGATTACCTCTTGTAGAGCTTGCTATGTTAAAGGCCTATAGGTCTGTGTAATGAGCATTGCATGTGTTATGTTATGTGATCTTAACATGTGTAGTTTTTTTTCAAATTTTTTTTCACAGTTGCTCGGTACAGTCTTGTGTGCGATGGCCTACACGCTACCAATGTAGCTAATTTTGGTACTATATTTTCATGCGCGGAATTACTTTTATAAATCTACTCAATACTTGACCAGGGTCACGTTAAGGTCAAACAGTTAATAAAAGAATTAATAAGGAATACACAAAGCACCAAGACAAACGTGAATAACAGATCTCTGTTTGTATCAACTGTACATTTGTTTACAAGTTTAACAGAAATGTAATTTTTTCGCAGTATCTTTGTTGATGATTATAGCATATTCTGACCAACCGGACCTTGATATTTATTATCTCCTGATTTATTTGCAAACATTTCATTGGTTTTTTAAGTGGTCAAAGCAGGTCAAATATCAAGCTAGACAGCTAACGCTGAAAAAGCAATTGTCTTTCCAGTGCAGTCTTCCATAGAAGAGTGGTACATCTTAACTCTAGCATTTTCTGGTCTCATTTCGCCAGCACAGAAACTCTCAAAGAATTTCTCTCGCCATTTCATAGCCCTAACCTATCTACAATTCTACAAATTACTTAAGTAAGAAGATTTGGTCAGTGTTGTATTAAAAACATCCCTGATAAATCATGCACATAAAAATTTCCTGCTTTTCTTATTATAGTGGACGCATTATAACTTATTATATTACTGAGTTCTTTCCAGTAGAACCTGTATGATTTGGCACACACTTTGATCTATACATCATAGCTCTACATCAGATGCAATTTTAATGTCATCATTCTTGGCATGGGACATTAACCAATAATAATCTCAGCACAAGAAGAGTGACATTACTTGACCTGTCATTTAAACATTTTGTAAACACTGGCTTTATTTACCTGACCGTCAAAAACATTCCAACATAGAAAAAGGGAGGACGCACTAACACTACACAATTCTCTTCCCTGATTTCAGCTGAAGTTACTCTTGCTGATTTAGAGTTAGTCAAAAACAGTTCGGATGTTTCTGCGTGCTTAGGTAAATAAAATTATGCAAGGCAGTTAACAGAAGTGACAATTGCTTTGTAAATACTTGACTTATGTTTAAATTATTTATTGGGATATCCAACTGTCCTGTAGATTTAGATATAGGAAGTAGCTTTGTAGTATATATGCTACAATTGAACTATTTTGCATGACGGTTTACTTCCGCGTCGGTAGCAAAGTAGTTTCATCAACAAAAGTATAGTCGATTGTAGAAACGTCTGTATTGAATATAGTTGTTCTAAATATAGTTGTCCTTATCAAACAACTAATAACCTATCTTACAAGTATACAGACACTGCTAGAAGCACCAGGGACACCCATACAGTACCATACACATATATAATATAGTAGTACTAATATCAAAAGAACCTATAGAAGTATTGTACATAGATATACAGTATGACTGCAAGGAAAGGAGTACAGAATTATCAGGGGCATGGAAGAGTAACATGTGTGGATACTGGAGTATGTCATTCATTATAGGAGCACAGAAGTACCAAAGGTCACATGCACCATAAGAAAGATGTAGTAATCTATAAGTAGCAGGGCAACAACATACCAGGAACACCCATAGCGTAACCATATGAACATATATACTATGTCTACAAGGAACACCAATAGAGGTACCATACATACGTATATATATACTATGTCTACATAGGCAACGACATACCAGGAACACCCAAAGAGTTGCCATATCTACATATAAGCCAGTCTCCAGGAAAACCTGCTATTTTGACAAAAATTTTGACTTTAAGATTTTCCATAGTATTACAGGATAATGTTAAATAAGCAAATTGCAAAAGAAATTATGTTAATATCTTGAGTTTTAAGGAAGTTACAGCTGTTTTTGTAGAGTCCCTATTCGGAGCTTTTTGTGTAACGTCGCAAACGTCATTCGAATGTTATTCGACGTAACTGAAATAAGTATTTCATTATTACACCATTTGATCAATTCTTGACATAAACTGTTCAAATTAGTACCAAATTCTATAACTATGGTTCACTTTTCAAAATAAATATCAAAATCGAAATTGTTTGCATTCAGAGAAAGGCTACTTCTGTTTTAAACAACTAAATCCTCGTTTTTCTCAATCGGAGTACTGTACTTCACCATAGCAATGAAGTATGTGTTTTCGACATAATTCATAGTAAAATTTAAAGCTAAGGTATAGTACTATATGGGTCAATTACTTAGAATAGAATCACTAGATATGTATTTTTCCTTATTTTAGAGCTTTATCAAAATCTTGTTACATATAGTAATTACATATTGTCATTATAGCAGGTTTTCCTGGAGACTGGCTCATATATATATATACTATGTCTACAAGGGGCAACTACATACCTGGAACACCCATAGAGGTACCATACATACGTATATATATACTATGTCTACATGGGCAACGACATACCAGGAACACCCAAAGAGTTACCATACCTACATATATATATATATACTATGTCTACAGGGGCAACGACATACCAGGAACACCCATAGAGGTACCATACCTACATATATATATATATACTATGTCTACAAGGGGCAACAACATACCAGGAACACCCATAGAGGATCATACATACATATATATACTATGTCTACAAGGGGCAACAACATACCTGGAACACCCATAGAGGTACTATACGTACATATATATATATATACTATGGCCAAAGGGGCAACAACATACCAGGAACACCCATAGAGTAACGATATGTACGTATATATATACTATGTCTACAAGGGGCAACAACATACCAGGAACACCCATAGAGTAACGATATGTACGTATATATATATACTATGTCTACAAGTGTCTACAAGGGGCAACAACATACCAGGAACACCCATAGAGGTACCATACGTACGTATATATATACTATGTCTACAAGGGGCAACAACATACCAGGAACACCCATAGAGGTACCATACATACGTATATATATACTATGTCTACAGGGGCAACAACATACCAGGAACACCAATAGAGGTACCATACATACGTATATATATACTATGTCTACAAGGGGCAACAACATACCAGGAACACCCATAGAGGTACCATACATACGTATATATATACTATGTCTACAGGGGCAACAACATACCAGGAACACCCATAGAGGTACCATACATAGGTATATATATACTATGTCTACAGGGGCAACAACATACCAGGAACACCCATAGAGGTACCATACATACGTATATATATACTATGTCTACAAGGGGCAACAACATACCAGGAACACCCATAGAGGTACCAAACGTACGTATATATATACTATGTCTACAGGGGCAACAACATACCAGGAACACCCATAGAGGTACCATACGTACGTATATATATATATATACTACGTCTACAAGGGGCAACAACATACCAGGAACACCCATAGAGGTACCATACGTACGTATATATATACTATGTCTACATGGGGCAACAACATACCAGGAACACCCATAGAGGTACCATACGTACATATATATATATATTATGTCTACAAGGGGCAACAACATACCAGGAACACCCAGCCAGGTACCATACGTACGTATATATATACTATGTCTACAGGGGCAACAACATACCAGGAACACCCATAGAGGTACCATACGTACGTATATATATACTATGTCTACAGGGGCAACAACATACCAGGAACACCCATAGAGGTACCATGCGTACGTATATATACTATGTCTACAAGGGGCAACAACATACCAGGAACACCCATAGAGGTACCATACGTACGTATATATATACTATGTCTACAGGGGCAACAACATACCAGGAACACCCATAGAGGTACCATACGTACGTATATATATACTATGTCTACAGGGGCAACAACATACCAGGAACACCCATAGAGGTACCATGCGTACATATATATACTATGTCTACAAGGGGCAACAACATACCAGGAACACCCATAGAGGTACCATACGTACGTATATATATACTATGTCTACAGGGGCAACAACCAGGGGCGTGTCTGGACCCATTTTGAGTATACGCACCATGGCTAGGGGGTCCGGGGGCATGCTCCCCTGGAATTTTTTTCCTCTTTGAGCGTCGTACGTGAATTTTGTGGTGCATTTAGAAATAATGAATTGTTTTAAATGATAGACTAAAATGATTAAAACACACGTACCGATAAATTAAAAAAACATCATAAAGTAAGCAATGTAATTTATTCGTTACTCTCTGCGAATGAAGCACAAAATGTCAATATAATAGACACTTTTAAATTAATGTCTTTCAACACCACTGGCGTCCAACTACAAGCATGACCGTAACTAGGCTGTTTCAAAGGGGGTGCGGCATTGGGTCTAGAGTATATGTTTAGATGAGGAGTAAAAGGCTACTCCTGCTGCTGACGGAAGCTGTGACTCGGTGCTCGCAATAGTGTTGTAAGAATGCATTATCTGAGTGACAGCAGACAAACTCATTATATAAATAGTGTGCGAGCTAAAAACTAATTCGTTATTACTACATGTAGTATACGGTGAGCAGCCTACCACACAAACTCGTGCTTTAATAAATCAAATAAATTAATACACACACAGGTATACAATTATAATCAAGTATATTGTCTGAGCTGCATACCATCAAAGACCTAAATATACATGTATATTTAGGTCTTTCATACCATACATACTCGTTCATCAATTGATTCCATTAACAGATCGAATTATTGTACGAGCATAGCAAGCCAGAAAAATACATGCATTGTTGTTCTGAACAGCATGACACATAGAAGAAAACGCATTCTTTATTTTAGAAACATACCAGACACATTTGTTATCACATTGATAAATGATTGAGCGAGCGAAGCGAGCTAGAAAAAATGGAGTGTTAATTTGATCAGCATTTCACACAAGCTCGTTCTCTACTTGATAATGTTCAATAATGAACTTATTTGCGAGCAAAGCGAGCTTGAAAAAAAAAGAACTGTTCTAAACTGTTAGAATAAGCCCCCCCCCTTGCATAGTTAGAATATCCAAAAGTACACCTTGAGGGGTAATTGCGAAAACGGTCTCAGTGACATTTTTTCACAAAGACATGTATGCCTCCTAGAATTTAAATGCAAATCAGTTCATTGAAAGATAAAAATAAAACAACATAATGAGCATCACTGCAAAATGAAAAGTCTGGAACAGCACATGCGTGGGAACAGACAGTATTTTTCATGGTGTATTTTTGTGACTTTTCAATTTGCAGTGATAGTCATCATTAGAAAGTATTGATTGATTTTGATAAAAAAAATCATTGAAACATTAGTTAAACATGTATCTATTAGTATGCCAAATTTTAACGACATCGCATTATAAATAGTTGAGAAATGATGAAAAATGTAGGTGTTGCGTTGGGAGTGTGATTAAGTGTATGGATAGAGAGAACTAATACTGTTGATCAACAGATTCTGGAGACTTGAAATAATTAGAAACATACCAGACACATTTGTTATCACATTGATAAATGATTGTTGTGTTAATTTGATCAGCATTTCACACAAGCTCGTTTTCTACTTGATAATGTTCAATAATGAACTTATTTTGTGAGCGAAGCGAGCTTGAAAAAAAATGCATAACTCTGTAATGCATAGAGGATAACAATTTTAAATACCTCACCCGGTCTGGCAGCGATTTTTATTGCAGTTTTGGCGTTTTTAAATTTTCGACTTTTTCAATTAACTTTATGCACGTGCGTCAGTGCGTAGGTCCAGACACGCGCCTGACAACATACCAGGAACACCCATAGAGGTACCATGCGTACGTATATATACTATGTCTACAAGGGGCAACAACATACCAGGAACACCAATAGAGGTACTATACATATATGTAATAGTAGGTTTACAAACAAAGACAAATAAACTGACTCATAAACTGAAAAAGTCAAAGAGAGATAACTCAATTATAAAGATCAAAGGGAGACAAATATTGAGTCCTGAAACTGCCAAAAAACTTTGCACAGAATTCTATTGTTCTTTTGATGAACTTTTCCGTATTTTCAATTGTCTCCCTTTGACCTAAAACTGGTCAAACTGGTCAAAGGGAGACGATTGAAAATACGGAAATGTTGACCAAAAGAACAATAGAATTCTGTGCAAGTTTTTTGGCAGTTTCAGGACTCGAGATTTGTCTCCCTTTGATCTTTATAATTGAGTTATCTCTCTTTGACTTTTTTAATTATGCTGATATACTTGAAGTCTTACTGTTTTTATGCATGGTACCTCTATGGGCGCTTCTGGTACTTCTAACATTGCACATATACTTGTAGACATACTATATCTATGCATGGTACCTCTAGGGGTGTTCCTGGTACTTCTAACAGTGCACATATACTTGTAGATATACTATATCTATGTATGGTACCTCTATGGGCGCTCCTGGTACTTCTAATTTTGCTCATATACTTTTAGACATACTATATCTATTTTTGGTATCTCTACGAGTGTTACTGGTATTTCTAACTGTGCTCATATACTTGTAATCATACTAAATGTGAATGCAATACCTTATATATGGGTGTCCTGGTACTGCTAATAGTGCCCCTATACTTGTAGACATACTTTCCATGTGAATTGTACTGCATGGGTGTTCCAGGTACTTCTAATAGTACCATATACTTGTAGACATGTTATACATGTGTGCATGGTACTCTATGGGTGCTCCTCACACTTTTTATAATACCGTTTACTTGTAGACATGTTATACATCTGTGCATGGTACTCTATGGGTGCTCCTGGTACTTTTAATAGTACCGTATACTTGTAGACATGTTATACATGTGTGCATGGTACTCTATGTATGCTCCTGGTACTTTTAATAGTACCGTATACTTGTAGTCATTGGGAAGGTAGTCATTATCTTTGCATATAAAACATGTTTGTGAAATTTGCTGGCAAATGAAACAGAACTGACTACCGCACTCAGACCAAAACACTGGTAATTATTATAAGGCAAAATCTCTATAAAACATCCTCAAGTTGCCAGTGATATCACAGGTGAAGAATACTCGGGTGAATGAGAATGCTATAAAATGGCAGGTGTGAAATAATAAGTAAAGAACAAGAATTCATTGCGGTAAAATATATTTGCGATTTCATTGAATGTGTAGAAGGATACAAACAGAAGATGAATGAATCTCTGGTATAACAAATACGAGGGGGTATCAAATTTGTGCACTGGCCCGTTCATTTTAATATGCGTAATGCAATTGAAAAATTTGTGTTGCCATCTTAAAATATATTCATTTCTGTACTAAGAAACCAATAATAAGATGGTTACATGCCAATATCAATAAAATATTTAAACAATTTAAAAGATGACTGACAGCCACCCTGCACACTTTTTGGACGTCATGACGTCATCTAACGTTAACGCATCTGTCACGTTTTGATCATTGAAGGGTTATTCTTTCATGAAGTGTGGTCGTACACACTCAATACACTTTTACCATGTTCTGATCCACTGATCGATTAAGCCTTGAACTAGCATGTTATAATTTCCACCATAATGTGATGACTGTGGTCGACAATAACGCACCTGTACCCTAGAATGGTCACCCACAATGTTCACTCTTAATTTTGGGCAATGTTGCATTATCCCAAGGCGCCCAATTGGGGCTATAGGCTAAATGTGTACTGTTTTCAATCATGATTTAGCCTCGACAGCGTCCTTCGTTAACTTTAGCTGTACCTGTATTTGTCTTGTTTTATGATATCGTAATAACGTTTATAAAGTTTGAAAGAAATGCATGTGAAAGTCATACTGGTGCTACTTGAAAGTCATATGTTAGCTCATCTGTATGAAGTCCTCGGATCCAACAATCAGAAACCTTAAACAGTTCAGAGATAATGGTTTGGCACCAGAAAACTCGAATTTGACAGCGTTTTCAGAATAAATATGTGTCTGTCAGTTAATGAAATATATTTGACCAATTCAGTTTTTTCATCAAACTGCTCAAGAGGTCTACCTTTACGATAAGCACCATTTAACTCTTTTATCGCTTCATGTCTTATACCATTTAAACAGGAGAAATCCTAAGACAGCCTTACTTTTACATACTTGAGTGGTATGATCTTATCTTAGACCAGTGTTGGGGGCATATCTGAGTAAAGAGCAAAATGCAAAGGCGTTTCGATAGTCTGAGCGTAATGTCATTTTGAAAAGTGCGCTGATGTCATGAAATGCGATTACAGTTGGGCTACACAAATCCACATGTTTTTGACGTCACATCAGTATGCATGCAACTAGCGCCATGATGTTGATGCTACAGTCTTATTGTTTACGTCGGTGGTTTAACCTTTCAAATCAGATGACGTTTCACAGAATTATAAGTATATGTTGAAGGCCTAGTCCATTAGCATTTTAAAGTGTGGAGCATTATTTAAGTTACCACAGTAACTGCTAAATACTTAGCAAAATGCAATATTCCAAGGAAATTTCAAAAACAATTCAAATTAAGTTGTTTTAATGTATGCATGATTTTTGCGAAAATCAGTAAAAAAAACAAGACTGCGTTCAATAAACGCTTATGCCCCCTGTGGAAGCCTTGTCCATAAACAAGTCTAAGTCCAAAATAAGGTCAAGGTCAAAATGGGGTCAGGTGATACAGGTGTGTGGAGAGTGTTCATACACAACATCCATGCAAGTATGAAAGCTTTGTAGCAAGCCATATTAATGCTAGAAGAAACGGTCAATTTGGGTAAACCAGGACGGACGGACGAACAGACGGACGGACAGGTGAATCACTATATGCCTCCCCAACCATCGATAGGGGGGCATAACAAATGACAGGCCCAGTGCACAAACCTTTTGATACCCCCTCGTATAAAGCGTACATGCAACATTTCATAGATAAAATTATGTAACACTTTAATTAACTAGAAAAGGTAACAGTTTATAACAAGTAATAAATGTTCTATATAAAACTTTATAAAATTATTAACAAGATAATATGAAATACAGTAGTAGACACTATGAGCTGATCACAATGTTAAATGAAACAATGCTTGTCAAACATGTTGCTATAATATGGCAAAATTAGACAGAAGTATGTGACTGGCCATGAGATTCTGGGTCCAAATGAGGAATTTTTCAAAATGAGTTTTTTACTGAAATATGATGTACATACATTCCTTATTACAAATGAGCTGTTCTCCAGGAAAACTCGGCTTAGTGCAAAATGATAAAAATCATGATAATAAGGTGTAGGAAAGACAAGACTCCTATAAACAGTTTCTGAAAATTTGAGCAAATAATAACCGCAACTTACAAAGTTACAGACCTTTAGAACTAACCACTCCTGTCTACTTTTCGAGTGACGTCGAAAATGTCATTGAATCGATATTTCACGTAACGTTTATACACGCTTCAGAAATTCAATATTTCATAAATTATTGACGTAAATGTTTCAAAATAGTATCACAATTTAGAATAATATTCTTAGTTCTGAAAAACATGAATATTTTCTAAAAGTAGCTACTGATTCTAACTACAATCATTATATATTCAAAACAAATGCTTCATAACAGCAGCATTTCCCTCATGATGGCTAACAAGTATGCGAAGAATGAAAGCAATATCTCGAAGAACTTTGAAATTATAAGAGGTTAAAAAACATGTACATAAACTTTAGAATAAGTTGGGGTGACTGCAATAGCTCCCCTTATTCTACAAATAGTGGAGCTAAAAAAACAAAGGACCATAACTCCCCTTAAAATTATTTGACCAACATGAGCTGGGGATATGCACAACTAGACTTGGTATTCATGAGTCATGCAAAGTTTCATTGAAAGCTGACCAATGGTTGAAGAGAAATAGCTCGGACAAAATTATACTGACCAACCAACCAACCGACCAACCAACAGACCAATCAACCTCAAGCATGACTCAAATATAGCCCCCATATACTATGTATCTGGGGGTATAATAATTTCGTGAAAAAAGGGTAGGCTGATGAGTTGTCTCCTTCAATTAACATAGGGTCTGTATAGACAGACAAGCTGAATAGCATTCCAATAAAGTTTGATGACTGTAGCACAATTACTTTTCCAGTTACCGACGACTAAACATTTTGGGTCTGACGGACTGACAGACAAGGGCAATTCTTTTATCATACTTCATGCCCTCAAATTTTATTGGGGGGCATAAAACAGTCTTGTCTCAAAAAATAGTATCTGCCCTGTAAATACACAAATTATTCTTTAAAACAACAATTGTGTAAACCACGTACATGTAACAATATTCATTGAATGTATCATGCAGAATTAATCACCAAAATGATTAATCACAAATTAACACAAAGTCATGGCGATGGATACCATCAAGAATGAGGGGTCGAGTGATAAATGTGAGTTATGAGAACTCAGTCAGTGAATTAATTTAATTAGTGTAAACTAAATTGACACAGATTCACAATAAACACCTTGGTCCAATTTCTTTGCACAATATACTTTTGTGTGTCCAGGCAGTTTACAATTGCTGCATTTCCTAGCCAGTGTGGGTGATTCCAACTTAATACAAGGCTTAGGTAGTGTTGGTTGTAGACAGCAGTCATTGTTCATACAGTAGATACTTCCTGGTACAAATACCATTGTCTTTGAGCATCTGATCCTTTTACCCGAATTATTGATGGAAGAGAGTTGTCAAGTACAGCCCCTGTCTTTAGCACATTAATGGAAACTTCTGGGTTCTTGGCAAACGTCCGGGCAAAAATCACTCCTCCATGTTCTTTATCCATTCTAGAAATACAAATAAATTGAAAAATAATACAAATATATCAAAACCTATCATGTTTAAAGACAAACATGTCCCTAAAGACCATCCATATGAACAGTAAACCGTGGTCTTTGTTGAGTTGTGGTCATTTTTACCAGGTGAAAGTTTTAGGACTGAGAATTAACAATAAGTTATAAAATAAACAAGAGATGTTTGCAAAACACATATGCCCCATGGCAGCCCGATAGTCAAAAATGGTGTAGGTCACAATGACCTTGACCTCTGCCCTCCAAATGAATAGAGGTCATCGACTGTTGTTAACCAACCTAAATGTAAAGTTCAAAGAGCAAAGCGTTCTCGAGTTATTCAACGAAAACAAATTTGAATAGTCTAAAATGGTGAATGTCAGTGACCTTGACCTCTGGCCTACTGTCCTAAAAATGAATGGGAGTCATCTACTGTTGATGATCAAACTCCAAGTTTGAAGATCCTAGGGCAAAGCGTTCTTGAGTTATTGAACGTAAACCATTTGGTACAACCGATTGATGACCGACAGACAGGTGCAAAGCAATATACCACCTCATCAAAGATGGGGAGCATAAAAAGACAAATGAGCAGTTTAAGCGTACCTAGTTTAAGTATTACCTGAAATGATGATATGATTTTAATCTTGGAATAGGTTTGAAGATCCTTTTCAAGAATGTAGCCCAGTCATAGAAGAAGATTGGAGCACTAGGATCATCTACCAACTGTGGAATATAATGACCATTCCTTGACGATTTATGAACACTATCCTGATTTCAGACAATGTTTCCACATTAGAATGTCTCCACTTGACCATCCATAACCCGAAATGCCAGTCTGGATTAAACTTGGGTGTGATCAACCTCCATCATAGAAAATTCCACTGATTCATGAAGACCTGTCATAACACACCACATACCATACCTAAAAACCATGTAGTTTATTTTATAACATACATCAAAATTGCATTTAAAATCTTATTCTTTACTATTAGGATTGTAATTTTGTTACAAATGACATTAAGGAAATAAAAAAAAAAACTCAAAATTTTCCACAATTTAAATTTTCTTCCACATGTGGATACGTTGTTGGTTCCTTGTGGAAGGTTAATACTGGTTTCAGAATCTGGTAATCCTTCCACATGTGGATCAATTGTTGGTTCCTTGTGGTAGGTTAGTACTGGTAAGAGAATCTGGTAACCCTTCCACATGTGGATCAATTGTTGGTTCCTTGTGGTAGGTTAGTACTGGTAAGAGAATCTGGTAACCCTTCCACATGTGGATCAGTTGTTGGTTCCTAGTGGTTAGTACTGGTAAGATAATCTGGTAAGGTGTCTTCCACATGTGGATCAGTTGTTGGTTCCTTGTGGTAGGTTAGTACTGGTAAGATAATCTGGTAACCCTTCCACATGTGGATTAGTTGTTGATTCCTTAAGGTAAGTTAGTACTGGTAAGAGAATCTGGTAACCCTTCCACATGTGGATTAGTTGTTGATTCCTTGAGGTAAGTTAGTACTGGTTAGAGAATCTGGTAACCCTTCCACATGTGGATCAGTTGTTGATTCCTAGTGGTAAGTTAGTACTGGTAAGAGAATCTGGTAACCCTTCCACATGTGGATCAGTTGTTGTTTCCTTGTGGTAAGTTAGTACTGGTAAGAGAATCTGGTAACCCTTCCACATGTGGATCAGTTGTTGGTTCCTTGTGGTAAGTTAGTACTGGTAAGAGAATCTGGTAACCCTTCCACATGTGGATCAGTTGTTGATTCCTTGTGGTAAGTTAGTACTGGTTAGAGAATCTGGTCAGGTAAATAGGCCAATGTATACAGTAACACCTCATCTGAAATGTATACAGTAAAACCTCATCTGAAATGTATACAGTAAAACCTCATCTGAAATGTATACAGTAAAACCTCGTCTGAGATGTATACAGTAAAACCTCGTCTGAAATGTATACAGTAAAACCTCGTTTGAAATGTATACAGTAAAACCTCGTCTGAAATGTATACAGTAAAACCTCATCTGAGATGTATACAGTAAAACCTCGTCTGAAATGTATACAGTAAAACCTCATCTGAAATGTATACAGTAAAACGTCATGTGAAATGTATACAGTAAAACCTCATCTGAAATGTTTACAGTAAAACCTCATCTGAAATGTATACAGTAAAACTTCATCTGAAATCCACCTTATTAACAAGACCACCTGTTTTGCTTTGTATTTTGCCTTAATCAGCGAACAAACAAACTTAAACTGTGTCCCATTCTTGTGACATGGTCTTTTTATTAAAGTTTTATATTGTACTGCAATAATTATTTACCCAATGACTGTATTGTTCTTATTTTGTCCACTACAATTATCCATGTGTAGTTTTAACCTCTTCTCGCCTAATCCATGGTGTTGAAAATGGTGATGTAGCAAGCTTGTTACCGTGTTGGCCCCTTTGTTGGAGTGTTGTGCTTCATCAACCAGATAAAAAATCTGAGAACCTACAATTACATCTTGACATAGTAAATACATGTACATGTAATTTAGATTAAATTTACAGAAATAAGCACTATTTTTAAGCTCAGAGACAATACAAAGTGTACTTAGTATTTCAATTACAATCGATACAATACAATATATATGTAAGTACTAAATAAAAATAAGAAATCAATTTTAAATAACAACTGGATTTTTAGAGTCATGTTGGATATTTGATGGAGTGATAAAACAATTAAGAAATAAACTATGAAAAACCATAGTATGCCAGCTACATGTATTATAAATTTGGAGTTCTGACATGTAGGAATTAATCAGGAAGGCCATAGGTCTGAGTGGTTAACAACAATGAGTCAGAACGACAAACCACTGTATAACAAAGGTATACTACGGCTTTTGAATATTTCATTTCGATTCTAACATAATTTAGACTCACAGTTATTACCTGCGTCATAAAAATGATGTGACGTCACTTTCATTGTATATCAAACGTTATACAATGCTATGATTGTTCTTTGTCTATATATGCCAAATTGTCGGTCATGTTAGAATCTATGATAAACAATTAACTGCATACATATCTAGTTTGGCCTTATAATATAGCATTGGTCCAGTGATATGCACTGGGTTTGTAACTCAGAGATTTAGGTTTAATTCCTGGTTGTGGCAGGTCATATTATATCTTCCATGAAAATTTGATAACAAGGTTGATTTTCCTCCACATGTGGAGAAGTTGATGATTCTTTGTGGAAGAGTAAGTTCGGGTACAGTTGAGGCAACTGGATAGGTGAATCTGCTGCTGCATATAATTGAAAGATTTATGGGAAACAACATTAAACCTGGAAAAATACACATTTAGTATAATTTACTTACCCAAACCTTCACAACAAATCCCAAAGCACTGACACTTTTTAAAAAAACAATGGTCCCACTTGTTGCGCATAAGGCGGATATATATAGTGCACTTGCTGTGCTTAGTCAAAACTATAGTGAAATGCATCGTCTAAAGAACAGGGGGTTGACCTGAAAATGTGAAATAGAAATAATGTCAAAGCTGCAAACATTATGTCCACATACAAGTTACAGAATCTGAATCTAATTTATCTCCAACATGTTAAGGGAGCACATCAGACACATGGTTCATACACAATTCACACCCAAATTCAAGGACTTTTTTCATTTTTCAATGAACAATTACATTCAAGGCGTTTTCCCAAACATTTACCTAGGTAAAATTGTATGATTTTAACTCTTTGTGATGAATAAACATGATATGAAGATAACCAAGAACTAGATTCATTCTCAGTACATGCATTGGCAACTGTTACAGTTAATTTAATTACTTTTGAAGGTTGCATTCATACAAACATATTCATGATTATTTATTTAATATGTTTTCAAATTGACCAGTTTAAGATTTCTTTCACTATGTCTAAACTATGACAAAGGAGATCTGAGAAGTGTTCCATGTTTGCAGCGCGCTATCCTATATAGCCTGCATAAGACCAAAGCTGACTGGAGCCAAGATTGGCCCAAGAAAAAAATACACCTGAGCTAGCCCTGCAGTGCTAAGTGAGGAACAGCCCAGCCTTGTGACCTAGTTTTTGACCCCGAATGACCCAATATCAAACTTGACCTAGATTTTGTTGATCAATATGACCAAGTTTCATAAAGATTAAGTCAAAATTATGACCTCTACTGACTACACAAGGTTTTTCTATGATTTTACCTAGTGACCTAGTTTTTGACCCTGGATGACCTAATATCAAGCTCGATCTAGATTTCATTGAGATGATCATTGTGACCAAGTTTCATAAAGATTAGGCCAAAAACTGTGACCTCTAGTGTCTACATGTACACAAGCAAATTGTTGACGGACAGACGACGGACGAAGAGTGATCACAAAAGCTCACTCTGTCACTATATGACAGGTCAGCCAAAAAACTAAAAGAAATTAAAATTATGTATAATTATCACCTACTTCATCGACATGCGCATAGATGTTGTCCTCGAAATCATATGTAGTACTGCTACATCCGCTGTATGACAGATAACAGACCATAACTCCTTTCTTCCTCAATAGATGTTGTCCTTGAAATCATATGTAGTACCGCTACATCCGCTGTGTGACAGATAACAGACCATTCACTCCCTTCTTCCTCAATAGATATAGAACAATCTGAAATGAGTCGAAAAAACAAATTGTTAAGCTTAAAAAGCTCGCTATAAAACTATATTTGATCTCATAGACATTGAATCTGTGTCAGATACTTTTAATCACTTTGGTACTGAAAATGAAGTTACTATGATTACCGGGTCAAAAGAACGTTGGAGAAATGTCAGCCATCCACGTAACCTTTTTGCACGAAGAACGCAATAAGAACACACATGTTGGAGAACATTGTTCTGTGGTTTGCTTTCAGCTTGAATATAGCTGTATTAGTGATAAAAATATCTAAAATAATGTCCACGCTTTCTGGTCCCCCTCCATGTATTAGAATTGTCTGTTCTGAAAGAACAATCTACTTATACATGGAGAATTAACTGCATCATGCAGGGGTATCATTGGATTCCATCCAACTCTTTGTTGCCAGATTTTGAACAATATTGATATATGTATAAACTTTGGATAATAATAATGTAATACATGACAAGTTTGCAAGCAACATGACTAAGTAATACATCATTTATAATAGCTAAGTGCATCTTATAATTATCAATAACAAAATATATAAAGGCATGTCTCAAGGGGTGTGGGAATTATATGAACGGCTTGTCCAACCAGGGTCTTGTAAAATTTTATTACAATTGTACGAATCCTATAAACATTATTTGACTTAAAGTTTTTATGATAGAAAATTAAATTTCTAAGTTGAAAACAGAAAATTTCCACACCCCTTTATATTTTTTTTTAACAGCAATAAATGATATTAAGGTAACAGTTTTAACAATCAAACACTTGAAACATTCAATTCAATGTACTTGCAAATGACAGATAGATAGATAACCCTTGAAATCGAATGAATCTAGATACACTCAAAATATCAAATATTTCAATAATAAAATTCTGTCTTGCATGTTCATGTATTCTACAAAACCAGAGTGCATGGTTCAAGTCATTGTCAATGTAAAGATCACAATGCTTGCACTTCTGAACATAAGATTGTGATATCAAACAACTTAACATTTGCATCGCTGTCACACAGATGGAAGCTAACACTGAATGTTTTTCTGGATAATGTCTATATACGGCACAGAGCATCAGGTTCAAAAACGTCTGTTTAACTTATACATGACAGTGAAAGATTTTCATACCGATTTTGTCTATTTTGATGTTGCACAGATCTGGTAAGACAACCAACTTTTGCAGGAAAAGTACCACTGTCTATGTAATCAAACAAAACATACAGCAGATTGTACTTTTGTAAGATTTTAAATACATCCAGGATAGATCCGATGTACTGTTCGCCGAAATTCACGAAAGATACGAGGCGACATGTGAACATTTTGTTTGTGAGAAATTGCGATGGCAATCTACACAGTTGACCAACCAAGAGGGCCCATAGGGCCCTAGGTCGCTCACCTGTCGTAGTAGTGCATGCAAGCCCTGTGATTTGACCTAGTGACCTCACATTTTCCCTAGATTTTGTTGAGATGATCATTGTGACCAAGTTTCATAAAGATTAGGCTACAATGGTGACCTCTAGTGACTACACAAGGATTTTCTATGATTTGATCTTGTGACCTAGTTTTTGACCCCAAAGGACCCATATACTGACCTAGATTGCATTAAAATAATCATTGTATGACAAAGTTTTAAAAAGATTAGGCCAAAATGTGACCTCTAGTGACTACACAAGGGTTTTCTATGATTTGACCTTGTGACCTAGTTATTAACCCCAAATTAACCAATATCGAACTTGACCTAGATTTTGTTGACATGATCATTGTGACCAAGTTTCATAAAGATTAGGTCAAATTGTGACTGCTAGTAACTACACAAGGTTTTCCTATGATTTGACCTTGTGACCTAGTTTTTGACCCAGGATGACCCAATATCGAACTTAACATAGATTTTGTTGACATGATCATTGCGACCAAGTTTCATAAAGATATGGTCAAAATTATTACCTCTAGTGACTACACAAGGTTTTTCTATGATTTGACCTTGTGACCTAGTTTTTTATCCCGAATGACCCAATGTCGAAATTGACCTAGATTTTGTTGGGATAATCATTGTGATCAAGTTTCATAAAGATAAGGTCAACATTATGACCTCTAGTGTCTACACAAGCAAATTGTTGACGGACGACGGACGGACGAAGAGTGTAGCCCACTTTGGCTGACACTTAACAAGGTCCCTTTCAATTTTGTCGTGGCTTCTTGAAGTAATTTCCCGGAAGACATATATTTGTCACAAATGATGCCGAGTTCAGTATAAGAATCAACTTCATTTAAAATATCATTTCCAAGTTTCCACTGTTTTTCAGTTCCACATTGACGAGACTCGTTAAACACAATGATACCACATTTCAATGATACCACATTTCGAAGCATTATACTCAAATCACCACTTACAGGAATACCGGTAGCATATTTCAAGCATGTTGTCCAGAGCATGTTTGGAAAATGCAACAAGAATTATGTCATTTGCAACAGTTGGGGACGAAATTTGGTTGTTAAAAGTGCATATACCTAGTCCTAGTCCATTAATTTTTTATGTCTAAATCCCCACCCTGGTGACAATGTTTACTGTCTTAAATCCCAACGTGGGGCATAGGTTTTGATCCAGAAACTTTAATAAAAACATGAATAAATGTATCACTGTCATCTTTTGCAGTGTTGAAATTTCCGGACCAAAGTCTATTCCCCAGGAGTCTGAGTCGATAAGGTTGTCTAATTCCCGTCTGTCGGGAAGATTCGTCTGTCTAATTCCCCCTGTATCCCCGCCGTATCTCTAATACTGTTCAAGTTATGGCCCGCACTTACGGTTGATCACTTATTGGGTATTTCTTTTTTAAAAAGTATGGACAGACGGAAGGACGGACAAAGCGGCGACTAATGCTCACCCTTCGGGGGAGCTTTAAAAGACCCAAAAGCCACATTGGATTAAACACTTGCCGACCGTCAAGAAAACAAATACACAGTTTTGAGTTATGTTCTATTGCAAAATATACACTTTCACGCACTACGAATGACGTCATAAGACATCCAAGGTTTTCCTGAAAACCCCCTTGTTGAGCACTCAAATTTCCTAACATGCGGTCTTTACACCTCTTAAGTACACTCATTTCGAATATTTTCAGGAACACATATGTTAATGTTATCGCCCTATAACAATTATGGTCATCTTTACCTTTATGCCCGCCTTTATGTAAAGTAATGATAACTCCTTTTTTCATTTTATCAGGAACATAGCCGAATCGTAACTTGTACGTGAATATATTGGCAAGCAGTATAGCTACACTATCTGATACAGTTTCAGATGTTCATATTGAATATTGTCGTAGCCGCCAGCTTTACCACTCGGACATGACGTAATAATGTCCTTCACGTCATCTGGGAGAACAGTCACGGACTGGTCCTGAATAAGTTCAGTGTAACTTTGAGAAACACTGTTGGCTACAAAATGTTCCCAATCTGTGTCATACTCAGTAGTCATGTGGAGTGTATAATGTCTTGAAGTATAACCCCCATTGTTCTGTAATACTAAACTGGTCTCTGACTATTTCAACATTGAATTTTAATGTCAGCACCTGCACTACTTTTAGATCTATTTCTCCGTGAATGTACGAGTTTCCAAAATTTGTTTGAATCTACTTCTGCAGTTCTGTTAATCCATGTCATCCATATTTTTTAAGTGTTTGTTCACAGTTCGTCTATGTAAAGCCCTATAGGCGCGTTTCGCTGCCTTGTAGCTTGATTGACACACATCATCATCCGACCTTGGTTTACCGGCACAACACCAGTTATTACGATGATGAAACATCATTTTATGAAGATCACTTAAATCGGTATTCCAGTACGGTTTCAAAAACGGTTTGAATTCTGACTTTGGTACATGTTCCTTCGATTTTTCTAAAAGCAAATCACACACGGTATCATACGCACTTTCAATATCATCTTTATTAAGCACTGTAGTTCCAAGCCTATTCAGAATACAGGCGCGTAGCTAGCCATCTTTCATGTGGATTCACCATCGTGCTAGTGGGTTGGGGGCATGCTCCATCAGAACATTTTGAAAACGATTGTGTAATAATAAATTTGGGGCGTTCTCGTGGCGCATCGTTGGATCATAAATTTGCAAATAAAGTCAAAAATTTACAGATATACCAGTATTTCTTTGAAATAAAGCTGACATATAAATCAAACAAATATACGACACCCATTTTAGTATGTTCACATAATATTCAATTCATAGAAGTCTACAATGTATTTCCACGTCCCTTTTGTAGGCCAGCAAAGTTCTTTCAGTATGATAGCACTGTCAACCAATGTGAATATTTCTGTAGCTACTAGCATGCAAAATTGCCAGTCCAGACAGACGTTCAGTGGTTATAGTAGAACGCATACATTTTTTTACCCTTCTTAAGTTATAATACTAAAACTACTTCTCAGCTAACGCTTCGAGACACACATTGTTAGCACAACAAAAGAACGATAAGAACAGTGTCTTCGATTGAGTCGGTGGGACCGTCGTCACGGTGTCGTTGGTAGCGAAACTGCTTTCGGATTTGAAGGCCCTACATCTTGTAATTCGGTCATGGCCACAGTTTTGCCATACAGCTCATCCCTCGCGGTTGCTACCCAACACCTTAGCCCTCCGTATCTGCTTCAAGTCGATTGTTTGATTCTGTGAAACCCATCAGCAACCATTCAAAGAGACGATAAAGTAGAACCCAAGGATCAAGGATGCTATACCTATAGGTGCGCTCCTCGGGACCCCTTTCTCGCTCAAGCACTTCAATGGTATATACATAGTAGGTATATAATGGTTTATGCCGCTTTAACAGTGAAGAGTGAGAGTCCGCACGGTTAGTCCTTCTACATATAATAGACTCTGCAGGCGGGTTCGGTTGATCATTTCTTCTCTAGCAACAGCGTTGTTTGTTGAAATACGTTTTGCAGATTACCGATTTGCTGTCCGGTGTTGAGTAAGTTTCTAACGGGTACTTCTCTGCAGGCTTACATGATGTAATGTTTCAAGTTGTGAGCTTTGCAGAGACCATGGCTTGCGAAACTAGTTACATTTGTACTACATGTATAATTGTATATCCGAGCTTGAACATGGCGGTGACAACCTGACATACCGTTATTACTGGCTCCATCGTAACCCGGTCATGCTTCGTAGACATATCTAACCAATAATGTTATGGCATTCAGTGACTTTAATGAACAGATCGAGCTTCCCGAAGTAGTTGACGATAGTCGGTTAAAACCAACGAAATCCTACGCGCGGTTGTACTGGGACAAGTTTGTTAACGTCAAAGACTACAGCAACAACCAGATCTGCAGTATGGTAGGTTTGTAATGACACCAATAGGCTACAGCTTAATATGTAAGTAACACAAACATTCTTGCGTAAATAATAGGCTCGATTTCTGAGGATTTTGTAATACAAATTCAATGGAAATTTAGAATCCAAAAATGACAAAGAAGTTTGCCTGAAAAAATGTTTTTGTCAGAATCACGTGGATTCAGTCGCGTACTCGCGTATAGGTAGCTACGCGCCTGGAATTTCACTTCCATAAACTGCAGATCTGTACACATTCAGATTTTGCTCATTTGCTTTCTTCCAATTAAGTCTTGTGCTGCGCTCATCGAACGTTACACTACTTGTCGACATTGCACATTCTGACGGGGGTGAAATATTTAGATGGGATATGACTGGTCAATGCCTTGATACATTCAAGCAATTATCGTCAACAATTTCATAACTATATAACTAGTCCAAAACTTCAACAGGCATGCAAATATAATCAATCAAAGTTTGGTACTTTGAAACAAATGAATGCCTTTTACCTTTACAAATAGGCAATGTATTCACTGCAAACCAAATTATTGTTACCTAAAAACTCAGATAATAAGCAATCTCTACCATTTGTATTATAAAAAGTTATAAACACTACATTTAACATTAAAATCAACAATATAAGGCCTAAAATAAAATATTGTTTGTTTCCCCATCCCCTACCTACCCGACTAAAAAGGGCCCTACCCAATATATTTTATTGCCCAAATTGAAATAATATTTTTTTTATTAAAAATTGGAAGTGAAAATTTTATTTTTTTGTTTACTGGCTTCTTTCTTACCATTAAATTCAAGACTGTTGGTTTTCACCTTAGAGTTAATATTAATTTTCATTATTGTTGGTTTTCACCTTCAAGTTAATTCTAAATTTCATTATTTGTATGTTTTAACCAATAACTATCATACTGAAACAGTTTAAAAAAAGAATATTTACCCTACCTACCTACCCATTCTAAATCTGCTAGGGTCGGGATGGGGAAACCAAGAATATTTTAAGTTCGGCCTAAACAACACTGTATGTAATTCAGAGTAAACACTTGATAAATCATACAGCTTGTTAAATATAGTCTCTGTAAAAATCAACAGAATAGTTTGAACAAGACATGTATACTTGGAATATATAGATAGATAAATCATACAGCTTGTTAATATAGACTCTGTAATAATCAACAGAATAGTTTGAACAAGTCATGTATACTTGGAATATATAGATAGATAAATCATACAGCTTGTTAATATAGTCTCTGTAATAATTAACAGAATAGTTTGAACAAGTCATGTATACTTGGAATATATAGATAGATAAATCATACAGCTTGTTAATATAGTCTCTGTAATAATCAACAGAATAGTTTGAACAAGTCATGTATACTTGGAATATATAGATAGATAAATCATACAGCTTGTTAATATAGTCTCTGTAAAAATCAACAAAATTGTTTGAACTAGAACTATCACTGGAGTGATGAATCATACCCCCGCAGCACTGCTTGACACAGGAATATTATTTAAATTTATAGTTACTTTTATCTTTTAAAATCTAGTAAGAAACACTAGACATGCATAACTATATAACCTTTGACCTCTAAGTAACCTTTGAGCTAGGGACCTAGGTCTTCCGCAAAAAAAACTACAAAAAAAAAACCTACAAAAAAAATATATTTTTTTAAAAAATTAAAAAATAATCGAAAAAAAAAATAGATCTATATAAAAAACAAGAAATTCGAAAAAAAAATATAGGAAAAAAAATTAGAAAAACTATTGACGTGGTAAACATTTGTACCAAGCACTTTTAAAATCCACTAAGAAACGACAAAGTTACAGAGCGGACATGACTTGCATGACCTGGGTCTTGGGCATGACACACCTTCTTGATGTGAACATTTGTACCAAGTATTATAAATATCCAATAAGAAATGACAAAGTTACAGACCAGACACAATTTTGTGCCTTTTAACCTTTGAGCTCCAAGTGTGACCTTGACCTTTGAGCTAGGGACCTGGGTCTTGTGCATGACATACCCTCTATATGTGGTGAACATTTGTACCAAGTATTATAAATATCAAATAAGAAATGACATAGTTCATAACAGAGCAGACACAATTTTGTGCCTTTTAACCTTTGAGCTCCAAGTGTGACCTTGACCTTTGAGCTAGGGACCTGGGTCTTGCGCATGACACACTGTCTTGATGTGGTTAACATTTGTACCAAGTAATATAAATATCCCATATGAAATGACATAGATACAGAGCGGACACGATTCACATGCCTATTTGAGCCTTTTATTATTTGACCTCTAAGTATGACCTTGACCTTTGAGGTAGGGACCTGGGTCTTGCGCATGACACACCGTCTTTATGTGGTGAACATTTTTACAAAACAATTTTAAAATCCAGTAAAAAACAACAAAGTTACAGAGTGGACACGACTTGGATGCCTATATAACCTTTGACCTCTAAGTGTGACCTTGACCTTTGAGGTAGGGGCCTGGGTCTTGCGCATGACACATCGTCTTGATGTGGCGAACATTTGTACCATGAGATTTTAAAATCCAGTAAGAAATGACAAAGTTACAGAGCGGACACGATTTTGCTAACAGACAGACAGACCGACCGCCTGCCCGACAGACATGGTGACTCCAGTATACCCCCTTCAAACTTTGTTTGCGGGGGTATAACCAGTATACCCTCTTCAAACTTTGTTTGCGGGGGTATAACAAGGCATGTATACTTGGAATATATAGATAGATAAATCATACAGCTTGTTAATCTAGTCTCTGTAAAAATCAACAGAATAGTTTGAACAAGGCATGTATACTTGAAATATATAGATAATATCATTTGCTGTTATTTGCAATTGTATGCCAACAATACGGTCATCATCAATACACAATGGCCTTACAAATCTGTCTAAATCACGGTGCCATAAAAGTGCAACACCCCCTTTTTCAACTTTACGTAAATTGAGATCTTTATCACAAACAGCATGAAATTTATACAAATAAGTATTTGAGTCTAAATAATGCAGGTTATGTTCAAATAACCAATGTTCGCTAATACCAACAACATGTATTTTGTATTTAATTCAGCTGTCACATAGGTAGCTCGCTTCTGACATTAAGCCATGAACATTCCCACACATAACGTTTAGGTTTATACTATCCATTAAAAGTGATTATAGTCTAATTTGGACAGCGTTGAAAACCTATTGCTGTGTTGTTGATTGTTGTCATCGCATGCAGTCGACCGAAATCTCGGCGGCTGTTCTCTAAGTTGTCTGTGCGATGCACGTGATACCCAAGGTCTGCAAAAGACCAAATGGGGCCAGAAGCATTTAATCTGAAGTTAAATTCATTTTGAGAATTTCTTAATGGCAATGACTGAATTTGTGTAACCTTCAGACCTCTACGTGTGATGAACCATACCCGGTGACCCTTTGTACATCCACATACATGTTATAACCGCTCATGAAATACTTCTTAGTGTGAGCACGCCTATGTTCGGGAAACGAATCATCGGAGTGGTTTTCCATATCCAAAGTACTATCCTGCTCTGAAACATGAACGGGTATCAAATCATATACCATAGATGTGCACTTTACTGTCATTGAGGAGCTGTGAATATCAGTCTGTGATTCAACACTACGTTGGTTTGAGGTTACTATTGCAACAGGGTTATCAGGAATAAGAACAATTTCGCTGCTACTAATTGCGCCGATTTACCGTGACTGGCGCAACAATTTCGCTTTAAGCTTCTCTTATCTATAATTTGTCTGTTACGTTCATTTGTTGGTTCCGTTAAAGTAGGAGAGTCAGCTGGAATATGAAAGGACTCATTATTTGGAGCCAAAATAACGTCATCAGGGACAACAGTGACATTATTTTGTGGAACAACAACCATAGACCTATCACTGTTTACATCTGTAACATTTGTAGTCTGTAACAAGCACGCATGACCAACGTTTACATACGACACCATTTCACTCTGTACATTTGATAAGAAGTTTGATATGTCACGAGCAATGAGACAGAACCTATTATCATCAGATTGTGAGAATGGCATTTGAACATTGCTGAACATGTTAGTTTGTTTCTCGTTGTGGTCAGACCACGACACAAACTGATCATCAGACACCAAGATGTTAGGTACAAGTTTCATGTTGTCAGTGGGTGACGTCACTGGTTCTAACTACAGAATGAACATTGTCAGTATCAAGGAAATGTTCTAGAGACAGGATTCTAGATTCAATATTAGAACATGATTTTTCACTACATTTTCCAAGTTTGTCTGCACTGCATTTGCCACACAGTTTGAGATACACTATATATACGTGGGTGGTCCCCAAAAGTCGCGAACATAGATTTTTATTGAATTGTCGTCCACTGTAATCACAATTTGCATACATTGTCTATTTTAGAGATATGTCATCATTGTAATTGCTAAATTTGATGTTGATATCTTAAAGTATTAAAAATCTGCATGGTTTTATTGCACCTGCAGTTAAAGTCCGATCGGCGCATTCTCTACGACGTCATCGACGTTGTTTCGTTTGTTTCAGCACCTTGGTTTCATTGACTGGTGCAATTTTGGATAAATTCGACGCATTCTCATAAATCAAGCATGACAGTAAAAGTTCAGAGAGATACCCCGACACGTACATTAATTTTCCGGAAATTTTTTATATGCAACCGTTTAACACATACTATGTCTAGCCTTAGTGGATGACGTTTTTCGCTCTGTTAACTAGGGCTTGGCAGTCTCCATTTTGTCGCGATATTCCCATTAAAACATTTACACCAGGTGTAGACAAGAGTTCTGCATACATTCCCTGGATTATTTGTATGTTCGACTTCTGTTTTTGATTATGCGGGTGTCAGACCATAGTTCGGCAGTAATTCTTTGCGCCGCATATTTCCGTGACGTCGCCATTTTTGAATGACGCGAAAACTGGAGCGGTGCAAATTGATTAATAGTTTTGCTGTTAATGACCTTATCGACCTTAAATTTCGACATCGGCATATTTGTTAATGCTCATATAAGAACACTTATTAAGTTATATGCTCTTGAATAAAAGCCGATACGTTTTTACAAAATATAAAAGGGCATGCGTCGACTCTACCCAACGCGCATTAGTTAATCAAGTATAATTACCGAAAGTTAAAATAAGTGTTATAATGTTTTGATATACATGTATTTCATTTCATAACACTAAGCCTTTATGAATGCTAGCACTTAATTCAGCATTGCGTAAAATTGCGAGTTCATGAAATCTGCTTTGGCTTACAATGCACAGTTTTTTATCAGCTAAGAACAGGCCGAATACATACCCTATTCTAACCCAACTATTTACCAAGTTGACGATAATACCAAATCACACCAATGCCGAAATAAAAATGGTATCAGTTATTCTTTTGCACTCAGCAAAAACAGGAAAGCTGGCTTCCCTCTCATACCCTTGTGTTGATGGCTGGTGCCAAGAACAAGGTGCTGAAAATGATTTTAACCAATTGCAAGAACTTGTTACACTCAACTTAACATTTTGTATAACAAACACCAAACCACAACCAGTTGTACAAATGTCAACACTACTAAATAATAAAATCCAAACCCCCTTTTTATAAAACTTAATGCTACATCAACAGCTATGTAACTAAAGTAAAATATGCTGAACAATCACAATGTGGACTATTACCACCTGTTAGACATAACACACCAAAATATGTTTTAACAAGCTATAATTTGTGATGCAGTTGCTGTATGTAAATCACTAGCTTACTGTAAAAATACACCTGTCCCATACACACATTTATAAGAGTAGATGATTTCACCACAAAAACATCTTCAATTAATCTTTCAGCTCCTATTCACATCTCCGGGGTCCAACCCCCGTCATTATTGACTGCTAACCATCATATACCCAAAAATAACTCTTGATTGTACTGGGCAACATTCTGAGTAAAACTTCCATTTAAAGACTTTTTTGACACTCATATCACAATTCCAAATTAATAGGTAAAATAAATAGACCATATGGTTCACTAAACTGTTACTTCTACTAATAATGATAAATCTCCTGACTGACTCAAGATATCCACACTTCATGTACAAACACACCCTCAAACAATCCACACTGCTTCCTGTCGGCTTATACATGAATCATGATGCAGCACACAAGTAGTACTTTAATCCATTTCCTAAGGATTGTGATTACACACATTTGTGACATTCCTAGAAAAAACATGGGTGTTGGATAATCGCAGCATTCAACTTATAACTTATATTTTATAACACATGGCATGGAATTACAATTTCTACCATTGACACATTCAATAACACTGCTGAAATATCCAATCAGGCAAGACACTTGTTAACATCATTTGCAAGCGTGACAGAAACTAAATGGTTAGAAACAGACACAGAATACAATAAAATTTATAACAAACATGATGGTGTTAGATTTTTGAATTACGATCACGAACATCACAGTATACAATTTAACAAACTCAGATGCAGGAAAATAGGTTTGTTAATTATCCCTGCTGTCTAATGCATGGTCGATAAATTGTCGCAAACAGCCATTCAATGATGTATGTGCGTATATTTATCAAATTTATCATTCTTAAATACAAGTGTAAATGAGTTAATGTGCACAGGCCAAGGCTCTATTTCAGCCAACAATTCAGGATACACAAAATATACAACCGACTCCAGTCATAACAAGAGGGCCCAAAGGGCCCTAGGTCGCTCACCTGTCAAACTTGACCTAGATTTTGTTGAGATGGTCATTGTGACCAAGTTTTATACAAATTAGGCCAATATTGTGGCCTCTAGTGACTACACAAGGTTTTTATATGATTGACCTTAATGGCCTACTTTTTTACCCCAGATGACCCAATATCGAACTTGACCTAGATTTTGTTGAGTTGATCATTGTGACCAAGTTTCTTAAAGATCAAGCCAAAACTGTGACCTCTAGTGACTACACAAGGTTTTTCTATTATTTGACCTTGTGACCTAGTTTTTTACCCCGGATGACCCAATATCAAACTTGATCTAGATTTTGTTGAGATGATCATTGTGACTGAGTTTCATAAAGATTAGACCAAAATTGTGACATCTAGTAACTATGCAAGGTTTTTTTATGATTTGACAATGTGACCTAGTTTTTGACCCAAGATGACCCAATATCGAACTTGACCTAGATTTTGTTGTTATGATCATTGTTAACAAGTTTCATAACAATCAGGTCAAAATTGTGACCTCTAGTGACTACACAAGGTTTTTCTATGATTTGACCTTGTGACCTAGTTTTTGACCCCAGATGACCAAATATCGAACTTGACCTACATTTTGTTGTGTTGATCATTGTGACCAAGTTTCGTAAAGATTATGCTAAAACTGTGACCTCTAGTGACTACACAAGGTTTTTCTATGATTTGACCTTGTGACCTAGTTTTTGACCCCGGATGACCCAATATCAAACTTGACCTAGATTTTGTTGAGATGATCATTGTGACCAAGTTTCATAAAGATTGGGCCAAAATTGTGACCTCTAGTGACTACACCAGGTTTTTCTATGATTTGACCTTGTGACCTAGTTTTTTACCCCGGATGACCCAATATCGAACTTGACCTAGATTTTGTTGAGATGATCATTGTGACCAAGTTTCATAAAGATTAATACAAAATTTTGACCTCTAGTGACTACACAAGGTTTTTCTATGATTTGACCTTGTGACCTAGTTTTTGACCCCGGATGACCCAATATCGAACTTGACCTAGATTTCGTTGAGATGATCATTGTGACCAAGTTTCATAAAGATTAATTCAAAATTTTGACCTCTAGTGACTACACAAGGTTTTTCTATGATTTGACCTTGTGACCTAGTTTTTGACCCCGGATGACCCAATATCAAACTTGACCTAGATTTTGTTAGGATGATCATTTTGACCAAGTTTCATAAATATTAAGTCAAAATTGTGACCTCTAGTGACTACACATGGTTTTTCTATAATTTGACCTAGTGACCTAGTTTTTGACCCCAGATGACCCAATATCGAACTTGGCCTAGATTTTGTTGAGATGATCATTGTGACTAAGTTTCATAAGGATTAGGCTAAAATTGTGACCTCTAGTGTCTACACAGCCAATTGTTGACGGACGGACGACAGGCGGACGGATGACGGACGAAGAGTGATCACAAAAGCTCACTCTGTCACTTTGTGACAGGTGAGCTAAAAAGAAATAAAATTATACGCCCTATCCTTCAATTTCATAGATTCTATCCTCCATGATGTCATATCTCCACATTCTGTGTTTCCATCACAATCCACTCCCTTCAGTATGTAACATGACCTAAAGTGACTTGGCCAAATTGTGAGAGAAGAAAAAATATAAAGAGAGATATATTATAAAAGTATAAATAGCTAACAATTATGAAAACATATTATTTCTCTTCATGCTTAATAAAAACGAAACACACATTAGATTGATTAGGGGGCTGTGAAACTAATGCTATGAGTTTAAAGTCTAAAATAGACCTGTCAAAATATTGCTTTTCGTCTGTAGCAATGCTCAGTGTAAAGGCACTGGTTAACACAGACTATACCTGACACTACATCCACCCGACACATTTGAGTTCAATATAATTGTGCCACTTAATAGTCAAACAGCATTCACTTGGTTCAATCGTTGATCCTTACTGCCTAGCTTGGATGATCTGTTAAGACCTAGGCGAACTTGAATAGCAATAGGGCCTACAGTGGAAACCAATCTATTGATATTTTAACTGCCTCCAGTCTGACCAGGCTAACTACACGTAAAATTATAATGGGGAACATACTCTGTACGGTATAACTAAATAGTTCTATGACGAACAACTCGCAAATTATTATGCTACTTAGTGACGTCATTAATCCGTTAATGACGTCATCCCATATTGATAAATGCAATTTCAGGGGCGCAGTTAGTGGTTGTGCTTGAGTGTCCTCATCATTGTAAGAATTAATTCTTACTTTTAAAGCCATTTGGGCTGTATTTGTATTTAAACTCTAAACAAACTTATGTTAGGCACGGGTGACAATTCATCCGAGCACAAAATTCACGCAACAATGGTGGGCAGGTTCGTATCGCTGGCTACGCCCCTTAATTTTGTAATAGTGAATTATTCGCATTAAGTCAACGTGTCACTTGGTTTGGTCAGAGTTTGAATTCACTAATGGATCTGAAAATTTGTGTTACAGTCTCACAGTCACAGAAAGATACAGAAAAATGGCCGCCAATAGAATAACAGAAGTTACCTAAAATGCGTTATTCTTTAGCTCATAAATTTTCTTTTATATTTTAATGATGTTTAAAAATATTCCAGAAACTCCAGTAGACCTATCTAGAACACATTAATAAGGGAGATAAATGCTCTGTTGCTTAGTACAGCACTTTGATCGATCGCCATCTTGGAACGCGTCGAAAGCTTGGAAAACATGGACAAAACACAGAACGTGACAGCCTGCATATAATCAGTTATTGATCAACTGATTACGCCATGAAAGTACTTGTTTTAATCAAGGAAAGTCATATTTTCATACACATAATCAACTTATTCAGTGAACTTAAAAATGAAAGCAGGTTAGTATTGTCCTTCGTTACTTCGTACCCAAAAAATTACACAAATTTTCTACTATGATCAGCAATCATTCTGTACTGGATGATCATGTTACTAATAATAAAGGACATCTGACAAGTGTCTACTGATGTGTTTCAATACTGACATGTAGCTATGAGAATTGATCAAAATAATGAAAATGAACAATATATAGCATAATACATAGTTGACGGACATATTCCCCTCAATGCATTTTTTCTCTGCATATTGCCCTGTAACAACACGAAATATGCGATATGCTTTCAAGTAAAATTTTTGACAACAGATCCATGAACAACATCGCAAAAGTACAGACTTTGTCCACAATATTGGTCCCAAGACACTTAATTCACAGACTCTGACAGAGGGTACACAAAACACACTATTAAGGTCCATGCTGGTTGATCCGCGTTGATCATCCGCGTTGATCAAAGTTTCTGTCATGCTGGTTAAACTCTTTTCACCATTGTCCCATGACGGACGTGCGACAGGTCTTCAATGCAATTTTGTGGACTATTGTGCATCCGCCATAAGAATGTCTTGGCTGCCAGGATTTGAGCTGTGGATATCCAGAAAATCTCAAAATTTATCTTCGTAACTGAGTTCAAAATATGCCAACAATGAGTTGGATGCTATCCAACGATACCCCTGCTCCATGATGCGGATATTTACTACATGTGTAAGATGATTGTCGATGCATTTTTCTGGCGTTTTTGAACCTAAATAACTTACAATCGTACATGTAGTCGGACTAGAAAGTACATAAAACGAACTCATCTCAAACTGAGTCAAAGAACAGCTGAACAAATGGAATGATCATCATCAAAGACCTTTGACTAAGTCTCTTTAAGCTAAAGTTTTAATTGATACCAATACATACAGAATTAATACATGTTTTCATAGCTAGTATGTTCGGGTGCGCTCACTTAATATTGGTTAAATAATTTTTCGAAGTTTTTTAATCAAAACTACACATCTCCAAAAAACGTTTTTTGGTCTTCATTACGGATGCACCGGACCTTCAAAGTATCTTCTTTCATAATTTGAATAATAAAAAGAGGCCACCAATAAAAAAATACCTTTTAAGGGCCGTTTTCGAACATTGGTAAACCTTGTTAAATAATAAATATTGACAAGATTTTGGACCACAATTAATCCAGTCAAAGCAGAGTTACTTCCATTGTGGTTCATGCTAGTGACAGTGTGTGTGGCTATTTTGTAATTAAATAGGACAAATGGTTATTAAAGGGCATTTAATACGTCCCAGATGCGTTGCAGTTTACGAGAAATAAACAATATGCGAACATCTGAACAACCAGGTGCGAATCAGACGGTACGAAGACTTTTAGGTACGAATAAGGGGGAACTTTGATCACATAATGCACGGTGATCGGACAATTTAGTTGGAATGTAACGGTGGGAACATAGCAATGAGATATAATATCAACGATAGAACCCGGAGTTATCAATCAACTCTTACGTTTCTGGTCTAAAGAAGCTTCCGAAGATACATATTTCAGCGCTGCAAGAAAGTGAAACAGAGCGAGGTGACGACTAAAATCCAGTCTGCGGAACCATCCGGTACCGATAGTAACGACGCTTTTACCTCCCTTTGCTAGGAAGTACGTGCGATGTGGACCCCAAGATAAACGTTATGGAGCAGAGCACCAGAATTGTCTCAGATTACTCCTTTCAGAAAAATCTACGAACTAATGATACATTTTAATAGATTTAATTCCAGTGGACATTTTTACTATTATTCCAATCTGTGTGCATTCAGAGCACCTCGTACAATTCTTCGGTTAGAATTCTATCATTCTTTCATGGTCAATTTTACCAGTATAAGGTCAACAATTAAAAATACGGAAAAGTTGACCAAAAGAACAATAGAATTCTGTGCAAAGTTTTTTTTGCAGTTCAGGACTCAGATTTGTCCCCTTTGATCTTTATAATTGAGTTATCTCTCTTTGACTTTTTTAATTATGATGATATACTTGTGGTCTTACTGTTTTCATGTATGGTACCTCTACGGGTGCTCCTGGTACTTCTAACCTTGCTCATATACTTGTAGACATATTAAATCTATGTATGGTACCTCTATGGGCACTCCTGGTACTTCTAACTGTGCTCATATACCTCATATATGGGTGACCTGGTACTGCTTACAGTGCCCCTATACTTGTAGACATGCTTTACATCTGTATTGTACTGTATGGGTGTTCCTGGTTCTTATAGTACCATATACTTGTAGACATGTTATAAATGTGTGCATGATACTCTATGGGTGCTCCTGGTACTTCTAACAGTACCATATACTTGTAGACATGTTATACATGTGTGCATGATACTCTATGGGTGCTCCTGGTACTTTTAATAGTACCATATACTTGTAGCCGTTGGGAAAGTGCTCATTTACTATGCATATAAAAACATGTTTGTGAAATTTGCTGACTCCAGACCAGGTATTTTTCTGGCTTAGTGTCTGATTTCAGGTTTTTGAAGCCTGAATTGTCCTTCTCTTGTCTATAATGCAAAGTTGTGTTTCAGGTTTTGAAAAAGGGATTTTCAGGCTTGAGAATTGTTTGCTAAGCACAAGGTCAGGTACTTGGACCAAAATGCTGGTATTTATTGGCACAATGCCTAAGAAATGGCAGGTTTGAATAGATAAGTAAAGCACAAGAATTCATTGTGGTAAAATATATTTGTGATTCTATAGAATGTGTAGAAGGATACAAACAGAACATGCACAGAAGATGAATGATTTCATTTATATAACAAATATATAGCTATAGCATACTTGCAACACTTTATAGATAAATTATAACAAGTATTAATTATAGCATACATGCAACATTTCATAGATAAAATTATGTAATAATTTAGTTAACTAGAAAAGGTAACAGTTTATAACAAATAATAAATGTTCTATACAAAATTTTTGTTTTTATAAAATTACTAACAAGATAATACAAAATACGAGGGTTGTCCCAGTAAATCGTGAACTTTGCTTATTACACAAAATGTATTCAAAAATTCCTATAAAGATTGAATATAAAGGTAACTACAAAAAATCACAAAAAAAAACTTTTTAGCAAAGTGCAAGATTTACTGGGATACCCCTGGTAGTAGTCAATATTATAATACTATACAGTACACCCCTGGTAGTAGTCAATATTATAATACTATACAGTACACCCCTGGTAGTAGTCAATATTATAATACTATACAGTACACTCCTGTAGTAGTCAATATTATAATACTATACAGTATTGCTGATACACTGTTCAGTATCTTACAGACGAGACTAAGGTCAGGTGACTTGTCATATCTAGGGATATTACTTATCATTATTAATTGGTTAGAACATCTTATATTAAAAGTTTCAAATTTGTTTCTTTGACGTGTCTGTTTGTATTAAAGGCCACGTATCGATGCCATGACATATCCTGCAAATCTGTCAGTTAAGTGCGGTCAATGATAGGCAGGATCAGAACAGTTAGGGAGAGAAAACAGGGGAGACTAACCATGGGTTAGCATGTTAGAATCTTCGGAAGGCGTAATTTTACGCTCTCAGTGGTATTCAAGGTTTGGGTTTTTGTTTAATTTAATAGCTGTTCTCTAAATTGGCATCCGTGGTAGAAATTATATTACTTTCATTAATTATTACTTTTATTTCCTCCATTACTGAAGAGCAAACAAATACAATAAACATAATTATACATACAACATATATGAACATCATTACTATCAAACATTATGAGAACACTAATAGTACATCACAAATGACGACACCACATATTATGCATCTGTAAATACACACAGCAACACAGGGTACAACACTTTCGAACTAGAACTATCACTGGAGTGATGAATCACACCCCTGCAGCACTGCTTGACACAGGAATATTATTTAAATTTATAGTTACTTTTATCATCTAAAATCCAGTAAGAAACAAGACATGCATAACTATATAACCTTTGCCCTGTAAGTGACCTTAACCTTTTTAGTAGGGACCTAGGTCTTCTGCAAAAAAATGAAGAAATTACTACAAACAAAAAAATTGAAAATAAGAAAAATCAAAATTGTTTTTATAATACTGAAGTACTGCTACTGTTGGAAATCGCAATTCTGCGTATTAATTTATAGGGTTTCACATTTAATGGCAATGAATTTCAAAACAAATGTTAATATTGTGACAAGGTTTCTCAGAGATGCGATAGCAGCTGAATCATTCAAATCACACCTCAACGGACCCATCACAATACTAGAACTCATAAAGGCAATATACCAGCTATAGAAAAAAAAAATAGAAACTAAAAACTGCGTACACAGAGTCCTTATTCCATAATTATACCTGTGTACGAACTGGATATGGTGCGAATAGCGCGAACGAATAAGATGGGGACGAAACATAAATAACTCATAATGGTCTCGACTTTCGGCGGGAAAATTTCTGTAATAGCGCTTGGAAAAGGGTTGTTCTAACAGTAGATCCAAACTATTTAGCTGAAGATCTCTGGTAAGTTAAAGGACGAAACGTGGATCAATACTATCAACAAATGCAAAATATCGTAAATAGTAAAAGACAAGCACACGTAAGATTAGAAGTTTCTAGCTTAACTGTAATATGAATGTTAAAACCATGAATTATGTTAAGTTCGTCTGCTCAACGGGTTAATTTTAACAATGACATTTTTATCGCCCCTCAAATATCATTAGTCATATTACAGCGCGTAGGCATTTATACGCACAAATACATTTTCTCATCAAAATAAGCTTTCAAAAAGTTCACACAATACAAACAAATAAAAAAATGTTGCAAACAAAAGTTCTCATAAATGGTCGAAAATTACGATATCGGTTGAGTTTTGCAGGCACTTCTTTCTTGCTCGGATGAATTGGTTGTGGAGAAATTACATCGTTAAAATCATAGTGATTTCAGGATTGTATGTAATACAAATACTGGGGTTCCCCCATTAAAAATTCGAAAATAAATTTGAAAAAAATTGTATATTCTTTCTTAATTTCAAGCAGTAATTACACTACATGTACGAGTATCCTTGTATTAATGTACATTAACATTTTGTTAGAGATGCCTGTGCTATAAATTTAATAATCTTGTGGTATTGCTGATGAGATTTCTAAATGCTTTCTTATTGTAATTAATTTATGATTCAACCTCTATCGTTCTCTTGTATTTCGTTTCTGCAAGACAAGGACTCAATGGGGTGGATTTAATTAATAGTTTTGTGATGTAATGCTGATAAACATAGATGGTTACAGTCAAATAACAGTTGGGTGACGTTTGTGACATCACTTAAAAGTAACACAGGGTGGTTAGTTTTAAAGGTATGTAACTTTGTATGTGGATGTTATATTTTGCTAAAGTTTTCAGAAACTGTTCAAAAGAGTCTTGTCTTACTAATGCTATAAATATCATGATTTTCATAATTTGTCATAAGCCCGGTTTTCCTGGAGAACGGCTCATATACAAGATGAGACAATGTATTTGAGAGTTAATCATTTTTCCTGGAATGATTTAGTTTATAACCAGTACCAACACATTTTACATCAATATATATACAAGATAAGTTTATTTTTCCTGGAACGATTTAATTTATAATAACCAGTACTAACACATTTTACATCAATACAATACAAGATGAGTTTATTTTTCCTGGAATGAATTAATAACCAGTACTAACCATGACATTATACATAAATACATGTTTATACAACTTTAGACCTGTTGAAATACACTGCTACAAGATCATTACTCTAAATTTGGGCAATACACTGCCACAAGATCATTACTCTAAATATGGGCAATACACTGCCACAAGATCATTACTCAAATATGGGCAGTACAGTGCCACAAGATCATTACTCTAAATATGGGCAGTACACTGCCACAAGATCATTACTCTAAATATGGGCAATACACTGAGTAGTTTGGAAGTAGATAAAGTTCCTCTCATGTACGCATTCCATGCGTTGAAGATTTTTGACTGCATTAGTCTTGTTGATTTCCATTGCAGCTTCTTGAGGTTTTTCTCACTAACTAGTAGCACCTGCATCTTCACATACAGAGATTCCTTGCGGAACAACGTAATCAGACTGTAGCACCTGCATCTCAACATATAGAGATTCCTTGTGGAACAACGTAATCAGACTGTAGCACCTGCATCTCGACATACAGAGATTCCTTGTGGAACAACGTAATCAGACTGTAGCACCTGCATCTCGACATACAGAGATTCCTTGTGGAACAACGTAATCAGACTGTAGCACCTGCATCTCGACATATAGAGATTCCTTGCGGAACAACGTAATCAGACTGTAGCACCTGCATCTCCACATACAGAGATTCCTTGTGGAACAACGTAATCAGACTGTAGCACCTGCATCTCGACATATAGAGATTCCTTGTGGAACAACGTAATCAGACTAGTGAAAGGCACATCCCCTCAGCGATGCATCAGGGTACACCTTTCGTAGGGCTGCCCATGTTGCAGCCTCAAAATCCAACACAAATTCCTTCACACAAGCTGGATTGGTCAGAGATTTCATTTTCTGAAAATAGAAGTTAAAACATACAGAATTCATACAAATGTCAATATTCATATGTAATATTTCACGGCTACATTCATTAAATTTAAATGTAAATTAAGTTCATACTTAACAAGTCATTAAGAATTGCAAGCAATACAGAAGTCATCTACTGGTTTGAAGCCATTTTCAATGTTTCTGTTGCCATAGCAACCACAATTTTTGTCAGAATTAAATTTTTTAGATGTGCATAATCCCCTTATTGCCCCCTATCACATATCAAGTTTAATTAACCAAGGTTGGAAACTGTTTGAGTTATGGCAGGATCCATATTTGGGCATATTTTCACACTTTCTGTCGCCATAGCAACCACAATTTTGTCAGAATACAAATATTTTTAGATGTGCATAATCCCCCTATCCACATACCCAGTTCATAAGCCTAGCTTGGAAACACTTTTCAGTTATGTCAGGATCCAGATTTTTTGACGGACTGACGGACGTACTGACTGACCGACTGATCAAAGTATCTTAAACGATTCTAACACGATCCGCGGATTAATCCATATATACATAGAGAAAACCAGAGCATGTTTTATTACCACAATAAAACATGGTATCAAATTGGCTGTTACTATTGACGCCCCGTGTCACGTGACATATTTATGAATGAATGAACATAAACTTTATAGTAAACACTTCATAGTAAACACTACAACAGATCGCGAGTTGCACGAGTATCCAGTGTTACAGCTATGACGCATCTATTTTTAGAAACTCCAATAAACTCTCGAAATTAAGATTAATAAAACATTCTGATAATCAATTCATTTATATTTTTCATTTCATGAAATAGATACACTATACTCGTGTTATTAAAATTGTTTCAATGTTTAAAATGTGTTATTTCCTACAGAAAATTATGAAGGTCGTTTTCATTAACGAGGGAGGTAATTTTACCAGCTAATAAGCCACTCAATTTCAGCGTGGAATTATGTTCAATGTCAAAGGGTTGAAAATGGAATGCGCGCAGTTAAATAGTACGGGATATTATCGTATTTAGAATCGAAATAAAAACTCTGTTCTTGTATTATGTCGGTGAATAAAACACAGACACTCGTTCGGATGCTACGCACTCGTGATTTAATTTTTCCGCATCCGAACTCCTGCCTGTGTTTTATTCACCGACAAAATATGCGAACAGATTTTTATTTCTTAAACAACCCATTAAAGCGATCATTAACCTGCACATTATCTGGACCTAGATGTAAGATAAATTATGTCTTTAAAATAATGATAATAAATAATAATAGATTTGCGTGCTTCGGAACCGAAGTTTACATATCAACGGACAGCACATTAAAGCCTACATTAGCCCGGACATACAAGTATAACGTATGATAACACCTTAATTTATGTTTGATCATAAGGAACACTAACATTGAAATCTATATCACGAGGTAACCTTGTGGCCTCATCATCTGGCGACATCTGTTAACCCGACGGGCTAGGTATTCTGGGTTGGGCAATTGAAGTCACCCGGACTGATGTTTTCTTGAAATACTGTTTCGACCAACGACTTCGCTGGCTTAAACACACTGGTCTTTGCTTTATCTTTCATCTGAAAATACATATGATAACGTATTTATATACAATTGTTAATGTTGAAATGAAATTGTTTGTTTTAATAAAAGTGGGTATAGTGTACAAAAATGACTTTTTAAAATGGTGAGTATTGTTATGTTTACTTTATGTGTAGATTGGAAATCTGGTAATTGTAAATATAATTTAAAAGTAATTATCATATGTTTGATGTCGCGGCAGCGTAATAAAGCCATTATTTATTTTTGATAATACACTAGTGTCAAAGTCGTCAAAGTTTCACGTATATTATAGTGAAAAGAAGTAGTTATTTTATGTTTGGGACAGAAATGGTTGACATAATGATAAAAAGAACATTACATTTGTGACTTTCCACATTGGATTTATTAAACTCGTTGAATAAAATCGATAAAACGCTTGGCAGAGCCTCGCATTTTATTATTTTATTCAACTCGTTTAATAAATTTAATATGAAAAGACACTCATGTAATATCCTCTATATATAAACCTGCTTAGCCAGCTTCATTTTGTGGATCACTCCCACGTCAGCTGGGTGATTGTACTGACTTCCCCGTCTGAATAAGTCTCCCGCTACAAGACAGTAGCAGGACATCACTTTGTGGATCACACCCACGTCACCTGGGTGATTGTACTGACTTCCTCGTCTGAATACGTCTCCCCGCTACAAGACCGTAGCAGGACATCACTTCGTAGATCACACCCACGTCAGCTGGGTGATTGTACTGACTTCCCCGTCTGAATAAGTCTCCCCGCTACAAGACAGTAGCAGGACATCACTTTGTGGATCACACCCACGTCACCTGGGTGATTGTACTGACTTCCTCGTCTGAATACGTCTCCCCGCTACAAGACCGTAGCAGGACATCACTTCGTGGATCACACCCACGTCAGCTGGGTGATTGTACTGAATACGTCACCCCGCTACAAGACCGTAGCAGGACATCGACGTTTGTTGCTACGCACACTACACCACCAAGTCACTGTATTTGTATGGCGATCTGAAATATAACAAGAGGGCCCTTTGGGCCCTATGTCGTTCACCTGTGGAAGTTGTTAAACAAACACATGAAGATTTGGGCCATAATTGTGTCCTCTAATGGGTTCACAAGCTTGTTCTAAGATTTGATCTAGTGACCTAGTTTTTCATCCCACATGATCCAATATCAAACTTGACCTACATTTCATACAGACAAACATTCTGACCAAATTTCATCAAGATTGGGCCATACTTGTTTCCTCTGATGTGTTCCCAAACTTTTTCTAAGATTTGACCTTGTGACCTAGTTTTTTACCCAAGATGACACAGTTTTAAACTTGACCTAGATTTCATACAGACAAACATTCGGTCCAAGTCTCATCAACATTGGGTCATATTTTTGGCCATTTAATGTGTTCACAAGCTTTTTCTAAGATTTGACCTCGTAACCTAGTTTTTGACCCATAACACCAAGTTTCAAGCTTGACCTAGATTTTATACAAACAATCTGACCAAGTTTAATGAAGATTGGTTTATAATTGCGTCCTCTAATGTGTTCATAAGCTTTTTCTAAGATTTGACCTTGTGACCTAGTTTTTGACCCCACATGATTTTAGATTTTAAAGAGACAAACTTTCATGAAGATTGGGCAATAACTTTTGCCTCTAGTATGTTCTAATTTTAGCCACATAAAAGAAAATTTTAGCCTCGTAAAAGAAAATTCTACTTTCGTTTTAACTATTTTCAACTGGTTTGTCTATTTAAAGTAGCCACCTAAGTATTTGTTGTTGGTGCAGACAGACAGACAAATGAAAAGTGATCACAAAAGCTCACCCTGTCACTATGTAACAGATGAGCTAACAATAGTATTATATATCAGTGTTATTTATTTATTCTATAACATTCTTTCCTATTGAGAGACAATACATAATTTATTTAACATTATAACATGTATTATTCTTTGTCCTATACTTTATATTACTATAAATTATTATACTTGTACATACATTTTGTGTGTATGCGAATCCAATAGATTCAAGCAACATGTTCTTTCCCTTCGCTGTACCACCAATTATTACACACGTCAACGGACTATCTTCTATTAGTCAGTCTGACGGTTCCGGATCAGCGATTGAACTTAAATATATAATATCAAACAAATAATAAAGTATAGACGAATGTTAAACCATTCAGTATATATTAGAATTAGAGATGGGACAGAGTACCAAAATCAGTATTCGAATATTCGATTACCGATATCAGTGTATTCACTCACTCTCTAGTAAGCCTACTGAGGTACCATATTCGTTTTTACGGGGAGTAACGGTAGGTCTGTTCGTTAACTCGTGATTTAATTTACCTGAACCGTTGATATACACTTACAATGTTGTGACTGTAATAAAAACGTGTGTTGTTGTATAAATCCTCTTGTTTCTTTTCCTGATGGTCTTGTGAATAGATTTTTAATATAATTACGTTGAGTTGTTATTTCTAGAAGAGACGGTGTAAGTATGTACAACTACAATTTAGTAGGGCTGCGTATCGGTTAGAACGATCGATACGATATTTGTATCGATACAAAATGATTGATATTCGATATATCATATGATATTTTCTTTAAGCAATAAAACGTCTAAATAGGAAGGTATTAGCTTGCAATATGTATTTAACATGCAGAACACAATTTAAACAAGACATGTAACACAAAGGTTCGTGGTTTACTCTGTTTACACATGTTTTATAGTATTTTGTATCAATTGGTTAGCCACGATAGGTTAATTTCACAGCAGTTTTTGTTTGAATTTTGTGACGAAACACTGAGTGGACATCGAAACAAACTCGACTTGAATGGGGATATTATTGGTTTTCATGTGTATTTGTTGTTGATCCATGATTTCATCGATACGGAAACGTTCGATTCGATGTATCGATCGAACGCAAAATACCGGTATTCGATTTATATCGTAAACCGGTACGCAGTCCTACAATTTAGTACTTATATTGTTGTCATCATCTAGTGTGTTGTGCACGGTTTGTGCATACGACGTGTTGTCAATATGGTCAAAGGGTGTTCGCCTTGATCAAAATTGTTGGATCATTAAGTAAACAAAATTAATGAATACAAGTAATTAAAATAAGCGCAACAAGTATCTAGAAAAGGTGTTTTGTATTGCTTTTGTTGTTTTATACAAAGTACCTTTCTAGTTACTCGTTGTGTTATTTAGAGAGATAAAAGTGAATAAAATGTAGCGCACGGTATCATCTTTTATAAATAACATACATGCATATATATAGTACTTTATGATAAAATAATATTTCTATAATACATGAATTACTAGAGCTGTTGCCATTCGGCAGACTAATATACCCCCGCCGGCAAAGGGCCATAATTCTGCCAAAATTCATCGCAAAATTCCTTTCATCATGCACATCTATATGTTGAGGTTGTTCATCTGTGAAAGTTTGAGCGAAATCAATGTCAATGGCATACAACTTGACACATCGACCCTTAAACACATAAAGTGTCAATCACTTTACACTAGTCTACTTCACACAGTGTACTCATACAAATAGTTCAATTGGCTTCAGTGATGTTCACACGATTCTTGTTCAGAAAGACGATACAGTTCACTATTTCACTAGATAATCTATTCCGCAGCTTATTTAGTTACAACCCCACGGCACTAAAAACACGTTCAGACAGCACAGATATTGCCAGCACTGACAGGACACTCTTAGCTACTATGGATACTGTGGGGAAACGACCTTCATTTTCTTTCCACCAACACAGGGGTTCAGCTCCAGATACCATTTTCTCTGACAGGTAAGACTGTTATTCATCTTCTGTAGTCCTATCAGGGGAACCAAAATCAATGAAGTCCAACTTCCGGTACTTTCCAGGTGTTTCACAGTTCTGCTGTTCAGACAAAGTTGGCAATCTCAATGAAAGGTCGTCCAGACAAAGTTGGCAATCTCAATGAAAGGTCATCCAGACAAAGTTGGCAATCTCAATGAAAGGTCGTCCAGACAAAGTTGGCAATCTCAATGAAAGGTCGTCCAGACAAAGTTGGCAATGTTATTGAAAGGTCGTCCAGACAAAGTTGGCAATCTCAATGAAAGGTCATCCAGACAAAGTTGGCAATCTCAATGGAAGGTCGTACAGACGTGACTCAAGAGCACTATAAGTTACTTTTTGTTGCTAGCTTGTGAAGAATGGTAGCTTCTTATAACAGGGATCTAACAAAGCACCTAATGCAGCTAGTGAAGAATGGTAGCTTCTTATAACAGGGATCTAACAAAGCACCTAATGCAGCTTGTGAAGAATGGTAGCTTCTTATAACAGGGATCTAACAAAGCACCTAATGCAGCTGGTGAAGAATGGTAGCTTCTTATAACAGGAATCTAACAAAGCACCTAATGCAGCTGGTGAAGAATGGTAGCTTCTTATAACAGGGATCTAACAAAGCACCTAATGCAGCTGGTAAAGAATGGTAGCTTCTTATAACGGGGATCTAACAAAGCACCAGTCTTCACACAAGTCACCCAACAGCAGTCCAGTCTTCACACAAGTCCCCACATCATCAGTCCAGTCTTCACACAAGTAACCACACCATCAGTCCAGTCTTCACACAAGTCACCCAACATCAGTCCAGTCTTCACACCAGTCACCACATCATCAGTCCAGTCTTCACACCAGTCACCACATCATCAGTCCAGTCTTCACACAAGTCACCACATCATCAGTCCAGTCTTCACACTAGTCACCACACCATCAGTCCAGTCTTCACACCATCAGTCCAGTCTTCACACAAGTCACCCAACATCAGTCCAGTCTTCACACCAGTCACCATACCATCGGTCCAGTCTTCACACAAGTCATCACACCATCAGTCCAGTCTTCACACAAGTCAGCACACCATCAGTCCAGTCTTCACACCAGTCAGCACACCATCAGTCCAGTCTTCACACCAGTCACCACACCATCGGTCCAGTCTTCACACCATCAGTCCAGTTTTCACACAAGTCACCCAACATCAGTCCAGTCTTCACACCAGTCACCACACCATCAGTCCAGTCTTTACACCAGTCACCACACCATCAGTCCAGTCTTCACACAAGTCATCACACCATCAGTCCAGTCTTTACACCAGTCACCACACCATCAGTCCAGTCTTCACACCAGTCACCACACAATCAGTCCAGTCTTTACACCAGTCACCACACCATCAGTCCAGTCTTCACACAAGTCACCACACCATCGGTCCAGTCTTCACACAAGTCACCACACCATCAGTCCAGTCACCACACCATCAGTCCAGTCACCACACCGTTCCATATTCCTGGCATTATCATGCACACATGATTCCACTTTGCCGTTCAGGTTGAATTCACTAACACAATCCTGTAGGTGGTATCCCAGGTTCTCATCAGTGTGATGTTCTGGCATAGATTGTGTCATCAACACGTTGGTCTTCAGTCCCTAAGAATTGTTGATGTGGTGCTCAGTCACTGTGATGTAGCTCTCGCACGAGTTGGAAGTCCAAGTATCCGTGGTGATAGCAGCTGATGTAACGCTATCCAGCTCTGTGGTCAGACTCTGTGATGTTGCTCTCGCACGAGTTCGAAGTCCAAGTATCCGTGGTGATAGCAGCTGATGTAACACTATCCAGCTCCGTGGTCAGACTCTGTGATGTAGCTCTTGCATGAGTTTGAAGTCCAAGTATCCGTGGTGATTAGGGGTGGGCCGATGCATTGAAATATCGATGCATTGCGATTCCGAGGGTCCCGATAGTATAGATCGATAGTAAAAGTCTCTATCCAATAACTATCGCCGATAGTTAGCTCAACAATCAATAGTTACGATAGTTCCAGTTTTATAAATAAAGTTTATTATTAATTTAAAACAACTTCCGTTTTCGTTAAAAAACTAATTGTAAATAACCACACGTATCAAAACAGCCACAAATTGGCACAATGGACCAATATAGCCTTAATTTTATAAATCTATTTCTGTCGAATTCATTTTATATCATTTCCCCAAATAGTAGATTTTTATGTTGTACAAAATGTGTTATCTTACACAGTGCAAATTTGCATTTACAAGTTAATATCTGGTTTTCAAATCTTCGCAATAACTATTGCAATAGTATCACAATAGTTTCCAGCAATACAATAGTATCGCAATAGTACTTTCAGCAATACCAATAGTATTGCAATAGTCAAAATTTGACTCAATAGTCACCCCTAGTGGTGATAGCAGCTGATGTAACGCTATCAAGCTCTGTGGTCAGACTCTATCTCTCTACATCATAGCGACGCTCGATGCTGGATCTAACGGTCTTCCAACACGGAACAACGTAGTCTGGTGCCACAATACTCATAAGATGTAAGAATCCTTCACCCTCGACGATACTCAACGGAACGTAGTCAGATACAATCATATAGGCGATAGCCTGAGTAATCTTCTCAAATTTTGCCAGTTTGTTCTTCTTAGGAAGTAATGAAGAATGTTGATACGGACGCTTGTGTCTTCCTGTCTGGAAAATAAAAAAATAACAAATATTAGTCTTCATTATATAAATTATTCATAACTTGTTAAGTTGTTTTACCTGAAATAAAATTAACAGTTTATTTGGAAAAAATCTACTTCATCTATAGCTATGGTCCATGTAGTTTGTACAACATCTATAGCTATGGTCCATGTAGTTTGTACAACATCTATAGCTATGGTCCATGTAGTTTGTACAACATGTGCATTAAATCTGTCATACTGTAAGATATTAAATCTTATAAGACCGCTCGGACAAATCTGTAGACATATTGCAATTACAATTTAAATACGGTACACGCACGGGCAACTCGAAAGGATACCATATAGTAACGACAGCATCACCTAGCCATCGAACATGAGACAGACGAAGTAAAGTTTATTCATTGTACCTCGCACAGAAGACGAAGGATGCTGGCCATTAAGATGGTTCAGCAAGTTTGAAGTCGTTCCCTTGTAGACAAACTGTACGCAGAGGTTGCACGTTGCCTGCGTTTTGTCCTGAGAATGCGTGAAATATTTCCAAACACGTGACGGTGGCATAGTGAATGGATTGATTTAATAGATCTTTGTAAAACTTTGTAATAATTATGTCGATTGAGCAGAGAGCAAGATTGCAATAAAATAGATAAATATCATTTAGACCTGCTTGGATTTGAGTAGTTAGTCTGATTGGTCGGCAATAGAGCAATAATTAAACTATTGGCTATCAAAATTTTGAGTAATTAGTTTGATTGGTCAATTTATGCAAGACGAAAGCAAGAAGGTTCTAATGTGACCCCTCTCAATCCAAAACATGCAAATAAGGCTCATCAATAGATACATCACACCTTATTCAAACTTCTATTCATTTCATATTATGGATAAATAACTATGCAAACTGCTAATCCTACAGTGGATGATGACCCCCTAATTATTAATAATTGTTTGTTAATCAAGGTTTTCTTTGATGTGCTCTGGTGACCTAGTTTTTGACCCCACACGACCCATTTACGTACTTGACCTAGATTTGATAAAGACAAACACTGTGGCCAAGTTTCATAAAGATTAAGTGAAAACTGTGACCTCTAGAGTGACGACCGACAACAGACGACGGACATAGGGCGATCACAATAGCTCACCTTGAGCACTTTTTGCTCAGGTGAGCTAAAAATGAGCTCAATAGTCATCCCTAGAAGCAAGCCATAATAATGCTAGAAGAAACGGCCAATTTGGGTTAACCAGGACGGACAAACGGACAGGTGAATCACTATATGCCTCCCGATCTATCGATACAGGGGCATAAAAAGGTGTTTTTAACATAACAAGAGTCATCTTTAGTGTGCTCAACTACTTTCAGCAGTTTGTGGATGGTAGCAGTATCTAGTCATGTATGTATAGAACGGAGAATTTGACGTGATCCTCCACCTTCGAGAAGCCTAATTTAACAGTTGTCTTTAATGAAATCCCAGCTGTATGTTTCTATGAGCATGGAGTATCAAGAAGACGATGAGGGTGTAATACAAACACAAATCTGAAGGACCAATATTGCACAGTTTGCTCGCAGAAATTGATATATTCAACACAAGAACCTTGTAATATATTCATGCCTAAAGGTCAGGATCAGTTCAAATTCTCTGTACTAATCAATCATACTAAACATAAGTCCCGTGCACAAAATGGCAACATTGTCATGATTGAAAGAATGTTCCTTGTGTATAAGACAGTAGGATAGTCATTCATATGTCCTTACTTTTTAATTTTCTTTCGATTTTGGTCACAAGCCTAAATCTCTTCCTCTTAAATGGCACTCTGGTAAGCATACCGGTATGCTAAACTATCGGCAGCCCTTCCAGACCCCTTCACAATCACAGTTGGAGTATTGTTTTGTATACCGGTAGCTTGGTGTACTGTCTGTAAGGTACAGGGTCCATCCTCAAGTACCAATAGTATGATTGGTACACAGACACGGCATCTGAAAACAAGAATTTACAACAATTTATTATTACAGAATTCACATCAATTTATAATCCCAAAATATACATCAGCTTATAATCACAAAATATACATCAATTTATAATCACAAAATATACAGTAGAACTTCGATGCCTCGAACTACCTTCGGACCGGGAAAATAGTTCGAGGCATCTAGGGTGTTCGAGGCATCTATGGTATTCAAATATAAGTTCGAATTGATGTCGGCATGGAAATCCGTGTATGCATTGCATAATTACTTCACTTGCATAATGCATGTGTATCATTTTTTAACATTATTCATTATAATAATAAAACATATATCTTTAGACAAAATTGACCTGAAATCTGATTTATCTTCGGCAAGCACTTCGAATGTTTATAAGTCTTACTATGGTAACTTGTTATACAGCGCATTTATATAAACCAGGTAACTTGTTATACAGCGCATTTATATAAACCAGGTAACTTGTTATACAGCGCATTTATATAAAGCAGGTAACTTGTTATACAGCGCATTTATATAAAGCAGGTAACTTGTTATACAGCGCATTTATATAAAGCAGGTAACCTGTTATACAGCGCATTTATATAAACCAGGTAACTTGTTATACAGCGTATTTATATAAACCAGGTAACTTGTTATACAGCGCATTTATATAAACCAGGTAACTTGTTATACAGCGCATTTATATAAAGCAGGTAACTTGTTATACAGCGCATTTATATAAAGCAGGTAACTTGTTATACAGCGCATTTATATAAAGCAGGTAACTTGTTATACAGCGCATTTATATAAACCAGGTAACTTGTTATACAGCGCATTTATATAAACCAGGTTACTTGTTATACAGCGCATTTATATAAAGCAGGTAACTTGTTATACAGCGCATTTATATAAACCAGGTAACTTGTTATACAGCACATTGATATAAACCAGGTAACTTGTTATACAGCGCATTTATATAAACCAGGTAACTTGTAATACAGCGCATTTATATAAAGCAGGTAACTTGTTATACAGCGCATTTATATAAAGCAGGTAACTTGTTATACAGCGCATTTATATAAAGCAGGTAACTTGTTATACAGCGCATTTATATAAAGCAGCGAGTTACGAATTATTATCATGTTCAATGTCAAGTTTGACTACCAATAAATACATGATACTGAAACAAACACTTTTGACGTATGAGAACTTTAAAAATGATTATTTTATTCTGATATGTTGTTGCTTCTGAATTTTATTAACAATCATTAATTAAATTAGAATTTCATGGTTGGCCTTCGTTAGCTATTAAATGGATCTATTAGTGTTTAAGTTTCTCAAAAACTCGTTATACAATGCAAACAATTAGGTATACATCTATACAGTAATTATCACAACTTGTTAATACACCTGTCGCCGACTACCCGCGGTCGAACAATGGAGTTCAACACTTAATGTAAGGTGCAAAAACTTGCATTGTTCGACCCATCTACAGGTAAATGAAAACGAGGGACCGCCCAATCAGTTCGAGTGTTCAACCTAGATATTGTTCGAGTGATCTATTGTTTCACTTTATGAATAAAGAAGAGATTTGCCGGGACCGAAGAACCAGTTCGAGGCATCTAGGGTGTTCGAGGTAAGTACTGTTCGAGGCATCGAAGTTCTACTGTACATCAAGGACAAGGTTCATTTATGGCTTAATTTGGCCCTGAGTTTTAACGAAAAATATAAATGCATCTTCCCATAAATCTGTCCTATGTTTCTAATGCCCTAACAGTGTCTTTAAAAATATTAAGCATACTTTTCCAAATTTCCCTCGTAATATGTCGACATATCTACTTGAAATAGGCTAAGTTTACCAAAAATGAGTTTTAACGAAAAATATAAATGCATCTTCCCATAAATCTGTCCTATGTTTCTAATGCCCTAACAGTGTCTTTAAAAATATTAAGCATACTTTTCCAAATTTCCCTCGTAATATGTCGACATATCTACTTGAAATAGGCTAAGTTTACCAAAAAATGTCATTTTTAGCCATTTCCATGGTTTTTATGGCGTAAAACCTTCCCAAAAATCACGATGGCACTCTTGCGACACTTTGATATTTTGTACATATATAAAATCTTGCAGAACACGGGTTATGTGTAAAATATAAAAGTGTCGCAAGAGTGCCATTGTGGTTTTTGGGAAGGATTTACGTCGTTAAAAGTCGTGAAAATGGCCAAAAATGACATTTTGGGCTGAACATGACATATATGTCATATTCTTGGCAGTTTTGTCAACAGATTACAAGGGAAATTGGGATATGTATCATTATTTTTTACACAGGAAATGTTAAGTTATTTGAATAATAGGACAGATTTATAAGAACATGCATTTTTATTTTTTGAAAAATCACAGGGCCAAATTAAGCCATTAGTGAACCTTGTCCTTTATAATCACAGAATATACATCAATTTATAATCACATATTATATGGAACACAAGACATCTATATACTCTGAACAATTGAACCTTGACCTATATTGAACTTCGATCAGTGCTTTCATAAGCAGATACAATATTAAGATATTTTTTTATTTAGAGTCGGCATAGAGATAACAATAGATGACATAACCTTAGGAAAACCTTTTCTACCAACTATAAAAACAAGATTGTAAACAGGTCAAAAAATTTAGATAAGTAATCCATTCAATTAATTAGATGTGACCTCTAGAGTATAAACAAGGTTTTCTTTGATGTGATCTGGTGACCTAAGTTTTGACCCCAGATGACCCCAGATGACCCAGTTACAAACTTGGCCTAGATTGCATAAAGACAAACATTGTGACCAAGTTTCATAAAGATTAGGTAATAAAGGTGACCTATAGAGTGTTAACAAGGTTTTTCTTCAACGTGACCTTGTTACCAGGTGACCCAGTTGCAAACTTGACTTAGATTTCATAGAGGTTCACATTGTGACAAAGTTTCATTAAGATTGTGTCAAAAATGTGACCTCTAGAATATGTTAACAGGGTTTTTCTTTGATTTAACCTAGTGACCCAGTTACGAATTGACCTAGATTTCATAGAGACAAACATTGTGGCCAAGTTTCATGAAGATAAAATGAAAACGGTGACCTCTAGAGCGTTAACAGTCCAATTATTGAAGGTGGACGACGGAAGACGGACATATGACGATCACAATAGCTCTACTTGAGCACGAAGTGCTCTGGTGAGCAAAAAATAATGATTTAAAAATAAATTCAGTATTCTCCCTTTAACCAACAAAAAGGACAGCATTATTTCAGACATGTTTAATTCAAACAAACAAGAACAGTATAATTATGAGTCATGTATGATGCACGCACACAACGACTGATGAAGAGTGATCATAAAAGATCATAGTGAACAAGAACTGTCCATGAACAGCGCGCTCCACTATTCGCAGTGCCATGCTAGGATAGTACAATCATTATATATTCAAAACAAAATGCTTCATATCAGCAGCATTACCCTCTGCTGTGTAGAGGTTTGGGCTTCTAAGTCGATAAGGAGACAATTCGGCCAAAATGCAGGACAGAGTTACCTACTCATGTGTATGTCTTGGAGTGACGATGGTGAACAAGTATGCAAGTATCAAAGGAATATGACAATGCACTTTGAATGTATAAAAGGTTAAAATACATGTACCTAAACTTTAACATTTGCATTCCTAAGTCCAAAAGGGGGGCATAATTTCACCAAAATGCTTGATAGAGTTACCTACCTCAATGTTTAGGTTGGGGTCAGGATGGTGAACAAGAATGCAAAGTATCAAAGCAATATGTCAACGCACTTTGAAGATATTAGAGGATAAAAAACCTGTACCTAAATTTAAAATTTGCATTTCCACGTCCAGAAGGGGGCATAATTTCAACAAAAAGCTTGAAAGAGTTATCTACCCCTGTGAAAGGGTTGGGGGTCATGAAGGTGAACAAGTATGCAAAGCAATACGTGAATGCACTTTGAAAATATTAGAGGTGAAAAAACCTGTACCTTAACTTTAACACTTGCACTAAGTTGAAAAAGGGGGCATAATTTCACCAAAATGCTTGATAGAGTTACCTACCTCTATGTTTAGGTTGGGGTCATGATGGTTAACAAGTATGCTAAGTATCAAAGCAATATGTCAATGCACTTTGAAGATATTAGAGGTTAAAATACCCGTACCTAAACTTACATTTGCACTAAGTAGAAAAAGGGGGCATAATTTCAACAAAATGCCTGATAAGAGTTACCTTCTCCTGCATATGGGTTGGGGTCATGATGGTGAACAAGTATGCAAAGTATGAAAGCAATATCTCAAAGGACTTTGAAAATATAAGAAGTTAAAAAACTTGTACATTGAATATGTATTGCAGCTGATTGAAAAACTGTGATTTAGAAGTAAATTGAGTTGCCTCCCTTTAATCAATAAAATTTCATACATGCATAATTGAACTAAATAAGATCAGTATAATTGGGCGATTAGTGTAACAAACCATACTACTGTAAATTCAGAATTTTCGTGAGGTAAAAACTTTGCTAATATGTGGTAGTTTGGGTTTTTTGAAAGTTAGAAAGAACCATTTCCTGTTGTTTTACCGGTCCATCTTTTCAGTTCACAAAGATTTACTAATTTCGAAATAATAGCAAAAATTAATCCATTGCGAAAAATGCCTGATCTTACAGTATCATGTTTGAGAACTTGTAGACTCCAACATTCTCTAATTAGCAAGGAGAAATATAGATGTAAAAAGAAAGTAAACATTGTTCATACTTTCTCCTGTGTCAGTTCGGATCTTGGACACCTCATTTTCTAGTCGTGCTCTGAATGGAATTTCGACAAAGATGAAATGTAAATGATTAGGATCCAGAAAGCTCTCCTTTGGTTTCATTTCCGTGTCCATTCTGTAGTTTGCTGGCCATAGTCCTGTATCCTACAATGTTCAGAAAAGATAAAATAATATTAGACACAATACTTATAACCATTTTAAGATGCCTGCATAAGGATCCTTAATAATTATTCTAGAATAATATATTTCAACATTTTCAGCCCATTTTTTTAGGCTAAACTGCCATGTATCTTAATATTTCCTCAACAAAGAGAAACCAAATTATAAATTGTCATTCATACACCAAGCATGTGTTTGTAAAAGCGCTCAAATTTAGAACCACGCTCTAACCAAAGGGGTTCGACCCGGTTGAAAAAACCCACCACTTCTACATTAGGATATATCAAGGGGAATTACTTTATGACCGACCCTAATAAACCCTTCTCAAAATTATTTCCAATATTTTAAACAGGTTGAATGCAATCATTTAATTTGTACTGCACAAGTCATGGCAATATAACATCATTCATAAACAAAAGGATCATAGATCCTGTGGCGCTCACCTGCTAAACATGGTTAAACTTTGAACTTGACCTTAAGGTCATCAAGACAAACATTTTGACTAAACTTGCTGAAGGTTAAAAAAAACTGGCCTCCAGAGTGTTAACAAGGTTTTCCTATTATTTGACCTATTGACCTAGTTTTTTAGAACATTTTTGTTGGCTCAAACGTGTGTCCTCAAAACGGGTTTTACGCATTTTGTGGACATTCAGTGCCCGACTATGGCGACGCTGTGTACGGGTATTAATAAAAGTTGTGTTTTTTATGTATGATACTATATTGTTGTGAAGTGTGCTATACAAATCAAATGATTGCATACGGTTTGTTTAAAACATTGGACATAATATAAAGTTTGGTATTTGAGGGCCAGTCATAAAGTAATTCCCCTTACTACATCCTAGAGTTGAATTGATTGATTTTTTATCCGGGTCCAATCCCTTTGGCTCTAACTAGAAATACAGCCATGCAGGCCCCACCCCACATGCCGGCTTATATTGTAGGAAATTGAATAATAATACAAATGTACCTAGCCACACCACTACACATATTCACAAATATTCCTATGAAGTTTGACGACTGTAGCTCATTAGTACTAACTATGAGTGACACAAATGTTTTGAATGAACAGACTTATATAACCCACACACTACCTGATGGAATTTAAAACTGTAATATCTTCATTTTGAGATGATCTTTTATCGTATGTCAGCATTTGTTACAAACTAAAGAACATACTGGCTCATTCACTTATTCTGTATACAGCCCCATGATGCTATTCCAATGGTTATGACAGGATTTTTAGAAGTTGACGCTATCCCAAAATTCTTCACAACCTCGCCGACGTGTTTCATCACACCCACATGTGTTCCACTAGTCACAATCCAAGCACCTGTAAAATGTATAGTATATATTATATAAACAGGTAATCTTCTAAAAAATAACAATAACAATAAACAAGAGGGCCCAAAGGGCCCTAGGTCGCTCACCTGTCATCGTAGTGCATGCAAGCCCTGTGATTTGACCTAATGACCTCACACTTGACCTAGATTTTGTTGAGATGATCATAGTGACCAATTTTCATAAAGATGAGGCTAAAATGGTGACCTCAAGTGACTACACAAGGATTTCCTATGATTTGATCTAGTGACGTAGTTTTTTACCCAGGATGACCCACATAAAACTTGACCTAGATTGTGTTAAAATAATCATTGTGACAAAGTTTCATTAAGATGAGGCTTATATGGTGACCTCTAGTGACTACACAAGGTTTTTCTATGATTTGACCTGTGACCTAGTTTTTAACCCTGGATGACCCAATATATATCTTGACCTAGATTTTGCTGAGATGATCATTGTGACCAAGTTTCATAAAGATTAGGCCAAAATTGTCACCTCTTGTGTCTACACTATGAAGATATTAGAGGTTAAAAAACCTGTACCTTAACTTTAACATTGCACTATTTGCACTAAGTAGAAAAATGGGGCATAATTTCAACAAAATGTGATAGAGTTACCTACTCCTGCATATCCTTTCCGCTACCACGATTTTTTGGGGGGTTATGAGAAATTCATATGGTCCCTATACCCCGTCCCTGAGACACTATTGACTTGCAGCACTGATAAAAACCTGATACATCCGGATGCTACACACCTACCTCAAACCGAAAGTAGAAAGAATTGTCAACATTTCGACTAAAGGTCACCGGAAATGACGATGTGATGGTGACCCTTGCGTGACCCTTTTTTTTTTTTTAGCTTGACAGGACTACTTTTTGGCCCCTTTAGGGCATTTATTCAGGTCCTGACCCCTTTGTCTAGCCTTATATTCCTGCTATAGTTAAAAAAACTTTTTGGCGCTAAATGTTAATGCAATTCCACAGGGAATCGTACCGCAATGGCGGGTAGGACCAGTAATTTCAGTTTTGTAAAATCTACGTTCAAAGCCCTCTTTAAAGGGGTCTAGCGGGCCCAAAAACCTGTGCACGACCCTGGGCCCGTAATATCCTGGTAGTCTGGGATGCCTGTGTACCCATGACAGCAAAATTCCCGAATTTGGGCATTTAGGTCGAAAACTACGGAAGGCCGAAATGGCCATCCCGGCGAGTCTGCATTAGTACGCTATGGTAGAGGAAAGGATATGGGTTGGGGTCATGATGGCAAACAAGTATGCAAAGTATTAAAGCAACATCTTATAGGACTTAGAGAATACAAGAGGTTAAAAAGCCTGTACCTAAACTTTAACAAAAGTGTTACGCCAACGCCCACGCTCGGGTGACTGCAACAGCTCTCCTTATTCCATGAATAGTGGAGCTAAAAAACAAAGCAATTCATCTTATGAACATGCTATGGACAATAGAGAGAAAAGTTATGGTAACAAAATTAACCAAACTCCTACATCACTGCTCTGGTCTGCATGTTTGGATTCTTCCGAAGAGGGAATTTCTGGGTCAATGTAGGTAGTTCTTTCATCAATAGTGGCTGGTGTGGTAGATACCAGGGGTAGTTCTTGCATCAATAGAGGCTGGTGTGGTAGACACCAAGGGTAGTTCTTTCATCAATAGTGGCTGGTGTGGTAGATACCAAGGGTAGTTCTTTCATCAATAGTGGCTGGTGTGGTAGATACCAAGGGTAGTTCTATCATCAATAGAGGCTGGTGTGGTAGATACCAGGGGTAGTCCTTTCATCAATAGTGGCTGGTGTGGTAGATACCAGGGGTAGTCCTTTCATCAATAGAGGCTGGTGTGGTAGATACCAGGGGTAGTCCTTGCATCAATAGAGGCTGGTGTGGTAGATACCAAGGGTAGTTCTTTCATCAATAGTGGCTGGTGTGGTAGATACCAGGGGTAGTTCTTTCATCAATAGTGGCTGGTGTGGTAGACACCAAGGGTAGTTCTTTCATCAATAGAGGCTGTTGTGGTAGATACCAGGGGTAGTCCTTTCATCAATAGAGGCTGGTGTGGTAGATACCAAGGGTAGTTCTTTCATCAATAGAGGCTGGTGTGGTAGATACCAAGGGTAGTTCTTTCATCAATAGAGGCTGGTGTGGTAGATACCAAGGGTAGTTCTTTCATCAATAGAGGCTGGTGTGGTAGATACCAAGGGTAGTTCTTTCATCAATAGTGGCTGGTGTGGTAGATACCAAGGGTAGTTCTTTCATCAATAGAGGCTGGTGTGGTAGATACCAAGGGTAGTTCTTTCATCAATAGAGGCTGGTGTGGTAGATACCAGGGGTAGTCCTTTCATCAATAGAGGCTGGTGTGGTAGATACCAAGGGTGGTTCCAAACCTAGAAACTAGATGATGCATGATTACAATGACAGATGCATTATAACAGGACAAAACTGTCTTTATGAAAATTATCACAAAAAATGAAGTAACCAGCAAATATCGACCAGTTCCAACTAGTTTTTTTTCACAAATTTGGTCCAACCGTTAAACTTTTTTTTAGTGTTTGCTAGGTGCTGTCGCCGTTGGGATTGTGGGTTCAAATCCCACTCACACCGGGTGAGGGGTCATTAACGATATTATTCATTGTTTGGCAAAACTGGTAATTAGTTACCATTAATCTCACTTTACTGTCAATGATCGATAAGAAATGTGTTTTCATAGGTAGGTTATCATCTAAGCAAACTGAACTAGAACTGTCGCCATTCGGCAGACTAATATACCCCCCGCGTGGCAAAAACCGTTGCAAGAACTGTTCACTATATATTGTATCGTCCATAAGAGTACAAAGGGCCATAAATCTGTCAAAAGTTGTCGCAGCGCAAATTATTTCCTTTATGCACATCTACATGTTGAGGTTGTTCATCTGTGAAAGTTTGAAGGAAATGCTGCAAAAACTGTAGGAGTAGTTGCGTCCACAAGAATGCGTCAACGGACAGACAGACGGACAGACAAGCTGAATCCAGTATACCCCCCCCTTACAACTCGTTGTTGGGGTATAATGAATGTATTTGGAAGTGGAAAATAAGCGTGGTGCTCACATGTAATTGAAATATCGGCTAAATTAGGTATAATGCTCCATTTGTTACTGCAAGTAAGTGGTTCTAACCATGGGGAGGCAGAAGTTATTCTGTGACATTTTAGAAGAAACCGAAGACACCATAATCAACTGACTGACACATAAATTATGATTAAATACATACTGGTCAAATTACCTTCCATAGCAATTTGTTTATATTCCATCTCACTCGGAATGTGAAGGATGGGTCGTTCTGTTCTCGAAGGCTTCGTTGCACTTTGTGGTGAGGCAACACTTCCTGGTAGGGTATTTAGAGGAGCCATATCTTCTGGAGGAGTAACCTGAGGAGGAGCCATTTCTGCAAACCCTTCATCTTCCAGAATATTAGTGTCCTGGTTTTCATCATTCTCCAGCTGAACCCGAGTTAGTGTTATATCTGGCAACACCTGGCCTGTCTGATCATACAAATACTGTACATCCACTATCTTACCTATACAAATATGAAATTGAATAGTACAGAAATAAGGCATATACAATATGAATATAAATAGAACCAATACAAGCGGGAAATGCTCGTAGCTACAAATCAAGAGGTGCCTGGTTGGAGTCTCAGTGTCTAGTCACTTCCGGCAAAATCTGCCAGTTAACGGGGTGCCGATTAAACTTAACTATAATCGGTCACCTGGTCATGTGACTAGTGATAATCCGTCACCTTACCACGTGATCTGACGGACTTCTTCTTATATGAGAGTCAACGGTTGCAATTCCGTGCCCAAGGGTGAGGTTTTCCTATTCTAAATGAGCTGGTGGTTGATCGGTTATTTTTTTCAACTTACCTGCGTCTACACGACGTCTATCAAGATGTACGACGTCGTTGTTTATCATGACGTCACGGAACGAACGTGACGTTGCGCGCTAGTTAATGAAAGAGTGTCAATATAGTCCCGAGTTTGATCCCCTTACTGACCAGATTAAGTGACTAGATAAATAGAATAATAGCTTAGTGCCGTGAATGAAGTAAAAGTTTATCAGGCACGGCCTACGGCTCACCCGATAAATTCCTCTGCCTTGCCAGATAAACTTTTTCATCCACGGCACTAACCTATTATTCTCTATATATTAGTTCTACCTTACAATAACACTTTGGGTCCACAAATGACAAAAGTTCATATGACAAAGATTTTCCATAACCGGTTGGCACTGAACAATTTTTCAGCGTTAGCTGTCTAGCTTGATATTTGACCTAGTACTTTAGAAACCAATGAAATGGTTGTAAAAATCAAAGTACTGAAGTACTATTACTTGGGGGATAACGCAAATTTTAGTAATCTATTTAAATTACATTAAATGGTATTGGATTAACAAGTGTGAATATTGTGAAAAAATTTCAGAAATATTGCGGATAGCTGACTCATTTAATTTCATCTAACAAACCTATTTAGGCAATCCGTCCATAAAAAACTCAATGAACTAGTTTCAACTATAAAGGTGGGCTGAAATACCTAGTTTAGCTGAGAAAAAGTATTAAAAAGACTAAGAATAACAGTAAATGGTTATATCATGCATCTGCATAAATAATGTTTGACGACAGTAAACAAAAAGAATATAAGTAATTGGATAGCGGATAAATTGTCGCAAAAAAACCAACTTAAAACTACACTACGTCAAAATTCCATAACTCGGGTACGAATAGCGCGAACGATTCATAAAGGGGACGAAACAATATGGTCTCGAATCTCGGCGCGAAATGTGTAAACAACACCGCTTGGAAAAGGGTCGTTCTAACGATAGACGCAAAATATTTAGCCGAAGATCTGAGGTTAATTTAATAGATGAAACGTCGATCAATACTATTTATCAATGCAAACTATTGTAAATAGTTAAAAATAAATACATTATAACAGGAGTTTGGTGCTAAACTGTAATATGAACGTTACGAAACCAAACAGTGCAAATTTTGTCTGCTTGACCTGGTACTGTAACAGCGACATTTTAATCAACCCTCAAAAATCATTAGGCATTTTACAGCGCGTAGGAATTTATTTGCACAAAAACATTAACTCACAGAAGAAACATTCCAAAATTTCTCGCAATACAAAGAAATAAAAAATAATTCAATTGCTAGGGACAAATGTTCTTAAAAATGCTTGAAAATTATAATTTTGGTTAGATTGGCTGGAACTCGTTTTTTGCTCGGATGAATTGGTTGTGGAGAAATTACATGGGTAAAATCGTAGTGATTTCAAAAGTTGGTATATAACAATACTTGGGGGAAATCCCCTAAGTAATAATAGAAGAAACTATTTTATTTACGTCCATTGGTCAGAATATGCTATACTCATCACAAAAGATACCGCAAAAAAAGTAACATTTCTGTTAAACTTGTAACCAAAGGTACGGTAGATACACACAGAGATCTGTTATTCGCGTTTCTCTAAGTGCGTAGTGTATTTCTTATCAATTCTATTTTTAACTGTTTGACCTTAATGTGACCCAGGTCAAGTATAGAATGGATTTATAATAGTAATTCAGCACTTGAAAATTTAGTATCCGAATCAGCTACATTGGTGGCGCGTTGAGTCTACAACATATCATTTTGTGAGCAGAGGGCCTTGAGTTCAAATCCTACATCAGCCTATTTTTCTGATTTTCTTTTTTTCCATTTTGTTTTGTCTATAATTTTGACGTTAATTAGAGATATTTTAAGTCCCGTCTACAGTTTTTCCAGACACAATGCACGCTAAATATTAAAGTCTGAGTTAAGTTTGGAATCACTATATATCGATATATGCTGGATATAACGGACCGCAGAATCTAGACTAATACATATACCTATATTACTATTCTTTTTTTATTTACTGACAAACAATTTACATGGATAAATATATAAATTCTAGTGTTTTCAATTTCAACGATATGAAATAACCTCCGCATCTTTATTGAAAACAGGTACAAATATCTGCTATCTCAACGCTGTTAATCTTTTTTAAATATATTTCTTGTTTCCTGATGTCTCAACATCCAGTGCCCTTTCCTGAATGCAAAACAGTATATGTCCAATAAACATTTAAATTTAACTATTTAAAGCAAAACTGAGGAAAAACCAACATTAGTACATGTCCTTGCTTTCTGGTCCCCCTCAATGTTTTAAACATTCCTGACATATTTAGCTAATATATTGGCTAAAATGTCACATGTTTTTATATTATTTAACAAAATTCTCTGCAAGTTTTAACATAACCTTTAATAGAATAATAGATGTTTGTAAACACATATGTCCCCATGGCAGCCCAATAGTCAGAAAATAGTAAAGATCACAGTGACCTTGACCTTTGGCCTACTGACCTCAAAATCAATAGGGGTAATCTGCTGTTGATGACCAACCTCCATGTAAAGTTTGAAGATCCTATGGCAAAGTGTAATGTTATTGAATTGAAACCATTTGAAAAACCAGAAATGGTGGAAGGTCACCTAGACCTTTGCCCTACGGATCTCAAAGTCAATAGGGGCTATCTACAGGGTGTCCCAAAAAAACGGGAACCTAGGTTAAACATTCGTAACTTTGTCTCTTATATCAATAACACATTGCCAATAAGACAAAATATTAAGGGATAAACACAGTTCAAAATACCAGCATCATAATTGTGATTAATTAGTTCAATACACCGAGTTACCTCCCTTGTTTTCAATCACGTGTTTTGGTATATTAGCATACAGTGAACAAGGATTTCAGCATGTTCATAGAGATATATTTACATGCTGACCCCAAATGACAACTCAGGTGTCCCATAGTCAAGGATAATGGATGTTCATCATGTACAGCAAACAAATTCACTTTAGAGCTCATATCCGAGCTATATCTAGGCCACTTGTCCTTAAGTATGAGGTCTAACGTCAGTACTTTCTTGCGAATGTATCCTCTTTTTGCTACTGATTTGTTGTAATAAGTTGTTTCTGCTTTCTTATGATTGCTGACACACTAAATGACTCTGATATATATCTATGAACTCTTAGTTTGGATAAAAGTTCACCTGATTACTCTTGCTTCTGACTAAGCTTTCTTGTTGATTGTTCTCAATAATAATAAATTAATATTTATATTTAGCTTCTTTGATAATTGTTAATGAATATTTTGAAGGTTGTCTGCTTCCCTTTTATTTAGTGAACCAACCACTTTTTCCCCGCTTTCATTATTTCTTTGCAATGTTCTTTGCTTTTCACAAGATTTTCTTCAAATCTGAGACTTTAAAACCTGTTTCTTATTAAATGATGACATTTTCCATGTAAGTCAGCAAAAAAAACCCAGGAATCACGCCATTGCTAAAATGATGACGTCACTTCCCGTTATAAAGCAAAACATATTAATAAGTACATATTTTAGAAGTAGAGAACACTTTTACACACTCTCACAAAAGAACAGTCAAATTCATTAAAAACTAAATAAGTTATAAGCGTTTTAGGTAGGTCCCCGTTTTTTTGGGACACCCTGTACTGTTGATGGCCAACCACCATGTAACGTTTGAAGATCCTAGGGCAGCTTTAGCGTTCTTGAGTTATTGAACGGAAACCATTTGAATAGTCAGAAACACATACTGACCTCAAAATTAATAGGGGTCATCTATTGTTGATGACCAACCTCCATGTAAAGTTTGAATATTCTAAGACAAAGCTCTCTTTGGTTATTGAATAGAAAACCTTTGGTCTACCGACAGACAGACAGTGCAAAGCAATATACCCCCTCACCAAAGATGGGGGGGGGGGATAATAATTATGATAATATTTCTCTTAAAACTAAATAATGATTTTGAAACTTTAAAACATTGAGTATTATCTGCTCTTGGCAGGGGTATCATTAGATCCCATCCAACTCCTTGTCGCCAGAATTAGGACATTAAGTACTGAACAAACCTTAGATATGATGTATATCTAGGATAGACTAGAACTGGTATGTAGTGGGCCGGCAACCCATTACTGTAAACCGCTTTACCTTCAAAAACAGTTGTACACAGTAAAAGCGTTTCTTACTTGATATGAAAATCCCATGGCGTAAAACTTGATTTCAGACTTAACACAGCCTAAGTGTTAACATCGCACACAAACACTATGAATTTCCTTTATAACGAGAAACTTTCGCGTTTTTCATGTTCTGAACACTTTCGCGGCTACATACTTTCCCAAAGGTAAATCGCGCGAAATACTTTAGGTTTACAGTAGTCAGGTGTCCAACCACAGTGCTAGATGTCTCCGAGCTCCTGTATTTCAAATGACCGACGGCAGGTCTGCGGAGGATGTATCTCGGGCTGTTGATGAGTTCTTAGGAACGCAGGATACTGCATCAGATAGCAGTATCACTGAAGAGCAGAATGTTGACATGCCACAAGAGGTAGATTCCCCAATTTATGTTCGAAGAAGGCGACAGGAATTTCCCATCTTTGAGCGAAATGGGGAAAGGAGGCATTCAATCCAAAAGAGGTGACACACAGTCCATCCATAGAACGTCAAAAACCAACATCTAGTGAAAGGAAAAAGAAGATAGCTTGGCCAAAGATGAACGACAGTGGTTGGGAAGTGTTTGACACTGACCTAGACACAATACTTCAAAGTGCACTGACAGGACCTGTAGAAAGAAAGCTTCAGGCACTCCCATCACTAGTATATGATTTTCGAAAGAACGTTATGGCTTAGAAAAGAAGCCAGAACCAAAGAAGCAAACTTCAGTTCCAAACAGGCGCCTCTTATAAAGAGGCATCGACATGAATTACGAACTCTAAAGAAGCGCTTCAGGCATGCCAGTGATGTGGAAAGGAAAGGCCTTATTCAACTAAGAGATGAGATAAGAACTCGACTTAGAACACTTACCACGCAAAAAGGCTAAGGCGGAAAAGGAAAGAGAGGACAAGGAAGTGAGCATCTTTCATCAGAAAGTTTTCAAAGAACTTGCTGAGTGAGGAGAAATCTGGGTGACTTGAGAGCAGTCAGGAAGAGATGGAGAGCTACTTGCTCGACACCCATTCTGACCCGCTGCTTGAAGAACCTCTAGGAAGCTGTGACAGTGCAAGCAGCTGAGGACCAAGACATTTCACTGGTTATGAAGGAGCCCACCTGGAAAGAAGTAAATGACATTGTGAGGAAAGCACTCTAATGCTCAGCACCTGGTCCTAGTGGCATTCCTTATAAAGTTTATGAGAAATGTCTTAAACTCCTTCGTCGTCTATGGTCTCTGTGTGTGGTATGGAGAAAAAGAACAGTTCCTGAAAGTTGGCAAAGAGCAGAAGGATGTCTCACGACAAGAGAGATAGGTTTAATTTCGATACTGTAAATTACCCACACTTGGATGGAGATGTTTCACGGTCAACTTCATATGGTGTCAATTAATCTGTTTTGCTATGATAAAATCAAACAGATTAAATACAATATTCAAACTGCTAATAAATAAACAAATGCGTCCATTTGCCTAAAATCAAGTTCAAATATTCTATTTAATGATCCTGCACCTAACAAAGTATTTAAAAGTAGCTAGTCTGAGCACTCAAAAATGGCTACTACTAATAATTCTATCATTGTGTGTTTCATTCAGCCATTATGTATTACATTCAGTCATTCTGTTTTTCATTCAGAAAGTATGTCTTTCATTCGGTCATTGTGTGTTTCATTCAGTCAGTATGTGTTTCATTCAGTTATTGTGTGTTGCATTCAGTCACTGTGTGTTTCATTCAGTCATTGTAGGTTTCATTCGGTCATTGTGGGTTTCATTCAGTCAGTACGTGTTTCATTGAGTCAGTATGTGTTTCATTCAGTAATTGTGTGTTTCATTCAACCAGAAGAGTTAATTTTGTCATTGTGTGTTTAGGGGCTGATAAGAACAATGAAAGTGTATCAGAATCATGAAGTTAAACAAAGACCTAAATATACAAAGATTGGAAAGATCTACCAAATCTCGCGGCAGTCTTCTGAAATCTCGCGAAATCTCGTTTGTTTTTAATTCCTTATATAATTAAGAGACTGGTGGTGCCATCTAGTGGCCCAAGGTCTTTGAGTGGCCAAATAGAAGTGATGTCCATAAAAGTGGAAACACTGGCATTTTTCCTCATTCTGTTGCTTATTTTTAAAATATGAGAATCTTAAATCCTCTCTCCAAGATAATAATTATTAATCAATCAGTATGTGTTTCATTCTGTCATTGTGTGTTTCATTCAGTCATGGTGTGTTTCATTGAGTCAGTATGTGTTTCATTCGGTCATTGTGTGTTTCTTTCAGTCATTATGTGTTACATTCAGACAGTATGTGTTTCATTCTGTCATTGTGTGTTTCATTCAGTCAGTGTGTTCTCATTCTGTCATTGTGTGTTTTATTTAGTCAGGGAGTACTTCCTTCTGGCATTGTGTTTTTCTTTCAGTCATTGTGTGTTTCACTCAGTATGTGTTTCATTCTGTCATTGTGTGTTTCATTCAGTCAGTGAGTGTTTCATTCTGTCAGTATGTGTTTCATTCAACCAGATAAGAGTCAATATGTGTTTCAGTCTGTCAGTGAGTGATTCATTCTGTCATTTACATGTTTTTCATTATGTCAGTTTGTGTTTCATTCTGTCATTGTGAGTTTGATTTAGTCAGTATGTGTTTCATTCTATCATTGTGTGTTTCATTCAGTCATTATTTGTTTCATTCAGTCATTATGTGTTTCAGTCAGTCAGTGTTTCATTCAGTCAGTGTGTTTCATTCAGTCAGTATTTGTTACATTCAGTCAGTATGTATTTCATTTAGTAATTTCATGTTTCATTCAGTCAATATGGTCATTGCGTGTTTCATTCAATCATAAAGGAGTCAATGTGTTTCAGTCTGCAGGTGAGAGTTTCATTCAGTCAGTATTTGTAAGGCAAATCATAACCACCTCAACCCTACCAGCTGTTAATTAATTGTAATTTGATGAATGAGTTAATATTAGTTAGAATCAGTCAGTGTGTTCAGAAGTGTGTGTTATCGGTATGGAGAGTGAAAGCTAAATGATATCATTAACTATTTACCTCCAGTCTCCTGACATAAGTATACCCAGATTCACATGTACCAGGAAGCCATCAATGTAGGAACAGCTTACACTTCAAAACTGAAAAATTAATAAGAATATTATCAATAAACATACAAAACATAAATAAGACATTTGATTTTGATAACTACAAGACATTTGATTTTGATAACTACAGTCAACTATCGTTATCTCGAATTTCTTGGGACTGTGAAAATTACTTCGACATAACGAAAATTTGAGATAACTTTGAGAGCTATTTTGCTCTGGTCGAAGTCACAGTATGGGTTGAAAAGGGTCTTTGTGAGTACGGGATTTTCCTGTATTTTGTTCAAATTGTGCGAACATTAGTTCTCCTTTGAAATTTGGTTTCTGGCATGACTCTGACCACAACAAATTAAATTGTCACTCCTCGTGTAGCCACTCATGCAAATATCTATTTTTCCATGAACCCTCGGGAAACAAAACTTGATCTAACACGAAAATCTACAAATGTCCTCTATATATTACTACATTGTAGATAATTTGATGAGCATGAAGCACAACATGCACTGATCCAAAGGAACGTCCCACCAAACTCTAAGCCTTGACAAAATACCGGTAACCATTTTGAACAAATTTCATGCCCAACAGAAACTGATTTTCTACTTTAAGTAACGATGACATGGACCCTACTTTTGAATTTGAGTGGCTGTTCACACAAGCTACATATAGTTTATACAACAAGTTTCATCATAATATCTCATTTCCAGGGCTCTCACTACTCTTTTTGGACTGGGGCCAGGGGCCCTCAGTTAGGGAAATTTCGCGTCGTTTTGAAGAAAATGGGGAATTTTGTCTTTTATAGATATCAATACTACATTGTATTATAAAAGTAATACACATTTACTGAACAAACAGCCAATTTCAAGCTATAACAGAAGAAGCAATGGCTGAACACCAATTACAAAGGCTCTTCATTGATTGTGAACAAGACGTGTTCAATGAACGCTTATGCCTCCATGGAAGCCTTGTCCATAATAGAGGGACCAAAGGGCCCTAGGTCGCTCACCTGTCGAATCTGACCTAGATTTTGTTGAGATGATAATTGTGACCGAGTTTCATAAAGATTAGACCAATATTGTGACCTCTAGTGACTACACAAGGTTTTTATATGATTTGACCTAGTTTTTGACCCCAGATAAACCAATATCGAACTTGACCTGGATTTTGTCGAGAAGATCATTGTGCCCATGTTTCGTAAAGATCAGGCCAAAACTGTGACCTCTAGTGACTACACAAGGTTTTTCTATGATTAGATAATGTGACCTAGTTTTTGACACCAAATGACCCAATATCGAACTTGATCTATATTTTGTTGAGATGATAATTGTGACCGAGTTCCATAAAGATTATACCAAAATTGTGACCTCTTGTGACTACACAAGGGCTTTCTATGATTAGATCATGTGACCTAGTTTTTGACACCAAATGACCCAATATCGAACTTGGCCTAGATTTTGTTGCTCAAGATGATCATTGTGACTAAGTTTCATAAAGATTAGGCTAAAATTGTGACACAAGCCAATTGTTGACGGACGACGGACGGACGGACGAAGAGTGATCACAAAAGCTCACTCTGTCAGTTTGTGAGCTAAAAAAGTCAATCAGGGGCCATAATTCTGTAAAATGTTGGATAGTGTTACATGGCTTAGATAATGTAAGGGGCTTATGATGGTAAGCAAGTATGTCAAATTTGAAGGCAACGCCTTGATGTAAGACGAAATTTGGGTTAACAAGAATTGGGCGCTTAATAATTGCATATTTTTCATTTTTGATATTAATAAAATGCACCTTTCATTGCATATTACATAATATGTCTAATACATAACAACCCCGTTAAAATAAACATGCAACAGTGCTTAAATCTTAAAATAATTAACTTTGATTTTCATAGTACCACTTTACTAGACTGTTTACAGCCTGAAAGAACACATATGGAAATATTGAAGTAGCAAACACTACGTCCTTTACTCAAGTGACTCTATAAATAATACATTAAAATAACAAAATACGACAATGGGAAGATGGATAATGATGACAACATGAAAATAACATTCATACCTGAAAGTACACGAATGTGAATATTGATGACCCAACCCGTCAGCTCCTTCCAACGTGTACTCATTGTGAAAAGATTTAAAACTAGCCCGTGCATCATGAAAGTGAGGCCCTATCAAGGTTAATGTATTGAAGTGTTATTGATGTAACTGTGTAATGAACGATGTGATGATATGACCATGTTTGTTGAGCCGTGACTAATTTATGCAGCAGTTGATTCACCCTAAATGTGTAGGTGTATATAAGAAATACCCATTTTTTGGCATTTCAAAAAAAAATGAAAAAATGAAATTGTATATAATTGTCAAAAGTTTTTATTCATTTATTGTTGCCACGGATTTTTCAACAGGCGGCATTTTACAATTCAGACACTTTGGTGAAATTCATGCAAACTGGTCGTGTTGCAGACCTCCAACGACGCCCCAGTAGAAGAATGACGACACCTCTACATGGCATACAGATTGTCAATAACCACTTACTGGATGGTTTCACCACAGCATCCACAACGGCTCGTAACACAATAGGTAGACGCAACAGAGCAATCCATCCACAGACCGTACGCAATCGCCTGAGGGCCGTCGGATTGCCATGCCGTCGTCCCCTACAGGTGCATATTCTTACCACAGGGCACAGACAAACAAGGCTATAATGGGCTAGGAGACATTTGCAATATACAAGGGCGGACTGGGCCAATGTGTTATTCGTTGATGAGACATGCATCACACTGCGTGTGAATGACAGACGCGCTCGGATATATCGCCGTCGGGGTGAACGGAACAATGAGAACTGTCTGGTAGAATCTGACAATTTCGGAGGTGGATCAATCATATTGTGGGCTGGTGTTTCTATGCACACTACATAATCTGACAATTTCAGAGGTGGATCAATCATGTTGTGGGCTGGTGTTTCCATGTGACACTACAGAATCTGACAATTTCAGAGGTGGATCAATCACTTGATTGCTTGAGTATTGAAACGATAAAGTCGTAACTTACGAAGTAATAGTCCATGATCGACAAAGTCGAAAGCTTTTCTAAAGTCTAAATAAAAAGTGCCTATTAAGCAACCCGAATCAATATTTTTAGCCCAATTTTCGATCAAATTAATCAAAGCAGTTTGACACGAATGCTGCTTTCGAAAACCAGACTGAGTTTCATGTAAGATATTAGTATTTTTGAAAAATGCCTGTAATTGATTTGAAACATGAGTTTCGAATATTTTAGAAATAGAAAGGAGAATAGAAATTGGTCTATAGTTATTTGGATCATCCTTCGAGCCGCCTTTGTGTAGAGGAATTACGATGGCATGTTTCAGATTGTCCGGAAATATTCCCAATCGAATACTATTATTTATGACAGAAGCTATTGGGACAGCAAGTGCTATGGATATTACGGGCCCAGGGTCATGCACAGGTTTTTGGGCCCGCTGGACCCATTTAAAGAGAGATTTGAACGTAGAAACTGAAATTACTGGTCCTACCCGCCATTGCGGTACGATTCCCTGTGGAATTGCAATAACATTTAGCGCCTATAGAAGGAATATAGGGCTAGACAAAGGGGTCAGGACTAATGCCCTAAAATGGTCCAAAAGTAGGCCTGTCAAGCTACAAACAAAAAAAAGTTTTTTGCTCAAGGGTTACCGTCACATCGTCATTTCCGGTGACCTTTAAAATTTTCCTAGGCTATTTTCAGTTTGGGGCAGGTGTGTAGCATCCGAATGTATCGAGTTTGTATCAGTGCTGCAAGTCAATAGTGTCTCAGGGACGGGGTATCGGGACCATATGAATTGCTCATAGCCCCCCCCCCCCCCCCCCAATCGTGGTAGCGGAAAGGATATATGAGCAGAGGTCCGTTGCCTAGGCAAAACGCTAACGAGCGCCTTTATTCAGTTACCTTCCGTTCAATTAAACATAGAAGGCAAGGACTGTGGAAAGCGCTACATGTCGCTCGCCCATGTTAACGGTCTCCAGGGTACTGTTTTACCAAAGCACTTACGACAATCGTAAACTTACGTTCAAATTTAAATTCTTTATAGCTCTTTAACACACTCTTTACCAATTGTAATAAAGGGTTGTTTAATACTAAATAATAATCAGTTAATGAACTTGTACAAACAATATCAGTCACCAATATGTAGGTTTTAAAGAATAATTAAGAATTTAAATTTTGACGTTAGTTTAAGTTTTCCGTAAGTGCTTTATCAAATTTAAATCTTGTAAGTTATTGCCTGTGCACGTGTAAGTATAACGTGCGCACGTGATAAATAAAATATTTCCTGTTTCATACGTGTTCACGTGATAGTAACACATGTGCACGTGATAGCTAATACGTGTCCACGTGGTAAATACACATGCGCACGTGGACAATAAAATATTTCCTGTGTTCCCTCTATGCTACCGTAATTGTCATATGACATAACACAAATGTTATACTGAAGAAACACTGACAGAAACTGATGGATATTTATATAGCACTTTTATCATGTAATTACACGTTCAAAAGTGCTGTACAATCACATTTAAGACATTGTTAAAACAATTTGAAATATATATATGCATGCAAACATAACAACAAATGTGTATTATACAGTTTAAAGTTTAATGATAAAATATGATTGTAATATAAAACAAATTTAAGCATTGGGTGCTTTAAATCTGATTGGTTTCGTAAGCTATATGGCCAGTCCACACGCACATTACTCCACCAGCCGATATTATATGTTTTGTGAGAATATTGTAGCCTTGATTTACCTGATGAGTCAACACATCTCACTGAATACCAACAATCTCTCTTTTACGACGAGATTATGCACCACATATATAACGTAAGACACTGTTTCATAATGTACTAGTGTTTCAAGAACAGCATCACATACCACTGCTTCGAGAAACCGTCTCAAAAGGTATAAATATACTACCTTTTAGAAGACCCCTAAGAAGTCAAACTAATAATCAGCCGGAATAAGCTTTTGTAAAACAGTGCGTTTTTAGCGCTTTCTTGAATGACGGTAATGTTTTACTATCTCCGAGTGCTGTTGCCAGTGCATTCCAGAGCTTCGGTGCTGCAGCCATGAAACATTGATCGCCGTACGTCACAGTCCTCTTCCTCGGTACAACTAGAAGAATAGAGTCATTTTGTGACCTAAGCTGTCTTTGCCGAGTATATATTTCCACCATACTGATGTAGCCTTTGGGACTTTCCATGTAGTGCTATAAACATGAGTGGACAGATTGTATTCCACTCTGTATTGTACAGGTAACCAGTGAAGATCCTTTATTAAACGTCTTAGTAGAAAACTTTAGAATTTTCTTAAAGTCGTTATATTTCCTTAAGTGTATCAGCTAAATGATATAATCAAGATAATTAATTATTTACATGTGGTGTTGATGTATTGTGTAGAGGGCTACTATAATCACTATGAGGAAACAAAGGTTATACAAATGTACTTTAATTTGCAGTGAATATGCATATCACAAGTCAAAATATTTATGTTTTCCTAAGATGCATTATAAATACCATCATGGAAACCGTGGATTAGCTATTCATTCACAAATCATGAATGAAAGGTGATATTTATGTATAGGTGTAATACTAGGTAAATAGTTTGCGTCGTTTGCCCGGGGGCACGAAACTCGATTAAGAAATTGTAAAATTCTGCACCTAAATAAAATAAATTCACTAATATCTATCTCATGTAGTGGCCATTAAACAAGAAACATTAAAAAAGAGGATAAATAATACATACTCCAGCTTTCCACGTAATCATAATTGCATTACATGCTTGGTTAGATTTATCCAACAAGAAAAACGTTCAGATATCGTCATATATCGTAATATGCATGAAATAAAGTATGTCTCTAGTTAATAAGCAGTGGTATAATAATAGCCTACCGTAACATTCAATAATCAAAGGGAGGCTACTCTTCCTATTGGGAGTTCAAGCCCATGTTTTTTAGAGTTACTACTCCTGATTTTCAGGGTAAATCACTCTAACCGACTTTATAAAAGTCCAACGGAGTTGCCTACCCTTGTATCAAGGGAAGTAATTCCTAACTGTAAAGTTCTCTCCCTTGATTTTCAGGGGAAGTCACTCTTACCGACTTAAAATAGGTCGGACAGAGTTCTCTCCCATGAATTCAAGGGAAGTAACTCTTGCCCTGTGCAGAGTTCTCTCCCCTGATTTTAAGGGGAAGTCACTCTAACCGATTTAAAATAGGTCGGACTGAGTTCTCTCCCCTGAATTCAAGGGAAGTAACTTTTGCCCTGTGCAAAGTTCTCTCCCCTGATTTTTAAGGGGAAGTCACTCTAACCGACTTAAAATAGGTCGGACTGAGTTGTCTCCCTTGAATTCAAGGGAAGTTACTCTTGCCCTGTGCAGAGTTCTCTCCCCTGATTTTTAAGGGGAAGTCACTCTTACCGACTTAAAATAGGTCGGACAGAGTTCTCTCCCCTGAATTCAAGGGAAGTAACCCTTGTCCTGTGCAGAGTTCTCTCCCCTGGTTTTTAAGGGGAAGTCACTCTTACCGACTTAAAATAGGTCGGACAGAGTTGCTTCCCCTGATTTCAAGGGAAGTAACTCTTGTCCTGTGCAGAGTTCTCTCCCCTGATTTTTAAGGGGAAGTCACTCTTACCGACTTAAAATAGGTCGGAGAGAGTTGTCTCCCCTGAATTCAAGGGAAGTAACCCTTGTCCTGTGCAGAGTTCTCTCCCCTGATTTTTAAGGGGAAGTCACTCTTACAGACTTAAAATAGGTCGGACAGAGTTCTCTCCCCTGAATTCAAGGGAAGTAACTCTTGCCCTTGGCACGGTTCTCTCCCCTGATTTTTAAGGGGAAGTCACTCTTACCGACTTAAAATATGTCGGACAGAGTTGCTTCCCCTGATTTCAAGGGAAGTAACTCTTGTCCTGTGCAGAGTTCTCTCCCCTGATTTTTAAGGGGAAGTCACTCTTATCGACTTAAAATAGGTCGGACAGAGTTGCTTCCCCTGATTTCAAGGGAAGTAACTCTTGTCCTGTGCAGAGTTCTCTCCCCTGATTTTTAAGGGGAAGTCACTCTTACCGACTTAAAATAGGTCGGACAGAGTTGTCTCCCCTGAATTCAAGGGAAGTAACTCTTGTCCTGTGCAGAGTTCTCTCCCCTGATTTTTAAGGGGAAGTCACTCTTACCGACTTAAAATAGGTCGGACAGAGTTGCTTCCCCTGATTTCAAGGGAAGTAACTCTTGTCCTGTGCAGAGTTCTCTCCCCTGATTTTTAAGGGGAAGTCACTCTTACCGACTTGAAATAGGTCGGACAGAGTTGACTCCCCTGAATTCAAGGGAAGTAACTATTGCCTTGTGCAGAGTTCTCTCCCCTGATTTTTAAGGGGAAGTCACTCTTACCGACTTAAAATAGGTCGGACAGAGTTGCTTCCCCTGATTTCAAGGGAAGTAACTCTTGTCCTGTGCAGAGTTCTCTCCCCTGATTTTTAAGGGGAAGTCACTCTCATCGACTTAAAATAGGTCGGACAGAGTTGACTCCCCTGAATTCAAGGGAAGTAACTATTGCCTTGTGCAGAGTTGTCTCCCCTGATTTTTAAGGGGAAGTCACTGTTACAGACTTAAAATAGGTCGAACAGAGTTGTCTCCCCTGATTTCAAGGGAAGTAACTCTTGTCCTGTGCAGAGTTCTCTCCCCTGATTTTAAGGGGAAGTCACTCTTACCGACTTAAAATAGGTCGGACAGAGTTGCTTCCCCTGATTTCAAGGGAAGTAACTCTTGTCCTGTGCAGAGTTCTCTCCCCTGATTTTTAAGGGGAAGTCACTCTTACCCACTTAAAATAGGTCGGACAGAGTTGCCTCCTCTGAATTCAAGGGAAGTAACTATTGCCCTATGCAGGGTTCTCTCCCCTGATTTTCAGGGAAGTCACTTTTACCAACTTAAAATAGGTCGGACAGAGTTGTCTCCCCTGATTTTTAAGGGAAGGAACGCTTGTACTTAGCAGAGTAATTTTCAACCATTTTTAAGAACTAGTGTTTATAACAATTGAATTATTATATTTTTGTTCACCATGCAGCCTGAAGTGTTGCTAATGTCAATAGGAATGACCATTAAATACACAAAATACATTTGAAAATGTCCCTTTTTTGCCAGTGTTATCATGTACATCTACTGAATTTGTTCACCAGGCAGCCGGAATAGTTGCTAATGTCAATCGGAATGACCATTGAATACACAAAATATGCAATGTTTAAATGTGGTTTAATATATTTTCAATCAATCGGGTCTTTTTTGCCAGTTTGATAAGATTATCACGGTTCATCACGGTTCATCTTTGCGATCAAATGTTGTTACGGTCGTGCGTTTCGAGTCTGGTATACCGAGTGAGATTCGGTTCATCCCGGTAAAAGGATTATATTAAGTCAGACAGGGAAGGCAGCACTCAACTTAACCAGGCGAGCACAGATAACATTAAAACACACAACGCACAATGCCCAACTGAACCAACCGAGCACAGGAAACATAAAACACATAAAGACGCAATGCCCAACTAAACAAGCACAGAACCGCCCAAGTCCAAGCTGTCGAAAAGTATAATAAATTATAACTAGCTGAATGACCCAGTTTCCACAGCAAAAAGGACTGTAGCAACGTTAAATGTCGCATCGACGCTAAATGTCACAATTGACGTTAAATGTCGCAAGGCGACCGCTAAATGTCGCAACCGACGCTAAATGTCGCAATCCCTCCTGGCCCCGATTCCACGAAAAAACTTAAGTTATTGCTCAGCTGAGTCTGCTATTTTGAATATGTTATATGGCTACAATTATGGTCTTGGGGTGTAGATTGATACCAGAAACAGTGTATTTTTTTAGAAATAATAATAAAGTAGGTGATTTTTGTATGAAACGCTCATGGAAATCCAACAATAATGAACAATAATGAACCTTGTACTTGAGCTTGTTATAACAGACTTAAGATTTTACTCTCGGTGTTTATAACTTTAAAACACTATTTTCTGCATTAATCAAACTTTATATGTATTCCTCTCTTAAATTGGCATCTCCCAAAAAGGAAACAATATATACAAATATACATTTGAGTCATTTAACCAACAAAATAAGCTTTTTAAAATAGCAGACTCAGCTGAGCAATAACTTAAGTTTTTTCGTGGAATTGGGGCCTGACGCTAAATGTCGCATCTGTGACGTTAAATGTCGCAACAAACCGGCCTGACGTTAAATGTCTCAACATTAACGCTATATGTCGCAATCCTTTTTAAACACTCTTTTGTGGTAGTACTGTTCTAGTTTTAGTCCAGACGTATCCACAGTTATTAGGGGTTTACCCAAAGAGGTTCGACACATAAGCCGGGCCTCTTTTGCCAGTTTGATGAGAGTATCAAGGTTCACCACGGTTCGTCTTGCCGATCCAGTATTGTTACGGTTGTACGACGGTTCACTGAACCGGGTATATCGAGTAAGATTCGGTAAACCTGCAGTAATGTTTTTTTTTCAAAAAATATTTTTTTATTTCTATTGTGTATATTTATACAATGTACATGTTCATAGTAAAAGTAAAAAACAGTTTTTTAACCACTGCAGGCTTATGTGTCGAACCTCTTTGGGTAAACCCCTAATAACTGTGGATACAAATAAGTGTGCTCATGTAACTGATAATAGGACTACACAAATAAGTGTGCTCATGGAACAGATAATAGGACTACACAAATAAGTGTGTTCGTGGAACAGGTAATAGGACTACACAAATAAGTGTGTTCGTGGAACAGGTAATAGGACTACACAAATAAGTGTGCTCATGGAACAGATAATCGGACTACACAAATAAGTGTGTTCATGGAACAGGTAATAGGACTACACAAATAAGTGTGTTCGTGGAACAGGTAATAGGACTACACAAATAAGTGTGTTCATGGAACAGATAATAGGACTGCACAAATAAGTGTGCTCATGTAACAGGTAATAGGACTGCACAAATAAGTGTGCTCATGTAACAGGTAATAGGACTACACAAATAAGTGTGCTCATGTAACAGGTAATAGGACTGCACAAATAAGTGTGCTCATGTAACAGGTAATAGGACTGCACAAATAAGTGTGTTCGTGGAACAGATAATAGGACTGCACAAATAAGTGTGCTCATGGAACAGATAATAGGACTGCACAAATAAGTGTGTTCATGGAACAGATAATAGGACTGCACAAATAAGTGTGTTCGTGGAACAGATAATAGGACTGCACAAATAAGTGTGTTCGTGGAACAGATAATAGGACTGCACAAATAAGTGTGTTCGTGGAACAGATAATCGGACTACACAAATAAGTGTGTTCATGGAACAGATAATAGGACTACACAAATAAGTGTGTTCATGTAACAGATAATAGGACTACACAAATAAGTGTGTTCATGGAACAGATAATAGGACTGCACAAATAAGTGTGTTCGTGGAACAGATAATAGGACTGCACAAATAAGTGTGTTCGTGGAACAGATAATAGGACTACACAAATAAGTGTGTTCATGGAACAGATAATAGGACTGCACAAATAAGTGTGTTCGTGGAACAGATAATAGGACTGCACAAATAAGTGTGTTCATGGAACAGGTAATAGGACTGCACAAATAAGTGTGTTCGTGGAACAGATAATAGGACTACACAAATAAGTGTGTTCATGGAACAGATAATAGGACTACACAAATAAGTGTGTTCATGGAACAGATAATAGGACTGCACAAATAAGTGTGTTCATGGAACAGGTACTATATATTAGGTCTGCACAAATATATTCCCGTTGTTAAGGGCCAATATGGAGGTAAATGACTGCACAAACATCTCCGTATGTACCTCCAGATAAGCAACAAAACCGATAGCAATGTACTTTTTATATCTCCTAATTAGTAGTGCACTTATAAAACACTTGTCCATAAGAAAATACATTCTAGTATACATTACTGAACAACATTAAAGAGATACTCCGAGCCCACGCTTGTCCAAATCTGATTAGCCTCAGTTTTATGTGGTTTACTTGAATACATTTACGACAGAAATATACTCGAGATGTATATATACACGTACATTGTATATACAATGCTATACTTCCTTCAAGAAGAATTTAAGATATCCATGTCACATCTATAGACCTATATACTCCGAATCTGATTACATACGGTGGTGTGATTCTTCCTCCGTTATGCTGATTTCCTCGTTTTTGTAGTAAAATATTTATAACAAAAGGGTTCAGATTTCGGCATGTTTGCAATGAAGATGCGACGGCAGACTGTCTTATATAAAGTTTATGCACGAAACAAGTTGAAAACTGTATACTACATGTAGTAACGTCTGGATAAAAACGACTACAGCAAGCAGATACATGTAGCTTAAAATGCTTAATAATATATAGTATACATTAAAATGTACGGATGTTAAGCCTATGTCCCACTGAGAAATGCCTCCTCAGTTGTGTGGTATTACAAGTTTTTTCCGATGGCTCCCGATATTCTTCAGAATCGCCTTATTGTCATCGAGAGTACATCGCCAAGGCAGTGGGCCGATATACAGACTGTACAACATCGGAACATCGGGAACACGACGGGATTTCTCCCGATGACTCTCGGTACACCCGAATCGTCGATTAAATACCAAAACCGCAAATGTGTCACCAAACGACCGCCAAATGCTCGTCAAACATTTAATCATCGAAGATTACTGACACGTTAGCGAAACATCGCCGATGTGTCGGGGAAGCCTCTGCGATCGTTCCTCGAGGTATTGGATGCCTCTCCCGATATGTTCCCGAACTTTGGGCATGCCTTCCCGTTATATCCCCGACATGAAATCGAGAGTACATCGGATAAAATTCAACACATGCATTGAAATTCCTCTGACTACTCGCGATATTACTAAATGTCTTGAAAGACTTATTGAAGCTTCACTTACATCGGTAGTACATTCCGAAGGCAGTTTCTGTTCCCGGTACATCGCCGATGCAACCACTGCTCACTAGGACCTAGGCTTTAGGTCTTAATGAAATAGGATTACGCTGCATCTTTATTTGTTCATTTATTTTTCTTATCATAGTAGTTGAGATAGAAATAAAAATAATATTACGCCAGACTAACAATGGAAGGAATGATGCATGAAATGAATGATGCGCTATGTACTTCTCAAAGTTTGGTTCTCATCCCACGATCGACTTAAACCTGTTCGTACACCACAGTGATAATACATTGTATATTATATAAGCAATTTATGAACAGCAAGGGGAACTTGCTGCATCTTTTATTAGTTCACTTTATTCACCCGTACTGCGATATTTATATTTATGTTCCCTGTCAATGCAGTTAATTAGGTTCAAATTCTTCTCGGAACGCATGCATAGGTTTCTTTGCAGAATTCTCGAAACTTGTTTCAATAAAACGCGATAAAACCGATGTGATCAACATGTTTTCTGATGCAAACAGTTGTACAACAATACAGTAATATTGGTATAGAACGGAGGTAATAACCTAAACCCCAGCCAGCCAGCCAGCCAGCCAGCCAGCCAGCCAGCCAGCCAGCCAGCCAGCCAGCCAGCCAGCCAGCCAGCCAGCCAGCCAGCCAGCCAGCCAGCCAGCCAGCCAGCCAGCCAGCCAGCCAGCCAGCCAGCCAGCCAGCCAGCCAGCCAGCCAGCCAGCCAGCCAGCCAGCCAGCCAGCCAGCCAGCCAGCCAGCCAGCCAGCCAGCCAGCCAGCCAGCCAGCCAGCCAGCCAGCCAGCCAGCCAGCCAGCCAGCCAGCCAGCCAGCCAGCCAGCCAGCCAGCCAGCCAGCCAGCCAGCCAGCCAGCCAGCCAGCCAGCCAGCCAGCCAGCCAGCCAGCCAGCCAGCCAGCCAGCCAGCCAGCCAGCCAGCCAGCCAGCCAGCCAGCCAGCCAGCCAGCAATATATGTGTGGCATTTATCAATTGCCGCGAGTAAATCATGCAATATTGGTCCTTACCATTTGTGTTTGTTTTACACATGGAGCATGTTTGTAATATAGTCCGGAGAATTTGTCATGACTGTCAACCTCCTATTAGCATAATTTAAAAGCTGATATAGTATCTAGATTTATAATTCTGGTTGTATGTTTTCATAAGCTGGAAGTATCATGAAGACGCTCGAGGTGTAATACCAACACAAATCTAAAGGAATAATATTGCACACATTGCTGAAGGAAATTTATATATCAAGGCAAGAACTTAGAGGTTAATACACGACACAGCCGGGTAGGGAGGTGATAATCCGCCCGGAAAATTAATAATCACCTCGAGGGCTTCAGCCCGAGGGTGATTATTCATTCCGGGCGGATTATCAACTTCCGGCCAGGCTCTGAAGTGTATTAAAGTCTTTAGTACAATTGTTGGATTTACAAATAACAAATAACGTAAATATTACTGATGTAGATAGACATTTAGGTGGTAACCAATAAAATGCACCAAGACTAAATAAAATTAGCAAAGAAATCTTACTTATGAGCAACGTAACGTCATTTTGGCTCCAACGTGACGTCATGTTTACACGGATAACGTCACGTGCGCTCGTTCAACCGGTCCGATTATGATTATGAGTTTGCGGACCGGGCGGATAGGCGATAATCAATCACGTGATAGCTATAATCAGCCGCAAATAGGCTCATTTTTGTTACTATTTATAACAAGTAACAAGTGTATTAACATGCAATACATTCATAAACAGGTCAGGATCATGTCAAATATTCTGTGCTATACTCCTCATATATGAAAACATACAACCGTGGTAGTAAATATAGACAAGATATGAGCTGTTGAATAATGGTTATACATCAAGGATCAAGTCAAATTCTCCGTTCTATAGAAGTCATCTCACCCTCTTCCTGCTCTTGTCTGTATTTCACAGTTCATCAATCAAGTTGGATGTTTCACTGGTCAAGCAGGTTCAGCTATTGTTTTTCATGACTCAAGTTGGTGTCTCTACGGTCAAGCCGGTTCAGCAATTGTTGCAATTTATGTTCAACTAAACTTGATCCGTTGAATGAGTGGGGCAGGGTTGGCAAAGCAGATAGTGGGTTGTTTACTTTTTGAGCATTAGTTTAATCAGGTATCGATAGTTTCGATATGTTCAGAGCATGTAGCTATTGTGTGTATACAATATCACGCAGGTACGAAAAACCTTTAGTGCCATGGAGTCCTGAAGAAAATGTTTGGTTTCACCAATATTGAGTCATGCAAATACTGTTTATTTATCAAAGTACATTCAAAAGTTCACGGAATTGTCATTTTAAGAACACATTTGACACCTGATGCTTGCAATTTTATGATAAGGGTTCTGCTTCAAACCATGCGTCTATAACATCCGGAAACTATTTGACTGTACCTCTAAGTATGAAAGTTTTTACTAGGAACTCATTAGTCTGGTGTGTTTTCATCCCCCCCCCAAGGACAACTGTTTAATTAACAAAACGGATATTACCAAAGAAAAGCATTCAATATTTATGTAATCATAATGCTGCCATTATCTAAAACTGTGTGGATCCAATATAAAACGAACTGACTATTTTAGTAAGAATTTTATTTGTTATTACTACAAAAATAAGTCACTGATGAAATGCAAGCAATACCAATGCCTCCAACCGGTAAGAAGCCTTGACTCATTACGAATGTCCCCTTATTTAAACATTTCTATCTACATAGCAACAACAAATCCAGATTAAAAAATATTGTAACATACTTAATATCTTTCTTGGTATCTATACACATACACCACTTAGTTGCATAAATCAAGCTCAACAGTTTTAGTTATGTCAGAATCCAGATTTTTCACTTTCCATTACCGTAGCAACAAAAATTTTCAAGCAATGGCAAAAAGATTGAAGCCAAAACATAATAGTCCTATTAAATGTAGATCTACCATTGACATTGCTCAGTCTTGGTGAATTTTGTTTTTTGACTTCTATTTAAAACATGGGTGCCTACAAATCATAGGAATTCACCGTTTTTTTAACAAAATTATCATTGAGAATACACTTTTTGATTTATTAAGGAATTACAACAAATATAGTATAACCACTGCATAGCGGCCCTCTGTAGTGCAACAACATCTCTACAACAACACCTTCAAAATTTTCCTAAGCATATATTTCTATAAATCGTATTAGCGCATCCACCTCTGAACAATAACCGATACATGCAGCTCCCAAGAGGTGTTGCTCTACAGAGGTTGCACTGTACAACAAAACAAGACCTATCACTGCAATGGACATATGCTCCAAAAATGCAACATTGATAGTATACACAAGTACTTGAAGTTACCAAAAAGTTCAAAAAGGGCCATTAACTCCTTACAAAACATTTGTTATATGACGTGTCTAGTAAAGCGGACTAGTGATGTTAGGTATGACTACCAAGTTAAATTACAATTGCATAGAGAGTAAGCAAAATATTAAAACTTTAACCAAATTACAAGTTAACAAGTCATTAAGAATTGCAAGCAATACAGAAGTTCCCTACCGGTTTGAGGCCATTTTCAATATTTCTGTTACCATAGCAACCAAATTTTTGTCAGAATCAAAATATCTTTAGACGTGCATGATCCCCTCATTGCCCCCTATCCACATATCAAGTTTCATAAACTAGCTTGGAAACTGGTTCAGTTATGGCAGGGTCCAGATTTGGGCATATTTTCACTCTTTCTGTGGCCATAGCAACAACAGGAAACTGATTTTTATATTTTTTAAATATGGTCACTTTGATCCCCACCAACCCCACTATTGCACTTGAGTAGTGTATTACAGCTACCTATACAGCAAGCACACTGTGACTGTCTCACTCCTAACTAAGCATCACATCACGGTGTATAACCGTATCGGTACCCTCTCAGTGCAAAATGATATATCGGTACCCTCTCAGTGCTGTTAACGGTCTCTCTCAGTGCAAAACAATGAATTCGATTGACGAAGATCCACAGGAGAGGTAAGAAAATCATTTTTTTTGTCCAAAATACCGGTTTATGCATAAAAATCGATAGCCCACGGAACCCCCCGATGATTAACCATTGTGTTCCTGTTGTTAAAATAGTTCTATCATTTTTCACAAGTTCTGGCGTGGCTGGAATGATGACCGAGGGTCGTTGTGCGAATGAACATCAAGCCATGTTTATGAAGCTTAAATGCAACTTTTCTTCAATATAGCAAATATCTAGTACCTCAGACGTAAAGCCGTTGATCATATCTTGCCCCTAAAAGCCTTTTATTCGGTAACTTCCATCACATTTCTTAATAAACACCCTACTTTCGGTTTAGACGCGGCACCGGTACCCTCTCAGTTCTGGCACCGGTACCCTCTCTGCTCGTTGCAGCTGACTGGCACCGGTACCCTCTCTGTATACTTGCAATCAAATTGATCGTATTCTATAGCTTTACGAGCAGAGAGGGTACCGGTGCCAGAACGGAGATAAGCTTTATCGAAGTATTGACAAATTTGTTTAGCTGATTGATTATCGATTCACATTTGGAAATATCGATACATGGGTAAATGAATGGAACCACCCAAAATCCTCATCTTCAGCGCAAAACATTTTCTTTGTTAAAATGGAAGTTCACAAACTGTCAAAATGGGTCAAGTCTAAACTCAAACCAAAAGTGCTGTTTTCAAAAGCTGACTCTACACCAAATATATTCAGTGTAGAATGGCTAAATGAGTGAATCATGATTAAGATGGGCCTGTATCTTGTTCTTTGAAACTGGTCGAGTTATGGCAGGATTCCTGATTTTCAAGTATCTTCACTATTTCTGTATCCATAGCAACAACAAAATGTGTTAAAATTAAAACACATTTAGACGTGCATAATCTCCATACTGGTCCCTATTCACATACAAAGTTTCACAAACCTAGCTTTGAAAGTGTTTTGACGGAATCCAAATTTTGCAGTATTTTCACTATTTCCTTTTCCATAGCAACTACAATTTTTATCAGAATAAAAAAATATTAAGACATGCAATGTCTCCTCATTTGCCAAAGCCCATAAACCTAGCTTAAAGCTGTTTGACCTATGACTGATGGATCCAGATTGATGGAAGGATGACCATCTGAGGGCAAACATGTAGTCCCCTCCAGTTAAACAATGGAAGGAAGAGCTGTCATCGATATAAGTGATATAGATGATAGTTTTTGGTTGATCAATTATCGAAGCAAATTTTGAAATATCAATACGTGAGAAAATAGTTGAAGCATCCAAAAACACTATTTTTTCCTACACAAAACAATGTTTGTGGTTAAATGGAAACATGTATGCCCCCATGGCAGCCTAATAGTCCGATATGTTTAAGGTGGCAGTGACCTTGACCTTTCAATGGGGGTCATCTACTGTTGCTGGCCAACCTCCATCAAATTTTGAAGATCCTAGGGCAAAGCGTCCTTGAGTTATTGAATAGTTACCATTTGGTCTACCGACCAACCAACCGACAAATGCAAAGTAATATACCCCTCATCAAAGATGGGGGAGGGGCATACCTATTCAAAAATGGGAAACAAAATAAAATTTTGTAATGTCACTTTAAGGAAGTCTTGCAGGATACTGAAATCTTGTTCCATAGTGTGCTATAATTTGATGCTCTTGAAGTAAACTTAACAAAATGATCAACTGATTCGTAAAGTTACACTTTATTTATATTTTGTAATAGTTTAGCGCAATATTGTAGCACTATACTGTTGATGCCCAACAGTGCAAGGCTGTAAATATGTACCCATCATAGTGATTAATTTTCAAATAAAATGATTAAAGACATGGTAGTCGACCGATTCCCAAAATTCACCCTTTTTGTTTTTATTTTGAAAGGTTCTGCCCCAAAATATCGGATTTTGCGCAATATCAATTAGTAATATCTTAATTTACAAGTAACCGCGTACCACAATACAGTTTCATGAAATAAAACGATCAATGCTAATGTGGTCTATAGATCCCAACAAAATCATGCTTTGCTTTTACACTTCGTAACGTTTTACCCCCATTAATGTACATTTCAGTACATTGAATGCTACAAGACACCTATTATATCACATGATCAAAGAAAAATATTTTGTGCACATTTTTTCCAAAAATATCTGCTCTACAGGTACTATATATGTACAGTGTATTATATGTAGTTTTCCAAAATGTTTTTTTTTGAAGAGTTTGGGAATCACACAGCAGAGCTATTTTGTTTAGCCATTCACATAAAAGGTCAGGGCTTCTATTAAAATGTCATAAAGTAGAATCAAGTATGTGTTATTTCTGTAATAGTTATGAGGAAAGTATAGAACACTTGTTTTGGTCATGCTGTCACTCGCAGAATATGTGGAACAGGTTATCCCGATACTTAAGGGGAAAGATATTGATATTATGTTTGATTATACAATAGTAAGTTTTGGTATTACGTAAAACCATGCACACTATAACTTAATTATATTATCATATTAATGTATTAAAGTTTTATATTTTTTATTCGAAACAAAAACTAGGGATATTATGTTTTGAACACTTCTTAAACTACCTCAAAACAAGAATAACTATTGAACGAGAAATAGCCTTAAAACAAAATGGATATTTTTGTTAACAGATACAGAGTTTTATACAATTAGAACCAGAGGTCACGGTTGATTTTGTAGTGTGTGTGGTTTTTTTAAATTTATTTTTGTTGAAGTATTAACAACCAACTTAGGCAATATTACATATTTTATTCGACAAACAACCATAATTGTAAAGTGGGGATAAATAGTATAAGGAGATTATGTATATATATTATTAGTGTTGTTTACAATGCATACATATGACGTTTTATATTCTTGATGTAGCTATGTAATCTTTGTGTACTGATATATGTTTAAATTGAATAAAAAAGGGTCAGGGCGACCTTGACCTACCAATTTCAAAAGTACCATGGTCATGATGTATTTACTGTTGCTGACCAACCTCCATGTTGACATGTTAACATTTTCAATAAGACGGACAATAACTATATGCGACTTATGCCTCCCACATGAATAGATGCTGGGGCATAAAAAGGCAAAGGCAGTATGTAAACTCAATATTTCTTTCTTTACCGTGGTGTATCCATAGATAGCTTTACATACTGCATTTAAACCAACCTCCATTCTCATCATGCATCTAGCATTGACTGAAAAATAACCAAGCAGCTAACAATCAAGAAGGAAACCATTTGTTAAACAAAACATTACATATTCAGTCAAAATATTTTTATAAGTTGACGTTTCATTCCTGTAAATGTCACTATATCTGTTTAGTGGTTCTGGAGGTGATATTGGTTTATAAACCAATATTGTAATCCCTTTACTTTAGTAAATATGTAGCGGACCTCAAGGTTTTACACTATATCGATTAAAGAGGACCACCTAAAGAGCATTCTGACAGGTCACTCACTTGTGCCATATAATTGGGCCGGGATATGACAGTTTCATGAATGGTGACTAGACTACAGACCACAATAGCCAATTTTTGCCTTTCCAGGCGCCTAAATCAAAAATCCATAGCGGCACTGCTATTATTTACCATGCAGCCCATTTTGAGCTTTGAAAATGGCTCGATGTAGCAAATAGTGGTGCGTGCATTAACAGTACTTTATGCAGTTCTTTGATTGTGCCTAGCACAGAGTTATGAAGGTGTAACAGAATCTCATATCTTTGAAGATAATTAAGCTCATTTTAATAGCCGGCTACCGTTCAAATTTTAGTGATGCATAATAGTTTCTAGTACAACAATAGTTTTCAGAGGAACAAAGTAATCAAAAACTATTTCATGTCTGTCGCAACATTAATTAACAGCCATTACTTTACCGGCTGCTATTAGTAACAGTCACTGGCCAGCCCATTTGCTTATCATCTTCAATTGTTGAGAACTCTATCAGTCTGAAAGCAATTCTACCACTATGAAACAACACTTTTCTTTAAACAAGAGTACTAAACTCATAAACTGTATGCCAATTATCCTGAAAATCGGAGAAATATGTTCTGAGTGATATATAAAACAACACATTGCTTGTTTATACAACGCTACATCATTTTACAACAAACGCTTGTTAAATGACATCAGGATATTGCTATGGCGTCAATATTTGTGACGTTATCAATCATGTTGCATGCTGAATGAATTGATCATGTTCGATAATGCCAAATTTTTTTAAGGGGAATTGCCCCCATGGCAGCCAAATAGTCAGAGGTGGTAAAGGTTACAGTGACCTTGACCTAATTACCTCAAAATCAATAGGGATCATCTACTGTTGATCACCAACCTCAATGTAAAGTTTGAAGATCCTAGGGCAAAGCATTCTTAAGTTATTTAACCGAAACGGTTTGGTCTACTGACCGACAGACAGATAGACACACCGACTGACCAACAGACAGGTTCAAAGCAATATAGCACCTCATAATACTTATTGATGGCCCCTCATGTATCAAACTTTGTATTGTATGATTTTTTGTTATCTGCAGATTGTCTCTCCATGGGCCCAGTATACTGGTCCATGTTTCTGAATTATGTCAATCCTTGTAAAACTAGACTGCGTTCAATAAACGCTTATGCCCCCATAGAAGCCTTGTCCATAAAAAGCTATGTCGATTAGGGGTCATAATTCTGTTAAAATATTGGTAGTGTTACATGGCTTTGATAATGTAAGGAGCTTATGATGGTAAACAAGTATGTCAAGTTTGAAGGCAAGCCTTGATGAAAGAGAATTTGGATTAACAAGAATTGGACGCTTAATAAGTCTAAGTCCAAAATTAGGTTAATATGGAGGTCAAAATGAGGTTAGGTGATAAAGGCATGTGGAGAGTGTTCATATACAACATCCATGCAAATATGAAAGCTTTGTAGCAAGCCATATTAATGCTAGAAGAAACGGTCAATTTGGATTAACCAATAATTTGGCCCTTCAATAAGTCCCAAATTAGGTCAAGGTGAAGGTCAAAATGGGGTTAGGTGATACAGGCGTGTGGAGAGTGTTTATATACAACATCCATGCAAGTATGGAAGCTTTGTAGCAAGCCATAATAATGCTAGAAGAAACGGTCAATTTGGGTAACCAGGACGGACGGACGGACGGACGGGTGAATCACTATATGCCTCCCGCACTCTATTGATACAGGGGCATAAATTTTATATATCAGCACTATTTGGTGTTTCAGCAGAATGCGAGTTTGTGTTTTGTCAATGTTTGAATAACTTCATTCAATGTTACAGCCGTATGTCACTCTAGTGTTGACAATATAACGTATTCCTTTGTCATTCTAGGAGTCCGCATTATGGCGTTCCTTCTCAAGTCAATCCTTACATGTATGTCTGCAGAATTTAGCATAATCTATATCAAATCCGAAGTCGGGTTCTTTGAAAGTGATAAAATACACTACAATTTAAAAGAAATTATGAAATAGCACCAACATAGAGTGATTATCGAATTTGATTCTTTTCTAGGGTATAAGACAAATGTGGTATTTGAGAGTTGGCGTGTATCAGTAAGTTAATACACTTAGCCGATTTAAAAACGCAATAGTTTGTTTTTGATACATTTAAGCGAATTAAGGTGCTTCAATTTTATTGAAATTTTGCACTTAATAAATTCGATACATTAAGTAAAACATGTGCAAATTTCATTGTAATCAAGGTACAAATGGTCACAAAACCAAATCACGAAAAGTATTGATCCACAATGTAAAAGTCGCAGTGGTTTTATTCGCGCGTCATGTGTTAATCATGAAAATGACGCCAATATGGATTAATGGGTCAAATTGAAATATTTTCTCGTTAAAAGTCATACCAAGCATACAACTATCGTCCCAATAACTGATTTATACTCAAATAAAATTTAAATTATAATTTATACAAAAAATACCTACCCCCAAAATAGTTGCGTTTCTAAATCGGTTAAGTGTATGTGTACATCAGTGAGCCAGTTTTCTCTTACCTTGAGATGCCAGTGTTATCATCAATTTCATCCATCCTTTTTGACTGGCTAGTTATTGAAAATTACAACATTAGGCAGGGACAGACATTCATCTATCATTTATATCCACAGTCACATCATTGCAAAACTGAAAAAAGGAATCATGTAAATAATGTTTTCACATATCAGTATATGTAAATACATAGAGTTATTTCCTGCGCTTGAAATGCTGTAAGGAGAGGTGTACACATAATAAGGTTAGGTGCCTGTTGGTAAAAAGCTCAGTTGATAAACTGATGTTCCAACGTTTAGTAAGTTTAAATTAGAGAAAAATTGCACATGGTCTTGTATTATCATGATCTGGACTAGAACATACAACCAACAACAACTAGTTTTTTGGCACAAGTGATTCAGCCAACAGCCATCTAACCACCTACCATCTTGAAGAGAAATTGACCGTTGTCTTGAAAACTATCACTGTCCCAAGCCACATCGGCCGTCTGTCAAGTTGGTCCCCCCTAGCTAAAATTCTTATTTTTTATTTTTGTCTTGACACACTTTAAGTTACTCCAGTCCACCATCAACAGTGTCATAGCTATACATTTTGGAGTTTTTATTACCTGCGAGCCTTGAGCGAGCAGGTGTATTGGATAGCATAAAGTTTTTTTGTCCATGCAGGGGCACGTGATATGTTCTCGATGGTTTACGATTTCAAAAAAAAAATCCAAAAAAAGATGCATTTTGTAAGAATGCCGTGAACCAGACTAATTCCATTATTCCATGCGGATAACATCGGTCTTTCAGGGGCGTAACTAGGCGTACTCCAGTACGACCGTGCGTACAATTTGAATCTGGACTGAAAAAAAATGGAAAAAATTAAAATTCGAAATCACCAATAAAAATCACAAGCAGAGGGGGTAGAGGGGCATATAAATGCAGGGTTTGTACAAAAAAGTCACTTTATAATATGATAAATATCATTTAAAAGATCCATAGTTTTTCAAGTTAGGGAACGAGTTTGTACTTGTAGAGTATGCTGATCAAATTAACAATGCTAATTTTTCTAGCTCGCTTCGTCGCACACTTACTTTATAAGTAAATACAATACATGAATTATCAAGTCAGAGAACGAGTTTGTAGGGTATGCTGCTCAAATAAACCATTGTTATTTTTGAAGCTCGCTGCGCTGAGCAGAATAACCTTATTTGTGAATAGAAATAGGCCTACATGCATTATCTAGTCTGAAATCAACTTTGTAGGGTACGCAACTCAGATACGAAATGCTATTTTTTCTAGATCGCTTCGCTCGCACCGTAAATTTATTAGTGAATACATGTTTTATCAAGTCAGAGAACGATCTTGTGTGGTATGCTACTCACATACACGATGCATTTATTTCTACCTCGTTTCGCCCGCATTAGTTGCATCCATGTCTACATACTGATTGCTACATGAATGTCCCATTTTGACTTATTGTTTTGCTTTAATCGTGATCAAAACCAGAGGTAACATTGGGGCTTTCGGAGACAGAAAATGTGCTCAGAATGCACCATTCGCAATCTACATTTCTTTTTTCGAGGAAGGACCCCCCCCCCTTCAGCTAAACGAGGGGGACATCCCCTCCTTTCATCTCTACCAATCGTGCGTATCATCAATATTGTTCAGTTAAATGTTTTTACATTTTTCCTCGGGAGCCCACACAGTCTGCCAGTGACGCTTTAGATTGGCCCTTTTCATGAATATGAAAGGATTTTCCAAGTTTTCGTTGTAATGAAAATCTACAATAGGGATATAATTTGAGAACAAGAACATCCACACCCTAAGGAATTCGACAGGGCAATATGCACAAGTGAGGGAAATTTGACAGCCAATTTCCACAAATGTCTAATTCCCCTATACATAACCCCCTTCTGGGGGAAAATATTGATAAGTGCATAAATGTTTTTTACTAAAGAATAAGGTACCTTTTTACGTCAAACTTAGTAGATCGATGGAGGTTGATCATGACAAGTGTCTTTTGTTTTTGGCTGGGTAGGTCAAAGGACGATGGGACGTTGATCATCATTTGGGCATCATGTCTTCTACAAGCTCTTATTATTAGTAGTAATCAAAATTGTTTCATGTTACTTGTCACAAATAAAACAAAAATAACATGTTTAAAATTTAGTTTTTAATTCTTTTCTGCCTTAAGACATGGCGTAAAAATATCGTTGAGATACTCTCAAAGGCAAGGAAATCGTTTCCTTGTCAAAAAAATTTCTGGGGGAGCATGCCCCCTACCATTGGGAGTACAATCAAATATGCTCCAGGTACGCCCCTGTCTTTGTCGCATTGCAATAGTTTATTTACCGAAGAAATCAGAACTGTCCGAAATTTCAGTGAGCGCTAGGCAATATTGATACCATGGATCTAAACAGCAGGTGACTGCAGCTGCATTGGTTTATGATCTTTAATATTGTTGAACACTGAAAACATGTCTTATGATAATACCTTTTAATGAACTGATACGAGGTTTTATTTATAAGCATATAACTATTATATGGAACAAGGGAGTCATAATAATAAATATACAATTAAGTGTCTTGAAAATTGGTTTGTTATACATGAAATTCAGGGGCGTAGCTAGAGGTATTTGAATGTGTACGCAGAAAACTAGGGGGTCCGGGGGCATGCCCCCCCCTGAAAAAATTTGATCGCTAGAACGTCTCTGGTGTGTTCTGAGATGTTTTTTGCATCATTTTTAACATGATTTTTACAGATAAAACCAGTTTTTTTGTATAGAGCACTAAATATTTTTAAAAGCCGCCAAATATAAAATAAAATTGAACGTAAGCAATAAGACTACTTATACTAATGATCAGTCTAAATGCTACATATATGTTTTCGAAGAATGACAACTATTGTCCTCCTTTCATTCATTTATTAAGCTGCTTCATATTTTTATAACAGCAATATACATGATTGAGAAACTAGTCAAATATCAGGGCTAATTTCCTGGGTTTTCTCCTGGTGAAAGTGTCAAGCACAACCTCGCTGTCCAGCTCTTTCTCGCGATAAACGTTGAGCAAACCGAGCCCAGAGAGCCTAGTGGTTGTCATGGTGTTACGGAGATAAGTCTTGACTCTCCTCATCACGCTAAAGGATCTCTCTGCGGTAGCTGTTGATACTGGCATACACGCCATGACACAAAGTACACTGTAGATTGAAGGGTATAGGTCTGCGTGTACAACAGGCAGAACGTCCGTTAAAGTTGATGGCAAATCTGGCTCGTTCACACCTATCCACCTGAAATACGCATCAACAAACCCAATCGATGTAATTACTAAATTAGCAGATTGTACATTTAAAATGCATGAGAACTGGTTCACCGTACACATGTATACTGTCTGAAAATTAATTTAAAACGTCAATACATTTACAGTATTGTAATTTTTAGTGATCATTGTACAATGTACATGTACATGTAATAAGATTTTTGTAATCTCACTGACAATTAAAATGTTCAATGTTGAATGTTTTATTCAATAGTTATCGTTCGCCAAACTGTTTGAGTGTTGTAGGTGATAGAAATATGTTCCAGGTAAATTTCAATATACGATTTATCAAAAACATTGCAATGATAATGATATATCTACTTACCTTGTTTTCCATCGCAAGACTTCTCTGTGGAACATGATTCGACATGAAGCAATATCCGGGCTGTATGTATCGAACATGGAATCAACTTGTAGCTCTGTAATCTGACTCACATGTTTGGGGATAAGCAGCTGAGCACAGTATCGAGGTTCTGCATTTAAGAGACGCATATCGATTTCTGACAGCAAATGGTCTACAAACGGCAGGAACATGTTTTGGCGCCAGTATGTAGATGCGTCAGCGGCGGCTATGTTCGGGCGGTTCCTTTGCGCTCCTGCATTCCTAGGATAGTCCGGATTTTCACCAATCAGTGCAGCTATGTTAGTTGCACAGTCGAATAATGTGTCCCAGACCGATTGGTCATTTCGTTCATCATTTACCATTCGCTTGACAATCTTTGCTTGGTCAACGGCAACTAGGAGGTCACAGTCCTTCTTTTGTAAGAGGGCGGACAAATTGACAAGACCGGACATTACATGTTCTGTAACAACTAAGGTGATTATAAAACCAAACTTTGATATTGAGCAAAGATATGCTCTGGCCTTGGAATCACCGTCGTTTGCAAGGGTTGTTAGTGCTGTATGAACCGTCGTGAACGATGCTTTAAATGTGTAAAGTCTTTCCATCTCGGTCTGTGCTCGGTTGTCGCCTTGCAAAGCATCATTGAACCCCAATAGGCGCTTGGCGGAGTAATCAAAGGCAAATGCGATAGCCTGGATCGTGTCCATTATGTTTTTTACCAGCGGCTCCTTACACGCATGTATTATACACAGGTTTAAATTATGTGCCTTGCAGTGAGTGTAGATAGCACCAGGCACAATTTCCCGCATTCTAGCTTGTACTCCACGATATTTTTCGCTCATGTTGGCGGCACCATCATACCCCTGTCCTCTCATTTTCTCGACTACCACACCTTTAGCTCTTAGGTTTGTAATGAATGCATGCGTCAGCGCTTCTCCTGTTGTACCGTTACACTCAGCAAAGCCAATAAATTCTTCCCTTATAACACCTTTATTTTCATCGAAAAAGCGGACGCATAGCGCCATCTGTTCCATTGTTGAGCAGTCTGTAGCTTCATCAGCAATAAAACTGAATCATATACTTTTGTTACAGGCATCAACTATTTCTTCAACAATCAAATCACCGCAAATTTGGATGATTTCGTTTTGTACGTCACGCGACGTGTATTTGTATTTTAATGTTTTGTTGCTCAGATGATCAAGCAGAATAGGATTGTCTTTGCTCCGATATTTCAACAAATACACAAAATTTCCATCATTTTCAGTATGACCTCTTAAGGGTAAAGCCTGATTTCCACAAAGAATAATGGTTTCAATTATGCATTTCAGATTTTTTCTGTTTTTTTTGCCACTATTCTGTCATGTCCGTCCGACAATTCACTAAGAATATCTTTGGCCTTCTTATCTTCTATTTCAATAAATGTTTCTGCTGAGAGCAAAGATCCTTGGTGTGACTGAATTACCTCGTGTCTTTTAATAAGTTTGGTGAGGTTGCTCCAATCAGTTATAGGACTTGTACCAAATGCTTTGTCACGGGAGTCGCTACTCTGAGGCCCAAAGAACCGACATGGACCGCAGTACACGCTGTCAGTCGATACGGAATACCCCAACCACGTATTCTTGACAAACCAGTGTGATTGTAATTTTCGCTGAGTTGATCCAATTCGTCTGAAATGTAGTTAGTGTGTTGAATAATAATTGTCCAAGAATGAATTAGGACGCTCAGTGTTCATATGACACATTTTATTTTATGAGTTTAAAGGTTAGCTTTTCAGAAAAGGTACACAAAAACTGAGCTACGGAAATAAATGCTAAAATATCTATTAAATCATGTAATTAAAGCCAAAATAAGTTTGGTTAAACTAACCTATGATGAACCTTGTATTGTAAGACAATTACTAGTACAAACATGTATATCATTCTAACTGTATATTAAGTACCAGACGTCTTAAATGTAACGTTTTAGGAACCACTCAGATTTGCGACTGTTATAGAATCTAATTAATGTTGACATCACAAAAGTACGTATTGACAATAAAAATACTTTAGCGATGGAATTGGTATTTAGAAGTTAGCTAAAGTAGCGTTTAAAAAATTCATTGTTATAAAAAACATATGTGTAGCCTTTTTAATTTCGTGAAGTATAGATGATAAAAAAATTAATAAACGATGACGCCATTGTTTTTTTAAAATTGTTGCCAGTAAGTTTGATTTGAAGGGCAAACTTACCCTAATATATTTAGATATTGTTACAGTAGACCTACTGTCAGTAATTATATAACATCACAATCTGGATGTGAAACTCGGTCATCATATTGGGTCTACAGTTAATTATATATGTATTCCAAAATCAAAGCTTTGCTTACCTTGCAGGGAAAGCGTATGCGTGCACATTTGTCCATCTTTTCGTGATGACATTGTATCTAACGTCATCGTTTAACGATACGTTCGTGTCTAAAATGTCAGGATACGGTGGCTTACAATCACCGTCCGCCATGTTTTGAATTTTCCCGGTCAACAAATTTACCTCCCTTGATATGGTAACTTTATACAGTGAGCGCAAAAAATACGGTAGATCTCCAACGAATTTTCATATTTTGTGGAAATTAAAGATGTAGATTTTAGCTTTTTAAAGAGTTAGTAAGAAATGCCGAAAATACTAAAGGCATAGAGGATATTTGTTTGTTTTGATTGAATATGGTTTATATCTCATCGTGTAGTGATAAAATTCAATATTTTCAAGAGCGCGTAGCGCGAGTGAAAATATTAAAATTTTATCACTACAAGATGAGATATTAACCATATCCAATCAAAACAAACAAATATTCTATTTATTTAATGCTTTTATGGTGTCAAAACTGGTACTATTTATGCCAAATTACCACTGTGGTTAGGCTACGTATGAATATGTTTTTCCAATCATATTTTTCACTTCAAAATCCGCCATCTTGGATTATGGTGAATAGGTGAAAACGACTTTTTTGAGAATTTTGCATTAAATCATTCACCAACTTGTAGGAAATGGTTTAACTAAGAATAAAACTCCCCACATGACATGTTTCCGTTCAGTAATAAAAAAGTTACAGACATTTTAGTGTTGAGATTTTGGTTAATTAAAGTAGTCCCTGTGAGGGGGCGGAGCTTATATCAGTCACATTGTAGGTGATATCCAGTGACTGATATAGGTTTTATTTCACTGATAGAACTCCATATCTCATCAGTTAGCATTAAATAAATAGGCCTACCCCCCTTAGGGCTTAGGCATCAGTTTTTATTGCATTTTTCGAACATTTATTTTTTCACTTTTTGAGAAGCATGTGTACGCAGCTGCGTATTCTGCGTACAGGTAGCTACATGCCTGAAATTATTTAACAATGTGTTGATAAATTTCGTATGTCAAATTATCGTGCATATAGTTTTCCCAATTTGGAAGCTACCGGCCTATCGCGCTTATTTTTCTCTCACAATTTTGAGATTTCTATGCTTAATTTTATACACATCAGCTGTTGAATTATGCAGATAGAAGGTCGAGGATCCTGTCAATTCTCTGTCACATGAAGTCGGTACATCATTTGCTCGCAGGAACTATTTGACTTGTTTTTTTTATTTTATTCCCTCCTCCTGCGGACTTTTTGCTCAAGAATGTCCGATTAACAAAAGAAATAAAAAAACACCCTGGCCTAAGTTGTGCATATGTCACAAATTTTAGGTCCGACAAATATTGCTCCAGTTATGGCTTACATTTTATGTCATAAACCCTTCTAGATAAAGTTGAAGTAACGTAGGAGTTTTGTCTGATGTTAACGTTTTTAGCTCAAGGAATAATAAGAGCTACTGTACTACCATTGGGGCTTCCTCAACCTCAGATATAACATCAGATGTATATCAATGAAACTTGGTAAACAGACGGCTTATGTTATGTAGGTGGAAAGTAGGGCCAAATTTTGATTCAGACCGAAAATATGGTTGCCTTGGCAACTGAATCATTGAAAATAATTTCAAGGGTCGTGGCTTCAAACCAGTAGGGGTCTTATGTGTTGCTTGCAATGCTTGTTTAATAAGGAATGGGGCATTTACAATTGTGATTTAACTTTATGTATAGGCAGCTTATTATATGAGTTGAAATTTCTACTTGATATGCTTCGGGAGATCGGGGCCTAGACAGATCAGGCCCATTGTTATGAAATATTGACAGTGTTAATAGATAAATAGAAAAATGTTCCGTGCAATACACTGTAGTGTGGCACCGGTATTTAGGTGCACCTGTTAAATGCTTCATAATTACAAGGCTCTAATATACTTACTGAGCCGCGGTAGGTGGTTGGCCTTCTAAACCCACCGTTACAGTAGCATACTAGCGTGTCATGGATTAGAGCCCCAACATCCATTACACTTGACAGTGTCTTTTTATCACCACACTGTTTTTTAGCCTCAAATGGCTTTGATGGTGGACTGTCTAAGCTTAAGACAACATAACGCTTCTGTTATATGAAATATGAATCTGGGAATTTAGATGATTATAAGTCAATCATCAGTCAATTAGTTTGAAGTAATCAGGTCTTCCATTTGACTCGGGAGTAGGGATTTTAACCCCTGAAATTTCCAAAAGGGCACATTTTGACCCTCCAGATTTTGGTTTCAATGGTCATTTTCTCTAAAAATCATGGGTATTTTGCCTATAAAATGGTAAAATTTAATCAAAACGACCCTTCAGATTCAGATGCTAGTGGAATCACCGAGTGATGATCAATAATGAAATTTTAAGGGATTCCCAACACTATAGTTCTGTGCATCGCCACATGGCACACATCTGTTAGAAATCTAGTAAAAATGTTTTGAAAGATGCTGCTAGAAGTTGTTGATTGAAATAGTTGAATAATTATTATTACTTAAACTCATCACTAATTGGCAATTATCACATTTATAGTGTCCAGTTGGCATGACGTAAAATTCAACAAAAAGTTGCTGCTCCTGAAATATTAGAAAAAAACACGCATTGGTAGAACATATTAAGTCTGATTAGAATGAAGCCATTTTATGTTTAGGCCAAAAATAAAATCATTAATATTGTTAGTTTCCCCTTCCTGACTGTGGTTAATTTAAATTAGGGGTTTAAAATAGGTAGCCTGGTAGGTAAAAATTGTTTCTTTTAACATGTTATTGTCAATAATTTTTGCTTTATGTATGCACTTTACAAGTTTTACTGTTTGATAAAAATTAATTTTGCATACATTGTGTATGGTCAGCAATTTTTTCCTTCTTTGTTTGCTACCGGTAAACGGTACCTTCCGAATTGCAAAAAGGCTATAATTTTCCCAAATTTGAATGGAGAAATTCCAATGAACATTTAAAAAAAAATCTAAATCAGACATAAAATGACAAAGTTATAAACATTTTTGACAAGAGGTCAAACATTAAAGTTCACAGAAACCAGTAAACAGTCACATGTTTTATTTGGCCGTAAAATTGCCCAATGTCAAGTTGTCACGATGCGAAAATTCCTAATCTGAACGGACGCAGACCCTTGGCCAAAGAGGCAAAAATATCACTGATGATGACCTGTGAATACATTGTGTATGGTGACCTGTGAAGGTCATATGCAGCCTGAAGAGATCAACAGAAATTATTCAGTCCGACAGACATTTTTAGTCAGGGAGATTTTCATTTGATCCGCCGGTTTCCCATCTGACTGACCGGCCTGTATCCACAGCTATAACAAGAGCACCGCCTTGCGGGTGCAGATGCTCATCTGATCATTGTCACTGTAAAAAAGGCCCATTATACCCTTGCATAAAGTAGGGCAGTGTTATGAGTCTTGCCTTAAAAAAGTGATGTATTGATGGTGAACAAAGGGGCAATAACGATAGTGAAGGAGGAAAGTGGACCTAAACATAAAACTTAACCAAGGATTTAACTGATATCGATAACTAAGTAAAAAGGGGGCAATAACTCTTGCAAAATACAGATCAGAGTTATTGTCCATGCTTGACATGGTCAGGTATTGATAGTTAACAGGTGGTGAAAGTTTCAAAGCAATAGCCCACGTAGTGTATGAGAAAAGTGGACCTAAACACAAAACTTAACCAAGTAATTTTCTAAGTCCAAAATGGGCAATAACTCTCGCAAAGTGCAGATCAGAGTTATGGTTCTGGCTTGACATGGTCAGGTATTGATGGTAAACAACTGTTGAAAGTTTCAAAGCAATAGCCCCCATAGTGTATGAGTCCAAAAGGGGCAATAACTTATGCAAAATGCAGATCAGAGTTATGAGTCTTGCTTGACATGGTCAGGTATTGATGCGACGGTGAACAAGTGTTGAAAGTTTCAAAGCAATTACTCTGATAGTTTAGGAGAAAAGTGGACCTAAACCCAAAACTTAACCAATGCATTTTATTTAAGTCCAAAAAGGGGCAATAATTCTTACGATGCAGATCAGAGTTATTGATCTTGCTTTACAGGCTCAGGTATTGATGGTGAACAAGTGTTGCAAGTTTCAAAGCAATAGCTTTGATAGTTTATGAAAAAGTTTATCTAAACACAAAACTTAACCATGCAAGGCCGACGCCGACCAAGTGATGACAATAACTCATCTTTTTTTCAAAAATCAGAAGAGCCAATAAATGGCATTACAACTTTGACAATACGCAAGCTCATAAAAAGATTAAACTAACTACAGTTAAACGCGTTTTGCTTTTGGCAGTTCCAAAACTCAGAGATATATACACCAGACACTTTAAAGAAAGAAGGAGCTATTCCTGAAGAGCTAGGGCAGCGCACCAGGTTTCCTTGTATCACACAAACTTTCTGTGTCTTCCCTCGAAGATCATTGGCCAGTCAATTAGGTCGGGATAAAATCTTCTTAGAGACAATCTTGTGCACTGACTGCATGTAATACACCAGTCAACCTATTACCTATTTTGCCTTTATACATGTACACTGACTTAATTGCTGAACTGATGTTTTTATTACCCTTTTATGACCCTATTGTACATGTACCTATGCTTTTTTACTGAACCTACCAAAGCATTTACTCTATACTATCAATCTATGCACCAGTCAATTGAAACTACGACCCCTACCCTAGGGAAGGGCAGGGGATAGCGTGAGAACTGTCCAGTGATTTTAGCTTTCAGATGCTGAGCAAGTCACTGAGTGGACTTTTGTTTCCCGCCAAATGAGGGTGATATATAGCTGTGACTATACTAAAAGGTTGACATGTAGGTATAAAAAAGACCATTTAGTTATGGTATCAACAGGTCCACAAAATAATCCGGGAGAATAGCGGGGATTTTTACTTTTGTTTTTTCGAATCATGGGTAAAATCCCTGCCCCCCCCCCCCAGTGTCATACAAGTTGCCCCGCCCTATACTGCATGGGTATAGTCACTATGAGGTATAGTTCCCGGTTATTTTGGCGCGAAACATCAGAAAGGTTATAAAATGGATCGGTTCCCCTGCCCTGGGGGCGTGGTTACAACAATTTAAAGCTTAATCATGCACATATGCAGACATCTATTTAGAAGCTGTCACTATCTATGTGTTATTAAAGCTAGAGAGGCATTTACGAATATTTTGTATTTGTCCGGGTACGTTTAATAATGTTTGTGTGATTAATGTATGGGTCTGGGTATACAATGTTGATGATAAAAATATACCCAGGTGCGTAGCTGGGGGGGCGGGGTCCAGACCCCAAGTGTCTGTGTGAATTTTAACAATAAGATGGTAAAAATACAATCTGAGATATTCTTATTTTTGTTTTATCTATTTAAATTTACAGTCAAGTGAAACGAAACTTTGACTATATAGTATTTATTTCAAGCGTAAGTGCTCCATTCAAATACACCACATACGCTACAAGATTCGAATTATCTGACATACATATTTATCAATCCATTCAAAGACCGAAGTCTTCATGCAGTCATTTAGCAGTCTAAAGTGTTTGTTTTCTTCGTAGTACAAACTTGCCAAGCATTTCGCGTAGTCTGTTTTGCAGGGCTTGCTCTTTGGTTGTTTCCCTACATCCCTTCTTCCCTCCTAGATAAGAAGGGGTGACCCTAGAGCTCGTCTTTGTCTAAAGCAACTTCGTCTTTATGCTTTTATTTCTGTTTGTCTCTTTTTGGAGACGAACAAACTTGACGCGGCGTGTATGTGGTCGCACGGTCATGATATGCTCTCCGTTCTGTTCCCCTAAAAATATTCATTTTTCCAAATTATTCTTAAATAACTGAATTTATTTCTTAAATTTACTCGAACAATGAAATAGAAAATAACCTAAAATTCTACATGTACTATGATGTAGTTTTCTAAAAGTGGAGCAAACCAAGCGGACAAAGAGCGTATCATAATTGTGTATTCTGTTCAGCGTCATGCTACATAAAAACATATAAAATCAGTAAGCAATCTGTAACTGAATGATTAATTTTAACGAAAGCCTATATGCCCCAAGCTGCACCAGTTTGGTGAATTATCTCCCTTTAATAAATGTGCAATATGCACATTTTAAACTCGGAACACAGTTATTAAGAAAATCTATATATCAAATACAAGCAAGGGAGGGGTGGGTGAATGTTAGTCTATACTAACATTTTTAACGAAGATACAAGTATTGGATTGGGTTGAATTTGAGAAAATGTAATTCCACTCTAGCCAGTAACAATTTTCCACATAGTGCAGAATTTGTTCCTCCATTTTATAAGTCGTGTTTAAACATAGTCAAGAAGGTCATAACACTAAATCCAAATATGTCCTTTGCCGGCCTTCCCACTCGATTATTTTATGAGGTTCTCATGAATAGAAATGATGTTAATGTAAAATGCAAACGATTATTCCCTAATATTAACCATGACAATGTTTTTCAAAATGTTTTCTCAAGCTCTATTGATCCAAGTCATAGGAATATTTGTTATAGATTAGCCCATAATGTTGTTTTCGTGAATTATTATCTTTATCTGAAGAAAATAAGCAAGAATACAAAATGTTATTGAACCTGTGTCCCATCTGTTTTTAGAATGTTCGTACTTGTTACCTTTGAACAAAATTGTTCTCAAATTTCTACAACTAATTAGTGAAAAGAAGGTGACTTTTTCTGAAAAGTCATTTCGTTTCCTGAACTTACCCCGTTTAGACAAACATATTTTGTATTCGTGCTTAGTTATCTTATCTGTATCCAGATTTGTTATCTGGCAGGCTAGAAATTTGGCCAAACATCACAATGTTGTTTTATCCAAATTAAGTATAATTGAACGTTTTTTATCGCTATTGAGATATAGAATATATGTTGATAGCTACAGGCTAAATGCTATTGTATTTCTTGATTCTTGGGCTCAACATGGGCTATGTTCATTAACAGAACATAATTGTGATTTTGATGATATGATGTTTTCAGTATATTATCAATCTAAGTTCAATCTGTAATTTATGTACGCATTCTGCTGTTGTTTTGTTTCTTCTTTCTGTTTTCAGGATGATGACTAGCTGGGTTCAGTGGGCTGTTTTCCTGGAAACGGAAAGAAGATTGCAGCCTCTGCTATAGATTTATTCACTCATATTCATATAACTATGTAACCGTCCTGTCCGGCGCTATTGTCTTATTTCAACCTAAAATTTGTATAATCTCGTAACTCCTGTCCGACGCTATTGTCTTATTTCAACCTAAAACTTGTATAATCTCAATCTTGAGAATCATTGCTCTGTTTTCATCTATGTTTGTTGCATATTGTAATAGATACTGGGTTGTTTAAGTATATTAAATACCTCCAAATTGTACACACTTATATATTTTGAATGTACTTTGTAGTGCTTCTGAGAGGGACATATTGTTCATATGTTGTTTTTAGACGCACTCCTCAGTCTCAGAAAAAAATTAAAACCATTATTCCTTTGTGTGAAGTAGTTGTTGTTACCACAGTATCCAGTATCTGTTATAAGCATATGTTTATTATCGTATATGTTCATTGTAAAACCTGCTTCTTGCTTTGAGCTGTTGGTGTGGTGCAGGTTGCAGCATACCAACAGTACGGGGTTCTCACCATGTTCAATGACTATATTTATAGATGCATTTAATTCAGTTATTTCAATTACACTATGTTAATCAGAAGATTTCTGAACTTTACTATCTTATTCATACTCCTCCGTGTGTGATATTATGAACAGTTTAAACTATCTCTCCCCCTCGTGACTTTATTAATAGTGAATATTTGCGTGTGACATTATGAACAGTGTTAATTTTAATACCAGTGACTCGACCTCATCTTTCCTTCTGGTGAACTCGTTTTAGATAAGTAAATAATGAGTGATACATATGTTTTATTCAGTGTTTGTTTTGTTATATATGCTAAGCAAGTTGATCGTATTTTCAGTAAAACATTTTTTTTCAAAAGTTAGATCTACAAAAAGTATGTTTTTCCTTTTCAAAAGTTAACATAGATATATATTATATATATATATATACACCAATCTAAAATTAATTACCATCAACTTGCTTCTATTTTAAATATTTAGGCCTATAATTAAAAGAAGCAGGTTACAAACTGCTGTGCAGTTTGTTGTCTTATTTGTACTATGTGCAGAATAAATTTTATGAAAAACAAAAAAAAGATACTCTTCATTTATTTTCTGCTTTACGTAAAGTACCGGAAACAAACGAACACTGCTCGGAATCAACCGAATAACGGAGATCGGTATCATACGTACTTTTCCGGAATTTGAATTTACTCTGCATTTGAATCACACACGCAAAGACCTAAATTATGTCTTTGACACACGTTAAAAAACAAAAAAAAAATCCTCGTTTATTTTCTGCTTTACGTAAAGTACCGGAAACAAACGAACACTGCTCGGATCTGTGTCGGAATTGGCGGAATAACGGAAAATGTCATAAACACTAAAAGGTATTGTGCAAACGTTTTTTTGACTTCCGGATTCTTTCTCATCTTCTTTGCTATTATAAATGTTCTATCTTAACATGCGCTAAGTTGGACTATTGTAAGTTAAATGTAACGTTTACATATTAAAATGAGAATTTCGGTTTCAACTTTCAACTTACTGCCACTAATGAATGAATCCCCTAGAATAACGTTGCAAATCATTAAAGAAATCACATATACTACTTGTAGTGTTTTCGCAATTCCTAGAAATTCACATGACTCTAAATAAAATAACAAATAAGAAAAAAATACCTCCTTCTCGATAGCCGAGTGGTTGAGTATCGGCTTTGAGTGCGGGAAGTCTCGGGTTCGATGACTGACCACGAAATAAAAATGTTACCAGTAATCTCTTGCTAGACGGTCAGCAAAAAAGACTAATCTCTCTTCTCTTATACCCTTATGGCGATGGATAACATCAGGAATGAGGTGTCGAAAGTGATTGATATAAGTGGAAAACACTTGTTCAACACTCAACCTAAAATAAATTAGTATAAACTATAAATTCTAACACGATCTGCGGATTAATCCATATACGCATAGAGCAAACCAGGGCATACAGGCTTCTACATAAATATAGTTTACAATATATGTTACATATATGTAGAATGGTACATTTCCAGCCAAACATGCTTGGAAAAATCTTCTGTATAAACATGTTCTACTACCTGATCGCCAATCTATTCTAGTATAATGCCTATGATAGACCGAGACATCGGCAAGTAATCCGTGTATTGTATGGCAATTATCTCGTAAAAGTGTACACTTATCTCCCCTGCGTCACAAAATTACGCGCACAATTGGTAGATACTTGTCACATGTATATCCAGAGAAAGCTCACTCTGCGATTATATTGTTGTGAATATTGTAATTCAGCAAATATGTACATAATGTAGTGTAAACAATACATATAGGTATATCTTATGGGCTGTGCTAATCAAGGAAGGGATGTTTCAGACTTTTACCTTGCTGAATATACATGATCAGTGCTCAAAGTTGTTGTGCCTAGCAATTGACCAAGACAGGGTCGACACTTCTATAACGGTTTTAAAAACATTGTGCCGCATGTGTGTATTGTAATGGAATTGACATTCTCATTATATACCTATGTCTGACTATTTCTTGTGGATAGTGTAAATTCAATCTTAATTTCAAGCTGTTATTGAACTACGTGTATCAATGTACATTAACGTTTTGTTCGAGATGCCTGTGCTAAAATTTAATAATCTCGTGGTATTGCTGACGAGATTTCTAAATTCTTTCTTGTTGTAATTTATGATTCAACCTCCGTCGTTCTCTTGTATTTTATTTCGGCAAGACAAGGACTCAATGGGGTGAATTAATTAATAGTTTTGTGATGAAATGCTGATAAACTTATAGATGGTTACACAACCACACACTCGACAGGTTTCTGTAGTTGTATGTCCTAATATGTTGTCACGTATACTTATGTATGGTGTTTTTTTCTTCAAATGTGTGGTTCCGATAAATGTTTGTTTAGCTCTATATGTAAATTTCTTTTTCTGGTCCTTGTATATGTTGCTTGTACTGCATTCTGCAGTTGTTTTTTCTGTGTATGTAGTTTGAAAGTGTTTGTGCTGCTGTGTATATTTACAGATGTGTATTATAATGTACTGTCGTCATTTGTGATGTACATTTGTACTATTAGTGTTCTCATAATGTTTTATAATAATGATGGTCATATATGCTGTATGTATAATTATGCTTATAAAATTATGCTCTTCAGTAATGGAGGAAATAAAATTTATATTACTTTTACAATTGCTATTCAAAGTTTAAACGATGTCAGGGCAAGGGCATGCGCAAGGCAGTACCAGGCGGAACCTGTTGTCGTTATCCCTCTCCAAATACGGTAACTATTTCGTGGATCTAATAAATGATACATCATCATGTGGAAGGAATAGATCGGTCGTCTATAGATGATAGTTGGGGGAGTAAAACACAAATCAACTAAATCTAGATTTTATTTAGAACACATCGTCCGTATGAGATATGAACTTTACAAACCCGCGGTTTTTAGTCCGAAAAAGTTAGTTTATTAGCGTTAAAAGCACCACCTGGCGGGACGTCATTTTCGTAGCAGTTTTGACGCGTTTGTTCCGTTTCTGTAATACATTCTTACGTTTCGATAAAATGAACAATATCTGCCAGTCGGGCTTTGTATGCTGCGTATTTGGGTATATTTGATTTCATACTAAGTAAAATATTATTCGAGTAACATACCCAAAACCGCGTCATTTTCATCATTTTGACGGTCCAAAAAAACGCCGTATTTTTGTGTTTACATTCAAATGTTGCAAAAACGGGACGGTCAAAGTTTTAAAATTAAATTTTACTAACGTTATGATATTTAATAAAGATTTTGCTCAGTTTATGTCAAATAAAAATATGGGGTCTACGAGTCAGTTTTTTTCGTTAAATTAAAATTAACCTTTTTGTTTGGAGAGAAAAAATGCGCGACGTAAAGCCCATTTATTACGCAATATGCAACAAACTAATTTCTTTCATGGATAAACCACAGAAAGGCCTGCTTATTCAACAATGCAAGGAGTAAGTATGATGGGAATTGATAGAATTATTTCAAAATATATCATATTGTTGCCATGGCAACCAAAAACCGGACGATCAATTTTTGAGGCATTGGATTTAGTAATATGTAGGAAGTACTGAATGCGTGCGCATGATATGATTAATTAAACCTAGTGAATGGGTTGAGGGAAGTGAGGAGAATTTGCATGTCTTCATATATTTTCATTTTGACAACCATGGTGGTTGCCATGGTAACACATATTGTCAAAAAACACACAGAAACAGGATCGTATCATAGAGTGAAAAGTATTCAATATACATGTACGCTTATCAAAAGTGGTATATGGAAAGAGAACAAAATTGAAAGAACGAACTCCATTCTGTTTGTTCAATATGATAAACTGCGTTGTAACTATAGCAACACATACGTTGACCCTTCTAACACACATTACATGTGTTCGCGATTTCATCAAGTAAACTTACCGGGTATTCTTACAATTTCGCACAGTTCTATGTATATTGTTGACATACCGCTTTGCCTAAGAAAACAAATATAAATCTGCCAACGATAAGTTACAATCAACCGTAAGTATCTTATTCTTCGAACGATTCGAGTAGTATCTATCCACGCAACTAAATATGTGTCGCCAATATGTCACAGTTTTTGTTCGAAACCAGCTTGCATAGTAATCATTACCGGCTTGAGAGTCGTTGATGTATCTTTAAAATCGGTTGAATAATAAAATATTGATATTGACAGTACGTGGCGTTCTTGGTCACAATTTCGGTCAAATACCACGTGGTATGTCCACACTGAGGTACATAATGTCACACATATGGACAGCAAATATCGCAGTAATTGATTATGTAACTCTTTAAAAACACCCAAGCAATTAGTGCGACAACCCAAAATAGAAAGACAGTCATAATTTGGTCTTAAAATGATATTAAACTGGTATGAAAGAGATGGAGGTGGCATTAGAACTCCTATAGTCACAGCGTTTACGTTTACGTTGCGTGTTTCAGGCACAAACACGTAATGCAAAGTCTAGAAAGAAATAGACGAAATTTATACAATATTCGGCACGCTACCACCAACATTATCGCATATTACGATTACATTAAGTATAAAGGCATTTTTGAGAAGTACATTGGGTGTCAATTGTTTTATTCGCGACTTAGTGAAGTGATCGTTATTTCATCGACACCGACACTGTAACGTCACTGACGTCATTTGTGTTGCCCCGGGTGCGTGGTAGTGACTAGTTTTGGGAAGCTATAATGTATGACATACTTGATACAGACATCCCTAATTTGCTGTACTAATCGCAGAAAGATTCCGAATTATGATGTTGTGTTTATCATTTTCGTACTACAACAAATGCGAACTCCAGAGTACGTTATTTCTGAACATCCCTCGTATGTCACGTATGTTCCATCTACAAATAAAGTCTTTATTATTAATTATTATTATTATTATCGCATAGGTCAGGAACGGCTGCACACGGTGGTTGTATTCCATAGGACAGGGAATGCCTGTAGATTGAGGTAGTACAGGATGGATTGTATAAATATGTACCCACAAAAGCTGTTATAAAAAAGGTAACGGCGGATAGAGTACCTTACTCCTGAATCGTGAATTTCCGTTTGTCTCTGGTAAATATTTATAGAATAATTCATGGCTGAGCAGTGCCATTGAGTGATAATCGCCCCGGTAGGTTGATAATTGCCAGAAGGCGCTAGCCCGAGGGCAATTATAATCTACCGGGGCGATTATCACTCAATGGCACTGCTCAGCCATTCATTGTTCTGTATAATATTTATGTTGTTGTGTTTTCATTAAATTACTCATTTAAGAAAACATTTACAAGACATAACATGTTCCAAATTGATAGACAAACCCATCGTCGTATTAAAAATTGTCAAACTTGGATCTATTCGCATAGATCTGTCTAGATCTAGTAAACACGGATTCAACATGGGATTTAATGTCTAAATTTTAGAAAATAGGTGTATATTTAGATCCATCTGATCAAGGATTGATACAAGCATGTCCAAATCTATCAATCTGGTTTGCAAGTGATTCAAGAAGGCCTACGAAACGCTCGGCGCCGGCCACTTTTGAGATGCAAATGACGTAACGTTGCCCGTGTACGTCTTCCAAGGGCTATTATCAGTGATAATAGCCCTGCGCGAGGCGGGCCAAAAGCTGATAATACTTTAAAAGGGCGCATAATACGGTTTTTCAATGCAATTTTGTTACTATATATAGTGACATAAGTATTATACAATATGCATGCACTATTGCAACGCATTAAGTCCGAGGTTTGAGGATATGATTTTAAATGTATGGGACCGTAGTAACTGAATTTATCACATAAAATAGGCTCTGGGAGTTTAATAAACCCATTACATAAAAGTCATAATACACACGTGTAATAAAGATGCAAATGAGGTATATACAAGGGCGAGTCACTTTATTTATGTATTCATACACGTTGTCAAAAAAGTAAAAGAATACATTTTTAGAATAGAATAAATTCTATATCCGATTATGAGCACTCTAGGGCATGTTATAATCACACAATAACAGATGTACAAGAACTTAAGAGATATGACTGTTAGTAAACATGACGGTAGGTCCGTTAAACGTGGGACGAAATGTACATACCAAATATCTGGCATCTACACAAACACAGTATCGGATGTTGATTTCATTGTATAAATCCGTTAATTTTGAGTATTAAAGACGATTTTCCTTGCTTACCAAGTACTTGCATCGTGAACAATCAGTTATTTTCGGCTATTCAGACGAATCGCGAATAAATTCACGCGGAAAACCCAGTTACTTCCCCTGTCCTTGTTGTTACTAAAACCCGGAACGGAACACGGACCAGAACAGAATACGTTGTGTTGCTGCGGTCCAAGATTTAATTATTTACTTTGTTAAGCGTAGTTTTACATCTGCAGGATTTTAGATACCGTAAAAATATTATTTTCAAAGGCAGAAAAATTAACATATTGGAGTATACATTGTTGCACTATTTTCTTAGCTCTTTCAATGAACCGCTTTACTCCTACGGAGTTTATTTGCTAAAGGGGAAGTGTGTGCATTCTTGACAAATTTTTACTGTGTATTTAGTTTATGTGATAAAAAGAATCTTACATTCGTGTCATTCCATATTAAATTTATTAAACTCGTTGAATAAAAGTGATAAAATGCTCGGCAGAGCCTCGCATTTTATCATTTTATCCAACTCGTTTAATAAATTCAATATAGAAAGACACTCATGTAAGATCCTCTATGTCACACATATGACGTACAAGTTAAAGTCACATAGATGATTTCTCGTTTTCTCTCGTTTATAAATTATCTCCCTTCGTTATGTTAGCATGTTCATATTTATAGAATAATACATGGCTGAGCAGTGCCAGTGAGTGATAATCGCCCCGTTAGGTTGATAATTGCCAGAGGGCGCTAGCCCGAGGGCAATTATAATCTACCGGGGCGATTATCACTCAATGGCACTGCTCAGCCATTCATTGTTCTGTATAATATTTATGTTGTTGTTTTCAATAAAACTACTCATTTAAGAAAACACTTACAAGACAAAACATGTTCCGTAATAGATAGACAAACCCATCGTCGTTATAGAAATTGTCAAACTTGGATCTATTCGCGTAGATCTATCACTTAAATTCTCCGTAACTTTGTTGTTATAAAACGGAAACATATCATATGGGTATTCATTTTTTTGGTTATAAAATTTGCTACATTTTGGTGTATGTTTTTATGTAAAATTCTGAAAAAAGTTGTTTTTCACACTTGTGTGAATCTCAGTGTATCTCGTCTAGACCTAGTAAACACGGATTTAATGTCTAGATTTTAGACAATAGGTGTAGATCTAGATCCATTTGGTCAAGGATTTATACAATTTTGAAATGTGCTATCCTGCATGTCCAAATCTATTAATTTGGTTTGCAAGTGATTCAAGAAGGCCTACGTTGCGCTCGGCGCCGGCCACTTTTGAAATGCAAATGACGTAACGTTGCGCGTGTACGTCTTCCAAGGGCGATTATCAGTGATAATAGCCCTGCGCGAGGCGGGCCAAATGCTGATAATAATTTAAAAGGGCGCATAATTAGAGGTTAATACACGACACAGCCGGGCAGGGAGGTGATAATCCGCCCGGAAAATTAATAATCACCTCGAGGGCTTCAGCCCGAGGGTGATTATTCATTCCGGGCGGATTATCAACTTCCGGCCAGGCTCTGAAGTGTATTAAAGTCTTTAATACAATTGTTGGATTTACAAATAACAAACAACGTAAATATTACTGATGTAGATATACACTAAGGTGGTAACCAATAAAATGCGCCAAGACTAAATAAAATTGGCAAAGAAATCTTACTTATGAGCAACGTAACGTCATTTTGGCTCCAACGTGACGTCATGTTTACACGGATAACGCCACGTGCGCCCGTTCAACCGGTCCGATTATGATTATGAGTTTGCGGACCGGGCGGATAGGCGATACTCAATCACGTGATAGCTATAATCAGCCGTAAATAGGCTCATTTTTGTTACTATATATAGTAACAAGTGTATTAATACATTTTTTTCAATGCAAATTTGTTACTATATATAGTAACATAAGTATTATACTGGACTTCAGGAAAAAATGACAAAGTGAGTATATGGTATAACTTTAACGCGATGAATTGCAGTACAAAAGCAAACACAATATTGCCTATATTTCTGTTATGGATTATAATCAAGGACCGTAGCATTTGCCTATGAAAGCTTCAAACATTTGGCACACCATATAAAGTTTGCATCCTCCTAAATATTCAGAAAAGGTCAATAAAGTGGCATTTGTGTTTGTTTTCATATTGCAATTTATCGTGTTATTGTTATATACCAGTTGATAGTTTCCGTCCCTGTCATGTGACATACATATAGAACCAGATAATGAACAACCTAAAGTTAACCTTGATTATTACCTTATCACAGTTCACAACTAGTCCAACATAAACTAGGTGACTACACTATCACAGTTCACAACTAGTCCAACATTAACTAGGTGACTACACTATCACAGTTCACAACTAGTCCAACATTAACTAGGTGACTACACTATCACAGTTCACAACTAGTCCAACATTAACTAGGTGACTACACTATCACAGTTCACAACTAGTCCAACATTAACTAGGTGACTACACTATCACAGTTCACAACTAGTCCAACATTAACTAGGTGACTACACTATCACAGTTCACAACTAGTCCAACATAAACTAGGTGACTACACTATCACAGTTCACAACTAGTCCAACATTAACTAGGTGACTACACAATCACAGTTCACAACTAGTCCAACATTAACTAGGTGACTACACTATCATAGTTCACAACTAGTCCAACATAAACTAGGTGACTACACTATCACAGTTCACAACTAGTCCAACATAAACTAGGTGACTACACTATCACAGTTCACAACTAGTCCAACATAAACTAGGTGACTACACTATCACAGTTCACAACTAGTCCAACATAAACTAGGTGACTACACTATCACAGTTCACAACTAGTCCAACATAAACTAGGTGACTACACTATCACAGTTCACAACTAGTCCAACATAAACTAGGTGACTACACTATCACAGTTCACAACTAGTCCAACATAAACTAGGTGACTACACTATCACAGTTCACAACTAGTCCAACATAAACTAGGTGACTACACTATCACAGTTCACAACTAGTCCAACATTAACTAGGTGACTACACTATCACAGTTCACAACTAGTCCAACATAAACTAGGTGACTACCTTATCACAGTTCACAACTAGTCCAACATTAACTAGGTGACTACACTATCACAGTTCACAACTAGTCCAACATAAACTAGGTGACTACACTATCACAGTTCACAACTAGTCCAACATAAACTAGGTGACTACACTATCATAGTTCACAACTAGTCCAACATTAACTAGGTGACTACACTATTACAGTTCACAACTAGTCCAACATAAACTAGGTGACTACCTTATCACAGTTCACAACTAGTCCAACATTAACTAGGTGACTACACTATCACAGTTCACAACTAGTCCAACATAAACTAGGTGACTACCTTATCACAGTTCACAACTAGTCCAACATAAACTAGGTGACTACACTATCACAGTTCACAACTAGTCCAACATTAACTAGGTGACTACACTATCACAGTTCACAACTAGTCCAACATTAACTAGGTGACTACACTATCACAGTTCACAACTAGTCCAACATTAACTAGGTGACTACACTATCACAGTTCACAACTAGTCCAACATAAACTAGGTGACTACACTATCACAGTTCACAACTAGTCCAACATTAACTAGGTGACTACACTATCACAGTTCACAACTAGTCCAACATTAACTAGGTGACTACACTATCACAGTTCACAACTAGTCCAACATTAACTAGGTGACTACACTATCACAGTTCACAACTAGTCCAACATAAACTAGGTGACTACACTATCACAGTTCACAACTAGTCCAACATTAACTAGGTGACTACACTATCACAGTTCACAACTAGTCCAACATTAACTAGGTGACTACACTATCACAGTTCACAACTAGTCCAACATTAACTAGGTGACTACACTATCACAGTTCACAACTAGTCCAACATTAACTAGGTGACTACACTATCACAGTTCACAACTAGTCCAACATTAACTAGGTGACTACACTATCACAGTTCACAACTAGTCCAACATTAACTAGGTGACTACACTATCACAGTTCACAACTAGTCCAACATAAACTAGGTGACTACACTATCACAGTTCACAACTAGTCCAACATTAACTAGGTGACTACACTATCACAGTTCACAACTAGTCCAACATAAACTAGGTGACTACACTATCACAGTTCACAACTAGTCCAACATTAACTAGGTGACTACACTATCACAGTTCACAACTAGTCCAACATAAACTAGGTGACTACCTTATCACAGTTCACAACTAGTCCAACATTAACTAGGTGACTACCTTATCACAGTTCACAACTAGTCCAACATTAACTAGGTGACTACACTATCACAGTTCACAACTAGTCCAACATAAACTAGGTGACTACACTATCACAGTTCACAACTAGTCCAACATTAACTAGGTGACTACACTATCACAGTTCACAACTAGTCCAACATTAACTAGGTGACTACCTTATCACAGTTCACAACTAGTCCAACATTAACTAGGTGACTACCTTATCACAGTTCACAACTAGTCCAACATTTACTAGGTGACTACCTTATCACAGTTCACAACTAGTCCAACATTAACTAGGTGACTACACTATCACAGTTCACAACTAGTCCAACATTAACTAGGTGACTACCTTATCACAGTTCACAACTAGTCCAACATTAACTAGGGGACTACCTTATCACAGTTCACAACTAGTCCAACATTAACTAGGTGACTACACTATCACAGTTCACAACTAGTCCAACATTAACTAGGTGACTACACTATCACAGTTCACAACTAGTCCAACATTAACTAGGTGACTACACTATCACAGTTCACAACTAGTCCAACATTAACTAGGTGACTACACTATCACAGTTCACAACTAGTCCAACATTAACTAGGTGACTACACTATCACAGTTCACAACTAGTCCAACATTAACTAGGTGACTACACTATCACAGTTCACAACTAGTCCAACATTAACTAGGTGACTACACTATCACAGTTCACAACTAGTCCAACATTAACTAGGTGACTACACTATCACAGTTCACAACTAGTCCAACATTAACTAGGTGACTACACTATCACAGTTCACAACTAGTCCAACATTAACTAGGTGACTACACTATCACAGTTCACAACTAGTCCAACATTAACTAGGTGACTACACTATCACAGTTCACAACTAGTCCAACATTAACTAGGTGACTACACTATCACAGTTCACAACTAGTCCAACATTAACTAGGTGACTACACTATCACAGTTCACAACTAGTCCAACATTAACTAGGTGACTACACTATCACAGTTCACAACTAGTCCAAAATTAACTAGGTGACTACACTATCACAGTTCACAACTAGTCCAACATTAACTAGGTGACTACACTATCACAGTTCACAACTAGTCCAACATTAACTAGGTGACTACACTATCACAGTTCACAACTAGTCCAACATAAACTAGGTGACTACACTATCACAGTTCACAACTAGTCCAACATAAACTAGGTGACTACACTATCACAGTTCACAACTAGTCCAACATAAACTAGGTGACTACACTATCACAGTTCACAACTAGTCCAACATTAACTAGGTGACTACACTATCACAGTTCACAACTAGTCCAACATAAACTAGGTGACTACACTATCACAGTTCACAACTAGTCCAACATAAACTAGGTGACTACACTATCACAGTTCACAACTAGTCCAACATTAACTAGGTGACTACACTATCACAGTTCACAACTAGTCCAACATAAACTAGGTGACTACACTATCACAGTTCACAACTAGTCCAACATAAACTAGGTGACTACACTATCACAGTTCACAACTAGTCCAACATAAACTAGGTGACTACACTATCACAGTTCACAACTAGTCCAACATTAACTAGGTGACTACACTATCACAGTTCACAACTAGTCCAACATTAACTAGGTGACAACACTATCACAGTTCACAACTAGTCCAACATTAACTAGGTGACTACAATAACAACAACATGGAGCTACAAATGCTACGTAAGTAAAGTAAGAGCATAGATATCTATAATAACTGCATTGTTTATAATTTAAATATTCAAAAAGAACTACAAACTAACGAAGCAATTTTATTTGCATTCCGGTCTCTAGATTGGTCTTCGTGTTGATTCAGAAAGCTAAGCCGAAAAGAATTACACTCTAACTTGCATAAAGCGACCACCCTTGGGAAGGTCTAAAAACGGTCGCTTAAAGGAATTGTCGTTTAACGCAAATGTTATAAACATTGCGTGTAATTAACGAATTTCCTAGATTAGGCTGTCTGAATACTATTCAACTTCAATTGATAAACATTAGTGTGTAAATAAGTTTTATGATGAATCTATAATTGTATGCTTAGTCTTTATAAACATTTCAAATTATCATGTCTATTTGTTCACGTTTATGCTTTCCACGAAATTCAGCAGCTGTGTCGTTTTCTGAAACATTTGGTAGTTTCAAGCCTTCTTCTTGTCAAAGGCTTTTTGGGGTGCTGGAGAAAACGGCCCAGCTGCTGATAGGGATGCTACATTTCGTTGAAAGCTTATAGTGCCCCCCCCCCCCCTAGACTGGCGAATGTTTCATAGAAATCGATATGGAAACAAAATATTTACGGCTATTTTTGTTTACGAAGAAAAGAAAATTTTGTCTTGGATCTGTAGCCTTTAGTGACGTCAAAGTCACGTGGTATTGCTAAAGTCACGTGGTATTGCTAAAGTCACGTGGTATTGCTAAAGTCACGTGGTATTGCTACACTGTAATTTGTGAATATTTCTATATACGAGGACAAAACGATGGAATAATGATGATCGTAATTATAACAGTGACCCCTGTTGGACAGCAGTCCCATACTTACGGTGCTAATCTTAGTCGACTTTTATTCCAGTTGCCGTGTTGGCTTGCATCTGTACTGCCGACTTGGCTGAAGGTATGTTTTATTACTGTATGTTATTTAGGAAATAGATCGCAGTTTTGCGTGATATACCGGTGAATAGATCACAGTTTAGAGTTCATATGCGTAGGAATTAATCACGAAAGTCCTGAAAGTTTCAGAAAAATCGGTGACTATGCGTGCCGCACCCCTTTTTTAAAAATTTGGTTTTCTCAGAGAACTGCTCTTAATATGCATATAAACGACAACCCGTGATCTATTCACCGGTATATCACACAAAACTGCGATCTATTTGCATTCTAACACGTGTAATTTGTGCAATTTTATACGGACTAATTTATTTGCGGAGTTGTAAGTTATTTTTCATGTTGCTATAGACAACTTCCGCTGTTCAAAGTATCGTAACGTCCGCCCCTGGATTTTTAAGCTTTACGTTTATCTTTATTTGTCGCCAAACTGATGCTTATTTAACACAAACTGTCAATTACGCAATTCACGTTTACGCATATGAATTGATACATGCAATAACATGTTACTAGAATATAAATATAATCGAATAAATAAAAAGAAACGCTACGAAATGAAAATTACGCAAAACGTCGCGCTCTTCGGCGACGTCACAATTCATGACGTCATGAAATAAACAAGACGTAAATTTCGTTGATAAAATCGCGATTATACGCGGGAGATAAATTAAACAGCCGAAATTCTACCGTGCTATACCGTTTATTAGATAACGCTACAGCTCTATACGTTTACATGGAGCAAAATACAGACAGTGTTAGAATGTGGTTTTATGCCTTTCTCGTTTAAGAAACCTCCACGCATATTATGCATTAGGGAGCTTGCCAATCGAACGGCTACTTATAAATGCGTGAAGCTATCATTACACGTTTCAATTCAATAGACAGGTTGTGAAATGTATGTCTACGTGAATACTTACTTTTAGGCAGTCTGTCATCCAGGTATATGTAGTTTGTACAAGTAACAGACCTGAACAGATGAAAATAAAATAAGTACTATTTCCCACAATATTATATAAACACCCATTATTGATTTATGATGAATTCATGCACAAAATATTACGTGATTTTACACGCACTCGTTTTGTTTTCAAGCAAATTTAAATGCAAGGTGTACGTATACATGTCTTTTTTTCTTTTAGCTTGATAGGCCTACTTTTGGGCCCCCTTAGAACACTAATTCTGACTCCTTTGTCTAGCCTTATATTCCTTCTATAGAAAATAAAAACTTTTTGGCGCTTAATATTAAATGCAATCCCACAGGGAATCGTACCGCAATGGCGGGTAGGACCAGTAATTTCAATTTTGGAAAATCTACGTCTAAAGCCCTCTTTAAGCTGGGTTCACACTATGAACGTTTGTACCAGCGTTGATCAGCGTTTCAAAAGTCAGAAAAATGAGCCCAAACGACGGTGAAATTACGCTCGTGAGGAGGAATAATTTTGTTCACATTGCGAACCTTTTTTTATCCAGTTAATTCCGGCAAAATCTGCCTGTTACCGGGGTGCCTGATAAACTTAGCGTTAATCGGTCACCTGGGCATGTAATTTGTGAAAATCCGTCACCTTACCACGTGATCTGACGGACTTCTTTTTATATGAGAGTCATCGGTTGCAATTCCGTGACCGATGGTGAGGTTTTCCTATTCTAAATGAACTGGTGGTTGATCGGTTATTTTCTTCAACTTACCTGCGTCTACACGACGTCTATCAAGATGTCCGACGTCGTTGTTTATCATGACGTCACGGAACGAATGTGACGTTGCGCGCTTGTAAATGAAAGAGTGACAATATAGTCCCGAGTTTGATCCCCTTACTGAGCAGTTTAAGCGACTGGATAAAAAGAATAATAGGTTAGTGCCGTGAATGAAGTAAAAGTTTATCCGGCTCGGCTAGGAAATACCTCCGCCTTGCCAGATAAACTTTTTCATCCACGGCACTTAAAAGGGGACCAGCGGGCCCAAAACCTGTACACGGCATTGGGTCGTTAATATCCTTTAGTCTGGGATGCCTGTGTACCATGACAGCAAAATTCCCGAATCTGGGCATTTAGGTCGAAAACTACGGAAGGCCGAAATGGCCATCCCTGCCAGTCTGCATTAGTATGCGATGTTAGCGGAAAGGATATATAGAGGATATTTGTTTGTTTTGATTGAATATGGTTTATATCTCATCGTGTAGTGATAAAATTCAATATTTTCAAGAGCGCGTAGCGCGAGTGAAAATATTAAAATTTTATCACTACAAGATGAGATATTAACCATATTCAATCAAAACAAACAAATATTCTATTTATTTAATGCTTATATGGTGTCAAAACTGGTACTATTTATGCCAAATTACCACTGTGGTTAGGCTACGTATGAATATGTTATTCCATTCATATTTTTCACTTCAAAATCCGCCATCTTGGATTATGGTGAATAGGTGAAAACGACTTTTTTGAGAATTTTGCATTAAATCATACACCAACTTGTAGGAAATGGTCTAACTAAGAATAAAAACCCCCACATGACATGTTTCCGTTCAGTAATAAAAAAGTTACAGACATTTTAGTGTTGAGATTTTGGTAAATTAAAGTAGTCCCTGTGAGGGGGCGGAGCTTATATCAGTCACATTGTAGGTGATAACCAGTGACTGATATAGGTTTTATTTCACTGATAGAACTCCATATCTCACCAGTAAGCATTAAATAAACTATATTAGTCCGTTTAATCAGGTCTGTCACTTGTATACAAACATTGCAATATCATAACATTGTATTTTTATTGTTTCAAACATTTTAATTGGAGAAAAGGGCAGTGGAAACCAATACCCTATTCACTAAGCTTCATACTAATACACATAATGTCTATTAAAATAATACATTAATTAGAGACATTCCAATGTTTATATACACAATATTATGTTAACTAGTGACCGACCTGATTAATTGATTTATACGTTCCTTTCACAAAATCACGTTATTTGCAAGTCTATGTCTTGTACGAGTGACAGTGATGTTATAATTAAGATTTTGAGCTAATATTGCCTACTCAGGGGATTACTTTCCGTTTGTTTTGTTAGTTCCCTTAACTTATTTTCCTGATGTATTTTGTACGGTATACATTCAGCGTACGTTATGCTCGACTTGACTTGATATTACTACATGTAAAATTCGTCTGTTGGTAGGTCTGAGATGTTACAACTGTGGTGTAGATATAATCACCAGTACTACACAATGTCAGATAACAGCTGAATGTGCTGCCGGAGAGGTAACATAATAACATCTATTTTACCTACATCGAGTTTGCAATAAAACAGATTAAGCTAAAAAGTAGGCGACTCATAATCCAAAAAGATAATATTAAGTCAGACAGGGAACTCAGCACTCAGCTTAATCACTGTGGGAAACCCGAGTGACCAGATGCTAATATTCGGAGCCAATTTTGTAAACAAACCGCCTCGATTTAGGTATAGTGCGCCTAGGATAACAAGAAAGGCGGGAAATTTTGGTATAATCAATTTAGGTGGATTAATCAGGTGTGAATTATTTATCCGTTATGTTTTTAGAACAAAACTGACCTTATCTGTTTACTTTAGTAATGCGCAAAACCAACTTTACGATAGTTGACAAAACCGATTCATGTTTGTAAACATCATGTTATCCTGGGCGCCCAGGATAACGTGATGTTTTCAAACATGAAGCGGTTTTGTCAACTATTGGAAAGTTGGTTTGCGACTATAGCCATTTTTGTTTATGTCGTCTCATTTTGCCTGTTGCTCATATTCATCAGAAATATTTTGATTGTCGGTCTTAAATTTTGCGATCCACATTATCGCTATTAAATTGTAACTTTTAATGAAGCTGTAATTTATTAAGGACATGTTTTAGTGAATTGCTCCGAACCGTAGCATAGCATATTGGGGTTTACGAAATGCGTCGTTGTCCAAATAACAATGCACAATGCCCAACTAAACAAGTTATAATCCTCCCATGACCAAGCTGTCGAAATTCTAAATAAACCAGTTTCAGCGATCAAAAAGCTGAATGCCGAACAAACGATAAAACACAGGTTCATATTCATTATTTCGATTCTTACATCGTCAATATCCGCATTTGACTGTTCACATCAAGACATAGTAACCGCTACACTACATTTGACTGTTCACATCAAGACATAGTAACCGCTACACTACATTTGACTGTTCACATCAAGACATAGTAACCGCTACACTACATTTGACTGTTCACATCAAGACATAGTAACCGCTACACTACATTTGACTGTTCACATCAAGACATAGTAACCGCTACACTACATTTGACTGTTCACATCAAGATATAGTAACCGCTACACTACTTTCTGTCTCTATTAAGTTATTTGCCGTAGTTGTGTTTTAACGGTAATTCACGCACACATTGGTTTCCTATATTTGTATATAGGACAAACTACTGGTTCACACCATATGGTCACATGTGTATATAGGACAAACTGCTGGTTCACACCATATGGTCACATAAGAATGTAGATCAGATCTGGATGCCAACCTGCGACGTCCGGTTTCAAAGTCGGATGATATTATTATTTTAGTATTATTATACCATATTTATATAGCACTTGTATCATGTAAATACACGTTCAAAGTGCTGTAAAATCACATTTAAGACATGGTTAAAACACTTTGAAATAGATATAAATATGCATGCAAATTTAACAACAAATGTATATATACATTAGATACAGTTTAAAGTTTGGGGATAACATATGAATTTGCAGCAGCCAACTTGTAGATAAAGCAAATACAAGTACTGAATGCTTCAAATCCGATTGGTTTCGTATGCTATATTGCCAGTCCACAGTCGCATTACTCCAACAGCCGGTATTATATGTTATGCATTTAAGTTAGTCCAATGAGTCAACACATCTCACTGATAACCAACAGTCTCTCTTTTAACGACGAGATTATGCACCTCATAAATAACGTAATACACTGTTTACGTATGTACTAAGTCTTGTTTTTCAAGAACTGCTTTAAGAAACCGTCGCCAAAGGTATAAATGTATTACCTTTTAGAAGACCCCTAAGAAGTCAAACTATTAATCAGCCAAAATAAGCTTTTGTAAAACAGTGGTGAGTGCTGTTGGCAGTGCATTCCAGAGCTTCGATGCTGCAGCCATGAAACATGCACGAGACAGTCGATCTTCATGACACACAGAAACATACAGAAACATACAGAAACACACACGCACGAACATGAAAAAGCACAGACAAGAAGTCCCAATAGACGCATGCAACGCACGATACATGCAAACCTGTAAAGCACTAATGTAATGTTGTCCGTATTTTGTTACTGTGTGTGTGGTTTATTTTCAGAAATGTATGTTGAAAACACTGATATCGTCTACTGATGTTCACACTGAGTACTCAATGCGATGTGCCAACACAATGGTAAGATGTTATTCTGATGTACTTCAAGTGCTTTTAAATTTTAGCACAAACACGGGGGATGTTGATAATTACTTTTCAGCAGCTGTGCCGTTTTGTCTAACATCCGGTGATACCATGAAAAATACAGGTTTCACGGGGTACTGGAAAAAACGGTCAAGTTGCTGAAAAAGATCCCGTGTTTCATGGAAAGCAAATCATTTCCCCTTAGCGTGGCGTATATTTTATAGAAATCGATGAAGAAATAAAATACTTATGGTTATATTTGTGTTTCAATGTTTACATATTTCTACTTGTAACTGTAGCCAAAAGTCACCTGTCATTGCAACCCTGAATGCAAAAACAGACAGTTTGGATTATAACAATACTAGAACTAGCATGTACTTTTTTCGAGCAAAATCAGACAGAAGACACACTTAGCCTTGCACTTGTATTTATTACAGATAAACTAGACGTCCAACCTACATTCTGAGCTTTGTAACGTGTTTGCCGTTGATTTAATTTAACTCATAGAATAATTACGATAATGAAATACAATGTACATGTATTTACGATAAAAGTAAGTAAGTAAGAAAGTAGGTTGATAAAACGGGTTTCTATGATGAAGGTGACAACTTTCCTGTATGACATAGATCTGGTAATATGACACCAAGTGTTACAAGTATACGTAAGCCCAAAGGTCAATGGGAAAAATGAAAATGAGCTTCTTCAAATACTAGTATGTAAACATGTATATCAATAAAGTGCTGCCTTCCCTGTCCGATTTTCTATTATCTTTACGTACCGGGTATATCAATAAACATTTCAGCAATGTGACGGGGTTCAGCTCACACAACCACCTGGTATTGTTGGAAAACGTAAAATACAAACTCGTAATGTAAGATACGAATGTTGTTCAACAGATCTCTGCAATACACCTACACCTAGTATTCCATTCAAAAATGGTACGTATACTGTTACATAGTCGGGATTACCTGACCCTTACCACCGAGTCTAATCGTTTAGTGCGGGTAGACGGTTCATTACGCATGTCAAGACGGTATTTTACCAGTAAAAAGACTGACTAACGCAGCAATTTTTAGACGTTAAATTGAAAAATTGACAATCGATTTTACGGGTAAAATACCGCCTCCAAAAGCGTAATTAGGACGTACACTGTACTCTTACTATAGAGAACGCCGGGAACCAGACTTAACTGTTGCAGTAGTTTCAGTTCATATTACACGTTTGATTTCAGCGAGAAAGTACATGTAGTGCCTTAGGGTAGCGTTGATAATACACTTCGTATGAATCCCTAATACTCCCGCTTAAAACATGTTGAACTCGACCACGAAATATAATATAATCATCACGATTAACCGACCTCTCAAATATCGAACATGAGTTTATCCTTTGGAAGTGACTATTCTTACGGGCCCGTAAGAATAGCCTCTCAGACTATTCTTACGGCTCTCCCGTAAGAATAGCGATACCGCTCGCGAATTACTATTCTTACGGCAGTTTCATTTAAATGTACCGATCTCCTTTAAGTAATGTACCTTAACAATAGAATGTTAATTAACATTCGGTGTTAAATTATCGCTCCTACGATGTATAATAAAAACAGTGACTTACTTTGAATGTACCGGAACTCGATCTCTGCCTCCATGAATACAACTGTAAGACTTTCTAAGTCTTCGGAAGACGAGGATTTTTCTTAATCACGAAATTAAGGAGGAAGCCGTTGTGGTTATTATAATGATAAAGCGTATATTTTCCGTTTAGCATATATGCACCAACTACATAGTTGCTCAAAATCTAGGAATTTAATTTACTCTTCCACGGATGTTTATTTGCTTTTATTTATCCTCGTCACCGGATAATCCATATTGGCGAGGCCGTCTGTTCCACGTGTTATACGACGAATTTATATACTGTTTGCTATTCAGCTCCGTGGAACAGACTAGAAATTTAACACCTAATGTTAATTAACATTCTTTTACATAAATAAATCGCAATTTGACCCTAAAATAGTCACCCCACCCAAATCTGACTAAACGGGTTTAGATATCGAAAAATGCTTATCGAATTCGTGTTTCGCATGCTAAATAACTCTTAAAACAAATTATAACGTGATTTAAAGAGAATAAATCATTTTACCCCAAATGGCACCAATAGAATATGGGGTAGAAATATTTTTTCCCTACATGCTCCCTCCTGTTAGGGTATTTAGGGTTATTTTTCATTTTAAACACAAATCTGATATCCGTTTTTCGATATCTAAACACGTTGTATGAAAACTCGGGTCGGGTGTGCACCCCTAGAAGGGGGATATTTTGCGCTCATTGAAAGAATACCATTTCTTCTTGATTTTTGATGTCAGAACGGGTTGTACGTTATGCATGTATCATAAAATACGTAATTTCTGCTAGTTTGGTCATATAACATACCGCAAGAGTTCAATTCTTGCTCATTTTCACATAGCTCAGTAGAATTAACCCCAGTTTTAAGCCCTGTCTAATACCACTATGATGCAAAAACAACCTTGTGATAATAGTTTCTGAAAGACTGCAACATCCTAAATTAGCCCTGCAAATTTCAGATCTGTAACGTGATACATTCAAATGAAGCAGCTCTTAAAACTTAGCCAAAATCGCAATTTGACCCTAAACTAGTCACCCCACCCAAATCTGACTAAACGGGTTTAGATATCGAAAAATGCTGATCGAATTCATGTTAAGCATGCAAAGTAACCCATAAAATCAATGTATAAAGTGATTTAAAGAGAATAAATGATTTTACCCCAAATTGTACCATAGGTTATAATCAGTAGAATATGGGGTAGAAATATTTTTTCCCTACAAGCTCCCTCCTGTGTTGGGTTATTTTTCATTTTAAACACAAATCTGATATCCGTTTTTCGATATCTAAACCCGTTGTATGAAAACTCGCGTAGGGTGGGCACCCCTAAAAGGGGGATATTTTGCGCTCATTGAAAGAATACCATTTTTTCTTGATTTTTGATGTCAGAACGGGTTGTACGTTATGCATGTATCATAACATACGTAATTTCTGCTAGTTTGGTCATATAACATACCGCAAGAGTTCAATTATTGCTCATTTTCACATTGGCTAAGTAGAATTAACCCCTGTTTTAAGCCCTGTCTAATACCACTATGATGCAAAAACAACCTTGTGATAATAGTTTCTGAAAGACTGCAACATCCTTACTAAGCCCTGCAAAGTTCAGGTCCGTAACGTAATACATTCAAATGAAACAGCTCTTCAAACTTAGCCAAAATCGCAATTTGACCCTAAAATAGTCACCCAACCCAAATCTGACTAAACGGGTTTAGATATCGAAAAATACTTATCGAATTCGTGTTAAGCATGCTAAATAACTCTTAAAACAAATTATAACGTGATTTAAAGAGAATAAATGATTTTACCCCAAATGGCACCATAGGGTATACATCAGTAGAATATGGGGTAGAAATATTTTTTCCCTACAAGCTCCCTCCTGTGTTGGTATTTAGGGTTATTTTTCATTTTAAACACAAATCTGATATCCGTTTTTCCATATCTAAACCCGTTGTATGAAAACTCGCGTTGGGTGGGCACCCCTAAAAGGGGGATATTTTGCGCTCATTGAAAGAATACCATTTTTTCTTGATTTTTGATGTCAGAACGGGTTCAACGTTATGCATGTATCATAAAATACGAAATTTCTGCTAGTTTGGTCATATAACATACCGCAAGAGTTCAATTATTGCTCATTTCACATTGGCTAAGTAGAATTAACCCCTGTTTTAAGCCCTGTCTAATACCACTGTGATGCAAATACAACCTTGTGCTAACTGTTTCAGAAAAACTGCAACATCCTTAATTAGCCCTGCAAATTTCAGGTCCGAAACGTGATACATTCAAATGAAGCAGCTCTTAAAACTTGGCCAAAATCGCAATTTGACCTTAAAATAGTCACCCCACCCAAATCTGACTAAACGGGTTTAGATATCGAAAAATGCTTATCGAATTCGTGTTTAGCATGCAAAATAACCCATAAAATCAATGTGTAACGTGATTTAAAGAGAATAAATGATTTTACTCCAAATTGCACCAAGGGTATACATCAGTAGAATATGGGGTAGTAATATTTTTTTCCCGAAAGCTCCCTCCTGGGTTATTTTTCATTTTAAACACAAATCTGATATCCGTTTTTCGATATCTAAACCCGTTGTATGAAAACTCGCGTAGGGTGGGCACCCCTAAAAGGGGGATATTTTGCGCTCATTGAAAGAATACCATTTTTTCTTGATTTTTGATGTCAGAACGGGTTGTACGTTATGCATATATCATAAAATACGAAATATCTGCTAGTTTGGTCATATAACATACCGCAAGAGTTTAATTATTGCTCATTTTCACATTGGCTAAGTAGAATTAACCCCTGTTTTAAGCCCTGTCTTATACCACTGTGATGCAAAAACAACCTTGTGCTAATAGTCTCTGAAAGACTGCAACATCCTAAATTAGCCCTGCAAATTTCAGGTCCGTAACGAGATACTTTCAAATGAAGCAGCTCTTCAAACTTAGCCAAAATCGCAATTTGACCTTAAAATAATCACCCCACCCAAATCTGACTAAACGGGTTTAGTTATCGAAAAATGCTTATCGAATTCATGTTAAGCATGCAAAATAACCCATAAAATCAATGTATAATGTGATTTAAAGAGAATAAATTATTTTACCCCAAATGGCACCATAGGGTATACATCAGTAGAATATGGGGTAGAAATATTTTTTCCCTACAAGCTCCCTCCTGTGTTGGTATTTAGGGTTATTTTTCATTTTAAACACAAATCTGATATCCGTTTTTCCATATCTAAACCCGTTGTATGAAAACTCGCGTTGGGTGGGCACCCCTAAAAGGGGGATATTTTGCGCTCATTGAAAGAATACCATTGTTTCTTGATTTTTGATGTCAGAACGGGTTGTACGTTATGCATGTATCATAAAATACGAAATTTCTGCTAGTTTTGTCATATAACATACCGCAAGAGTTCAATTATTGCTCATTTTCACATTGGCTAAGTAGAATTAACCCCTGTATTAAGCCCTGTCTTATACCACTGTGATGCAAAAACAACCTTGTGCTAACAGTTTCAGAAAGACTGCAACATCCTAAATTAGCCCTGCAAATTTCAGGTCCGTAACGTGATACATTCAAATGAAACAGCTCTTCAAACTTAGCCAAAATCGCAATTTGACCCTAAAATAGTCACCCCACCCAAATCTGACTAAACGGGTTTAGATATCGAAAAATGCTTATCGAATTCATGTTAAGCATGCAAAATAACCCATAAAATCAATGTATAATGTGATTTAAAGAGAATAAATTATTTTACCCCAAATGGCACCATAGGGTATACATCAGTAGAATAATTATGGGGTAGAAATATTTTTTCCCTACAAGCTCCCTCCTGTGTTGGTAATTAGGGTTATTTTTCATTTTAAACACAAATCTGATATCCATTTTTCGATATCTAAACCCGTTGTATGAAAACTCGCGTAGGGTGGGCACCCCTAACAGGGGGATATTTTGCGCTCATTGAAAGAATAACATTTTTTCTTGATTTTTGATGTCAGAACGGGTTGTACGTTATGCATGTATCATAACATACGTAATTTCTGCTAGTTTGGTCATATAACAAACCGCAAGAGTTCAATTATTGCTCATTTTCACATTGGCTAAGTAGAATTAACCCCTGTTTTTTATACGCAGTTATTTATTTACTTTCTAAATGTATTTATTGACATTTTTTTCAAAATAAATGAACACACGTATCAAAAAAATGCAGTTCGAGGAATCCTTTTGTAATTGGAGTTCCTTTGTACTTATAATCAAAGTTATAACTTATATAAAGTTAACTGGCACATGTGGCAGGACAGAAATGACTGATGTCTTTGAAATATAATGTGATAATTAATCTTCTTCGATGTAGTCATTATCATTGTACTGTAACTTATAGTAAGACACGTGGTACCAGTCTACGCCAGCTAGTTAAAGAACGGTTACCGTAAGGCCATCTCTGCCAGGCGCCGGGCAATACGAGAGGGGATTCGGGAGGTACTGTACGCACGAAATATAGGTGTCTCATAAGTCAATTTGGCTGGCCCTTTCAATAGGGGTGACACTATAATGAACACAAACTTTACCTTTACCTTAATAAACTACAATATTAACAATGTTGACATATTTAGACAATGAGGCAGTTGTGCTTCCCTTCGATAACAACACTTGATTTTATTTAATTTTGTTGAATGACTACTAACTGGATTAATATCTAAATGTTAAACTTTCAGCAACGTGTAATCGGGATATCGAGATTATGTTGGAAGATTCCATAAATGTGACGACAATCGATCAACAGGAATTGATGGCGTTCTTGAAATCAACAGTCGGCTATTTAGACATAGGAAGGCTAACGAATCAGGTACCATTAAGCGTACTGCCTCCCTATGATAATGAATTAAATATGTAATGATTATAGGCCTAACACCCAACTAATCTTGATAAGACATATAAATGAAAACAAACAGTGACAAAACGTATAGAGTTACTTGTAGTTTAGGAGCGGTACTAGACTTGTACGAACTGAAACGGACAAATGAAACTGAATAAACGGATTATGTCGAGGGGTTTACTCAGAGGATTATTAGACATGTCCGATTGACCGACTTCATGCACAAGTTAAACAAAGCGCAGGTGATCGCATAGTTTTTATCATTTAGTATTAGATATTATATAGACTATCAATATCCTATAATTAACATTTTATGGTAAATGTGCTCTGAAGCAGGATAAAATAACATGCATGTTTGGTATTAAAATTATATTGTATGTAAAAAGCACCCAGTTAAAGTCTATTTCGTGACATTCGTCAGCTGTTACACTCACGTGATAAGATTTGTAAGGTTTTTAAAAAAATTGAGATTAGAAAAAAGCTAGATTTAAAAAAAAAATATTCTACCTACACCTCATTTTCAGGTGGGTTTATCTACGTATGGCACAAACATTGATCATAAATGGGATCTTGACAGACTAGACAACCTGGCCGAACTTCAAGCGGCTTTTGATCGGCTTCAATTCTCAAACCATGTCAGGAACAACGCCGACATCCATCGTCTGGTAGATTTCCTTGTCGACAGTGCGTTCAAGCACCACAATGGGGACAGACCAACGGTACCTAACACTATGCTTATATTTGTGGACCAGATGACGCATGTACGACTGAGAGACGCGATCCTTAGTGAAAAACATCTGCTAGATGGCATCAGTCGTGACGTCATACTTGTCGTTGTTGGACCATATTCGGATTCAGCGGAAATTACGCAATTATACGAACTGGCATCCTCTTCCGGTCACATATTGCATGCAACCAGTTACAGTACTCTGAATGTAATACAATCACAATTGTTGGACTTATTATGTAAATAAACATCAATTGCAAATGTCTACAGTGCTTGTTTTGAATGAACATGATTGTGATCGGTTTATTCACAGGCCTAAGAAATTAGATCTCAAAATACAGAGTTTTGAAACTCCCCACCATCCCGTCATTACTATACATAATATAAATCTGTATTTTGTTATTTAATTTCTTAGGCCTGTGGTTTATTTCAGCCATATACATAGGGACATTAGGCAGTATATTTCATTTGTGTTTTCTTCTCTGAAATTAACATTATCAACCAGTACAAGCTCTTTTGCAATAAACTGGCAACTTCTCCACATGCTCTTTTGCAATAAACTGGCAACTTCTCCACATCCTCTTTTATCAGAAACTGGCAATTTCGCCACATGCTCTTTTGCAATAAACTGGCAATTTCTCCACATGCTATTTTGCAATAAACTGGCAACTTCTCCACATGCTCTTTTGCAATAAACTGGCAAATTCTCCACATGCTTTAATTTTACAAATATTAAGTCAGTAGCTAATGCAGTAAATAATGATATATGGTATACATGTGTTTTTGACATGCATTGACAATAGGTCGACGTTTTCCAGATAACTGATAAGCCAACTGGCTAGAATAACATGCAAAATCATTTGTTTGTCTTATTTTCCTTCTCATATTCGCAGGTAACTGTGTCATTAAAAAAGTGTAAACAAACAAACAAATCTAAGATAACATTAATTTAATAAAATATCTTTTTTTACTCTTTATTAATGATACAGTTACCTGTGCTCATAAATTTGTAGAAGACTCTACTTTTATATCATTCTGTAAAATGTATGACATTATCAGTTTCTGTGAAACATGGCAAAAGGCTGACAATGTCTTTAATGGTATGGTCCAAGGATATACGAACTTTGATTGTCGCAGGAAAAATCGAAGAGGCTTTCGTGGATCAGAGGGTGTAACAGTATTTGTTAAAAATAATCACGTTGAATCGGGATTGATACGTGGGATATATCCAGAATTCCAAGAATATGTGTTATTATTTATTGATAAGGCCGATAGCAAATTACACTCAGAGTGAGACTTAGTACTGTTCTTTACCTATATAGCCCCAGAAAATTCTCCAATCTATGATCACGACCATAATCAAAGCACTGAAAGTACTACTGTGTGGCGTACTGATGCCATTAAATCCAATATCGAATCCAGGTTGTATCATAATTTTATGTCACAGTTCTGATAAGCCCACCCTTACTCAAACATTTGTGCTGCTAAAGACACCAAGAGAACCAGCAGTTACCTGGAACTTACTTAAGTAACTGCTGAGCATCAATGAAGGGATATTTACAAATACCATTTTTAACGACTTGGAGAATTCGACCAGTGTCAAGATAACTGACTGTTTATTCTCCGTATGACCACGCATGTTAATTAAATGACACTCTATATTAACGTATGTAAAAGGGGTAAACATGGCGTCGCTCCCACATATCGATCGGCCGATTAATGCTTTAAAAACAAGTTTTACATTTTATAAAACCTTTAAGTATTAGTTTTTAAAACAAGCTTTAACGAACAAAATCGATCGAATATTAAATTAATAATTGATGATTTTCGACCGTTTATTTGGTATAAAACGGGATATTTTAAACTTACTTTTACGCGGAACGGATTCTTACTCGTCGCCGTGGATTAACTAATTAGGGTATCGTGTTGAATGTTGTCTAAAAGAGAGACATATATCTCTGCTTCATTACAAGCTTTAAATATTCAAAATCGGATAATAGATACGAAAATTATGAGGTCTTATATAAAGCACGGTAGAAATTGACTAGTGCGTTTAACGCTTACCGCGATAACATCGTTAATCGGCCGATCGATATGTAGGTAGAACTATTTCAGTTCCCCCCACCAGCTATATATAGCATCAATGTTTGTATACAACATAACTAGGTCACCGTCTGCAATGTGCAGCGGCGGAGTGATTTACATACGTTACAGTATACGATTGAAAACCGTGGGAACTATTAGATTCCCGCCACCAGTGAGAACATTCGTTGGTAGTAAAAAAATAGTCCGTTGCGGAATGATTTGCTATAAAAATCCTCTAAAAATAAAAGTCTGATAAAATTGTTGGTCTTAATATAGGTAAATGTTGGTAATGTAAACAAATCAGGTCCAATGATACGTGTAACCTGTGTTGCATGCTTGTAATATTGTTCAAATCATAGAACTATTTATTTGCCGAGGCCTAATGCGTTAAATTGGTCGTAAGCTGAAAAGTGGTAATATCATTGTGTGGCGTAAACGCCACACAAAAATGATTAAGTGTGACGTCAGAATTGAGGGATGTATCGATTATTGTGGCGGGAGATTTGAATGCCATGGTCAAGGACTTCTGTGACTTTATACCTAATGATAACATTGACTTTATTTCAAATTGCCCTACTGACTATCCTTCAGATTCGTTTGCAATTCCTAGAAAACATATTGTTTACTGTAGTGTATGTAATATCCATGATAACTTGCTTGGGTGTATATCCACACCTGTGGAACTCCGCCCAAGCAGGTAAAACAGAAAGGTCTACTTCTGTCACTGTGTGTGTAATCTCCATGGTAACTTGCTTGGTGTATATCCACACCTGTGGAACCCCGCCCAAGCAGGTAAAACAGAAAGGTCTACTTCTGTCACTGTGTGTGTAATCTCCATGGAAACTTGCTTGGGTGTATATCCACACCTGTGGAACTCCGACCAAGCAGGTAAAACAGAAAGGTCTACTTCTGTCACTGCGTGTGTAATCTCCATGGTAACTTGCTTGGATGTATATCCATGTCTGTGGAACACAACCCAAGCAGTTAAAACAGAACGGTCTACTTCTGTCACTGCATGTGTAATCTCCATGGTAACTTGCTTGGGTGTATATCCACACCTGTGGAACTCCGCCCAAGCAGGTAAAACAGAAAGGTCTACTTCTGTCACTGTGTGTGTAATCTCCATGGTAACTTGCTTGGGTGTATATCCACACCTGTGGAACTCCGCCCAAGCAGGTAAAACAGAAAGGTCTACTTCTGTCACTGCATGTGTAATCTCAATGGTAACTTGCTTGGGTGTATATCCATGTCTGTGGAACTCCGCCCAAGCAGGTAAAACAGAAAGGTCTACTTCTGTCACTGCGTGTGTAATCTCCATGGTAACTTGCTTGGATGTATATCCATGTCTGTGGAACACAACCCAAGCAGTTAAAACAGAACGGTCTACTTCTGTCACTGCATGTGTAATCTCCATGGTAAATTGCTTGGGTGTATATCCACACCTGTGGAACTCCGCCCAAGCAGGTAAAACAGAAAGGTCTACTTCTGTCACTGTGTGTGTAATCTCCATGGTAACTTGCTTGGGTGTATATCCACACCTGTGGAACTCCGCCCAAGCAGGTAAAACAGAAAGGTCTACTTCTGTCACTGTGTGTGTAATCTCCATGGTAACTTGCTTGGGTGTATATCCACACCTGTGGAACACCGCCTAAGCAGGTAAAGCAGAAAGGTCTACTTCTGTCACTTTGTGTGTAATCTCCACGGTAACTTGCTTGGGCGTATATCCACACCTGTGGAACACCGCCCAAGCAGGTAAAACAGAAAGGTCTACTTCTGTCACTGTGTGTGTAATCTCCATGGTAACTTGCTTGGGCGTATATCCACACGTGTGGAACACCGCCCAAGCAGGTAAAACAGAAAGGTCTACTTCTGTCACTGTGTGTGTAAGGTGCCTCTTCATGCTCCCTTTTAACGTTCCCTGTTAGTCGAGGATGCTGGTTTACTATAACGTCCATGATAACTTGCTTGGATGTATATCCACACCTGTGGAACACCACCCAAGCAGGCAAGAACAAATTATGTGACCTCTGTCTCTACGTTCACACCATCGTGGCAGAACAACAGCAACTGGTTTCGTCTACATCATTTAATAACAGCGGTTTGCCGCAATACTTCTCTGATCAAAATATATATTCAAGGGTGTAATTATGTATAGGATAAAAGTATACACAACTATAAATTAACTGGATACGCAACTGTATTCATAAACAGTGACATCATAACATCATATCATAAAGGACATCGGGTCAGTGACGTGCGTCATATATAAAGTGCTATAACCTCATAGAGCTGACAACGAGGGACTTAGGCTGCATAAAAGGATCCACTTCGCTTAACTTAAACATTACATAATGTATATAGATCTACTCAGACTGGTGAATGCACAATTACTTCGGCTCATCAGTACATGGTAAACGCATCTTTTGCATGTAGATCTATATAATCCCATATTGTAGGCAACATCTGACATCACTAAGCAGCACAGGCGTTCAATACTTGGAAAATCTCATTCATAATCATATACGAGGGGCATTCTGAAAGTTCTGATAACTGAGTGATAACTTTACATTGGATGGTCAGAATTTTTTAAAGTGAACATTTTCTGAAAGGTACAACCTTCCGTCCCCGAAAACATATTATGATATTAATATCAGAGAATTTATTATTCACCTATACGCCATTGTACATGTAGGTGTATAAACCAATAGATTTTCGCCAAAATGAGTCATATTAGCCCCTGGAAGGGATACCATTCTTGTTAATAATTTCTATAATTTCAATCTGATTTGTTTGTAATTTACACATACATGTGTATATTATTATATATCTGTGCATCTAATGACTAATGGAAATTATTGTTATGAGAGTATAAATGACTTAAGATGTATACGGAAAAGACCACGTCCCAATTTCTCTTGAAAATAGCCATTTTACCTGAAATACACAATTTTCCTGTTATTGCATTGTAATGCTAGACGTGTTACATGAGAATATAAAACGTGTGGCCGTTTTGTGTGTACATATGCTATTTTTACTCCCATAAAATACTGTGAATTTTAGAAAGCTAAAATCGATTGATGTCAATGAATTAAAAAAACACATAAAATCATCAGATATTTTGAAAAGCGGGCTGCACATTTCCGATGTTGATGAACTTGTTGAGGTGTATACCCATGGACTGTCATCACTCATTGACAAACATGCTCCCCTCAAATCTAAAACCATTGTTTTAAGACCTTCTTGTCCTTGGTACACTGAAGATCTTCATAACGCCAAGGATCTGAGGCGTGAACTTGAGCAAAAATGGCGAACCACAAAATTAACGATAGATCATGAAATATATAGAAATCAATGTTCGGCAGTCAACAAATTGCTAAAACAATCTAAAGTAACCTATTACGCAGATAAGGTAGAGTCATGTGGTTGCGATCAGAAAGAGCTGTTTAAGATAACTAAACATCTGATGGGCGATGCTAAGGAAGTGGTGTTACCATCTAATAAATCGGCCAAGATGCTTGCACAGGACTTCAGTGACTTCTTCATCAACAAAATTGAAGGAATACGAACTGAAACCTCCACTACTCAGCCAAACCAACATGGTGACACTGCTGAATTCGACACACCTTTTCGAGAAGAGAAACTATCTGAGTTTTATCCGACTTCAGAAGAAGAGGTCCGGAAACTGATAAATAGATCACCTAGTAAATCATGTGAGCTTGACCCAATACTGCCAATATTAACACGACTATTCAATGCATCACTTGAAAATGCTTATGTACCCACGGCTTTTAAAAGCTCCAGAATAAGACCACTGATAAAGAAGCCAGACCTTGGATCAAAATGTTATGAAAAATTACAGACCGGTGTCAAACTTACCTTTCATTTCCAAAGTTCTTGAGAAGGTAGTCGATGCTCAACTAGATGAGCACTTAACACTGTATAATCTCCATGAAAAACGCCAGTCAGCATATAGAAAATTCCATTCTACTGAAATTGCTTTACTTCGTGTGCAAAATGACATCCTCTGTTTTCTAGACCAGAATAAAGCTACTGTCCTCGTCATGCTTGATTTATCAGCAGCATTTGACACCATTGATCACACCACCCTCCTTCGCCGACTTAAAAATCATTTTGGTATACATGTAGTAGGTAAACCATTGGAATGGGTGAAATCCTATCTGTGTGACCGTTACCAGACTGTTTGTATTGATGGTGAACTTTCGGAACCAGTACTGATGAATTATAGCGCACCTCAGGGCTCTGTGCTTGGTCCCAAAAACTACATCATGTATACAAAACCAGTGGGTGCAATCTGCAGAAAGCATCAACTGCGACATCATTTCTACGCTGATGACTCCCAGTTGTATATGGCATTCCAACCGAAGGATTGCGTTTCATGCGATGAGACACTGCAACGAGTTGAAGCATGTCTGAAGGATATCTTTCTCTGGATGGAGAACAATTTGTTGAAACTTAATGCAGACAAAACAGAGATAATCCTGTTTGTTCCGAAACGGAATACCAATGCTGCCGAGAATATCACAGTGAAAGTTGGTGACGCTGTGATCAGCCCATCATCAGTGGTGAGAAACATTGGTGCCATGTTGGATTCACACCTGAATATGGATAAACATGTAAACTCTGTCTCCAGGTCTTGTTTCATGCAGATCCGATAAATAGGTCAAATCAGACAATATTTGACAGTTGATGCAACAAAATCCCTCATAAATTCTTTAGTAACATCAAGACTGGATTATTGCAACTCATTACTGTGCGGCTCCCCAAAAAACAGTGTTTTTAGAGAGACAATGAGAACTAACAACGATGTTGAAGGTAATTAGTTTGCGTAATTAATGCTAACAATATATCCACAATAATTAAATGACCAGCTAAAGTTGTAGTGTATTCATTTATTTATTATTGCATAGTGAAAAAAACACTATTCTGTTTCATTATTGTAAAATAGAGACAACATGTCATAAATATTTTACACCATCAATCGGGTTTCGAACCTATATGTCTAACTCAGCCTCAAAGATGGATATTTTATGTGTTCATGGGCAACAAAACTAATATACAAAATGTAAATGCAAAACGTTCAATTTTCATACCACTCATAATCTTATATATATTATAAGGCTGACATAGAAGGTTAAACACCAGGGCCGGTAAGGCAGATCTACCCTTCTACGTCCTTCTCCCAATGTTGCGCTGTGAGGCGGAGACGGTGGGCCTCCAAATACACTAGGTATCAGAAAATGTATTAACGAAACTCCACAGGCAGGAATACGCCAGCATTCATTGTTGATTGTTCGGTGCGTGGGACAAATATGAAGATGATGAAATGATTCATGGTCGATTGTTCGGTGCGTGGGACAAATATGAAGATGATGAAATGATTCATGGTCGATTGTTCGGTGCGTGGGACAAATATGAATATGATGAAATGATTCATGGTCGATTGTTCGGTGCGTGGGACAAATATGAAAATGATGAAATGATTCATGGTCGATTGTTCGGTGCGTGGGACAAATATGAAGATGGTGAAATGACAACAACACAGCTACTGAGATTCGCCAGCAGGATCGCCGGTCTGGCACCAACAGCATCAGCTGATGGTGTGCATGATGATAAACAGTACAAGGATTATGATGTGTTATTGTGAGTGGTGTGAAGTGTTATTGTGAGTGTTGTGAAGTGTTATTGTGAGTGTTGTGAAGTGTTATTCTCGATATCGACATTACAGGATAAAACCCGTTTCTCCGGATTTGAAATTTTAACGGTCAGGGGGGTAGCCATTCGGAGCACCTCATACATTTCTGTTGAATCATCACTGCTGCTTCCGTAGCTCGATATTGATGACGAGAAAATATACGCATTACGAGGATTATGATGTGTTATTGTGAGTGTTGTGAAGTGTTATTGTGAGTGTTGTGATGTATTTTCAAAAATACAGAGATGCTTTCGACACTTAGTAATGAATCAAAATTTTCTCTACAAGAAAACCATGCAACGAAAATAGCACCCGACATAGCCAAATTTGAAATCCCTTTAATTGATGAAAACACAGTTAAAAAGAAACTAGACTCTCTAGATGTTACAAAATCCACAGGCCTTGATGATGTCAGTGCAAAATTTCTTAAAACGGCATCACCTGTAATATAAAAGCCACTGTGCAAAATAATTAACATGTGAATAAAGACAAATAAGTTTCCATCGGCTCTAAAGCAGTCCAAAGTCACGCCAATTTACAAAAAGGACCAAAATCAGACAAGAACAACTACAGACAAATATCAATTCAACCAATTTTAGCAAAAAAAATTGAAAAACATGTGACTGACCACCTGAAGAAATTTCTTGAAATTAACAATCTAATATTTCACACGCAATCAGGATTCAGAACTAAACATTCATGTGAAACTGCTCTTACAAACATAATTAATAACTGGATTGATGCAATCAACGAGGAGAAACTTGTTGGAACAATATTCCTTGATTTGTCAAAGGCATTTGACCTAGTAAATCATAACTTACTGATTGAAAAGCTGCCTTTCTACCACATCTCATCACAAACTATCAACTGGATTACATCATACCTTTTACACAGGACACAGAAAGTATGTGTCTCTGGACATCTGTCAAATACAGCTGACATACTATCTGGGGTACCCCAAGGTTCAGTCCTGGGACCTCTTCTCTTTCTCATTTATATAAATGATCTACCAATGACAGTACAATTCTCATCAACAGACATGTTTGCTGATGACACAACACTCACTGCATCAGGCAATACAGTAGAAGAAATATTCACTAAACTGCAAACTGACCTCGACAATGTAAACACTTGGTGCTCCAAAAATTCCATGATGCTCAATGCACAGAAAACAAAAGCCATGTATATATACACTGTGTAAAAAATGACGGCGGAAAATTACAGGAACAACTTCTACGAACCTCATAAGGCATTGGCGAAGACATGCCTCGTTTTTCAAGTAAAGAGTAACTAAATAAATCCAAAAGTAAAGAAACGTCCGAGTTTACAAAACCGCGCCATTTAGAAAAAGCTATGTATATGGGAAATAGTCCAGTCATTCTACAGTAAAAATGTGCTTAACCTCAAACAAATTGCAAAAGAAATAAATTTGACTGTTTTGGCATCAGAAAACATTGACAAATAACATATCAAAAGTCTAGAAAAATCTAGGGTGGGGAAAGTGCCGAAAAATTAACATATCTAAGGTCACTATTGGAAACACTAAAGCTGCTTTTATGACAGTGTTTATTTTCATTTCCATGTAACCAAATGTCACATATCCATAAAGTACAGAGTACAGTAATTGGAATATTAACAATATTATAAACAGATGAAGAAAACGTGGCATAGATAACAAATCAAACAATTTTTGATTTAATATAGATGCTAAAAAACAGTACAAGTGGGTGGGGTAATGGAGTGTGACAATCTCAGAAACAAGTTCCGGTGTAACCTCTAGATCAACAAGGTATACTGTTTACCGAAATTAATTGTTATATGTGAAAGTTCTGACGCTGCAAGCATAAATTGCAAAAATGATGGCGTTCTGTGAAATTCAAGATGGCGTCCAAGATGGCCGTCTTTAGTTAAAATAAAAATAGATACATGAAAATAGCAGGATCTTATATGACAAAATTCATTGAAATTAATGTCCTTAAAGGATGTATATGTATTAAAGAACCACAAACGTCTGTTAAACAAATATTTTAGATACACTATTTATGTTTAAAATCTTCAAAAAGCAATGTCAGTCAATGTTATTTGCAGGTAAAACATACGTAAAACAGGCACAGAGGCAATTTCACCTTTCAAATCTCTTATGTCTTTGGTTATAATTTATAATGTTGATAAATACATATCTAAATTACACTTTTATGAATACATGGTACAATATGTTAAAAAACCACCACTTTAACACAACTAGTGCATCCATACAGTCTGACATGTAATAAGTGGTTTTGTTACCCCCACCCACCAATTTCACACAATGAATGTGTAATCGAGTATTTGGGAAGTTTCACAAACTAACTTCGTCGTGCATAATGTTTATTAAATCATAAATGTAATTGATACACATACAAAATTTGTCAGTTTTATGCTGGAGATATTTCCGAGAAATCCAAGATGGCGTTCAATATGGACGTCGTGGTATAGGAAAAGTCATTAATTTGGCTATATAGATGATACAGGTATATTACTTCCAGCTTTGTATCCAAAATTAGTATCGGTTCTTGACAACCCGGCGTGTTCTATCAAATATTTCGGTGAATCACTGGTTGTAAATAGTATCTCTACTACATTATCATTGGATACAGTGCGGCGACTTGAAACTACTTTATATGTATGTATGAATTCGAGATCAAACTAGCAAGTCAATACCATGCCATGTATTATGTCCACCAATATTGCTAAGTGTGTGACTGTGTGGTGTTGTAAGAATGAACTGACAGGAACTGTTTGAATACATGTTCCATGAGATAAAGCAACACATACATCACACATCTGTATTTCAGAGAGTATGTGACACCAAACAATTTAAAATAACTCAAACCACATATACGTATGTTAAGAACAATCAGCAACATTTTAGAATTTAAAATGCGTGTTTAGTATCTTGCCGAGTCGGCCAAGACTTATGGGTGCTTTTCCAGATCAGAAGATCATGTTAGATAGGTGATAAATACCTGGTGTTTGGACTTGCTCCGTCCAACTTTATGCACGGTTTATGCTTTTTATATCATCATTTTGATATTTGTTTATGCATGTTTTATTATGCATTTATAATTAAAACGTCTGGCACGGGTTACATGCCAGATATAGTCAATTCCACTGCTGTGTTTGTTATTCCGTGCCATAAATTAACTTCAGAGACAAGGACATGCAAATATAAATACCTTCTATAACAAGTGCATTACCAGTATACACACAATCGCACCAGTATATCCAGACATCATCAGTGTTTTGTCCTTCCAAAATAGAATATGGAAAGTCAAAGTGTTTTGACATACAAGTCCGGAAGTATATTTTTGTCTGTAACTCAATTACTTGATACTTGGGTAAGTTTAATTAGGTTTAATTATTAGGGATGTTTTAAGTCAAAAAGTCTTGACACACTTACACATTTTAATTGGTATGATTTCAAAAATTAATGCAAATATCGAAATGGAGATTGCGTTTGAATGTCAATGATGTACGAGCAACAATAGGATTTAAAGGTAGATATATGATACACCGGTTCATGTCTGAGATTGAACCAAAGTGCCAGGTCCAACCGTAGAGCTTGTCAGGAAATGTTATCGTACATGCATATTATTTTTTCTAACTTTACATGCCGGTCTTGCAAACTCTGTTAAATAAACGCTGACTGGTTATCATAGAACATATCGCACGCCCATTGCATGTACAGGCCCCGATCTCCCGAAGCATCTCATTCTGAATCGAGATTATTCTCAAACACTGTCATGTGTCTTTGAGATAATTTCCATGGGTGGCCAGACTCAATGTTGGCACCACACAATAAATACATTGTTCTGAGTCCGTTACAGTAAAACATTTTGAGCACAAACTTAAGAACAATCTCAAATTTATACTCTTGACTTGAGCGAAATCTCAATTTGAGTTGAGATTTCTACTTGAGATGCTTCGGGAGATCTGGGCCAGGACTGGATATATTGGCTCTGTTATGGACATTGCTGTGCGTGTTGTTGCCTTTTAGGCCCAGTTTGCGAGATGTTAGATGTGCTTTCCATGTTAACCAGAATTGGTTCAGGATTACAGAGCTCGATGTTACGCTTAATTTTCGCCAGCATAATTATACTAGTATCATAATTGCAAGGCTCAGTACTAGATCGCCTGTGTTTATACTTGTTGGAATACTTGTTAACATCTAAGAGTTCAATGTCCGACCTTAGACCTGCGTTCAATGCTTGCTAGAATGTGTCCATAGTAGGTACACGTTCGACATTAGATCTAAACTCAATGCTGACTGGAGAAGGTTCAGTTAGACATTCTTACTAGTGTATGTCCACAGTGCAACACTCGACCTTAGATCTGCATTGAATGCTGCAGGAGTAGGTCCAATTAAACATAAGTTCAATATTTACTAGATTATGTCCACAGTACAATGTTCGACATTAAACCTACAGGACAAGGTTCGGTTAGGCTTACGTTCCATGCTTACAAGAGAAGGTCAAGAGTACAGGAACCGATCTTCGACCAAATTGAAATATTGGATTAGGTCCAGTTAGACTATACGTTCTATGCTTGCTGGAGTAGGTTCAATTAGACCTACATAAAATGCTTGCTGGGGTGTGTCAAGAGTACCGGACTCCTAATACATATACCTTAAATGCTTGCTGGAATACAAATGCTGGGCCAGTTCAGACCTACGTTCAAGACTTGCTAAAATGGGTCCATTTAAACCATCTTTCAATGCTATCTATAGTATGTCCACAGTGCAGCGATCGACCTAAGACATGTGTTCAATGCTGGCTAGAATTGGTCTACAGTACAAGGCTAGATCTAACACTTAAGTTCAATGCATACTTGTAAGATTAGGTCAAGTTAGACCTACGTTTTGAGTTTGTTTGAATAGGTCCAGAGTATGTGCAGCCCTAAATTTAGACCTGTTTACAAAGCTAGGTTAACGTAAGTACGTAGCCTCTACATGGGTATAATATCACTAATTTAACTCGTCAAAAACACTAACAATATCAATAGAAACATACACAAAATGCATTGTTACCCGTGAGGTCGATTAAGGCAATGTCCAAAATGCGCTTCCGTAGAGAGGAATTTTATGCATACAGTAATCTCAACGTCAAAATAACGCCGATTTATTTTCTTAAACCATCGTAAAATATTTGACTTTTGTATATAACAAGATTATTACAGTTCGTATTTTTAAATAATCAACTGAAATGGTTTTTGTGTACGTGTTATTTGATATTTAAATAACATATTCATAATTCGTAATTACGCAGTTCATCGCACGCGCTAAGTTGATATGACGTCACTATGGCGAGTTATATTTGCCATGTCGTAGTTCGAAAAAATGAACAAGTTTAAGGTTAAATTTAATCGTTTTCCCCAACTTAGATTTTTCTAGACTTTTTATATGATTATAAGCATACATTTTTCTACATGATTATCGAAAAAATTCTTTTGCAATTAGTTTGAGGTTAAATCGTAGAATGACTGGACTAAAAACAAAAAGCATTTATTTGCGAAACGAAAACTCGTACAGCTTCATAACTTGGATGGTGTTTTGTTCTTATATAAGGTTAACTATTTGTTTAGATCATTACAAGTTTAAAACATACACAATGATACAGTGAGTGGACAACAAAGGGAGTATTTCAAACTTTACCCGGCCACGACGTCGTTTATGTCATATTCGAAACAAGATCAACACATTTTTCAATGTGTTTGAAAAAATATTGCCAGTCAAATCAGCTAAAACTGTTATATATAATGATGTCATTATACCAGGAGACTGAATGCAAAATTTGGTGCAAATATATTCAATACTTTTGTATACAAAAGCTTTTCAAAACCCGGAACTTTCTTTACACCCTTTATATATGTTGAGGCCCAAATGGAAGATTGGGAAACCAAATGTGTAGCCTCGTTAAATAAAGTCTTTACTTACTTACTTACTTACTTACTTACTTACTTACTTACTATGTGTTATTATGAGTGTTGTGAAGTGTTATTGTGAAGTGTTATTGTGAGTGTTGTGAATTGTTATTGTGAGTGTTGTGAAGTGTTATTGGGAGTGTTGTGAATAAATGTGAAGTGTTGAGAATTATTGTCAATGTTGAGCATTATTGTGAAGTGATCATAGTTGATAGTTATACTGTAGTTCAATCATGCAAAAGTAGTGATCAGTGTACATAATTATATGCCAGAGACTGTAACTGTGATTGTTTTTCTTTTTTTAATACTTTTCCTGGCATAAATTTAGTGATATGCATGTATAGTGTTCAACTGGTACGTTATAAGTTCAACATTTCATAAACGTAGTTTTACCCTTGAATGTATGATTAATATGTTATTACATTATTGCGTATACCAATATATGTAAATATGCATGTTTATGATATGTTTTAAAATCCTTATGTTCTATTAGGCCATTGTATCTAGATACAAATATGGGGTAAGGTAGACAAAATTGCAAAAGTTTTGTTACTGGTGGCAAAAGTACCAGACATGTATGTATTAATACGTGTTAAAACCCGCAATCATGGAAATGGGGGGAAAGTGAACAAATCAAGATGGCCGCCAAGATGGCCGCCGTTTCAATATATTGTTTTGTATCGGCAAAATCTAGGCAATTATTGAGCGTAAATAGCTCAAGATACTAGAAATATGTAATTTTTGTACTAGAATGTTTTACAAATTATATGTCCAACAAATTATATAATACATTTCACTATTATAGACGTATTGTTACCAAAAGGAGGCCCGAAAGGGGTATTTTGAGAAAAATGTATCATAAAATAAAAACAGGTTTGTATACTTATTCCAGTATTCCATATGGCTGAACAAGACACTTATAAAATGCATTTCAGATGATCTAACAATGTTTTTACATAATTTAATCATTTAAAAGAACTACTTATCAGTCAATTGAGGCCCTAATTTGGATATACTCAATCATGAAAAAATAGATAAAGTTAGCGTTATCACGGTTTTATCGGTTAGACATATAAATGGTATCTGAAATGTAGAACAAACGATCTGTAGCTGTGATTTATACTTGTTTAATGTGCAAATTCAACAGATAGATACTTAAGTAAGAGTTCAATGTGAAATTGAGGCCCAAATAGGCGTAAAACCAAAGCTTATTCCCGTTATAAGGTACAATAGAAAATAGCTAAATCATTAATGTAATACACGATAACAATAAATAGCTATATACATGTAACTTTAATAAATAGTGATCTGAGTAGCACGAATATACATCAAATATCCTAATGCTTGGTCGAATTTATTAAAATTGAGGCCGTAATAGGGGTATCTAAAAAGGGAAAAATAAAATGAAATCCATTAGTAGAGAAGTATTGTTAAAATATATTTTCTTAAAGTTTTAATCGAAGGAACTCGGTAACCCAAGTTCATACTGTGTTAAATATTTGCATTTGAGCTATTTCACATTTTAATAGTTAATATGTACACGAGGCCCCGCTTGAGGTACTTAAACAACACATGAAGTACATTGCTAGGCAAATGTAGAAAATACATAATTTAAAGTAAATTTAAATAAAAATATTGTATGTGTTTCAATATTAACCACGACTAAAGTTTGTATTACATGTGAAGATATTTAGAGTACAACAATGAATACAACATACTTGCAATTGATCTAAGCATACTCAAAACACCATAATGATTATCCTTAGTTTACATTGTATTATTTAAGTAAAACATGTAAAAGAGCAATGAAATGCATCGAGGCCGCATTCCCCTCTTTTATTCTGAAAGGGGCATGTGTTCATTTTGTATTAATGTGTATGCTATGCAATGCCCTGGTGGAAGATTTTGTGTGCTGGAGGTCGGTACGGCACAATGAATAGTTGTGTCCTGTATCATAAAAGCGCAGAATGGCTCTTCTTGACAAAAGCCTATGATACAGAGCGTATAATGGAAGTACCCAACCTTGATAGGTACTCAATGGAGACAGGAATACATGGTAAGGTAACTCTCACGAGTCAGAAATGGCATTTTAAGTAGGTAGTGGTAGGTTCCCCAATGAGTGCACCTGACTGCATTAGGTACTACAAGGACACATAGATGGCTATGTTGAACAGAGTAAGATATCCCCCATATTGCCAGGAATATCTGTATTCGACAGTGTTAACTATCACATGGTCCAATACTAGGTACCAATAGATCTAGGACACTGTCTGAATTATGCAGTTGCATTAACCAAATAAAGCCCGACCGCTGTGCCAAGGAGTGACATATACCACACAGAGCTACAGATGAGCTGCGTATTGGGGTAATTACCCAATTAAATTTCATAACAACCCAATCGATTTTGAGAGGAGGGAGTAAGAAAAAGCAACGACAATCTGAAATACTCAAATTGAAAATGATTTTATAGTGAAAAATAGTATACAAAGATCATATACCCTATGAGTTTTATCAAATACCCAATTAAAATTTGTCAAAACCCAATTAAAATTGAAAGTAGGGGGTAAAATACCCAATGGACCAAAACCTTATATGTAGCTCTGCTACATGAAATAATGAATGGTTGTTCCAATGAATACTAGGATAGGTACCCTACAAAGACAGGAATGTGTGTGTCAATAAGTGCTAGGTGCCCAATGGAGCCCGGCCGGGGTTTATCGAGGAGGAGTATTAAGTAATCACTAAGCATGGCGTTTTAAGTAATCCACAAAAAGGTCACAGCCGACACAAGGAATGTTAGGTACTGTACTGGGCAATGAATGGAATATAATGCCAAGCTAATGATGTTAGAGACCACAAGAAGCAAATCATGAATTTTCTGATCACTGTTAGATACACCATACCGTATGAATTGACTATTCCAGGCAATGTTAGAAATCCCACAGAGCGAGTAATAGCTGTATAAGCTTAACAAATATTGCACAATCATTGTTGTTTTTAACCTGCGACCGCAGGTTAGGTTATATTGGATTGCCAAAAGTAAAATGACCATAGAGGGGCACGTGACATGTTCTCGATGGTTTACGATTTCAAAAAAAATATCAAAAAAAAGAAGCATTTTGTAAGAATGTCGTGCACCAGACTAATTCCATTATTCCATGCGGATAACATCGATATTTATCGCATTACAATAGTTTATTTAACAAAGAAAGCAGAACTATTCCGAAATTTCACTTTGAACGCGAGACCACGAATCTAAACAGCAGGTGTCTGCAGCTGCATAAGATTCCCAGTCAGTAATACATATAGTGGGTAATGAATGCACTACATCCCGTAGAGAACACCTCGCTAGATTAACAGAAGCATGGTATTGATACATGATAAAAAAATCTAATTATTTTGAATTTGTTCATTCGTTCGGCACATACATTTAACACAACCAAATAATTGGAGGATAATCGGTGTTGTCCGATTTTACATGTATTGGAATTATTTTGACAGAAACATTAATTTAAACTTACACAGGAATAAATTCGAATTGCATCCAAACTGCAAAAACCACATCCTAAACAATACAACTAAATTACAAGGCCGCAGGTAATCACCCGCAGGAAACTAATTGACTTGTATTCATTTATTTACTATATGCTTTATACTGCCGGAGAGTTACATTCAAATTAAACAATGACGGTTTCGGTTTTAGATTTTTTGTTAAGTTTTGTATGCATTGATATTTTGTGCAACGTTATGTTTAGGTACAAGACAAGATCTAAATTGCGAAATATCTTCATTAGCTTTTTGTGTACGCGGTAGTAGATTATATCCTGTTTCAGTATTTAAGTCGCCAACAAAAAAAAACAGTGCTTTATGTTATAGTTAGAACATATTAAGTAAATTTTAATGATTAAAAAGGGCGGAGCGAGCGAAGCGAGTCCTTTTTAGTCATTAAAATTTACTTAATATGTTCTAACTAACTTAGAATATAACATTCTGCATTCTGATTGGCCGATAGAAGGTAGCGCCAACGCATGACGTCAAGTCTGTGAAGAGAAAATTTTAATGATTAAATTTTCATTTAAGCGCCAAAATTCGGCGTTTTCATTGGCTCATAATGTAGGTTATATTCTAAATTCATTTATGTACTACCGTATATGGTTTATACTGCAAAAATTGCGCCGGAGTGTTCCATTCAAATTGACCTTTCTGCCGATTTTGATTGACAGGTGGCGTTAGCCAATCAGATTGCAGCATTAGGGCAACGATTTATCGCTTGCAACTTGTTAGACAACCTGGACATTAGACAAGCTAAAATCAATGTAAATTGTGCAATATTCAAGCGTTATTTCATTAATATTTACCACATTTTTAAAGTTCTGGTATGTTTAAAAACTAGAGAACTTAAACTTTAATTTGGTAGCGATGTCATGAAAGTGAATTAATTTATTAAATCGATAAGGCCTCAGAAGTAGTAGCTATATATTTATATTTTGTCTCAAATATAGTCTGATTTAAAAGTTCAATATATCATTGATATTTACATCAATATAATTCGAAATAATTACATGTTGTAAAACTAGAAAGCTTCGTCTTTAATTTGATATGAATGTTTTAAAAAATATATACTTTAAACCATAGACTCGTGATTTTATTTTATTATTTGATATAGAATAAGGACACATAACCCCAAATAACGAAAATGTGTGTATTTCCCATCAAAAATGATTGTGAAGTGTTTTAATAATATTGAACATTATGTTGTTTGGGTCTATGTAGGCCTAATAGTTAAAACGCTTTTCAGTTGATATCCTTGTGGTGTTAATTGCATTCAATCTCCAAAGCTTATAAAAAATTTTTAAATATATGTACTGTGTATGGTCCGGACAGCTATTGTAAATCATGATAGATCGATACATGTACAAATTTATTTCAAAGTATCTATAGGTCAGAGACCTGTCGAATATATACACATTACTACAAAACATTTATAGCAATTATGTATAAAACTAACTGACCCCATACTGTTCCCCTGTCCTGACGGAAACCGCTATGTGTCACATTGATTATTGACAATTAACAAGACACCGCGGTATATCACTGGTCCCCGACTGATGTCCGAGATACGAATCTAAACGAGATCATCAAAGTATATAACACATTGGAATGTTAACCAACTTATAATCTAGGGCTTATTTATTTCTTGTATAATGGTACATATAAAATATGTGTAGCCCACATTATTGCACTTGACCCGACAGTTTTAACGTTTTAAGATACTCGGAATCAGAACCGGTATCTTCATTGCCATTTCGTCCTACGGGAGGAGAAATATTTTTATTCAAGGGTGAAGGAGTGAAGGCTCAAGACTGGCGAGCCGATGGTCATCGATGGATAAATCAAGGAACAGTTGGGTTGCCGAGGAAATGCCCCAAAATACAACGTTTCGTCACGGAAAGTATAAAACCCGTGACGATTTTCATATTGTTTCCCAACAAATACAGAAGTACAAGTAAAACAAAGTTTCGTCACGGAAATTTCAAAACCCGTGACGATTTTCATATTTGTCACGGGACATTAATCCATCACGGGTTTTAGGCCTTTCTTATATTTTAAAACGTCACGGATTTTGTATCGTCACGGGTTTTAGTAGATCCCTTTTTACCGCTTGTTTAAGAGATAACTTCCAAAACATAACGGCACTTGTGAACAATTCGTTAAATTGATGGCACGAACACGCTTCCGTACTTATTTTTTTGGTTCAGCAGGTCATCTTTATTAATTTCCATTTTTGTTATTTAAAGCGTCTAATCGCTATTTTTATATTACCGTGACTATTAAATAGATAAATATAGACAAATTTATCATTCAACCAAAAAAAAACCTCAAACAAAAGAATATTTAGATTCCTCTACTTTCCGCAAAATCATGTACACATTCCCATAATGCCATGCCTTGTGTAAATACATCATACTTACTTCAAATGAACCCTTTCAGCTTTATTTATGATAAAAATACATCGATTTTTAACCCGGATATTGATTGTTTATAACTATACTTTCCATTTTATTATGATGTCATCCGTGACGTCATCGAAAAATACCGAGTATGGAAAACCGTTTACGACATCGTCGCTGATGTTAAAAAACGATAATCAAATTTTGTTTTAAACAACTTTTCCCTCATATTTCAAGGTGCGGGTTTTAATGGTAGGTATATATAAACGTATACTATCGTCCAGTATTGAAAAAAAATCTTTTGCAATTTTGTCTAGGTCAAATTTTATTTTGAATGGACTATATACAATATAATATTAATTAACATAAATATTATTTATTTATGTATGACATAGCTATACTACATTGTGTAATTAAATATATATGCACTTTATAGCTCGTTATCTAGTTATATTTTAAACATTTGTCAAAAACTACATATTTGTTTGCCTATACTCAGTACTATCGAGTGTCAATTTATCTACAATTTACAGCAACAAATATATAGTTTATGTCAAAGAGATATTTACACATGTTGCAATAATGTTTATCACACCTATGATCGCCAGTACAAATCTACTATACAACACTATGTAATCAATTACCCGAAACCTCCGACCGGTTGCACTATAATATCAGTTACATGAACAAGTAAATACACGAAACCTCTGACATCCTATATATAGACTAGATGTCTGTCATCGAAAAAGGTCTAGCACCAATGAGACGCCACGACGCAAAACAGTCAGCCAATGGAATGCGTCAATACAAAGACAAGTCTTGCAAATTTTTCAAGATTTTGCCATTTTGAAAGACTTTCCACTCAACTCAAATTGAATCACGGTCAAATGTGCAATTATAAGACACGGACATTAGTCTTTCGCAATGCAGACAGACACTATGGAATGTAAGGAATCGTTTCATATACATTTAGGTTGGTAAAACTTCCGATCTTTACTGAAAGATGCAGAAATACACATGTCTTTCATGCAAGAAATGAGTGAAAGACATTTCGAAAAACTGGCGCTCACAAACATTGTGACAAACGATGCTGAATCGGCCCATTAGACATATTATAGTAAATGATAACATGATAACAATGTGACATATAACTCATTTCATCAACTTGCAATGTTAACATCTTCAGTTCTTTGGTATAAAACGAGACGAAAACTGGTATTTTAGTCGAAATTGCAGACAACCGGAAGTGAGCGAAATGGCGTTAAACATTTGTTACAAAATATTATCTATTGATATTAGCCATGTTCAAGTCTAGTATACACATATTTCGCGATAAAATGATATAATGTGACCCAATGATCATTTAAACGTCTGAAATAGCCTCAATATCTAGAATATACAGTTTGTCAGATATCTTTTAATGTCTTTCAGTCTATCAGTTACAGTAAGACCTGTTTAAGGCTGTTTGTTCCTTATGAGTGTTATATTCTTATGTAAATCAATGTAGTAAGTTAATTACATGTATAAGTAACAACCCAAGGTTGTAAAACTTTTCCTTAGTTTAAAAAAAACAGTAAAAAAAGGATTAGCACTAGTATCAATATGCACAGTAATACTTAAACTTGTTGGACAAGTAAGTCACAGTTCAAATGGCAACACAATTTAAAATGTGGTTTGACATCACACGGATTGGAATAATGGTAAAAGTTTCCACTGGAGTGAAATCTCTTAGTTCTTAGATTATTCTGGAAGCAGTAATCTGAGACAATTCCGGTACTCTGCTCCATAACGTTTATCTCGGGGTCCACATCGCACGTACTTCCTAGCAAAGGGAGGTAAAAACGTCGTTACTATCGGTACCGGATGGTACCGGAGACTGGATTTTAGTCGTCACCTCGCTCGGTTTCACTTGCAAGACGGCAGCGCTGAAATTGTATTTTCGGAAGCTTCTTTAGACTAGAAACGTAAGAGTTGATTGATAACTCCGGGTTCTATCGTTGATATTATATCTCATTGCTATGTCCCCACCTTTATATTCCAACTAAATTGTCCGACCACCGTGCATTTTGTGATCAAAGTTCGCCCTTATTCGTACCCAAAAGTCTTCTTACCGTCTGATTCGCACCTGGTAGTTCAGATGTTCGCATATTGTTCATTTTCGTAAACTGAAACGCATCTGCGACATATTCAATGCCCTTTAATGCACACATGTCCTATTTAATAAAGTAGCCACACACACTGTCAATCATAGGCAGTCAGCACGTACCCAAATACCCAATACCTAAAGATACATTTAGGTCATTGCAAATACTATCCCGGCCAAATCGGATTTTACCACTGTTTACAAATTCTTATCATTTGGCTTAAATAATCGCGATTATTGTACCTGGTTGCTCTATACACTATATGCATTTTTCCCCCTGACGTACATTCGGAATATCTCGCACATTGTCACTCAATAAATTCCGTATCCCGGAAAACGGATTTTAACCTATAATGTCGTTATGGTGAATATTTTGCAAGAGTTACCAAAGCTAGAAAAAGGCCTTTAAAAGGTATATTTTGACTTGTGGCCTCTTTTTATTCATCAAATTATGAAAGAAGATACTTTGAAGGTCGGGTGCATCCGTAAATGAGACCAAAAAATATTTTTTGTAGAGTTAGCACTTTTGTGAGATTATCACTGAACTGTTCGCTGATTTCTTCTCTGTGAATTTGAAGCCGTTTTATAATGTCTGAGTTTATACAATATATTACCTAATACCATTTGATGGAGCTGTTTTACAATGTCTGAGTTTTTAGCTCACCTGTCACAAAGTGACAGAGTGAGCTTTTGTGATCACTCTTCGTCCGTCGTCTGTCCGTCAACAATTTGCTTGTGTAGACACTAGAGGTCACAATTTTGACTTAATACTTATGAAACTTGGTCATAATGATCATATCAACAAAATCTAGGTCAAGTTCGATATTGGGTTATCCGGGGTCAAAAACTAGGTCACAAGGTCAAATCATAGAAAACCTTGTGAAGTCACTAGAGGACACTTTTGACCTAATCTTTATGAAACTTGGTCACAATGGTCATCATAGCAAAATTTAGGTCAAGTTTGATAGTGGGTCGTCCGGGGTCAAAAACTAGGTCACAAGGTCAAATCATAGAAAAACCTTGTGTAATCACTAGAGGTCACAATTTTGACCTAATCTTTATGAAGCTTGGTCACAATGATCATCTCAACAAAATCTAGGTCAAGTTCGATAATGGGTCATCCAGGGGCAAAAACTAGGTCACATGGTGAAATCATAGAAAAACCTTGTATAGTCACTAGAGGTCACAATTTTAGCCTAATCCTTATGAAACTTGGTCAGAGTGATCATCTCAACAAAATCAAGTACTGCTATTTATAAAAGGTGAGCGACCTAGGGCCCTTTGGGCCCTCATGTTACAATATATTACCATGTGATGGAGTTTGTCAGTGTAATTCAGGTTGCAGCTGGTACAAGTTTTTAGTTCACTGGATGGCTGCTTACAGCAAAGTTTTGCTATAATTTCATTTGTTCGGTCAATTGTGGCTTGTCTTGGGTAACACGCCAAATGTTAGCTGTATTCATGTAATTATGTATCTAACAAAGTCATCTTCAGAGTGAATATCAATATAAGCTTCCATTGAAGTAAAGCCAAGTAATCCTTTTTACCATGTCTGAGCGGGTTCTGGAGGTAGAGATTGTATGCGTTTTAAGCAGAAATGATGTCTCTAGATGACGCATGTCGGCTGTTGTGATATTGTTCCATAAGTCACAGCCAAAGAAATCATGAGGTCGCACTATAGAGGTGTTGAGTTTTGCTGCGTTTGTGGGGTTCATACTGTTATTATGGATACTGCAGTTGTTTAGGTAACTCCAATTTCTTCAAGGAATTCATATAGACCATCTTCATCATTGGGAGTAGTGTTACGCCAGAGTTCCTTACCGCGATATGAATTTGCCAATCAGCGCATAGTGTTGCTTTAATTGACATTTAATTTTCGAAAAATTGTTTATTCTTTAGGGTCGTTTGATAAGAATTGGATTTAATCTCGGACTTGATTTACTTCACTTATTCAGTATCAGACACGTCGAATTGTACTGTACGTGAGCCTACATTCGCAGGTTTTCATGAAATACGGGATAGGAAAAGTTTTTTAAATGATTTTTATTTGCTGTTTTATAACAAACGGCGCCTAAATATTTAAGATTCTACATGTACGTCGATTTTATCTTACGATAAGTAAAAGTCTGTGCGAGTCTAAGCAACGATGTTGCATTTAAAAAGTTTAGTTCTCGTATGTGTAAAGTTCCCAATTGTTGCCTATTGAACTTGTTTTCAAACGTATGTGTTGTTTAATCACGCTCATTAATTAAATATCTTCTACCTCGTGTTTAATGTATCGAATCGAAAATATGGAAATCAATTTAAGTGTTAAGGATGAGGCTATTGTCATAAAATGTGATTATCACGATGATCGAAAAATACGGACCGTAATAAAATTAAGTATGACATTTTTCGGAGGTGAGAAATTTTGCTCTGATCATTGCCTGGAGATGAATTAAATAATAATTATCGTTGAAAATTGTTGAATGGACCAACACCTTCACTCGAATTAGTATGGATGCTCGTAATAACTATACTCGAGTAAGAGGGATAAATTAATGTACAATATAGAGCAAATTTACCAGGACTTTGAAATTTGCTCGAATTAGGCCGGTTGCTGGAATAATTGCTGCTCGTATTACCATGGTTTTACTAGTAAGTATATAGCAAGGCTGAAGCAAGGTAAGTTCCGTTCAGTAATTCTTCAACACTGTGGGCAGTTAAAATGTCACGAACTTGGTTATATCTTCACATAATGAGCATTGAAATATGAATTATGTAAAGTTTCTTTTTTTGCTCAGTATAGTAGTGTAAGTATTTAGCAAGGTAAGTACTAGAATATAGCAATGTAAGTATGTAGTAAGGTAAGTATTTAGCAAGGTAAGTACTAGAATATAGCAATGTAAGTATGTAGTAAGGTAAGTATTTAGCAAGGTAAGTACTAGAATATAGCAAGGTAAGTACTAGAATATAGCAAGGTAAGTACTAGAATATAGCAAGGTAAGTACTAGAATATAGCAAGGTAAGTACTAGAATATAGGAAGGTAAGTACTAGAATATAGCAAGGTAAGTACTAGAATATAGCAATGTAAGTATATAGCAAGGTAAGTACTAGAATATAGCAATGTAAGTTTCTAGCAAGGTAAGTACTAGAATATAGCAATGTAAGTATATAACAAGGTAAGTACTAGAATATAGCAAGGTAAGTACTAGAATATAGCAATGTCAGTATATAGCAAGGTAAGTACTAGAATATAGCAATGTAAGTATATAGTAAGGTAAGTATTTAGCAAGGTAAGTACTAGAATATAGCAATGTAAGTATATAGTAAGGTAAGTATTTAGCAAGGTAAGTACTAGAATATAGCAAGGCAAGTATAATGCAATGTGAGTATATAGCAAGGTAAGTACTAGAATATGGCAATGTAAGTATATAGTAAGGTAAGTATTTAGCAAGGTAAGTATATTGTAAGGTAAGTATTTAGCAAGGTAAGTACTAGAATATAGCAAGGTAAGTACTAGAATATTGCAAGGTAAGTACTAGAATATAGCAAGGTAAGTACTAGAATATTGCAATGTAAGTATAATGCAAAGTAAGTATATAGTAAGGTAAGTATTTAGCAAGGTAAGTACTAGAATATAGCAAGGTAAGTACTAGAATATAGCAAGGTAAGTATATAGTAAGGTAAGTATTTAGCAAGGTAAGTACTAGAATATAGCAAGGTAAGTATATAGTAAGGTAAGTATTTAGCAAGGTTAGTACTAGAATATAGCAATGTAAGTATATAGTAAGGTAAGTACTTAGCAAGGTAAGTACTAGAATATAGCAAGGTAAGTACTAGAATATTGCAAGGTAAGTACTAGGATATAGCAAGGTAAGTACTAGAATATAGCAAGGTAAGTACTAGAATATAGCAAGGTAAGTACTAGAATATAGCAATGTAAGTATATAGTAAGGTAAGTATTTAGCAAGGTTAGTACTAGAATATAGCAAGGTAAGTACTAGAATATAGCAAGGTAAGTACTAGAATATAGCAAGGTAAGTATATAGTAATGTAAGTATTTAGCAAGGTAAGTACCAGAATATAGCAAGGTAAGTATATAGTAATGTAAGTATTTAGCAAGGTAAGTATTAGAATATAGCAAGGTAAGTATATAGTAATGTAAGTATTTAGCAAGGTAAGTACTAGAATATAGCAAGGTAAGTATATAGTAATGTAAGTATTTAGCAAGGTTAGTACTAGAATATAGCAAGGTAAGTATAATGCAATGTAAGTATATAGCAAGGTAAGTACTAGAATATAGCAATGTATTATATAGTTAGGAAAGTATTTAGCAAGGTAAGTACTTGAATATAGCAATGTAAGTATATAGTAAGGTAAGTATTTAGCGAGGTAAGTACTAGAATATAGCAATGTAAGTATATAGTAAGGTAAGTATTTAGCAAGGTAAGTACTAGAATATAGCAATGTAAGTATATACTAATGTAAGTATATAGCGAGGTAAGTATAATTATACCAATGTAAGTACATGTATATACCAATGTAAGTATATAGCAAGGTAAGTACTAGAATATAGCAATGTAAGTATATAGCAAGGTAAGGCCATTTTAAATTCGATTTATGTTTACCATCCACGGGCGGGTAGGTTTTGAGCTGATAAAGGACATTACATTTTTCCACTATATATTTTGCTTGAAAAAAATGTGAAATTTCTATAATTCTACCTGTGTGCTGCATATATGCATTGTATTTACCGAGTTCTGCACACCGCAGACAAGCGTCGCCTATTATATTAGCCCAGTCCTGTACGCTGCGTATATGCGTCTTGCTAAAGCTAGCTTTCATTCTCGAGCGTCAGATTCGCTTAATTTGATAGCGTCCCCTGGATTTCAACTAATCAGAAAATTTGTTATATAGACAAAAGTAATCTTGATCTTGTTTACGAAACAAAGTAGATTTTGATAACTAGGGTGAAACTTCGAATAAATGAAAAGTAAGTACAATGGAAAATCAGGAGAATCGGCATTCTTTGTGATGATAGGGTCAAGGGATCAGACATTTATGTGAATGCAAGTTGTCCTGACTATTTGTTGTCATAAAGCGTGGATAATATTCGTTACAATTGCATAAATATAACGGAACTTATTTTTAGCAAATTACGTGTGTCTCCGCTCGTGGAGCTTCTGCACAAATTACTTCTGTGTTTATCCAACTTTGGGATGTAAACAAAAGCATCCAAGATTATTCTACAGAATATTTTATGCTGAATTGTCATTTTATTACAAAATTAAGGAGCGTAGCCAGAAATATGAACGTGCCCACCATTGTTGCATGAATTTTGTGCCTAACATAAATTTCTTTAGAATTTAAATACAAAAACAGCCAAAATGGCTTTAAAAGTAAGAATTAATTCTTACAATGATGGGGACTCTCGAGCGCATGCAACCATTAACTGCGCCCCTGAAATTGCATTGATCAATATGGGATGACGTCATTTACAGATTTATGACGTAACGAAGTAGCATAATATTTTGCGAGTTGTTTGTCATAGAACTATTTAGTTATACCATACAGAGTATGTTCCCCCATTATAATTTTACATGTAGTTAGCCTGGTCAGACTGCAGGCAGTTAAAATATCCATAAGAGTGGTTTCCACAGTAGGCCCTATTGCTATTCAAGTTCGCCTAGGTCTTAACAGATCATTCAAGCTTGGCAGTACAACGATTGAACCAAGTTGCTGTTTGCCTATTAAGTGGCACAATTACATTAAACTCAAATGCGTCGGGTGGATGTAGTGCCAGCCAGCAGCCAGGTATAGTCTGTGTTAACCAGTGCCTTTACACTGAGCATTGCTACAGGCGAAAAAGTCGGCAATATTTTGACTGGTGTATTTTAGACTTTAAACTCAACGCATAAGTTTCACAGCCCCTTATCAATCTAATGTGTGTTACGTTTTTATTAAGCATGAAGAGAAATAACTGAATATGTTTTCATTATTGTTAGCTATTTATTATAATATATCTCTCTTTATATTTTTCTTCTATCACAATTTGGCCAAGTCACTTCAGGTTATGGTGCATACTGAAGTGAGTCATTATTGTGGATTGTGATGAAAACACTGAATGTGGAGATATGACATCATGGAGAATAGAATTAATCTATGAAATTGAAGGATAGGGCGTATAATTTTATTTCTTTTTATGACTGGAGTAGGTTGTATATTTTGTGTATCCTGAATTGTTGGCTGAAATAGAGCCTTGGCCTGTGAACATTAACTCATTTACACTTGTATTTAAAAATGATAAATTTGATAAATATACGCACATACGTCATTGAATGGCTGTTTGCGACAATTTATCGACCATGCATTAGACAGCAGGAATAATTAACAAACTGCATCTGAGTTTGTTAAATTGTATACTGTGATGTTCGTGATCGTAATTCAAAAATCTAACGCCATCATGTTTGTTATAATGTGGAGATAGGAATGTGGAGATATGACATCATGGAGGATAGAATCTATGAAATTGAAGGATGGGGCGTACAATTTTATTTCTTTTTATGACTGGAGTCGGTTGTATATTTTGTGTATCCTGAATTGTTGGCTGAAATAGAGCCTTGACCTGTGCAGATAACTCGGGCGGTATTTACACTTGTATTTAAGAATGATAAATTTGATAAATATACACACAAATGTCATTGAATGGCTGTTTGCGACAATTTATCGACCATGCAGGAATAATTAACAAACCTATTTTCCTGCATCTGAGTTTGTTAAATTGTACGAGGGCCGCAACAAGTTGAAATTGTGTATGTGAATTAAGAAGTAGTGTGAAAGTATTCCTGTACGTTTTCATCGATACCGGTCAGCTAGTTTTCCAGCAATATCGATCGTCCGGGTATTAAATGAACGACCCTCGTATACTGTGATGTTCGTGATTGTAAATCAAAAATCTAACGCCATCATGTTTTTTATAATTTTCATTGTATACTGTATCTGTTTCTAACCATTTAGTTCCTGTTATGCTTGCAAATGTAGTTAACAAGTGTCTTGCCTGTTTGGATATTTTGGCAGTGTTATAGAATGTGCCACTTGTAAAGTACTACTTGTGTGCTGCATCATGATTCATGTATAAGCCGACAGGAAGCAGTGTGGATGTTTGAGGGCGTGTATGTACATGAAGTGTGGATATTTTTGTTGCTGCATCATGATTCATGTATAAGCCGACAGGAAGCAGTGTGGATTGTTTGAGGGCGTGTATGTACATGAAGTGTGGACATCTTTGTTGCTGCATCATGGTTCATGTATAAGCCAACAGGAAGCAGTGTGGATTGTTTGAGGGCGTGTATGTACATGAAGTGTGGATATTTTTGTTGCTGCATCATGATTCATGTATAAGCCGACAGGAAGCAGTGTGGATTGTTTGAGGGCATGTATGTATCTTGAATCAGTCAGGAGATTTATCATTATCAGGTAGAAGTTACAGTTTAGTGAACCATGTGGTCTATTTACTTTACCTGGAATTGTGATATGAGTGTCAAAAAAGTCTTTAAATGGAAGTTTTACTCAGAATGTTGCCGAGTACAATCAGAGTTAATTTTAGGTATATAATGGTTTGCAGTCAATAATGACCAACGCCGGGATGGAACCAAGATGTGAGTAGGAGGTCAAAGATTAATTAAAGATGTTTTGGTGGTGAAATCATCTACTCTTATAATTGTGTGTATGGGACAGGTGTATATTTAGCTCACCTGCCACAAATTGGCAAGGGCGGGCGGGCCGGCCTGCCTCTGCCTGCCTGCCTGCCTGCCTGCCTGTCTGGCGGGCGGGCGGGCGGGCTGGCGGGCGGGCGGGCGGGCGGGCTGGCGGGCCGGCGGACGGGCGGGCCGGCCCGCCCGCCCTTGCCTGCCTGCCTGCCTGCCTGCCTGCCTGCCTGCCTGCCTGCCTGCCTGCCTGCCTGCCTGCCTGCCTGCCTGCCTGCCTGCCTGCCTGCCTGCCTGCCTGCCTGCCTGCCTGCCTGCCTGCCTGCCTGCCTGCCTGCCTGCCTGCCTGCCTGCCTGCCTGCCTGCCTGCCTGCCTGCCTGCCTGCCTGCCTGCCTGCCTGCCTGCCTGCCTGCCTGCCTGCCTGCCTGCCTGCCTGCCTGCCTGCCTGCCTGCCTGCCTGCCTGCCTGCCTGCCTGCCTGCCTGCCTGCCTGCCTGCCTGCCTGCCTGCCTGCCTGCCTGCCTGCCTGCCACGCAGGGGTATATTAGTCTGCCAAATGGCGACAGTTCTAGTTTGTACAGGATAGCTTGATGCAATTCGCATAGTTGCATATTTCATAAGTAGATGTTATTGCCCTTTGTGTCCTGGTAAAACCTCATGTTGCTTGTGTTCATGTTCGGGCAAGTGGAGTTATATTTAATTTGTACAGGTCGAGGTTGTCAACCTTTGTGTACTTGCAGGTTTTTGCGTGTTGCGTTCAGACATACTGTGTCTCATGTTACAAAGTATAGATCTCATCTGTTCAGGCCGAGGTTGTCTCCCTTGGTGTACAGGAAACGCCTCATGTTGCGTTTTTGCGTCTATAATATGTATTTCAGATTCAGTAAAAATGAGCCGGCTGTACAGTCAACATCAACACAGCAGGATGTATCAGGTAAATCAAGACTGCAATATCTTATAATTTTAAACTACAGGACCCATTGTTATGTTGTTTTTTGCACTATAGAGGCTTTCTGATCAAGATAGACATTGCATGAAAGATCCTCTGTATATTTACTAATTGTATTGATCTGAGTGAGTTACAAAGAAGACTTGTGTGACTGATTTTATTTCGGAAAAATTGTAGGGAATGAAAACAGCGTACAATTTTTGAAAAATAAAAGTAAAAATTGAAGAGGCTCATCCAAATAACTTGAGTGTGAAGTTTAATTGAAATCTGCTCATTTGTTTCAGGAGTAGTTTGTTTATCTGGCAAGGCAGAGGAATTGATCGGGTGCCCTGAAGACAAGTGCTTGAATTCTGCAGTCAAGCTAGATAAATACATTAAGACATATGTATGTTGTTTCAGATGCTGAAACACCAGTGAAAGAATCAACCATCATGAAGGGCAAGACTACTCATACTCCTTGCCTTGATGGCATATCAAAACAGCAAAGTATGATATAATTATCTTATTGTTAATTTATACGCCCTGATAAGAAGTATATGGTGGCTATATTGATGTCATCCTTTGGTCTGTTGGTTCTTCAACGTGTGGTCGGTGGGGTATTTGGTCAGCATATTTGTCTGCACTTTTTAGCTCACCTGTCACGAAGTGACAGATTTTGTGACAGATTGAGCTATTGTGATCACTCTTCGTCCATCGTATGTCCGTCTGTTTACAATTGGCTTGTGTAGACACTAGAGGTCACAATTTTGGCCTAATCTTTATGAAACATGGTCACAATGATCATCTCAACAAAGTCTAAGTCTACTTCGATACTGGGTCATCCGGTGTCAAAAACTAGGTCACTAGTTCAAATCATAGAAAGACCTTGTGTAGTCAGTAGAGGTCCAAATCTTTATGAAACTTGGTCATAATAATCATTTGAACAAAATATAAAGTGTGTCGTGTTGGGTCAAATTTAACACAAAAAATGGCCAAATCTTCATGGCCAGAATGTTTGTCTCTATGAAATCTAGGTAAAGTTCTTAACTGGGCCCTGTGGGGTCAAGAAAAGAACTTTTAAATAGCAATATCTACCAACAACAACCCCTGTATAACATTAGCCTGTTAACAACAGCCTCTGTACAACAACATATGTACAGCAACCTCTCTTCAACAACCTCTGTACAACAACCTCTGTACAATAACCTCTCTACAACAACCTATATACAAAACATCTGTACAACAATCTGTGTACAACAACCTCTGTACAACAACCTCTGTACAACAACCTCTGTACTACAGCCTCTGTACAACAATCTTCTACAACAACCTCTGTACAATAACCTCCCTACAACAACCTATGTACTACAGCCTCTGTACAACAACCTCTGTACAACAACCTCTGTACAGCAGCCTCTCTACTACAGCCTCTGTACTACAGCCTCTGTACAACAACCTCTCTACAACAACCTCTGTACAACAACCTCTCTACAACAGCCTCTGTACAATAACCTCTCTACAACAACCTATGTACTACAGCCTCTGTACAACAACCTCATTACAACAACCTCTGTTCAGCAGCCTCTGTACAACAACCTCTCTACAACAACATCTGTACAACAAACTCTCTACAACAGCCTCTCTACAACAACCTCTCTACAACAACCTCTGTACAACAACCTCTGTACAACAACCTCTGTACAACAGCCTCTGTACAACAACCTATCTACAACAACCTCTCTACAACAGCCTCTGTGCAGTAACCTCTCTACAACAGCCTCTGTACAACAACCTCTCTACAGCAGCCTCTGTACAACAACCTATGTACAACAGCCTCTTTACAACAACCTCTGTACAACAACCTCTCTGCAACAACCTCTGTACAACAGCCTCTGTACAACAACATCTGTACAACAACCACCGTACAACAACTTCTGTACAACAACTTCTGTACAACAATCTGTGTACAACAACCTCTGTACAACAATATCTATACTTGCGCTGACAAGCGACCCTTGAATGTTGTATGAGCTTACGTGTTTGCTCATTGTTGCTACAGTAGCCCTGTTGAAAGACTCGTACCCCTGTGTTGATGTTCTGGAGCTGACACTGTAAACTGCTGCTTCACTCAATCTCATCTGCAATAAACCATCCATTAGTTTCTATCTTGTTCATTCATTTGCACTAAGGACATCAGATTTGTACCACCAGCACCTAATTCCCACACCAGAACAGACAAGTGAATCTCTGGGACAGAAACTGCAGTTTCCCGCATAGCATTCAATGGTGGCTGCTCGAATAGCTGGTAACTTTTTCATCATTCTGTTAGTGTTATCACCTTTGCCCACTCGAGCAAGTTCACCAATCATAGCGCTGCAATGCAGTTTCAAGTCTCTGGCCAGGACAGCTTGTGATGCTTGTCTGTCCTTTTTTGTGGTGAGTGGAATCATGGTGCTGGAGAACTGGGTACTTTTTCTCCTGTCTAGTCGCAAGGTGGTTGAGGTCTGCTTGTCACGTCACGTTGTAGTCTATGTTGTGGGCTGCGTAATAGTCCTTCATTCCAAGGTAAGCCCTTGCGTCACCGTCAGAGGATAAATCCTCCGCTATTTTGTTGGCCATCTTCCGTTCCAAGTGTGGCATAAGGTACGGCATATCGGCAGTGCAGCCGTCATGACATCCAGGACAGTTGACATCTAGGCCCTGGTTCCTCATGTCCGCTCTATCTCACACAGCTTATTCTCAATAGCTGTGGCAATGATGTATTTGTTGGTAGTGTGATTTTCCATGGCCACAGCATATGCTTGTGAGGAGCTCAGGCCAGGTTTGTATGACGAAGTCATGCAGGGTCGATCGTACCTAGCGTCTGTAGACAGATCTAGCTGTGAAGCTACCTTCGCACCGTGCTGTCTGTTGTGAATCTTGCTTATTGAGGCTGGTGATGCTATCACTGACTTCCTTTGTAAGGTTCTGCAGACTGCAAATGGCTTGAAGAAAGAAAAGGTTAGTCTAGCTGTGTGAACAGACACTGTGCTGTAGAATTTCCCATCAGTGTATGGAGAAGAGCCACGGCCAGGTTAGTGTTGATCACAGCTCTTGTCGTGCCCGCGGTCTCTGTTTAAGTTTTCATTTCTGGTGAGATAAATCCACAGACGGTACATTTGAATTGCAATTTACTTCCTAAACCATACTTGGTTTCTTTATCTATGTTCCAATTCACTCTTGTGCACTTTGTTTTACAGTGTTCAGCTGCAAGAGTGTCAAGTAAATCCAGTAACTTTCGCATGCTGATTATACGATTGCCTAGGTTGTCATTTACTTCATCTTTTTCAGGTCGCGGCCACAAGTCATATCCTTCCTCGCGGATCCCAGTGAATATAGAAGGCTCATCATGTACAAGTTGCGGTCCTGTCTCGAACTGACCCCCATGTGCTTGTTGATCCAAAGGTACACACTTTCTCTTTCCTTAA